>CM064916.1:14450574-15808574 GCA_032727855.1 Quercus ilex subsp. ballota | reverse complement strand
GGCTGAGGCACTGCATGCAGTGCTTAAAGGATTCATATTTTCTTAGGTGGCTACTTAGAAATGATAGCTGGTGGTGTTAATTTATTAATGATTGCTTTCAGTTAATACAAAAATCAACAAAATCTGGCTTATAGCTCATAAAAACAACCAAATTAAGCAATTTGTATGTTTATGTTAATTAAAAAAAAAAAAAAACCTTATGATTTCTGTCATTTGTATTATTATGTTGAGAATTTGTTTGGATTTCGAATTGTTATACTGAGCATCATCTTTTTCTTCTTTTAATGTAAAAGGTGAAGAATCAATTTATGCAAGTCAATTTTACAAATTTCACTGATATAGTATTTGTTTAAGTTTGGAATAAATGGGATTTATTTGGAAAATAATTTATATTTTAGGGAAAAGAATAACAGGGGAAACTTTCTGATCTATGTCAATTGTCACTATGCATGAATTTTAGTTGGGCTAGCCCAAGACTGGTATGCCCATCAGTCCATGCCTAAATAAAAACTATGGTTATTCTTTTTCCAAGTGTAGAAATGGGTTTACCCCCCACACA
This sequence comes from Quercus ilex subsp. ballota, assembly GCA_032727855.1. Classification (NCBI taxonomy): domain Eukaryota; kingdom Viridiplantae; phylum Streptophyta; class Magnoliopsida; order Fagales; family Fagaceae; genus Quercus; species Quercus ilex. The sequence goes on along the minus strand of CM064916.1, from coordinate 15,808,015 downwards.
CAAAAAAAAAGGTGATATATTCCAATGCTCTGTGCAAAGTGCAAAGTGTCTAAATAACTTCTAAGTTTTGTATGTGTACAACCTATGAGACTTATGTCTTATTGACACGTGGACATATGAGATACCGTCTCCTAAATAACAAGTCCTCTTTCTAGACTTCTATTCTTAGCAATGAAAAAAAAAATTCATAAATTGCTTCTACACACACAAGTGTGGTGCCCACATGTCAATGAGACATAAGTCTCATGCACCGGGCACATGAGATACCATCTCCTAAATAACAAGTCCTCTATTTGGTTTGGACTAAGAAAAACTGGAAACCATACAAGACTAAGTGATGGGCCTACCTTGGAAAACTGGAAACCATACAAGACCAAGTGATGGGCCTACCTTGGGCTCAATTGTGGCATCTTGCTGGACTATCTATTGTGTAGTCCATTTATTTATTTAGTTTTTTTTTAGAGAGTTTCAACCTATACCGTCCGTTCTTAATGATAACTTTTTATCATCAGACCAAAATACCTAACCGGTTTTTGGTGTAAGCGGGAAATGAATTTCAAATCTCTTATTCAACTATCAGAAACTTTATTAATTAAACTAACCGGAATTCACATTTATTTATTTTAAAAAAATAACTTGTTAAAAGAATTAAGGGGAAAGTCCCACCCCAACAAAAAAATATATGTATATAACCTATATTTTTATTTAATGTGCGAAACGAAACAACACCTTTGATCTACTATATAACTCTCAAGCTTGTTTGTTACAAATAGTATCTTAAATGCTTTTAGGATCTTTGCATTTACAAACAGCATCTTAAAATCTTTTGTGATCTTTGCATAATTGAAGTAATCTTCTATATCAATGATTCAATCTATGAAAAGTCTTCTTTATATGATATACCATTCAATCATGGAACATCATTGAAATTAAGAACATGTGGATATATAAGTTGGCCACGAGCTCAATCCTTCGTACACGTATGCCTACCATCTTCATGATCTTTCTTACCAATCAAACATGGATAAATGAGTATGTCACGAATCTCATAGGTTCCATGGGTTAATCCTTGTTTGTTAGCGTGACTCGCTACCTTAAGGTTCTACATCCCACAATCACCGAAAATAAGTGGTTCCTTTCACAATACCAACAAGTTCTAATACCACTTTGCATAAAACATAATAGCATGAAGATATTATATATTATTCTAGCTAGATGCAAACTCTTAAAAAGAAAATAAATTTTATTTGAATACGAATTATTATTTTCATTTTACTAACTGTAATCCTATTTAAAAATTCTATAAAGCTTATTTTTCAAGTAAAATATTTCTAACAAAATTCTAATTAATATATATAGTATATAGAATAACTCTAATTGAATTAGAAAAACCTTAAAAGCATTTGAAATTAAGGAAATTAAATTCTAAAAATTATATAAAATATTATAAAATATCAATCCCATATTTTGGTCTACATGCATCACTATCAAAGCCAGGAGAAATATCTATTAATATGGTCTTTTTTTTTTCCTATATATCTTAATCATATGGTTTTTCTTGTTATCATGTGCTACAGGTACACGTCACCACTTTGCCACCGTCACCGCCACCGCCCATATATCAGCCTCTATCAACTTCTAGCTATATAGATTGAGATGAGTCAGTCAGACAAAAAGGAGTGCTTGATATAATCAGCTCAACTTTTGGAGGATGTTCTTTTTATTTCCATTTCTTTATAAACAATCTTTTTTTTCTTTATCTCCTTTTGTTGTCAGTATACATGACAGAAAAGTGGCGGCTCCAAGATTATTTTTAAGGGGGTCATCAATAAGAAACATAAATTATAAAAAATATAAAACAAAAGAGAACTTAAAAATATTGATATCACCAAAAAAAAAAAAAAAAAAAAAATTTCTTTTGAAATACATAAAATTTTACAATTGCTTTCTATGATATTTTATATTTTGAAATTGTTACATGATTTCTTTATTATCAATCTTATGAGCTATATTTATTTCAATGTACACAACCAAACAATTATTCATCTATTAATTTCTCATTTGATTGATTTATTTTGAATTTGTTAAGATCTAAATGAGTTTTATCTAAAGTTTAAGATTAATAAATTTCTACTTTTGTTGTTGGACTTATTAGGGGTTGTTTGATACAGTTGTTTAAACAACAATTTTTAGTATTTAAACACTAAAACACGTATTTTTACAACATTTTTTAACCCACACGTATTTTCACAACACTTAAACAACAATACTAAAAATCTCTAACCAAACAAGTCCTTAATTTTTTTTCTTCCATGTTTTAGATTAAATTGATTTGTTATTGGGCTTTTTGTTTTGTGTTTAAAAATGCCAGGATATTGTTATATAAGAGGATCATATTCAAACTTATTTTAGCCGAGCTTAAAAAAATCTAGGATCAAGGTGTTCAGATTTTTATTTTAGGGGGTTAAAACAAACAAAAAAAGATTGAAAAATACTAATATATATAGTTTTTTTTTTTTTGGGGGCCAATTCAGGGGGTTCAAATGAACCCCTTGGGCTCCAAGTGAAGCTGCCCATGTGACAGAGTTGTAGCTTAATTTTGCAACTATGCATGGTTTCTATATGTACACGTATAAACATCAATTCATTGGTCCAAAAATCGCATGAGATTCTCAACATCAATTTCAAGCCTTGACCATGTTGTGATACAAGTGGTACAGGATGTGACTTAAATAATAATGGTTCGGTTAATGTAAGACATACATTAATTATCAATTTTAACAAAAATTTTATGAAAAATTGAAAAAATTGTCAAAAAAAGTTAGTCATTTTTTCATAAAAAATTTTCTAAAATGATTTATTAATATATGTCATACATGATAGTAAAACCCAATAATAATTAATAACTTAAGAAATTCTCAAATAAATTATTGTTTTTCCAATGTTTATAGTACTGCAAGAGATTTTATTTGATTTCTTCACATGCATTTGCAAAGAAAACTAGTTGCTAGAGGGTAACAAATCAATTCTAAACCATTGTAATCTAAAGTAAGGCAAGAAAATTTTCATTAGGGAAAACAGGAAAATTCTTAGGTACTTCCGGAGTATAGTGAAATAGTGTTCTCTCCTCTCACATTCATAATAGACCCTATCATGAATTTAATGAATAAACCCCACCATAAATGTGAGATGAGAAATCACAATTTTTCGTATTCTAAGAGTACTTAAGAATTACTCAGGAAAACATGCTATGATTTCATATTTTGTTTGTTAGAGGAATAGGGTGTACTGAAGGCTATTTTTAGACAATGTGTTTTCAAAATCTATTACAAAGTAGAGTTGAAAACAGACAAGCAAACAAATTTTCTTTCAAAATTCATTCTCAATCTTTGACAATTAGGATATAGTACATTTTTCTGTAATGATACCAAGCACAACCTTAATTGAAGGGAGTCTCCGAGAGGGTTTGAATTAGTCAAAAAAGTTTTGTCAAAAAAAGAAAAGAAAGGAAAACACAAAAGATCGTTTAAAACCAAAAAATGTCGCTTTGCACACATAGGGCATGCCAACCACTTTTGTCATTATAAAGGAAAAAATTATATATTTGAAGCCACATGTCAATAACCAGACAAACTCTATATGTTCATTAACAACAAATGTGTATACATCACTCATAAAGTGTCATACAGCCAAAATAAAATCAATCTTAAAGTACCCAATGAGAGTTCATTAGTATTAACCATTATTGGGGTAGCACACCCAAACTAAGTTTCACTTTAAATGTTTATTACTTTGCAGGAAACGACATTTCAAAATCCAAAAAATGACTTCTCTTGCAGCCATAATGTTTACCAATTTCTTTTTTTTTTAAAAAAAAAAAAAAAAAAAAAAAACCCAATGAGATTAAAGAGGTTCATTTTCATGGTGATAGGAGCTCTACATGCATTGACATGCAAATATAGACATAAGTAGTTTTCACTTTTCAAACAATCGAATCCTTATTATACGACGAAAGTAAAAACAAAGAGTTCCACTCTTGTAAAATCACCATATATATACATATACAATAATATTAGACATTTTTTTTTAGTATTTTTTGTTTTTGTTACGTGGCAATCTCTAACCCTAGGACCCTACCATATATTATGAGAATTCTATGTTAAAATAATAATGTACAATTACTGTTATTCTAAGAGTGTGTAAAGAAGATAAGAGATATGAGGATTGCATGTAATAAGCACTTCGTCGTGTTCCCCAAACGATATGATCACAACCCCATTTCTCTGTCACACTAAATTGCCGAAAGAAAAGACAAAAAAATAGAAGAAATAAGATTTTGTTTTGATTGTTTTAAACTGTTATGTGTGTTTGACATCCTGGCACGTAATTATGAAATTGGGTTGCACTGTTAAATACCACTAATTAATTCGAATAGAAAAAGAGTTCTCACAACTCGATCTGATCGAGCTCTTTGTCGTGACTTGGTGTAATAGCTCACTAACTTCGACCAACCCCAAAAGTGAGCTAATCTAATCTTGTCGATTATATTTGCAAGCAATTATTCAAATATTGATCAACTCAATAATTAAAACAGAGGGTACTCTTATTTCCAATGTTTTTTTTTCTTCTTTTGACAACAATTTCCAATGTTTTTCTTATGGGTTATGACCATTGCAAAATTATTCTTGTTTTGTCGCTTGCTAAGAAAGTGACATAACAATGTATATATTAATTAAAGCAACAAAAAGACGAAAATGTAGCAGCCCTAGAGCTCGATTTGATAAAGATCGATGTATATGAAATATGGCAAAACTTAGATACAGTACCTTAGGTACAGTTCCTTAGGTTCCCCATTTAAATTTCAGCCATCTGTCAAATAAAAAAACATTCACTAACGGCGTCAAAGCCAGATGATTCTGTTCAAATTTTTTTCCCAACCCCACCTAACTTCAACACCCTAACCACTCCAGTCCTCTCTGTCACAGGCCCACTGCCTCCACTGCCTCTGTCCAAACACATGCAAGCTCTTCATGCGTCCTTCCCTACGCATCAAATACTCCCAGATTTGAAGAAGTTTGCGGCGGCAAAGAAGACACACGACGGAGTTCGGTGACGAAGCCGGTGAATCCATCAGCGAATCTTGGCTTTTTGGGTGGATCTTTTTTTTAGGTTTTACCTTTTATGAATTGAATTTTATTGGGGTTTTGGTTTTGTGTTTGGATTGTTTGGAAATTTTGGTTTTAAGGGATGATATGTTTTGGGGTTTTGCTTACAATTTAAGACCAAAAGTAGACATTTTGGGTGAGAGGGAGTAGTCATCGACGATGTGGCAGAGCAGATTGTGAGTGATGAGGAGGAGTGGGTTGATGTTGGAGATGTTGCACAAGAGTTCTGGTGGCTGGGTTTTCTTCTTCCTCTTCTTCTTCTTCTTCTTCTTCTTCTTTTTTTTTTTTTTTTTTTTTTTCACAGATAGAGTTAACGATGGTGGCTGGGTAATTTTTTTTTTTTAATCACAAATAGAGTTAACGATGGTGGCTGGGTTTTCTTTTCTTTTTTCCTTTTTAATCACAAATAGAGTTATTGATAGTGTTTAAGCCGTTTGTGGCTTTTGACGCAGTTAGTGAGTATTTTTTATTTGACAGATGGCTAAAATTTAAATGGGAAACCTAAGGAACTGTACTTAAGGTACTGTACCTAAGTTTTGCCCTATGAAGTAAAGATAAGTGTTTAAGCTTTGAAATCTAATTAGAAAAGAAGTCTTTTGAATGGATTTGTCATACTAGAATTTCAATATCTTATTTATTAAAGGTGAAAAAAAAAGTTTATTGTCAAGAAATTAGTTTAGTTAATGAATTAAAGAAAAAAAAATTGAACACTAATTAAAGACTTGCTGCCGCGGGAACTATATAAGATTCAGTACATTGAATTCTTGTTTTATTATTTTCTTAATACTTTCTATTTATACGAGATTATAGTTGTAAACTTGTAATGTTTGGCTTATTACTTTAATTTTTGTTTTCCACTTAAATGTCGCCTATCATATGATCATAATGACACAACAACCGATAAAAAGAAAAGAAAGTTTGTCCATTTCAATTATAAAATAGAGAAAAAGGTTTTGTTGCATCGAAGCACTACTGATCGGTTCCTCGTGTACATTGGCTTTATCAATTATCATGTTGGATATCTCCTATGATTGAAAAGTTTTGACGGTTTGTAATATTGATTATGAAAGCAAACACTTTCTCAAATATAGTAAAAGCAACAATGGAAAGAATGGGTTCCATGTTATTTTTATACTCAAGTTTTTATGCTAAAAATAGGAGAAATTATAGGGTTCATAAGGTAGATTATGTCATTTGTCTACCATTCCACTAAAAGGCTCTTACTTATTTAAAATTGCTGAGTCAATAGTCAGTTTCTGTTTAAAAATTGTTTTTGACTCAACAATTTTAAACAGATGAGAGTTTTTTAGTAGAATGATAGACAAATAACTTGGTCTACTATGATGATTGTATAATTTCTTTGAAAGTAGAAAAATTTTAAAGTTTAAGCGTTCCATCACAGTTGAGCTTATCTAAGACTTTTTTTTTTTGGGTTGAGAAGAGAGTTGATAATTGCATTAAAGAAAAGTCATGTTGGCTTGAATGATAGCAAAGCAATGAGATAGAACATCTTCCATCCACATTGAAGAACCTATGACATGTATAGCATGTCTAGCTAGGTTATGAGCATCAAAATTTCCTTGACGACATACATGAGAGAAGATAATGTGTCTAAAGAATTCCACATAAGATTTTGCATTTGCAATTAAAGCCATAGGATGCTAGAGAAGAGACAAATGAATATGATGCAGAGATGATGAACTCGGAGTCACCATCTAAGACCGCATCCGAGATACCTATTTAACGTGCACACTCCAGTGCTCTAACTCTTACCATAGCCTCGATATCAGCCACTGAATGAGGAAGTGCGTTCTGAGATAAAGCAGCTACCACTAAACTCCTTTCATTTTTTATGACCACCATGATACCAGCTCGATTCGATCAGTTAAACGTGGCTACATCAAAATTTATTTTGACCAAATCTGCTGATGGTGGAGTCCAACGAACTTGAGGCCGAGGATTTTATATCCAGTTAATTTAGTTGATCCGAAATTTTAAAATCCTATCGTGTATATGGTGGAGTACTCCAGAAACTCTAAAAGATCTTAATCCTATCAATCCTTCGTCTCATAAAAGCATTGAAACATTTGTGTGCAAAGTCTCATCAACTATTCAAAGTCTTATCAACTATAGATCCAACTGCAAAATAATAATAAGAGCGACAACTCTATTAATATGAAGCCATTATAATAGCTGAATAGATTGGTCTATAACTATATATGTTAATTTTTCCCCTTATTGTCACTCATTTCTTAACCGTCAACAATAGCAACTCATTGAACGTAACCCAAATTTTGAGTAAAGCACGTAAATATAACATTTTTGTCGTTTCTGTTTTGATATTTTCTAGATATCGAGCTAGGGTCCATGCTTCCTAATTTGATTTGCACCTCTTGGTCTAAACAGCTTTATTAGGGAGGAAAAGGAATAAGAATTTAATGAAAATTGTAAATTACGCACAAATACGATGCATACAAATTCTTATACAGTGTTAGAGTCAATTTAGAGTTGGCAAATTCCATGTCAAAGTTTCAAATTTATTCACATTGATTTCCATGTAACTTTTTCATTTGAGTTGTAATCAAGGAAGAAGAGCTTAAAGAGAGGGTTGAAGTTTCTGTTGAGAAGATCTCGGTCGAATGAAGTCTAGAGTGTCAAGTGAGATGTTAGGCGAGTAAATTAAATTGAGCCATAGAGTGGCTCGCTCGACAGTTGCCTATCACCTTAATTGAGCGAGCTACCTAAAAACTTGCCATAATAGAAATTCTAAATTGAAGAGTAACCATCCACCCATTGATTTATATTTACTAAAAAAACAAAAAATAAACCTGTAGACGACTAAATTTCTCAGTTCGAAATAAATCAAACAAGTAAAATAGTTTCACAAATGCGAATTTGTATTGATAATTGTGTGGTACAATTCTCTGTGATTACAAAAGAGTGATCCTCTGATTCGATCTCCTTGCAAGACTTATTGATTTGGATTTGTGGTAATGTGATTGTGACTTGAACACAAAATATCCTTCAATTTGGTTGAGGGATGGATCGAAGATTGCTGAAACGGAATTACAATGAATCTCTGGCTATGAGCTTGTTAGAAATCCTTTGTTCTTCACGTTCTTCACGTTCTTCGTGCGTTCTTCGTCTTTAAAGGTTTATGGTGGAAGTTCTTCGGGGCTTTAGGGCTTGGTTCCGGCAGAGTTTCTGGACTTCTGAATCTTCTCTGATGCTGCCTGTGTTTCAGATGGCTTGATGTCCTCCTTAATGTCTTAGGAAGGCTTTTATTTATAGGAGTTTAGGGGTGGATGAGTGACACGTGGCGGAGTCTGATTGGTGACACATGTCACAGCCTGATTTGTCCACTTATGTCATCGCTTACACGTGCGAGATTGATTATGTCATCGCTTACACGTGCGAGGCTGATTATGTCATCGCTTACACGTGCGAGGCTGATTATGTCATCGCTTACACGTGCGAGGCTAATTATGTCATCGCTTACACGTGCGCTGATGTGTGATTGGTTTTTGCATGACATTTGGCAAATTTCTGTTGGTTTCTAAATAGTGATAGCAAAACCTAGCAGCAGTATGTGGCGCTTTGTAATTTGCTGTATTTTGTGGACTTGGTAGTGTGATGTGTCAGCTTGTGATAGGTCGGGAATTTTCCCTCTCTACAAAACCCTAATCCCCCGAATGAAGGTAGAGATTTCTATAACCTTTGAGAGAAAACACATATTCTCTTATACCTTCACCCTCTCCCATTGAACATCATTGAGAGGAGAATTTCACAAAAACACTGAGTGAGAGCTTGAGTGCTTTTGGATAGTTGAAAACCACAGAGATCATTATTAGAAATCTTCAAGAGACCTTGAAGTGTTCGAGTGATTGGTTTTGTAGTCTGCTCTACAACTTGCGTTTGGAGACCCTGAAGAGAAACAATGATGTAGTTTGTTGCTAGTAAGAGCTAGAGGCTTAAGTACATATACATTGCATAACTAGATATCTTGTATGTCTTAATGCACTGCAGCTATCTTTATAGTGGATTCCGTTTACTAGGTTAGGCCTCGGAGAATTTTTGTCCTTGATAGGTTTCTCTCCATAGTCCATAATCACATCACGTTTGTGTGTGTGTGTTGTGGTTTATTTACTGTTATGTTATCCATGATACTTATAAATTGGATTTGAGTTAATCGGTTAAAATCAATAGCCAAGTTGTTCTAGGGGTCTAAATGTAATTAACATATGATATATTATTTCTTTGAAGGTGAAGTCATCTTTTCTTTCTAAGAGCATTGACATTGGGAATGACGTATGCCATATGTAAGGAAATTTTAGTATAAAAGCCCAAAACCCCCCACGCATCCGAACTTGTAAAAACCAACTATTGCAAAAAAATTTGCAATAGTGCTAAAGTGCAATTCTAAAGGTAGAATTGCACTTGTAGGGGTATTGGGCCCAGGAGCTCATTATCTATGTATATATTGAGCCTGAGGTCCAAGTTGAAGACGAAAGGTCATCCGAGGAGAAGTAAACATTGTCAAGGTAGTCCGTGTTAGTAAATGAAGAAGTTAGTTTTGGTCATAATGGCCCAAGAGGGTGGGCCGAGGATGAATGCCTCCTTGGCTAACCATAACCAAGGTCTAAAGAGGTGGTCTACCGTCCAAGGGGACATTCCAAGAAATTCTGTTGGTACGGATAAGCATTGCAGAAACATAGGACAGGGGGGTCTTAAAATATCTAAGGAGAAAGCTGCTACCACCGCATTAAATGCTCTGCAGTTAACTCTCTGGTCACATTAATGCGGATGTGATACCTGAATAGTGGTTTTCAGCCTTACAGCTACTACATAAAGACTTTAGGAAGATACTGATAGGATAGTATCAACACCAACCATCTGGCCTACACGTGAAGGGTAAAGATGAAAGGGGAAAAGAGTATAAAAGGAGAAGGAAGCAATGTGAGAGGGGGATCAAGAAAATTAAAAGAAAAAGACTGTAGCAATCAATAATTGCATTTGTAACCAAACTTAAGAGAAATATATTAGAACTAAATTTCTTGGACTGTGCCGATGACGGTTTTTTTCAATATAAACTTGTCTGTTTTCATTCTCTTGTCATCACAATCCACTTTAGTGATTGTCTGATTCATCAAAGCTCAATTTTCCAACTCACTCTCTACAAATTCATTATTTTGGGCTTTTTGATCCTAAATCCATCCACCTCTTGGGTTAGGGACTCAAATCTGGTCCTTATAGCACTGTAGCTCAATTCACTTACTTTATCAATTCCTCTCTCTCTCTCTCTCTCTCTCTCTCTCTCTCTCTCTCTCTCTCGCCGAGATTTTGGGTTTTGGGTTTTTGTTTTTATTTGGGTTTTGAGATATATTATTTTATTGTATAGAAATATTATTTTAATGTGTTGTATTGTAAAATTAAAGTTGGAATGCTGAGAATATTGTAAAATGGTATGGTATAATTGATAAAATAGTTTTTTGGGATGGTAAAATAGGATGAGATAGAATTTTGAAATGTGAATGCTCTAAGGTATGCTAGGAGGCAACTATTGTTCAAATTTCTAATCCCTCAATTATAAAAATTAAAAAAAGTTTATTTTTCTTTTTGGTAAGTGTGCATTGTAACTTGTTAAATATTTGCTATTTTTTTAATGTGTTTTTTAAGACACTCGTTTAGCAGGACCCTAGGCAGATTTCTAAGGTCCATGGGTAAAGGAACAAAATTTGACAACTTATGTAGGGTTCATTATATTGATTGTAGAGATATTAATCCCCTTTGATGGTTTAGGTTAAAGTATGCTATTCTTTGGAAATAAAATATATTAGTTTCTCCAAAGGTAGGTAAAGTGGAAGAATTATTCGAAGGCACGCTCTGTTGGCAGTTGGCACAAAATTAATCTATATGCAGTAGTAGTACTGTATGGCAGATAATCAATGTGATATATATATATATATATATATATAAGCATTAAGAAACATGTACACAGATAATCAATGAGCTATATATGTAAATATAAATATATATACAAGCACTCAAACATGTAGATGTTTAATGGTTAACAGGTTAGAACAGTGGAAGAAGCAAGAAAACAAGAAAAGGTACAGATAGATAGGAGAAGAAGGTAGAATAGGTCGGGCATCCAATCTATGATATAAATCCTAAAAAATGTCGTTTTATGTGAAAATTAATTGTTTTGTGCACGAAATGTTTTGTTTTGATAGTTGGATATGAGAAGTGATGCCAGAACAAACAACAAATGGTTTCCACGTGATGCGGGCCTTTTGGAAGGTAGTACGGGAATGGGAGTGTCATTGTCCTTACTTGTGGCGGCTGTGCCTTTGTGCTTTGTGGAGAGAAAGAGAGAAACAAAGTAAGATGATTTTGTCAAATTGTATTTACTATTTAGTCTCATTGACAACGAAATGTAGAAATTAACATGTTGGAGGCAATATGCCAACCTTTCTATTATACTCAAAGTTTATAAATAGCTAATTAAATTTATTAATTAGACCCCTCCAATTAATAAAATATGTATATAATACCGTTTATTGCTAGTACGTTATTTATTTAATGCCATTGTAATGTGTGCGTGTGAAAGTTTAAATAAGCAAATGTAAATAATTTGAAATTATAACATGTCATCCATTCCCATAACTAATTTGTCCATCAAGTGTCACATTAGGGCCTAGTCATTTGACCATATCTCTCTCTCTCTCTCTCTCTCTCTCTCTAATGTCTAAAAGACCTCTCTCTCCTTATCATTTTCATGGCATTCGGTTTGTACATCTTGGTTGAGCCCTAATAAGCCATCTTGCTCCATCAACAACACCCTCTTCTTCACCCTCAAAACCTCGTAAAGACTCTCTTGGCACCATCATTTTTGCATTCGGCCTACATGCCTTCGTCTCCATCTCTATTTTCGTGAATGCATTTCATCGATTCTTGAATGACTATTTGGAGAGGAGAAAAAGCATAATCACCTTTTGAACAATGAATATAGAGGCTTCACATTTTGAAGAGTTAGGTTGTAGTTGGGATTGATGTTGGTTGAAAGTGTTTGAGTGATCTGATTTTGATGATAACTTTGCTAGTGTGTGATGGTTGAGACCTGTTGATTAGTGGACCGTGGATGATTTGAGTTTGATGATGGCTCGACTGTCGTGAGTTGTGGCCAAGATATGTGTGTATGATGGAACATGTGCCTAGGGTTGGTTTGGGACTCAATTAAGTTTTAGTTTGGGGTTATGTACTTAAGGTGTTAGTGATTTGGTCTCAATGAGGTTTTCGAATCTAGTGAAATGGGGTTGTGTTTGTTGAGGATAGTGGAGAAAAGGAGAATGAAGATTAAAGGTTTTGAGGCACATAGTCGCTGTCTTTAAGACTTGAATTGCCCAGGATACAACAAAGCCTGAGTTTTGCATATAGTAATTCTGAAAATACTCAAGCACTTATTTATAAAATTTAGTATGGAGAAAATATTGCATCTCTTGTAGGAAATAACTTAACATGCCTCTATTTATAGATGTAGTGAGGATTTAAATCAATACGCTTTATGAAAGGATATTAATTAAGGGTTATATCCTTCCAAAGAACAATTGGACCACTTTTGACCATTAGGCACGTGAAACCATGTCAAATAGATCAGAAAATCTCAAAAAATGGGAAATAACTAATTTTATTTCATTAATAGCTAAAGATTGAGTTAGATTAAATAATGCTCAAAATGCTAAGGTTGATGACATAGGTGACATTTAAGGAAAGTTAGTGTAACAAATTTGGAGAGAATAATAATTTTAAAAATAAACTTGGTGACTAAAATGAAAATTTTAAAACTTAAGGGACCAAAATGAACATGCCACAAACATAAAAAGGCAAAAGGGCAATTCAATTATAATTATGTTTTTGTTGATATTGTTATTTTTTTTTTTTGGGGGGCTTGAAAACCCTACCAAAAATTGAAAATTATATACTAGATACTTAATTAGTGGTTTTTAATAATATCTTAGTAAATTATACTAAGATAATATAATTATGCTATTAAATTGAAATTTAATGAATATAGTCATTCTTTTAGCCTAGAATTTTTAATTCAAATTCATAATGTACACATACATATTTTTATTTATATTTTTTTATGTCAAAATTTAAATATATTTTTTAAAACCTTGAACTGATTAAAGTTGCATGTAATTTTTACCATATATATTTCATCCTCCACATTACATTACTAACTATGACCATTCTCTTATGTTTTTTATTTCTCCATAAAGAAAATTTTGGTACAAATAACATATAATATGTAATGTAATATAATAAAAATTAATTTTAAAATCCTGTATTTAATTGATATGGATCAACTTGGGCAACATGTTGTCCTCTTGTCACCTGATTTATTGTGTTTTTTTTTTTTCTTCACATTTTAGAATTTATTTACTGAAAATTTTTAAACTTTTTAAATGATATAATTTACTCTAATTGAAACTCCATCATCAAGATTCTCTATCAAAGTTCAATATTACCTGCTTCATTTTATCTAAAAATTTATAATCAAAACTTGGATTTTGTTTTGAGCTTTTTACTTTTTGTCTCATGTTTTATCAAATAAAAAATAAAATTATTTTTTTATTTTTATTTTTAAAAATAACTTATATCTTTCTTTTTTTCCTCACTTTTAATAACTAATTTATATATGTGTAAAGACAATCTCTTCTTTATGAAAATTTCATTTGATGCACCGTATGGTAATGGGAAAGGCAAATAATGTCCATTGCTGTAGTGGTATATTTTGTAAGAATTAGTTTTTTTTTTTTTTTTTTTTCTTCTTTTTAAATGGATTCAATGTACCTCGGTTAATATTCCCAAGCGAAGGCCCTATTAATATGTTGTGATCATATTTAATAATGGGCCTTGGTAAACTTACTGAGGTAAAGTTTAGGAGTTAAATATGATATGTGATGAGTAGATATTCACTGAAAATATTAAGGGACGTCCCCTCTCCACTCCCAACATTAGACAAGATCCTACAACTATTTGGCTAAGGATCAGGGTGTGGCTTCACCCACTTAGAGCCATCTTGAAAGAAGTACGAAGATGAAAATTTATCTAGTATATTGTAGTATCCACCTAGAGATTCATACCTAAATTTTACCTAAACTAAATATCTTCATGTTTTTCTAAATTTTTAAGTATCTAGCATGTGCATGCCTTTCTTTAAATCTTACCTCCACAGAATTCTGACTCAATTACTTTTATGCAAATATATATATATATATATATGTGTGTGTGTGTGTGTGTGTATGTATGTATATTTAGAACTAAGAGTTGGAGATATATACTTGGAATAGAATTTAACTTGGAATGTTACCAATAAAAATAATTGATGGTAACTTAAATTAATTATGAGGCTACAGTTACATGGGAACTCAAAAACACACACACTCATCTTGTCCTCTATAGTCCCTCCTTATGTGTATAATGTTTATAATATCATCAGAAGAATGTTGCAGCGTTTAATGACAAGCACCACGACAAACATCGCAAGTGTCCTTTACTACATTCTATAATACAGAACCTCCAAATCTCCAGGTCCAGAAAGGAAAAAAAAAAAATTAATACAAGAATATATAAATCCAAAATTATTAACACTTGCAGAAGAATACAATACAAAAGAAAGCTCTGTCAATCCTCAATGGATAGTATGGATTCTAGCTCTCTAAAATTAATCCTCAGAATCATTGAACTAGTGGACTACACTTTTTTGGATTTATTACTGGTTTTAACTGTACCTTTTTAGGTCCAAGAGCCTCATATGAAGGTTATTGGTTTATATATGCAGGCCGTGACGTATGATATATCATGCAGCAGTATAGAATCAATTTGATTCACTTCAGATTTACATTTACTGTGAGAGTAATGATAGGTGCACAATAAATAAAATATTGTTACTTTAGGGGGGATTTTGTTGTGTATATATTTTGATCCCCTAATTTTTTTTGTAATTCAGTTGTTTGTTGGTAGTTAGTTGGTACCTTGGCTCCAAAATAAATAAATCACAAATGTGGTAAGTTTTGATTGAAATGAGTTTAGCTTGTGTCCATGCACGGGAAGAAATACGAACATGACACAACACTTGTCAAACAATGACCACATAGATTCGTTATTAACATCTCTTTTATTCATACGTATTATCACAGGCAGAGAGAGGGGGCCATGGCCCCCCGGGTTTTGAAAAAACTTCTCCTCCTCTTTGTAATTTCTATGGAAAATAAAAAATTTATATTAGTTTTTACACATTGGCCCCTCTAAGAAAAAAGTATGGCTTCGCCATTTCCTATTACAATATGTCACTTTAACATACACCAATTGCAAAAAGGAAAAAAAAAAAAAAAAATTCTTGTGCCTCTAGACTTATTGTAATAATTATGATCACATGGTTGCTGACAACATTATTTCTATATATCTAGGTTTAGAAGTCATAGCGTAGGTTGATTTGTTTCTCAATTTGGTAATGCAATTAGTTAGAATGTATAGTTTTTTGTACAGTTTGCCGGTTTGTGCTTCGGAGGTGAATTGGATATTTTTGAAAAACTTGGACCAGTCCAAACCTCAAGGACAATTTTTGTCTTTTACCCTATTTTTTAAGACATGGTATGCGCAATGCTAGGACCACAAATAATCACATAGCTTTTGCCACAAACTCGTTACCTGACGAGTTATAAATGGTGAAAGTGTTGACCCACAACTCTTTTTTTACCACTCAAAACTAGCCATGTGGTAAGTTGTGGCAAAAGTTGTGCAATTATTTATGATCCTAGCATTATTCAGAATGTAGTCCTAGCATATAGTATAGGTGATGTGGACAACACACGTGCATCAATGCATTAACACGATTAAGATTTAACGAAAAAATTTAACAGAATATCATATTTATCACAAACCCCCCCCCCCCCCCCCCCCCAATTTTTTTATTAATCTATGTAATGTAAAATAATTTGAATGGTATTTTGGGTTTTTGTACTAGTACATGGATATAATTTTATTTATCTATTTAAGACGGTATTTCGTAGAAACATTTTTGATAAAATTTTACATGAATGAAAAATTGATGTTAATTTTCCAATTTATATTTCGGATTCAATATAATGGTCTCACACTTGAGTGTAGTTGCATATAGTAATTTAATATTCCGAGCATAATAAAACATTCCAAGAAGAAAATTTCTATTGCCTTTGATTCTATACCCTTTTTTTTAGTATCTCTACAAGCCTTTTTTTTTTTTTTTTTTTTTTCCTTCCCTTAAAATTTTCATGAACTAAACAAAAGGGTAAAAAAAGCAAGTGTGCAAAAACACAATGGAAAGAAAGGCGGTTCGTAATGAATGGAATTTGGGTCGGGTATGACATGATTATAGAGATGATTTCTTTTTCTTATTTATTAATTTTGCCTCCCTAACCACCTAGTAACTAGGTAGGTCCTCTCCAGCCCAACTAACATGCTACAAACATCACTTTCCCAAATATATGTTTTTTTTTTTTTTTTTTTTTTGGCTAACCTCCCAAATATATGTTGTTGTTTGCAACACTAAAGTCTTTTATTTGACAATGCAATTTTACATAGAGGTAAAAAAAAGCCTAAAAGGTAATTGCTATTGATATTTGATAACCTTCTATATTATCAAAGAAAATTACAAAAATTAGCTGTTAAATTAATGCAGCTCATTATTGGTTCTTTATTTATATATATTATATATTATTATATATCTTCTCTTTCTCTTGTCTTACTTGTAGTGATTTACAAAAAAAAGAGGTAATGTCTTGCTTTTGTTCATCACTAGAAGTTATTTTTTCATCAGACCCAAAACGTAAAAACTGGCTTTTCCTCCAACTTTGGCCTCGTCCTTTTTACCACTTTTCTGTAACGAAAAACTCCAACTTCCTCTGCCTCCATTTTCCTCTTCTTTATCAATGTCATTTTCTTTGGCAGAATGACCACCATCAACATGGCCATCCATGTCTTTGTTTGGAATTTCAGCTGTTTTTCTGTTGAAGCCAGTTAGAAAAGACTTCAAGGGTCTTCATGTCAGCCCTGTAATGCTTCTGTGTGAATTCAAGCAGCATAGGCCATGTGAAATCCGGATATACCCGTGGACACATAGTGTCCACCAATTCACTTGGTGGGCTTACCACCTTATCATTTTTTGGACACAAAAAGAAAGCTAGAGATTTCCTTGGTGTTTTGCTGTTCACCACTGCCCTATGCAAGCAACTCTTGTATCTTCCATTTGAAAGTGCCTAAAAAAACACCAAACCCCATTAATTAATTAAGCTTCTACAAGTACAATTAATCCAAATATTCAGATTTCAAATTGATATCATATATAAACTATTGCAAAAATAATAGCCAGAATATCATACCATGAAGGTGTCTCCGATGTTAACAACAAAAGCATTGAAATTTGGGCTAATTGATCGCCATTCGTCGTCTACAAACACTTGGAGTCCACCAACTTGGTCTTGGTGAAGGATGGTTAAAGAAGTTGGATCACAATGAGGCCCTGTACCTAAAGTAAGGTCAGGTTTTTGACATGGTGGATAGTAGTTGAGCCTCATTATCGAATCGTTCTCTTCAAAATATTCCCTATAATGAGCTCGGCTTACGCCTAGGCTCATTCCTAGGAGTTCCATGATCCCTAGAGAAAGAGTGCTCATGGCCTCGCAATAGTCCTGGTAAACCCTCCTAATGACAGCAACAACAACCAAAAAAGAATGGAATTAGTACAAACTGCATGAACAAAAAATGAAATATGACATGGAAATTGAAAACTAATGACAAAAAAGGTAGCATTTGTATGTACCCAAATGGCTTGAAATCTTCACCCATTGTGTTGGATAAATAGTCTTGGACAATATCGGATGAGTTAGGTTGAGCTGAATAGCGAAAAGAAAGTGTTTCTTTCCAAGGTAGCTTGTTAGAGAACCTGCCAGTGAAACTACTAGCATAACCACAGTGCTCACCAACTTTCCTCTGTGCTCTCTGCTTTGCTAACATGGGCAACTCAAAGAAGTGGTCTATGTATTGGTGAGCATCAGCAATTAGCTTATCATCAACACCATGATTGACAACAAGAAAAAATCCATGCTTTACGCAAGCCTTGCCAACAAGTCTGGAGGCTTCCATTGCAGCTGTTGGGTCACCAGAGAGGAACCCTTTTAAGTCAATAAGGGGAACTTCAAGCTCTGGTGCATTGGCACAAGGCTTTTCCTCGTCTGGCCATATGAACTGCTCTGGTATGTGTTGTTGGTGTTTGAGCACTGAGGCATCAAAAACTAGTTGCTTTTGCTGCTCATTGTGTTCTTCTTTTGGTGGGTGAGGCATGGAGGGTATGTTTGTGATGCACTCAATAGCCATTGCATTAATGAATTTTAAAAGCATAGAGTAAATCTGTGAGGGAGAGAGGAATATAGTAGTATATATGTTATGCGAAAAGAAGAGGGAGCGAAATAAGTTTGAGAGGTATGACAAAAGAAAAGCCAAAGGCCGCCCTCATTGGGGAGATCGGTGAACATAATTTGGGATCTTATAGCAAGCACTTTCACAAATAAAACTTTCTTTTTGCAAAAAGGGCTTTGTAAAGTGGTGTATTTGCAAGGGGGCCCGGGGGTGTTTTTGAATGGGGGCAATAATAAAAGTTTGCCCAGTGCTCCAAATTCCAGGAGTATTTGTCTTTAATATTGTTGCCAGGAAATCGTTTCCCAATGGGATTTTGGCTGTTTTTGGTGAGAGAAATGCTAGTGTCACCCTCTTGGGACATACACTTTAAGCAAAAGAGTGTTGTTGTTGATGCCACTTTCAAGTCCCAACAGTTGGTTCTACCTAATGGCTAAAAAGCCCACCTGGGAAAGCCACCTCTTCATGGAAACACAACCTACTAAAACCTATGGGAAATTCCGACCAAACAAAAAATATTGGAAAGTTAATGCAAGATGTGAGAAATGACTATGACTTACCCACTACAATATGTCTCTATAGTTCATTTCTCTCTCTCTCTCTCTCTCTCACCAATTTCATTCTACTATTTTGAGGAAATTCAGAAAATTTTGAAGTACTACAATGAGAAAAAAGAAATTTGACATTGTAGAATCATCATTCCAAGTGCTTGGATTGAAAGGGCTTGGATGTTGTATATACTTGAAGTTGTATATTGTGACAAAAGTACTTACAATGAGGTAGCTTTTGTATTAGCAAGGGCTAAGATATGATTGCCAATCCAACATGGCAGTCTCTTCAAAAAAAAAAAAATCCAACATGGCAGTGTAAGTAAGAGACAGAAATATTTCGCAAGGATTTTTCATAGGAAAAAAATGACTGAAACTTAAAAAGGGCCTAGGGGTTTTCATGTTTGGTTTGGTAGCCTAACAGTCAGCATCAAGTAATGCTTATCCTTCTTTAAAGTTCATTGTTTAAATTTGGAAGGGGCAACAACTTATTTGATATGAGTAATTGGAACGGGCTGATGTATGAGGTTGGGAAGGAGAAGTGTCTACTCTGTGAGTGTCCGAGTGCGTGTGTGTGTGTGTGAGAGAGAGAGAGAGAGAGAGAGAGATCTTGGTCTGTAAATCCATGCAAAAACAAGGGCCCTTTCATATGGTTAGAAAGTAGCATGTAATGGTTTAAATATGTCTGCTACTTTACTACATGCCCTTTCATATCAAACTTGCTGGTCATTTCAAAATAAACACTATTACTTTTTTCTAATCAATCCTTTTTTCCCCTCACTAACGTGGGTGTTTAAGATTCTTAGAGCATCACGTGACTAATCAATCCTTTTTCTGAAAAGAAAAAATCATTCCAACCAAACAAAGACAAATGATACAATCTCCAATTCATCAAAGACTGAGGCATCAACAACCCTTCCTCGACTATGAATTTTATTTGGAATAAAAAGCAGTAGTTATATCCTAGAGAAGAGTTTATTTTAAGAAATAATGACTCTCTTCAATCCAAACAGAAAAATCATCGATGCCTAAAGCACGTTTTGCTAACAATTGAGCCTCAACTATAACACCAAAAATTTTACAGTTAAATGCACATTTGACTAGGGAACAAGTAACTTTGTTTTTGTCTCTCTAGATCTTCCAAAACAAAAAATTAGAATCAATGCACTAATAAGCTTCTGCTATCATCCACTAATTGCAACAAATACGACTTAGGCTGATTTGAGGAATCCATCACTGCATAGTCTGCATTGATGATTACCTTTGCATCACCTTCTAAAATGGTATGTTTGAGCTCTTGACTAATCACCAGATCAGTTGCTCATCTCAACACTAATGCTTGTCAGGCAAGTCTTAGTAATCTTATTATTAAATAATATGTACTTTTGTATATGAGGTTCTTAAGTATGTGACATGTAGAAACTGAACTTGTTTGAATACAATTTAAACTATTTTTTTTGGTTTAAAAATTTCAACTTATTTCAACTATGGAATTAGCTGAATTTAGTATCTTCCGACCACCTTGCCTATAGTCTAATCTCATCTCACCTCCCTCCATTATGTTTTGAGTCTTTCATGGTTCTTCTAGTATATGCAATGCAGGTGATGTACATTATTAATTTCAGCTTTGAATAATTTTATTAGATAATTAAATTATACTGAGCAATCATCAATTCAAATTCAAATTGTATAATGACGAGCTATAATTATGTTTAGAATTTTTTTAATAAATTTTGAATGGGGAAATAAAGATTCCAACCTTGAACATATTTATTAGAAACATCGAAAAATTCCATTTGACCTAAGTGATTATTGGCATATTTAGAATTATATGTAATAATTTAGTATACTAAAATTGAAGTTCAAAAGAGACTGTAGTACTGAAAGTTTCTTACTATAAAACTCACGACTTTGTAAATAGTAATTAATATATATGTGATTGCAAGAGCAATTCATATCATGTTTCCAATCATTTTAATATTAGCTTTTAAGCTACTCTAACTCTAATATGGTAATTATTAACATCACAATTATTAACATCACAATTTACCATTTTAATAATAGTAATTATTATAAAATACATGTTAATTTACTTAATGATGTTAGAATAAAGATAAATGATAAAATTCACAATTTTCTAACAACTTAGTTTTTGAGGCAATTAATAATTTATCAAGATAACAACATAAGTGGTCTTGAATTTAGAGTATGTCTCTACTTTACCTCTCACTTATTTATTTTTTATTTTTTAAATCATGTGTTACATCCCACTTTAGACGGAAAAGTGTTAGGATAATGATTAAATGATTGAATTTTAACTATTTTCTAACAGTTTAAACTTTAGGGACAATTCATAATTTATCTAATGGTCTTATTATGATTAAAAATGACAATACCATTTATTTTAATAGCTAATATTTCTTTTAATCTCCTTTTTAATATAACTAGATACACTTTGCAATTTCATTTGGAAATAATTTTTATGTTTTCTTTTTAAGGTCCATATATAATATTCATTTTGATGTATATAGTATTTATGTTTTCCCAGACTATTGTCGAATGCTTTAAAGCTCCCTTTTCTTAATTCATATTTATAATTTTTCTTATTCTAGAAGTAGTTCCAAACTATTGATTGACTTTTGTTTACTAATATTGATATATGAGATTGAAATTTTATAGTTCTTAGGCATTCCTAGGAGATCATACCATATTATAAATTTAATATTAAAAATAATATGTAGAAAAATTGGAACTAAATCGCAGTTACAGTATGCAAAATAAGGTATAATGAAAATGCTTACTTTCCAAATTGATGGTATGCCCTTTTCTTTAATTAGCTTTGTTAGAGTATCCGTGCAATTATCCTCAATGTTCATATTCAAAATATTTTTAGTATTGCTTTCAAAAAAAAAATATATTTTTAGTATTTAATAGATTTGTGAAGCAAGCTCCTAAGTGTTCAAATATAGTGTAAGGAAATTCAGTAAAAAAAAAAAAAAAAAATATATATATATATATATATATATATATATAGTATAAGGAAAATTGCAAAAAAAAAAAAAAAAAAAAAATCTAAAAGATTTCGTACGATTTTTTAAATTCATATAAAATAACTTCATGTTAACAATTAACAAAGTTTCTCAAATCTATTAAATTATAAACCTCATTAATAATTTTAAATACAATTCTAATAGTTCACACTAATAAGGGAAAAAAATTATTTCATTTATGCGTGTACAATACAATACATTAGTTTGAAAGTAAAAGTAGAAAAAACAAATACAAAATGACTAACACAGAGAATAAGTATTAAAAAAAAAAAAAAAGTGAAATGAGGGTTGAAGGTTGACAGAATAGTATACAGTGACATATATATCTATCAAATCAAAAGTCTCAAAGCCCATAAAAGGTTCTTCGTGGCTCCAGCCTGTTGGCAAAAATCCAGTCACACATCATCGTAAACCCAACACAAAAGCTCCAACACAAAAAAAAAAAAAACTCAAACAATGAAAGACCCATATCCAATCACAACTCTCATAAAACCCACAATGACCTCTGACCTCCGCATCAAAACCATAAGTCGTTTACATTCTTTCTAGTTTGGAGAATCTCATATGTGCATTTGAGTTAGGATGATGTAAAAGACTATGGGCAGGGGTATATAAAGGATTAGAAGTGCTAGAGGTGAAAGCCTAAAGAGAAAAAAATAGTCTTGAAACGATGTACCTAAGAAAATAAAGAGTCATTATCTTTTAATTGGTGTTTATTTTGTAAACAAAGAGTACTTATCTTGGTGAGAGATAGAGGAATAGTCTTGAAACGATGAACCAAAGGAAACAAAAGGTCCATATATTTTATTGCAAGAGAGTCCACAAGGAGAGCGTCACTTGGTAAAATCTCATGCTCTCTCAAATGAGGTCCCTCCTTATATATATATACCAGTTTTTTTGTAAAAGACATGGGATTGGAATTCCCAACAAATCTTTTAATTTCTGGTAGATCATCATCAAAAATCTTTTTAACAGAAACAGAAGATAATGATTCAGAATATGTGTTTCCTTTAGAAACAGTTTCTTTTTCATTTCTTAAAATAGTTCGAGCAACACTTGTAGAAGTACCATCAGTTTTAACTTTTAAATCAAAAAGCATTTTCTCAACAATTTCAAGGGTTTTAGCCCAAGAGGTTTTTAAACCTATTTTTTCTCTTTGACTGGGTAAATCAATCAAAGGTTTCTCAGGTTTTGCAGAAACAGTTTTTTTAACAATATATATATATATATATATATTGATTTTATGTCATATGTAATAACTTAAATATGGTGAATAAAACTTTCTAAAAAAAAAGGTGAATGGAAAACATATGCCTCTACAAATAGAATATTAATTTTGATAAAAGTAATTAATTTTTAATTTTTTTTTGAAGATGGCTACATAATTAGTTTATAAATTTAATATCCAAGTTTCAAGGTATAAGTAAATTAGGGGAAAATCATCCCCCTTTGAGGCATATATTTTAATAATATGTTTGTTTCGGTGTAAGTTGTTATTCAAAAATTATTTTTAATGTTTTCAGATGTTTACCATGTCGTAAAATCCTAGTCAAATCAAAATGTTTTCCATTATCTAGGAAAATGTAGTTATAGTGGCCATAAAATGTTTTAAGCCCAAAAAGAATGTAAAATGTTTTCCGCCATTAACCCCTTCACGGTGTCCAAACCTAACACTCATAAAATGACCAAAACATCCTTAAATCTCCTAAAATGAACAAAATACCTCTAAAATTTCTATAATGTTCAAAATACCATCTAAACCTCCAAATTTACCAAAATGTCCCAATGATATCCAAAATGCCATCGAAAACTTCAAAACGACCAAAATATTCCTAAAATGCTTAAATTGGCCCAAATACCCATTGAAAACTCCCAAATAACCAAAATGTCTAATGCTTAAACTACCCCTGATATCCATAAATAAAAAACATATCCTTAAAACCTCCAAAATACTATCGGGACCTCCAAAATGACAAAAAAAAGTCCCCGAATCATCAAAATGACCGAAATAACCCCCCCAAAACACTCAAAATTATAACACATACTCATGGACCCTAAAATGACCAAAATACGCTTAAAACTTCAAAATTGACAAAATTACCACGAAACCTCTAAAATTACCAAAACACCCTCCTTAAAATTTCAAAATAACCAAAATATCCCTAGAACCACCAAAATGACCAAAATACCCTTGAAACCACTTTAGCCATCTCGGACATCCAAGGGTAGTTTGCTTAATTTGGAAATTTTGGGGGTTATTTTTGGTAGAGGCTTCAAGAAATTTTGGTCCTTTTGGAGGTTTTAAGGGTTTTTTGATCATTTTGGTGGTTCCAGGGGCATTTTGATAATTTTGGTAATTTCAAGACTATATTGATCATTTTGAAAGTTCTCAGAGTATTTTGGTCAATTTTTTTTTTTCAGCTATTAAGATTGTATATATGAAAAACAGGTTATCTTTCTACTTCGAATTTATTTTTTTGTTGTTATGTTTAGTTTGGTCCTTTGAGCAAAATATTTGATTTCGCCACTAACTGGATGGGGCCACTGTGACAAGATAGTGAACAGGAGATGGCAACTAACCATGGTGGTGGGATTGACACATTGTCTTGCAAATACAAAGCATTTGAGTTTCTCCAAAATAGGTCACTTAGAATTGATATAAACATCTAGGATGGATTGTTCAACTAGAAAAGGAAAGAAGGAAAGTGAGTGTCATGTAGAGGACAACATGGTTCAATTTATATCGTCATCCACTAAAAGATCGCTAGCTTTTTGCCCCATTTGTTCCATCATTTGCTCGTGGGTCCAATTGAGGTTACAATTTTTATGGAAAAAATATGGGCACCCTTACAATCTCAAATTCTTAATTAATTTTGGTTGATTTATTATTATTATTATTATTAGAGTAAATTACATATTTAGTCCCTATGCTTTACACTATATTTCAATTTAATCCTTCACTTTTCAATTGTGTCAATTTGGTCCCTAACCTTTTAGTGCCGTATTAATTTAGTCAATGCACTACAAAAAAACGGGTCTATGGCTGCGTTTAAAAAACGCGGCTATAGATCTGAAAAACGTGACTATAGCCTAGAGCCGCGTTTTTTATAGCCGCGTTTCCAAACGCGGCGTAAACACCGCAGCAACATAATCTTAAATTTGCTGACATGACAAATGCATAAAATAAAAAATTAATTAATTGCCACATCAATTATCACCTGGACTAACATGTCAACATAATCTTAAATTTAATATATATATATATATATATAATAAAAAATAACAACAACAACAACAAATAAGTGAGTAACTTTTGGGATCAAAATCCCTAACTCACAATTGCTTCTCCAACTTCTACAGTTTGCCTCTCCAACTTCTTATGTCTTCCATGAAAAGTTTTTGTTTTTGTTTTCCTTTTCGTTCACCTTTAAGGTTCCCTTTTAATTGTGCAGATTTTTGGATACAAGGAGATACAGAGCCCCAATTTTCGCCATATGACTTTATCCGGCAAAGTTTCATTTGAATGTGTTTGTCTGTATGTGTCTATTACTACAAGTTGGATCCAACCATTTAAGGCATACATGGTCTTAAAGACATTCACGGTGGACTAATGAGGTTAAAGGGTAAAAAGAAAGAGTTTATACATTGCAGAAACCATAAGCCCAATCTCCACTGATGCTAGATAGAGCAGAAAATACATGTAATATACAAGCAAAAAACATCGTGTTGTAGAGCAGAAAAATACGAAATACACAAACCTCGCTGTTAGGATTTTGGATTTTAGGGAGATAGTGTTTTAGATTTAGTTTGGGTTTACCCAAATAAGCAAACTTTCGTATCAAACAAAAAAGATTTCATTTGTTATATTTTTTTTTTATAAATGATGTGGTGGTATAGGTGTCTGTTGATGTGGCAAATTTTATTTTGACCGTTTACCACGACAGCAATTTATATCTAAGAGATAATGACAGAGACTAAATTGACACGACACTGAAAGATTAAGGACCAAATTAACACAATTGAAAGTTTAGAGACTAAATTGAAATATGGTGTAAAAGATAGGGACCAAACATATAGTTTACCCTTATTATTATTATTATTATTATTATTATTATTATTATTATTAAATGAGTTTTACAAACCCAAAAGGAAGCTTTGTGCAACAATAGTCAATAGTGACTAGTGTCATTTACATACTTGGGCTAGTCTCAATCAAACTCAGTTGTGTTTTTGCTTTGTAATTTGATGACCTCCCTAATATTTGAGGTTTTCTATGTTAATTTGTTTTGGGATGAAAGAGGAAATTGGGAGTAAGAATGTGTACCAAATCTTATTCCTCTCATATCCCGTAAAATTGGTAACTCTCTGCATTTCAATCTCAAATGCTATTTGTAAGTTTTTTTCCCCCTAACTTATCCTTTTTCACCTCCAGGATCTGGCAAGCAAACCATAGAACAACAAAATATGAATAATCCATCTTTCAAATGATATCATTTTTTTTTTGCTAAGAGTCTTGTAGTTTAATTGACACATCTCTATGCACAAAGAGCTTGGAATCTAGGTGAAGTGGTGAGCCCAAAGCTCCACCACACACAACTCGCCATATGGTGTGTTGTGGACGGTTTTGTGATCCTAGTATTTTTCACCACAAACATGTCTCTTATTTATTAGAATTTGGGCAAAAATTTGCCAAAATTGGTTGAATTTGGCTGGATCTCACCAAATTGGATTGTGATCTTGCTAGATTTGACTTGAGTTTATGTATATTGTTGGTTGGGTTGGGTGGCTCAGATTTTGGAGAAGGAAACTTGCCACTAGACCTGGTGGCATCGGTTCTTGGAGGCAGAGACCCACTGCCGACCAATGGGAGCTTCGAATTAGGCGGATTACGAGTTGGATGCGGTCGGTTTGGCGGTTTTTAGTCAAGTCTGGACACCCCTACTTCTTAGCAATAATGGCTTAGAAAATGAGAAGGATAAATAAGGATGAAAAGAAACCCTTATTTTTATTTAGCAAATTTATTTGTTTAAAATGCAAAAGATGATTTGATTACAGTGCTAACGCAACGCCAAAATTATGGAAAAAAATTATAAGAAAAAAGAAACATAATATATAAGTATAATAAGTGTTCTCTAATTTCCTAAATTATACTTAGGATAATAAGTGTTCTCTAATTTCCTAAATTATACTTAGGACCATTGAAAAAAGTAATTGAGAAAATGCTACTATAAGTTAAATTTTTGAGAGAGAGAGAGAGAGAGAGAGAGAGAGCATCCACAGCTGAAAGTCAAGTGACTACATCTTTATTATTTTGCATGGTTTGTTACAATATATTAGCTCTAAAAATGAGATTTAAAATATTGATATTTTAAAAAGAGTATTTTTTTCTAATCTTAAATAGGGTTATGTTTAATAAATTTGGAATAAGATTATATAATAGACTTGAGTTTTGAGTAAAGTATCCAACACTAACGACATGTAAAATAAACTTCATCAATAGTTTCACTCCAAAGGCACATCAATATGATTTAAAAGCATTTGAGTCTTCGGTGAAATCCCTTTCTCATCATTAAATTTATTGGACAAATAAAAGGTAGTGGTGACATGTTTCACATATTATAGATAGTAAAGGTCAGGTAATGCCGTGTTGATTTAGAAATTAAACGCACCTCTTATCTTATCCTTGAGCAATGTAAAGACACAACAAATTTTACAATTTTTTACCATAATTCACCATATAATAAGTTGTAAGTAGTGAAGGTATAAATCGACCATTTGACCTTCAACATTCACAGATCGTCACGTGACAAGTTGTAGCAATAATTATGAAATTTTTTGTGTTACTAGAATTTTCCCTTACCCTATTCCCTAGCAATATTTGACTTAGAACATTTAGGTCCCATTTTCTGAGTGGGCCTTTTAAAACAAAAACACAACATTATACATCGATTATGAACCATGAATCATCCCCAAATCTCAAATTTTTCAAACGCATAAACTTTGTTATAATACTAGGGCTCAATCAAATTGAATCACATATTGCCATCTGTAAAAGGAAAACACATCTACATAGCATGGAAATGTGTGTAGGAGCACTACGATCACATCATATCCTTGAAGAAGTACAAATATGTGTTTCACTTTTAATAAATTGTTTTTGTTTTTTTTTCTTTGGACATAGGGCGGAGCTCCATAGATGAGTGGGGGGACATGGCCTCAGAAATTTTAAAAATATTTTAATATTATATATAAATATTTAACATTTTAATTATTAGCCTACAAAAATGGGACTCACCTCCCTCCTCGCAGGAATATTTGAGCTAGTCCAATTGATTTAATAGTTAAAAAAAAAAAAAAAAAAAAAAAAAAAACCATCTCACAAAATTTTTTTATTGTAAAATGTATTCTTGTGTCTGTTAAAGTTTTGAATTATTCATTTCTTTGAATACTTCATTAGTTCAATTGAAATTTTTTTACTCACCTTGATAGACAATTTGGTAACTTATATTAAAAATGAAAACTTTAAGGAGATGTATAGATGTGTATAAATGTATGTGTTTGTGCATGTTTATGAAAGTTTGTATAAGCTAATAATTATTATCATAAGTTGGCCTCTCCAAACAAAAATTTCTGGCTATGCCCCTGAATTGGACACGAGTTGTTTCTCTAGTTGACTTGCATTAAATCTTAGTCCAAAACACAAGAAGGAAAATCATCACCCTTTCCTGAGGGCAAAAACACAAATTTGGACTTGTAGGAGTCCAAGTTTGAATTAGTTTGGGAGAACCTTAGAGGGGATTTGTTATTTGTGAGTTCTCCTCTAAATGTGCATACACTTTGTAATCTTCCTTTAATATAATGTATTCTTCCATTGTTATCTGTAAACGTAGGTTATTGCCCAACCAAACTCATAGTGTTCTCTTTTGTGTAATTATGACTATTTCTCTTTCAGATTTTCTTTATTCCTGTTATTTATTTTGGAGATCTTTCTTAAGTTTATAATAATTTTCATAATCAATTTTGATATTTGAGCTTCCGTTTTCTTAAGTTTATTACTCTTTCGTTTCCTCCAATTTGTGCAAACTTCATCCAAGAAGTAACAATTTATGTGACATTTTGTTATAAATAGGCATACACATGGATCTTTATTTTATTTTCTTTATTACTTTTTTCATCGCTAGCCTATATATTGTATAAGTAGAAATTTAAGCAAGCACTATATTCATAGGTGAGCCAAGAAATGGGCACAATGACCATATCCATGCAAACCGGCATAAGAAAAGATACATTGATAAAGTAGGTATAATGTGGATACATATTCTATTATGCACTAAGAAATTGGAAACTATTCAGGAAAAAAATGGAAACTTAATCATAAAGTACAGACGAATTTTATTAGCCATGCCAACAATTTCTCTCATTGGTGGAAATGAAAACAATGAAACATGCTTCAAAAGAGTAAAAATTAAAACTGAAAGAAAAAATTATGTGAGGACCTAAATGAAACCATCCTTAAAAGTTGAGGATTAAAAACATAATTAAACGAGCAGCTTAAGAATTGGACAAAAGAAGAAAAATTACTAACACACCTTTTGGTCCCCTTTTAAAGCAGTGTGATGGTGAGAGAAGGGTTTTTATTTTTTATTTTTATTTTTGAGTATTCCATAATTGAGGTGTGGGATTTAAATCTTAAATGTTCCCATTGAAAACATCAAAATATGTAAACTAGTTGAAATACAAGGCTCTTAGTGATAGTGAGTAAGAGCTACTGACGTAACTACACAATTTAAAATACCTTAAATTACCTTGAATCCACACAGTAGAGATATGGAATCTACCAAAAATACATAACAAAATTTTGGAATTTTATTAATAATTGGATTCTCATTTTACAACCTAAGCGATGTGACAATTTAAAGATTTATGAAAAAATAATTTCCAACCAATGGTTTCAAAAAAAAAAAATTTAAAAGAAATTCCAAGCAAAAGGATTCAATTATGACTAAAAACACATGGAATGGAAGAAACTGTCGACCTTATCTTCCTTTCAGCTAAATGGCCATGCAACAAACAGTAATCACCAATGATGAAATGACATAATATAAAGTGAAATCATTAAAAATGATATGAAATTGAATTAATTCCTAACTTAAGACTAAACTCAAGTCAAAATATTTTCAACCCCAAAATCATAAAAACTCTCTCTAACAATTACTTGAGTCTCTCTCTTTCACATCCCCGACAAGATCTTGTAAAGAAGATTGATCACCCTCTTTGCCATGTTACCTCTAAATGCCCAATAAAATCAAATTATGATGCACTTGTTTCATTCGTGACTTCATGAAATTTGATTACCCTTTAATAGACCCAACATTCACAAACCTAGATATTTAGCTCGACATCCCAAGCTGCCCAACTCGATCATCTCGAGAAAAAAGTTTTCATCAAGAATTGACTCATGAGTCATGACAAGTAATGGATTCAGAATTTTCCCCACTAACGAAGTCAAGAAGTTCTTTCCCATACAAACTGTAAGTCCAAAACGTTGGGTTGGTGGGGGATAAAAACCATGATGAGTTTAAGTGGCTTAAGTGCTTTAACCCCACGTGAACAAAAGAGGAAGAGATATTGGGAACCAATCACAACATGATTTCATGTACACAAAGATAAGAAAACTGTCCTCATATCCTTGTTAGCATGACCCTTTTATAAATCTCATCATTAAATTTTTTCGTGAGAATCTCAATTTAGACCCTACATTTCCTATTCCAATTTCCAACAGCAACAATTGACTTTGGGCATTATGTTTATGATAAACAGAGCCTTCTTTTACAATTTTTTTTCAGTTTAATTGAGTACGTCAATGATCACATTATATGTACATGATTTTGCCACATCACTCAATCATTCATATTTAATAAAATGATGTTATACTATCATTTATCAAACTTATTTATGAAAAAAAAAAAAAAAGGGTCTTACAAGGTCGAGTTTGGCGTTGACTAAATTGTTCAAGTGGAACATCCTCACATAGTACCATAAAAAGGGAAAACGAGGAAGAAAGAAATAATAATAAGAAGAATATGCAATAATAATAAGAATATCCCCGCATATGGTCAACTTTAGAGAAAAAATTAGCAACAAAAGCAAAAGACAACTCGGAGACAAGTCTTATTAAAGTACTATGCAAACTTGATGCTATCAAAACATACAGCACAACCAAAGATTAGTTAAGATCAATTTATGACTTTAGCTTCTAGTTGTAGAGATCACAAGGCATATTTGCTCTTTGTTTGAACCCCTTTGTGGGCTGAAGCACTTGCTTCCTTGCTGATTACAAGTGCTTTCCACAAAACGCGATTGGTAGTGAGCTTTACTCTGGGAATCAATCTCTAAAAATAAAACAAAAAAAAGATAAGGCTATCTACTAATTATATCTTCCAAACTCTCCTAAAAGTGAGAGTTTTATATACTGCATACGACATTTTATATTCTAGAAGGAGATGCAGTACTAATTGTAACTCTTAATTATTCTACTGTAATGTCCAACTAGTGTATGATTATTAACTGCTATTATTGTAGATATTTTGCAATTGTAACATTTTTTTTCTTTTTGCAAGGTTACACATGTCGGGAGATCGGGTAATTCCCTTACCCATACGGTTGCTAGTTGGGTTGTCTTTTGCAATTTGAGTGGAAGGATTTCCATCTCCTCCATCCCGAATTATATTTTGAACTCTTCAGCTGGAGATGATTCTTCTCCTCTCACTTCTCTTAAGTTTTTAATAATATTCTGTTAGATTCTAAAAGTTTAGAACAATTGGCAAACCATGAGCATAAACTTATCTAGATATAGATTCCTAAGTCTATAGATATGATTAGACAATACTCAAGGTGCTGCAAGTCAGAATACAAGAATAAGGAAGCTATAGGTTCAGGAAATTCGAAACATGCCAAGTTCGACCGATCGAGAAGAAGGCTCAACTGATCAAGACACGGATCTACAAAATTTTATTAAGGCCCAACAGCTCATTAAGCCCATTAAGTGATTAGGGTTTCAAATCTAATTCTCCTATTATTCAAAGGAAACCCTAAGGCACGTTTTAGTATGGTTTTTTAGAGTGAGAAGAGTGCATCTTATGCCTCCAATTGTAGATCTAGGGTTTCTGTACCCAAAGCTCTCTAAAATATTCTACCGGCAATATTTTTTGAAGAAACTCAAGATTCAATGATGTAGAAGTTGCTACATGCAAGATCAACTGTTGTTGATGGTCTAAAGCTTTGAGTGGGATCTCAAAGTCACAAACGTGGGTGTTTGTGTTCAACAAATTCGAATAGAAAAGTCTGTGGATACATAATTGCGTGTGGACACGTGAGTAAGTACTACAAGAGACAGCTTTAGATTTAGGGAAAAAATCTACTATAACACTTTCATTCTATTTAGTAAATTTGTTGCATTGAAGATTGTTTAAGTTAAATCATCCCCAAGTTTTTTACCTTGAAACTGAACGGTTTTATTGGTTTTCCTAAGTCATTATATCGTTTGCCTTCTTTATTATTTCGCTATATGTGATATGATTGTTTGTGTTTAACCTAAATCTAATTAATAAACCTAAGTAACAACTTGGTTAATTAATTAGGTTAAACAATCTAAGTGTACAGGGGTCTAAATAATCCAACATATTCTTATTGCTTAAAGAGGGGGGGGGGGGGGGGTGATTTAGCAATGGAGCCCAATTCATTTTCATTACTATACAAATACAGGTTTAAAGTTTATATATTCTCTAGAAAGCAGGCAATTGAAGTCAAAACTCTTTTTCGTTGCTTGCAGTGACATTCATCTATCAATTCATTTAGGATCATCAAATTTTCCACAACTTGATGACGAGTGTGATTGTGATTAGTGAACCATCACTTTCAAATTGACCCATTACTTCTTTTTTTTCGTCACTCACAATCTTACGTGTCAGGGTTATAGCAAAACTTGTGATCCAATAATTGTGTCCACAGACTTTCCCTTCATCTATTGATTGACATAACCACGAGGTAGTGACATTATTCATGTTATAAAATACCTTATCATGTGCCAATACGAATTAGTTCAAAAATTCATTTGTATGATTTTATGCATATCTATACACTTCTATATGAGCCC
Source organism: Quercus ilex subsp. ballota (assembly GCA_032727855.1). Classification (NCBI taxonomy): domain Eukaryota; kingdom Viridiplantae; phylum Streptophyta; class Magnoliopsida; order Fagales; family Fagaceae; genus Quercus; species Quercus ilex. The sequence continues at coordinate 15,774,639 of CM064916.1, read as the reverse complement.
ACTCACTTTATTCTCCATGATGCCACATGTCCAACCAATCGAGGCCAAAAAAGTTTCGAGAATGTGAAGAATCGACACATATAAAATTGTCTGCATGGTCATTATCATGCAGTCCAATTTAATTTCCAGCAATATGGTTCTGTTTCCCCAAGACTTGGTCTATTTAATTTGAAATGAACTGAAATTCAAATGCTGCTCAATTCCAAGCTTCCCTAAAATCCCAGATTCTGACATTCCTAAACTACAAGACAGAGGACATTAGGTGGAAAAGAGAGTCAGAGGGGACACCAAGGTCCATCACTAGAAGCAACTAACATGGTGGTGGAGTTGTCATAATGTCAATGTGTCATGCAGATAAAAGAGATTATGGCAAATGAGTTCTCACTCTTAAGAACAAATCCCACAAAACTGATTGACCCAACAAGGTTGGATCCATACACAACAATGGTTATCATAGAGAGAATGTGTCACAATTAGGACAAACACAGTTCTGTCCTCTTATTTTTCCCACTAAAAGATTGCTTACTTTTCTACTTGTCTATACCATTATTAGTCGGTGGGTCTGGTGGAGATTTAGCTCATATTAGAAATGGGGGGCAAAGACTATCCGAATTTGATTTTGGTCTTGGATATTTTAGGGAAAAGGTCGGCCTAATGGCTAGGATAACAAAAGCTTGTTTTTTCTTTTAGTTTGGGAAAGGTTATTAAACTTGGGTCTGGTTTCAAGCTTTCTACCTTCAATCCAAATCATGCATTGCTGTAGTTGCAAAAAGCTTTGTAACTTTGATGGTATTATCAAGTTTTTCCATGGAGAAGAAATTGTGTTCAATTCCTCCCTCTACTACTTGGTGTTAAGGACCAAATTGTTTCAAGTTTATTGTCACTTCTAACCAATCTTTTCTAATTCAAAGTTGGCATAATATTTCTATTCTCTAGACTTTTCTTGGTGAAAAAGTCGGAGTATAACATTTCTAAATACAATTGATAAGAATTACCTTTATGAGTTAGGTTCAAGTTACACCTGTTGTAATTTTAAGTAATATTACACCACTCAATAATTTGTTATTAAATTAATCTTTTGAAAATCTAACCGTTGAATTACATGTTCTATATATTATTAATATGCATGCTAGTTTTCATATCAATCAGATGTTATTTACCATTTGATTTATAAACTCATCTTTTATGCATTATTTTAAACTACAAAAACTTGAATTTTAACAATTGATTGATGACATGGTTATTAATCTTTGATCACCTTGAAATTTTGTAAACATGAAAAATATATGAAGATAGTATAATCTAACGGTGGATTTGTCAATATTCACATCTATTTAAAAAATATTGAGTGGTGTAACATCGTTTAAAGTTACACTAGGTGTAACTTCAACCCAACTCTACCTTTATACATTAATTAAGTTTTAGTCTCAAAATTTTATGACCGGTTATGGATCCTCAACATACTAATCAAGGTTGATCACATTCATTATTTTTCACTATTTCATCATATCTGAAGTCAGACCCTATATATATATATATATATATATATATATATATTGGAGAAAAGACTCTATATTAGTTAATAACTTAATTGACATGGCTTTTTAGTAAAGTTGTAGTGTGTTTTTGTATTAAAATCGCTTTCCCTCTTCCTTGTGTGTGTGTTTGTTTCTAAAATTAAAAAAAAAATTAATTAATTAATTAATTGGCATGTCATTATTTACTTTTACTAATGTTATTTTAGGTTTGCGTGTACTTTTATGATAAGACTTACCTTTATGCAGATAAAGCTACATTTTTTTTAGTAAATACTTTTTATTCGTAGGCACTTATGGTTTGCAAGACTTTCCTCCATAAAATTACAATTATTAGTCTAGATATGCATACTAGCATTTGGTTTTTTTTTTTTTTTTTTTTAATTCGATAATTATAAGAGGAGGAGAGATTTGAACCCTGGACGTAACTTTAAGTAATTTTACACTACTCAATATATGAAAAATCTACTATTGAATTGTATTTTTCTTCTTATACCCTATGTTCTTACAAAATTTTCAAGATGATCAAAGTATATTAATCTTCAAGACAATCAAAGTATATCAAGTATTTAAATTTCAAATTTTTATATTTTAAAATAATACATAAAAATTGGGTTTCTAGATCGAATAATAAGCAATATCATATTGACACGAAATTCGGCATGCATATTAGGAACAAAAATAACATCTAAACAAACAGTGAGTTTTTTGAAATTTTAATTCAATAAAAAGTTATTAAGTGGTGTAACATTACTTAGAATTACACCAGTTGTATTTGATTCTGACCCATTTGTCGGACCGGGAATTATGTCATTCTATCTCAAAATCAATTGGTGATAAGGAAAATACACTCAAGTATTTTATGACATTTGACATTGCCCCATGGGCCTGATTTTAGAGCGGTCATAAATAGCCGAATTGTGGTTTCCCCAACAATCCCCCTCTTCCTCCTCTCATGACAATGCTCATGTGACTTGAACCCAAGGCCTTGACTCTGATACCAATTTGTGATGAAGAAATGAGCTATGTCATTACATCTGAAAACCAATTTGTGACGAAGAAGACATACTTATATATTTTATTACATTTAACATTGCGTCTCATGAGCCTGTTTTTAGTTAGAGTAGTAATAGGGAGTCGAATTATGGGGTCCAACACCATTAACTCTTCGTATCATATACACTGGTAGTCATGATTTTAACACTTTCTTACTCAACGAAGTAGTTGAAAACAGAAACGCAAAGCACAAGCACAAACGTGGCTTTTCAGGTCAAAGTTTTATCCTGGTCCCTCATCTGGCTCCAAGTAATTTCCTTTTGATTCATTGGGCAATGGAAGGAGTACTCAGTCTGAGTGGCGCAACTTGACATTGTCACATCCTGAAAAGTACTTTGCTTGATACTACATATAAAATAGACGCTTGAAGGACAAACATGGTGTCCCATGTTGAGTGAGTGCTGTACCATTATCACACGCTGGGTTTTATTGGGATATGGGAGATAATTTGGTATTGGGTTTGCTTTCCGTAGAAGACTACTGGGTACCAAATTATCAATAGGGCAAAGCTCTTTTTTTCCCATTATACTTACACACACAAGGTGAAGACTGAAGATGGTGGCCTTGTCTGTCAGTTGTACACTCAGCTTCCATATAAGGCGGTCGGGGATATGCCATTGGGTGATTTTGTTTATGGACACCTGATCAGCTCAACGTTGTTTTGCATTTACATTTCAGTCGATACCTCTTCTTCTTATTGCTTTCATAGTCTTGTAATTCAATCGGCATCTCTTAATGCTCTTCAACAATCGAATATTAAGAAATATAAATAAAAAGTCAAAGGTTATAAGCCCATCTTTATTAGTAAAAGTTTGGTATATTAACTTTTTTGGTAGCTTATTTATTAAATACTAGATAAAAAGAAGAACAAAAATTTTACTTAATTTTATTATTGAAAAAAAGACTTGTTCTACTTGAAGATACCTAGACCAATGGCGGATCTCTATGTCATGCTCATCTTGTAGAACCTTTGGTAGCAAAGCAAGGATAGCTTATCAAAGAATGAAAGCCAAAGGATAGCTTCTTGTATTTAAATCTCACACATTACAATAGGCACAAGGACTAAAGTTTTTCACAATTTTTTTTTTAATAGATGTATATTGTTGTAATTTGTGTTAAAAATGATTGACCGAAAAGTGATATTACTGCCATCACAATTTCCTACCTCAAAAGTTGTTAAAAATATTGAGAATTTTTGTTTTTCACAATTTTTGTTTATCACATACTCCACTTTTTTTCTTTTTCCTTTTCTTTTTACCTTTAAGATCTCCTGTGAAAAGTCAATCAGACTCATAGAGAGCAAATATATCAAACAGAGTAACAGACCGTATCTCTCACACATGACACTGAAGACAGGTTACAATGAAATATACAGTTGGCCCTCTGGTAAGTCATATCCATGGCAGAAACAAAAAGTAATGATTATTAGAGAATTTTATTTATAAGCAAATGCCATTTCATAATGTTTTTTCTTTTTCCCTGCTCATTTAAAACCATTTTTTTTCCAGTTTTTCTTTATCAAAGTTAAGCACTAAATAGAGTTCAAGTACAAAGACTATATAAAAGGTAGAGACATATCATACTATACCCTATGGACAGATGACTGATCTAACTAGTCAAAAAGATGTTATGTTACACTAAAGAAATTGGGGGCAGCACTTCTGTTATGCGATCGTAGTATGTCATGTCTGTTGGACTCACCTATGGTGTGTTCCGGCAAATCACCGAGTTGTTGGTAAGGTGCCAAAATTCTTGAATTTGGATTAGACAAACTGGTCTTAACTTTCTAAACTGATGAATCTTGATCTTGTCAAGATTTTTCTTGTGCTCTCACTTTATGTTGTTCTAAACAAGTGATGGCATGTATTTAAAGATACACAATATGCATTATAACATACATATAATACTACAACTCTTTTTTTTTTTTTTTTTAACTACAACCCAAGTATAGATCATTAGTCTCATATTTGGTAATTTATCTTTAAAATAACTAGATGAAATAGTCAAGTCAAATTTTTATACTATTATATACATATTCTTGTAATACACACACACACACACGCACACATTAATATTTAGATATGTAACATTTTGATAATTCAAGGAGTATTATAAAACAAGTTTCTCAACCAAAATAATAATAATAATAATAATAATAATAATAGAGAATATGTATTACAGTCTATGAAAAAAAAATTGATTCCTCAAAAATTTATGAAACACTTGGGGCTGCTGTATAAGTCAAGAATCCAGGGCAGCCAAGATTCAGTACATGATCAATTCACTGATAAATCTAAATAGAATAAATCAGAATCCACAAGACTTATACAGCTAGGGAAAATATTCCAAACAATGTGATGACATTGAGTCCAAGTTTTTTACATTGCTTTTACTAATTCGAATTGAAGAGTGATACAAAATTGGCAATGCCAAAAAAACTCATAGCTTATTACAAAGATGCATATTCTAATCACTTAGTTTGGTTAAGCTTGGCATTAATTAATATAAACCATAAATAATTCTGTCACCTATTAGCACTAACCGCCAGTGAAAATATAAGGTTGATCAAATGCAAGAGGATTACCATAGTTATTTTGGTACATGTCATCTCCTTATTTTGAATGTGATGTTCAGTTTGCATAGGTGTTGAAGCAAGATAGGTAAAGCATTAACTCTTCTTGCAGAGAAAGAGTATATTATTCCCCACATATATTTTGGAAATTTACATGGACTGGCTTATTTTTCTACTAACCCAGGTTGCCTATTGCACAACCAAAACTGAAGGGGGGAATGTGCATGACAACTCGAGAGAGGAAAAAGATGGACTGGTCAACTTGCCTCTGGCATAACTTAAGATAACACTGGATACATCATTCATGAGATTTATCGTGGATCGTGCTTTAGGTGATGACAGTAGGTTTTTCTCTTCCTGTGAAGTCCTTCAACTTTGATACAGACAGTGCCAAATCTAAAGCATGAAGAAACAAACATTTAGTAGTTTATATTAATTCAGTTTATAAAAATGATGATGACAATGGACTAACCTATTAATGGTTTTAGGGCCGTTTGGGCATCTACATCATGTTTAGATACATCTGGTTCAAACTGCTCTATGTAAACTCTAACAGTGGCACCTGCTGAACCAGTTCCCTGTAAACATGAAGAAGTTATTTTCCACTTAAAAGATGTATCCCCAAGATTATTAGTTATAGACAGAGAGAGGCTGGCACATACTGATAAACGAAATATGATCCTTGATCCATCTGTGAAAACAAACCGAACACCTTGCTTTGACACCATGCTCCCATCGACCTGGCCAATAAAATTAGTGAGTTAAACTCTCAAGAAAGGACAGTACAGGGTTCAATTGCTTGAGTCACAAGTAAGCATAGGCAATAAACATGTCTGATGTTGAAACTTACAGGATCTGTATAAGTAAAATCATCAGCAAATTGGAGGATATAGCTTCCTGTACAAGGATATTTTTCAGCATCCAAACATTATTTATTTATTTTAAAGTAGCATCCCAACATTGATGAGAAGTGGTGATTGCATGAACAAATTTTAGGTACGAACTTACCATACTTTTCACCTGCCTTGCTCTTAGAGACTAAATCTCTAAGATATCCTATCATTTTATTGGCGCCTTCAGATTCACATTCCTGGAAAAGGAGTTACATTAATCAATGAATCCATCTCTCACAAGACAATGATTTCAAAACCCAAAACTCAAATTGGAGTAACAACATTGTGCAATTTTTTTATTTTTTATTTCTCCAAAACTGGTTATGAAACTTACTTCATAGTCATATCTAGAAAAGAAATTCCTTCCATATGTTGCCCAATATTCCTTCACAACGTCGGAGACAGAAACCAACTTCTCCCCTGGTTTCTTGTCTTTGTTTTGGTATGCAATAATTGAAAGCCATGCTAAGACAGCCCTGTCATTTGGAAATGTTGAAGTCATTTCACATGGGAATGGTTTGGACCGTTTGGTTAAGTGATAGAGACAGGATAGAAATATCTCTTTCAATGTTTACATACTCCTCGTTCACTACAAAACTTGCACTAAGCATTAAAATTAAAGTCAGGTTTTTCATTGGCCCAACTAATTGAAAAGGAAATGTAAGGAAACCAAATTTTTGAGAGTAAAACTGTGGCCAAATACCGATTCGCTACACTGTTATTGATAAAAGAGTATAATAGTTAACCAAAAAACCACAGTGCCATTTTATAAGATCCAGTGTCATTGATTCAACCACAAAATCAAATTCAGGTGATGCATCAAATCTATTTTGAGCCGGCGTGAAATTAAATATTGCCACATACTACACCATCAAATTCATACCAACTTTTATTTGATGAAAATATAAAGTCAACCACTTGGGAATGGCACATTGCTCTTTCAAGTCTTGCATGGCCATACACCCAAGAGAAGTATATGCAGTTCTATGTATCAGAATGGCCACATCTAACCTCTCTCTCCTTAACCCTTTTTCCTGGCAATAATCTACCCTCCTCATCCAGAACTGCAACTAATATAGGAATTTGATAAGGCTTCTTGCTAGTCCTTGGTAACAAGTGTTTGAGCAGCATAACCATTATACTGTCTGTTCCTGATTGATCTCAACCAAGCTCTATAGCAGGATCTCTTGTGACCAACAAGATCCAAGAATTGGGTATTATTTAATTTAAGTATAGAACTAGGGGCGCAACCAAGCAGAGCCATTGATGAACCCCTTGAATGGCCTGCTTTCTTACTAAAACAAATCAAGTTCAAGCCCCATGTAACAGTTAATCTTACAACTACACTGAGACAGCTAAAGCAGCATCCTGAGTTTCAACAGGTATATTGTGGCTCGAGAATAGATTACTTGAGCTGAGTTTGAAAAATTAATTTTTCAGGTGATCCGAGTTCAAACAGCCAGATAGTCAGAATGGGTCAGCTCATTTGGAGCCCTATTAAGCAATGTCAACCTTGAATAAGGCTTGTGATTCTCCTTGTATAGCTACTCAAGCTTTTTGGTATAGAAGGTTGAGCAATTTAAAAATGTATATGTTCAAAGAATGAGCATAATAAAAAATAAAGATGTTCAAATAGATGAGTGGCAACATTAAAAATCACAAATTAAGGATTTTGTGTCATACAACACCAAAAGTAGGCACAAATTGAGGCGAGGAAGGAGAGAAGTTGATGTTATTTTCAAAAGTTACATGGAAAAAAAATTAAAAAATGCCCTAGCATGGGGAAGTGATTTGATTCAAGCTGTAGAAGCTAAGATGAAAAGAGCAAGGCCAAATAAAGCATGCAATAAGGCAGTGAGACAATAGATCACCACAAAATGAATTCAACTAGTTGAAGTCCTGTAGCCAATTATAGCATTTTTTTAGTGTAAAACAAAGTTAAGATCATGAGAAACCCTAGTGAAGACAGAGAACATGTAGAATTAAATTTTTACCCTACAGTAAAAATGCAGACAATTACCATATGCCATCCTTCTCACGAATGTGATCAGAACCTGTTCCAAAACTCTCTTCCCCACAAATGGACAACTTCCCAGCATCCATAAGATTTCCAAAGAATTTCCAACCAGTGGGGACCTGAAAGAGAAGATCCATTGTTCATCAGGAGAGATCTATCTCTAGATATAAGCCCCATTCTTTAAGTAATACAATAGTTCAAAGAGAGCAAAACCTCAAAGAATGGAAGCTTCAATTTTTCAGCCACGCGATCAAGAGCACCACTTGTTGGCATAGATCGAGCTAAACCCTATTAAATTTGAAATATGAGTCATTTCTTTTTGTTCAACAACTAAAATATTGATAAAGAAAATCCAGAGAGAGTTTTTTACCTTAATGCCACTACGGAAATATGGAATGGCTTCTTGTGCATTGGCAGCAATAATTGCGACAGAATCCGAAGGAGTAACAAAAAAACCTCTACCCAAAATCATATTTCTATCACCATCTCCTATTGATGATAAAGGTAAACGGTCATTCAACATAATAAGAATACTAATAGGAATATTAAAAATGTGCGTGCATGTGCACAAGAAATTAGTGACCATTTAGTATTATAGAACCATTAAACACAAATTCTGCCTCTTGTAGTCATCTACAGTACCATCACTTGCAGCACCAAAATCAGGTCCATTTTCACCGTACATTGTGTTGACCAAATCATTGGCATATCTGTTTAACATGAAAGTCAAAAATAGCAACGCTCCAAGATAATGACAATCAGCAACTATCAAACAAACTATTTCACTCTTACGTAAGATTGGGATCAGGATGACCATGCCCAAAATCCTCCAAAGGCACTCCATTTGAAATTGAATCCTACATGAAATACCAAACATCTAACATCAGGAACTCCAACAATACTAGACTATAATTGCTTTAGGATATTTTATGTTCACAACATACCAGACTGGCTCCTAGCTTGTCCACAAAGATGGGTTTTGCATAAGCACCAGTAACAGCATGCATGGCATCAAATATAAACCTAGAAAGTCATAATATCAAATGGTTCAAAACCACAAAATCTAAATGATTTGTATATTGGAAATTGAAGACCCAACCATGATCATAAACTCAAGGTTTTGTCATTGCCCATAAATAAATAAGAAATCATAAGTACATCTTTCTATACAGGAAAGGGAGATGCATAAACCACAAAGAAAGAGTTCAAGCTAAAAAGTGTATTTATACAAATTCATAAACCTACCTAAATAAGCTACCTTAGTGCTGATATACTAACAGTAGTGAATATTGTTAGGGGAGAAGAACCCAGGGGGTTTGGGCACAAGCAGGGCAGGGGTCAAGAATTGTGAAGTAAATGCAATTTGAGAAAACATTTAATGCATGAATTTTAGTAAGATCATGATACTAAAAATACAAGTATTACAAAAACGTACATAGATATCAGTACCAAGGTTATACTGTGAAGTGAACACCTCTGTGCCTCTAAAAAGCATGATATGCATGCAAATTTTCAAAAAGTAGCCCTAGTTTAGAACTGCTAGAATACTTTTGATTAGAATTAAAAAAGACTGATACGGGTTGTCGCTAAGAATGCAGCTTCTCAAGTTTAATGTTAGTATATCAATTACTTAATTCTTTAAATAGTTGTAATCCATGAGTAAAAAAGCAGGTTAAGGGTAGTAAGAATTGTGAAGTCAATGTGACTATTTCCATGCATATATGGTTTCAGATACCTTGGGATTAATACAAGACTTGAACTTAACAGTTTTTCAAAGTGATTCAAACAAATCCAACTTCAGCAAAATTACTGGCCCTTAATGCAAATCAACAGATGCCATCTACAGGTGTTAACAAAAGGATTAAAAGAAATCCAAAAGATGACAAGTTCAATGGAATAGAAAAACGAAGAGTATGAAGATGCTGAAAGCTTGGTTGCAAAATTTTGTTGAAGGTCATTCCACAGATTTATGTTCAAGATTTCACAGTACCTTAAACTCTATTTCTCTGTTACTGGTTGATCTAGTGAATAGCTTTAAGTTTTGGGTTGAGGAAGCAATAAAAGACACGATGATGACTAAACCTAACTGTAAATATGGGTGGCCCCAGCAGTCTAACAAAACAGGATTCATGTAGCAGATTGCACAGAGTAAGGATCAAGGAATGTCATTATCTTTCAGAGCCACATTAAGAGAAATAACAACCACAACCAAGAGATGAATGAAAAGACACAGAATAAAGGATGACTAAGAACCACCCAATGCAATTAACAGAATAAACCTGTTAGAAAGAGGGCATATGATACCTGAAATCTGATCGAGACAAAAGACTTTTGATAAGCTCGAAATCAAATACACTCTGCACAAAAGCCCATAAAATTACTTATCTGTAACTCGTGAATTTCCATCTCAAAATTCTAAAGATGCATATCCTTTGTTCCCTACCTCCAGTAGCTCCAAATAGTCAGAAACTGGGTCAACTACTTCAACACTGAAGTTCCTGAACTCAGTAACTCCAAGACGAGATAGGTCAACATCAGGAATGTCTGCCACCTTTATTTCACTGATCTGCATTACACTTACAAAATTGAAATAATATGCAAATAAAATAGAAAATGAATCAGGTGGAAAACACTTAGACTGCTTTAAATCAAACGGGAAAGTTGAAAATATTAAGTTGCAGCTCAAAATTTTTCACACCAAAAGTGTACTTTTTCTCTCAGATATTAAAAGAGAAATCATTTTCAAAGACAAGGATGAACAATGACCCAGTAAAGTAACTAACATAATAGACAAAGTAATGAAGCATGGTTGTGAACAAAACAATTTAAAGAAATGTTTGGGAAAAATACAATTTACACCCTATAAGTTTTGTGAATTATCATTTAGTCCACTAAGTTTAAATTTTGTCATTTTAGTCCGTGAACTTTGACAACAATGTCATGTTAGGAACTCATGAGTAGAACTCACCCTTGAAAACCGGCTTGCAAGGGAAGGTTGTCCAAAACCTTATAAAAACATGGTTAAGCTTACACTTAATCCATGTAGGACACTAAGATCATAACATACTACCACGTTCCGCAGCCGACATCCACAACGGCTCACTCTAGCTCACTCTAGCGACATTGACCTGATGGTAGCCCTTACTCTTTTGGTGGCTCGACTCACCTATCACTTATTTTACTCTAGCCTCTAGGTCACCCCCTCTAGAATCCAACCACAAAACTGCAACTCATTTGATCCCATACTCAATGAGCTACGCCCGATTACTAGGGGTGGTGGTTGACTCTGATACCAAATGTTAGGAACTCATGGGTAGAACTCACCCTTGAAAACTAGCTTGCAAGGGGAGGGTGCCAAAGAGCTTATAAACACATAGTTAAGCTTACACTTAATCCATGTGGAACACTAGAATCATAACATGTCATTTTAATCCTTCCATCCATTGAAAGACGTTTTTAAAGAGAATTAACAACATTTTTCAAGCCAGTTTGTCTCTTTAAAAACGTCATTCACATTTGTAGCATTAAAAAATGATTCAAAACAGTAATATAGATCAAATTGGCAGTCTGCTAATCCTTTCTTGTTACATACTTACATTGCTTTATTACTTGAGTGCTTTGGTATATCATGTATTCCCTCTTTTGGGTGTTCTAAGTGCATCCTTATTCTGTTTTAGGACACTCTCTGTCTAGCATGGCAGTTTTGTTCAAAAAGGTAATACAATAGCTTGGAAGGCTACTCCCTTGCAGTTCACCACACTTTCAATGGGGTGGGAAGGACTACTTTAGAAGTTAAGGATGACCTGTCATTGTCCCCATTTGCAAGTTTGCAGGTCTTTCTCCTCCTTTCATGGACAATCTAGACTTTTTACATACATACAGTGGGTTTTGAACTCACGACCTCACCCACCACCTTATTCTTAAAAGGACAGGAAGCACCATTTGAGATGGACCTCAATGTCTAGATTCTTTACATGTTTTACTTCTTCTTTTTTCTCCCTTGCCCTTGGTCCCCCTTGGTTTATTTTTTTCCTCCTTTAATAGGATTTATCTATCGATCAAAGAGAACAAAAAAGAATCATCTTAAAACAAGAAGTGAAAGCAACAAGCAATTAACAGTATAAAGGAAGATAAACAGCAGCACAGAAAAATTAGCAAGCAAAAAGATAGATCCAGATACTTACAGAGAGAGTGTTTCCATAAATCTTATCAGTGATGGATTCAGGTGCAGGCTGACCACTGTTGTAATTGAACTGGAAAGAGAACAGTGATTGCATTTTGAGTTGGATACATTGAATGGTGCTAGTAGAAACAATAGCAAATTCTCAGATTATGCAACAAATATCTTATTGAAGAACACCATGCTTGAAGATAATACAATTCATACTGAATTAAGAAACTTCCAAACTAATATAAGCAAATCCTTTTCTCAATAAAATACAGTAACATTAGGGAGAAGTGTGAACCTTAATTTGAAAGGAATTCAAAGAAACCAATATTTGATTGGGTGCAAAAGTTTGAATATGGACAATTCCAAGAACCATGGTCATAAATACCATTAGGTTTGATTGCATTATACATACTGGACTTGTAAGATTAAAAACTCACCTTGATACCCCAATCATATTCAGGCCCACCAGGATTATGACTTGCACTCATTATAAATCCACCATTGGCCTGTGAAAGTAATTGTTTAATTGCATCCCACCCAAAGGAGCAAAAGGCAAATGAGTTAGAATTTGACATGCTATGTCAAGATATTGAATCATTGATCAAAAGTAGCACAAGCTTGCCTTTCTCTTGCGGATCACAGCAGAAACAGCTGGTGTTGACAAAACACCTTCCCTACATTGACACAATTTATGCTTATTCTCTATGACAAAAGCCATGAAAGTCATAAATTGCAGAAAAAATAGCTTTGCGCCTTCATAACACCATTATATATGAATACAACTTGAACAGGATATTAGTGGTGAATAGACTCTCAATGCATTTAGCTACCAGACCAATTGATTAAGAAGATGCTCTATAGTATCAAAATGGAACACAAAAATCTCTAAATAGTTGTTTTATAAAAAAAAATTGGGGGGGAGGGGGGGGGGGGGGGGAATTGGAAAATAAAGTATATTCTATGGGACTGCTCTGTGACTGAACAGATACTCCCATCATCTAAATTACTGGGAAAACAGAATTAGCATAGAAAATGAAATCATTAACAAGAGACACGTGTTTTGAAAGTTGACTTCCAATTTTTTTAACTCATGATGACATATCTCTTAATAATGTTTGATCTAAATAAATGAATTTTCAGACATATAAACTCTCAAGGACTAAAACAAGAGAGCCAACCCTAACCATACAAGTTTTACTGCATCAAATACTTATATTTAGCTATATCTGAGTTTGTGTGTCCAAATGTTACCAGAAGAACCATAGAAAGCAATACAATCAAAGACAGCTCAAAACAATAAAATGGCATAGCAAGAGAGCACATACAACAATTGTTTGTCTAGTCATTCCATACATAATTAACGGTGGAATCTGCTGTAAGTGTTACTCATTTCGGTCTATGAAGGACATTGGCAAGAACAATTTTCATTTGAACAAACTATTACAACAATTTTCTTTTTCATATGTGGACAAGCATAGCATCTTACGTATCACTGTATAGGGTAGACTTATCTGTAAGTTTCCAACCAGATGAAGGACACAGGTAGAAACAGATATATTCATTCAAACAGGTGGGAGAAGAACATACATAAGCACCTTATATATTACACTGTAATAGAACTTGGTTAACAACTTAACATCAATTGCCATGAAGATTATAATTACTCAAATAGATGCCAATTAAGAAACTTACTTGCCAACCAAAATTTTCCCAACACCATTCCCTGCAGCTATTTTGATAATTATCTGCATTTTAAATTCAAACAGCCATACAAATTCGTTATACAATTGGAGACAGATAAGATCAACTTAAAATGTTGCATCGAGCAAGTACAGATAAAAAAATTTAAAAATAAAAATAAAAACCTGCGCAGCTTCTCGATTAAAATAACGCCCATCACCTCCTAACACCAACAACCCATTCTTGTAATCCTCTGCTGGCAAAGAATTAAACAATGCCTACATACACGAAATTCTGATTCATATTGAAACCGTAATGCACTAAACACCAACAACTTCAATATTCTGAGAAAAATTTTAAAAATTAAATAAATCAAAACCTGGATCCAATTGGCAAGGTAATTTTCTTGCGTAAAAACTTTCACCTACAAAACAAACAATCAAACAGAATACACAGGACACCCATCAGGCTCTTTTTGATTGCCAAGAACTTGCAGGTAAAAGAAAGGGATGTAAAAATTCAATCTTGCAGTTACTTGAATAAAAATTTTCACATGTTATAAACCAGAAAGGAAATATCATAAAACCCCAGATTTCCATTTCATGTTTCCTCTATTTTCTTGCCAAACAAACCTACAAGTACTTCGAAAACCACCAACCACAAATCCCAAAAGTTTAAGCTATTAGGAAAGAGTGAATCTAATCATTTTAACCATAATTATAACAGTACTCATTACATGTGAGCCCAGACTCCCAACCCCTAACACTTGACAATTTTAACTTTTTAAATATGAGGTAAGAGTGGAGACAAGTTCAAATTCATGAACACTTATGATCATTTGCTCTGCTACCATGATAAATTATCAATCCTCACCAAAGCTCAAGTATTAGACAATGGAGAAGTTAATCATAATTCTATGATTCAAACAAGTTAACACTAATAGAAAGAACAATAAGAGAAAACCTTCTTCCGGAGTCCACTGGTTCCAGTCTTCTGCCCTTCGATCGGCTTCGTTGCTATTGAATTAATCTGCAAAAACTCACACACACACACAAATAAGGAAACCCCAAGTGTTAAACAAAACCCAAAGCCAAAATGCAAATAGAAAAACATATAGATAGATAGAGAGAGAGAGAGAGAGAGAGAGAGAGAGACCTTGATGCCTTCAGGCTCAGCAATGGCAGTGGAAAAGGCTTTGAAGGACGGAAAGTGTGAGGTTCTGAGAGTGAGTTTTGGAGAAGGTGGGGAAGAGAGGAGTGAAAGAGATGGGATTGGAGAAAAGAGAGTGATTGCATTTGATGATGATGATGATCTGGGTCTTGAGGCTGTGGTGGAATAGAGCAGGTTTAGTCCCACAGAGTGAGCCATTCCCTTTTTCTTTTTGAGGTTTCAGAGTGTGTTAAGCTTGAGTTTGAGAGAGCAAAGAGAAGACCTTTATTAAAATTTTCAAATAAAAAGTTGCTTACTCAAATGCTGGGAAGTGTTTGAGATAGTAGTTGTTGTTGATTGATGTGGCAGGGGAGTGAAGTAGTAGTTTATAGTTTAACAGTTCAGAGGAAATCTATGGCTGCCACATGTACTTTTGGAACACTTATGACTTCTCTAGACCCAATACCATGTTATCATGTCATGTGAGAATTGTGAAGTTGGGAACTGTGCTTTTCCCTCTTCCCCAAAGACAAAGTATATTCCAATTTCCAATTCCCTTTTTTTTTTTTTTTTTCTTCTTCTTTTTTTTTCTTTTGTTTTTATTCCAATTTCCAATTCCTATATCCATATTTTTTAGTATTTTTGTTACTTTAAAGTTTGAATTTTTTTTTTTTTTCCTTAGGAAAACCTCAAAAACAAAATGTCTAGATAAATTGTCCTCCGTATACGTCACGGTCACACACCACAGGGGCACATCCCTTGTACCTATATGTGTTGTGTATTTTTTTAATACCTATTTCTAAAGTGAGCTAAGCTTACCGAACAATAAGTCGATTTTATTTAAAAAAAATAAATCAGGAAAAAATTATATTATGTTAAAAATTTCGTACGTTGCATAAGTGATTGACTAGTTTTATTTTAATTTTGAATCTTTTGATAAATATAATGAGTGAAATATTTGAATAGATAAAGTTTTTTTTTTTTTTTTTTTTTGTGCTCCAAATATATCATGGGAAAACCTATAATACCATTGCCATTATCGTGTAATGCTAGTAAAAATTAGAAAGTAAGACATATTTATTTATGTGGTTAAATTAGATAAGTTTATTTATATCTATATCTATACTATTATTTAAGGTGTTTTCAAGCTGATTTTCAAGTTGTTTAAGCCTTGGATTCTAAGTCTTGGATATTTTAGAGAGTTTTAACCTATAACATCCGCTCCTGATAATAGCTCTTAATCAGCAGACCAAAACACCAATCAATTTTTGATGTAGGCGATGATTGAACCCTAAATCTCTTATTCAACCATCAGAGATTTTACCAGTTGAACTAAGTAAAACCCATTTTATAGTTTCTTAGTTAAAAGTGACAAATCAAATAAAAATTGGCAAAATTACAATGTTGGTCTCCCAAGTTTGCTCTAAGTGCGCAATTGATCCCTCAAGTTTTAAGAGAGCACAATTAGTCCCTCAAATTTTAAAATTGAGTTTTATTAGTCTTTTTACTAACTTCTATTAGTGGTCTTACTTATGTAGCTAACGGAATAATCACTTGACAAATTATTTTTTAATGATGTGACATTTTTTATTAAAAAATTACCAAATAAATTTACACCTAAGAAATTCACAAACCGATACCATGCCCTAGCCGCCGCAGGTGACAAGATTGAATTACTTTTTTATGTTTCTAGACTGTTGCTACAGTGGTTGGTCCTTCAAATTTACTCTTTTGCTTCTGCATGGCACCCTGATGGACACAGCTTTGCCACTAGGACTCAGGATAAGACTTGTCAAGTATGGGACATAAGAGCATTCGCAGCAGTGGAGCTAAAAATTTAGCTTTTTAGCTCCACTAAAAGTTAGTTTATCTATTTTACCTACATGCATGCTACATCAGTGAATCTATTTTAGCTTTTAACACAATAAAATAATATAAACATCACAATAAAATAATATATCTACTACAATAAAATAATATATCCTATACAATAAACAACAATCACAACCACCTTCAACCACCACCGTTATCGCCACCGCCGCTGCCACCACCGCCACCGCTGCCACCAAAAAATTCACTAATTCATTAAAAAAAAAAAAAAGATGAAAAAATTCACTGACCCGACAACACACCATTTTCCACCACAAAATAACACCATAAATGATGACACAAACCCAGAAAAATTAAGCCAAAACAATGAACACCCAAATGAAAAAATTCACTAATTCATCAAAAAAAAAAAAAAAGATGAAAAAATTCACTGACCCGACAACACACCATTTTTCACCACAAAATAACACCATAAATGATGACACAAACCCAAAAAAATTAAGCCAAAACAATGAACACCCAAATGAAAAAATTCACTAATTCATAAAAATAAAAAATAAAAAATAAAAAATAAAAAAGATGAAAAAATTCACTGACCTGACAACACACCATTTTTCACCACAAAATAACACCATAAATGATGACACAAACACAGAAAAATTAAGCAAAAACAATGAACACCCAAAAGAAAAAATTCACTAATTCATCAAAAAAAAAATGAAAAAAATTCACTGACCTGAAGTGGATCGGCTGGGACGGCGAGGTCTAAGGCGGTCTGAGAGAGATGGGCGGCTGGGACGGTGAGGTCTAAGGCGATCGGCGGCTGGGACGGCGTCGGTCAGCTTGAGAGATGGTGAGATGGTGAGAGTGAGCTTGAGAGATGGTGAGATGGTGAGGTGAACTTGAGAGTTTCAGAGAGGTGAGAGCTTGAGAGAAATTTCTCAGATGGGAGCTTGAGAGTGATGAGAGAGAGGACGGTGAGATGAAGAATAAAAGAATGAAAAAAAAATAAACAACCAAGTATTATTTTAATCGGAAGTGTTGAATAAAATTTTTTTTTTTTTAGATGACTGCTACAGTGCACATCTATAGATAGATGTGCACTGTAGCAGTTCAGCTAAAAATTATTGCTATGCCTCCACTACTGCGTGGCCCTTTTTGGTATTTTGGTGGAGCTAAAATTGCATTATAGCTATTTAGCTCCACTGCTGCGAATGCTCTAAGAAAGCTATCATCACCAATTGCAATTCTCAAAGGTAACTTGGGTGCCACCGAATCAATTCACTTCTCATCAGATGGTCAGTTCATGGTGGTTGCTAAACCTGAAGATTTTGTTCATGTGTATAGTAAAAAGTCAGATTACCAAAAGCGCCAAGAGATTGATTTCTTCAGAGAGATCTCTGGGGTATCCTTGAGACTAGATGATGAATCCATGTATGTAGAAATCTGGCATCGAAATGCAAGCTTGCTACAGTATAACAATTTTTTTTTTTTTTTGAATATTTTTGTGAATTTTCATGTGTGGGTTTGTGAATTTAGGAAAAATATGTTCAGAGGGTTTTTTTTTTTTCCTTGTCTTTTTGGGTTATTTATCATGTCGTGTATATGGTTTCCCTAAGATTTTGATTTTCATCAACAGTCTTAAAGAATAGTCATTTGTTAATGTATTCTTTTGTAACCTTATCTTACATTTCCTGAGATGGACGTCACAGGCAGAAGGATTGAGCTTTCCTCATACTTTCTGTATTGATTTTTTTGTTTTTTGTTTTGTTGTTGTCAACTTAGAGGGTAATAAGAGGTTGGTTCTGGTTTTGGATTTGTACATCTTATTGATTGTATTCCTTAATTTTATCATTTGATTGTAAAATAATTAGCGGAGACATGTTGTGAATCAGTCGCAATATCGGTTTTAATTTGGTATTGGTTTGTAAATTTCTTACACGTAAATTTCTGTTTTAATTTTTCAATAAAAAAATGTCATATCATTAAAAAAAAAAAATGTCAAATCATTGTTCTATTAGTCACGTAAGTAATACCACTAACGGTAATTAATAAAATGACTAATACAACTTAATTTTAAAACTTGAGGGACTAATTGTGCTCCCTTGAAATTTAAGGGACCAATTGCACATACATGGTAAACTTGAGGTACCAATATTGTAGTTTCGCCATAAAAATTCACAATTTAAAATCTCCCACTAAACCCACATTCTCATAAATTTACAATCTCCTTATTTCTTATCATTTTTGAAATTTAAACAGACACACTCTATTTTTTCTTGCTTCTTTATATTCTCTTTTATTTTGAATAGAAAAATTTTTAGGCATTCAATCAAATCAAATTCAGTACAAATTTTCAGTGTAAAAAAAAAAAAATGAATGAAATATAATATTAAACCTTAAAAAAAATTAAAAAAAAAAAAGCTTCATTACACACGCAAGGCCTTGTGACGAGGCTAGTTATGAATCTTATGATTGAGTTTCTATTTGTAGTATATTAACCTCGATGTACATCAGTACATAGAGATCTCTAATTGGGGGGAGTAATAATGTAGTAGTAGTAAAGTCCACAAGTCACAGCTAGAGATGTCAGCTGGTAAGAACTGGCCATGGTCTGGTCTAATCTAAGGCCTGGCCCAAGTGGTCACAACTGGCCCAAACTAGGCAGCATCATTAATTCTGATTGTTACTTCTTACGTCTCTCCCTCTCCACTATTTTCATTTGGCCTCATATCATATTCCTTTTTCTTTTCTTTTTTATAAATAAATAGTAGTATAAAACAAAACTGCAGCAAAAAAAAATTAAACAACTACAACAGAGCCAGCCTCTTCCCTGATAACATTATAAAAACATAATAATAAACTAAGTTTTTTAGCATAAAAAAAAATAAAAATAAAAATAGTGCTTGCTGGAACGAGCACATTAGATTCTAAGGTCACAGACAAATGCATTGAGTGTAGAGGAAAATGATTTTCCTTAGTATAGAAGGAAAGTGTTTTCCTTATTAAAGAAATAATTAGGTATTCTTTCTCAATTAAAAATAGAATTAGAGTTTTATAAATAGATATTATTGTGAAGGGTTTGCTGACCTTATTCTTTGATAGGGCTCTAGCTAAAATAGTCATATTGTATGAGCAGTGGTATGCTACTATTTTTTTGGGTTGAAAGATACCCAAGTGTGTGAGTTAGTGAGTTTAATTTTGATGAGGGTGTGAGAGAGCTATTGGGTGTATTGATTTTTTGAGATTGTGAGTTTGTGAGAGGTTTTGTTCATGTTTGTGTTTATGAGATTGTGAGTGTTGTTTGTGAAAGTTGTAGGTTTGATTTGTGAGTGGTTGTAATTCATATTGTTTAGTAGGAAAAATTATTAAGTACTCCCGAAGTACCATAAATGTATACTCCTCCCTCTCACATAAATGGTGGGTCTCACCATGAATTTAATTAGTGGGACTCATCATTCATGTGAGAGGAGAGAGTACGCATTTATGGCACTACGGGAGTACACAATAATTTTCTCTGGTTGATGTTGTTCACGGACGAGAGGTTTAGAGTTGACCAAATCATAATTAAATATTATTGGTTTATATTGTTATTTTATTTTATTTTATTATTCGTGTAAACGCATTTTTATTAGCCCGAATCACATTATATTGTTATATTAAAAATATTAAAAATCATCTTTATTCCATTAAATCCCTTTAGTCTTTAGCAATGCAATGAAAAAAACAACTACCACCAAGCAAGAAAGTTATTCTTTGGTTGCCAAAAGGTATGAATATTTCAAGATGAAAAATATTTATACAAGTATACCTACCTAATAATCATAAAAAGATTTGTTAAAGCCCATTTTTAATAGGCCCAATACAGGTGACCCAAGTAGAAATGACCTTAACGTGGCCCATAACTGAAGGGAATTAACACGAAATTCTCAAACCTGTGAGAAACAAAATAAAAAAAAACACACAACAAAAAAAAAATAATCACATGCACGATACAGTATTTACGTGATTCGGCAATTTGCCTACGTCCACGGAATTGCAGGGATTTCACTATTATCAGGGGAAAATACAAAGTGCGGCAATACAGTTTTTCTCTCTCTCAAATATTTTTCCCTTTATGAATTTTAAAGTTACAATTTTTTTTTTTTTTTTTTGTGAAAAGATAAAGTTACAATCTTATAGCGAGCATTCACATTAGCTTATGAAAAAATTTCTGTCTATTTTAACATAATTAAGAACCTTCTTTTTCTATTTTACATATTCACTTTTCAAAACACATCACATTAAATTATTTATTTACACTAAATTTTATTAAAATGTCAATTCTTCTTGATTTTTTTAATTATTTCCCTTTCTTCATACGCAACAACCACTATTCACATTTTAGTTTTGACCGTGGTTATTGACCGGTTTAATTATTTCTTTTCTTCACACATAACAACCATTAAAACTAGAAAAATCGACAAAAAACTGGTCAAGAACCGAGAAAAACTGGTAACCAATTTCTTTTTCAATTCTTTGACTGTTTTGATTTTTAAAACCATGAAATTACACGGTTATTGTAGTAACCATGTATTTTTTATATAACTTTGCATGGACTAATGCGGGTGAATTGTGGGCTTTATTGGCTAAAATTTAGTACTTTTTCCATTATACAAGTACTGATGCAAATGCTCTAATTTGTTGGCAAAAAAAAAAAAAAATGTTGAACTATGTTTGGTTGGAGGATAATAGTCAAAGTCCTTACTACTCTTCCATCGTATCCTCAACTCCTCATATTCTAAACACAATTTCTTATAACATTAAGAGTTCGTTTGGTTAGAGGGGTAGAAAATTTGGAGGATAGAAAATGGGGAAAGGAATAGAAAAGTTGGAAGATAGAACATATTTAGTATTCTTTTATATGTGTGTTCGTTGGGAGGATGGAAAAGTAGAGAGATGGAAAACTGCTGAGAAGAAATTTACAATTATGTCCCTATTAAAAAAAAAAACAAAAGGTAACACTTTTTTTTTAATAAAAAAAAATTGTGTAAGGACACTTAAATTTTTTTTTTTTTTTTTAATAGAGCACAAGTCAAAGGATCCAAAACAAATGGAAAAAAAATAAAATAATCAGAAGTACATGAAAAGAAAACCAAAGAAAAAGAAACAAATGGATTTAGAAAAGGACAAAAATTAAAGGAAGGAAAAAAAAAAAGGCCAAAGAATTTATGACAAACCCATGTGCACGGGTTTTTAGTCTTTTTCTTCATCTGAAGTTTCCCCTCTAGTTTTCTCTCCATTTTGGTGGGCCTGAGGAAAAAATACTAAGGCCCCACCACTTTTTTCCTCCACTCTCTCCAACTAAACACCTATTAAAAATATCTTATCTCCACTTTTCATCCTTCCTATTTCACTTCTAACCAAATGAACCCCAAAGGGAAGTTGGGTTTTTTTTTTTTTTTTTTTGGGTAATTTGTTATCCCTACCTATAATAAACCATTCAAACTTGGTGTATAATGGTAAAGCCTATTTTTACATTGTTCTTCTTTCGTTTTCCTTTCAACCCATTGAACAAGAGGAGGAAAAACATTAACTCTCTCCTTTTATCTTTCTCGATCTCTCCATCCTTTATTTATTTTTTGTCCCTTTTACAAAACACATTTTGTTGACCCCTTGAAAGAAGCCACCTTAATTTGATGGTGGCGGTTTGGTATAGACCTCTACCTGTTTATTAATAAAAATTAGAAATATAAAATGTAAAATGGGATATAAGTGTTGTGAATTTAATTTTATGTTGGCTACTATGGTTTGCTAGTTTATTTGGAGTGCTCATTGAATTTGCACAAAGAGAAGAAAATAATAATAATTTTGTTGCATTTTGTTATATAAATTGACTCTTTTTCCCAACAAGTGGTATGTGGCAAGATGTTGTCAAAGGTCCCTTTTGTAGTTGGAGTAGGGTAGGAGTACGTGTACTTAATTATTGTGCATCACATAAGATAAGCCCAAAAAGTCCATCCAAATGTTTTTATTTTTTTAGAAGCTCAACAATGTAATATTACTAATGGTGTTGGCTCAAGAGAAGAATAACAATGTGAGGCTTCCATGGACTTAGATGTACGAGATTCTCATGGATGAATATGTGGAGCTAGCATGTGGTTCCTATGGATGGTGTACACGAGCCCATGGATAACACGTAGTGAATCAAAAAAGTATATAGACTAAGAAGGGCTAATGAGACTTGTTCATAGTCCATGGCAAAAGGTCTCGAAGCTCATAAAGAGACAATGACTCACACTTGAGGGAAAGGGGGGAGATTTCTAGGTATACATGGTGATTGGAAGTCTCACATTGAAAAAAATACATTAAAAAAATTAATATAATATAATTGGACCCAAATTCATAAGCTTAAGTTTCTAATAATTAGTGTCTATATATTATATTAATACCTTCATTTGGAGTATCTCAATTTATTATTACCCTCCCAAAAATAAAAATCTTTTACAATGAACTTTTTGTTTTTGTTTTTGAGAGAGCTTTTACAATGAACATGTAGACATTAATATACCCTTATTTGTTGATAGGCCACAAACTGAATGACCCCTTATGATAAAATCAATTAATTAATTAGCCAAGTTATTAATTAATCAATTTAACATGCAAATACGTGGAAGCACAAACAAATCACCAAACAACTAAATATGCAGCGGAAAATAAATGACACGGTGATTTGTTTACGAATGGGGAAAACCCTAACGGCAAAAATCTCACCGGGTGATTTTCAGGTCACCACTCCCGAAACTCCACTATTATCAAATCAAGCGGTTACAAGTAAAAGAATCTCAAGTACCTTACCAACCTACAGTTGAACCCTTACCCCAATACCCAATTGGACTTGATCTGTAGTGATAATTTCCACCTTTGATGCACGGCTCCCAAGTACGTGACTAACCAATGCGCGGATCCCAGTACGCGACTTCAAACACCAACTAAGAAGGAGAGGTTGGTTGCAAAATTTTTCAGTTTATCATACATGATGAAGATCAGGAAGATGCTTGGTTACAAAACCCTATGGTGCAAATACACAGCAACTTCTTGAGAGAAGATGAACTAGGTCAAGAACTTCGTCTTTTGATCACAATTTGCTTGAACAGAGATTGATCAATACTTTTGCAACTTGTGTACAATTTGACGGCTCTTAAAACAATCCTTTTATATGTTTAGGGTTAGAAGAAAAGAAGGCCCAAAAGCATATTCACGGATCACAAGAAAATCAAATCAGAAAAACTGATTTTGTAATTCTCGACAGATAGCAGGTGTCGAGGTAGCTATCGAGAAGGTGTCGAGAATTAATGAACTTGCAATTCAGCTTGCTTTTTCTTGAACAAACTTGATGACTTCAACACTTGATCTTGAAACCTTGTTTCTTGAAGTATTAAAAACACCTAGAACTATCCAATTACAAGTAGAGTGCGTTTTGTCAAAAGGATTAGTCAATTTACATAAATAAGTGACATATGTTCTTAACAAGTGAACACACATATGTCCTAACAATCTCCCCCTTTGGCAATCCGTGACAAAACCACAACAAACAAATGAATATATGAGAGAAGTCATAAATCACTCAACTCATATTCACTTGTTGAATACAATAAAATCTATCCTAACACAAACTCTTGAAAAACTTTGTAAGAAGAGAGTTTATGACAAGTAGACTTTGACAACCTGTATTTCTGAAACACTTTAAACAAAACTCATCAAGGCATCTTGTGTGAAACAGAAATAAATAGATTGCATACAAGTATAAAGAACATGTGTATAAAGATAGAGAAGAAACAACACATGAAGAGAGAGGTGAAAGAAACATACATCCACATATAGAAAGAAGATAAGTACAATGTATGTAAAGCTGGTCAAAAGACCTCATATACAAGATCAATGTATCTATAAAGAATAGAAAAGAAAAGATACATCAAAACCTCACTACATTCCTCAAAAATATCAACACTCCCCCTAACAAAATGTCCTATACTAACTCTCCCCCTAAGATGACTACTCTCATAACCCAAAACTACTCTCCCTTTTTGTCACGAGTGACAAAGGGTAGAGTGTCATGTAGACATCTCATCAGTAGAGCTAGCATCCCCATCATCATCATCATCATCATCATCAACCTCATCATCCTCAGAATCTGAAGCTGCTGGAGTAGGTGGTGAAGGAGTAGCCTCTGGAGCAAAACCACCCATGGTCACCTGTCGTCGTGCAATACGACCAACACAAACATTCACCTGATACAGCTCAGCAGAGATTGTATTAAGGCGAGTGTTCATGCGCTACAGCTGCGCCATAATATCTCCAAGAGATACATCGCCCGTAGAGGAAGAAGGAGCAGATGTAGATGGAGCGGATCTGGATGGAGCTGATCTGGACGGAGCTGAACGGGAGGGTGGAGTGGCATCCGTCTGTCGCGACCTAAACTGAGCCTCACTACATTTTACAGTAGCGGCATCTATGGCACAGATGTGAGTGAAGTGGTCGGACACTGAAAAAGGGATAGAAAAGTGGCGTAAGATCCTCGTGATAGTGGAAGGAAAGATGAGCTTATCACAGGACGCCGAATCTAGATGGACATCTATAATAGAAAGGATGAAATGAGAAGAAAAATCTATAGTAAGATGCTCTAGAAGTGATAGCAAAAATCGAGCACGAGGCTCTGTGATAGAGTTGTAGTGAGAGAGTGGATAGAGTACAAAGGTCATCATCATGTTAAGAAATCTAGGACCTTTAGCAAAAGGCCTACATGATGTGTACATATGCTCACCCCAATCAGCAGGACGCTGACAGAAGGCAGAGATGAGCTCATCTTTGGACACAGTCCTCAGACGCTCACAGGAAGGGTAATCAGGAAAATCTATCCTAGGTACCCTAAGCACATCCGCAACTAGCTGCGGTGTGACAAGAATGCGCGTACCTCGAACGCGAGTGAAAAAGAGAGGTACTGAACGATCTATCCTGTGCATGTTGGAGTAAAATTCCTGTATCAGCACGAGAGGGCAAGTGACCGGGACATCACACAGTGACCCCCATCCCCTACTGTGAATGATAGAGGGAAGGTTAGTGTCGGCGAAGTCCGCCAGAATGACTTGGCGTTCCGAATGAACACCTCGTCGAGAAAAGTTCTCCGAAAATGCCTTGTGGGCATCTCCATCACGGAACCGAAGGTTAAAAGGAGCAGAGTCAGAAGAAAAGGAAGCTCTAGAATGCAGAGGGTTCCGAGCAGGAGTGGATTTACGTTTGGGTGCCATAGACACTACTAATGTAAAAGAATGAGAAAGAGATAGAGAGGGAGACAATCAGAAAAGTCCCAAAACAGTTCAAATAGACCAAATATATTGAACAACAAGTACGTATGCATGAGAATGCATGAACATGTGACATGCAAAGGAAAAAACATCATGAGCTTAACCCAATCAAATCCTAGCAGCACACAAACATAGAGCACACATCTAAATGCATGTAAATATCATTATAATGCACATGAAATGCAATGTATGACATTTTGAAAACATTTAAGTGCAAACCTAACCCAAAATTTGAAGAAAAATTTATCAATTTTGAAAAACCCCAAAAATTTCAAAAACTCCCAAAACCTAGGTTTCAAAACATGAAATGCATGAAAAAGGAAGGGAAAATGAACATACCAGGTGATGGAAATCAAGGGAAGACCAAAATGATGAAGATTTGAAGATTTGAGTGAGAGAAAAGTGGTTGGGAGGTGAAAAGCCGTCGGACAGATCGAGAGAGATCGAGGAAATGAGATCAGAATCGCGATAGGTCCTTAAATAGGTGCCTCAGTAATTCTCGACAGCTGAGGTGTCAAGAGGTATCGAGGAAGCTGTCAAGGAAGCTGTCGAGAAATTTGCCTTCGACAACTGAAGGTATCGGGAGGTGTCGAGGTGCAAGACCAATTTCAGATATAAGAAACTCGATCGATCAACCAGGTGTCGAGAAGCTATTGAGGAGACAGAAACTTTCTCGATCGATCCATCAGGTGTCGAGACAGGTGTCGAGATTGCGATTAGAAAAGGCATGAGAAGCTCGACAGATGACCAGGTGTCGAGGAGGTGTCGAGACATCAGTGAAAAGTAGTTTTTCGAGAAGTGAAAAACACAGACAAGAATGCAATCCAACATACACCTCAACCAATGATCCACTCAACATATAAAGCACTCAAAAACATCTCTCAACAAGAATATTTAAGCACATGGATCTTCAAAAATACACACACACACTAAACAAGTCTAACCAATTTTATATTTCAAAAATAAGTCAAGACAGTTTAATGAGCATACATTAGCACATGTAAACACTTGTGATGGCCAAATCACATTGTACCTGCACATGTATCAAGAGTAGCAAAGAATATTGCGTGTTGTGTGTGAAAAACATCGCAAGATTGCATATGTATATACATGTTATGACGATCTGAGATATGAGAAAGTAACTTTAACTCACACATAATCATAACTATTTGATGGGGACTATCACCTTTGAGGTACATCCTATGACTCTCACATCTCCTAAAAAACACGCTTGCAATCATATTTAAAGCATTTTAATCTTTTAGCTTTATATTTTCTTTGCATATTTTCTTTTAAGCATATCATGCATGGGCATAGAAAGAGAGAAAAGAAATACCCAACATGTTAAGCATAGACATTGCACTTTTGCTATGCCGAAGCATACGGATGTCTTTGACACTGCACTTTTGTTATCCCGAAGCATACAGGTGTCTATGACACTGCACTTTTGCTATGCCGAAGTATACAGGTGTCATACTATGATTGGCGGGCAACAGTGGTGAGATAGTCATTTATGCCTTTCTCTTAGGATTTTCTAGTCCTACCCGTCAAAAAGAGTGATATGAGTGTTAAGTTTAAGAGATAACTTAATCTTACTCATCACAAACAAAAGCCACAAAACTCACTTGCTTAGTTGTGCATAGAGATGCTCATCTAAGTTACAAGAGATACAAAGTTTAGAAAACTTTGTTTCATTGGCCATCCAAGGTACATAAATACCAAAGTACACAGAACACACACTGTTTTTGTATTTTTCTGATTTTTCAAATTTTTTTTTATTTTTTTTAATTTTTATATCAAAAACAAAATAAACAAACAAAAACATGTTAAACAAACATGAAAGCATGAAAGAAAGATGCTTATGCATGAATGCATGATAGAGAGATGCAGATGCATGAAAACATGATTTCAAAAGCAGATAAGAAATCAAGTAAAGAAAGTCCTACTTTAGATAGAAAGAATTAAAGCAGAGGAAAAACAGAAAAGACAATTAAGTCTTAGGATCCTTTATCACCCACATAGCACGAGTCTTTGGCTGTGAAGATGAAAAGGCACGTGTCCTAGTATGATTACTAAAGGACATAGAGGAATAAGAATTCCCCTGAAATTAAGTCAAAAAGCTCAAAGTTTTTAATAACTCACCAAGAATAGGTACAGAGCCTTTAGACAAAGGGTGAGACCTATTGGACACTCGCTTATGAGGAAACAACTTGAAACAATTAGGGCGAGTGTGACCAGAATCACCACAATGGTGACAAACATGAGTAGTTTTAGAGCTACTCGGCTTCCTAGAAGGAGGTCTAACCTTAGAGGTTGACAACTTAGGACAATTTGGCCTAATATGACCAACAATATGACAATGATGACAAGTGGGGACAAATTCAGAATTTTTATTCAACCTAGGAGGAGTTTTAGACATAGGTTTAGAAACTTCACCGTTAACATCAGAATTTTTACCATTGTCTATCCTAGCAATATTAGCCTTCAACTCTTCATTATTCTTTTTAAATGGGGGAACATAAAAATATTTTTCTTTTGAGTTAGGCTCAACAAGAAGTTTGACACTAGTTAATTTTTCAACTTCAGTTTTAAATTCAACTAGTTGCTCTTCCAAACTCTTAATTTTGTCCACCTGAGATGAAATTTGATTTTTAAAATTCTCATTCAAATTATTGGCTTCATCCAATTTTGCAATCAAATCATCTTTTTCAAGCTTGACCTTTTTAAATTTAGTTTTTAATTTTATAGAATATTCAAGAGATTTCATACAAAAATTATAAAACTTGCAATAGGCATCTTGAATATCATCATCATCATTCAACATAGGATCATGCAAATCAAAACAATCAAGAGTTTCCATGACAAACAGGGGTCAATGGATCAACACAGCAAAGATTAAAACCTAATCAGAGTGTGCCTACTCTGATACCACTTGATAGGCCACAAACTGAATGACCCCTTGTGATAAAATCAATTAATTAATTAGCCAAGTTATTAATTAATCAATTTAACATGCAAATACGTGGAAGCACAAACAAATCACCAAACAACTAAATATGCAGCGGAAAATAAATGATACGGTGATTTGTTTACGAATGGGGAAAACCCTAACGGCAAAAACCCCACCGGGTGATTTTCAGGTCACTACTCCCGAAACTCCACTATTATCAAATCAAGCGGTTACAAGTAAAAGAATCCCAAGTACCTTACCAACCTACAGTTGAACCCTTACCCCAATACCCAATTGGACTTGATCTGTAGTGACAATTTTCACCTTTGATGCACGGCTCCTAAGTACGTGACTAACCAATGCGCGGATCCCAGTACGCGACTTCAAACACCAACTAAGAAGGAGAGGTTGACTGCAAAGTTCTTTAGTTTATCATACACGATGAAGATCAGGAAGATGCTTGATTACAAAACCCTATGGTGCAAATACACAGCAACTTCTTGAGAGAAGATGAACTAGGTCAAGAACTTCGTCTTTTGATCACAATTTGCTTGAACAGGGATTGCTCAATACTTTTGCAACTTGTGTACAATTTGACGGCTCTTAAAACAATCCTTTTATATGTTTAGGGTTAGAAGAAAAGAAGGCCCAAAAGCATATTCACGGATCCCAAGAAAATCAAATCAGAAAAACTAATTTTGTAATTTTCGACAGATAACAGGTGTCGAGGTAGCTATCGAGCAGGTGTCGAGAATTAATAAACTTGCACTTCAGCTTGCTTTTTCTTGGACAGACTTGATGACTTCAACACTTGATCTTGAAACCTTGTTTCTTGAAGTATTAAAAACACCTAGAACTACCCAATTACAAGTAGAGTGCGTTTTGTCAAAAGGATTAGCCAATTTACATAAATAAGTGACATATGTTCTTAACAAGTGAACACACATATGTCCTAACATTTGTCTTCCCAACAATAAAACTTTGATGCATAATAAACTCATATCTTTATTTCTTTCAATTGGAATTCTCTTTATCTTTATGAAAGTTTTATTGTTAGAATTCATGAAGGGGATATTAATAAGTAGTGTATCCAATCAATTAAATAAGGCATTGTACGTAAAAGGTAAATAAAGGTATATTAATATCTAACTGTTTGTTAAACAATGATTCTATATGTTATATAATTAAGACCTCAATTGAATTGTCTCAATCTTGAATTTTGATTTTATTGAAACCCTCTCTGTGGTCAGCATCACCAAAAATTTTTATTTTTTATTTTTTCAGATTAATCGCGTCACCAACCTTTGTTATTGTCCAATGATATTATTTCTTGTTCTCTATAGAAATGACAAAGTTTAGCTACAAAATTGATTGTAGCCTAAGACTACAACTTTACTAAAAAAAAATAAACATTACTACATATTTTGAAAATCTAACTGTTCAATTGCATGTTCTTTATGCTATTAGTACATGTAAGGTCAATTTTTGTAGCCCAAGCCCACAAGATATGGAGTATGAGCCCTATGAACCCAAGACAATGAATTTGTAGAGCGTGGGTGAAAGAACTGGGCTGGATATGAATTAAACAAGAGTTGGTTATGGTATTTGCGAATAAACTAACATGCAATCACGTTAAGACAAAAGCAGACATGAATGTCCGAAGAGATATTTTATTGAATGAAGTTAAATTACAAGTCTCAGAACTACAGTAAAGTTACTTTCTTCTTCTCCCTCTCCCCTTCTTTTCAGGGGCTCTTCTTCTTTATATAGCCTCTTCCCTCATCATCCCAGTCGTCCACTTGTCCTCTATCTGCGTACATACTTGAGTATAGGTCACATCAAGCATCTTCTCTAGCTTTTTGGGAGTGGCGGTAGCTGAGGTTGCACTGTTCAGGAGTCTTCTCCACATAAATGCGGCCAGAAAAGTTGCTGCAGGGCATTAAATACGGTGGTAGCAGCTTTTCCTTGAGATATTTCTTTATCCTTATCATCCCCAGGTATGCCGGAAGCTTATCTTTGTCACTAGAATTACCAGGAAGGTCATTCGGACCTTCCGTACGTTTATATGATCAAGACTATTCATATCCAAGGAGTAAAACCTCTTCGAAAAAAGGGTGACCTCTTCGGATTGTACTCTTCCTCCATCTCCGGATTTGTTGCCCCCAGATGAACTCTATCCCAACCCGTTATTACTCTTCGGACATAAAGTAATCTCAAAAATAGGGCCCCAGGCCCAATAGGTAGATCTGGGCTTTTACCCCCCTACAATAGTCCCTCAAAATCTTAATTTTTCCCTCACATCCGAAGAAAAAAAGTGGGATTTTGACTTGTCACGGAGTAAAAAGCTTGAGATAGCCACATATCTGAACTGGCACGTGTGTAGGCATAGATATAAGCGCTTCATCATTGCCACTGCTGTTTTCATATTTCCAAAGCACTGCATTAATTGTTCCAGGCGGCGCCTTGTCCTTTGTATCCAACGGTGGGTTGTTGATCTAACGGACGTGATTCTTCCCTGGGATTTGGGCGAGATAACCTCTGCTCTTTTGTTTGACCTTGTATAAAGTCTCAGAAGGAGTTACTTCTTCCTCACTTTGCAAACTCTCAGACAATCCAGCAAGAACAAGCACACGACTCCATCAAACTCTTCCAGTCACCGATTCCAGTTTTCCCCAGAGTCTTCAAGAATCCTTCTACGAGTTTGAAGATCACTCTCCAGTCTAGTTCGTGTAAGTTGTCATCCGTTGGATCCTTTAGTTTTCTCTTCGGCCAACCATATTTCCGTTTAAGTGCTATGGGTAAACTCCAGTATTTGGTGGATAGCCCTGATCAGTTGGAGGCATTTAGGGCCGCATATCGCATACCCCCAAATGTGGGCGTAAGGTATTGCCCTCCAGAAAAAATATTAACAGATCGCAAGACAGGCGAAGTTGTTATCCCCCTCATTGCCTTTCTAGAAGGAGGGATGACCATCCCTATGGGTCCCATTACCAGTAATTATTTTAGGAACCATAGGCTTAGTCCGGACCAATGTGCGCCCAACATGTTTAGGATTCTAGGAGCAGTTGATGATCTGAACCGCCATCTAGGGTTGGGCCTCACCTGGCTCGATGTGGTGCATATGTATGAGTGTCACAGCTAACAAGGGGTGGGATATTATCTCAAATCCCGTTCCGATGTGGTTAGACTCATTTCCTGCCTCCCCGAATCCAACAAAGGGATGAAAGACGATTATGTGATCATCTCGGGCGCATGGTACGACAGTCCCCATTGCCCAACCAAGCCAGGAGAGCCAGGTGGGACATGTTAGATTTAGGCTCACTAACAGTAGACTTAGGATTTCCGCCTTTCAACAATTTTTAATTCTCTTTGTGTTGTTAGTTTCGAGTCCCTGATAAAGCTCTACTGTGATATTTACCAGATAAGAACCACGTCTCTCCTCGGCTCAGTCTTACAAATACTGCCGCACTCAATTACCTACTAAGATCAGAGATCTTTATGAGCGAGGACGGGCAGCTCCGATCGGCTTCTCTTATTCTCGGGTACAAGAGAAAATCGAAAAATTTTCAACTGATCGACAACGCAATAACACAAGGGGATTATCGTCTCAATCGCATAGACGTTGCCCAGAAAGGCTTTTTAGCGCCATACGACCTTGCACCCGTGCCCCACCCCAACCATAGGGTGTACCACTGCTCATCCAGCCAGTTGCACAAGTCCCCCTTGAACCGGTGGTTGCAGGTGAAATGGTTGGCTCTTCGACCTCCTCATTAGAGGAGCAGATAGATAAATTTCAATTTGGGGGAGAAGCTTTAGGAGGGGTCCAAGTGATAGACTCCGAAGAGGGGATTGATAGGCAATCCAGTGTCCATCCTCCCATTCTGATAACTACTCTTCCGGAAGTCTCTTCGGAAGAGGAAGATATGTCAGATTTGAAGGAATTAATAAAGAACAGGGGGAAGAAGGTCGAGCCGAAAGGCACGAGGACCTCTCAACCAGTGGCGAATCTGCCTCCACCGCCACCTCAGGTTCCTGACCTCGGCCTAAAGCCCTTGCTGGACCTGAGGAAGAAGAGGCCCCTCGAAACTGATGAGAGGGAGGTGGTGGTGCCACCCAAGACAACTAAGCAAGAGAAGGTGGCGAGAGACCACCGGAGCAAAAGGGCCTCATCCATTGAAAGCCGGGATGAGCCTCATGTTGCTGAAGTGCGCCGAGGGCAACGCACATTGTCTCCCAAGTTAGAGCTGGATGATGCTCCTATTTCTTGGGAGACTTCCCTCAGAAACTATGATGGGGGAAAAGCAAGACGAGTGGCCGAAGCTTTGGAGCAGCCATTGCTCCTCTCCCAAGACATGGAGTCATACAGGCGCTTCAACCAGTATGATCTCTACATGTCCTTGAAGAGGGACCTGGCCATGGTAAGTAAATTGATCTACCCCTTTGGTTTGGCATGTTAATTTTTGCTTGTTTTATACTAACTCTTTTACTTTATTATGTAGATTACCCAACAAGTCTTCGTGGCCGAAGAGTGGAGTTAAAAATGCATACATTGAAGTCCAAGCAGAAACCCACTCTCGGTTTGAGGCAGAGAAAGCTTTGGGCAGCTTGAAGGAGCAGTTTTCTCAAGTCTTCGAGCAGCTCAAAGAGGTGACCAATGAAAGGAATAGCCTCAATGCCGGCCTGCAAAATGCTGAGAGCTAGGCCGAAGCCCAACGCAAGTTGCTAAATGAGGCTCAGACCAATTTGTCAGCTGAAAAGACGTTTGTGAAGGAACTTCGCGCCGAACTCCAAAAGGCTAAGGACGCTGCCAGGCTAGCCCAGAGAGATGTTCAGCTGGCCAAGGAGGCGACCGAGGCTAAAAAGAAAGCAGCATTCCAGCTGGGAGTGGAGGTGACCGAAAAAGGTCTAACGGAGCAGTTTGCCTCGGTCAGCCGAGACTACTGCGACGTAACATGGGGCAAGGCACTGGACGCTGCTGGGGTGCCTGCTGACTCAGAATTGAGGCTACCTGGGAGTATATACTACAACCCAGATATCCGAGAGCTCCCAGAGTCTGACCTCCCTCCAACACAGCACCCAGAGGCTGGTCAGCCAAGTTCCTTGGTCAGCCAGGTTCCTCCAACCACTATTGAGGCCTCCACGGAGCCTGGTCAGCCGGGTGATAAGAGTAAACTAGCTGAGCCACCTAAGGACCAGGCTCCAGAGGTTGCTGCTACTCAGACAGGCCAGGCTGCTGACCTTGTGGTTTCTCAAGCTGAAGCATAGATACTTAGGTTTTTTCTTTTCTGTAAGGTTTTTTTTTTATTTTTTATGTAAGGCTTTTTTGTGTAAGGCTTTTTTTATGTATGGGGTTGTAAACTACCCTCTTTTAATCAATGAAACAGTTTCTCTTTTACTTTTGGTATCCTTATTGCATATCACATAACTTACTTTTGCTACGAAGAGCTGTACTTTATAATTATGAAAATGTATGTAAACATAACTACCATGTCATGCTAATAATACACATAACTAAAATTGGCACTGAAAAGAGCAATTTGTATAAGAACTACTACTAAATGACAGATGCAACGAGTGTTATAAAAGCTTCAAAGATCTTTTCAAACATGCACAAAAAAGGGCCAGCATAAGGTAGAGTTAATTTAAATACATTCGAGAATTTCAAGCGTGGCTCATTATAAAGTCACATTTCAATAATAATAACTGGGTGTGGGATGTTGATTAACCTAAATCATCTGGTCCGAGAACCCCAGGCATGAAAGGGTTCAAGTTTTAAACACTTAGAGAACTTGGAACGAGTGTTAACTAACCCAAATCATCTGGTCCGAGGACTATAGGCATGACTGAGTTTAAGTTTAAACACTTAGAGAATTTGGAACAAGTGTTAACTAACCCAAATCATCTGATCCGAGAACTACATGCATGACTGAGTTTAAGTTTAAACACTTAGAGAACTAGGAACAAGTGTTAACTAATCCAAATCATCTGGTCCGAGGACTACAGGCATGACTGAGTTTAAGTTTAAACACTTAAAGAACTTAGAACGAGTGTTAACTAACCCAAATCATTTGGTCCGAGGACTACAGGCATGACTGAGTTTAAGTTTAAACACTTAGAGAATTGGGAACGAGTGTTAACTAACCCAAATCATCTGGTCCGAGGACTACAGGCATGACTGAGTTTAAGTTTACACACTTAGAGAACTTGGAACGAGTGTTAACTAACCCAAATCATCTAGTCCGAGGACTACAGGTATGATTGAATTTAAGTTTAAACACTTAGAGAACTTAGAACGAGTGTTAACTAACCCAAATCATCTGGTCCGAGGACTACAGGCATGATTGAATTTAAGTTTAAACACTTAGAGAACTTAGAACGAGTGTTAACTAACCTAAATCATCTGGTCTGAGGACTACAGACATGATTGAATTTAAGTTTAAACACTTAGAGAACTTGGAACGAGTGTTAACTAACCCAAATCATCTGGTCTGAGGACTACAGGCATGATTGAATTTAAGTTTAAACACTTAGAGAACTGGAAACGAGTGTTAACTAACCCAAATCATCTGGTCTGAGGACTACAGGCATGACTGAGTTTAAGTTTAAACACTTAGAGAACTACTCATATACAGAATCAGCATATTGATTGAAGAAAATGTTCGATTAATAATAGTACCTTTTGAGGTTATTTACATTCAAGGGGCGTGGTATTACATGACTATCCAGATCTTCTAAGAAATCGCCCCAATGCCAGCCCCTGAAGTAATACGATATGGCCCTTCCCAATTGGGTCCTAACTTTCCCCAAGCTGGGTTTTTTGCGGTGCCAACCACTTTCCTCAGCACCAGGTCACCAGGTTCTAGGGGCCTCAGCTTTACGTTGGCGTCGTAGCCCTGCCTGAACTTTTGTTGGTAAGAGGCCAGTCGAATCATTGCATTTTCCCTCCTTTCATCAATCAGGTCTAAACTCCTCTCTAGCTGCTCATTGTTGCTGGTCGGACTGAATGAACTGGTCCTCAGTGTTGGGAATCCAGTTTCCAAAGGTATGACAGCTTCAGCTCCATAGGTCATTGAGAAGGGGGTCTCTCCGGTAGATCTGCGAGGCGTTGTTCTGTAAGCCCACAGTACGTGTGGCAATTCTTCCATCTATTTGCCCTTTGCGTCATCCAGCCTCTTCTTTAAGCCATTCACTATGACCTTGTTGACAGCTTCTGCTTGCCTATTACCCTGGGGATAAGCAGGGGTGGAGTATTTGTTTATAATTCCTAGCTCACTACAATAACTTCTGAATGCTTTGCTATCGAACTGCAGGCCATTGTCTGAGATGAGAGTATGAGGAATCCCAAACCGAGTGACAATATTTTTCCATACAAACCTTTGCGCATCCAAGTCTCTGATGTTGGCCAAAGGTTCAGCTTCAACCCACTTGGTGAAATAGTCTGTGCCGACCAGGAGGTATTTCCTGTTGCCTACAGCTTTAGGGAATGGTCCCACGATATCTAGGCCCCATTGGGCGAAAGGCCATGGGCTGGATAGTGGATTAAGAGTTCCTACTGGTTGATGTATGTTTGGGGCAAACCGTTGACATTGATCGCATTTTTTAACATAATCGAGGGCCTCTTTTTGCATGTTCGGCCACCAATAGCCTTGAGTAATAGCCCGGTGAGCCAAGGACCTTCCTCCAGTATGGCTTCCACATATTCCTTCATGTAATTCTTCTAATAGTAACTCGGACGCTTCAGGATGCATGCATAACAAGTATGGTCCTGAATAGGAGCGTTTATATAACTTCTGGTCCTCAGATAGCCAGAATCTGGTTGCCTTCCTCCGGATTTTGTCAGCTTTCTCCCTTTCTTCGGGTAAGATGTCTTCATTCAAGAACTTAATTATAGGCTCCACCCAGCAGGGTCCGGTCTTAACTTGGTGAACCTAAACTACTTCCCTTTTTGCCTCTGTAAGCCCATGCAAGTCCTCAACGAGGATGACTTTTGGCAAATTTTGCACTGAGGAGGTAGCAAGCGTAGCCAAAGAGTCAGCATGTGCGTTACCATTTCTGGAGATGTGCAGCAAACTAAAAGAGTCGAACTTCGATTGCAGACATTTAACTCGACTCAGGTACCCCTGCATTCTTTCATCTTTCGCCTCGAACTCTCCTTGTACTTGACCCACGACTAACCTTGAGTCCGAGAACAACTCCACAGACTTTCCTCCCATTTTTCGGACCTTAGCCATTCCCGTCAGTAGGGCCTCATACTCCGCCTCGTTGTTCGTTGCCGAGAAGTCCAGTCTTAACGACTTTTCGATAATGATTCTTTCAGGGGATATCAACACTAGCCCCACTCCAGAACCTTTTTGATTTACTGCGCCGTCTACGTACACTTCCCAATAGAAGGGGTCTTGCTGAGAGATCATGCCAACTGATTTTTCATCTATGTCCGACATAGGCATTACTTCTTCTAGTTGGGGCTCCGTGAACTCAGCCACTAAATCCGCAAGGACCTGACCTTTGACCGATGTGCGAGGCATATATTTGATATCGAAAGCCCCCAAGATCGTACCCCGCTTAGCAATTCTCCCCATATAGTCAGCACTTCGGAGTATAGCCCTGAGTGGGAGCTGAGTAAGAACAATGACCGTATGAGCCTAGAAATAGTGAGGTAGCTTTCGTGTACCAAACACCACTGCTAGGATAGCCTTCTCCAGTGGCAAATAATGGATCTCGGCCTCATGCAGCGATTTACTCACGTAATAAACCGGTCTTTGCACACCACAATCTGATCGTATCAGTACCAAGCTCACCACGCAGGGAGCTACAGCAATGTAGGCAAATAATACTTCATCTTGCTCAGGATTGGACATAATTGGTGGTCGAGCTAGATAATCTTTAAGCTGCTGAAAGGCCAAAGCACATTCTTCGGTCCACTCGAATCCCTTCCACTTGTTGAGTAGAGAGAAAAAGGGCCGACACCTGTCTGCTGATCGAAAGATAAATCGATTCAGGGCAGCAGTCATTCCAATCAGTTTCTGAACTTCCTTAGGGTTCCGAGGAGCTTGTAAATCGTTGATGGCTTTTATCTGATTGGGGTTAACCTCAATTCCCCTGTGAGTTACCATGTATCCCAAAAACTTGCCAGATCCCACGCCAAATGAGCACTTGGAAGCGTTTAGGCGGAGCTTGTACTTTCTAAGGACTTCAAAGGTACTTTCAAGGTCCTTCACATGCTCAGCAACAATCGTGCTTTTCACCACCATATCATCTATATAGATCTCGATATTTTTGCCCAGATATGGCTCAAACATCCTCGTCATCATTCTTTGATAAGTAGACCCCGCGTTTTTCAAGCGAAACGGCATTACTTTGTAGTGGTAGTTACCAACTGAGGTGACGAAAGCAGTCTTCTCCTGGTCATCCAGAGCTAGTGGTATCTGGTGGTAGCCTTGGAAAGCATCAAGGAAGCTCATCCGAGGGTGGCCGACAGTGGCATCCACAAGCTGATCAATTTTTGGCATGAGGAATGAATCCTTAGGACAAGCCTTGTTCAAGTCAGTGAAGTCTACACAGACTCGCCATTTCCCGTTTTTCTTCTTCACTACCACAGTATTCGCTAACCACTCCGGGTAAAAAACTTCTTTAATATCTCAAGCTTGTTTGAGCTTGGCCACCTCCTCTCTCACTACATCTGCATGCTCTCTAGATGGGCGCCGAGGAGGCTGCTTCTTGGGAATAATCAGTGGGTTGACTTTGAGATGGTGGCAAATGAATTGGGGATCCACTCCTGGGGCTTCGTAAGCATTCAAGGCAAACACGTCAAGATTCCTATTGAGCAACTCTATTAGCTCTTCTTTCTCCTGAGGAGGCAGCTGAGATCCGACTTGAAAGAATTTTTCAAGATCGTCCCCAATGACAACTTTCACTAAATCTTCGCATCGAGTGCCCTCGTTTGAATCTTCAATGGGTAATATCCGAGACTTTAACTGCTATAAACCCCTTTCGGCCCTAGACGAGGGCTCAGCTTCGGGCTCGTGTTGGATGGCAGCCACTAAGCACTGTCGAGCTACGCACTGATTTCCTCGGATATCATAAACCTGCCCTTCAGCTGGGTACTTGACTTTCTGATGCAAAGTAGAGGAAACAGCCCCCAGTGTATGAAGCCAAGGTCTGGCTACGATTACTGTATAGGGTGAGTACACGTCCACAACTATAAAATCCACCTCTACCACTTCAGATCCGGTCTGTACGGGCAAGCGTATCTGGCCTTTCGGGGTGACAACCCTTCCTTCAAAACTTACGAGGGGGGAATTGTATGGTGTTAAATCTTGAGGTTTTAGGCCTAGCCCCTTGTAGAGATCAGGGTACATTATCTCTACAGCACTACCCTGGTCCACCATCACCCTCTTCACATCGTACTCTCTAATTCTGAGGGTGATTACTAAAGCGTCATCATGGGGCTGAACAGTCCCTATCTTGTCCTCGTCCGAGAATCCTATAATCAATTGGGCATCCGACTTAGATCTCTTCGGACCATGGCTGAAATGCCCTGCTGGTGATTGGACTATTGACATAACCTTCGATGGCCAAGATCCTGTTCTCCCTAGTGCAGCGAAGACGACATTAATAGTTCCCAATGGCGGTTTTGAAGAATCATCTCTTCGAGGCCCTGAACTCATTTGCCCTCCTCGGCCGCTAGAATGGTGCAGGAGGTGTCTTAGTTTACCCTCGCCGACCAGCTGATCTAAATGATCTCACAGGCTTCTGCAATCGTCTGTGCTATGCCCGTGGTCTTGATGGTACTGGCAATAGAGATTATGATTACGCCTCTCAAGGTTTCCCACCATCTTATTCAGTAATCTGAAGAATGGCTCGTTTTTAATCTTTTCCAAAACTTGGTGCACCGGCTCTTTAAATACCGTATTGACTGCTTGAGGATTGGTCGATCCTGATTGTCCAGCGAAATCCCTACGCGATTTACTGCTATTGTAACGATCCGACCGAAAATCCCTCCTCTCCTGGGGGATAGCTTTGTCCTTTCCCTTCCCTTGCTGCTGATCTTCCTCAACTCTTTTAAAATTTTCTATACGGTCCATGAGTTGACGCATGTTAGTAACTGGTTTGCCAGATAAGGAGGTCCTTAGACCATGGTCAATAGGGAGACCGAGCTTGAACGTGCTGAGGGCCATTGCATCGGAGTTGCCCTCCATATCATCAAACATCTCCCAGTACCTATCTGAATATGCCTTCAGAGTCTCGCCCTCTTGCATGTTCAGGGACAACAGTGAAGACAAGGGTCTGGCTACTCTTCGGCATGTGACAAAGCGTGAACCAAATGCCTGGGTGAGCTCTTTGAAGGAATTGATAGAGTCTGCTTTCAAGCTATCAAACCCCCTCATTGCCACCGGCCCCAGACTAGAGGGAAAAACCTTACATATCAGGGCTTTATCCCTGGAGTAGACAGCCATTCTTTGGTTAAAGTGGCTCACGTGTTCCACCAGGTCTGTTTTACCATTGTAGATGGTAAACATTGGCTGGTTAAAGCGCCGAGGGAGTCTCGCTTCCTCAATTCTGTGAGTAAAAGGTGACCGAGAGATCTGATTCAAGGCCCTGCTCATAGCATCATTCCCTACGCCTCCGCGTGGTGGGCTTCTATATTGCTTCTTGTGATGAGACTCTTCTTCATAAGAAAAGGATTCACTAGCTGATATCTGAGATTTCTGCTGATAAGTGACGTCTTGCTCGTCGTCGGAATCTTCATTAGAATACGAGGAAATCTGTTTCCTCTTTGCATGGCGCAACTCCCTTTTCAATTTTTCAACTTCTAGTTGCAAGTCTCGGTTCTTCTCTGCATGGGACACGTGACTTCCGCCATGTGACTGGCTTTGGCCAGTATGCACAGTGTGCACACTACCCTCACGACATTGCCTTCTCTCCAAGTTAAGAAAAGGGTCAACATGTTGGGATGCCCTAGATTCTGCTTGTTGTTGACTTCGTTCTGCCATCACCAACGGTTGTTTTCACCCCTGCACAAGCTCTCCCCACAGACGGCGCCAATTGTAAGGTCAATTTTTGTAGCCCAAGCCCACAAGATATGGAGTATGAGCCCTATGAACCCAAGACAATGAATTTGTAGAGCGTAGATGAAAGAACTGGGCTGGATATGAATTAAACAAGAGTTGGTTATGGTATTTGCGAATAAACTAACATGCAATCACGTTAAGACAAAAGCAGACATGAATGTCCGAAGAGATATTTTATTGAATGAAGTTAGATTACAAGTCTCAGAACTACAGTAAAGTTGCTTTCTTCTTCTCCCTCTCCCCTTCTTTTCAGGGGCTCTTCTTCTTTATATAGCCTCTTCCCTCATCATCCTAGTCGTCCACTTGTCCTTCATCTGCGTACATACTTGAGTATAGGTCACATCAAGCATCTTCTCTAGCTTTTTGGGAGTGGCGGTAGCTGAGGTTGCACTGTTCAGGGGTCTTCTCCACATAAATGCGGCCAGAAAAGTTGCTGCAGGGCATTAAATATGGTGGTAGCAGCTTTTCCTTGTGATATTTCTTTATCCTTATCATCCCCAGGTATGCCCGGAGCTTATCTTTGTCACTAGAATTACCAGGAAGGTCATTCGGACCTTCCGTACATATATTTGATCAAGACTATTCGTATTCGAGGAGTAAAACCTCTTCGAAAAAAGGGTGACCTCTTCGGATTGTACTCTTCCTCCATCTCCGGGTTTGTTGCCTCCAGATGAACTCTATCCCAACTCGTTATTACTCTTCGAATATAAAGTAATCTCAAAAACAGGGCCCTAGGCCCAATAGGTAGATCTGGGCTTTTACCCCCCCACAGTACATATGTCAAATTTTGTGTCAATCAGATATTATTTACTATATGATCTATAAATTTATATTTTATGCATAATTTAAACTATAAAAATTTGCAATTTAAACAACTTATTGATGACATAGCTATTGGTCTTTAATTCTTTAGAAATTTTGCAAGCATGAAGGATATAAGAAGAAGATGTAATCAAATGGTGGATTTGTTAAAATTCACATCTTTTAAAAAGATATTGAATAAGGTAGTAGTCTAAGGTTATGCTCTTAGTACATATATCAAATTTTGTGTCAATTGGATATTATTTACTATCAGATCTATAAATTTATATTTTATGCATAATTTTAAATTACAAAAATTTGCAATTTAAACAACTTTTTGATGATATAGCTATTGGTCTTTAATTTTTTAGAAATTTTACAAGCATGAAGGATATAAGAAGAAGATATAATCCAATGGTGGATTTATTAAAATTCACATCTTTTAAAAAGATATTAAATAAGGTTGTAATCTAAAATTACAACCTATTTTATATCTAAATTTTGTCCTTTATAGAAATTAAGGGCCCGTTTGGTTTAGACCTAACTCAATTTTCAGTTTTCAGTTTTCAAAACTCATGACTCAAACCCAAAACTCAAACTCAATTCTCAAATCTCACTTTCACTCTAAAATTGCAAAACTCATGTTTGACTCAGTTTTCAGTTAAATATTTCTACAACTTATCTCAAAAACTGTGGACCCCACCCACTGCCACTACCCAGTGTAGTACTGTTACTACCCGCGTCTTATAACTTATTAACCAAAAAAAAAAAATCTTCCACCTATACTTTCCCACGCATCCTCCCACATTTCTCTGACTCTCCCTCATTTCTATCAATTTTTTTTTTTTTTGGTCTATCTCTCTTTCTTTGTTTCTCCCCTCTTCAATCGTTTGATTTTTTTTTTTCTCTAACCTCCAAATCCCTAAACCAACTCTCCAAATCCACCACTCTCCGCCGATCCACCACTCTCCGCCGATCCACCGACGCTTCCAGATCCTTCGAAAACCTCCCCATCCCATTCCACAACACCATAGATGACCACCCATATGCCCATTTCATCTACACCCCTTCACAGATTTTCCCTTCTTCTTCACAACCCCAGCGCCAATCATGGGGTTCGCTGGGTTTTAGCATCTCGGCGAGTCGACTCGGTGTGGAACCGGTGAGTTTGGTG
Source organism: Quercus ilex subsp. ballota (assembly GCA_032727855.1). Lineage (NCBI taxonomy): Eukaryota > Viridiplantae > Streptophyta > Magnoliopsida > Fagales > Fagaceae > Quercus > Quercus ilex. The sequence goes on along the minus strand of CM064916.1, from coordinate 15,731,396 downwards.
GACGAGTTGGGGCACAGCGTGTCTGGGTGTGATTGCGAGAGGTGTGACGATGAGGACCCAGATGGGTGTCCTTGTTTTTCTGAGATGGATGAGTTGGATATGGGGAACGAGTGTGGACCGAGTTGTGGGTGCGGGTTGGAGTGTGAGAATCGGTTGACTCAGCGAGGTGTTTCGGTTGGGGTTGGGTTACAGTGGAGATCGGTGCTGGGTTGGTGTTTCGGTGGTATGGATCGGCGCTGGGTTGGTGTTTCGGGGGTGTGGATCGGCGCTGGGATTGTTGTGGTGATGCTGTGGTTATTTGCAATGGTAGCTCTGAACTGACGGGACAACACACAAGCGCTGGGTCCCACTGAGTCCGAATATTTACAGCAATGCCACTGAGTTATGGAACTCAGAAACTGAAAACACTAATTTGGTGTTTTCAGTTTTCTGCACTGTAGCTCAACTCAAACTGAGTTTGAGTTATAAAAACATGGAGAGGAAATCAAGCCAAACACAAGGTTTTCAGTGGGTCCCATGTCAATTCTCAATTTGAGTGATGAATTCTCAGTTTGAGTGATGAAAACAGGCTAATCCAAACGGGGCCTAAAGGTTTCAAGCCATTGTGGTGAAGACACTTTAATTTCCCCAACTTCCTTTTACCTAAAAAACATAACTACGATGTTATTATTTGTCAACATGTTTTTCCGTATGATTCTTATATGTTGCTATTCCTATTCGTACTTCATGACTACTAGTACAAAATTAATTCACCAAGAGGCAGCAGGTCAGTTACAAGTGTCACACCATTTTCGCATCAAAACAAATAAACGAGAGACCCATCATATCATATACCTCAGCATTAAGTATGTGATTGTGATATCTTTGGTGGTACTTTTTATAAAATATTCAAATGTTGGAATAATAATAAAAATTCATATGTTTTGTTGCACATGTATTTTCAAGTATTATGTCAAGGTGGGATTTCTTTTTTCTTTTTTTTATCTTTTTTTTTTTTTTAAGAGGTGGTGTTCCAGACTTGAGCTAGACAATTTCACTCCATGCCTATGAAATACATTAAAAATCTCATGAACAAATAATATGGTGGATTAAATATGAGACCTCTAAATTTATGTTACGCTCCAGATCAATAATAATAACATACTAGACTTCTATCCGTTTTATGTTGATAGGAACACTCAATAATTATTGTCATAATAGTAACATACTATAATAAAAATATATATTAAAAAAGGTAACACTATAGAATAATAGTACTCTTTTTTTTTTTTCTTTTTTCTTTTTTGAAACGGAAAATAATAATACTCTATGTGAGTGTCTATCACAAATAGAAAAATCCACAAGATAATTTCTTTGTTAAAATTTGTTTAAGTATCTGAGTGTAACACTCGAATCTTGGTAATATTATTTTATTTGTATGCAAGTTGTTAATTGTATAACAATTAATCTTCTAAGATTTTATAACGTAACACAAAACTTTCATATAGTAATGCTTTATAGGGATTTTAAGCGTAATGCATATTAAACCCCCTTGTGCTATTGTGTGAAAATAAAGTTCTAAATTTTCACATAAAACAAAACTATAGGGGCGGTTTGTATTATACTCAAAAACTCCAAAGGATTAAGTGTGAGATAATAAAAACTTACACATTGTACAGTACACCAGTCAAGGCATGGTAGAATGTCGATGTGGCTAGATCTTGACCTTACACGTGGAGTGGCTGTGAGCAAAAGAAGAGGATGGCTACAAAGTTCTTTCCTCAGCCTGTGCTAAAGGCGTGACTGCCTTGAGAAAGAAGTAAAATATGCATCTAACATGGTACTCAAGCACTCACAAAAGGGAGATAGTGACTTTTTGAGGTCAGCAACTATATAAACACCGCTTATTGCCTAAGTGCATGTTGGACCACTTCAGGGACATGTGTATCACCTATGGTGCTTCTGATGTCCCTCTCGTTGCTCAAAAGTTGTTCCCTATACAGTGGCAAAGTCATCTACCCACATGCCACAGTGTTGATGTTGGCATACTCTCTCTCCTCCAGTCACTAGCAGGGGCGGCCCAACAAATTTGAAAGTCACCTACCCACATGCCACAGTGCTGATGTTGGCATACTCTCTCTCCTCCAATCACCAACAGGGGCGGCCCAACAAATTTGAAGGCCAAAGGCGATATAATTAAATGGGGCCTTTTTGTTATCACTTAAATAATATTTAACTAGTATTTAATATCATAATTTTTTTTATAACAAAAATCTATTCCTTTTATTTTGTAATATGCTTTTTTTTTTGGGGGGGAAAAATGCTAAAATTATAACAAATTTTACTAAAAAAAGCTTTCAAATGATTTAGAAATGAATGCGATTAAGGACACCTCAAGAAGATAATAAACAAGCATTTGAATGAATGATGTTAGGGATATTATAAATTTTATAACATGAGGCTTACAAAGATGTATCACAAAATGTACAAAAAATAATTCAAAAATGCATTTAATAGGTTACTGATGTCCACATATCATATTAATTGTCACATCAATTTGTAAAGTTTTCAAGTAAAATTAATAATATTTCTAACATTTTCCTATCTAAATTATTTCTTGTGATTAGTAAAACATATATTTGTAAGGGAAAATGCTAGAGATGCAAATTATTTTACAAAAACTTTTACAAACTGATGATATGGTAAATGATTATAGATAAATAAAAAAGTGATATTATTGGTGGGTCTAGATGAGAACCAGTAAGAAGTAGGCTATAACAATAATTTGTAAAAATGTTGTAAAATAGTTTGTAACTGTAGTATTACTCTATTTGTAAGACTCATGTATTTAAAGTTGTATTATCTCTAGCATTGCTCAATTCTTTTGGACTTCTTAAAAGTAGAGGAAAAATATAAAACTTTTTTTTTATATCTCCAATTTTTTTAAAAATATATCAATTTTCCCCCCAAAATTTGGGGCCTTCCTCTAGTAGGGGCCCTAGGCAGTGGCCTAAGTGGCCTAGGCCTAGGGCCAGCCCTGGTCACCAAGTAATACCCCAGCTGTAGTTAGGTCCAAAATAGGAAAATAATGACTTGATATCTGTCTTTGTACTCAACCATATTCCTCAGATTATAAGAGGAACATGCAGCTGGACTTTTAGGGTAAGAACCCAAGTAGATCTTTTGAGAAGAGAGTAAAAAGTTGATAAGATAGGAAGGTAGAAAACAAGGTCTCTCTTTTAAGGAAGAACGCCCTTATTGTACAAGAGTTACCTCTTCTTCTTCTTTTTTCATCCATTTTTTAGAATTTTCCGTGTACATCTTGTGTCTACTTTACATCCTTGCTATCACTTTCTTCTTCTTTTGATATTATGATGTTAAAGCTTGCATTTCTATCACTCATGAGCTTTTCATTTAGATGCACTATTAGATAACTTATTTTATCTCTCATATAAGATCAAATCTAACTTGCATGTACACACATAAAGTAATATCACATGGAATTAAGTGTTATACTTAAAATTTAAAGAGATTATGTATTTTATTAATAAACCTCATGAAATTTTGTGTTAAAAAAAATAAAATAAAAATATCTATGGGACACATAGATGGATTTTGGTATATCTTTAAATCCCAATTTATTTATATGTATTGAATAAAGATGCAAGTTTTTTTAAAAAAAATTTAAAATGACAATTTTTTGATTCAATAACAGTTTACAAATGAAATTACATACAAATAACAAAATAATTTTTGTATTGATTCATAAGATGATAAAAAAATAAAAATAAAAACCTTAAAAAGGTGTCAAGAGCCTGAGCTAGTATACCTTGTACCCGGCATATATGCCGGGTACAAGATATAAAAATCGCAAGAGCCTAGCTCAGGGCATTACCCAACTTCTTCTTTTTTTAACAACAAGAAAGAACCATGGTTTAAATTTTCCTACTAACTTAACAAAAGAATATTCACACTAGGCATCTATTTTAGACTACTAAAACCCTTTTTACAACAACAACAACAAAAAACAAACACACATTAGAGAGTAGGGCCGTAAATAAGTCAAACTTTATCAAGTAGTGAGTATTCAAGTTTGGCTCGACAATAAATGTAAAATATTTAAGCTAAGCTCGAGCTTGACTTAAGTCTATAAAATTAATAATGTTAGAGCTTAAGCTCCTCAAAAGTCTAATAGCTTGAGCTCAGCTTGATTTATTAGTCAAGTCACATTTGAGTTCAATATCAAGTTTTTGATCTTAAGATCCAATACAAGTATATTATCTAATTCATTTTAATGTTATTATTAAGTCTATTTGGTTTGGAAGAGTAATTACAACTCCCAATTACTTAAAGTTTTAGTAAAATTCGAGTTTAATTTTCAAACTCATGTCAATCTTATTATCAAACTCATAAACAATTCTAGACTCAGATTATTTTATATCCAGTCTTGATGTTCAAGGGCATGTTCATGAACAATTTTTTTTACTACAACTTAACTCATTTATTAAAAATTAAGACTTAAAGTTTAACTTGTTTATAGAGCTTAGACTTGTTTAACAAACACACAAATTATCAACGAGTTTAAAGTCATTCCATTTCCAATGGCAGAGGAGAGAGATGATACTATGAGTCTATATGACACAAAGTCACACCACAGTCCACACTACAATCTGTAAAAAATGAATAGAAAAGAAAAGAATGGTAGGACATTTGTCTAGTGGGAAGTGACAACTGTGAAAGTCGCAGAAACTAATTTTACTGCCATGGAAGCAAAAGTGGGTTTCGGGCCGCTACGAGTAATCCGGTGTAGCAGAGCTTGATATAAGCATGAAAACGTGTCAACACAGAAGTGGCCGAAAGTTTAGATAAATCACCCAACTGTCCCAATTTCTGAGACTTTTTGTGATGTAAACGTGTCAGGTTCAGACACGTGATCAAGCTCACTAAATTCATGGTAAATATATAATTTTTTTTTTTCTCTCTTCACGGGTCTCCATGGACCCCCATGCACATATATAAAGCCCCCTCTATATAGGGGTCCAGTTATGGCTCTAGGTAAACTTCGACCATAAAAAATCAAAAAAGCCTAAGATGATAGTGAAGGCTACTAGTTATCACTAAGTAAGTTCGGCGGTACAAATGGGAACAATACAGACTTTAGAAATTGTTTTTCAATTCTGTGATTCCAAAAAGATGCATAACTCACTGTTCTAAGATCGACACGTATCACTGCCACTTCCCTCATTTAACTCTCAGAGCACTCCAATAAGACATTAGGCCCCACAACCCATCTCTCTCTTTCTAATCTCTTTAGCATTTTGAAAGGGAAAGCTTACCATGAGAAGAAAGAGACAACAGAGAAAGAGAGAGTGGAACACTGTTGTGTGAGTTTGTGCGAGATGAGAGAGGTTCTCTATTATGTTGCCTCTAAGTGGAAAAAATAAATAAATAAATAATAGTAGGAATCTCTTTTTGTAAAGCAAAAATAGAGTACCCCTTCTTTTTTGGGCAAGTAAGAATACACACCTTTGTTGTTTCTCATATACAAATTGGTAATTTTGGTATTTCCCATTTGTTTCGTAATTCTCTTTTGAGCTTTTACTGCTTTCTTCGTCTCCTTCTTGTCTTTCTTCTTCTTCTTTTACCGGTTGAAAGAAATTTTACTTTCACTATGATGGGATTTTTTTTGTTTTGATAAGAAAAACAGAATTTGTTGTTGTTTGTGTACTTCTCTTTTTAACTTTCTATGTTTTGCTAACCTATGTATTGTTCTATTATTTACATAAACATAAATACAGTCACATATAGAGTAATATAGCTTATGTACGAAATATCAAACACCTGAAATTTTTATATGTAGAAAAGGACAGGTTATTGAGAGAGAGAGAGAGAGAGAGAGAGAATATATTTGCTTTTATTGGTGCAAGAAGTTAAGAGAAAGAGAAAGAGAAAGAGAAAGAGAGAGATGGGGAGGGGGAGAGTGGTATTGGAGAGAATAGAGAACAAGATCAACAGGCAAGTTACCTTCTCAAAGCGCAGGAATGGTTTGCTCAAGAAAGCCTACGAGCTCTCTGTGCTATGTGATGCTGAAGTTGCCCTCATCATCTTCTCCAGCCATGGCAAGCTCTTCGAGTTTGGCAGCACTGAGTAATCTCTCTCTCTCTCTCTCTCTCTCTCTCTCTCTCTAATCAGTATGCTAATAATCTATTTGATGAGACGTTGCCTGACAACACTTTAGAGTCTTAACTATGCTGATTTCTCTTCTGTGTACTATTTTGGTAAATTTCACAGACTAGTAATTATTAACTTTGCTTAAGTATATGTGTTATTACTAAATTGTGAAAAGAAATCTAGGCAAATGAAGGAAATAAGGAATAAAGAAAGCGAGAGAGCAAGGGTTTTGTTTACTTTTTTGCTTTGATCTTCGGCTTCTTTTTGCTGAAAAGTTATTAACTTTATCTTCTTCTCGTGGATTTTGAAACTGGCTTTGGGGTATTGACTTGGAAAAAAAAGAGAGGATTCAGGGGTTTTAGGGTAGTGATGGTAATAGATAGCCAATAGTTTAGTGCCTTTCGGTTGTCTTTCCTATATATCTATATCTCCCCTTCTTCGTGCAGATTGAAGTATAGTACTAGTTCATGTCAAATCGAAATGACAGGTCATTGATTCTCTAGGTTTTTTTTTTTTTTTTTTTTTTGGGTTTTAATATCTAGGGTTTCTCTTTTATCTTGTGTGCTTTGCCCATATATCTGAGCTTGAAAGAGAGAAGCTTTTGAGTTTCAGAGAGAGGGAGAGAAAAAAGAAAAACCCTTCTCTTCTTTGTACTATATACTGTGTGTTTATGCTAGCTATGGACATGTATGCATGGCTTCTGATTTTCCCTACGAATTCATTCATGGCGATTTTGCTAAATTAGGTACGCAATATATATGTAGTTTCTAACTTTCCATGTCATTTTATTACATTCTATTTTAGTTCTGGTTCTTCTTTTACTTTATTTGTTTTGGTTTGTGTGTCTGTGTGTGCCTTTTGCCTTAATGATAATGAAAACAAAACAAATTATTTGAGAATATCTTCTTTGTTTTGAGTATATGCATTTGTTTAAGCTCTAGGAATGATTTGGAGCTGATCCTTTCCTGTTGAGAGAGAATGGCAGATGAACTGCTTTTCGACCAAGTTCATGTATAGATATTTGATGCACATATTGTGACAAATTTTAAGTTTCATATAATGTTGTACTTCCATTTTTCCCTCACAATATTTTGCAGTACTTCCATTCCATCCAATTTCTATTTTCTTAGAAATATATAATAATAAATACTACTAGAATAGAATACAGTAAAACTTAACTAACACAGAGACTGTGACACTGACGGGGATGGAAATCACTTCCTTTTCTATTCCTTGTGTACCCACAAACTGAAAATTAGGTGTTAATTAACTTATGTTAAACTATAATTAATTATTTTTTTCACTAAATAGAGAGAAATAATGAAAATAAAATAAAAAATTTTACACTAAGACAAAAAAAAAAAAAAAAAAAAAACTTTATCCTTCCCGTTGTATCAGTATTTTATGCTACATGAAATTTAGATGTTGAAATATGAGTTATTAATTATGAACTAAAACATAATGTGAATTATATTGTTTGTTAAATAAAAACTAGTTAACATATATAGGGCACTATTTTGATGTGGTAGTATTATCATCAGTAATTTATATACCACCTGAACTGCACACGGCTGCTAAATGACCTACGCACAGTGTGACTCTTGTAGATTTCTTGGTTGGATATTGTCTTGATTTTGTCTGGTGTTTTAGAGTGATGTTATGGACATAACAAAAAGGTACAACAATTTCATAATATTTTCAAATTAATATGCCACAAAATTTTAAACTGAAGATTGTGGTGGCTTATATGAGTTGGCATGTTAAATTTGGGACTGTTGTAAAACTGTTATGGCTTTTTGTTGTGTCCTAATAATAATGCCAATAGATTCAACTCTTGTGGTTGCAATACTCAATAATTAAGGGCAGTTTGATTATGTTGTTTTAGTAACATTGTTTAAGTATTATGAAAATACGTGTGGGTGAAATAGTGTCGTGAAAATTCGTGTTATGTTGTTTAAATAACACAATCAAATAACCCCTAATTCGTTCAAAACATGGAGAACATTGAACAAGGATTAGGAATGATTACACTGATAAATTCAAAGGTCTATTACAATTTATAGCATATGAGAGCTTATTACTAGAACTACACGTACAGGAAAAATGCTTCATTCACTTTCTTATGACCTTTCATTGTCAAACAGAAGTGACTATTAATGAGATTGTTACTTATGATACTTCTACTCTCTCTCTTTCTCTCTACATTGTCAGCTAAAGCTTAGTTCTCTCTCTCAGTGATAGTAGAAACATGTACCAAAAATAAGGAATTTTAAAATATATATTTCGTTTTGGTGGTAGAGTCATATTTAGAGGACAGCTGCCAAAAAAATTTGGCTTTGGGCAGCATTAATGTTGGGCTCTTTTTGGTGTTTGAGGTGGTAAAATAACTTTTACCACCACTAATACTGATGCTCTTAGTAAGGACTAGTTTTGACCCCCAAAAAAAAATAGACAATAAAAATCATATTCCAATTACATATATAGATTTCCCTTTTACTACGTTTACCAATATTTTAGGATACACTAGAAGGTTGCATTGCCCAAAATGGCAATGCAAGATAGATTTTGTACTATCCAATTAATTTTAATTTGCTAATTGAAGCTTTCACGTTTTCAGCATCCCATTATTGGGAGCTAGGGTGAAGGAAGACTCGTGCCATTACCTTTGTAATAAAACACTTATTGTGCCTTTTCAAATGTGTCTTTCCATTATGAAGAATCCCCAAAGACTCACAAAAAAATTTAGTGTCATAATACGTCTAAGCTAGGAAACCTTTTAGTTTAAATTTTACGAGAACGAGGTGGCTTAAACACACACTTATATGACAAGATAGCTAATACCCTTTATCAAAGCAAAAAATGCTAGGATTAGTTAACTCTACAATCTAAATGGAAAAAGAAAAAAGAAAAAGAAAAAAAAGTTCTATCTCTCTAAGTTTCCAACTTCATTTCATTTATTGTATATACAATTCGTCAAACAAGTTAGTCTTAATGATCCATCATCATTTGTCTCTATATTGCTCTCTAGAATGCGAATAGATATATAGGTCAAGAGTCTTGTAACTCAACTGATATTTTTTAGTATTTTCAATAAAGATGTGTAATGTTCAAATCTTCCATTGCTATAATTATCAAATTATTAAAGAAAAAAAATGTCATGACATAGCATTATAGGCAAATTAGAATAAAACTCACAAACCATCAAATCCGAAAACTATCACATATGTTTGAATGGCATTATATTTTAAGAAAAATAAAAATCATGGGCTAATTATAACTCCTAACTATTCCAAATTTCACCATACTCCAAGCTCTCACATATTATCGTTTAGGAGTAGTGGAGGTGAACAATTGTTTATGCTCAATTAGCAACACCATTCCTAATGAAGATTCTTAAACTGCTTCCATAATTAAGCTAATTTTCATATTTTGATAGCCATACAATTATTCCTACTTTTGTAATCCCACAAAGAAGTGAACAAAAAATAAGATAAAGTTTGGCAACAAACTTAGTTGTAGCCTATAACTCCACTGCACTCAATATCTTTTTATTGGATATGAATCTTGACAAATCCACCATTATATTACATTTTCTTCTTATATCCTCTATGCTTATAAAAAATCTAGATGATCAAAGATCAATAACTATGTCATCAATTAAATGTTTAATTTCAAATTTTTGTAGTCTAAAATTATACATAAAAAATAAGTTTATGAATCAAATAGTAAATAACATTCGATTATCATAAAATTTGACATATATGTTAAGAACATAAAATATATAAAATTCAACAATTAGATTTTCAAAATATCTAATCATATTAATTTTTTAAATAGGAGTTACAGCCTCAAACTACAACTAAATTTGTAATCAAACTTTATTCTAAAAAATAATTTAAACGAGAAAAAAGTTAATCTATAATCTAACAGCTTAATCTTTAGTCTAATAGCGATATTACATAGATTTGTAAGCTAGAAATTTATATATATTGTTTGTTTTTAGACCCCTTAAAACACAACCGGATTAACCTAGTTAAATAGCCAAGTTATTACTTAGTCCAAATTTCACAAATCTAGATTAACACAATCATATAATCATATCAAGCATAACAGCGGAAAAATAAATAACACGAAGATATGATGACCCAGGAAAACCAAACCGGTACAAAACCTGGGGAAGATTTAACCTAGTTATCCTTAAGATAAACCTAAATCCACTATGAAAGAATCGAAGTTTTACAATAACGACTTAGACCACTAACATCCTATTGCTATCCACTAGTAGACACTTACTGACACGACCACGTGCAAGCTCCGAGACCACAGACTCCTTCTTTCTTGGATTCTCTAGCAAGTACAAGTACTCCCGCTTGTGTATCTTTAAGTTCTCATGGCAGCAACGGAATGATTATCAAGTTCTTGAATGAATCTCCTTCTTGATAATCCTAAACTTGTGTAAAGGAAAGCTGCTCACAGATCTCACAAGAGATTTACACAAACCGCAATATGAGCAACTGGAACTACTCTAAAAAACGTGGTTAGGGTTTTCTTTATATACTAGGAGAATTAGATCTGAAACTCTAATCCTTAATGGGCTTGGGTTGAGTTGGAAATTCTGCAAAAAAAAACATTCTGCCCGAGATTCGATCGATCGAGTCTAAGTTTCGATCGATCGAGCCAGGCCGAAAGTCACTAATACTTCTGCAGCCACTCGATTCCAACTTTACATACAACGCACACACTTTGAGCAAGTCTAAACAAAATTAACAATTGTTTTGATCATGGTTTACCAACATTACACATTAGAGTTCTAAATACATTAGTTCCTAAGTCTTTAGAACCTAACATATATATATATATATATATATAATCTACCACACTCCCTCTCATTGAGAAAATATCTTTTGTAATAATTATACCAAGTAACTCATGTAACCCCCCCACCACCAAAAAAAAAAAAAAACTACCACACTTCTTTCCATCTTATATATATAATCTACCAACCCAATAGTTGAATACTATGTGGGAAGTTAGTGGAACCAATTATGCCAAAAAGTATATAATTTGATCACATGTCATTCATTCATTGGGTTATTCCATGAATGACCCTTTTTTTTTTTTTTTGGGTTAAGAATGCCATGAATGACTTGATATAGCTGTTACATACTTTATCCCTTCTACACTGCATGTGGTTTTACTTGCCATTCAAGGATTGAAAGCTATTACTTATTACAACGTTATACCATGGCTTTTGCTCCAGGCTTGAATGCATAATACATGAGCCATTTATAACAAGCATCAAAGTGTTTCAAAATTGTCGTTCGGTACATATCTAAAAAAACTAAATCTGTCACTCGGGTCTTCATATCAAGGTCAAGATGATGCATAAGGTCTTTGAATGTATAATTGTTCTCTTTGTACTAATTCGCATATGCTCAAGATCATTACGATTGCCATCATACTCAAATTATGGAATTTTCAACAACCAACATAAATTTTAATGTCAAATTTTATTTATAATAATCTAGGGGATGTTAGTGCAATTAAGGAGACTTGGTAGTAGAATAAGAAGGTTCAAGGAGAGATTAAGGAGTTAGAGCTATTGAAACCTAATTAGATGTAGAGACAATACTGCTTACAATACTGCTTATGAAAATTATGAAGTGGCAAAGAGCGCAGCAAAAACGATTGTCCAAGAGGCTAATTTTAAGGCTTATGGTGAATTATATAGAAAGTTGGGAATGAATGATGGAGAAAAGAATATTTATAAACTTGTTAAGATAAGGGAAATAAAAACAAGAGACTTGAATTGTGTCAAGTGCACTAAAGATGAAGATCAAAGAGAATTAGTAGAAGAATAATAGATTAAAGAAAGATGGAAAAGTTATTTTGATAAACTTTTTAATGGAAATGATACAAAAATATTGGAGTGAATTTAGTAATCCAATTGAGGATAGAAAATGTAGGTTTGTTTGAAGAATTTGGGTAAACAACGTATAGAACACATTGAGAAGAACTTAGGTCATATGGTTGTATGTTGGTTGACAAACCTTTTAATAAGATCTTAAGGGTTAATAAAATGCCTAATGAGTGGAAGAGAAGTATTCTAACTCCTGTTTACAAGAACAAGTGAGATATTCAAAACTATACAAATTATTATGAAATTAAACTTATGAGTCACACTATTGAAATTTTGGGATAAAGCGATTGAACATAGATTAAGACATGAAACAACAATATTAGAGAATCAATTTAGTTTATTCCAAGCAAATCTAGTGAAAGTATTTTTCTTACTCAAGCACCTAATCAATTTAGTTCTGTTATATGGTTTTAATTGATCTAGAGAAAGCATATGATCACATCTCTAGAAAGGTTATGTGGTAGGTTTTGGAAAGAAAGAAATTCCTTCAAAATATATTGAGTTGATTAAGGATGTGTATAAGAGAACAATAACTAATGTGACAACAAGTAGATGCGTCAAAAGTGAGTTTTCTAAAACTATATGTTCACATTAAGGATCAACAATAAGTGCATATCTCTTTACACTAGTGATTGGTCTATGCCCTTTTCATATGATAGAGTTTTAGCGGGTGAAGGTAGATGTGAAGTTAATCTCAACTAGCAAGATGCTTTAGAATCTAAATGCTTTCAATTAAGTAGGACTAAACAAAGAATATAGAATGTAAATTTATTGAAAGTAGAAAAAGAGATAATGGGGTAGAAAGACTTGATGGTTAAAAAATGTCTAAGAGCAAGAGTTTTAAATATCTTGGATCAATAATTCATAAAGATGAAAATATTGAAGATGATATTTATTATAGGATAAGAGTATAATGGCTGAAGTGGAGAAGTGTATCTAAAGTACTGTGTGATCATACAATACTTATTAAGATTGCTATAAGAAGCAACATATTCATAAAATGTGTGTAATTGGAATGAGAATGAATATTGGATAATTGAAAATAAACAAAAAAATATTGTTTGAAATGTGGAAATTCACTTAAAGATGAGAGTGCCCCTTATTGATGAAAAGATGCTAGTGAGTGGCTTGAGAAGGTTTAGTTATGTTTGAAGAAGAGCAATTTATGCACTTGTGAAAAAGAGTGAGTTAATTCAAGTTGAAAGATAGAAGCAGTAGAAAATAATATGTGAATTAAGGAAATTAAGGAAATAACAAGTATGACTTTCGTACAAAATAAAATAACAGAAAAAAAAAAATATGTGATTGACACTGATTAGTTTGCTGAGAATTCATAATTGACCCTAAAAGTTTAATGCTAGGTTTGGTTGTTGTTGTGTATTATATGTGTTGCTCGTGAAGCACACTTAAATAACCTCTAAATTGTAGCTAGTTAGAGTTTTTTCTGTAGCTAGGATCAGATTGCCCTCATGAGTGCTTGTTGAGGCTTGTCCCTGTAGGCGCAATGTCAACAATTAAGATGCAGAAACAATGACCTAGTCACCTAATCAAATAGAAGAGTTCCTCATATGTAGAGCATCAAACCAGAAACTACAAAGGAGCAAAATTTTGAAAAGCAGTTTAGTAAACCTCAATACCTTATCATGATGTGACCTCATATTCCTTACATCAGAGGTAAGGAAAGTCGGCGAGAAAATAATGTTAAGTTCAACATTAAGATATGGAGGGTAGCTAAGAGTTGAGTGAATGAACAAGTTTTATGAGGTACCATGTGAGGAACTTTGTAAAACCAATAACCAATTGCTTCAGATTTTCCACAAAAACAAAAGAACATGTTGTTCTCTGGGGAAAGTGAATCTAGTTACCTTATTCAACTTCATTTTCAAAGGAACCACTCAAAGTTTCAAAAAAAAAATGAGCTGCAGCCTCTTTTTTAACTAATGATTTATCAAGATTCCCATGTTTAAAGATAAAAATCATACTAACTAAATGAAAAGACGCCCCAAAATAAGCTTAAACGTTTAGGAAATTGGTGAGATTTATCAATCACTAATCTTCCTCATGTATAGGCTCCTACATTTCTCTCATGTGTAAGCTTATCCAAGTTAGAGATGCTATGATCTGAATATAGGATATTGCAGTCTAGGACAATATAAATTACCTAATTTTCTAAGACCATAATATACTTTTCAACGAACAATTTTTCACAATTATCATGAGAGATTTTATGGGAATCGTTTCAGAAAATTAATAGGCCTAATAAAATGTCATAATTTTGTGTTAGTTATGGAACTTAAAAAATATCAAATAGGTGAAATTGTTAATCTGACTAGTTAATCATTGTCAAGCTAATTTCGTGAAGATCTAAATGATTACTTTTGACCTTCTTCAATGTTTGTGGGAATCTATATGACGAGGGTCATTTCAGTTTTTAAAAATCTAGTATATTGTGAATCATACTAATATTTAGATAGCAATTGATAATATTTTATATATTTTAGCAGGGACGGAACTAAGATTCAAACCTGGGGGGCCAAAGCTTAAAACAATTTTTTTTTTTATGAAAATAAAAACTAACATCTATTTTACATTCAACAAAATACTATATATAAAATAAGTGTTTCTTAAATATTTGATATTATAAAAATGTCGACAAAGTATAACATACAAAAAAATCACTTATGACTTACCAAATACTAGTCTCACAAATTCACAATCATAGTACACACAAAACAGTCACTACCAATGGCTAGTCTCTCAAATTTACTATCACAATTCAGTACTCACATCCTACTGTCCCAGTGGTCCCACTTTATTTCTTTATAGATAAAACCAAAACAAAACAAAAAAAAGATACAAACACTAAAACACTCAAACACAGGTGACCGGTCCACACAAAAAGCCACAATTACACAGTAATCAATACAAAGCCACAAACTAGTCTACGGTCCACACAACACACCAATCCATAAAAAGCCACAACTCACAAACACAACAGTCAACACACCATAATTCATAATAAAACGCAAAGGGCAGAGGGTTAACCGGCTAAGGCAAAGCAATATAGTAAAGACAAAAAAACAAAAATATGAACTTGAGAGAGGATAGAAATTTCTTAGATTTACCAGACTCGTGTGTGACTGAAATCAAGGATCTGAGCAGGAGCAGCAGCAGCAACACCAGATCTGATCTAAGGAAAAGAACAACAGCAACAATGATGGAGGCGTTGATGAGGTTGAGTGGAGGAAGAGTGAGGTTAGGGTAAAAATCAGGGAATTATAATTTAGGTTTTTAGTCCATATTTATTTTTTATTTTGTAGTTTTTAGTTTGTCTTTTTTTTTTTTTTTTTTGGATGAGTTTGTCAGTTATTTTTTCAGATTGCATTCGTATACCATTTTTTATTATTATTAATTGGGGGGAGGGCTATTAGGACGAAAATTTAAAATTTCAACACACATATATATACTATCTTTTACTTTTGTAAGCTAGATCAATTTACTTTTTCTCATCAGTTCATTAATCGCTCTAATCTGTATATGACCAAAAAATCTTAAAGCGACCCTCCTTAACCTTTTCATTGATAGGGGCTACCCTCATCTTTAACCAAATTTTCTCATTTTAAATCCTATATTTCTATGTATTTTAGCTTTTCATCTTAACATTCTCATTTCCACTATTCTCATATTGTAAATATGTTGCCTCTTAATAATCGAACATTTAGTACCATAAAAGTATAGCAGTTTTATAAAATTTTCTCTTTTAACATAATAGATATTCTATGATCACACAATACTCTTGATAAGTTTCTTTACTTCTTCTATCATGTTCTAATCTTATGATTCACGATTCACATTCTCTTCAATCTCTTAATCTTTATAAATTATTTATCCAAGATATCGAAAGCTTCATTGTTTAATATCTTTTAACAATCGATTTTGTATTCTGTTTTAGTCCTACTTAATTGAAAGCTTTTAGATTCTAAAGTTTTTCGCAAACATTCTAACTTAACTTTAACTCAATGTCTAGTTTCATTCACAAACATTGTATTGACTGCAAAAATTATACACCAAGGGATTTCTTTTTGAATCAATTTAGTGAGCTCATCCATCACTTGTGCAACTGATCCTTGATGGAAATCTATGGTAATAAGAAACTCACTTGTGATGCCTCCACTAGTTTCCACACTAGTTACAGGTCTGTTATACATATCCTTAATCAACTCAATATGCTTTAGAAAATTTATTTTCTTTCCTAAAACCCACCACATAACCTCTCTACAAACCCTTATCATATGCTTTCTTAGGTCAATAAAAAAACATATAAAAATCTTGTAGGCTTCCCAATATTGTTCTATTAGGCTTTTAAGGTAGATTGTTTCGGCAAAAAACCAAATTAATTCTCCGATATTATTATTTTGTGTCATAACCTATGTTAACACTTAAGAATAATTTATTGAAAATATTTGTTAAGCAACATACATCCACATCACCAAAGCACCTTTAGACTCCAATAATTTCATCTGGTCCCACAGCTTTTCTGATTTTCATCATCCTTAATATGTCCTTTACCTCGGTCATACAACTTCTACAAAAAAACCTATGATTTCTATCCTCAATTGGTTTACTCAATTTACTCAAATCTTTTTTATCGCTTCCAATAAAGAGTATCAAACTAACTTTCCCATCTCTCTTTATTATGCTTTTCTTTTACTAACAATTTTTTTCCCTTCATTTTTAATGCACTGGACACCGTTAAAGTCTCTTTCTTTCATTTTTCTCATCTTAACATGTTTATAAATATTATTTTCTTGTTCCATCCTCCCTAACTTGGTATATAATCAATCATAAACTTTACATTAGCATCTTGAGCCACCTTTTTACTTCCCTCTTTGCCACTTTGTAATTTTCATAAGCAACATTGTCTCTACATCTAGGTGTGCTACTATAGCTCTCTCTCTCTCTCTCTCTCTCTCTCTCATATTATTGCTGCTTGAACCTTCTTATTCTAGCACCAGGTCTCCTTAATCAGTTGCCCACATCCTTTAGGTTCCCCAACTGTCTTTAGCCACTCTTTTAGTAAAATTAGCTATTTCATTCCACATCTTATCAACATCTTCGTCTCAATTTAACTTGAATTCTTCGATTATTTTATCTTTGGAAACGCCTTGTTTCTCCACCTTCAAGCCCACCACCTAATTTTTGGATTTGTGTCTAATACATATTCTTTTTCCATCTTCTAATATAAATATGCAGTACAACCAAACTATGTTGTGTGGTTGCACTCTCTCTTGGTATTACCTCACAATCTCTACAACATCTACTATTCACTTTGCAAGTAAGAATGTAATTTATTTGACTAATATTTGCCCCACTTTTGAAGGTAATTACACATAATTTCCTTTTCTTAAACCAATTTAATATCAAATTATATGTTGTTGCAAAGTGTAGAATAGTATTTCATGTTTCATTATTTACTCCATATGACCTCTTTGAACTCTTTCAAAGCCTCCACTATCGTTTCCAACATAACTATTCAGTTTTCCTCCAACATATATATACCAAAGGCACTGAATATCCCAAAAAGAAAACTGTTAAATATTGGTGAATACAGCAAAGCAAATGATGAGTCAAATTGTTTATTAATCATACTCTTGTGTAACATATAGAATATATTATGTTATGATTTATTTCTTGAGAAATAGTTTCAACCTATGACATCCGCTTTTGATAATTGCTTATTATAATTAGACTAAGACACCAATTATTTTTGGTATAAGTGTAGAGAATACAAATTTTTTGTACCACTTTTTGTGTTTCACTTTATAATCCTTGTGTTATTGAAGCTTTAGTTGTTCACAGTGGGATCACACTAGCTTCAAACATTGGATTTCATAAAGCTAACAATTGAAATGACTGAAAAGGATGTATGAATTAATATATGCTCTAAAATTGAAGATATCATAAAAATTATAAAAAGGCGGTCTCACAATTATAGGAATCGGGAATTGAATTTTTTTTTATTCTTTTATTCTAGGACTTACTCTTTTATAAGATGCCATGCCGCCACTCGAACTCAAACCGAGATGCTCTAGCACTGCTTCCTAAGAGCAACGTGTCTACCAATTTCACCATAGCGGCTTGTTTGAAATCATAATTACCCATTTTGATTCAATTGTCGAGGTTAAAGTACTTAATCATGCAATGCTTTATTTGTATTTGACGCTGTTGTTTGGATGAAAGATGTTCCATCATAAGTTTTTTCTGTTTTACTGGTTGATTTAGCCAACATTCATTAATAAAATTGCTTGATCTTGTTCCTCAAAAAAAAAAAAAAAAAAAAATTTATATTTCATCAATCACAACTTGTCATGTATTTGTTTGACTTTCCTTATAGAATAGCCAAAGTTTAAAATGGAAAAAAATTAAGTACATGCAAGTTGTGATTGGTGGAATATAAAGTAGAACACAAAAAATGGTACAGAAAATTTGTATTCAGATGGGAATTGAACCTTAGATTTTTTTTATTCGACAACTAGAGAAGTTCAATATGAGAGAGATGAATATCAACACATTGGGCTGATCTTTTTGTTTCACAATCTGCTTACTGCTTACAAGATTATCAGTCTAATTAGTATCAATTCTTTACTTCCTGAAGCTGTAAAATAAGTATTTGACTCATTTTTCTTTGTTTTCAGCATGGACAAAATCCTTGAACGTTACCGCCAATGTTGTTACTCACAAGCCAACAATGTGGTTGAGGAGGGAACGCAGGTTTTGTTTGAAAAATCTCTATCTGAATTCCAATTTAGACGTGTTGAATGATATTTCCATTTTGAAGAGTATCTTCATGAATCCTTCATGCATGTGTTTCTAGCATGTTTATGATGTTATTAATTGACAAAATGCAACCAAAAAAAAACCATGAATTTTGTGTCGTTTTCAAACAGACTACTGTTGTTTCAATTTATGGTCCATTTGAATTGAGGTGGGAGGGAGGAGTACAATAGAGTAGAGTAGAATTGGCTTTAAATTAGCCTATTTTCAGCCAACTTTATTCTACTCTCCTCCACTCTCCCTCCCTCATTCCTCAATCCATACGGGCCCTTAGGGTTTTTCAATCCTGAGGTTTGGATAATCACTTAATTGCTCATTTTATCACACTTCCACTTTAAACCCCATACTTCTTCCGTTCACAATAACTTTTAATCTGTCTTAGTAGAGAGACTTGTGTTGCTGCAAATTAGTGTGTAGTTCGTTATTTGTGAATAGAAATTCTCTATTTGTTTTTTGTGTTTTACTTTATGTTCTACTAATTATAGTATATGCACTGTGTCTAGTTTTTTTTTTTTTTTTTTTTTTTTAGAGAAGATTTTTTTAAATTTTATTTGAAAATTTGATTATTTTATAAAGAAAAAAAAATACATGACAAATTGTGATTGGTGGAGTATAAAGTGGAACATAAAAAATAAAATAGACAATTTATATTTATTATTTGCCCTCATTTTGTGCTGCAATTAGTACAAAGGAGATCATTTTGTAAGGTGCTGCAGTTTGGAATTTGTCTTCACTAGAGAGTATCCTTTCTCTCTTGTTATGTAGCTTTGTTATTCACTTATTTGTTTGCAATGTGAGGAAATTTTTTTTTTTTTTTTTTAATTTTGACTTAGAGAGAAATCTCTTTAAAAACACTACAAAAATATGAGGTGAGATTTTTTTTTTTTTTTTTTTTTTTTTTTTTTTGTGTGTGTATGTGCAAATGATTTTGGGGCTTCCAAGGAACCACACAAGGGGAGGTGGAATAAGTCAAATTGATAGATAGTTTGGATTAGGGTTTAGGGTTTTGGTTTAAGGGTTTATGGTTAAGGGTTTGGGGCTTAAGGGTTTAGGGTTTTTGGATCTTGCGATTTGGTGTTAGTGTGTTGTATGCGGCTTTCGAAGGTATAAAGTTAGTTCCCCATTTTTCTCCACTTTTAAAATTTTAAACTGAGTTTCCATTGGGGGAACTGTGCAGCACTAATCTTAGTATTAGTGAGGGAGAGCTATTTGGGTGAATTTGGGATTTGGGTTATGTGAGAATGCCTCCACCATATTTGGATCTCCAAATTCATTAATGAAAATTTCTCTTCATTGTTGCCCATGGACGTAGGCTAATATCGAATCTTTATGTGTTTGAATCTATTTTTCTTCATTCCTGTTATTTGTTTTAAAGATTTTTCTAAAACCTATAGTGGTGGGAAATTTTGACCCCAAGAAAAGGAATTAATTACTCAAGTTGATTAATTAATCATATTATGCAAAAGGTCCAATTCAATTTATATTGGGCATAACTATGTCATAAAAACTAAGTGCAATGGAAAACAAATTTTTGATACAACAATATTGTTATAATTGGAAAAACATTGACAGGAAAAACCCCAATAGGTGGTTTAAAGGTCACCACTAA
This sequence comes from Quercus ilex subsp. ballota, assembly GCA_032727855.1. Lineage (NCBI taxonomy): Eukaryota > Viridiplantae > Streptophyta > Magnoliopsida > Fagales > Fagaceae > Quercus > Quercus ilex. Next base: position 15,710,883 of record CM064916.1, on the reverse strand, counting down.
CTTGAAGAATTCACTATGAAAAAAATGGAAGTTACAAGAACAAGAAATATACCTAAATCCAAAGTTGCTACCTACAATAGAACTTACCAACGCTATCCAAGTAGAACTCCATCCCAGTTGGACTCATCTAATTTGTGAATCTCTTTGGTGCACACTCACCCAATTCGTGTCTAACACACCATAGCAAAAGCTTAATTGTACTAGGTTACCTTTGCAATAGCTTCACTTGGAACATCTCAGAAGTCCTCAATACATTGCCGGATGATGCTTGATGCAAAACTCTTGGCACACAAATGTCCGAAAAAATCTCTTTCTAAACTCACAAGTTCAACAGGTGAAGGTTAGGGTTTTCTCTCTTAATACCTTAAGGTATCTGCCTCTACAACCCTTTTTTTAAAAGTTGTGCTTAATGAGCCTTTATATAGCCTTTTCAATTAGGGTTACAAAAAACACTTGTTCAACCAATTTTAAAACTGGTTCTCACTTAATACCTTAAGGTATCTGCCTCTACAACTCTTTCTTCTTCTTCTTCTTCCTTTTTTTTTTTTTTTAAGTTGTGCTTAATGAGCCTTTGTATAGCCTTTTCAAATATGGTTACAAAAACCACTTGTTCAACCGATTTTAAAAGCATGCAAAACAGAGAAATTTGGATCCGCAAATCTTGATCAGTTGACTAGTGTTAAGGCAGTAGTCGAGCTTAAGTAAATCTCAATTCGTCCTACTAGCTCTGTATAGACTCCCATGATCCATGAGAATCTTTTTTTGGTCATTTTCAATATTATTACATAAATAAATGTGCACTTGGCCATATATAAATTTCTTGTTAATGACTTCAAAGGAGGGAGAGATAGAGAAAGGAATCGTTTCTCTTGTTAAAGAGAACACCTTACAAAAACTTTAATTGAGGTCTTAATATAACATATATAGTTTTAATCTAAAATTTTAAGTTTATGAATTTGGGTCAAATTTTGTTAGAATAATTTCTTAACTCTTTACTTTTTCTCTATATAAGCCTTCCACGCACACATGTATATCCATAATTTTAAAAACCGAACCATACCAGCCAATTTAAACAGGAACCGGACACCAATCCGGTCCAATAAAAACCTCTAACCGATCAAAACCAAGAACTGGAACCAAAACTGGTTCTTTAACTGTACGGTTTTTAAAACCTTGTATATATCCAACAATTTCCTTTTGGCTCAAGGAGTCTCTCTTTTTTGACTCCAAAAATAAGTATTACTAGTTCCCCTTAGGCTCACGTATGTTGTCAAGGGGAACCAAAGGTCATTTGTAAATGTTTTGTGGGGTTGCATTGTGTGAAACTTTGATAAGATTGCCACCTTGAGGAATACCACCATTTACTCTAATACCATGTGGAGAATAACACCTTCGGAAGATTTCAGTTGAAGTCAGATATATAACATATAAGGATATCACTTAATTTAAAAGTTTAAATTTACAAATTTAAGACTAAATATGTTATATTAATTTATCTATTTTTACATTTTTCCTTCATGAAGGATTTTCACTCAAACTAACTTTGTATTCCTAACGTCTCTATGTGTGTGTGTGTGTATATATATATATATATATATATTTTTTTTTTTTGTTGAACTACTTGTATATTGGTTGATAAAGTATGATATTGTTAGATAATGAATAATGCATTAGCAATGCGACCTATATTTTATTCTCACTCAAGGATGTCTCCAAACCAAACCGCTGTCAAATATTGTCTCGATTCTAATTAGATTTAGTTTGGGTTTTCTTGGCGTGGAAGGAAATGTTTTTCTTTGGTGTGGAAGTAAAAGATTCTTACTGATATGAAAGGAAAAATGTTTTCTTGTTGAAAGAGTAATTGAGTATTCATTGTCTATTAAGAAATAGAATTGAAACCTTATAAATAAGTATTGTTGCAAAAGTTTTTTGGCTTTTGCCTAAAGGTCCTCCCACATGTGGAGATGAGAAGCCTCTTAGAAGAACAAGGAGTGGGTTTCTTGGAAAACTAATTGGGTAGATTTTTGGGGTTAAAAGCTACTTGTGGGCTGTGGTTGTGTGTTGAAATTTTTTTTTATAAGTGAGAGTTTTTGAGAGTATTGGGGCTTTAGAGTTGTGAGTTTGTGGATGAGAGAAGTTTTCTTTATGTTAATGAGACTTGAGTATTGTTTGTGTGAGTTGTGAGTGTTGTGAGATTTGATTAAATGTGGTTGTAATCCATATCATTGATGATAGATTTTGGTTGGCATTGTCTATGACGTTGGAATGGAGTTGGCGAACCAAGTTAAAAATTGTTGTCTTACATGAATGCTTTACCCTTTTTTTTGTGAACACACTTTTGCTAGTCTCAAATCACAACAGTTGATATTAGCGCTTTCACTTTTACACAAAAGCCAAATTCCCTTTCACCCTTTCTCCCCAGGCGGCAGACAAATCAACTTCATTCTTTTCTTATCTGTTGGTATTTTTCAGAAACGCTGCAAAATTAACATGTCTTCTCACATCACAACCCTTACCAAGCTCAAAGCACAGATACATTTATGTGTCTAGCTATAATATAATTCCAAATTTCAATGATTTATTATTTTTGAAAGTTATGGAAGTAAGCTAATATCACTGACCCCTGTATGATGCAGATTAGTAATGATTAGTTCTACTAGAAGTCACTTCTTTTCTTAATGTTCTTGTTTCTCTTTTTGTTGTTCAACTTAGACCTTATACCAAGAAGTCTCAAGGTTACGTGCCAATTATGAATCTCTTCAGCGTTCACAAAGGTTAATTCATTCATACCCGAACTTCTATCCATTACTCGCTTGTTCTAATAAGCACCATATGAGGAATGCAATTGAGATGTAGCTTTTTTGAGAGTGTGCATATATTATATACACATTCAATCTCCAGAACACAAATGAATATAAGCTTTGTAAATGTGTCAATAAGGCATATGCTTGGAGAAGATCTTGAATCACTTAATCTGAAAGAGTTGCAACATCTTGAGAAACAGCTCGATAGAACTCTCTCACAAGCAAGACAGCGGAAGGTATGTAACAGTATGATATTGGAGTATCCATACACATGAACTCTCACACTTGCACATGCACAAGTGCACACATCACTAGCTATTGGCTAAATTGGAATCTTACACACATGAACTCCCTTGTTAATTAATTCAAAACTCATTAGGTATATATGTGTATAACTTACCAATAAAAAAATTGATATGATTCTCTTTGATGCATTTACAACTCATTTGAAAGGAATGAAAAATTAAAGAATTTGGGAGTTTAATTGGAATGAATATATTTTAACCACTTTAAAATTGAGAGAAATCAAAGGAAATAGAATATGGTTTAATAGAATTTTATAGACCCCTATTTTTATTAGAGAATATAATAGTAATATATATTTTTATTATAAAAAGATTCATTTCGATTTAATTCCCAAACAAAATTACTTTTCATTCCATTCAATTCCTTATAAACAAGAGAGAACAAGAGAGAGATATAAATATTTAGTTCATTTCAATTAACTTTCATTCTTTTCTTTTTTATCAATTCAATTCCTTTATAAACTTCTAAACATAATGCTATTTTCTTTCCTTTCCTTTCGTATCCTCATTAGAGAAACATAATATCTCAAAAGTGAAACAGACTTTCTAAGATCATCATGTTCAACCGTCAACTGTTAGATTACTATTAGCTAAAACATAGATACAGTGGACCATGATTTGTAATACCATAGATTAACTTGGTTTTGCAATACTATGAGTTGTCTTGTTTTTTATATTAGTGTTGTATTCATATTTACGGCATTGTAACAAACAATGGTCTTAGGGTTATTATATTAAGGATATTGTATTCTATATGTACCTTTATGTAGATAGATTAAACTAGCAAAACTCAACACTAAAAATTAATATAGCCGTTTTGGACACATTAATTCACTGCATGTATTCTTTTTGCTCTCATTTCTCCCTTTATTTCATTTTTAATATCATATATATTTTCAACAGAAACAAATAAAAGTTGCCCAAAGTTCAATTTTACTATACCTAGCTACTGTATATAATCATAACATTTCAACTGAAATGTAATTTTAAATCCGATTGAATATATAGAAGTCATATATAAGTGACAGACTGATACCATTGCAAGAATCAACGCAGTCTTTTACAAAAGGAATTCCACAGGGGAAAGTGATTGGATTTGTATTAAAGAATAACCATTGTATATATGCTGAATGATGAGAAGCTTATAAAGCAGTGTTTCTGATAATCCTATACGTATGGAAAATATTAATAAATGTTCTAAAGGCACTTATTAGTGAACTATTTTAAAAAAGCTTTATGAAAAAAGTGAAAAAATAATTAATATTTTGATAATTTTTTCAATTTCTCATAAAAGTAATATAAAAATTTTACTAAAATAATTTATTAATAATTGTCCTAAAAACACCGGTTAACATAACCGTATATAATATACCATACACATAACACCTGAAATATTAATTGTAACTTGTTCTGACTTATACTTTAGTCTCTACTGAAGCTTTTAATATGTTTCTCTCTCGCTCTCTCTCTTCATTGATTTGCGTGGATATTAATGTTATTGTAATTAAAAATGCATTTTCTACTTTAAATGCAGACAGAGATGATGTTAGAACGATTAGAAGGACTACGCAAAAAGGTGAGGCATTCAAAACCAAGATCACATGGCTTTGCTTTTGTGCATTGTTTAGTATGGACGGTCATAGACTCGTAGTGTTGATAGTTCAGATACTCTTTCTCAATAAATCATAATCATGAATTCTTGATTGAAAATGATAAACTATCATTTCAAAAAAATAAAGTATCATTTATCCCCCCCAAAACTTAAGCTAATAGAAAATGGTATATTTAATTATGTTAATTATTATTCTGAACAGAAAATTTGTGTGCTTTGTGAAAATCAGATTCGGTTTGGTTGCACTAATCACATTTTGGGTATATTTTGACATTTAATTTGGGACATGATAAAGACCTGTATGCTGTCTGTTTTTTCATAACTATACTTTGATATGCGAATGTGTGTAACCAATTTTTTTGTAGGATTTTTTTGTTTTCATATGTCATTCTCAATGCTTTTTGCACACGTTGGCAGGAGCAAGATCTAGGAGAAATAAACAAACAGCTCAAATCTAAGGTTGTACCTTGAGTTCCTGGCCTTGTCAATATGTGCATAGGGATTTGAATGTTCTGGTAATAAGCCTTTTATTTGTGTACTTATTTGCGCACTCTAACAACAATTTTTCAGCTGGAGGAACATGGTCAATGTACTGAAGCTATTCAAGAGCCAGGAAATCCTAGCACAGTAGCACGTGATAACCAGCTTAAGATGCACACTCCACAAACCAATCACAAGGACTCTGAACCCAACTTACAGATGGGGTACTGATCTCTCTCTCTCTCTCTCTCTCTCTCTCTCTCTCTCTCATATTTAATTTAAAGGATGGTTATTTCTTGGTTGGCGCAAACCACTTTCTGTACCACTACCTCAGTCCAAATTTTCCAGAAACAACTTCAATAAAGAATAGCATTTTGTAACAGTTTTGCTCTATAATATAACCTATTTATAGAATTTGCAAGTCGGATATCTTTGATAGAGAGAGTTCATTGATGCAGGTACAACCAACCTCTTGCCCCAGAAGAAGCAATGGCAACAAGGAACTTAGCAGGTGGGAGTAGCCGTAACCAGGGTTGGCTTCTTTGAAGGGTTCCCACAAGCTTTTCCAACCTGAATTAGAGGATGCCTAGTGACGTCTCTCTAATTGAGTTGTGTGACTAATAATTAATTATGGAACCATGCATTTGAAGTAGTAAATAATGAATAAACATATACGTATATCTATGAATATTTGTGATACAGTATGCAACATATGATTGTAAGTGTGCATTTATTTGCTAATGATGATTTAAGAGCTTTACATTTATAATATATATATATATATATATATATATATATATATATATATATAAGAAGAGAGAGTTAACCTCTCTGTCCTCCTTTTGATTAATTAGTTAATTACACCATTCTCAGTTTTCCGTCTTGTTGTCCAACTTGATGAATGAAAATTAAAGGGTCAACAAGAAGGAAAAAGTGAAAAACTAAAATCTAAAGATGAACTTTTTTGCATATGCACTCAAAGCTATTCAGCTGGAGAGTTTTTCCCTTTCTTTGTGAACACAAAAGGCAAACTAGTCTAATTCAGTTAAAATGCAAACTTTTATTCAAAGTAAAATGTTGGCAATCAAACTCTCTTGATAACTTTTTCATGTCAAACTTGCTCGAAGAAACACCAAATGTTGTAGTGATGTAATAGTTTGACTAGTTTCCCACCTGCAGTCTGCAGATGCTGTGTATTGTAGTTTCAGGTTCAAACCTTGTTAAAGAAGAAGGACTATTTTATAAAGCTGCAAGGTCTGTGACAGCATGGGGTTGGGCAAGGCCCATATGAGTAGCCTATAAGCTTTTCAGGATTAGGTAAAAAAATCTTTTTCTTTTGGTTTGGGACGTGAAGTCAGAATTATATAGGGTCTTTTCAAAATCTTATTCTTTTTGCTTGGTACGTGAAGTCAGAAACAGTTTCTGCTGAGAGCTTTACAGGTTTAGATTATATTTGCTGTGTAAACTTACATCAAAGATATACAAAAGTGGTAAATATTATACGTATATTTACAAAAAAAAAAAAATGATATATATTATATATTTTTTGCAAATATTGTTATTTTGTGTATATTTAGTTTACGTTACAAGTACAAATATAAATATAAAATTTTCCAAGTTTTTCAAAACAAAATCAAGCTAGCTAGCGGTAATTCCTGTGGCTATGAACATAGATGGTTTAAAAAATAGAGTCCGGTTAATGTGTGTCTTAAGGGCACACATTAAGCTATCTATTTTTGGAAACATTTTTTCGAAAATTGAAAAAACTGTTAATACTTTTTCAATTCCTGAAAAAAAAATTCCAAAAATGAAAATTATTGTATACCCTAAGAGCACATATTAACAAAATCCTAAAAAATAAAGAAAAGTTGTATTCCTACCAGAGTTTAAATTCGGTTCGGAACTGGCGTAAAACACTGATTTTACGCCAGCCAATGAAAATATGCGACATCATTATTTGACTTATTCTTGTGTTTCATCTCTCTCCTTTCACGGACCCACTCATCTTCTTCTGCTTCTTTAGATTTTCTCTCTCTCCGTTCCCTTTGTTAACTCTTTCTCCTCGTTTTTTTTTTTTTTTCATTTCCATACCATCAAATCCATTGCTTTCCTTCTCTTGTGTACTCATCTTCCCTGCACTAATCCATGCATCAACACAGTGGCAATGGGCATTAAATCTAAAAGTTTCAGACAGAAACAAGTTGAAGGAAAAGAAAAGTAACACCAAAACTTATTCCTGCCGAAGCTTGCATTTTGGCCCGTTTTCACCGAAAAGCACCGAAATAGCCGAAACACATTGTATTGGACCAAAATTTGTTCTGGAATTTGTTCTAATGGGTTTTGTTTGTTAGAATGGGTTTTGTTTGTTTATTGCTATGAATGTGTCAGAGGAGCTACTCTACATTCTAATTCTTTGCTTCTTTGTTTGTTTGGGTTTACAGTCTTAGAAATTAGAATAAAGTATGCCTATTTGGTAGTTTCAGAGTACCAATGTGAGTGAATGTGATACTCGTTTCTTTTTTTGGCTTTTATTTATTTATTAATTAATTTATAATATTACTGATTGTGTTTTGTGTTGTGATGGGAGGATTTTTAGCTCTTCATGTCAAGTTTAGAACTGATCTTGAATGAATTCAAGTGGCTCTAAATTTATAAATGAGATATTTCATGATTAATTTTTGTGGGTTTTGTTTGGTGCTGAATTTGGGTTTTTTGTGAGCTTAAAGATTAAAAGCATTTACTTTTTGAGGTTGATATGCTTGTTTTCTGGCTCTCTATTTTACTTTCAGATTTAATGCCCATTGCCACTGCGTTGATGCATGGATCAGTGTGGGGAAGAGCAATGGATTTAATGCTATGGAAAAAGGGAAAAAAAAAAAAAAGATGGGAGAAGAGAGAGTTACAGAGGGAACGGAGAGAGAAAGAAAAATCCAAAGAAGAAGATAAGAATTGTGAATCAAGCCAAATAACATGGCATATTTTCACTGGCTGGCATAAAAGCAGTGTTTTACGCCAGCTCCAAACCGAATTTAAACTCTTCCTACAATCTATTTCACCGGATGCTTTTGAACGTTTCAATTGGGACTATCGCTCACAACTTTTTTATTTTAATTTTCGAATTTCAATAATTTAATAACAAATTTTTTTTTTCGTATATCTCATAATCCAACCTTTTGGAACCATCTCATTCATCAGCATCTTGCAACTTTCTCACCTGTCTTTGCCAAAATTTTATAAACATGTTATCTAAATTATCTGTCTATAGCATGGACTACGGTAATTTTGATGGTATCTTGGATGTTTTTGGAATACAATATCTAATGTGAAGTTACCATTTAATATGACGTAAGTTATTATTAGTGAATATGACAAATATACGGTCATATGTGATATTATTATTGTTAATTCAAAATGACAAAAAAAAGAAAGGAAAAACATGTGATATCTTATGACGTGTGGAACCTACCATTGAATATAATATAAATACTATTTTTTTTTATCATATCACATTTTAAAGTCAAAAATTAAATTACAATAATAAAATACCAAAAATCAATATGGGATTGAATTATCAATATATGTGGAAAAATTATTATCATGTGTCATGTTACTAATAGAGATACCATACCCAAAAAAAAATTGTGGTTATTAAAAAATTTTCCATTCCCAAAAAAAAAAGTGTGGTTATTGTATAAGTGACAGATTGATACCATTACAACAGCCAACGCAATCTTTTACACAAGGAATTCCACAGGGGAAAGTTATTGGATTTGTCTAAAAGAATAACCATTGTATATATGCAGAATGATAAGAAGCTTATAAAGCAGTGTTTCTGATAGTTACACACCTAGCACTAAAGTAGTGAAATTCATAGTCCTATATATAATATACCGTACACAAAACACCTGATATATTAATTGTAAGTTGTTCTGACTTATAGTTTAGTCTCTACTGAAGCTTTAAATTTTTTTTTTTTTTTTTGGGTAAACAAGGAAAATGCATTAAAACTAAAGAGAATAAGTCTCAGGACAAAGCTTGTTTAAGTACAACACATTAGCATCTTCCTCAAGAAAGGATAATATGTCCACAGGCGGACTATGATAAACAAGAAAATCTAAAATTTGGCTTGATCCTATCCTAGCAAGCTTGTCAACACACCGATTCGCTTCACGATAGCAATGCTTAAAATGAATTTGGCGAAACCAAGTAACCAATATCCTGCAATCATCCAAAATAGGTGACACAATATTATTACATAGTCAGGGTTAAGCAAAACATCTAAAATAGCTTTTAATATGTTTCTCTCTCTCTCTTCATTGATTTGCGTGGATATTAATGTTATTGTAATTAAAAATGTATTTTCTTCTTTAAATGCAGACGGAGATGATGTTAGAACAATTAGAAGGACTACGTAAGGCATTCAAAACCAAGATCACATGGCTTTGCTTTTATGCATTGTTAGTATGGAAGGTCATAGTGTTGATAGTTCAGATAAATTATCATTTATCCCCTAAAACTTAAGCTAATATAAAATGGTATATTTAATCATTTTGATTATTATTCTGAACAGAAAATTTGTGTGCTTTGTGAAAATCAGATTCGATTTGGTTGCACTAATCACATTTTGGGTAAATTTTGACAAATAATTTGGGACATAATAAAGACCTGTATGCTGTCTATTTTTTCATAACTATACTCTGATATGTGAATGTGTGCAACCAATTTTTTTGTAGGATTTTTTGTTTTAATATGTCATTCTCAATGCTTTTTGCATACATTGGCAGGAGCAAGATCTAGGAGAAATAAACAAACAGCTCAAATCTAAGGTTGTACCTTGAATTCCTGGCGGTGTCAATATGTGCATGATGATTTGAATGTTCTGGTAATAAGCCTTTTATTTGTGTACTCTAATAACAATTTTTCAGCTTGAGGAACATGGTCATCGTACTGAAGCTATTCAAGAGCCAGGAAATCCTAGCACAGTAGCACGTGAAAACCAGCTTAAGGTGCACACTCCACAAGCCAATCACAAGGACTCTGAACCCAACTTACAGATGGGGTACTGATCTCTCTCTCTCATATTTAATTGAAAGTATGGTTATCTCTTGGTTGGAGCAAACCACTTTCTGTACCACTACCTCAGTCCAAATTTTTCAGAAAAGATCAGCATTTTGTAACAGTATTGCTTTATAATCTAACCTATTTATAGAATTTGCAGGTCAGATATCTTTGACAGAGAGAGGTCGTTGATGCAGGTACCAGCGGCGGAGCCAGGGGGGCAAGTGGGGGCACTTGCCCCCCGGCCCCACCCAGAGACGGAACTAGTAAGGGGCAGGGGGGGCCATTGCCCTCCCCCCTCAAATTTTTTTAAAAAAATAGTAGTAGTATACACATTTAATGAATAGTTTAACAATTGAGCTCAAAATGATTATTTTTGGCCACCCTCCTCCCAATAAGTTACAAATTGGCCCATGAAAATGATAAAACCCAACTAGCAAACAACTATTCTACAACATCTGTGTTACTGTGTTGGCTGTTTCTTACTCTTTCTTCTTAGATCCAAGCTATTTTTTTATGAGTGTTAAGATTGACTATTTGAATTTTCATGAAAAAGATATGACTATTTTTGCTGAAAAGAAAAAAAAAATGGGCAAAAAAAGAAGAAGAAAGATAGATGAATACAAATTACAAACCAAGTTAATGTACTTGTAGTGAGTGAGAGTGGGGTGCGTGGGTGGCCATTAATCAGTGTGTGAGGTGGGATGGCAGGTGTGTTTGGCTATTAATTTTTAACTTAAAATATTTTTTTTTTTTTTTTGACTTACTACTTACTACTTTCTAGTTTTTTTTTTTTTGAGAAACCAGCCTAGCAGGGCCTGGCAATTTATTCAAATAGAAAATAATCAAAACATCAGTGAACATCAAAATCAGCTAGGGAGGCTATGTCCTCAGGTAGTTCATCTAACCAAACCTGGGTCCCTCTACAATATTTTGCTTTTTTGGCCAAAGCATCAGCCACAACGTTACAAACACGTGAAACATGAGTGAACATAGATGACTGGAACTCCAAGGCTAGCACACGAATATCCTCAATGACATGTCCGTAAGGTAAGACATCAAAAGGCCCCTCTTGTACCGCTTGAATGACTGAGGACGAGTCACCTTCAAAAATGACCTGTGAAAGGCCTATCTCCCTGGCAAACTGCACAGCTCTACGACACGCCAGTGCTTCCAGTTCTACCACTGTCTGAGTTAGGGGGACTGGCGTAGTTAATGCACCAATAGCCTCCCCACGCCAGTCCCTAATCACAACACCAAGACCAGCCAAGTTGTCGGACTTAAACACTGCCGCGTCGAAGTTCGCCTTGAAAATGTGAACATCAGGTGGGCGCCATTGCTGAGCTAGCTGGATCGGAAGTGGCTCGGGCTTAACTCTGGTGGGCTCTTGAGCATTTAGGAACTCCTGGAGAAGACTTCCTGCCATTTGGGTAATCTTGTGCAAGGGTTGGGTGGGTCGCCCCACTCTTGAAGCATTGCGACGATTCCATAGAAGCCATGCTACGGTGATGAAAATCTCCTTCGTATAGTCTTCGTCTGTCTGCATGAACATCTCCAACAAGTCCTTGAAGCTAGAGACCTGTACATCAACAGCTTGCTGGGTCCAGTTTAGAGAACTCCACACCTCGGCAAGCTTCGAACAGGACCAAAGAGCGTGAAGTTCATCTTCAGGGTGAGTCTCACACACTTCGCATGTGTTCAAGACAGAGATATGTCTGTGTTGGAGATTGACCATGGTTGGGAGGGAGCTGTTGCACGCCCGCCAAGCGAAGTGTTTTATTTTATTTGGAACTCTTAATTGCCAGAGATCGTTCCAGAACTTTTTTTGTGATGCCAAAGAAGAGGTACCTGCAAGGTTAGTTGAAGCATGGGAAACTAAAAGTTTATAAGCACTCTTAGTTGTGAAAGTACCCGAGGGGGTAAGGCCCCATATGATCCTGTCCTATGGTAGTCTGGCACTCAATGCAATGCCACAAATAATGGCTACTTCGTGAGGCAAGAACAGTCGCTGAATTTCGGGAGTATTCCACTCTCCTGTCTCGGCTTTGATGAGTGTATTCACTCTTACACCCGGGTCAATAGTGGGCAAAGGTGAAGCAACAGATCTGTGGTCTTTTGTCGGCAACCATTTATCTTCTTTGATTCTGACAGAGCTCCCATTCCCTATCCTCCAAACCATCCCTTTTCGAATTACATCTCGCGCACTCAAAATGCTCTTCCATGCATAGGATCCCGTAGTAGAGTCTTTGGCTTCAAGTATCGAACAATTGGGAAAAAATCTTGCTTTAAAGACTTTATGGCACAGGGAATCCGGGTTATTTATCATACGCCAAACTTGCTTCGCCAATAAAGAATCATTGAATTTCTCAATGTCCTTAAAACCCATTCCTCCTTTTTCTTTGTCTTCACACAGTTTTTCCCATTTCACCCAATGGACCTTTCTACTGTTACCATCATACCCCCACCAAAACTTCCTAATGAGTGTTTCCAAATCCTTAATCAACCCCCTAGGGAGTTTGAAACAACTCATCGTATATGTAGGGATGGCCTGAATGACAGATTTTATCAAAATTTCCCTACCAGCTTGAGAAAGGAGCTTCTCATTCCACCCTTGTAGCTTTTTCCACACCCTTTCTTTAATGTAGGCAAAGCTTTGTTTCTTTGCTCTGCCTACCAATGCAGGCAAACCCAAGTACTTTTCATATTGGCGAATAGCAGGCACACCTAGGATATTTTGAATTCGGGTTTGCACATCAGGTTGAGTGTTGGAGCTGAAGAAAATGTTGGTCTTGTCCCTGTTTATTTTTTGCCCTGAACCTCGTTCATAGACTGAAAGTAACTCAATAATATTTTGGCACTCCTCCTCCTTTGCTCGACAAAACAGGACACTGTCATCAGCAAAAAATAAGTGGGAAACTCGCGGACCATTCCTGCATATAGATACACCTCTGATATCTCCATTTGCTTCTGCCTTTTTTGACAGCCCCTGTAATCCCATAGCACATAGGAGAAATAAGTAGGGTGATAAAGGATCACCCTGTCTGAGTCCTCTAGTTGGCTTAATATTTCCCACTGGTTGTCCATTGAGCAGAACAGCATAAGAAATTGAAGTCAAACAAGACATAATGAGAGTCACCAGTTTATCAGTAAAGCCCAATTTCTTCATTATTTTCTCCAGAAAAACCCATTCAACCCGGTCATATGCCTTACTCATGTCAAGTTTTAATGCCATAAAACCCAATTTACCTTGGGTTTTTCTCTTCAAATAGTGTAGAGTTTCAAAAGCAACCAACACATTGTCTAAAATTAATCTACCAGATAGGAAAGCACTTTGGGATTCAAAGACCAGATTTGACAAGATTTTTTTCAACCGATTAACCAACACCTTAGAAATCAGTTTGTAAACCACATTACAGAGACTGATAGGTCGAAAATCAGAGACTTTTTTTGGGTTCTTTATTTTTGGGATGAGAGATATGAAAGTAGGATTAAGGGATTCATGAACCACACCGGAATTTAAAGCATTTAAGACCAGAGTAGTTACATCCTTACCAACTATGTGCCAATAAGTCTTATAGAAAATAGGAGACATACCATCAGGACCCGGGGCGGTAAGAGGTGCCATTTGTTTAAGAGCTTGGTCCACTTCCTCTGCCTGAAAATCATGGTCAAGGGTTGCACACATCTCAGCTGTCACCGCTGGTTCTATCCCATCCAAGATTGCATCAAAACCATCTGGTTGAGAAGTGGTAAACATGTCCTGAAAATATCTCTCAACAATCTTGCCCATCTCAGCTTCATCTTCCATCCACAAACCGGCCTCATTTTCTAAACCCGTAATATAGTTCCTTTTGTTCCTTTGGCTAGCTCGGCAGTGAAAATACCGAGTGTTTTGATCACCCTCCTTCAGCCATGCTGTTCTTGCTCTTTGCTTCCACATGCATTCCTCCCTTCTTTTCAACTTATCAATGTCACTTCTCAGATTGTAAACATGGTTTGGATTTGTATTGTACCCACCCGATTCCTCCACCAATTGCAGCTCCTTCAATTTTTTTGTGAGGGTGTTTCGTACATGACCAAAGGTGGACCGATTCCACTCCTTCAATTTTTCTTGGCATATAAAAATTTTCCGGTTGAAACCCGTGACCAAGGGAGCCTCCTTGCAAGCACCCCATGAATCCCGAACCACACTTTCACATGACTCCTCTTTTACCCACATTGCTTCAAATCTAAATGGACGACCTTTTCTGTAGAAACGTTTAAATTCTGAGTCCGTGCATAACAATAAAGGCTTGTGATCGGAATGAAATGCATCAAGGTGATGGACACGGGTAGCTGGAAACCGCAGTATCCAGTTCACAGTGGCTACACCCCTATCCAAACGAATCCACACATTATGAGTTCCCGGCCTCCTATTGCACCAGGTGAAGGGAAACCCACTAAACCCCAAATCCTTTAGCCGACAAAAATCTAAAGCATCTCTAAAAGATTGCATTTGTCTTTCTGGTCTGTCGAGCCAACCCTGCTTTTCTTCAGCCAACAAAATCTCATTAAAATCACCTAAACAAATCCAAGGAAAAGAAAAACGACTGCTAAGATCTCGAAGTAAGGACCAAGAGTCTTCCCGGTTGGCGGTATCAGGGTCACCATAGAAACCCGTGAACCGCCAGGCGTCATCAACTCCATGGTCAATAATGGCATCAATATGTCGCTCAGAATGAGACTGAACATCCACCTGAAAATCTGTTTTCCACAGTAGTGCTAAGCCCCCTCCATTGTTAACCCGTGGAACAACAAAGTTATTTAAAAGTTGCATCTTCCTACCAATTCTCTCAATTGTAGACTTCTCACATTTTGTCTCCATTAAGAAGACCATTTTGGGATCTTTGTTGCTAACCAAAGCAACCAGTTCAGCTTCTGTCTGTGGGTTCCCAAGCCCACGACAGTTCCAGCTTAGGCAACTCATTGGGCTGGGTGGGACTGGAAGCCAGTCTCCACCTGAATATTTTCCTTAGATTTCTGTCCTTCAGCCAACACCCGCTGTCTTTTAACTCCCTGAGCTTCTGCAGAAATCAGCACAGAGCGTTTTACCAGTACACTTTCAGTTGGCACCCCCTCAGTGCTAGGCACAATATTACGAGCAATCTTCTTAAAAGTTTTGAGGGAAGTAGTTTGAGATAATGGACTTAACTGATTTGTGATATCTCCCAAAGGAGACTTTACGTGAGACCCTTCTGCATGGCTACCATGAAAGTCCACCAACCCATTAAAAGTGGGTGGGGTCCTATGTCCCATGGAAATTTCCCTAGCATCCTTTTTTGCTACACATAGCCCTTGAATACTTTTTGTCAAACAATCAGTGCTTCCACTATTTGAAGTGCTATTCACGGCCCCACCACTTTTTGTAAACTTTTCCCCCTCTTGTACCGGCTTTACTGGAATTGCCTCTTCCATAACAACTTCTTGAAAAGAACTAACCTCATCTCCAACCATTGCCTCATTCTCTGAACCTGCTTCTGACCCATGCACAGATTTTGTAGAAGAAGTTTTTTCCTTGCTACCTGGCTTTCTCCACCACGGTGCCTGGGTCCGAGCACGTCCCGAAATTACTGCAACTGACTTCCTCGAAGGTCGAAGCATCTCCGCCCTCATCCAATCCCCAAATTGCTGTTCATCCTTCTTCAAACTGCCCTTGCTCCTAAGCCACACTTCACAGTCTCTTTCGCCATGTGTTAGACGCTCACACCAATAACAAAAATTAGGAAGGCGTTCATACTTTAGTCCCACCCAACAAATCTGCTTCCCTTCAGACCAAAGCTTTCGACATCTCGAGAGTGGCTTGGTGATATCTATGGCTATACGAACCCGGAGAAACTCTCCACCCTCGTCATCATCCTCTGGGTCAGCTACATCAATAACCTTCCCAATAGAATTACCGATCGCCTCCCCTGTAGCTTGGTTGAGACTTGTTGGTGGGAGGTTATGCAACTGAATCCAAAAATTAACCCTCAAGAATTCCAACGAGGGAATTTCCTCCACTGCCTTCACTTCTCTGAACACTACTATATTTTTGTCGAAAGTCCACGGCTCAAACTCAAGAACTCGAGCAAGGTCCAGTGCATCTGAGAATTCAAATAGGAGAATATTATCACCAAGGTCTCGGAGTTTTAGTTCTCCAGTAGGCTTCCATAGTGGTTTGAATGTGCGTGCGACGGACTCTACATTCAGCGTCCGCTTCGTGAAAAACCGACCAGCCAACCGGTGAACCGTTTCTTCCACCGGTTTGGAACCTCCGCCCCATACTCCTCCTCGTCGTCCAAAGTAAACCGGGACCACAAGTTCTCCAAACCAGCCATGATAGAGAGTCTCTGTCTTCCAATAAACTAGAAACCTAACGTCAAAAGAGATCACACCAATAGAACTAAACACAAGCAACGATCCGTCCTACCAGATTGAGAGTAATCTGGAGGGTACAAAAACCTAAACCTAGGAAAGGGACAATATTCTACTGGCGGCGTGGGAAAACCCTAGCAGCCAGAGAAACCCGGCGTTACTACTTTCTAGTTGGTTGTTTATTAGTAAATTAGTTTAATTTTATGTGGGGTATTATAGAATTGAATAGTTGTGTTAATAAATTGGTGCTAATGCGTAGTGTACAGTCATTAGTATTACAAATTTTATTATAAAAATTTTATAAATTCATGTATCATTAATCTAAAGAAAATTAGGATTGAATGGGAGATTGTTGCAAAGTTTAGTACAAAATCAACTATAGATGATTTTTGTTATTTAAAAGAATGTTGAATTCTATTTTTAAATTATTAATTTAAAATGTATTAATAAACGGTTATTTTGTTTCTCCTCTCTTTTGTTGATATTTTCTTAACATTAAATATATGCTAATTTGTATTTTAAAGAATTTTTTTTATTGAGGTTTTGGCCCCCCCTAAATTTTGATCCTAGAATTCCATTCCTGGCCCCACCCAAAAAAATTGTTAATATTTACTTAACTTGCCTAGATGCATTTGAGGTGAAAACATAGAACTATTACAAATGAAAAGTTATATAACTGTAAACAATACAACTAGCCGCTTGCATGAGATGATTGGGAGCATAGCCCACTTTTGCCATCTTAAAATATAAGCCCATTCCATATTAACATAACACAATTCTATTATAAAAAAATAAAAATAAATAATAAATAAATAAATAAAAGACAAACAAACAGATACCTTGATGCATGTCTAACTTATAACCTCATATTGTTTGATTTTTCTACTCTCTTTCTTTGGTAACTTTTTAAATGCATTTCTTGTATTGTAGTATAAATAAATGGTTAATAAATAGGATGGTTTTTCAAAAATAAGTTTGCATGTTAAGCTAAAATAAATAAACCTATAAGAGCGTCCATAGCAATGGTGCTATTTTTTTAGTTATTTGGCACCATAAAAAGCTATTTTATCTATTTTACCTACTTACTTTACAAAACATCCAGCATCAGTAGATCTATTTTAGCTTTCAACACAATAAAATAATATATCTACTAAATTATTTTATTAATTTCTTTCGTTCTCTCTATATCTCTATGTCGTGCCTCTCCACTCTCCACTCTCACTTCTCACTTTTCACTTTTCACTTCTCTCCTCTCTCACTTCTCTCCCTTTGTTTCCCAGCAAGTCTCGTCACCACTCTCTCATTCCCACCCATCACCATCCCAAAACCTTCCTCGCTGACTCTAGAGACGAACTCGTCGAAGCTCTCGAGGATCCAGTGGGTTGTGGGTTGTGCCGACGCATATTTGTGGGTTGTGCCAGCGTGGATTTGTGGGTTGTGCCTTGGCTGGAGACGAACTTGTCGAAGCTCTCGCCTTCCTCGCCGGCACAGGTTTGTGGGTTGTGTCGTGGGTTTGTGATCTTTCTCTCTACTCTAACCGATCTGCCATGGGTTTATGATTTGCGATGTGGGTTTGTGTTCTGTGGTGGTTGTGGATGCGCAGGTTTGTGGGCTGTGGATTGTTTTTGTTTATAGCAGAGGTGATGTGGTGTGGATTACTCACCAAATCATTGGGTTAATTTGGTGGCATGGGGCAAGGGAGTTAGGCTAGTGAGGAATGGAGGAGTAGAGTGGGTTAATGTGATGAGCGTGGTCAACGGCGGAGCGTGGGTCGGTGGCGATGGGTTTGTGGCAGCTGGGCTCATGCAGATCGGCGTGGAGGAAGAGAGAAGCAAATGGAGAGAGTGTGAGGAGAGAGACACAGAGAAAAAGTAGTGAAATAATAAAAAGCGATGTGAACGCACAAATAAATTTTTTTTTTTTTTATTTCCTTTCAGCTACAGTACACAACCAAAAATCTGTGCACTGTAGTTGTGGAGCCAAAAAATATAGATTTGGCTCCACTATTGTAAAGCACATTTTGGTGTTTGATGGTGCTAAAAATAGCAATATAGTTATTTAGCACCACTGCTGTGGATGTTCTAACATATAGCTTTACAAAAATAATAGAAATTTACCTAAGTTAAACTTTATGTCTATCTAACAACTAAAAATCGTTCAATTCGTAAGTAGAGTTATAACTTTTTTTATAATTAAAATTTTAAAAGGATTATTCATGTAAATAAATTCCTAAATAGATAAATATAATATAATGAATATATTATTTTATTGGGAATTTTCTTGCATTTAAATACGGCTTAGCATACACATGAGTGAATTTTTATTTTGCAAATTGATCTCAAATACTATATGTATATGTTCGCTTGCACGTGTACAAATGTTCTTGTCAAATGTAATTTTTGCCCCCACCCCCCCTCAAGTTAGATCCTGGCTCTGCCACTGGCAGGTACCACCAACATCTTCCCCCAGAAGAAGCAATGGCAACAAGGAACTTAGCAGGTGGGAGTAGCCGTAACCAGGGTTGGCTTCTTTGAAGGGTTCCCACAAGCTTTTCCAACCTGAATTAGAGGATGCCTGGTGATGTTTCTCTAATTGAGTTGTGTGACTAATAATTAATTTGGAACCATGCATTTGAACTAGTAAATAATGAATAAACTATTTGTTTGTTTAGACCCCTTAAAGCAGATTGTTTAACTTAATATACTAGCCAAGTGATTACTTAGGTTAATTATTCAGATATAGGTTAAACAATAATAATTCATATCATGCAAAGCAGCAGAAAGTAAATAATATCACAATATGATGATCCAAGAAAACCAATGAAACCAACAGTTTCAAGATAAAAACCTGGGGAAGATTTGACCTAACTATCCTTAAGATAAAACAAATCCACTATAGAGAATCGAAGTTTTTACAATCAGATTTAACCCTAAATCTATTGCTACCTCCAGTAGTAACTTACTGACATGACCACGTGCAAGCTCTAAATCCACGGACTCCTTCTCTCTTGGATTTGCTTTGCACAAACACCTACGTTTGTGACTTTGAGATCTCACTCAAAGGTTTCAGATCACCATCAGTAGTTGATCTTGTATGCAGCAACTTCTACAACACCGGATCTTGAGATTCTTCAAAGAATATTGCCGGTAGAAGACTTTAGAGAGCTTTAGGTACAAAAACCCTAGATCTACAATTGGAGGCACAAGATGCACTTTTCTCTCTCTAAAAATCTCTAAAAACCCCATCTAGGGTTAGCTTATAATGTCCTTTAAATACTATATATATAAAAAATAAATAAATAAATAAAAAGATCACAATTTGGACTTCAAACAGACAAGTTATGAGCTTTTTACGTTTGCTAATTTTTTGCTAATATGTAATTTTCGATCAATCGAGTAGCAATCAAGCAGCGATTGAGAGCAATCGAACAGCAATTAAGAGAACCAGATTGAAACTCACTTTTTTCATCCTGAACTTGAGTTTTTTGTCTTAGACTTGAAAGTACACCATTCTAACTCAATAATACTTACTTTTTGTCATGGTTTGCCAACACTACAAACTCAAAACCTAACAATCTCCCCCTTTGGCAATCCATGACAAAACATACATACAACATAATACCCATATACAATAAAACGCCCAAATACATCACAAATCCCAATCTAAGACTCCTAACCTAGAAGTTGCAATAAGAGGCAGAAGGTCTTGATCAAAATGTACATGTCTTTCCTGAAACACTCAAAAGAGCACATTACCACATGTGTGGAAATAAAGACAGATAAATAATAAATAACTAATATGCAATTAACAGCAAATAACAAACATATAAAGTAACTATTCCCCTAAGTTAGATACATAAAAAAAATAAAAATAAAAATAAAAAAAACTTTTTAATTTCTCCCCCTTTCAAAAACAATTTCATCTCCCCCTATATATAAACAGTTAAAAACATTTTTCCAAATTTTATCTATTTTTCCCTCTTTTTGTCACATATTGACAAAGACAACCAAATCAGAAGGTAAACCATAAACATACACAACAGAAAACAAGAGAAACTAGAGAATCAAGGAAACACGAAAAAAAAAAATAATAATTCATCTTTATAGAAAATAGATGCAACTCCCCCTATGAATAACACAGGTTTTAAAAAAATCTTTCTCCCCCTATAAAAATAGGAAAAAACAAAACAATTTTTGGAAAAAACAGTTTTGAGGAACTTTTAGGAGGTGGGGAAAACTAAAAAGACACATACCAAACAAAAAAAAATAAGCTGAGGATTCACATGAATACAGATATTCTCTCTTTCCATATATGCAAATTTGACACTATATGACCCATAAACAGATGCATGTAAACATTCCAGGAACAATCAATTAAGACTATACAAAATAGATCTCAATGATATAAAAATTCAGCATGCAAAGTGTCTTAGGAAAAAATATTTGCACATTTATTATCCATCATATCTCAAAAAAAATATTCCCAATTTTTAGCAATTCACACATCAAGATAAATAGCATATACTAAAATGTACAGAATTCAAAAATTAATTAATCAATTTTTAAATCAAGTTAAGTATCTAATTTAGCAAAGTGTTTGCATGTTATGTGTGAAAACAATAAGAGATATGACTGCAAAAATGCAAGATGAATATAGATGAAGACAGATTGGTCAAGAATCTAAAAACTGAAAATATTCCAATTTCGATCGATCGAAAGGAATTGAGAATCAATCGAATAAATTTTCTAGAAATTTTCAATCAATCGAACATCAATCGAATTAGGCAGAGAGTTTGTGCTTTAAAACCTAAACATTTTTAATCGGTTGAGGGAGATCTTTGATTGATCAAAATGGTGAAAATTTTTAAAACTTAAAAATCTGGAAACTTTATACATAAAAACAACTTGAAAGCAGTTTTTATGACTCAATATAAATTAACATGATCCAGAAAAATTTTAAAAACATGATGCCTCTTAAATGCAAGTATCAAAAGTCAAAACCAATCAAGAAGTTAAAATCACATAATTTAAACTTCTAAAACATGAAAATCTTATTTTCAAATTCTCAACCAAAACAAAACAAAAAATTTGCATTTACACATCAAATCATATGCAATTAAAGATGGCCAGATTAGTCAACACACAATCATATGTACTGAGTTTAGCAAAGATTTGCATGTAGTGTGTGCAACTAGTAAGTGTACAAAGTACAGAAAATGTGATATGTAGATAGTAGTTAAACAAATTTTCTACATCATCAATCACATTAGTTTGAAACAAATTTTCTACATCATTAGTTAAACATTAGTTAAAAAAATTTTCTACATCATATAACTCCCACATCTCCTAGAAAACCCGCTTGCAATCATGTAAAAACATTTTATTTTCCTATTTACTTTTTTTTTCTTTTTCTTTTGATTTTCTTATTCTTTTTGAAATCAACACCTCATTTAATCTTGTTGTGCATGTGCTACACCTTACCGAGCATGGCTTTTATGAATTGCAGACAGGTGTTCATGATTGGCGAGCAGCAGTGGTGAGATGATTATTTATACATTTCTCTTAGAATTTTCTAATCCTTACAATCAAAAGAATGTGACATCAAAATCAAGATCATTTGTTTAAAAACTATATATATATATATATATATATAATCATACAATTAAGTATTACATATCACAAACTAGCAAAATGCAAAAAAAATAACTCATCAAAGCTAAACAAGGTACACAGTCATAAAAAGCAAATTTTATAGGCCAACCTCAATTACACACTTAGTGATGTGTAATACAAAAATAAAAAACTTTTTGTATTTTCAAAATTTGTTAACCAAAAACAAAAAACACACATTATGCTAGATGATAAAATGCAACAACAATGCTTGACTGTGCTCAACTAAGCTATATAGGGTACACAAACAAGAAATATCAATTTTTTAATTAAACCATGAGTTCATGTACAATCTAGTACATACTCATACAAAATCAGCAATTGCTTATGCACTCAGTTATGCAACACGTACTTTCTATGTTTCTCCACAATATCAAATATGTTCTAAATCAAGAGAGAGATATCATAATTCATGTAATCCTCAAGAAAAATAAAACTAGATACAAAATAAAATATTTTTGTCTTTTTGAAAATTTTCAATGTTTTTGGATTTTTTTTTTTTAAATAATCAAAACAACCAAAAACTGAAAGTAAACATGTCCACAAATAATTAAAAGAATTATATCAAGGAAAAGTAAACAGCACTCATCTTAGCAAGTCTTTTCTCACCCATACAGCACGAGTCTTTGGTTTTGCAGGTGAAAAACCATGAAAAGCTGAGTGTATTTGAAGGATTACACAATTCTTTTGAGAGAGACTGAAATCCTGCAATTTCATTTCACAAGCCAACAAGCTTAAAATTTTCAAAATCATATGAAACAATTTATCAAGACTTGTAGCAGGAGATATATCATCACATATCCTAGACTACAACATAGAATGCTTAAATTTTAATTTATGGTAGTTAGGGTGAATGTGATTAGACACACCACAAAAGTGACAAACAATAACAAATTTAAGAATATTAATATTCCTAACAACAGATCTAACCTCAAATTTTGGTTTTTGCCTCAGCAAAGAACAATTTAGTCTAATATGACCAACAATACCACAAAGGTGACAAGTATGCACAAAAACAAATTTCTTTTGTACTCTAACAGTAGGTTTAGACACAGGTTTAGAAACTTCAGTGTCTACATTAGAACTTTTACCTTTGTCTAACCTAACAACATAAGTCTTTTCTTCATGATTCCTCTTGAAATAAGGAATTAGGAGTGTGCATGGGTCGGATTGGGTTAGGTTAAGTGGATTTTTGACCCAACCTACCATGGTGGGTTAAAAAAAATTCAACCCAACCCATCACATAAGTCCAACCCAACCCACAAGGGTCGGGTTGAACCCATGAATTGGACAATTTTTTTTTATTACTATTATTATTAAATTGAGCAGAAAAAAATATAAATGTAAATATATTTTTAAAAAACCCAAAGATTAGTATCAATGTAACTCCTTAAAGGCAAACAACGCTAATGACCAAATAATAATAGTAATTTACGAGGGTTTGTGTGAACTAATTGGCTTTTATATAGGATAGGAGCTGATTATTTAAAAAAAGAATTTATTAATTATATAATATATATTAAATATATGGGTGGGTCGGGTCGGGTCGGGTTTGACGGGTTTGGAATTTTATGACCCAAACCCAACCCGACCTTCTATCAAAAAAAAATTTGTAACCCAACCCAACCCACCAAGCCCTAAAACCTAACCCAACCTGGCAAGTTAGGTTGGATCAAGTCAGTTTTGGTGGGTTGGCGGGTTGGCTGCACACCCCTAGAAGGAATATAAACTTTTTCATCTTTAAGCTTAAGAGAAATAGAATCAGAACTAGATTTGTTATCAACAGCAAGTTTGGTATTAGACAAATTTTCAAGTTTAGCTTCAAACTTGGCTAACTTTTGTTTCAAACTTTTCATCATCTTGAGAGGAAAATAGATTTCTCAAAAATTCATTCTTTTTATTAGATTCATCTAATTTCACAATCAAATCCTCTTTTTCAAGATTAGCCAATTTTATCTCTTCCTTGAATTTCTTAGCAATTTTCATAGATTTAAAATAATTCCTTACGAATAGTTTCACAGGCATCAATAAGATCAACAGAAACAATAGTGTCATTTTTATTCAAATCATCACAAATATGAGCAGACAAACACTTAAAATTATCCTTGATAGCAGGGATCAAGGATCTTACTCAGGACGTTAATCCAATAAGAATGAACCTGCTCTGATACCACTTGTTTGTTTGTTTAGACCCCTTAAAACAGATTGTTTAACCTAATATATTAGCCAAGTGATTACTTAGGTTAATTATTCAGATCTAGGTTAAACAATAATATTTCATATCATGCAAAACAGCGGAAAGTAAATAACACCACGATATGATGATCCAGAAAAACCAATGAAACCAACAGTTTCAAGGTAAAAACCTGGGAAGAATTTGACGTAATTATCCTCATGGTAAAACAAATCCACTATAGAGAATCAAAGTTTTTACAATCAGATTTAACCCTAAATCTATTATTACCTCAAGTAGTAACTTATTGACACGACCATGTGCAAGCTTCGAATCCACGGACTCCTTCTCTCTTGGATTTGCTTTACACAAACACCAACGTTTGTAACTTGAGAGCTCACTCAAAGGTTTCAGATCAACATCAATAGTTGATCTTGTATGCAGAAACTTCTACAACATCGGATCTTGAAATTTTTCAAGGAATATTGTCAGTAGAAGACTTTAGAGAGATTTGGGTACAAAAACTCTAGATCTACAATTTGAGGCACAAGATGCACTCTTCTCTCTCTAAAAACCTCTAAAAACCCCATCTAGGGTTAGCTTATAATGTCCTTTAAATACTGGGGGGGAAAAAAAAAGGATCGCGATTTGGGCTTCAAACGGACAAGTCATGGGCTTTTTACGTTTGTTGATTTTTTGCTGGTATGCGATTTTTGATCGATCGAACAGCAATCGAGCAGCGATCAAGCAGCGATCGAGAGCAATCGAGAGCAACCAAACAGCAATCGAGAGAACCAAATTGAAACTCATTTTTTTCATCCTAAACTTGAGTTTTTTGTCTTGGACTTGAAAGTACACAATTCTAACTCAATAATACTTACATTTTGTCATGGTTTGCCAACACTACAAACTCAAAACCTAACATAAACATATACATATATCTATGAATATTTGTGATACAGTATGCAACATATGATTGTAGGTGTGCATTTGCTAATGATGATTTAAGAGCTTTACATTTATAATATAAATATATATATATATATATATATATATGAGAAGAGAGAGTTAACCTCTCTGTATATATATATGAGAAGAGAGAGTTAACCTCTCTGTCTCCCTTTTGGTTTATTAGTTTATTACACCATTCTCAGTTTTCCATCTTGTTGTCCAACTTGATGGATGAAAATTAAAGGGTCAACAAGAAGGAAAAGGTGAAAAAATAAAATCTAAAGATGAATTTTTTTGCATATGCACTCAAAAGCTATTCAGCTGGAGAGTTTTTCCCTTTCTTTGTGAACACAAAAAGCAAACTAGTCTAATTCAGTTAAAATGCAAACTTTTATTCAAAGCAAAATGTTGGCAATCAAACTCTTGATAACTTTTTCATGTAATATTTCGACTAGTTTCCCACCTGCAGTCTGCAGATGATGTGTATTGTAGTTTCAGGTTCAAACTTTATTAAAGAACAAAGACTATTTTATAAAGCCGCAAAATCCGTGACAGCATGGGGTTGGGCTAGGCCTATATGAGTAGCCTATAAGCTTTTCAGGATAGTTTTTTTTTTCCCCAAAAAAAAAATCTTTTTCTTTTTGCTTGGTACGTGAAGTCAGAATTATACAGGGTATTTTCAAAATCTTATTCTTTTTGCTTGGTACGTGAAGTCAGAAACAGTTTTTGCTGAGAGCTTTAAAGGTTTAAATTATATCTGCAATGTAAACTTATATTAAAGATACACAAACTGGCAAAAGTAGTAAATGTTATATATATATATATATATATATATATTAAAAAATATATATATATATATATATTTTTTTTTTTTGCAAATATTGTTACTTTGTGTATATTTACTATATAAGTTTATGTTACAAGTACAAAAATAAATATAAAATTTTCCAAGTTTTTCAAAACAAAATCAATCTAGCTAGCGGTAATTCCTGTGGCTATAAACATAGACGGTATAAAAAATAAAAAGAAAGTTGTACTCCTACCATCTATTTCACCGGATGCTTTTGAACGTTTCAATTGTGACTATCGCTCACATCTTTTTTATTTTAATTTTCGAATTTCAATAATTTAATCACAATTTTTTTTTTTGGGTGCGTATATCTCATAATCCAACCTTTTGGAACCATCTCATTCATCAGCATCTTGCAACTTTCTCACCTGTCTTTGCCAAAATTTTATAAACATGTTATCTAAATTATCTGTCTATAGCATGGACCACGGTAATTTCGATGGTATCTTGGATGTTTTTGGAATATAATATCTAATGTGAAGTTGACATTTAATTTTTTTTTTTTTTTTTTTTGAGAAACAGTTAACATTTAATATGATGTAAGCTATTATTAGTGAATATGACGAATATATGGTCATATGTGATATTATTATTGTCAATCCAAAATAACCAAAAAAAGAAAAAGAAAAAAGGAAAAACATGCGATATCTTATGACATGTGGAACCTACAATTGAATATAATTAATAGAAATACTATTTTATTTGATCATATCACATTTTAATGTCAAAAATTAAATTACAATAATAAAATACCAAAAATCAATATGGGGTGAATTATCAATATATGTGGAAAAATTATTATCATGTGTCATGTTACTAATAGAGATACCATACCCAAAAAAAAAGTGTGGTTATTATAAAATTTTCCATTGCTTTATATTTAAAATAATTATATGGTTAAGAAGATATTTCTCAGTCTTACTTTTAAGTAATTTATGGTTAATTTCTTTCTATTTCTAGGTTTAAAGGGATTTGGAAAGTTTCACAAAATATGATGTTTTAAATTTTTTTCTTAAATATAAATAATTGTGATAGATATTAATAAGCACGCGCGCACACACACATATAAAAAAAAATGATATTCTCTCTATTTCTAATAGGTATTAATATCCATTTATTATTATTGTATATGTATATAGCATTATCTATTCAACCATTTAGAAGTTTTCTATTTGTTAAGTAATTTATGGTTAATTTCTTTCTATTTCTAGGTTTAAAGGGATTTGGAAAGTTTCACAAAATATGATGTTTTAAATTTTTTTTCTTAAATATAAATAACTGTGATAGATATTAATAAGCACGCGCATGCGTGCGCGCGCACACACACACACATAAAAAAATATGATATTCTCTCTATTTCTAATAGGTATTAATATCCATTTATTATTATTGTATATGTATATAGCATTATCTATTCAACCATTTAGAAGTTTTCTATTTGTAACTCTAGAAAATATATTAAAAAGAGAAAGTTTGACAACAAAATCTCACAACATTTTCACAACAACTTTTTTTAAGTTTTGGTGGGTCTGTGTGTATTTTACTTTATTCAAATTTATTTTAACTTATTATGGTTGAATCCCCAACTTGTGAAAATGTTTTAAGATTTTGTTGTGACCATATAAGAACTCTATTAAGAAATATAATTATAATCATGATTGATGAAATGTAAAATTATAAGGCTTCAAAATTTTATATGGTACAATTTAAAAAAATAAATGTGATAGTTATTGTGGGGGGTAAAAGCCCAGATTTACCAATTGGGCCTGGGGCCCTATTTTGGAGATTACTTTATGTCCGAAGAGTAGTAACGGGTTGGGGTAGGGTTCACCTGAGGCCAACAAACCCAGAGAGGGCGGAAGAGTACAATCCGAAGAGGTCATCCTTTGTCCGAGGAGGGTTTGCTCCTCGGATATGAATAGTTCTGATCAATTAAACGTACAGAAAGCCCAAATGCCCTTCCTGGCAATCTTGGTGACAAAGATAAGCTCTGGGCATTCCTGGGGATGATAAGGATGAAAAAATATCTCAAGGAAAAGCTGCCACCACCGCATTTAATGTCCTGCAGCAACTTTTCTGGCCGCATTTATGTGGAGAAGACCCCTGAACAGTGCAGCCTCAACTACCGCCACTCCCAAAAGCTAGAGAAGATACTTTATGTGACCTACACTCGAGTGTGATAGCAGATGGAAGACAAGTAGATGGTTGGGATGATTAGGAAAGAGGGTATATAAAGAAGGAGAGCCCCTGATAGAGGGGGGATGGAGAAAAGAGAGAAAGAAGAACAAAAAATTACTTTACTGTAGCTCTGAAGTCTGTAACCTAAGTTCATTCAATAAAATTCCTCTTCGGATATTAAGTCCTCCATGGTTTTTACGTGATTGCATGTTAGATTATTCGTCCATACTATAACTAACTTTTGTTTAATTCATATCCGGCCCAATTCTTTCACCCACGCTCTACAAATTTATTGTCTTGGGTTCATTGGGCTCATACTCCATATCTCGTGGGCTTGGACTACAAAAATTGACCCTACAGTTATTAATTAGCATTTATCCTTAGAGAATAAGTATTTATTATGATTGTGTTTATATATGTAGAGTTTTTAAAAAAAAATATTAATTCTCTCTAATTTATTTTAACTTCATAATTATGATAGTTATTAACAAACATTTATTATTGTTGTGTTTATGTAAAATTATCTATTCTACCATTTAAAATCTTTCTCTTCATAATAACTCGTAAATATAGAAAACATATCCAAAAAAATAATTGTAATAATGACGTTTAAAATGGTGAGAACTCCGTACTTATTCTAATCCTCAACAAAAAATCAAGCTGCTTCGATTTTATAAAAATCATAAATAGATTATAGTATGGATAACTTTTACTATTAAAAAAAAAGTATATATATCTTTGAATTACCGATATAGACTTATCAAAAAAAATTACCCATTTTTTATCCCAAAAAAAAAATACCCATATAAACAAACCTCCATATTTTATCAAAGCATTTCCACAGTTATATATATATATATATATATATATATGATTCTTTCTGCCTTCTAGGTAAAAATAATAAAAATATTATTTAATATTATTTTCATTTAAAAATAAATTTTTGGGGGGATAATATTCCCAGATTAAACAAATTTCAGATTCAGTTGCCAAATATTCTTTTCTGAAGCGTCTCAAACAGTGTGAAGTGTGCCGCTTGAATTTGGGTATATGTCAATATTTCTCTTATAATGACATACAAAAGGGAAGATTCCTGCCTTTATAATCTACTAGTATTGCATGGTTTTGACTATTAACTTATAAAATAATTTATTTAGAAATAATAAATCAATCACTTGAGTCGAGATTATATAATTGCATATAAAGTATTTTTCTTAAAGACATTAAGCAATCAAACAACATATTAAGAGGTGGATTTTTTTTTTCATGATGTAGATTTTATATTACTTTTTTTTTTTGGTTCAAAAGATTTTATATTACTTGGTTAAAGTGATATTGTGAAGGAGTAGGTGCTATTATATAGGTTGTATAAATATTGATATTTGTAAAAATCAATACACAAATTAATTATAGTAAAAGTCCAGTAAATAGAACCAAATTCTTACCAATAAAAACGAAGCATTTGCTAATAAACTAATTGTCATGATGAACGATCTGGCATGAGCTGGTTAGATATCTTCCACACACATATGATATAATCACATTATTACTAACAACAAAAATAGAAAAGATGAGTATAAAATTTTAATAATTCTTAAATAAATCAATCAAAACAAAAACTTAGTGCTAAGAGTATTGTTTCATTGAGTGCTTTGAAGTTCGAACCTCAATGGAACTTCTTGAAAAAATAAAAACAACATGAATAATAAAATAAAATAAGTGAGAATTTATTTTTTGAAGCTAGGAGGGATTGAATTTGAGAGAAAAACAAAAACAATTAACAATTAACCCTAAGAAATGATAGATACTTGGACGTTGAAAGTATTAATATAAATAAAATAAAAAACATAGAGAAGTCATGAATCTCATCTTATTTATCTATTCTTCTATACCATTTATTATAAGATTCTCTTCTTTAAATTGAACTTTTAAGTAGTGACAAGACTTGGGAACAAATACGTAAAATAAAACCATTAGCCCTTCTTTCAATTTTCAAATACTCATTCAAATCCATATAAAAAAATAAAAAGAACACGTTAAAAAATTTTGTTTACCTCACAATCCATTCCAATTCAATGTATGTGACTCTGTGTTCTATTTAAATTCAAATACTAGGCCTTAGCCTACTGCTCCTTAAAAAAAATAAAAAAAATAAAAATAAAAATGTTCTTATCCTTATCCTTTTCTCTATGTCTCTATATAGAAATAGATTCCTACAGTCCAACACACACATGTTGATGGCCTTTTAATTGAATTCAAATTTCTTAATCCCTCATCTAACAAAAAATAGGAATTTTTATTATAAAAAAAATTAAAAAAAAAAAAAAAAAACTTAAACAGAATCACACGCTAAAAAAAAAAAAATTTAAAAACAGCTCCCTAACTTATTTTACAAAAAAGGCTCTTAATCTCCTAATTTTTAAACTTACCCAAAAATTTATCAAGTCTACAAACCAGTGCATCCGTTAACTAGCGCACACACACGTTTGATCACCTATTTTATTTGAATTCAATTTTCTTACTCCCCCATTTGATCAGCCACTACAAGCTTTAAAATCCTTGCCCTATTTTAATATATTTCACGTTTCAGTTTTTACTTTTTTTTGGAAAGACTTTGATTTCCTCAATTTCTTTTTTGAATTCATCACCATTTTTTCATTGAGAAAGGTACATCTCCTTTGATATTTTTTCAATTACTAATTTGTATTTTTCATTGCATTTTCTTTTTCTTTGAAATAATCTCATGTTTGATTTAATCTCCTATTTTATTTATTTCTTTCTCCTAACTTTTGTCACTTCCAGGTTCTTCCCGCAACTCCATTGATTTCCCCTAATTTTTTCTTATTATAAGCCATCTCTTCTTTGAAAAATGTATTTTTTTTCTATTCACTTTTTAAACATTCATCTCTCCCTAGAATTTTGGTGAAAAACTTTGCCCTATAAAAAAAAAATAGAAAAGTGCATAGAGACTAGTTATTTATAACTAGACTCATCACACGCGCAAAGCGTGTGTAATAATACTCTTTTTTATTTATTTATTTTTTGGTTTAATGTTATAATGCTTAAAAGTGATATATAAATAACAATGTGTATTTTTTTTTTATTTTAAAAGAGGTAAGGTAATGTGGAATAATGTTTAAATATGAGATAGAGAATTGTAAGAACTTGAAACCAATGGGACATTTGAATTTCTTGATTGGGATAAGAATTTTGATAAGTAAAAAAATTTGAGATTTAAACAAAAGAAACATGATATACATTAGTATGGATGGATGGGGATTTGTGATAACTGTATAGAATTTAGATAACAAAAATTTTAGAATGTTTTAAGGAATTAAAAAAAACCATAGAAATTTCGGGATAAGATAGAGTAGTTTTTACATGAGGTAGTGGTTTTTTTTTTTTTTTTTTTTTTGTTGGGAAGAAGTAAATTTTTTTTTTTTTTTGATAAAGATAATTGAAACATTTGAATTCAAATAGATAATAAATACAGATAGGAATCAGACATTTGAATACAAATGGATGGTGAGAATAATGGTTTTTTTTTTTTCCTTTTATATGTGAGATAGTATTATTGTTTTAAACTTTTTTGCTTTTTGGTAGGAAATAAATTAAAATAAAGGGCATGTTATTTCAGAATTTGTATGAGGATATTTTGGTACGCCAAAAATTGAAAATGAAACAAGAGAATCCTCTTATTATTAGTATAGATTATCTGGAAGTCTAAAGATGAGAGTCATAGTATAATAAAAATTGTTCATAATCATTCCTATATTTAGTCAACCAAAATAAAAAATAAAAATAAAAACAACCACGGTAAACTTCGACCAAAAAAAAAAAAATTTTTGATAAGAAGTTAAAAAAAATATATTTTTAAGTTGTGAAGAAGTTGATATAAACAAAAAGAAGAAGAAATTTATTTAAAATCAAATAACATAAAAATCAAGTTATTAACGTTAATTATTATTTTTATTTTTATTTTTATTTTTTTGCTTCTGTTATATAGTAAAAATCAAGTTGTTAATGTTATTAGCTTTTTTTTAATCCAAAAAAATATATTAAAAAAAAAGTCGATAACAAATTTGTTAAGGACATTTATAATGTAATTGGCTAATCTTTTGACAAAACGCACTTTACTTGTATTTGGGTAAATTTATGATGTGTTTAATACTTCAAGAAACATGTTGTTCAAGTCTAGTATTAAACCCATGAAGATTGGACCAAGAAACAAGTGAAGAAAAGTTGTTCATTAAAGTTGGACAAATAGCTCGACACCTGTGGACAGATAGCCCGACAGCTGCTCGACACCTCTCGACAGCTGGCTATCTATCGAGCTCTTCAGTTGATTGTTATCGCAATCTCGACACTTTCTCGATAGCTGGTGAATCAATCGAGAAAGCTCATGTCCCCTTGACAACTTCTCGACACCTCCTCAACACCTAGCTATCTATCAAGGTTTAAAGCTCAACACCTCCTCGACACCTCCCGATCGATCGAGGTTACAGAAATCAAAATTTTCAGATCTGATTTTTGGGCCAAGCTTTTGTATTTGTGTAGGGTTTCTTTTCTCACAACCCTAGACCTATATAAGGCTTATTTTAGAGGCCGTCACATAAGAGAATACAAGGAGAACATATGCAAAAGGTGACCAATGCCTTATTCTCTCAAAAAGAAGCTACTGCGTCTTTGCGTCTTAGGGTTTTGTAACCAAGTGCTTCTTGATCTTCATTGTTGATGAAGTGAAGAACTTTACAGCCAACATCTTCTTCTAGTTGGTGATTTAAGTCGCGTACTGAGATGCGCGCAATTGGTTAGCCACGTACTGGAATTCGTGCATTATCAAAGAGTGGAGTTCATATATTGAACATTTCAGAAGTTCTGAAGTGGTAGAAGGTTTCTGCTGTGAGTTCATCTACGGGGATTGTAGAGTAATGGGACAAAGGTTTTGTACTAGATCTGAAACTTCTCTTTACTATAGTGGATTGTTTTTCGGGAAGGTTTCCCCCCAGGTTTTTTACTGTGAAACTAGTTTGTTTCATTGGTTTTCCTGGGTCATCATATCTTGTCTTATTTATTTTTCCACTGCATGATTTTGACATGATATTGATGTTTGTTTGTTTTAACAAGTTTGATTCATAATAAATTTAATTAACAACTTGGGTTTAAAACTTGTTAATTCTATCGACCAGGGTCTAAATTTCCCAACAAAATTTAATAACAACTCTTCCCCATGTATATCCTTCCAATGAAAGTGATTTTTTTCTTCTTCATGGGATTAGCCATACTTCTACGTACACAACTACACATTTTAATATTTTATGTTTTGGAATGCTTTGTTGATAATATGTAGATATACACAATTGCAAGTTGTAGTTGTATGGCACCAACCAACTAAATTTGCTTCTAAAAAAAAAAAAACAAACAAATTTAATCTCTTTTTAAAATTTTACAATTGCAAGTTTTGTTAAAATACTTATTGTTATTTTATCAAAATATATTGATAAGAACAAATAAATTGTTGTTTTTATCTAAAAATTATTACGATATAGGTTAAACATGCATGTTTTGTTAAAGCACTTAGAAAATGTTCTACTATGCTTTTATTGAATTTGCCATGATTTATAGTTTATATATTTTTCTCATAATTTATTTGGAGGAAGTTAAAAAAATAAAATAAAGATTTGATATTGTGTTTACCAATCAAATGGTTAAAAAAATATTTATTTTCACTTGTATTGTACTAGTATCAAATGGTTAAAAAAAACAAAAGTATTATTTGTAGGGATAAAGGGCCCAAGAGTATATATTGGGTCGTGGGCCTTGTTCGAGGACGCATAGTGGTCCAAGGACAGATAAACGATAGTGAAGACATAAGAGTCAGAACTCCACGAGTAAACTATGACTGAGAAGGTTTGGGAAGGTGGGCTGAGGAGGAATACCTCCTCGGCTAAGTAAAGCAGAGGTCAGAAGGTGTGGTTTGCCATCCAGAGCAACGTTTCAGGAGATTCTATTGATAATGATACACATCATGAAAGCACAAGATGAAGGAAAGTTATGAAATATATAAAGAGAAAATTGTTACCACCACATTAAATGCCCTATAACTAACTCTATAGCCGCATTAATGTGGAAGTGATACCTAAACAGTAATTTTCGGCCTTACAGCTACTCCCAGAGACTTCAAAAATGTGCTGATGGGACAGAGATCAATGTAAGAAACCTGGTCTACACGTGGAGGGTGGAGATGAAAGAAGGAAGATAGTATAAAAGAGAAAGGATACCCTGAGGCAAGGGGATCAAGGAAAAAAAAACACTGTAATAACAGGAATTAGACTTGTAATCAAATTCAAAAGAGATATATATAAGAACACATCTCCTCGGATTGTGCCAAGGACAATTTTCTTTGGATAAAACCTGTATATCTTTGTTTTCAGGTCATCTAGACCCGCCATAATTGTTGTCCAATTTATTAGAGCCTAGTTTTCTGACACATTCTCTACAAATTCATTGTATTGGGCTCTTTGGATCAAGATTCTTTTGACTCTTGGGCTTAGGACTCAAATTGGGTCCTTACATTATCCATTCAAATTTAAATGAAAAATATATATATTAATTATTTGGTTGTACTAATTTAAATTTTTTTTTAACTGGTTTTTATACATCAGCAATGTCGTAGGCCTATGACACATCATTATAGTTTAACTATATTAGTTTTGTGAATTCCAATTAACTCAATGGGTAAAAAATTTTGTGGTCTAATAAACAACAATTATTGATAGCAAATGTCGTAGGTGAGAACTCTGTCAAAAAAAAAAAATACTATACTAGATCCGCATAGCATTAATTACAAAGGAATATCAAATTAGTGGAGCCATGTTACAAGTAAACAACAAAAAGAAATGTTAATCAGTTAATGCTACAAGAAATGTTAACGCTATACTAGGCCTATAGAGCATTAAATACAAAGGAATATAAAATTAGTGGAGCCGTGTTACGAATAAACAACAAAAAGAAATGTTAACACTACGAGAAATGTTAACGGGCACGGTAAGGTATCCGTTAAGAATGATTTATTGTAAGGTCTACTTGGTATAAATAGATGAAATGACTAAAAATAGGGACAAAATTGCTAAATACCCTTTTTGGGCAAACTAAACAGTGTTTTGCCCTATTTTTCAAACTAATTAGGGAAATACTCCTCTTTTAAAACTCAATTCTCTCAAAATCGAGTTATAAAAAAAAAATTCCTGGAGCCCTATAGCGGCGTTTTTAAGGACCTATAGTGACATTTTGTAACTCGACTTCCATTAAATCGAGTTATAGGCAATTTTTTTAATTTTTTTTACCTATAACTCGGTTTCATATAAATCAAGTTACAAAACGCCACTATAGGTCCTAAAAATGTCACTATAGGCTCCTTAAAAACGCCGCTATAAGGCCTAAATCGATTTTGAGAAACTCAATTTTCAAAAGAGGCATTTCCCTAATTAGTTTGAGAAATAGGGCAAAATGCTGTTTAGTTTGCCCAAAAAGGGCATTTAGCAATTTTGTCCCTAAAAATAGTACTGAAATGATAAGTGAAATTCAAAAAGTTGGCTTTATTAGCCCTACATCCTATAAAATTGTTCAAAAATCTAATAAAAAGTTGACTTTATTAATATAAAGTTATTTTTTAACGGACAGCTTGCATAGCCCATTAACACTACCCATAACAAAAATAAAAACCAGTGTACCATTGATGGAATATTGAGTCCGGTTTGTACATTTTTTTTTTTTTTTTACGGTATGTATGTCCTGCAAATTCTAAATTCCAGACATTAATCATTGACATTGACATAGTTGAAATATTCCAATCAAAAATTCCTCTTATAGTTTGGGCCAATTCTATTTAGTCTTTCAAGCGTACAAAAAAGCTTATCAAATTCAAATAGTGTACGCATCTAATAAAAGCCGATTGACAACTTAAAAATAGATACTTATGCTTCGACATAATCAAGCTGCATATTTAGGTTTTGCTTTTCTTCTCCATGTCCATATCAACTTTTTGTTACGTGTAGTGAAGATGCAAACATTTTAGTAGGTTCCGATAAGGTGCTATAAAAAATAAAAAGATTGAAGAGATTCTTTTTTCTGATTTCATATGATATGATATTATTTCATAAAAAATATTTCATGATTAGTATTTATATATTGATAGTCACCATAACTAAGAATACTGATTTTTTTATTTGAAGAGCCTTGTAACTTTAATTAATACCTCCGAATGCACAAAGTACTTGAGGATTTAGGGGGGGGAGGGGGGGGAAGAGTTCAAGTTGTGTGGTTAATAGTATACCGTAACTATCTCAAATTAAAAAAAGAACAGAAAAAAAAAAAAAAAAAACAAGGAGGAAGGAATGGTGACGTGGATGAGGCTCAACCTATTACTCGACCTAACCACATTGAGTAGGGAAGGAAGGAACGGTGACGTGGATGAGGAAATTTCAAGATCTCTGCCAAGTATGGGCGGAGATATAGAACAACTCCCGAAAATGGGTGATTCTTTGAAATATGGATCAAATGCATTGCGACTATACATATTCTCATATGGAAAGTTGTTACTAGTTCTAATTTGAACCTACCGCTGAAATTATATTTTTACTCACCAATATTAGCTAATTACTTAAAATTTATTGTGAAAATATTGTGATAGTAATTTTAAACTGTGATTTCTTATTCTTTGCCTTTCTTTCATCCATACGTTTCTTTTCTTTTTTCTCTTGCATTTTGTCCACCACACACATATACCCATAGGATTCCATCCTCTCCTTTTTCTTTTTCTTTTCTTTACTTTCCACTTGATTCCAGAACCTCCCACTCTCTTTCTTTCTCCAGCTCTCTCATTTTCTACTCTCTCTTTTTTTTCTTTTTCTACTTGATTCCATAAATTCTCTAGCTCTCTCTGTGATACGTCTTACATAATCTTGCTTGCCTTTTGGTGTCATTATCTTCAAACACACACAGACACACATGGAGAGAAAGTAGAAAACGCCTTTGCTCCACCACACCGCCACCGCTGCTCCTCCTCCTCACTGCGGAGTGCATGCAACTAGGGGTCATATCATCTTCTATTTTTTTTTCCTTGTTCTTGATTAGTTGTTGTTTCTGATTTTAGATTTGTCAGATCGGCTTCTATTTTTTTTCTTGATCTTTTATTGTTGTTCTATTTTTTTTTCTTTTTTCTGTTCTTGATCTGCTTTTGTTGTTGTTTTGATTTTAGATTTGTTGTTTAAATTATATCAGTTTTATGAGAGCAAGAATTTTTTTGCTTTTATTGTTGTGGTTTGATTAATTTTAAGATTATGTTTTTGAGTTTGTATTTTGATTATGCCTAAGTTTAGAGATGTTTGAGAGAAAGATGGTTGTGTTTGTAGTTGTTGTGTTTGTAGCCGTGAAAGGAGAGAGAAAATTTTTTTAATTCAACCGGTATTATTTTAGGGAGAAATATTCTTTGCATAAGCTACAGTGATTGCTACAGTGCTCTCCAGGCTTGGAGAGCTACTGTAGCAAATCTAAAAATAAAATTTAGAGATACAAAGGCTGTTGGATGTCTTTTTTGGTGTGAACAGTGGCTTTTCTCTCCAAAATTTAGAGATAGCCAGCCTGCTGGAGATGCTCTTACACCTTTTATTTGATAGTCTCTTATTATCTCGCAAAAATAGAAAAGAAAAGTAAATAAGCTGACAGTACATAAGTTGGTGGTAAACACTAAGACTGATAGTCACTTCTGCAAACACATAAGCTCACAATACATTAGTTGATAATCACTTCTGTTAATAGGTCTTTTTAAAAAATAAAAATAAAATTAATGAACAAAAAAGATAGGAGGTGCACCCAATAAGACTGAATTTTATAACACAATTGATTTTTTTTTTTAATTTGTTTATGCTATTTTTCAAATATAAGTGAGAACCTTTTGAAGCCTCCTTAATGAGTGTATAAGGACACCCGTTAACATAAATCTATCTCAATTTAAGGTCACCCCACTTTATGACCATCCAAATAACAACATAAAACGTAAAATCAATAAATTAGGGACACAAATTTTCATTGCCCATTGAACTTTTAAAAAAATATATATATTATAAAAGTCATATTTTGGTGACTATTTTTACAATTACAACTTATCATCTTAACAAGCAACAAAAAAAATTGTGTTTCTGGTGTTTCTTTACTAGCATAGGAATAAGGATAATAGCTAAAGGAAAAGGTTTCTCTTTAAAATGCTTCTCCTCTCCATTCATGCAATTAATAAGGCTAAAAACCTTGCCGATTAGCTATTATGTCGAACTTGGACGTTCTGAAGTTATAGTGTATTGGAAAACTTTGCTATGAAAGCAGCTGAGTTCTGAAAATCAATTCTTAATTTAGGTGAGCCTCAAGGGAGTATTTGAATTGCAGTGGGAAACCAAATACTTCAACTTCCAAAATTAGTGGTGACCATAAAGTGCTATTGCCTACCCAATAATTTGAAATCAAAAATAAAATTTTGGAAATTTACAGATCAGCCACTGTGTTCTTGGCATACATGGTGTATGATGTACAAATCAAAATTTCCCAGAATCTATACCGAATATATAACATGCTTCTTTATTTATCTTGCCCAATGCACAATAAATATTTTATAGTATTTTTTTATTGGTAGGACCTAATGCATAATAATTGTTTTCGGCTTGCTAATGCAAATGTAGACCCCAGAATAAAAATTCTCATAAAATTCTTTACTCTCTTCCTCTGTAGTTTCAATTGGAAATAGAACACAAAAATTTCAGGACCGCAAAAAAAAAAAAAAAAAAAAAAAAAACACAATTTTTGCCACAACTCTTCATGTGATAGATTCTGATTAGCGAAAAAAAAAAAAAAAAAAAAAAATGGGTTCACATGTGAGTGACAAGAAGCTAGTCACAATTTGCCACATAGAAAAATTGTTACGAGTTTATTTGTGGTAATAGAGTAACACAATAGAAAATTCATCTAACAATTTTTGTCCTTTCTCCCTGCAATCGATTTGAATTTGATAAAAACTGGAACTTCTAATAACAATTAAAGTTTCTAATAAATTTTCAGATAAAATTATTATTGAAAAACATGCAGTCTTAAATAGAATTACAAAACTCAGATAATTATATGGATATAGATCATAAGCACTATGCTAATCTGATCCAATTCCAACACTAACATACTCAAAAAGACTTCCAAATGAAAAGTATAAGCCCTCATTCAAAACAGTAACAACTGAAAACAAAAGATAATTAACGGATAACAAAGGCTAAAGTGACCAGCAGAACTGCAGCATATCTGTCACCACTTAGTGGACTTTAGAGAGCATACAGTTTGTATGGCCGTGAATAGAAGAAGTATAATAGCAGCACTGGTAGAAGCAGCTCTCCAAGGAGTGCTAAAATATTGACGCCACAACGTTGCCTTCCATTTATGCCAAGTTATATTATAGAATGAATTCAAATCTTTACATATTTTCAAGTATTTAGGGTTCCTGTTAACCCATAAGATATTGGTGTTAAGATTGTTGACAACTGATGCTGCAGTGTCGCTGTCACCAAGGTAATTGATGAGGATTCCCTTATCATAAAGTAAATCTACATCTTTGGAATTATCGATAAGGAAATCCAACATGACAAAGAAATCCGTAACAAATGGGTGCCATACATAACGGGATTGCTCTAATGCAATAATGTTTCGAATAAGACATATATTCTCATCATTTAACGTAATGCATAAGATTTCCATAACTCCATTCTTTAAATCGTACCTAATGTCAAAAAAGCACCTATCATATTTTTTCACCACCTTAAACGTGACGCCTTCCTCATGTAGCTGGGTTGCAGTGTATTTCTTCACTTTAGCCCCTCCATGTAATCTGCCTAATATATCTTTCCTTTCAATTAGATAAAAGAATCTAACCAGATCTGTGAAGTGTTCTATGTTCGCATAGAAATCCTTAAAGGCTTTGTAGTGTTCTATGTTCCCATTGAAATCCTTGAAGGCTGTGAAGTGTTCTATGTTCACATTGAAATCCCTAAAGGCCAACCTATGAATGTTGTACTCTCCAAAGAATTCAAAAGCATGTTTCCTTAAAGAAAGGGGGTTCTTCTACCTCTGATAGGGTTCTAACTCTGTTTCAACCACTTGCTGGAACAGCATCTTTAGAACAAAAAAGGGAAATTGATTTTCAAGTAATACCAAGTCAGATTTCAAAACTAGTTGCATATAGTTTGGTATCCCCAAGTCAGATTTCAAAACTTGTTGCATCCAGTTTGGTATCCTGGTTGTAGGATCGTCCTCAAACAAATTTGAGTAAGATATCAAGACGTACGCAAGAATGAACATCCCATCCACTAGGATCATTGTCACAAAATCATCACTGCTTATGCTGGACACAACAAACTCTGCGTAGTAAGAGCGAATTTCTTTTTCCCTCGCTCTTATTCTCTCTACTAAATTCTTCAAGTCTATCAATTAGGCCGTTGAATTAAACACTCACAAAACCGTACTTTACACTTTTTCATGGTTTGTAATTTTGCATTGGAGCAGTGAATAGGGCCAATTGAAATAAGCAGAGGAGTGAAGGCTTGCTCATCCACTTTGCGAAGGTGATCTGGAACAATGATCATACCCCCCTTTGAGAATTGATGCTTCGAACTTTCAAACATTGCTTTGATGTCAAGTACCAAATCTCTACTTCCATTTGCATTTGAAGAGCTTCCTATCTATCAAGATAAGAGCCACTAGGATTAAAAACATACCCCGTGTAAGGTACAACACGCTATAATTTGACTTCAAAGTTCATTCTATGCCACTATCTTCTAATATGTTAAAATGCACTGGTGTTACAAGAATAATGATCATTTTATACTTAATCGTTCATAAAAATTTAATTTAATCATCCCATTGAAGAATATGGTATTGTTCAATAAATTTCCCACTGAAGTTAGTCTTTGTACTTTGAGTTAAATTCTAGAAATGTCAGAGAATTTTGAAATCAGAAGTATCATTAATTAGGTTGAAAGTAGTTTTAACATATGAGAAAAGTTATCAAATGCCCGTATAGGCTATATTTTAAAATATATATATATATATATATATATATATGCAAAAAGAAAAAAAATAACTAATATTTTTGACAACTTTTTATATGGGTGTTAACTGGACTCTTTACATATAAGTAAATTAGAAGTATTAAAAATTAGGCGAAACTACGTTGTTGGTCCCTAAAATTTATCTATGGAGCATTTTTAGTCCCTAAAGTTTCTAGTGAGCGCTATTGGTCCCTAAAGTTTCAATAATGAGTGCTAGCAGTCCTTCTATTAATTTCTGTTAGTTTTTTTGTCTATGTGTTTAATGGAATAATGATGTGGCAATTTTTTAATGATGTGTCTTTTTTTTTAATAAAAAATTACATATCAAAATACACATCAACTTGGATCTCCCAAATCAAACCCAGTCCTATTTTGAATCATACACTAATTTTCTTAGGAACCAAACAGAACTACTACTACTGATTTTCTTAGCAATTTGCATCTTATAATGACCGCCTGGCTTCTCCAAGATGTAGTACTACCTCCACTCTCTATAAAACCAAAGGATTTAAAATCAAAACCCCAATTTGAATTAAAATGAAAAAAAAAAAAATAACTAGGACTATTTGCGATAAAAGAAAAAGATGGAGGTACCCTTTTGATCGTCCACCGGAAAATATATTATATAGGGTAGGGAGATGCCTTCCAAATGTGGGTGTTAGACTAACCAATTTCGAAGATACCCATGTACTTTGGAGAAATATATGAGTTGTTTTTTTCCTTTCACTACCCTAATAATTATAATCACTATTATGTTATATCTCCAAACCTTGAGAATGTTTTCAATTTGTATTTGATTTTCGGCATGTACTACAAATTTCCAAGCGGTGGTGAATCTAATAGCTAGTAAGAAGGCAGGCAATGGTAAATTCGGCAAGCCAGGTTTCAGCGATTGGAGAATATTAGTAGTAGTTTTGTTTGGTTAGTAAGAAAATCAGTGGAAGATCCAAATAGAATTGGGTTTGATTTGGGATTCTCAAGCTGATGTGTAATTTTTTAATAATAAAAAATTGTCACATTATTAAAAAAATGCCACATCATTATTCCGTAAGACACATAGACAAAAAAACTAACAGAAGTTAATAAAATGACCACTAGCACTCATTATTGAAACTTCAGGGACCAATAGCGCTCACTTCAAATTTCAGGGACTAAAAGCGCTTCATAGGCAAATTTAGGGACCAACAATGTAGTTTCGCCTA
Source organism: Quercus ilex subsp. ballota (assembly GCA_032727855.1). Classification (NCBI taxonomy): domain Eukaryota; kingdom Viridiplantae; phylum Streptophyta; class Magnoliopsida; order Fagales; family Fagaceae; genus Quercus; species Quercus ilex. The sequence continues at coordinate 15,668,072 of CM064916.1, read as the reverse complement.
AAAATTATACAGATACTTGATATAAGATTTGAGTAAATTGAGAATATAATTTAAGAAAAGCATAAAATTAACGTGGATTAACTTAATTGTTGAACTTTCACTTTAATTATGTATAGATTAATAATATTCCACATTTGACAATTGATTATCACAAGCAACTTAAAATTCATTAAAAAAATTGTAAAATATAATAGTAAGGAAGTCGATTTCTAGGTAACAAATAAAACACCTTATATTACCATTCAAAATTTTTAAGCATTACTACCATCTAAAACTCAAAATACGTGAATAAATTTTTTGAAAGTTACAATTTAGTGGGAGTATTATAGCCACTACACATTGCAATATTTTAAGAATCATAACATGTGATTAGAATTTAATTGAGAGGATAACAATACAACATATTTCCACTTTTCCAAAATATTAAGGGGGAAATTGTCCGATTTTAAAGTTTAAAGAGAAATTGTGAACTACCCAAAACATAAAGAATGAAAATTATTTTAATCCTAAGTTTTTTCTCTTTCTTTTTTTTTTTTCTTTTTTTGTGTGAGTGTAAAACTATGTGTTTTTACTTAAAATGATGCATAAAGGAAAAAAAATACAAAACAAAATACAAAAATTCAACCCAAGAAAACTGTATGTGAAACTGTGAATTTGGCTTAACAAAAATTGACTAATAAAAAAAAATTCTAGAAACACAAAGAATGACACAACATTTTCATAATACTTTTACAACTTTGTTATATTTTACTTTGATTCATAAGGAATTGACACTTCAGCAATTGTGATATCCCTAAATGCCAATCACATCCCTTAGTTTCCCTCTCTCAACACCATAAATGTCAGTCACATCCTTAGCCACAGTTTGACGAGATGGGATATCCTTAATTTGCAACTTAGGTTGTAAGGTTGTTGAATATCTTTGAAACTCATACTCTTCAACAAACCTAAAAAGCAACTCATCTATTATAATCATTTTAGCGAATGCCTTCCTAGAAGCCTCAACAGTAAAGGCTGTTGGTACAAGCCGTAACCCTTCCTCCTCATTCATTTTGGGTTGAAATGCTAAAGTTTGTTGCCCTTTACGTGAAACTCTACTGGGGTTCTTAACACAGTTTGGGGTATGATTCAATAAATTAGAAGTACCATGACCCTTACAATTAGCACGATAAGTTTTTTGGCAATAATGGCGAACAGCCTTAAATTAACCCTCACTAATCTTTATTTTTTCAAAATGATCCTAAGCAGTAGACTTTTTCCTATTAATACCACAATCAGCAGCTATCTCACTCACCTTGGTTTTATCATTAGGTTTAGGTGGAAGTGCCTTAGCATTAGTTGGAGTGGCGACAGGTCCAGCTTGGACAGCGGGTTCCGCTTGGGCAGCTCTAAATTATGATGAATGAAAATTATTATTTTCAAAAAAAAAAAAAAAAAAAAAAAGATGAATGAAAATTATTAAACTCTAGGGAAAAAATAAAATAGTCTCTAAGCATAGGCATGACTCATGAGGACGTGCATACAGACCAGTAGATGTAAGGAGAAAACTTAATGCAGCGGTATTTGAAAAAATAAAAATCTATTGAATAGTGAAACCTATGTCCAACAAGTTGAGGTTCAAAAATAAGTCTGCTGATATTGTGGACTCGGTTAATCTCATTCAACAGAACAGGTACACCTTCACTCAGTTAATCCCATTGTGGTTTCCAGCAAATTAATGGCAACCTACCCCACATGGTTGGATCAAGATTAACGTTGATGCAGCTACGACAAAATCCCTCACAGTTCTAGCAGCCGTTCCAAGAGATGATAATGGCACTGTCATCAAAGTCTGGTCAAGAACACCCTCCAAGCTGAAGCTACTGCCATCCTATGGACTGTGCTACTAGCAAAAATTGAAATTTGAAATATGGAGCCATATTGTTGAGGGTGATGCCAGGTCTTGCTTCGACTCATTAGCCTCGCCCGTGTCCGCACTTGCAACATTATTAGTAATATTCTATGTCTTTAGAGAATTTTTTGCTGGTTGTATTTTTCTTTGGGTCAGGAGAGACTGTAATTTTTAGCTGCACATGCAGCGGCTAAATTCTTTCTTAGAACTCTTCAGTCTTCCAGAGGCTCTTGCAGTCGCTTGTAAGGTAGAATGCTTTCCTTTCCCTTCTGAGTAACAATACATTGAAGCTTATTAAAAAAATTAAAAATAGAGGAGGCCAGACGGAAACAATAGACAAGAATTTGGTGCCATTCTTGGTGACTGACTACTCAAAAGTGCTGACTGGTCTGTTCTCTCTCCTCAAAAACCCAACATTCTCACCATCTCTATTTCATTGATGGCTTAAATCCTATCCTAAGTTCCATATTCATACCTCCATCCAATCTTTTTATGGACCCAAGTCTTTCTTACCGTTCTGTTTAGTCATTCAAATTAATCTTTTCGGTTGTATTAACTAACTTTAGTTATGGAGCTTCTTGACTCATGCTGAGATTAACCAAGGACATAACTTGTTTGATAATTCAATTGTCACAAACTCATATTCTCCTCATATAGGAGACTAGGCAATATCATTTAGCTACAAGGCTCTTGACAATAAATAATTTAAAAAGGTCATCCCTAGCTGATGAATACAAAACCAGTTTATATTTAACCCCCATTTATGTTACTTCCCATCATCCACCATGTTCTTGAACTGCAAGATCATAATGCAGTTGCTGCTAGATTTGCTATGCCAAAAAAAAACCCAAGACTAAGAAGTTTGAGCAGTTGGAAGTGAGTTCAATAACATCTAGGACAACTAGGCATTCGTTCGAATGATCTAAGTAAAGCTGTCATATATCTTTGCCGGTATTATTACAGATACGAACAGGGGCGGAGCCAGGAATTTTTGTTTGGGGAGGCCAAGTTGTGACACTAATATATTTATCAAGACAACTTCCACACCCACACACACATGTACACGCGCGCTTTTTTATTATATATACACACATATATATACACACACTTTTTTATTTGATAAGTTATATATATATACACACACCCAACAACAACAAAAAATATCTTAGTATTTTCAATCAAAATTATTTTTGATAGCGATCTTTCATAAAATAAAATTCATTTTTTCCATTTTCATAGTCAAAATCTTAAAAAGTTTCATTTTAAATACAAATTATCAAATTTTATGCTAAAGTAAGTAAAAAATCTTTCAATTGAACTAATGAAATTTTCAAAAACATGAATGATCCAAAACTTGGAGAAATAAGTTAGGCTCCAAACATATTTAAAGCTACCTTGCTCTAACACATTATATGGCAACTAAAGACACATTTCATGTGTAATTTTAGTGACAAAAAATTTTTAATGAGTCAATGACTTGTTAATCGTCACATAACGGATTGAAAAATATAGATTCAAATATGTTTGATACCAAATTTTATCAAATATTTAACAAATATAAAAGCACATTTTACAATAAAAAATAGAATTGCGAAAAATAAAGTTATATCTCTATAACTATTAGACCAATTTTTTTTTTTTAAGAGCATCATTGGACTAATTCAAATATTTGGGGGGGTCAACTCTTATTTTTGTAGGCTAAATTTTAAAAACATAAAAATAATTGTATATATATTTAAAAAAATTTTAAAATTATGCCCCCGCCCCCCCCCCCCCCCTTATACATGCCTCCGCCCCTGGATACGAATAATATAGATGATGATAATAAAGATATTCGGTATAACCATGTAGAACCCTGTAACTTTAGAGCAACTTCTGGAATCACAAATATGATGAGTCTCTAAATGAAATGGTATTCTTAAATTCTTAAGGGCCAGTATAAACCAATTATCCAATAGCCTAATATTTTTTTTCTTAAAATCAGTTTCCAAGTTCCTCTCCACAGTTTGAACTAGACCCTCACCTAAGAAGCTTTAGTAGCACACAATGGTTCAGAAAAGTATTTGATCAAGCCAGTTTCAACAAAACTCAACTGGCTAAGTAAACTAAGTCCACCTATTATGTGTTATAGAAAATTACCTAATTATGCCGTGATCATCATTCCATCACTTACTGCTTTCCTAGTTTCTGCATAACTGTGGACTTCACTGTGAGAGGGAAGACATTCAATAATACCCTCTTGCCCTTAACAGAGCAAAAACACCATCCCTTGTTTCCTTGAGTTGCCTTGACCCCAATTAACTTGTTTTTCTTAAGTTGACAAGTAAACAGCCTATTTCTTTGCTTCCAGGCTTTGTGCTCTAGACTTGAGATGGCTTCTTTCCAAAAAAAATAAACAAAACAGATGGCTTCTTTCAAGCCATTGCAACTACATTACCTGAGTTCTGGAAAATGAAATTTGATAGCAGCCTAAAAGCATATGAAACAAAACCATCAGGGAGAAATTCAGGGCTGCCAATTTAATCAGAAACTTTTTTTTTTTTTGGTTGTCACTGGGAGGCAGAGGAACTCCTGTTCATTATATCAAGTCCAGTCATATAAACATTGCTGCCAGAGCAAACTCAAAGAAAACCATAGATATCACCTGTCTGTCTTCAAGGGCCCAACTATTTGTCCCATAACTTGAGGTTCAAACTTCAAAAGGACAAGGACTCCTGGAGACACTAGTTTCATATTCATGGTGACGGACTACTCCAAGCAATCACCCCCCCCCCCCCCCCCCAACTCTCTCTCCCTCTCTCTTTCTCTAAAACCATACATTTTTCCTACCTCTTTTTCATTAAGGGCTTAGATCAAGAAAGACTTGAATCCAATCTTTTATGGATTCAAGTCTTTTTGAGCCATTAAAATCCAATCTTTTCTGTTGCATTAGCTAGCAGAAGGCATGGAGCTTTGAGACTCGTGACATATTGAGATCAATCAAGGACTTAACTAACATTTAAAAAAGGCCTTCCCGGGTCAGGCAACCAGCTAGAGATGACTTCAAGAAAATCTAGGACAACCAGTCATTTGATTCATTGGTCTAAGTAAAGCAGCTATATATCTTTGAGGTAGTTATTATAGATACCAGTAGCATCGATGACAATAATGAAGGTAATAACCATGTAGAACTTGGTAACTTCAAAGGAACTTCTGGGAACATAGATATGTAGAGTCTCTGGATGAGATAGTCTTCCTAAACCTTGTTAAGTCCAATATAAACCAAATTGACTAAGCTAGGTAATTATGTAAAAAAGCTTTTAACCAAATATTGTCAGCCAATCATCCAATAGCCTAATAGTTTTGGTCAAAATTGCGTAAGATCAATTCCCAAGCACTGCACAGTTTGAATTAATCCACACCCAATAAGCTTAGTATACAAAAGTTCAGCAAAGTATTTGATCAAACTAGTTTCAAAAACACTCAACTAGCTAAGATAACCAAGTCTAGCCAACAATGTTTTTCTCCAATATGTGTAATAGAACATCATCATCCACATCGGTACAAGGGTAAGTCTAACCAACATTTAAATGTGATACCACAAAGATAAATTAACAATAAGGTCAACAACATATCTAATCGAGGGGTAAAACTAAAGCTAACCAAGACCTGATTATCCCAGTAAAAGCTAACTCATTTGCTAATCAATTAAGAAAATTAAAGTAATACTTCATATTGATTAGGGAGATTCTGGAGTATAGGTTGAATTCGGACCAAATCTTATCATGTAAATGTGTCAAATGGCAGATCAAGTTGGTCAGGCTATTTAAATAATACTAAGCTTGTCCTTAATGGGTTGAAATAGACATAAGTTAGTTAATTATTAACAACAAGCTCAATTGGGCACAATTTCTAACCAAAACACTTTAAACAGGACTGAATTACAGGCTAATATTTATCCCCATTAGACACAATGTGCTTATTCATTTATAACAAATGAGGACTCCAAACCAGCACTAGTCCCAATAAAATCTTTAAAAGGGGAAGATTTTGGTACCAATATACAAACTGATCAACAAATTATTAGTACTAGTATATAATCCAGCTGAGTATAATAAAAGCTAACTCCTTTCCTAACCAATACTCTCATATTGATGATTACAATTATTATAGATCAGGTTCTGAGCTGATTAAGTGAATATCCTACCACATTGATAAAATTCTAACCAAATCTAATCATATAAGTAGGTCAAAATTCCACATCAAGTTAGTTGACGTCCAAAACAAACTAATCTTATCCTTAAAAGGGTGTCAACAAACAAAAGTTATCTCTTTACCAACAATAAGGTCAATTAGGCAAGCCAAGAGCCTTGTAACTCAATGACATTGTCCGATCACCTTTGTAAGGAGAACCAGTGCTTGAATACCCTCTCCTGCACTTATCATGACAATAGAATTATCAAAAATAATCTCAATTAGGTACAATTTCTAAGTTCTAATTCTAACACAAATACAAAATATGCAAGACTAACATTACCTACATGGTTAGAATTCTCCCATTTCATAGGAATTGAGACGTTCACACAAATTATAATTTACTTGTCAACCAAACAACCAAATTTTCATGAATCTTCAAGAATTAACAATTCCCAAATTTCCCATCTCAAATTCCTCCTTAACCACGAAGACTTTCCCTCATTTCAGTTATAACCAATGAGGACCCTCAAACAGCACTAGCAAGGTAGGTGGGGCACAAGTAGTCAAAAACAAACAAAGCCATCGATCCTCTCCATTTCACATGAAATGGAAAGAGTCCATTAAGATTTGATTTCCTAGATCAAACATTAATCACAAACTGACACATAATTTAATTTTTACCCCAATCATAAAGATGATCAATTTAAACAGAGAGATATCATTTTCCCAAAATTTTGGGGCCAGCCATATGTATTCTTTTCTGCACACAAATATACACAGACATTAACAACCAATACATAATTTTGAAGCAACAACAACAAGAAGATCAGTGCAAAAAAGCATAAACAGCAGTGGAAATATAAACAATAAAAGCAGAAGAAACCAAGAATTCAACTGATGCAGTGTGAATTCTACTTGTGGGGTATTAAGAAGCAAATAAACTCAGTTTGGCATCACCACTTTTTTTTTTTTTTTTTGAAAGTAACTTTTCAGTTTACTTGTTCATGTGTAACTTTTTAATGCCTCACTTTTTCCAAGTATAATTATTTTTTAATCAACTTTCAGCAAATAGACAAATAAGCTTTCAGTAAAAATCTGCATTTGAAGGCACTCTAATCACCACCAAAAGCACATTAATGATTAAAGAAACAATAGAGGAATCCAGTTTCTACAAGGAAATTTTCAGATTGTATGACACCAAATGCAAAACTTTTGATGCTTACTAGGGTTTTTACCTACAAATCTGCACTTAATATTTTAAGGGTAATTCCAGATTAGTACATCCTGACCATTCTTCACTCTTGTCTTGTCTCCTTTATTTTCTTTTGTTCCAAACATACTAGAATCTATGATATTTTTAAAGGAAACAAATGATGCTTTTCCCTTTAATTGATAACATTCTGACTAACTGATTGCATTTGCATTATCCTAGTAGAAGATTTGTAAATACCAACTTTTAGCCATGACCACCATTACCAAAACAAAGTGAATAGTTGAGTTGGACACTAATCAAGCTGTGAATCGCAATGTCCCTGTCCAAGCAGAAGTAGAGGTGATTTGAAAATGCAGTTTACATGGTTATGCATTGCAACCTGGCCACGGTATGCATAGAGGATGATTGCAAAACCTGTATTCAAGCCTTCTAGAGCTATCTTCATGTGTCATTGTTCCTTGGAGAATTGTAAGCATTACAGCTGAGATCAAAAGTTTAGTAAACTGTAATTATAAATAGACCTATCTCTTTTGATTGCGTCCCTAGAGTTGCTAACAGGGCTGCCCATTTATTGGCCCACTGGTCTTTTGCTGAATAGCATTTTTGGTTTCATCCGCCCAAGCTCAACTGAATCTTTTGGATGTAATTTTGGAAGATGTTGGTGCTGTTTCTCAACTCTCTCCTTAATATAAATTTTCCATTCAGCAAAAAAAGAAAAAGAAAAAAAGATGCAAACTCAAAAAAGCCACCACCTGGATAACTCCAAATTAGTTTGATGATTGTGGCAACTAACTTGTTTGAGCATCATGCAAGAATCTTCTTTGAATCAAGACACAAAATTTGAAAGGGTGTCAAATATCATACCACAAACAAATGCTTTTCCCATCTCCAATTTTTAGATCTTCTAAGTGTAGTATTAAGATCTTCTTCAAGACTTAGAACAATACTTCTTCTTCTTGCCAGTAGCAGACCATAAAACTCTCCCAATTTTCTTCCAATATATGGCGGAACTTGCCTAGGATGCATGGAATCGTTGTGGCAGAACACTTTGTTACTAGCTAAATGAAACAGTCTTGTTTTAGTTGTAATAAACCAGCTAAGGAAAAACTCTTCTTATTACTCCAAGACAGTGAAGAAGTATAATGGGTAGTGAGAAATTGAATGAAGTATCAATGAGTCATAATTAATCCCAAGGGAATTGCAAATCACAGTATTACTAACAATTAAGACTTGACAGGACCTAGCTAAAGGAATCACATTTTAAAAAGAAGTGCCTTTAAGCATTGGGGACCTTGATAGAAAACATGGTGAGCATGTTAAAGCATCTCCAGCAGAGTAGGCAAATTTTTGTGCTGTTTGGACAATCAACAGTGACATTTACCTGTTGTCTACTCACTTTTTCAAATACGTCTTCCAACAGACTCTCTATCTTTTCTCAATCTCATTTAAATATTATTTCTTCATTCATTCTTTATTCTTTTTTAATCTTTATTTTTTCTTCCTCTATTCATTCTCAACAATTATATTTTTCAACAAAAAGTGTTACATCCACAATATTTTTTGCAATATTTTTACAAGAATCATAACAAAATCTTATATGGAAAGTTGTTACTAGTTCTAATTTGAACCCCACCACTGAAATTATATTTTTATACACCAATATTAGCAAATTACTTCAAATTTATTGTAAAAATATTGTGATAGTAATTTTAAACTGTGATTTCTTATTCTTTGTCTTTCTTTCATCCATACCTTTCCTTTTTTTTTCTTTTTTTTTTCTCTTGCATTTTGTCCACCACACACATATACCCATAGGATTCCATCCTCTCCTTTTTTTTTCCTTTACTTTCCACTTGATTCTAGAACCTCCCTCTCTCTTTCTTTCTCCAGCTCTCTCATTTTCTACTCTCTTTTTTTTTTTCCTCTTTTTCTACTTGATTCCATAAATTCTCTAACTCTCCTGTGATACATCTCATATAATCTTGCTTGCCTTTTGGTGTCATTATCTTCAAACACACATAGACACGCATTGAGAGAAAGGAGAAATCGTCTTTGCTCCACCACACCGCCACCGCTACTCCTCCTCCTCCTCACTGCAGAGTGCATGCAACCAGGGGTCATATCGGCTTCTATTTTTTTTTTTTTCTTCTTGATCTTTTATTGTTGTTCTAATTTTTTTTTTTTTTGGTTCTTGATCTGCTGTTGTTTTTTTTATTTTAGATTTGTTGTTTAAATTATATCAGTTTTATGAGAGCAAGAATTTTTTTGCTTTTATTGTTGTGGTTTGATTAATTTTAAGATTATGTTTTTGAGTTTGTATTTTGATTATGCTTGAGTTTAGATATGTTTGAGAGATAGATGGTTGTGTTTGTAGCCGTTGTGTTTGTAGCCGTGAGAGGAGAGAAAAAAAAAATATTTTTTTAATTCAACCGATATTATTTTAAAGAGAAATATTCTTTGCATAAGCTACGGTGATTACTACAGTGCTCTCCAGGCCTGGAAAGCTACTGTAGCAAATCTTTAAAAAAAAAAAAAATAGAGATAGAGAGGCTATTGGAGGTCTTTTTTGGTGTGAACATTGACTTTTCTCTCCAAAATTTAGAGATAGCCAGCCTGCTGGAGATGCTCTTACACCTTTTATTTGATAGTCTCTTATTATCTCGCAAAAATAAAAAAGAAAAGTAAATAAGCTGACAATACATTAGTTGGTGGCAAACACTAAGACTGATAGTCACTTCTGCAAACACATAAGCTCACAGTACATTAGTTGATAATCATTTCTGTTAATAGGTCTTTTTAAAAAATAAAAATAAAATTAATGAACAAAAAAGATAGGAGGTGCACCCAATAAGACTGAATTTTATAACACACTTGATTTTTTTTATTTATTAGCTTTTGCTACTTTTCAAATACAACTGAGAACCTTTTGAAGCCTCCTTAATGAGTGTATAAGGACACCCATTAACATAAATCTATCTTAATTTAAGGTCACCCCATTTTATGATTATCCAAATAACAACATAAAACGTAAAATCAATAATTTAGGGACACGAATTTTCATTGTCCATTGAACTTTCTTTTTCTTTTTTTTTTAATTTATATTATAAAAGTCATATTTTGATGACTATTTTTATAATTACATCTTTTCATCTTAACAAGCAACAAAAAAATTGTGTTTCTGGTGTTTCTTTCCTAACATAGGAATAAGGATAATAGCTAAAGGTAAAGGTTTCTCTTTAAAATGCTTCTCCTCTCCATTCATGCAATTAATAAGGCTAAAAACCTTGCCGATTAGCTATTATGTCAAACTTGGATGTTCTGAAGTTATAGTGTATTGAGAAACTTTGCTATGAAAGCAACTGAGTTCTGAAATCAATTCTTAATTTAGGTGAGCCTCAAGGTGGTATTTGAATTGCAGTGGCAAACCAAATACTTCAACTTCCAAAATTAGCGGTGACCATAAAGTGATATTGCCTACTCAATAATTTGAAATCAAAAATAAAATTTTGGAAATGTACAGATCAACCATTGCGTTCTTAGCATACATGGTGCATGATGTACAAATCAAAATTTCCCAGAAATCTGTACAAAATATAACATGCTTCTTTATTTATATTGCCCAATGCACAATAAATATTTTATAGTATTTTTTTATTGGTAGGACCTAATGCATAATAATTGTTTTCGGCTTGCTAATGCAAATGTAGACCCCAGAATAAAAATTCTCATAAAATTCCTTACTCTCTTCCTCCGTAGTTTCAATTGGAAATAGAAAACAAAAATTCCAAGACCGCAAAAAAATACACAATTTTTTCCACAACTCTCCATGTGGTAGATTCTGATTAGAGAAAAAAAAAAAAAAAAAGATGGGTCCGAGTGACAAGAAGATTTATGAGTTTATTTGTGGTAATAGAGTAACACAATAGAAAATTCATCTAACAATTTTTGCCCTTTCTCCCTGCAATCAATTTGAATATGATAAAAACCAGAACTCCCTAATAACGATTAAAGTTTCTGATAAATTTTCAAATAAAATTATTATTGAAAAACATGCAGTCTTAAATAGAATTACAATACTCAGGATAATTACATGGATATAGATCATAACCACTATGCTAATCTGATCCAATTCCAACACTAACACACTTAAAAATACTTCCAAATGAAAAGTATAAACCCTCATTCAAAACAGTAACAACTGAAAACAAAAAATAATTAACGGATAACAAAGGCTAGAGTGACCAGCAGAACTGCTGCATATCTGTCACCACTTAGTGGACTTTAGAGAGCATACAGTTTGTATGGCCATGAACAGAAGAAGTACAATAGCAGCACTGGTAGAAGCAGCTCTCCAAGGAGTGCTAAAATATTGACGCCATAACGTTGCCTTCCATTTATGCCAAGTTATATTATAGAATGAATTCAAATCTTTACATATTTTCAAGTATTAGGGTTCCCATTAACCCATAAGATATTGGTGTTAAGACGGTTGACAACTAATGCTACAGCATCGCTGTCGACAAGGTAATTAACGAGGATTCCCTTATCACAAAGTAAATTTACATCTTTGGAATTATCAATAAGGAATTCTAACATGACAAAGAAATTCGTAACAAATGGGTGTCATACATAACCAGATTCCTCTAATGCAATAATGTTTCGAATAAAACGTATATTCTCATCATTTAACGTAATGCATGAGATTTCCATAACTCCATTCTTCAAATCGAACCTCATGTCAAAAAAGCACCTATCATATTTTTTCACCACCTTACGTGACGCCTGCCTAATGCAACTGGGTTGCAGTGTATTTCTTCACTTTAGCCCCTCCATGTAATATGCCCAGTATATCTTTCCTCTCAATTACATAAAAGAATCTAACCAGATCTATGAAGTGTTCTATGTTCCCATAAAAATTCTTAAAGGCTTTGTAGTGTTCTATGTTCCCATTGAAATCCTTGAAGGCTGTGAAGTCTAGCAAGTGGCTGAATCAGAGTTAGAACCCCTATCAGAGTCAAAAGAACCCCTTTCTTTAAGGAAACTTGCTTTTGAATTCTTTGAAGAGTACAACATTCATAGGTTGGCCTTTAGGGATTTCAATGCGAACATAGAACACTTCACAGCCTTCAAGGATTTCAATGGAAACATAGACCACTACATAGCCCTTTAAGGATTTCTATGCGAACATAGAACACTTCACAGATCTGGTTAGATTCTTTTATCTAATTGAAAGGAAAGATATACTGGGCAGATTATATGGAGGGTCTAAAGTGAAGAACTACACTGCAACCCAGCTGCATAAGGCAGACATCACGTTTAAGGTGGTGAAAAAATATGATAGGTGCTTTTTTGACATGAGGTTCGATTTAAAGAATAGAGTTATGGAAATCTCATGCATTATGTTAAATGATGAGAATATACATCTTATTCGAAACATTATTGCATTAAAGCAATCCTGTCATGTATGGCACCCATTTGTTACAGATTTCTTTGTTATGTTGGATTTCCTTATCGATAATTCCAAAGATGTAGATTTACTTTGTGATAAGGGAATCCTCATTAATTACCTTGGTGACAACGACACTGCAACATCAGTTGTCAACAATCTTAACACCAATATCTTACGGGTTAACAAGAACACTAAATACTTGAAAATATGTAAAGATTTGAATTCATTCTATAATATAACTTGGCATAAATGGAAGGCAACATTGTGGCGTCAATATTTTAGCACGCCTTGGAGAGCTGCTTCCACCAATGCTGCTATTATACTTCTTCTGTTCACAGCCATACAAACCGTATGCTCTCTAAAGTCCACTAAGTGGTGACAGATATGTAGCAATTCAGCCGGTCACTTTAGCCTTTGTTATCCGTTAATTATCTTTTGTTTTTAGTTGTTACTCTCTTGAATGAGGACTTATACTTTTCATTTGGAAGTCTTTTTGAGTGTGTTAGTGTTGGAATTAAATCAGATTAGCATAGTGCTTGTGATCTATATCCATGTAATTATCCTAATTTCTGTAATTCTATTTAAGACTGCATGTTTTTCAATAATAATTTTATCTGAAAATTTATCAGAAACTTTAATTGTTATTAGAGAGTTCTGGTTTTTATCAGATTCAAATCGATTGCAAGGAGAAAGGACAAAAATTGTTAAATGAATTTTCTATTGTGTTACTCTTTACCACAAATAAACTCATAAATTTTGCCACAATTTTTCTGTAGCTAATTGAGACTAGCTTCTTGCCACATAGAACACTATGTTCGCATTGAAATCCCTAAAGGCCAACCTATGAATGTTGTACTCTCCAAAGAATTCAAAAGCAAGTTTCCTTAAAGAGAGGGGTTCTTCTAACTCTGATAGGGGTTCTAACTATGATTCAGCCACTTGCTGGAACAGAATCTCTAAAACAAAAAAGGGAAGCTGATTTTCAAGTAATACCAGGTCAGATTCCAAAACTGGTTGCATATATTTTGGTATCCCCGAGTCAGATTTCAAAACTTGTTGCATCCACTTTGGTATCCTGATTGTAGGATCGTCCTCAAACAAATTTGAGTAAGATATCAAGACGTATGCAAGAATGAACATCCCATCCACCAGGATCATTGTCACAAATCATCACTGCTTATGCTGGACACAACAGACTCTGCGTAGTAAGAGCGAATTTCTTTTTCCCTCGCTCTTATTCTCTCTACTAAATTCTTCAAGTCTATCTTAGCCCGTTGAATTAAACACTCACAAAACCGTACTTTACACTTTTTCATGGTTTGTAATTTTGCATTGGAGCAATGAATAGGGCCAATTGAAATAAGCAGAGGAGTGGAGGCTTGCTCATCCACTTTGCGAAGGTGATCTGGAACAATGATCATACACCCAATTGAGAATTGATGCTTCGAACTTTCAAACATTGCTTTGATGTCAAGTACCAAATCTCTACTTCCATTTGCATTTGAAGAGCTTCCTATCTATCAAGATAAGAGCCACTAGGATTAAAAACATACCCCGTACAACACGCTATAATTTGACTTCAAAGTTCATTCTATGCCACTATCTTCTAATATGTTAAAATGCACTGGTGTTAAAAGAATAATGATCATTTTATACTTAATCGTTTATAAAAATTTAATTTAATCATCCCATTGAAGAATATGGTATTGTTCAATAAATTTCCCACTGAAGTTAGTCTTTGTACTTTTGAGTTAAATTCTAGAAATGTAAGAGAATTTTGAAATCAGAAGTAACATTAATTAGGCTGAAAGTAGTTTTAACATATGAGAAAAGTTATCAAATGCCCGTATAGGCTATATTTTTATAAAAAAATTATGCAAAAAGAAAAAAAATAACTAATATTTTTGACAACTTTTTATATGGGTGTTAACTGGACCCTTTACATATAAGCAAATTAGAAGTATTAAAAATTATACAGATACTTGATATAAAATTTGAGTAAATTGAGAATATAATTTAGGAAAAGCATAAAATTAACATGGATTAACTTAATTGTTGAACTTTCACTTTAATTATGTATAGATTAATAATATTCCACATTTGACAATTGATTATCACAAACAACTTAAAATTCATTTAAAAATTTGTAAAATATAATAGTAAGGAAGTTGATTTCTAGGTAACAAATAAAATACCTTATATTACCATTCAAACTTTTTAAGCATTACTACCATCTAAAACTCAAAATACGTGAATAAAATTTTTTGAAAGTTAAAATTTAGTGGGAGTATTATAGCCACTACATATTGCAATATTTTAAGAATCATAACCTTTGATTCGAATTTAATTGAGAGGATAGCAATACAACATATTTCCAAAATATTAAGGGGGAAATTGCCCGATTTTAAAGTTTAAAGAGAAATTCTGAACTGCCCAAACATAAAGAATGAAAATTATTTTAATCCTAAGTTTTTTCTCTCTTTTTTTTTCTTTTTTTGTGGTGAGTGTAAAACTATGTGTTTTTACTTAAAATGGTGCATAAAGAAAAAAAAATAAAAAACAAAATACAAAAATTCAACCCAAGAAAACTGTATTTGAAACTGTGAATTTGGCTTAACAAAAATTGAATAATAAAAAATAAAATAAAAACAATCTAGAAACACAAAGAATGACACAACATTTTCATAATAATTTTACAACTTTGTTATATTTTACTTTGATTCGTAAAGAATTGACACTTCAGCAATTGTCATATCCCTAAATGCCAATCACATCCCTTAGTTTCCCTCTCTCAACACCATAAATGCCAGTCACATCCCTAGCCACAATTTGACGAGATGGGATATCCTTAATTTGCAACTTAGATTGTAAGGTTGTTGAATATCTTTGAAACTCATACCCTTCAACAAACCTAAAAGGCAACTCATCTATTATAATCATTTCAGTGAGTGCCTTCCTAGAAACCTCAACAGTAAAGGCTGTTGGTACAAGCCGTAACCCTTCCCATTCATGTTGGGTTGAAATGCTAAGGCTTGTTGCCCTTTACGTGAAACTCTACTGGGGTGTTCTTATCACAGTTTGGAGTATGATTCAATAAATTAGAAGTACCATGACCCTTATGATTAGCACGATAAGTTTTTTGGCAATAATGGCAAACAGCCTTAAATTGACCCTCACTAATCTTTATTTTTTCAAAATGATCCCAAGCAGTAGACTTTTTCCTATTAATACCACAATCAGCAGCTATCTCACTCACCTTGGTTTTATCATTAGGTTTAGGTGGAAGTGCCTCAGCATTAGCTGGAGTGGAGACAGGTTCAGCTTGGACAGCGGGGTTCAGCTTGGGCAGCGGGTATTGTTTGGGAATGGGGTGCATCACTAGAGGGTTCCATAACCTAGAGACATCAAATTTAAGCATTAGCAAACAACCATAAAAAAACTAATTCTAAGAAAGATCATTGTAGTTGACCTCTTAAAGGGCAAAGTCACATACACTGGAGCTTTGTAGAATAAGAAATATCATTATGCATAAGAATTGACTTCACAAGTACTGATTTAATTTAACACTCAGTGTTCTGTATCAAGGTAAACTACATGGCACTTCATGATTTCATTTAAATTACAAGTATGTATGTTTAAGAGTCAAGACAAAACTTAGAACTGATATAACTATAAGCATTTGAAAGAAATTGACCTTGGCAAAAGTACTTATATCATGCAAGTAAATGCACAATATACTACTCTCAGTTATTATACGAAATAACATAAAAGAAAATATATGATAGAATGAATTTCTAATTAGCTTCTACATGGCTTGCTCGAATATGTTCCTCCAGTAATTTCTTTTCTCTTTTAAATCTGCCAATAAACTCTTAACACAAATTACACTTTTTTTCTTCGTAAGAACAACTTTTTCTTTGTAAGAACAATTCAGAGGATAGAGTCTGGGTTCAATACTTATCTTATATACATCCTCAAAGCACCAATATGAATACCTTTGAACATACTATGAAGCATGTATTCCTATCTTACACATTCCATGTTGCTTACTTGAGTTTAGTTGTTAATGTTCCTTCCATTAATATAATTATTTCATTTCTCATCAACGGACAAGATCAACTTTTATATGTATATCAAAAATATGAAGCTTCTTTTTAGGTTCACTTATGATTCACGCTTAACCTAACAGAATGAGCATCTAATTAGCTTTCAATGGGCTTACTTGAATATGTTCATCCACTATTTTTTTTCCCTTTCTTTTAAATTTGCCAACAGAAGAAATTACAGTCAGATAAAAGCTTAGAAAATAAAAGCCTCAAAAAGAAATTAGAAAGACATATCATCGTCAATTTGCAAACACAATTATTGCAGGCAGATATTGTGCTCAAACAACGACAAAACTCAAAAATAACACAAACAATTACAAGAAGTTAAAAAAGAAACAACAGAAGAGAAATGATACCTCAGAGAACTCTTAGCTGTTAGGGATTCACCCTTGAAAAGGAAGCAAAAAGCCTACTTGAACAACTTTCAACTCCTGTATAAAATTAGGTTATGAAAGCAAAATGAATCAAACAAATGACTGAAATGAGCAATCACATAAGAAGATAAGAATGTGTTTGCATTTCATCTTTTTAAAATAGGGGTTCATCTTTCTTTTCTTTTTTTTTACAGTGAAGACACAAGTATATTGATCAAAGAAAGAAAAAAAAAACAAAACAAGGAATAAAACAGGCAGATAAGAAAATAAAAATGTGTTTGGATTTTATCTTTTTTAAAATAGGGGTTCATATTCTTTTTTTACAGTGAAGATACAAGTATATTGATCATAAAAAAATAAAATTAAAAAAAAAAAAAAAAAAAACAACGAATAAAACAGGGCAGATACAAATCACACTCAGAGCACACTAAAATAATGAATCAAACTAACTATAATGTCTTTAACCAACAAACACGAGTCTACGAAAAATGATAACACAAACAAACACACTCAAATTAGGGGTTCCATCTTTCAAAAGTGAGAAATCAAGTCTTTGACCAACAAATCAAATAAAATAAAAATTTTGGCTTCATTTTTTAATCCAATCTATTGTTCAGTTTTGGTCCCTTCAGTTGCTTTTCATATGATTCTTATTACATATCAAAAAATAATCATTTGAACAAAATGATAAACCAATATCACAAACACAAAATACAGAAAAAGAGGGATGAAAAGGGGGAAAAAAAAAATTTACCTGATCTGAGACTAGGAAGCCGAGACTGAGAGGCTGAGAAGAAACTGCAAAGATTTTGAATCTTTGATGTAAAGGAGTAAAGGTGAGAGAATCAGAGAAGACTAGAGAGCACAGAGAGAGGTGAGAATCAGAGAAGAACAATTTATAGACTGAGAGATGAGGGTTGAGATTTGAGAGTCTTTGAAGTGTAGCCGAGTACAGAAAGGGTTGAGATTTGAGAGTCTTGAAGTGTAAGCCGAGTAGAGAAAGGATAAAGGAAAATCTAATTTGGTTTTTTTTTTTTTTTTTTTTTTTATGGGAATTTGGTTTTTGATTTAAAGTGTACCCGACTAGCCGTTCCATATCTTCCGCAGAAGATTTTCTTTGCGTGGAAACTGTGTAATATGAGATTTTTTTTGCGTGAAGTCTTGCGTGTATTACTAAACAAACTCAGCTTTTAGTCCAATCAGTGCACCTCTCCATTCAGGCTTCACGTGTTCTAGAAAGTACCAAATATATATATATATATATATATAATTTTTTTTTATCTTAAACCATCAGTCGGGTCGGGCTTTACGGGTTTTTAACTCATTAACTCGTCACCCGAACCGACTATTTAGATATTACTAGAGAGGGACCCGAATCTGACCCACCATGGGTTAAATTCGTATCAACTTTTTGTTACTTGGGCCTAAATTCGTATCCGTGTAGTGAAGATGCAAACATTTTACTAGGTTCCGATAAGGTGCTATAAAAAATAAAAAGATTGAAGAGATTCTTTTTTCTGATTTCATATGATATGATATTATTTCATAAAAAATGTTTCATGATTAGCATTTATTGATAGTGGCCATAACTAAGAATACTGATTTTTTTATTTGAATAGCCTTGTAACTTTAATTAATACCTCCCATGCACAAAGTATTTGAGTATTTTTTTTTTTTTTTTGCTAAAAGTATTTGAGGATTTAAGGGTGAGAAAGAGGTCAAGTCATGTGATTAGTAGTATACCGTAAGTCTTTAACTATCTCAAATTAAAAAAAATAATAGAAAAAAAAAAAAGAACAAGGAGGAAGGAACGGTGACATGGATGAGGCTCAACCTATTACTCGACTCGACCTAACCACATTAAGTAGGGGAGGAAGGAACAGTGACGTGGATGAGGAAATTTCAAGATCTCTGCCAAGTATGGGTGGAGATATAGAACAACTCTCGAAAATGGGAGATTCTTTAAAATATGGGTCAAATGCGTTGCGATTGTACAGATTTCCATATAGGAAACCCAACACTTGACTCGTTAGAGTTGGGTTTCAATGCATTTTACATATCACCAACCACCTCACAATCATTGAAATTTGGCCAAAGCTTGACAAGTCAGTTGGGGTATAATGTGTGGGGGTTGGTTTTTGCAAATATAAGGATAGTCCTAACTAAAAAGGGATCGCATCTTAAATTATGTAACAAGTCTTGGGTCACAATATTTTTTTCACAACCACTTACAGAACTTGTTGTGATTGATACAAAATAAAAATTGTGTTAGTGGTAGATCCAAGTTAAAGTGATGTTGCTCAAATTAGAACTTGCCAACTTAACAAGTTATAAATACGCTAGATTGTGAAAACTATTATATCCTTAACATTAGTCTAAATATCGGCGGCGGAAATTACACCCATTTTACTTTATATTAAACTCTACCAAAAAAGGAAAAAAAAAAATCCTAATTCATGTATACGTGGTTTTGTTAGACTAGGTTTAGGCCTGTGCTAATAATTAAAGTAGAACCGTACAATTTTATGGTTTTTTTTAATTTATAAATAATATAGCTTAGTTATTCATGTATAGTTTTATAAAGTCTAATGTTTTTTTTTTTCCTCAAAAAAAAAGATTTAATGTTTTCTGTGCAACTGTACTTTTATCAAATTTAAGCAAGTAAATAAATAAGTTTTCAACCCAAAAAATAAATAAAAAGACAAAGAAAAATGATCCAATCGCAAATTAACTTATTACAGTAATATTAATGCGTCATATACAGCTAATTCTCAACACAAACATAATTTGGACAGTTACATCCTAGGTGGCTAACCACTAACCTATATATGTATTCTTTGACTTCCTCAACTTTTTAGATAAGCAACATGTTTGTGTATTTTTTTTATTATTAAATTAAGTCTGTACTATATCTCATACATAAACTACTATTATAAATGCACAACGTTCTTTTTTTTTTTTTCCTGATGATCAAGAGTTTAAATATATGTCATCTGCTCTTAATAATTACTATTTATTATCAAATCAAAAGTAATTTTTTTGTTTCTCAAAAAAAAATCAAAAGTAATTGGTTTTTTTATATAAGCAATGATTTTGAAATTCAGATATTTTATTTGACGACGAAATTTTTTTTATTAATTGAGCTTAACTGAAACCGTATAAATACGCAATGCAAGCAGAGCAAAGCATACATTGTTCATAATACCATGGTTGTAACAAAGGAACAAGACAGAGAAACTTCTAAAATAAAAAAAAAAAAAAAAAAAAAAAAAGAGGCATAAACATGAGTAGCTATACTTGAGTAGAGAGTAAAAAAAGAGGCATAAATAAACAAGCATTCACAACCAAGTGACCCAACGTCTCAGTAAACACAACGCAAAAAATGGAGGAACATGGAAAAAACAAAAAAAAAACAAAGCAAAACCCAGCAGCTCATGTAAACAAATGGAGGGGGAGCGTTTGGGTCTCACCGGAAAATGGAATTGGTGAATGGAGCTGACCTGGAGCTAGGCCTTGTGCTGATTGGTGGAACTAGAGCTTATTTTGGTTGTGCTTGTGCTGTGAGTTTGGGAGAAGGAAAAGGGAAAGTGATGAAGTGCAAGTGGTGTGGGTGGGTTGAAACTGAAAACTGAAAACTGAAAACACTGTAGCAAAATAATTTTTAAATATGTGAATAGTATTGTGAGACCCATCAACAGTGCATAAACAGTACAAAAACAGTACATGAACAGTGTATAAATAGTATTTTTTTGTCTCAACACAGTAAAATCACGGGATTTTACCATTCACGTGCAGAAAAAAAAAAAAAAAAAAAAAAAAAAAAAAAAAAAAAAAAAAAAAAAAAAAAAAAAAAAAGGAAAAACGCAAAACGTAGACGCAGCTTTTAGCTTAAACCAAACGCCCTCGGTGCTCTCAATGATTTCTCTTTGCTTTAGTTGGCTCAAAAAATTCAACGATCCACTTTTTGAAGATTACTACAAATTTACAACCATCTCCTTCCTTTCTCAAACAATCTTATAACAATCTCACACCAAGCCTTCTCACTCTTTCTCCGCAATTATCGTTGCAGTAAAGCTTTGTTCAATCTCACACTTCCATCAGAACTCAAATGGCTAAGAACCCCACTTGAGGTTCTCAGAATTTGAATATTGATTATGATCTTTTGGATAATTCTTCTTGATTGAATCTTTACTTTCCATCAGAATTTGATCCCTCTCTTGTTTATTATACTGTTCTGAGATTTCAAATTTTGGTCATTTTGAGCTGGTTTTTCAGTGAAAGACTGTTTCTTTATTTCTGGGTATCTTTTATTTTACAAAAGAGGCTCTTAATCTCCTAATTTTTAAACTTACCCAAAATTTTATGAAGTCTACAAACCAGTGCACCGGTGTTATTTTTTGGGGGTGGGGGAAACACCAACGAAAATCCATCCACCTTTTTACCCATGTACAACTTTAAACTCCCCATTATCTAGCACGCACATGTTTGATCACCTGTTTTATTTGAATTCAAATTTCTTACTTCCCCATTTGATTAGCCACTACAAGCTTTAAAATACTTACTCTATTTTAATATATTTCACGTTTCAGTTTTTTTTTTTTTTTTTGGCACAGACTTTGATTTCCTCAATTTCTTGTTTGAATTCATCACCATCTCTCCATTGAGAAAGGTACATCTCCTTTGATATTGTTTCAATTATTAATTTGTATTTTTCATTGCATTTTCCTTTTCTTTGAAATAGTCTCATGTTTGATTTAATCTCCTATTTTATTTATTTATTTCTCATAACTTTTATCACTCTTTTCCAGGTTCTTCCCACAACTCCATTGATTTTCCCTAATTTTATCTTACTATAAACCATCTCTTCTTTGAAAAATGTATTTTTCTATTCACTTTTTAAACATTCATCACTCCTAAAATTTTGGTGAAAAATTTTGTCCTATAAAAAAAATAGGGGAAATTATACATTACCACCCTAAACTATACCTCATGTTACATTTTGCACCCTAAACTTTTTAAATGTACGTTTTGTATCATAAACTATAACTCATGTTACACTTTGCATTATACCGTTAAGTTTGCTGTTAATTTAGATGAAAATTCAAAGTTTAGGGTGCAAAGTGTAATAAAAAAATATAATTTAAGGTAATAAAATGTAATTTATCTTTTGTTTTTAAAGCATTGAAAAGAGGGGCAATTAGGTCTTTTCACGTAGCGTAATATTTTTCTATCTGAGTTAATAGCAAACTTGACATCGAGGTGCAAAGTGTAACAAGGGTCATAATTTAAAGTGCAAAAAGTGCATTAAAAAAGTTTATGATGCAAAATGTAACATGAAGTATAGTTTAGGATAGTAAAGTGAAATTTTTCCAAAAAAATAGAAAAGTGCATAGAGACTAGACTCATCACATGCACAAAGTGCGTGTAATAATGCTTTTTTTCATTTTTTTTTCCCCGGTTTAGTATTATAATGCTTAAAAGTGATATATAAATAACTATGTGTTATTTTTTTTAAAGAATGAGATAAGATAACATGGAATAATATTTAAAAATGAGATAGAGATCATAAGAAGTTGAAACTAATGGGACATTTGAATTTATTGATTGGGATAAGAATTGTGATAAATAAAAAAATTTGAGATTTAAAACAAAAGAAAGATGATATAAGTTAGCGTGGATGGATGGAGATTTGTGATAACTATATAGAATTTAGATAACAAATATTTTGGAATGTCTTAAAAAAAAAAAAAAAATAAACCATGGAAATTTCAGGATAAGAATGAATACTTTTTACAGGGTAGTGGGTTTTTTTTTTTTTTATGAAGATAATTGAAGTATTTAAATTTAAATAGATAACAAATACAGATAGGAATCAAACATTTGAATATAAATGGGTGGTAAGAATAACGGTTTTTATTTTTTTACTTTTATACGTGAGATAGTATTACTGTTTAAACCTTTTTTGTTTTAGAATTTGTATAGATTACCTGGAAATCTAAAGATGAGAGTCATAGTATAATAAAAATTGTTCATAATCATTCCTATATTTATCTAACAAAAGAAAAAAAAAATTCAACCACGGTAAACTTCAACCAAAAAAAAAAAAGTTGATAAGAAGTTGTTTCTATTTAAAACAATAATTTTAAGTTGTGAATATGTTGATATAAACAAAAAGAAGAAGAAATTTATTTAAAATCAAATACCATAAAAATCAAGTTATTAATGTTAATTACAATTTTTTTTTCCTGCTATATTGTAAAAATCAAGTTGTTAACATTATTAGCATTTTTTTTTCCAAAAAAATTTATATTTATCCAAAAAAATATATTAAGAAAAAGTCAATAACAAATTTATCATCAGCTCCTCCTCATGTATATATCCTCCCAATGAAAGTGATTTTTTTTTTCTTCATGGGATTAGTTATACTTCTACGTACACAACTACACATTTTAATATTTCATGTTTTGGAATGCTTTGTTTATAATATTTAGATAGACACAATTGCAAGTTGTAGTTATATGGCACTAACCAACTAAATTTGCTTCTAAAAAAAAACCAACTAAATTTAATCTCTTTTTAAAATTTGATGGTTCCATGTTTTGTTAAAACACTTATTGTCATTTTATCAAAAGATATTGATAAGAATAAATAAATTGTTGGTCTTATCTATTATTACAATATAGGTTAAACATGTTTTGTTAAAACACTTAGAAAATGTTCTACTATGCTTTTATTGTATTTGCCATGATTTATAGTTTATATATTTTTCTCATACTTTATTTGGAGGAAGTTAAAAAAATAAAATAAAGACTTGATATTGTGTTTACCAATTAAATAATTAAAAAAAAAATTATTTTCACTTGTATTGTATTAGTATCATATGGTTAAAAAAAAGTATTATCCATTAAAATTTAAATGAAAAATATATATTAATTATTTGGTTATACTAATTTGAATCAAATTTAAATTTGTTTAACTGGTTTTTATTCATCAACAATGTCGTAGGCCCATGACACTCCATTATAGTTTAACTATACTAGTTTTGTGAGTTCCAATTAACTCAATCGGTAAAAAAATTTGTGGTCTAATAAACAGCAATTACCAATTGCAAATGTCGTAGGTGAGAACTCTCTCAAAATATATACATACACACACACACATATATATATTGTACTAGATCTGCAGAGCATTAATTACAAAGGAATATAAAATTAGTAGAGCAGTGTTATGAACTTAGAGTACTTGCAGCAGTGGAGCTAAATAACTATATAACTATTTTAGCTCCACCAAAACACAAAAAACCACCATCCAGCAGTGGAGCTAAATCTATATTTTTTAGTTTCATTGCTACAGTGCACATCTATCTATAGATGTGTATTATAGCTGAGAGCTAAAATTAATAATAATATTTCATTAAATTTCTCTCTCTTCTTTTATTAAAAAAATACTTTATCTTTCTTTCTTTTTCTCTCTCTCCGGTTTCTCTTCTTTCTTCCTTTTTCCTTCTCATTTTTTTTTTTCTCTCCCTCACTTCTCCGATCTGTTCTAGATCTTCATCTTCATCTTTGATCTATTATGGGTTTGTCTTCATCGCCGATCTGTTCTGGGTTTGTCTTCATCGCCGATCTGTTCTGGGTTTGTCTTCATCGTCGATCTTCATCTTCATCTTCATCGTCAATCTTCATCTTCATTGCCCACGTCGCCGTCCCACGCCACCGACCCATCTCGCTTAATCCTCCATCTCCCCGCTCACCCAACGCCGACAAGCCTAGTCCTCCATCTCACTACCGATCCAAGCTCCATTGTCGGCCTAAGCTTCATCATTGATCCAAGCTCCGCCGGCAACGCCTTCATCGAACTCAAGAGCGCCGTGGATTTCATGGCTATGGCTAGATTTCATAGGTTTCTCTGGGTTTCATGATGGTGGTTTGGCTGGGTTTCATGATAGCTGAGTTTCGTGGGTCAGTGGTGGTGTGGCTGTGTTGGTGGTGATTTGCATGGTGGTTTTTGGCTAATTTGGATTTTTGGCAGTGGTAGTGGTGGTTGTTCTTGGCTTGCTAGTTGTTATTGGGTGGTTTTGGGCGGTTGTTCTTGGTTGGCAGTGGCTATTGATCGGTTTGTGGTGTTTTTTTATTGTAGTGAGATGTATTATTTTATTATAGTAAATATATTATTTTATTGTGATGTTTATATTATTTTATTGTGTTGAAAGCTAAAATAGATCCACTGTTGCAGCATGTGCGTAGATAAAATAGATAAATTAACTTTTTGTAGTGCCAAATAATTAAATTTTTAGCTCTACTGTTGTAGATGCTCTTACGAATAAACAACAAAAAGAAATGTTAACACTATTCTAAGGTGTCTGTTAAATATGATTTATTGTAGAGTTCACATTGTATAAATTGATGAAAGAACTAAAAATAGTATTGAAATGCCAAATAAAATTCAAAAAGTTGGCTTATTGGCTCTACACCTTATAAAATTGGTCAAAATTCTAACAAAAAGTTGACTTTATTAATATGAAGTTGTTTAGGTACACGTAAACACTACCCATAAAAAGAATAAAAACCAGTGTAACATTGATGGAATATTGAGTCTGGTTTGTACAAGTTTTTTTGTTTTTGTTTTTTTACTGTATGCATGCCCTGCAAATTCTAAATTCCAGACATTAATCATTGACATAGTTGAAATATTCCAGTAAAAAATTCCTCTTATAGTTTGGGCCAATTCTATTGAGTCTTTTCAAGCGTACAAAAAAGCTTATCAAACTCAAATAGTGCACGGATCTATAATAGAAGCCAATATTGACAACTTAAAAGTAGATACTTATGCTTCGACATATAAGCTGCATATTTAGGTTTTGCTTTTCTTCATCATGTCCATATCAACTTTTTGTTACTTGGGCCTAAATTCGTATACGTGTAGCGAAGATGCAAACATTTTAGTAGGTTCCGATAAGGTGCTCTAAAAAATAAAAAGATTGAAGAGATTCTTTTTCTGATTTCATATGATATGATATTATTTCATAAAAAATGTTTCATGAGTAGCATTTATTGGTAGTGGCCATAACTAAGAATACTGAATTTTTTTTTTTTTTTTTTTGAAGAGCCTTGTAACTTTAATTAATACATCTTCATGCACAAAGTATTTGAGGATTTAAGGGGGGAGGAAAAAGTTCAAGTTATGTGATTAGTAGTATACCATAAGTCCATAACTATCTCAAATTAAAAAAAAGAAAAAAAAAGAACAAGGAAGGAGGAATGGTGACGTGGATGAGGCTCAACCTATTACTCGACCTGACCACATTAAGTAGGAGAGGAAGGAACAGTGACGTGGACGAGGAAGTTTCAAGATCTCTACCAAGTATGAGCGGAGACATAGAACAACTCTCGAAAATGGGTGATTCTTTAAAATATGGGTCAAATGCGTTGCGATTGTACAGATTCCCATATGGGAAACGCAACACTTGACTTGTTAGAGTTGGGTTTCAATGCATTTTACATATCGCCAACCACCCCACAATCATTGAAATTTGGCCAAAGTTTGACAAGTCAGTTGGGGTATAATGTGTGGGCTGGTTTTTGCGTATATAAGGATAGTCCTAACTAAAAAGGGATCGCATCTTAAATTATGTAATAAGTCTTGGGGCACAATATTTTTTTCACAATCACTAACAAAAATTGTTGTGATTGATACAAAATAAAAATTGTGTTAGTGGTAGGTTCATGTGAAAGTGATGTTACTGAAATTAGAACTTGCCAACTTAACAAGTTATAGATAGGCTAGATTGTGAAAACTATTTGTATATCCTTAACATTAGTCTTAATAACGGCCGGGAAAATTACACCCATTTTACTTTATATTAAACCCTACCAAAAGGGGGGGGGGGGGGGAATCCTAATTCATGTATAAGTGGTTTTGTTGGACTAGGGTTAGGCCTGTGCTAATAATTAAAGTAGAACTGTACAATTTTATAGCTTTTTTTTTATTTTTTATTTTTTATAAATATTATAGCTTAGTTATTCATGTATAGTTTTACAAAGTCTAATGTTTTTTTTTCCTAAAAAAAAAAAGTCTAATGTTTTTCTGTGCAACTGTACTTTTATCAATTTTAAGCAAGTAAATAAATAAGTTTTCAACCCAAAAAATAAATAAAAAGACAAAGAAAAATGATCCAATCGCAAATTAACTTATTACAATAATATTAATGCGTCATATACAGTTAATTCTCAACACAAACATGATTTGGACAGCTACATCCTAGGTGGCTAACCACTAACCTACATATACCTCATAAACTACTCTTATAAATGCACAACGTTTTTTATTTTATTTTAATAGTTTAAATATATGGCATTTGCTCTTAATAATTGTTATTTATTATCATATCAAAATATTAATTAAATTTTTGGTATAAATGATAATTTTGAATTTGAGATATTTTATTTCACGACAAATTTTTTTTCTCAATTGAGTTTAATTGAAACCGTATAAGTCATGTGAGTTTCAGTTAACTCAATTAGTAAAATCTTTAATAATTATATAAGAGATCTATAATTTAATTTTCATTTACATTAAAAACTGATTGATGTTTTAACCTAAATATAAAAAACTACCATTAAAAACAAACACCATAGATTAAAATTCTCTTGACAAAATAACGTATAAGTCATCCAAAGAGTGTGCTATAATCACATGAGTCATTATATTACTGGTAGATGTGCTTGTAATTGTGGTCCAAAAGAAAATATATATATTATATTACTTTGCCGTGAAACTTTTGGAAAAAGCGATGTTTTCAACCTTTGTCACTTGTCAGATACGACATTGTTCACGCTTATTTGGTGATGTATTTGGTGATGTTCAGGTGTGATTTCAGTGAAAATTAGCTATGACCAATCTTTTTTTCTTTAAAAAAAAAAAAAAAGCGCTATGACCAATATTGTCCAATACAAAATAAAATCAATAAAATCTTAATACATAAGCCTCTAAGCATGCACTTTACGCATGTTTAGAAACTATTCTATTTTTTTAGTTACATGTTAATAATTTATATTTATTATAATTTGAAAATGTATATTTTTTATTTTTCAAACAAATAAAAATGATAAGTTTTAGAAATAAACAATACCAGTAATTTCTTTTTTGAGTGTTAAAGGAAAAAAAATTCTAAATTTTAGAAATTCTCTTTTTTAATTTAAAATAAAATTTGTTATTTGACATTTATAACATTTTTTCTGAATGAAGTTATTCTTCATTAATGAGAGTATTTTTGAACCACATAAAAATTCAGTTGAAATAAATGAATTCTTTTATATATAGTATAGATATAAATTAAGAAATTATAGGATAAGTTTTAAGTTTTGAATTCATAAAAGAGTAAAGATGGAAGGGAAAAAAGTTCAAATAAGCAAAACCAAAATTTTAAAGGAACAATAAAAGTCAAATGATAACGTATCAAAGACTTTCTAATGTAAAATTGGGAAGCAAGCAATCTAAAGAGAAATAAAAAAAATTTGCTATTTTTTTTTTCATAATTTACTAAATCGGTTCTTGTTACAAGTTACAACATCACATTATCTTTTTTTTTTTTTTTAATATAAGATAGAAATTCTACTCTAACATAATCTAAGTGTATATGTGTGTGAATCTCCCTCCTAAAAACTTGAATCTCGGTCCTTACTCTCCACACTCCACACTTGTAAAGTGACCATCTCACCAAAGGTGTGCAGTGGTCACATCACATTATCTTAAACCAATATTAACATTATTTTTTAATAATTATGTATAAATCACAATAAATGAAGTCAACTGTTATGAAAATTTTGGTATTTTTAGACTTATTTCAAAAAAATATTATTAATTTCATTATAACAAATTTACAATCTAATGTGACATTGGATATAATTGGTCGCCTTCATATATAATTATATAGTATAACCTATACTTTTTATTCTCTTGCTTTCGGTTTTATTTTGCTTGCACAAAAGGAAAACATACAAGAAAAAAAAAAAACAAGTTTATTCTCTTGCCTAGAAGCAATGTTGCTTTTCTAGTTTCTAAAAAAAAATATTGCTTTGCACCCTCAAAAAAAAAAAAAAAAATATTGCCTTTTTATTTTCCATATTTTCTCTTAATTTACTTCATCGGCTTATGATTTTTTTTTTTTTTTTTTTAGAAAAAGTCCAGACCTTATTATGAGAAATTTTTTAAATCAGTACAGATTTATCGATTAAGTGTAACATCTTCCATCCAAACTAAAGTTAGTAATTAGTATAGATTCAAAGTCTAGTGGAACATTTGGGATATCACTTTTTTTTTTGTTAGTTAGTATTTTATTCTATTTTCTTGCTTGGTTGTGAACTAGTAATAAAAATATAATAATTCTCTCCAAATAATAATAATAATAATAATAATAATAATAATAATAATAATAATCACATAATTTCCATAACTTTCATTTCATATATATTGTCAATTTGTCATTGGTACTCTCAATGATTTCTATTTGCTTTAGTTGGCTCAAGAAATTCAACGATCCACTTTTTTGAAGATTACTACAAATTTACAACCATCTCCTTCCTTTCTCAAACGATCTTATAACACTCTCACACCAAGCCGTCTCTCTCTTTCTCCGCAATTATCGTTGCAGTAAAGCTCTGTTCAATCTCATACTTCCATCAGAACTCAAATGGCCAAGAACCCCACTTCAGGTTCTCAGAATTTGAATATTGATTATGATCTTTTGGATAATTCTTGATTGAATCTTTACTTTCCATCAGAATTTGATCTCTCTCTTGTTTATTATACTGTTCTGAGATTTCATATCTTGGTCATTTTGAGCTGGTTTTTCAGTGAAAGATTGTTTCTTTATTTCTGGGTATCTTTTATTTTATGTGATTTTTCTTTATGGGATTTGGTTATGCTGTGTTCTTTTTGTTTTTGTTGTTCGGTGCTAGCTTTTGTATTTTTCTAGAGCTGTTTTTATGGGACATCTTAACGTGAAATTTCAGTTCTTTACTTATTTATAGACATGTATTTGGTATTCGTTATCTAATTCGTGTTAAAGATCTAATCTTGTATGATTGTTTCTATTGGCATTCGGTTTGTAAAATTTGTTTCTTATATCTTAAGTTTTGTGGGGGGCACATACGTTTGGTAATTGATTTGGGAAAAGTTGAAGGGGATATTTGCAAAAACCATGAAATCTGATCGAAAAAAGTTTACTTCAGAATAGAATTATAATGATCATATTTGGCAGATAATTAAAAAAAAAAAAAAAATTTCTCCAAATATGTTGCTTTGGGATTATTGGATCACAAAATCTGAATTTTTGTTTTAACAAATATGGGCTTTTGAAAAAAAAAAAAAAAAAAACTTGGACTATTGCAGGACATGGTTCCCAATTGGAGTGAATTTTGATTTTGATTTTGATTTTGATTTAAGCCAACTGTTTATGCAGGCAGGAAATACTAATTTATGCAACATATTTGTGTAGGAAATGTTTGTTTCAAGGCATAATGTTTCAATTTCCTGCTTTCTGATGAATATTCTTGAAATCATTTAATCTTGATTCTTACTAATTTGAAGTGATTTGATTTGTATAGGTGGTTCTGAAGACCTTTCCTCAGATGCACAAGGAGGGTCTCGGGATAAAAAATCACTGGTTGTTTGCTTTGGGGAGATGTTGATCGACTTTGTGCCAACAGTTGGTGGTGTTTCACTAGCTGAAGCACCTGCTTTCAAGAAAGCTCCTGGTGGTGCTCCTGCTAATGTGGCTGTTGGTATTTCTAGACTAGGTGGTTCAGCAGCTTTTATAGGAAAGGTATTTTAGCTTTCATCTGATTGCATGTCAGTTTCTAGATAAGTTTCATTTCATTGTTCATTTCTTTCTATTTGGTATCTGTATAACAGAGAAGAATTAATATAAATATTTACATGCAAACAGGGACGCCAGATATGTGACTAAAATATCAAAGACCTGCTTCACTTGTTAGGATCCCCCCCCCCCCCCCCCCACCCCACCTAAAAAGAATAATAATTAACGTGACATGAAGAGAGCGCTAAATATTTAAAATTTTTGTTTTGGCTATGAAATTTGTTAAAATTGCTGATCATGTAAATGTGTTTTTATTCTTCTAAGATGCTTTGTTAAATTGCTTTTTCAGTAATATTTTGTAGCCTGAGATGTATACTTTTTTGGGCTAGCTGTTTGTGTCTAGACCCCATTGTGTGGAATCCTCTGTGGTTCCAAAATGTGACTCAGAGAATATCTTCTCTAAGATTCTGCAGTACCTCCTTCAGACTTGATTGCATTAAAAAACTATTTGACCTTATGTGTAATGGGATATGGATTTTAGCTGCTTATGTTATCAGTGGCCTTTTTTATTTTTATTTTTTATTTTTATCTTTTATAATTCAATAGTTACAATGGAGGAGGGGGGGATTTTAACCTTGGATGTCTTGGAAACACCAGGAGGTGCCAAACAGTTAAGTTTAAAGGCTCTTGGCTTACCAATGGCTTTTAGTAGCTCCAGAATTGTGCTTTTCAATCCTAAAGATTTTTTGGTGGTGGGTTTGTGTATGTGGTGTACAGTTTTTATGTATGACAATGGCTCCTTGATTAAACTTAAGCTCAAGTATAGCACTGATTCTAAGTTATTATCTATGACAGGTAGGTGCTGATGATTTTGGGTATATGTTGGCCGACATTTTGAAACAAAACAATGTTGACAATTCAGGCATGCGGTTTGAACCCACTGCAAGAACTGCACTAGCTTTTGTTACGCTCAGAGCTGATGGTGAGCGTGAATTCTTATTTTTCCGTCATCCAAGTGCTGATATGCTTCTTCTTGAATCTGAACTTGATATAAACATTATTAAGAAGGTATTTCCTTTTAAATTCTATGATTAAGAACATATCACAAGAGTTATTGATTCTACCACTGATGCTTTTATTGATTTAAAAATCTCATATCCAAATAATATTTCAATACAGGCAAGGATCTTCCATTATGGTTCAATTAGTTTGATTGATGAACCATGCAGGTCAACCCATCTTGCTGCAATGGGCATTGCCAAAAAGTCTGGTTGCTTCCTCTCCTATGATCCGAACTTGAGATTGCCATTGTGGCCATCAGAAGAGGCTGCTCGGAAGGGCATAATGAGCATATGGGATCAGGCAGATTTTATTAAGGTGTAATATCTAATGATATAGGATTTATACATGAGTGTTGTTTGACGCTGCATTGCTGCAAATTTTAATAGCGATATTTATGGTATGTAACCATGACAACAGAATTCAATCATATGTAACATATAACTCATCTGGGGTTAAATAAATTTGCAGATAAGTGAGGACGAAATTAGATTCCTTACTGGTGGAGATGATCCAGATGATGATAATATCGTGTTAAATAAGCTCTTTCATCGCAATCTTAAGCTTTTGGTTGTCACTGAAGGTTCAGAGGGTTGCAGATATTTCACTAAGGTAAGTGTTAGTGGACAATGTAAGAATCATCTGGCAGTGGAGATGCATGATCTTAGTTACTTCTTGGAAAAAACGACTGCAGTTGCAGTAATCAATAATTTCAGATAATTGGGTTTCCTTTTATTTCTGTCTTATTGGTCATTTATAAGAAAACTGAAATTCCGTTCAGGAATTTAAGGGCAGGGTTGCTGGTGTTAAAGTTAAGCCTGTTGACACAACTGGTGCTGGAGATGCATTTGTCAGTGGCATTCTGAACAGCTTGGCTTCTGACCTAAATATTATCCAGGTAACTTTAGTCCTTACATGAATTGAAGAAATCATTTTTATTTTTGTGCTAGAATTAAATAGATCATTGGATTAAGTGCTTTCCATTGCTTATTTTAATTTTTTGCATTATATTACTTCTAGTTGGATCTAATCAGATGCTCATACTTAACGTGTTCTTAAGAAAATAATTTATCTGTATTAGCATTGCAGGTTTGGGAACCTACTAGAATGCAATACTCTAAAAAGCAACAGTTCCCTTCTTATCGGGTCATTTGGAATATATTCATTGCTCGTGATATATAGTTGAGTTGTATAATGTGAGAAATTAGGGGGGGGGGGGGGGGGTGGGTGGTGTGTGGAGGGTAAATGCATGGGTGCACTATTTGAGACTAGTAGTCTGGGTATATGTCGATGATCTTAGATTCTTGGGAACACCATTGTTTCAGTTGTTTGAGCCTGAATCATTTGGCTTGGCATGGATGGTCAGTCTTTAATGTGCATTGGAAGTTCTTTTCCTCTATATCTAATTAAAGTGTTCCAAAAACTGCTTTTTTTTTTTTTGTCAAGAAGAGTTTATTTATAATAAGAGATGATATGCAATTTCATTCACTAAAAAAAGAGGAAATTGATAATGCAACTGCTTCTCAGATCCTTTCTATAAACAGGAAATTTACCAAGCTCATGGCTTTCTATTTCCAATTTTCCTTCATCAAAGTAACCCCATAGACACCAATTTTCTAGGAAAGCTTTCCTGTGCCATCTCTTTTACATTGCTTAGAATTTGTGGGGTTCTGGATGTGCAAATAATTTTGGCTTCCCTCATTGTACTTGGTAGTATTTTTTGTCTGAGGTAGCATTATATACTCATGAAAGATTTCTGGATTTGTGGTGTTAATGGCTACATGACTAACCCTTCATCTGGACAGTGAGATTCATAAGTAAATACTAAATACAACCTTGTGGAAATGAAACTGCCATCCCATCCGGGTTTTCAGTTGGTTTCTGCCTCATCTCCTAACATGATCCAATGAAAAAGTGGTTCGCAGTATATTTCAAATTATTCACATGCATATCTCAAAGATAACATCAAAAAAGCATTTCACAGCTTAATACATAAATATTTCATTTCTGTTTGTTTCAGAAATTAATATTAAATTCACTTTTTTTCAGGATGAGAAGCGGTTACGGGAAGCTCTACTTTTTGCCAATGCCACTGGTGCCCTCACGGTGACAGAGAGGGGAGCCATTCCTGCCCTACCCACAAAAGAAGCTGTCCTCCAATTTTTGCAAAAGCTCAATGCATGATAGAACTTGAAACAAAAATCCTAGTTCATGTACTTAAAGGCTTAAAGGAATTAAGCTAATGTAATGAGTTTCCTTGCTTAGGTAACAATGAGCTTCTTGCTCTCTTTTTTTTGCATAATAACTTCTATGGAACTTTCCATGTATCCCACAATCCCTGGCTTGGCTTGTCCCTATTTTTATTTATTTATTTTGAAGGAGGAAAAAGGGTGAGGAGATTCCTTACTTCGGCATAACCATAATAGCTCCTCTACTCGTTGAGGAACCAATGCCTGAAGTAGTTCCCTCTTTTAAAGGATGTTGCCTCCATATCCAATGAAAATTTACTATCAACTTATCCAATAGGTCTTCAAGACGATGGTGGGTAGCCAATGCGTAACCATGGAAGCCCACAGTATCAGGCTTGCCTTTTGTGTGCCTAGACCTTGCCACAACATTTAATTTTAGGTCTTTGTCACGTTGCCTAAAATTTTTCTAGGCAAAAAGAACTAGTGATTAATTTCCTAGTGGAAACAACGTTAAACCACGTTTATAATTATTTAGTAAATTGAGAGAGCCTGAGAGTGAGAGAGAGGCAAGGGTATCGTGACTGAGAGAGTGCAGCAAGTGTAAAATGTTTTACCAATATTTTAAGTGTAAAATGTTTTACACAAATTTGCCTTTGTTGGTTTGGTTGACTGAAAATATTTTACATTTGGCTAAATATTTTACTACAAAGGTAAAATGTGAAAATATTTTCTTGAAAATATTGTACATCAAAACAAATGGAGTGTTTGTATAAGAAAATAGGTCAGATTAAAACTATCTATTAATTTTCCTTATTTAGTTTGGTAGCAACAAAATTTTGGAATACAACTCTATTTTATGCGAAGTTAAATAAATAAAACAACTCTATATTCACAATTTCACATGAAGCTAAGTAAGGGAAGTTAAGAAATGATTTTCCAACTCATTTTAATGCTGCTATCAAATATAAGAAAATGAGATAATTTTCTAGAAAATGATTCATTTTTTAGAAAAATGTTAATGTCAAAAGAAATAGATTACTAAGTACGACTTACAAGCATCTGTCTGCGTCACTAGTACAATTAATTGATTAACCCAAGTAGCAAGCATAGGCTTACAAATACATTTAACAAATTTGAACTTGTTTACATACATATTGGATTTATGTATGGAAACATAAAATGGTCCGTGAATTCCAAATATATTAGCCGTTAGCTAGGGTTATGTGTTGAGACACATGACCCTTTTCATTTATTCGCTCTCATTCTCTCTCTACATCTTTCAACACAACCCTTTTCATTTATTCGCTCTCATTCTCTCTCTACATCTTTTATTCCCGCCCTCCCCGCCTAATTTTAACCATAACATCTTGCATGAACAATGTGCATTTAGATTATTTTTTGAAAAACTTTCCTAAGAGCCTCAGTAAGATTGCATTAAATATACTAAAATATCCTTAACTTTTTATGGGATCCAGAGATAAAAAAGTTGGCAAGGCAAGTGCATGAGTCTGTTAGGAAACTTTTTTGTTGAAAAATGAGTGTAGCATAGCATGTGGCATTAATGCTTTCAAATACTAACAAATATAAGAGTCTATTTGGACACTTTTTATTGTTGAAAACTGAAAATACTATAACAAAATAATTTTTAAATGTGTAAATAGTGCCGTGGGACCTAGTTTAAAAAAAAAATTGCTAAAATTCATACTTGCGGGTCCCTTGAACAGTGTACGATACCCACTATTTAAAACGCAAACATAGACGTAGCCAACTTTTCAGCGCAATCCAAACTAACACTAATATTTACTTTTTTCTTTTAGAACCAATAAATATCAATATTTATTTACTTAACTAAAAAATACATTTTCATCTCATAAGGAAAAAATCATATGACAGAATCTTAAAATGGGAACTTAGGGAACAACACGTACTAAGTCTTGCTCTATTTAAAGGACAAAATTTAAGTACAGTATTTTAGGTACTGTTCCTTAAGTTATTATTTTAAGATACAGTCATGTGGTTACTTTATTAAAAAATACACTTTCATCTCATGGAGAAAAATTCACATGACAGTATCTTAAAAAGAGAACCTAAAAAATAGCATTAAAATATTGTACCTAAGTCCTGCCCTTGTCTAAATTCTTAATTCTAATTTTTTGTTTTTTTTTTTTTTGTTTTTGGTAAACATCTTAATTCTAAATTTTTTATTTATTAACCCCTAAATTGCTGCGTCATTTTCTGATTGTCGCACATGCTAGGCATGTGCAGCGAGAGTCGAGTGTGATTGATCGGAACATTGAACCGGATTGACCCGAAAAATCGCACCGACGCACATCGGCATCAGTTTCGCGCAAAATAATAGTTGAAACACATAAAAGCTAAGCCCACGTTTTCCCCAATATATATATATATATATATATATATATATATATATAAATAGTTAAAATACAATTGAGTTAAAGAGTAGATCGGAGATGCATACATTGAATGATACATAGAGAGAGAGAGAGGGAGATCGAATCCAACGCCATTTTTTTTTGGTTTCCAAAAGCACAGAAAACAGAAAACAGAGAAATGGCTTCGAATCCTTCGCTCCGACCCGAGATTGGACCCGATGGCCTCGCTCGTGAAGCTCCCGTCATTGCCTACACCGAAAAGGTCTCTCTCTCTCTCTCTCTCTCTCACTTTTTGTTTGTTTGTTTGAATTTTCTTTAATTTTGTTTTTGTTTTTGTTTGGCAGATAATTGAGGAAGAGCAGATTCAGTTAAAGAAGTACGTACATTTCCCCAATTCATTAACTATTTTTTGCTGTTCAATTTATACTAAATAATCTTTATTTTCTCATAGTGCTTTGTTTGGATGCTGAGAAAATCAACATGAATCATGAATAAGTTTTGTTTGAATAACCTATTTTGAAGAATCTGATGGAATTTTTGAATAATGTGGAGGTTTTGTATTAAGCACAGAGTATTTGGTTAAAACTATAGACAATTTGCTAAAAATACTTGGTTTAGTTACTTAACC
This sequence comes from Quercus ilex subsp. ballota, assembly GCA_032727855.1. NCBI lineage: Eukaryota > Viridiplantae > Streptophyta > Magnoliopsida > Fagales > Fagaceae > Quercus > Quercus ilex. The sequence goes on along the minus strand of CM064916.1, from coordinate 15,630,775 downwards.
TCTGTGATAGAATTTGGTGTTTTGTTAAATGTTAGTTGTAAGTTTTAATGTTGAGGAGTGAAGCAATTTAATGATAAGTTGATTGAGTAGACACATGTTGTTAGGACAACATAAGTGTCTGTTTGGCATGAGCTTATAAGTTAGACTTTTAGCTTTTTACTTTTTATGTACAGTTTTTTAAAATTTCAGCAAAAAGTATGTTTTAGCACATTTTCAGCAAAAAACAAAATAAGCTGTTCCTAAATGGATACTAAAGTTGGTCAGAGGAAGCGGTGCTACTGTCGAAGGTAGTCTAATGGGGGTGACAAGATAGTTAGACAAAAGGTTTTGGAGGTGCGGTGGTTGCGGGTCATTTTTTATGTTGCTAGTGGCTATGTTATTTTAAAGTTAGCAGTGAAATAGTTTCTAGTGATGGTTGTGTGTTCATACTGTAACTAGTAGTGCTTGTTTGATGATCCATAGCCAAACCCAAAAATTTAGTAGTAGTAGTTGTGCTGCTTGCATTCTAGATGAGGTTGTGGTATCTGTAGAGTAAGTATTAATGCAAAGGTAATTGTGGTTGTAGAAACATGCTGATAGTGATGTTACGGTGATGGCAAGATATATAGGTGGCATGCAATTTTTTTTTTTTTTTTTTTTAATTGTTTGAAGTTTTGTGCTCGAACTGGTTGAATTATCAAGGTTTGAGAATGAATAAATTAAAAAAAAAAATGAATACGCAACAACTTCTCAATATATTTGAATTGTTTTGCACTAATGATTTTGAGTGCTTTGACAATGGCTTTGTATTGCTGTTTCTTTTAACATGTACTTTTTCTTAAAAAAAGAATCGAAATTATTTAGTGTTGTTGGGATTGGTTTCATTCATTACTTTTAGTTGTTAGGAACCTGGTGGTTCCTAAAGGGGATGGTTGGGAAGTGTATGGAAATTGATAGGATTGTATGGAAATTGACTTGATTCGAGGCAATCACCTTCCAAAGAATTAAGAGAGAAAGACATGGAAGATTATGAGAAGGAATGCACTAAGCAAGAAGTTGGTTATTCTTTATTCAATGCATAATTGAGAATTACAATCATGTATATATAGGAGACTATCTCTAATCTCATTGGCCCACATGGCTCAAGATAATTGGCTAGTTAATTCAACATGTGCTCTATGAAATAAACCATGTGTTAAATGAACTACATGTGATCAAATCCTAGCTAACTCATCCTAATCTCAATTAACTTACTAAATGGATTACAACAATTATTTCAAGACTCATATTTTTACCCACATGTGGGTTCCTAACATTAGCTGTGTGATTAATGATTTAATTAACTGAATACCTTAATGTTCTCTGCTTTATCTTCCCAGATACATTGAAGAAAATTATACCAAAATTCGTGATGTTGAAAGAGAATTTGCAAATCTCTCGATGGAGCTGAAACTCACTGCCGGGCCAAAAAAAGCAGGTTGGTGGGTTGTCATCTTTATTTATTCTTGTATTGTATAGTAATGAAAATTTTCTTCATTAATGTGCATAGTTGATTGATTTTGTTGTTGCTATCATGTATGATGCATGCCTTAAGCACTTGAACATTTGAGAAAGAAAATAGAAATGTCAACGGAGAAAATTCGTCTTGCGAAGCTGAAGGAAGAACAAGCACGAAAGGTTTGTCTATTTAATAATAGATCAAGCTTATTTATTTACCCTTCAGATGATATAATTACTCTCTGGCATCATATAAATAGTTTATCAACTCTCTTTTTCTGCTTCCTAAGTGTCCATGAAAGTCAAGAGTTGTTAACACTCTTAAGTCAATCAAGCTTATTGAGATGGGTAAAAATAATGAGTATAATTTTTCAAGTTTTGATGAATTATTACAAAATGCACTTAGTAAATGTGACCAAGTTTCAAGTTAAATTTGACAATTTAAACAGTGAATACATTTCTATACACAGTTGGGAAGGATGAAGTACATGCATTATTCTCAACAAAAGTTTCTTTAGCCATACTGAACTGATAGAATTACATGGATTACTCCATAAGAGTCATATGTTGTATTTCCTGTTCAATTTTCTAATAGATTGTTCTTTTATGTACTTCAGGTGTGGGAAGCAGCTTCACAGGCTGTGAAGGATGAGGAAGCAATCAAGCAGAAGCTATGTGATGACTTGAGCCAATTGGTACATATCTCTGTTAAATTTGTTTATGAATGGTTTCTGTTAGACTCCCCCCAACCCCTTCCTCTTTTTGACACTATCGTGTCTGATAGGTTGAAGAAAGCAGTAACACACAGTTTTCTAGACTGGAGGAATTAAAAAGACGACTAGAAGCCTTGAACCCGAGTAGATCATCCACCTCTGTCCCTTTTGTAAGTTCTCTTGTTATTTCTATTTGTTATATTTATATATAGTGAATGGCTTGGATGGGACCCTGTGGTTATAGATTGCCTGGAGTTTCTGTCATTTGATGGTCAGTTAGTATAACATAACATAGATTTCATGTCATGGCCTTCTGAGGTGATGGGCCTGTCATTTCATTATGACAGTGCTTTTGTAAAGTGATTCTTTAGCACTTTTGTTGTTTTTTGCTTCATTTGATCTGCAGAGTATTCTACTGTACAAAGTGCAAAAATGTTTAATGAACTTATAAATACTTATAAAAAAGAAGAAAGGTTTTTTTACGAATATATCTTTAAATTTCTCATTGAAAGTTCAAACCCATGTTAAAATGGGTTTGCGCTGCTTCTGTCTTGGTTGACTTGTAAGGATGTCTGAAAAGTAGAGCAGTGCATTTAAGGTAAATGAAATAGAAGCAGAAGAGAATAAAGAAAGAAGAGTCCGAATTTGGTAAGGATGGGGTGTAAAACTCATGTTTTACGCCATCTAATTAGAGATTGCCATATCAGCATTTTACATAAAATTCAATATATCCTACCACACCTAATAACATCTCAATAAACTCCCAATTTGATTGGATTTATATATAGGTATTAGAATTGTTTGTGTGTGGTTATACTTATTCTCAAATATGTGAGAAGATGATATAGCACGTTAGGATTGAAGGGGTAAAACATAAGTTTTACACCACATCCTTACAGAATTGTATCTCAAGAAAGAAAGCCTTAGTAATTACTTGATCCGGCATTCATTGTTAGGACTTTTCCATTCATCCACCGAGAAACTAATGTAATCTATTAGTAGTTGAAAAATGGACTAGAGCTTACTCATTGTAATAATGCTCTCTCGTCCATCTGCTTTTACTATATCTTTTCCTTGTTGTCCTGAACCTAAAATGGGTGGGTGCAGGTTTAGGCTCTTGTACATCTCAACCTAGTGAATTTTGCTAAATGTTTGTTGTTTCATAGTTTCTACTGTTTCACATTATAATAACAAATTACAAGTGTTGAATGTTAAATATTGGGTGGCATTTGAATTTTCGTATTTTCACTCAATAATGAACTGGTCAGTTTCAAGTCATGTAGTTATTTTTCTTACTGCCCATTAGTCCAACCCAAACCTGCATGTTGCTTGTTTTAAACTATAAGTATTGTTCTTGCCATCCATTAGTCCAACCCAAAAAAAGATTTTTTTATTTTCTTGGTACATCTTGATTTTGTGATGCCTAAGGATAGGAGGACAACTGTTTTAATTCTGTCATGTGTTGAAGTATTGATGTTCAATATATTCTACCAGGGGTGATAGGTTGCATCATATTCGTTAATTTACATAGGAAATTTATGTTCAATGCTGAATCAATGTGACATTTTCTGGGTTAGAAATATCTGGTTTTACCAAAGTTTTTGTCCTAGGATGTACACTGTCCAGACCGGATGCACTAGATATATATCTTTTATTAGGTTAAAAAGCAGAGCCCAAGTACAGGTTACAAGACCATTTTCTGAGTACGATCCTTTCCTTGGGTTGACCAATAGGTATACCTCTTGCAGATGAGTGTAAATTCTTGCAATTTCAGATGAACACTTTTATATTTTATCTGTTCTATAATAGATATGTCACTTATGCATACACACATACATGCATTTTAATTCAGATTCACCTATATAGATGGAAAATTGATTTTCTGATTTATTTATTTATTTATTTTTGGTAAATGATCATTTAAGCTACAGTGGTAAAACACTGACGATAGCACCAACTATGCCTCTCCCCAATGTCTTTGTACTGCATATTTGCGTTTGTCACAGGGTGGGGGGGTGGGGGGGGGGGGGGGAATTGTTGTTGAGCTTGCTGCTATCACCTTTGTCATTATCATAATCTTAACAAGGTCATGCATTTTATTGAATGCATTACACAACATCCATCATAGATCTTATGCTGATATCATAAGCACTGATGTATACATATCAGTGGTAGTAAAACGATGTTAAAAGTTAGCTTTTGGAATAAATGTTTTAGGATGGGAAATCAGTGGGACCACCCCAAAATACCACAGTTACAAATGATTCAGTTCCTCAGTCAACAGAACCAGTTGCTGGAGTTACTGCAAATGTCCCTAATCAAGGAAATGGTGGAAATGTTACAGTGATGAACGGGCAAAATCAACAACCTTCTACTGAGGGAGAAGGACGAGGGAGGAAGAAAAGTCAGTTCCAAGGAAGAGGAAAGGGAATCGGGGCTGTGCCTAAGGGTAGAGGATCTCCCGCAGCTGGCTGGACTGGGGCCGGGTTTGATGTGGATGGTAGAACATAGGAGCACCTCTCCAGATTCTTTATTAGAGCCATAGTACAAGACTCATTGCTTCTGATCTTACTGGGTACATTCTTTAATTGATGTCTTCCCTTTTGTCTATTCTTCTAAATGCTCATAGCTTGTTGATAAAAAATGCAATATGACCTTTCTGAATTTTCTTTGGCACTTGAAGCTTATGCACACCAATATAATATTTCAAGCAAGAATTAAAAAACACCATTTCAATATTTCTCATCATTATGATTAAATTCGGTTTTCCTTCTTAATTTGGTGAATAAAATTAATATACCAACATGCTTGTTCAGTGGTTAGCCTTTGAAAGGCCAACTCCTGCTCATGGTAATCTTCATGATCACAAAAGTCTTACCAGTGTGATTGCTTGGAACTTTATTTCCCAGTCAACTTATTAGAAAGGCTACGAAACCGATCATTCTTGTGTTTTTGTGCAAGTTTTATCTATTACTTTGCAGTATCATTGCTGAGGTGATTTAATAAATGCAGTTACTCTTTGTTTTTGAGGACTAAGCTGGCCTATCAAGGTCATGTTGTTATCTCTTCCAAGTGTTGAAAAGACGGAGAAAAATGGGGAAAGAATTTGTAGAAGTAGGAATCTTGACGCGGCTTTGGGGTAATTGTCCTAATTTCCCAAATTATAATTAGCTTCCTTTGCTAATTTGCTAATTTCACGCGGTTTGGGTGATTTATTTATTTATTAATTATTTTTTCACACTTCAATTTCAGCCGTTGCCTCAAATGCAACTAAATATTTACATTTTTAAGAACATTTTTGAGATTAGAGCATTTCGAGAAATACTTGCCAAGTGAAAGCCCTTCTTAGGCGTTGTACTCCATTGTGGGTTTGAATCCAAGAATCATTCTTTCCCAAAATTGAAAATTGAAAGTAAGATTGTTTACCAAGCATCTCTACCAATCCTCTTAGAATTTAAGTATTGTGTACTGTATACAAACTTTAATGCTTCCACAAAACCTCATTTTGCGTCCAAAAATATTTTAGAACTTAAGCAAAAAACTTGATTGTCTAGTAGAATTTATTCTTTGAAGTCTTCTTATATGATTTGTATATTAAAACATTGGAAAATAAATGAGTTGGGGGAGAGGGGGATCACTAATAGCATTTGGATTTGTTGGTGTATGGTAACTAGTTTTAGGTAATATTTATTAGAACACACACGAAAATAATAATAGTATTTTAAATCGGATTTATAATACATTACATAACCAGAGTGCGACTACAAAAGGGCCTAACATTTGTAGTGGTAGACTGAAATTATAAACTGCGAACACTTGACACACACAATTAATGTGGGATAAACATTCCTTTTTTTTTTTTTTAAGTCAACAGTAATACTTATTAGAACATACACGAAAATAATAATAGTGTTTTAAATCGGGTTTATAATACATTAACCCAATTTGACTTGGAAGAATATAAATGAATATGAATAGAAAATTTTATTACACCACAGGTTAACCCAAACTTTGACTCCTCATAATAGCGGATTGTGTCAATCAACTAGATGAGGCAAATAAGTTAGGTAAAAAATTGTTAGAATTTTCTATTTTTTTTGGTAAAAGTATGTAAGTCTTAAGAACAATTTTGTAGTTTCCACTTCTACTTCTCCCAATTCTCTTGGTTCCCATCCTCTCTCTCTCTCTCTCTCTCTCTTTGGTAAACTGAAATTTTCATTCAACTAAGAAATAGAAGAAACAACAAGATTAGGACGAAGTTTGTTAAAGTACAATCCATATAGATTTGAAAGATATGCATCTAAAAGATCAAATGAGGGAAAATTAAAATTTTTTTTTTTAAGAAATTGCTTAGTTCCCATTCTAGCAAGGGCATCAACATAGCTTTTAGTCTCCTTATAGCAATGATTCACCTTAACTTGAGGAACATAGGAAATTAGGAGCCTACAATCAGCTACAAGAGAAGAATTAGAGGTGTTAGTAGTTCCAAAATTGTTCATTAAATTAGCAATTACTTTAGCGTCTAAATCTACTTCTAGGACATTTATCAAAAGGTTTTTTGTACATGATTAACCCATCCCTAAGAGCCCATAATTTGACTAAGAAACTAGTGGTATTTCCAAGATTCTTAGAAAATCCCTTGATTTAGTTGCCCAGCTCATCTCGGAGAATACTATTCCTCCTGCAAGGCCTGGGTTACCTAAGGAAGATCCATCAGTGTTAGGTTTAAACAAGCCTTTTAATGGCAATCTCTCTTCATTAGCTCCTTTTCCATGCAGTAGAAATAATACATTCTCTTTGCTAGTTATTATGGGTGTTTTTACTTGTTTAGGTTGTGTATGTATCTTTTTTGGCAGATGTGGGGCCAAAATGGGCATTTGCCTCTTTCGCCAAAACTTTTCAGCAAAATGTTCCATGTCTGAAACTACTTAGGGAAATGCCTTTGTTTTGAAACTCGATTTTTGGACAATTGAGTTATATAGAACTAAAAATTAAAATTTTTTTTTTTTTTTAGAACTTGAGTTCAAGAAACTTGAGTACTTTGTATGGAACTCGAGTTCAGGGAACTTGAGTTCCAGAATTTTTTTTATTTTTTATAAATCCACGTTAGCTATAACTTGATTGTTCAAAAATCGAGTTTTACATTTGGAACTTGATTTTTTGAAAATCTAGTTTTAAAATAGAAGCATTTTTCAAAATAGTTTCAGAAAGAGGGCATTTTGCTAAAAAATTTGTGGGAAAGGGATAAAAGCCCATTTTGGCCGCAAATGTGGTACAAAAGTACTTAATTATTGTTTTGATATTAAATTTCCAACATTTTCCTATATTAAATTATTAATCAATTAATGTAATTTAAAAAGACAAGTCATACTCATAATGGCTTGACCAGAACCTATGAATACTCAGGGTACTTGTCATTTAAAACAAACATTTAAAGAATTCCAGATCTAGATTTCATTTTACACAATTTTGTAAAAAGCATCGATCTTCAATTCCATGTACCATATGTGAGTGTAAATGCCTGTTATCTATCTATATAATCATATATGACTGGAAGACTATTTATTTCCTCATCTGTGAAATCTCGTGCTTATAGTCACAGTCATATCACAGCATCACAAATAAGGGTCATGTTAACGAGTGTCTTTAGGGCACTCCTTAATAATTTATTTTAAGAAAGTTTTGATACAATTTTTATGGAAAATGAAAAAAATTATCAAAATATTAATCATTTTTTTTTCATTTCCTATAAAAATTTTCTTGGCGTAAATACACTTTTGGTCCCTACATTTTAGACCTATTCTCAATTTGGTCCCTAAATTGATTTAGCTCCTAAGTCAGTCCCTGATTTTTAAAAATCGTTTTTAAAATAGTCCCTGCCGTCAACCCAGTGACAGAAAATGCTGAGGTGGCAAACGGAATACACTGTTTGCTGACGTGGCTAATAAAATAATAATAAAAAAAAATATTTAACATTTTTTTAATGCCATGTCAGCATTTTCTGAATTAAAAAAAGCCACGTCAGTTTAATTAAAAAAAATAAAAATAATTTATATTTTTCAATTTCAATTTAATTCAAACTAAATTTAAAAAAAAACTTTTAAATCTAATTTTATTATTATTATTATTATTATTATTATTGCTTTCATTATTTTTTAGGAGATAAGAACACAAGAACTTGTTCTTCATGTGCTTTGAATCCAAGAACAATCAAACCCAGAACAAGAGCACAATTAAACCCAGAACAATGCAAAATTTTATACAAATCCCTATACTTCACCGAAACCTCCAGAACACGAAAAAATCATCAAACCCAAACCCACATAAGAAAACCAACCCAGAAAAATCATCAAACCTCCAACTCAGAAAAATGTCAAACCCAGAAACCTCTAACCCAGAAACCTCCAACCCAGAACATGAACTTCATTCTTCACGTTTTTCTCCAAATCAAGACAAACCCAATTGACTAACCCACTCAAAATCAATCTCAGCACAAAAAATCCATACCCACAAACTGAAACCACCACCAACAACCAAAACAACCACCACAATCACCCACACCACCAACCACAACAACCACAAATCACCACCAAAAACTCACCGCCGATCAACCTAGCACCACCCACTGTCGAGAGTCAAACCCAAACTCAAACAAAACCCAAGACCCATACTAAAACTCAAAACACCCAAACAAAATCCAAATTCCAAATCCAAAACCCAAACCATCCGCCGCCACTACCACCACCACTACCACCATCAACATCCACCACTACCAAATCCATACCCACAAACCCAAATTAAAAAAAAAAACACACCAAATCAGATCTATTTTCTACCACAACCACCAAACCCAAGACTCGCGGCGGCCCATGGCGAGCAAAACCACGGCCACCCATTAGCACCAACGGCCCCACGCCAGCCCACGGCGATCTGAATCCCACCTGTGCCAATCTGAACCCACCCACGGCGAGCCACGACCACCAAAACGCCACCACTCAACCAGAAATCACCGATTCGGAGAGACCACCAAACCCAAGACTCGCGGCGGCCCATGGCGAGCAAAACCACGACCACCCATTAGCACCAACGGCCCCATGCCAGCCCACGGCGATCTGAATTCCACCTGTGCCGATCTGAACCCACCCACGGCGAGCCACGACCACCAAAACGCCACCACTCAACCAGAAATCACCGATTCGGAGAGAGGAAGATCGAGATGAGGAAAAAAAATAGAGAAATAGAGAGGGAGAAGAAGGCTGAATCGGTGATTTCTGATTTAGGGAGACTGAGTGTAGGGTGAAGAGAGAGAGAGGGAGTTTGAAATGAGTGGTAAAGTGTGTAGAAGATTTGTTTTAAGTTGATGAGGTAAACCAAAAACAAAAACAAAAACAAAAAGAATTAAAACGTTTCTGAATTTTTATTTTTTAAGAAATGATTTTAGTTTAAATTAGATTTAAGGTTTTTTTTTTAAAATTTAATTTACATTTTTTTTTAAATTTTCTCTGGATTTTTTTATTAATTTAAATGGTGACATGGCATTAAAAAAATGTTAAATATTTTTTTTATTATTATTTTATTAGCCACGTCAGCAAACAGTGTATTCCGTTTGCCACCTCAGCATTTTCTGTCACTGGGTTGACGGCAGGGACTATTTTAAAAACGATTTTTAAAAATCAGGGACTGACTTAGGAGCTAAATCAATTTAGGGACCAAATTGAGAATAGGTCTAAAATGTAGGGACCAAAAGTGTATTTATGCCAATTTTCTTTGAATAAATTATTAATCAGTACCCTAAGAACACTCGATAGCATTTTTTTACAAATAATGCAATAGAAATAAACATAGTTAATGCTCAACCAAAAAAAACACACACAAACACAAACAATTATCATTAAATAGAGATGTTGGGTAAAGTTATGTTAGCAGAAAGGTACACAGTACTACACGCCCGACTGACCTGGTCGCGGTCTAACTGGGCTCTGAACATTAACAGTTATAATTGATGAAAGTCATAATAGTGATAATACATACATTGACTATATATATTCAGCCACAAAAAAAAAAAAAAAAAAAAAAATACATTGAATAGATATTTAATTAGTCTGAAACAGTCACCTATAAATTCAGCAATAATTGTCCAACCTACTCTACTAGTCATGACTTGAAAATGGTGTGGTTTAGATTCAAACTGGAATTGTGTAGAACAAAGAACAAGTGGTGGGTCAAGCCAGGTTGATCAACATTTCCATCATCATCATCATCTAATTACCTGGATTTTCTAACGTAGACTTCAATGATAAAATAATTTCTCCAAAAAAAAAAAAAAAAAAACTTCAATGATAAAATAGGAGTATAGGACTACTATCTTATTCATGAGATTTCTTACATTAAACTCAGCTAGGTAACCCTCTTTTTTTTTTTTTTTTTTTTTTTTTTTTTTTTTTTTTTTTTTTTGAGAGTAAAATGTGTTGGCACCTGGCACCTGGCACTTGGCAAATGCAATTAATTCTTTTTGTGATTTCTATTGACTATTGAGCTCCGTCATTTATGTTAGCCGTGTTATTATTATGTAAAATAAAAGAAAAAGAGTCACGTATCTTCTCTTATTGCTGCTTTAATTATACATCATCTTTAGGGCATGACAGAGATACCACAGCTTACTTTATAATTATACATCACATTAAGAGCATTAAAGACATACCACAGATTTTATGATAGAAAAAAAAATTGGGGGTGCACACATATCCTTTAATAACAACAATAAGGTTAATATTTCAAAAAAATAAAATAAATAAATAAAGCTCAAGGGATGAGTTCTTGGGTTTAAGTCTCCTAACTAACAATCTATGATTACTTCAATCATTTTTTCCTGATAATTACCCAATGTGCATAGGATACACACTTGCGGGTTAATTAAGTGTTCAAATTTCTAAGAGTCATAAACTCCAATATTATTAAAAATTAATAAGAAATGCTTTCCATTATTTTAAGCGAGTCTTTGAAATGTCATGGAAAAAGAGGGAAGATTACAAATTACATAAAGACATCATTGATAAGGATGGTAGGACGGTGTTTATGTGCATAATCTCAAACTAATGTCATTTGAGTACTCTTAACTCCCAAGATAAATAGACATATCAACGAGTTTTAACTCAAGTAACATTTTTTTTTTTAATGAGAGTAAGATGAATGATGAGATTGTGAATGCATCACTCACAAGTTACAACTGAAACTCACATAAAAAAGAAGAAAAAAGGTAACAATGAACTATGGACTAGCGATACTTATAAATTCACTTTTTAATCACGTGAGACTTAGGTCATGGGACTTAGATTTTTTTTTTTTACCTAAGGAGTACTTATCATGGATATAATGGAATGATATGTCATTGCATATTCCACAGCGAAGAAAATTGTTCACTCCATCTCATAAAAATTAAAAAAATTAAAAAAAAAAATTGTTCACAATCAATTGCATGTGATGTAACCATTTCTTGCTTCTTTCAAGCTTTCAATAAGTTTCTGATTTATGGTATGTTAGTTAAGGATTTGGACACTAGTTCTGGCTCACACATCACCTCACAAGGAAAACGCATGCAATGTCATCTTGCTTTTTCAATTAATGTTAACCCCATTACCCACAAAAAAATAAATTAGTACTTCATGAATAATGACTGAAGCTATATCGATCTTTCATGTTATGTAACATCATTTCCTTTCGTGCAACAGAGATGGCATCTTCTTCCTTTGTCTCCACCAAACCCTAAACCATCGTTAATTCACTTCTGTGTCTAAATAAGAGAATGGTACAAAACTTTCACAAACTTAGATCACATATGTGATATATAACACAAACTTTACCCCAAATAAATAGCCCACATCATTAGTTGGACAAAGTCAAATGTTCAACCCCTCAGCTCAGATCCAGTATATCCCATAAGGCCATAATTATTAAATCACATTTGACCAATCCATCATTATCATCACATGCATGTCAAGTGCATTTGCATTTTAAAAATTCCCGCCCAATTTTCATATTTGATTATTGGTAGCTAGCACAAGGTTTCTCACTGCAATACCAATTTTTCTTTTTCTATCCAACTTGATCATTTGATTATTTTTTCGGGTATATTTATTTTCTTTGTTTCATACTCAATATCTATAGATAATTAAAGGTAAGAATTCTTTAAGCATAACGTTAAGATACCAAAATATTTTGAAACCAAGATCTCATGAGAACTTACAAATCACTAGACCAACTCTTTGAATTTCACTACTATACCAAGTTGCTCTATAGGATCTATATATATATGCAAGATTATTGTTGAAAATATTAATCAAAATTATAATTTTTAACACCCCAGCCAGTGGTAACAATCACCTGTCCTCATCCTGGGACAAAACAAAATGATCAGATTTTTCAAGGTATGGTAGAAATTTGAAAATACTCATCCAAATAAAAATGTTCCTGAAGGAGTAATGGACATAATTTTTTTTTCTTCTTCTGTCTCATCTATCTTAAATTTTTCTCAGAATTTTTTCTTCTTCTCTTTCTCTACCAAGAGGTACAAGAACTTTTAAGTCCCACGCTTATCTAGGAGGTATACATTCAATGTTTCACTAGTTACTACAATTTTTCCCTGACCAAACCCCTCTGACCAATGTAGTAATGTATTGAATCCTTAAGAAAACCCTCCAGTTTGAATTCTGGACTTGGTACAATAATATGCTGAGACTTGACTCTTGAGACAAGTTGGAGAATGAAATCAAGTGCATGAAAAAGATTTTTTTTTCCCTCCTACTTTTACATCTAATCTTTAAGAGGAAGATTGCTGTAATTAGTTTATAACAGCTAGTATAAAAAATTAATTACTTTCTTATGAAGGGAAATAAGATAAAATAATTAAAATGATAGAAAAGAATATTATTTTGTCAAGAATTTATGACCAAATATAAAATTTTAGAACTAAATCCTTTGTTATTGTTATTATTTTTACTATATATATATATATATATATATATATATATCGTACACGCAACGTTAGTCTATAAGCAATGTTAGCATTTAGTAATAATGTAGTAGGTTTCTCAAAAAAGAAGAAGTAATAATGTAGTAGGAGACTTCTTGCATGATAATTTAGAATATTTCTCTCTTCAGTCTTCTCACATTCAATTTATTACCTTGCTTTCTATCTTTCTTTCTTTTTTTACTGGCTTATTTTAAATGAGAGATTTCAGCGATTGTAACTCATCTGGTTTCAAAATAAAGGAATCTTTGCACTTAATCATGTCCCTAGATTCTTTTATTCTCATCATTTTAACCTCTTGACGATCACAGCCTTCTTTAATAATCTAACAGGAATCTAATAATTATATATATAGATAGTAGACATAAAAAAAAAAAAAATTTATATAGTAAAATAAATTTTATTAGTAAAGTTAATTAGATCAAAGATTGAACACAATTCAAAGATTGGACGTGAAAAAAAAAAAAAACACAGTAAAAGAAAAAAGAAATGCATGTATCAGTCAAATTTGAGCATTGAAGTTGATTGAACATCAAATATAAATTTTATTTACAATGAGCTATAAGTCACTGATTTATTAAAAATTGTCAAAATTTTCGGATCGAATGCCAACCTTAAATTATTATCTCTTATTAGTTATTAAGGTAAATTTCACTAATATACTCTGCGGTTTGGGTAAACACCAACTAGGTCCAAAATATTTCAAAATTGACCAATTTGGTCCTTAAAAAACAATTTAATCACTAACCCATTACCCTCCATTACTTAGTTTTTCTTTCTTTCTCAAACGTCTCTGCGGTTTGGGCAAATACCAACCAGGTCCAAAACATTTCAAAATTGACCAATTTGGTCCTTAAAAAAACAATTTAATTGCTAACCCATTACCCTCCATTACTTAGTTTCTCTCTCTCTCTCTCTCTCTCTCTCTCTCTCTCTCTCTCTCTCTCCTACACTGTTTCTCTCAAGCCTCTCCTCTCTCTCTAAGCTGACCTTTCTCTATGACTCACCCTTTCATTGTCTCTTTCTTCTCTCAGGCAACGACAATGATGTGCTCTCAAGTAACGGCATTGGTGGGTTTGTTGTGGGTTTTTGAGTTTTTTTATTTGTGTTTTGTGGCTAGTGGTGGTGGTGGGTTCCAATTTGAGGTAGATTTATAGTACTGTGGTTGTGGGTTCCGATGTGGTGGGTTGGTTTGCTATGGGTTTTTTTGGAATTTTTGGATTTGGGTTTTGTTGCCATGAGTTTGGCTAAGGTTTATGGCTAGTGGTGGTGGTGGGTGATCTAGGGTGGATTTGCAGTGGGGGTGGTGGTGGGTTTGTTATGGATTTTTGGGATTTGAGTTTTGTTGGATGATTTGGGTTTTGTTACTGTGGGTTTGGCTGGGTTTTGTGGCCAGTGGTGGTAGTGGGTTCTGATATGGGGTGGATTTGCAATAGGGGTGGTGGTGGGTTTGCTATGGGATTTTTGGATTTGGGTTTTTGTTTGAGGATTTAGGTGGGTAAAATTGGGTTGCTAGTTTGCTGTGGCAATGGTTATGGCTAGTCTGAGGTTAGAGAGATTGGGATGATTGAAAAGAGGAGAGAAGGGAAACGCAAGAGGAGAGAGTCACGGTGAAAGAGAGAGAAATTAACAGAGGGTGACGGTGGTAGGGACTAAATTGTCTTTTAAAGACCAAATTAGTCAATTTTGAAATGACTTAGACCAAGTTGGTATTTGCTCAAATCTCAGATTATGTTAATAGAATTTACCCTAGTTATTATATTTATATTCCTCCCATAAAATACCTATAAAGAAATTTATAAAAAGGAACGGTATCTAAAAATACAATCTTTTCTCTGCTCATGGATGCAATCATGCAATTTTTTTTTTTGGCCTTTTGGACTAACATGTTGCAACTTTAGGGAGTCTCAAGAATAACATCCACGTTCATGCGTAAAAACACCATGCAATCCATCTTTTTTTTTTTTGCTGAATGCAATCCATCTTTTTAATCGTTGTCTTATTGCTACTTTACAAACGCAAACTCCCATGCACTAAGAACGAAATTCTATATGATTCTCTTTACCGCATATATGTCCTTTCAATCCTAAAGTGACGTGATTTCTAGTTTAATTTAATGCTTTTAGCAAAGCAGATATACTCTTTTGATAGTTGTGTTGAAAATTGAAAGTATCCAATTTATCATTGATTAATCATTACTTTGTTGTTCTTCTTCTTCTTCATCATCATTCATCACAAACCATGTAAAATTTAAATAATATTCCCGAATGTGCATGGGTCTAGATCTATGTCTAAAGGTACGTTTGGTACATTAAATGAGAATTGTAATATTTATTACTAGGAATAAAATGTGTTGTAATGTAATAACTAAACATATTAATTAGTTTGGTTGTGAGTTATAACATTAGAATGAAACTTAACATTTATTTTAGGAAATATCTTACTCATACAATTATATCTCTTTAAAAATTGTTATTTTTAAATTTAAGAAAGATATGTGTTATTTTTTATGATTTTTTATTTTTATAATTGTTAGATGTATATGGAAAGTTTGTTTATTTGGAAATATATTAAGTTTTGGAATTATTGCACTCACTAAGGAATAACTAATACAACATTTTAAAGAGGAATAATTATTCCTCATTTTGAAGAATAGCTATTCATAAGGAATGACTATTCCTTGTAATAAAAATATAGCCAAACTAAAGAATAACTAAACCATAGGAATAACTATTACATTACAGCGCCTATTGCAGTCTACCAAACATGCCATAAGTGTTATTTTTTATGATTTTTTATTTTTATAATTGTTAGATGTATATGGAAAGTTTGTTTATTTGGAAATATATTAAGTTTTGAAATTATTGCACTCACTAAGGAATAACATTTTAAAGAGGAATAATTATTCCTCATTTTGAAGAATAGCTATTTATAAGGAATGACTATTCCTTGTAATAAAAACATAGCCAAACTAAAGAATAACTAAACCATAGGAATAACTATTACATTACAGCGCCTATTGCAGTCTACCAAACATGCCCTAAGTGTTAGATCATTTCTAAGTTCTAACATACCCTTAAGTTTTCTCACTAATAAAAAATATTTAAAATTTAATTTTGAGTCATGTTAACAGATGTCTTTAGGGCAATTGTTAATAAACCATAATAGGAAAGTTTTGACATCATTTTCATTTGAAATATAAAAAACTATCAATAGTATTTATTATTTTATTATTCTTCCAATAAATTATTTTTAAAAGTAGCTCTTAAAGTAATGCCCATTTGCCTTTAATTTATTGTTATTATACATATATATAAGGGCATAAAAGTAAAAACATCTATTTTTTTTTCCATTATTTTTGAAAACCAAACTAAGGGAAAGAAGTAATTACTTCTTCTTCTTCTTCTTCTTCTTTTTTTCTCCTTACAACTTCCAAACATACTTCGATAAAGATATTTCCTTTTTCCAGTCCTTATACTTTCCATTTCTTTGCTATTTTCTTTCCTTTGCTTTTAGCCATATGTACAAACAAACATTCTACGTAAAAGAGACTGTTGACTATGTTATATATTGAATCGATGTCAGTTCGATCACAATATGCTAGTCCACTTTTCAGAATTCCATGCTGCTTACTTACAGTTTTAATGGCTATACCAAAAGATACTGGGGCCTTTTGTTTTTTCCTTCATTTTTTTCCCAATAATTTCATTGATCCATTCCACTAATGCCAAAATTGTGTCACATATTGATGACACCAAGGACAACACCATAACTGATAAAAATCCTTTCCAACTTTGAAGTTATTTAAAGTTTAAACTATAAACTATTGTATATTTTTTAAAAAAAGAATAGAAAACAAAAGAAATGGATAGAGTCATAGTGATAGAGTGTGTATTACTAAACAACTAATTAATTAATTAAAAAAAATTTTAAAAAGTGAGAGAGAATACAAAAATATACAAATTGGATAGAAGATAGAGAGAGAAGAGATGGAATGGGATTCCTCTGCCAGAGTATGGTATTCTTTTGAGAACCAATCAGAAATCTAATGCTGTCGGGGAGTCTAATCCCACATAGACAATCCTCAAACAATCTCTCTTTAGTCTTTACAAGTCCCAACCCTACCAATCGCATCTCATCACGTGAATAACCCATGTGACCCATCTGCATCCTTGTCTCTCAAACATTTTTTTTTTTTTGGTTGTATTTTGCTAACTACGTACGGATCGAACACCAAAATTCCATAGCCATTTCATGCATGAGTGTGTCCAATATGTCCTTCTCTATCTCCATTACTATTCCTTCCCCTTCTTCCTCAAATGCCATTTCACTTTGGACCTTCAAACCACCCTTCAAATCTTTGTCAACCAAACCATCTATGTCTTCAAGAACACAACATTTGGCTCGTGGGAAGCTTCCAATTTTCTCACACAATGTGTCAATTAGATGTGAACCTATGCGACAACAATCGTGATCAAAAATTGAGCTAGCCGCCCATGGCTTCATGTTGATGTATGGCTTCAAAATCTCAACCAAAATTTCATCAACAAGATTGAATAATAGTTTTCGCTTGTACTCGTACCCCAATTCATGACTCGTAGTTGTGTGTTGAGAGTGTTCGAGTTGGTGGAAGATAGATGGGTCTAAAGGGTGAGATGGAGAGAACCAATTGGAGAAGGACACAATGGTACCTTTGTCTATGCCAGTACAGCTTAGTATATTGGTAACGTACTCATGATATTCGGCTCCACTAGCTCCGGTGGTGAAGACAACGTTAGATCTGTCGTCGTTGATGCTGCTTTCTTGGGTTTTGGGCGTGTGCGTCTCTTCTTGTTTGTACTCTTGGCTCGAACAACTAGATAACTGTGAACCACATTTTGATTCTTGAGCATCAAATACCTGAGACAATGTTCCCACAACACAGTAACAATAATAAGTTAACAAATCAATGCAAAAGAAAAATTAACAGATAAGACTTCGTTTTGGTAGAGTTCATTTTTTTACTTTAAAAAAAAAAGAATATATAACCTTTTAAATCTTTTTTTTTTCAAGTTATAACTTTACTTTTATATAATAAATAAAAAAATTAAATTTATTATCAATTTTACTATAAAATATTCCATAATGAAATGTAATTGGTATCGCTTCAAAAGCATAATAAAAATATAAGTAAATATTTGAATTATTTTTTATCGTTAATGACATATTAGTATATAAAGTTTAAGTAAGTAAAATTTATAGTATTTTTAGCAATACTCATAAATTAAATAAGTTGATAAAAATAAGTTCATCCAAATTCAACTCATAAATTACTAATTAACCAAAATTATAGGAAAAATACATTTAGTACTAGGTCATGAAGAAACAAAATAATGAAAAAAAAAAAAATGAAAAGGGAGTACCTACCATCCCTCATAAATTTTAAAAAAAACATAAATTAAATATATAAAAATAAGTTCATCCAATTAAACCATAAATTTCTAAACAAGATAACAGGAATAATACATGCAGTACTTACTAGTTCATTAAAAAAACAAAGTAATGGAAAAATGAGAAAGAGAGTACCTGTTTTTGAGGAATGTTGGTGGCTGGAG
Source organism: Quercus ilex subsp. ballota (assembly GCA_032727855.1). NCBI lineage: Eukaryota > Viridiplantae > Streptophyta > Magnoliopsida > Fagales > Fagaceae > Quercus > Quercus ilex. The sequence goes on along the minus strand of CM064916.1, from coordinate 15,611,966 downwards.
GTGAAGGGTCTTTTTTGACTGGGACACGAGTTGGGACATTGATGTTGAGAAGCTCACTTGACAATGGTGTCTTCTTGCATTTCTTGTCTGGAATGTTGGCTCTGGTGGCTGTTTTTGATGGACGAACAAATGGTTCTTCTTTCTTGTTTCGGATTATATCCGATGTCTGTGGAGGCTTCTTTGGCCTCTGATTGAACCTTTCAGTGCCACTTTTTTTAGATTTCTGGATTGATTTCTGGTCCTGATGATGCTCTTGCAATGTCTGAGGTTTAGGCTTCGCCGAGACTTTAATGAGTTGTGGCTGAACATTGAGTGGTTGAGGTTGTAAGTACAAGAACTTTGAAGAATGAGAGGCTTTCTCTTTGGTGGGTGGTGGTAATGTGCTTGGTTTACTCTTGGGCTCAAAGAATCTGAGTCTTGGAGAGCAAGAAGGTGTACTTGAGTAGTACTGCTTGCCTGGACTTGATTCTTCTACAACTTTGTTGAACTCCTTTGAAGCTTTCTTGGATTTGAATTGGCTAACAAGCTCATTTCTTCCTTGAAGATCTCTGTTGGCGATAGTGTTTGTGATGTCAAGCCCAACTTTCCTGCTAACTTTTTCTTTCATTTGCTTCACAATTTGCCTAGCGTATTGGCTTGGACTTCTGTTGTTCTCATCTTCATATACTCTGAGCTCTCTCCTTCTCAAATATGAAAACCGAGAGAACTCCAAGTCGTCACTAGCATTCATGTTCTCCTTGTTAATTTGAAGTGAGAGTCTGTGATGATGATCCACGTCTGATCTTCTAGCTGAGGATATTCTAGGAGTCTCTGGCAAAGAGCAAGTACCAGTAATGTCATTGAACTCTAAGCTATTTCTTGGTCTACATTGGAGGGGTTGCCGTGGATGAAGAGGGTGTGAATGTGACTTTGAAAGAGGTTTTGGAGTACCATGAGTTGAAGAAAAAGAAGAGGGTGACTGAGTTTCAGGAAGATGGTCAAGACCCATTAGTCTTGCTACTAAATTTGGGGTCTTGGTCCCAGGAGAGTTGCTGATTTCTGAGGAAAAATCATTTGGAGCTCCAGCTTTTGGTTGAGTGTGCCCACTTGTTTTAATTTGGATACCCATCTGGATTTTCAAAATTTATTACGATATTAGAGGTTCAACACCATCATTATCACATCATAACTCACTTTACAAAATAATAATAATAATAAGAATCTTAAGGAAAAGAAAAAAATAAAATAGACAAAGGTGGCTACCTAGCTAGCTAGAATAATTTTTTCAAAAAAAGTTTTGAACACAGTAACTTACTTGGATATCTAAATTTGTTTCTTCTTCTCTTTCTCTTGTAATATATGACAATGAATCCTCATGTGATTCCAAGCTATTTCTCGGTGCTTCAATTCCTGTAATACAAAAAAACACATAAATATATCAACAATGACAATCAAACCTCAGCCATAAAATTTTAAGATGAATAAGCAAACAAACTAGTCAAGTCATTTTCAAACAGACTTGTCAAAATCAGTCACATAAATCATAAAGTTGAAAACTGAGAAAGGGAGCGTTCTAACTTCTATCTACCTTTGGGAATAGTGGGTACAAAGGTAGAGTTGAAAGATGGTTGTTGATGATGTAAACCAAACTGAAACTGATGGAAATCAAAGAACTGAAAGACAGCACTCATGCAACCAGAAAAAGAGGAGGTGTCTTTCTGATCTCCTCCAGCAACACCAGTATTACTCTTGGAGTTGGAGGATCTTCCACCCCAATGCTTTTCCCTGCCCATTACTGTAGACCCAACTTCTCTCTTGCTTTTCTGTGGGATGGTCTAGAAAAAGCTTCTCTCTAAAAATGGTAAAATCAGAATGAAAATGACATAATAAATATACAATCTTTGCTCACGGAGAGAAACTTGGACCACTTGATACATGAGTTGTATATGAATGAATGAATGAGAGAGAGGGAGAGAGTGTTTGAGAAGCTAAAAAGCTTGTGGGTTATGATGGTGAAGAAGCGAGAAAAACGGATCCATAAAGCACAAAACAGCCAGATTTGATTTTGAGGAATTAAAGTACGGTTTAGTTATGAGGGGTGGGAAAAATAAAGAGGAATTGAGTACAGTAAAAAGTGAGTGCACTCTGAACCAGTATCTCTATCTCTCTCTCTCTGTGACTGAACTATCTCAAAGTTCTTTTTATCTTAGGTTTTTTCACTCACTCCCACGTTTAACCAGACCAAAACCAGTCTATCTCTCTCATTGTCGTTGGGAATTGAGATGGGTAAAGAAATGAAGAAGATGACAGATATCAACACGAACCTCTCTTTGCTCCTAAGAGAGACACGTCTCTGTCTCTGTCTCTTTCTCTCCCTCTCCCTCTCCCTCTCTCTCTCAGCTTGTATTGCAAAATACAAAGCTATCCCATTCCCACACACCCTGGTTTTAAATATAGATGGTTTTATTGGGGATCTGCAATATATGTAATGTAACGTAACACCCTTCTACTTTAAAATTGTGACGTATTTATATCCTGAATATTATTATACTCTTAGTACTACGATTTTTTTTTTAATAATGGCCAGAAATTTTTGCTACCCAAAAACACAACCCCTTATCCCATGAACTTAGTACATGGGCACTTAGTACATGGGGAGGTATCACTTGGACTTGGGAGTTTGATCTTAGTATTAAGAATATTGGAGTTTAATTGGTATTTTTTGATTTGTCTAATTGAAGTATATTTAGGGCTCAAAATATTTTATCTCCAATTATCAAATTATTTAAAAATAAAATAAAATAAATCCTCTGGGTAGTATTTTTTTTTTTTTTTTTTTTTACTTGTATGTTTTGGAGGGTGCCCTCTCCACCGTCTACTCAATTAAGATATAAATTATAATTCAACACGTTTTTTATATATATTAGTTGCTAATTCGTGCGATGCACGAGATAATTAAATAAAAATTAAAAATAGTTATTAATTTTTTGGAACAAAAATTAAAAATATTTATTTTGCTTAAAGGTCTATAACTTGGCTTAAAAAATGTATGACTTGAAAATGATTGAAATTGAATGAAAATAAGTAATTTTATTCAAAATAAAGGTTTAGAAAATTCTTTTTCTTTCATATCATTTTTTTTCCAAATAACACATACTGGTGTGGCTCACAACATCTTCGCTATTCTATGGTGATGACTTCACACAATACTCAACAAATGTCCACGATCAATATAATCTATGTTTTCTTGGTAATAGATCTACAAATTGCATTCTCATATTCTCCATTATTTGGAAGGTAATTGAAGTAATGATTATATGTAATGTATAAATTTTATTATATTACAATATAAAATTATTTTGATTGATGATCAAAATAATTAAAATAAAATCTAAAATTCTTGGAATTTTTTGAAATAGAATTTTAGTTGGAATAGAATTTAAATTTATTAAAACTTAGCTAATAAGATAGTTTTAACTAAACTAAACTATAGAATTTTTTATATATTATTTGAAACATAATTAGAATTTAACCATTTGTTGTAAAGAGAAGATAATTATAGTCCCAATTTTTTGTATAGCACAGGTTGTTACAATTAGCTATATACCATGTGTAATACCTTCACACCTATTTGTAGTTTAATGTCCTAATATCTATCTATAAGGGTTTTCTTTTGATGAAGCCATAAATGATGGAGTTTAATAGAAATCATTTAAGACCCAATGTTTCCAATATTTTTTTAAAAAAAAATTTAAGTTCAAAATTCTTTTGATTGCAATTTTTTTTAATCATCAAATAGACTATATCTAAACTCTAAAAGAAAGCATTCAGAGTGATCACATCATTGATACGATATAATGATGATTGCAAATAACAACATTATTATTCATGATTAATAGATGAACAATGAAACTGTGAATTAACACTTCAAATACCAAGTTTAAACTATGACAAAATATATACAAAACACTCCAAATATTGGAACATACTTCTTTTGCCGTTATCATGATTCAATCAAAACCTAAGTTTGAAAGATAATTCCAATTCAATTAAACCCAATACTATACATACATACACATGAACGTAAGGAAAAAAAGAGAGAGAAAGAAACTCAACTGAAACTATTGTCAATTCCTATGTTCCACACTAATGGATGGAGCTACTCTTGGGGAATGGCAGCCATGGGTGCAACCAATATTTGCCTTCGCAAATTCGATAGACCAATAATCTTTGATCTCATTAAAAACATGGTGTGACTCACATGTGTGGTGCACCTGTGGTGCTAAACATGTTAACAAATTCACCCAACAATGAAAAGCTTCAAAACCTTTTTGACAAAATAAATCCAAACCCAAGTTTTGAAGGCACTCCAAGAACCAAATCAATGCAGTACATTACCAATGTGAGCAAAGAGGAAGAGGACATGCGGCATATGAAGAGACTAAGAAAAGAGGTAGAGTAGTTCTTAAATAGGAGAGAATAGCGATGGTGGGAGTGTGTTATTGTATTTGGTTAGAAGTCTAACTTGCGTTAGGGTTTTTTTTTTTTTTTTTTTTCATTAAATTAAAAAAAAAATGACGTGAAAAAAAAATTAAATAATTTTGTTTAAAAAAAAAAAATGATGTGACAAGCTCTGGAGAGGTCAACAAAAAGTCAAATGTTTCGGTTATATATATATATATATATAAAATAAATTGATGAGATGTCTCTTGTTTGAGGAGCAATAGTACATTTGTATGAAAGATTTTGATGTAAATGACTTGTTTGTTTCAAAATAAAAAAGAAAGATTTTGAAATCAACCCTTAAGAAATTATTTATGGGAAAAAAAAAAAAAACCTTATACCCACGAGGAGCTAGCATCACCAAACCAACTCTACCCTATCTAATCTAGTTTAATTATCTAATTATAAATTATGAAAATAGAAGTTCTAAATTGGAATGCTATGAGATATTTCCCAACATATGCCAAGACATGCATATTTTTTTTAAACAAAACAAAACGTAGTATGCAAAATTTTATTTATTTTTAAACAATATTAATTAAAGTATTTATGTATGTTTTAATATGTTAAATTATACTCTTTTTTAGGGTTTTTTTTTTGGCTTACTAATATGTGAGAAACACATTAGTTTAGATCCAATTACGGCTAATTACCAATTTTAGCAAATTACTCAATTAAGCCTGGGTAATTAGTCAATCACATAGTTGCATGAATATATACAAATAATTCAGTAATTCCCAATACTCATACACCCAAACAAAATTATGTGTTTATAGAGAGAAAACCCCACAAATGGGCAAAAAACTATTAGGGGCCTAACTCACTGAATCAATCCACTGGTAAAGATAGTTGTGATACAATACACTAACAAACCCTCCAAGTTCTAAGTACGTGTAAATGTATCGATCCGAGCTCTCCACTTCTGTTAGCAACTGGTGCACCGACCATTTCTCTTCATTAAATTATGATTCCACAGGTTGAGTAATCAACCATAAGTCCAAGCACTTAGACACTTCAAGGTCTCTTGAAGATTTCTTGAGTTGCTTCAATCCATGATCACTCAAGGCAGAGGGGGTGGGGGAGTTAAGGAGGCCCTGACCCATCTTGATTCTCTGAGACAAGGACCCAAGAGAGAAAAGAAGAGATGATAAAGGGCCCATCCTACTTACAAAACATAGCCCAATGGGCGATTTTATGAGAAGGAAAGTTTACATGCTTAATTACAAAAACAAAATCCCAACACAAAAATGAATTAAGAAAATATTTGAATTCATGAAGAATAATAGCTAAATCTAGAGGTGGGGGTGGGGAGATGAGAAAGACAGTGCATCTACAATACACTTGGAGTCACCTTGAAAAAGTATATAATTGAACTTGTGATGAGTAGGCATAGTGACAAGGAGAGGATCAAGGGAAGGAAAAAATTTTGAATAAGCAAAAGATAACTTCACCATTGGAAAAACTTGAGTTTAGTTAAGAGCCAATGAATTGATGAAATATACAAATTAAGACATTAAAATTTGAAATTTTTTTTTTTTGTTTTTTAAAATTTAAAATTTTGGATGCTTGTCTTTAAAGTACGTATATCATATGTTAAAAACCACTCAATTTTCAAAACATTGCACTGAACTGGTGGACCCCTAATCTTTAGGGCTATATATGTGCATCATGTGATAGAGTGGCTAACCACTTTATATTTGCAGGAGAACTGGGACATGTTCTTATCCCTATCAGACACCCGCTTAAACTGATAATAAAATCCTACTTGACCCAGATTGGGGCTTGTCCCCATTCACCTTAGACATTACCTTACTGCAATTACACATTATTTAAAGGGACCACAACTATTCAAATCTTTCTATTCTTTTTTCGACATGACTAGCTTCCTATCCATGTCCTAAAACTCATCAACAAATCACGTCTGCTCTGACTGAGAGGTAGAGCTTAAATTAAATACTAATGTGGTCCCAATGTTTGCGAGTAAAAAATTAAATAAAAAATGTTCCTGTTTGTGACAATTCATTATATATCTGTTCTTATTCTCCAAAATATATATATGTGTGTGTGTGTTCTAACGCATGTTAAAATATCATAGTTTATTTTGGTTTGTTTTTCTCTTTTTTAAATGGGCTTCCTCTGTAACCATTATAAAGATGAACTTAGGATAGTCTGCATAATCATACCTTCAATGGATTGGTTTGGATTCCTTGTTAGAAGTTAAAATTTCACCTTCTTGATGATGATAGATCAAGCTAGCTCGAGCTTCCACCACTCAAAGAATGTAATTGAAAAAAAAAAAGGGATCAGAATTTCCCAATTATCAAAGTTATTGAAGCATGAATTACATTAGGGAAACAACAAATAGTATCGTAATCATCTCCAATGAGGTTTTGTTTCCTAAACTTATTTACCATTTTTTTTTTTCTGTGAGATAAGGAAAGAGTTGGGGAAATAATAATATGTAAAAAAAAAAAAAAAAAAAAAAATTAAAAAGCTGTTTCTTTTTAAAATTTTCTTAAATGTGTATTGGGATGGTTTATGTTAATAATTTGTTTTTATTATGTAAAAATAAGATATAACTTTAAAAAAATGATATTTTAAAAAGTTTAGTACAATCTTAACCAAACACGTTCTACTACAGTAATACCTACTTCTCAAAAAAAATGTTCTAATACCTAACACTAACAGACTTATCCACTGGAGTAATTGAAGCCATAAACCCTATGCAAGTAAAAAGTTTTAAATTACACAAAACTCAATGTCGAACCTTGAACAAATCCATATTGAATATTAATTAAGGCATTGCCTGGATATGGTCAATTAAATAATTATAACACAATCTTATGCTGTGAATAAATATTTCTGTATTCTTTTTTCTATTTCTGTAATCAATCATCTTCGTTTTATGTTTATTTATTACTAAGGTGAGGTCATCATCTTCACATTCAGTTTTTGCGCAAAACTCGGCAGATTCCTCCTACACATTATTCCTGAAGACTTACAGTGTGCTCTAAATTCTAAGTTGAATCTACCAGAGAGGGAGAGAGCTATTTCAAATTCAAAGTGGTCCTATTCGTCGTGACCTTTTAAGATACAAAATAAATGAGTGTCCCCTGATAATGATTAATTATTTAAGATGAAAAGAACTTGAGTTTCTTCATTCATTATAGTGTAATGACATTTATTTAATTGAAGATTTACATTTAATTATCTCATTTGAATACATTAACTTTTATTTTTGTTAAATTATTGAATTTTTTTTTTTTTTTTGGAGAAGAAGTTAAATTATTGATTTGAACATTCAATTATTAGCTAAATATCAATTTGTAGCACCTTAATTATAGATGGGGTCAATTTTTGTCACTTATTTTTTAAAATTAATTTAGTTTCGTTAAAATCTTAACAAGGTTATCTAAGGAGGTTATCTAACATGGTAAACGAAGCACATATTAAATACGAGTAATTCTACGGTACCCCCCCAAAAAAAAGGGGGGTACGATACCCACTAGTAGGTAACCTGATATATCAGGTTACTTTTTTCTCACATTTGACGGTTCTATCCTCACATTGTGCAGTTCCAACATCACATGTGACAGTTCTTTTCTCACATTTGGTGGTTCTCTTATTTTTTTCTCACATCTGATAGTTACATCCTCACATTGTACAGTTCCAACATCACATATGATAGTTCTTTTGTCACATTGAGTGGTTCTCTTACTTTTTTCTCACATTTGACGGTTCCATCCTCACATTGTACAGTTCCAACATCACATGTGACAGTTCTTTTCTCACATTTGGTGGTTCCTTTACTCTTTTTTTTCTCACATTTGACGGTTCCATCCTGACACTGTGCGGTTCCAACATCACATATGATAGTTCTTTTGTCACATTGGGTGGTTCCCTTACCTTTTTCTCACACTTAATGGTTTCATTCTCACATTGTGCAGTTCCAATATCACATATGACAGTTCTTTTGTCACATTGGGTGGTTTCCTTACTTTTTTCTCACACTTGACGGTTCCATCCTCACATTGTGCAGTTCCAACATCACATGTGTCAGTTCTTTTATCACATTTGGTGGTTCCCTTATTTTTTTTCCTCACATTTGACGGTTCCATCCTCACATTGTATAGTTCCAACATCACATATAACAGTTCTTTTCTCACGTTGGGTGATTCTCTTATTTTTTTTCTCACATTTGACGGTTTCATCCTCACATTATGCAGTTTCAATATCACATATGACAGTTATTTTGTCACATATAATAGTTCCTTTATTTTTTTTCTCAATTTTGATGGTTCTATTGTTATATTAAGCAGAATCAACATTGCATCTGTTCTATTTTTGTTACATGTGACAGTTCTTTTGTCACATGTGACAATTTTTTTTCTTACATTTAGTGGTTCTCTTACTTTTTTCTCACATTTGACGGTTTCATCCTCACATTATGCAGTTCCAATATCACATATGACAGTTTTTTTCTCACATTTGGTGGTTCCCTTACTTTTTTTTTTCCTCACATTTGATGGTTCCATCGTTATATTAGGTAGTATTAACAACATATATGACTATACTTTTACCACATTTGATGGCTCCCTTATCTTTTTTCTCACACTTGACGGTTTCATTATCATATTAAGCAGTACCAACATCACATTTGACTAAAGAGGAAAACTGAAGTACTCAGCATAAAAACCTCTCCATCGCCAGAGCTGAGAGCAACCAGAATTGAAATACTTTGTTTCTTCTTTTATGGGTCTTGCTTAGGGTTTTGTTTAGTAGTCGTGGCTTTGGAAGAGAAGAAGTAGATAGAGAAGAAGCTTACAGAGAGAAGAAGCGTAGAGACCAAAGAGACAGAAGCATAGAGAGAGTCAGGGACTAATTTGTAGGGATTATTTATTTTTCTATAATGAGCTTAAAGGGCAAATGGTTCAAAATATGTTTCATCATTCTATTTCAAAAAAAAAAATGTCCTTAAGCAAATGCGAGAAATTAAATAAAGATGATAAAGAAAATGATTCACGATCTCACACAACTTTTGAGTGCAAAGGGCTTTGATGAAATCACTCATAAACTTTCAATATGTGCTTACATGCTTGCCAAAAACACTTTATATATGATGCGATTCTTTGGGAACTAAATATAAAGAAGCTAAGAACCAAACATTCTAATATTTGGTTTTTTTTAGTAATAATTAAAATTTTAACAATGAATCGTCCCAAAATAAGCACAAATCTTAAAATTTACAAAAATACCATGGAAATTACAGATGTTCAAAAATAGTCCTAAAATCTATGAAATGAAAAAAAATACCACAAGGCCTTGAATATGACCAAAATTCCCTCGTTAACATATAAAATGACTGAAAAATTATCAAACTATCCCTTAAACCTCAAAATAACAAAAATACTCATAAAACCTTAAATTTATAAAAATGACTAAAATACATTTTTTAACTTCCAAAATTAATAAAAAACATAGAGATGCAACAACTTGCTAAGTGATTCGATTATACAATAGCAACAATAAAATGCAAAAACAATGTTATGGCTATACAATAGCAACAATGTTTTGATTTAACATTGGAATTGAAAACAATTATTAATCAGATATGGTGTAGGTGGGATTGTGATAGTTTGGGTTTGGTGGGGCACAATCCAATGGAAGAGCTCCTTGACTTGTTGTTCCATGGGTCCAATAGAGGCATAGTGCATTTTTCAATCTGACAAATCACCCTTACGACTGCACAACATGCATATAAATAGTTTAACATCACTTCAAAATTTATAACATATAATGTCACAAGTATTTTCTATGCATTTCCAAAAGTAGCATTTGAATAAAATATATTTAAGATTATAAACACTCCAAGGTTAAATCAAAATCAAACAATTCAAAGCTTCACAACAAGCGCACAAGTTTCTATAAAACAATGTTACTTTGCGTTTACATAATAATGTTTGAAAACTCAACAATACAAATTTGAATGTGCAAAGCTAATAATCAACATGTCCACTAGCAAGTTAACAAAATTAATAGTATAATTACATGAATGACTCAATGAAATAATCATGCAACTACGACACAGTAATAAGGTATTCAGTCCCCTAAAAGAGTTACAATTCTCAAATCCCCAAGTTCAACACACTTTTGATGGCTAATGCTTGCCATGATAACTCCCATGCTTGCCATTGCCAGCACCAAAGACATGGTAGAGGTGTATCATAATCAATGAACTAAATGATGTTGCCACTTTGGCAGCAATAGCTTAAGCTTGATTTGTATTGTTATATAATTTTTTTCATAAGTATGATTTGTACAACTAAATAATTAAATTAGACAGCATATAGATATTGGCTAAATGTGATGCATGTCAACTTCCTAGTACTTAATGTTCAAATAGATCCCAAAAAATATGAAGTCCAATAATACAATTAATAGGACTCCAATTGTTGAAGGCATAGATGATTCATCAAGAAGTAATATTTCTTCTCAATTTGTCAAACTGATACAGCCATAAAAATTAATGACAAAAGCTCACAAGGGAACCATGTATCATGATAATGAATCAAATGCGTATGCAGGAATAAACAACAACAAATTCTTTTTCTTTTTTTCCTGAGAAATGTTTGGATTTTATGGAAACAGCACAATTACAAAGCCAATTACATCAAAGCAGAAGCTACTAGCAACATTCTGCTACAAGCAAATTGACAAGAAACTGCAAGAAATGAATATATTAAGATAAAACATTTAAAATTTAATCCTTTACACAAAACAATAGTACTGTATAAGTAAAGACCAAAACAACAAGGAACAACAGGTCCAAACATAATTACAAAACAGAGTTTACAACTCACCTTACCTAATAAAGACTCAGTGAAACTAATAGTTCAATTGGACAGTAGGTTTCAATAGAAATACAAAGACTTATAGCAAGGTTACCTCACCCAACTCTAAACTAAAAATGGCTCACAATGAAACTTAAGATCATGGTTAGACAATAGGTTTCTGCAGTATAGCAGGGCTCATTAACCAGTTACAGCATAGGGTTCTATTTAGCACTAAATTGCATAATTGATTCCCCAGTTACAGATGATTTATAAATACAAACCCAATTGATCCATAGCCTTATTGGTTTTCACTAGATAGCCATAGTTCACTTTTATATCCGTATAACATCACAAATTTAGACTTCATCATTTGGAAAAGATAAATTAAGTGTATAATTTTGACCTTAATAATCTAAGAAATCAATCCTAGCAAAAGATGACACTGAAAAGAAAACAAATAGGAAATTATTCATATTGATAACCAGAGTTATTAAAATTAGCAATTACTTTTAAAAGAACATGTTATAAGTGTTTGGACTCATTTACAGAAGCAATAGCAATGCACAGAATAAGCAAAGAATTTAACATATTTAATAAATTCATTCATAAAGGATTTGTCTCTGGTTACACCCATGGATTAGGAGGGTAGGTTCTTAGTAATAACTGATAAATGGGGTAGAATTTTATCAAGGTATCTAGTTCAGTCCAGTTAGGATTGCTTCAAAATTTAATCAACCAAAACAAAGTAATTGAATGGTATGACTACAGATTTTTCTGTTCAGTCCAGTTAGAATGGTTTCAAAATGAACCCACCAAAACAAAGCAATTGATTTTTTCACAAGGTCCAGTCCACTTAGAACTACTCAATGTTGAGTTCAAAAAAAAAAAAAAAAACTACTCAATGTTGAACCCTAAGCAAGTTCCACCCCGCACCTAATACCCATATTCGACAAATAGAAAGGGCAGTGATACGCAATCAACAACCAATTGAAATAAAAAGTATATATTTTTTCAAACGGATTTGCTGAAAAACTAACGAAGAAAAAGGGGAAACAAAACAGAGGTGAGTGAAATTAGGTTTTTTTTTCTTTTTATCCTTACCTTCACTAGTGAGTAAATTAATGGACTGCGGAAAGGAGATTGACGTACGAAGAGCACGCAAGAGAGAAGAAGCAAAAGCAATTTTCTCAGAATGAACGAACGAATCAAGCAAGCACTTTTTTCGCACCTGAGATTATTTTTTGAGAAGATCAATTGAGTTTGGGAGGACGTGAGAGAGAACTGATAAGATCTGGTTCTATTATTTTGATTTTATATGCTAACTTGTCTTACCGGTAACTGGTATCTCACTAAAATTGAATAAATGGTCAAGATTAAAAACCATTAATTTTGATGGTCAAGATTTCGGTGGGTACCGTACCCACTAAAAAACATAAGGGTACTGTAGAATGACCCATTAAATACATTAAACAATGACACATCAAAACCCCGACAAACTATCTTGCTCATCAGCACCAATAAGTGAAAAGACGTTTCTTTTAAAAAACCAAAACAAAACAAACGAACGAACAACGATGTGACCAAACCCATAACACCAACCCAAACTGCTATGAGCTACCAATTTGACTGCTCCATATCCATACCACCAATTGTTAAAGCCACACCTAAACCAAACCCAACCCAACTTGATATATGCAAACCCTTGGATGTAGCAGGTTCTTTAGCCATTTGAATCTAATGATCTTGATTTGGTTTAAATAGTATAATAATCAATCAAAGCCTATTAATAAACTAGATATGATCGCCACAAAGTTTACCTCTGTTCTTATTTGAAGGAAAATTTTTTCAATTTATTACGTGACAACTCAAATGACCATTCACATGTACTTTTAGTCATGTAATTTTTTTAATAAGTCATATGATTTATTTAAGATTTAAGAACTATTTTTAGAAACATTGGACCTCCTCTCCCACTAACCACAAGAGTAATCATGATTCTCCCACTAATTTTGAGCTATAAATATGAGAAGTTAAGAAGGGGAAAGGAGTTGTTGAAAGGCTCTGAAGAAAGTTTAGAATTGAGAACAATAGAGTCATAAGAGTGAGAGGAGAGCAATACAAAGGTTTGAAAGATATTATTGGATCTTTAGGCTAGAATCACCAAAAGTAGAAAATTCAAAACTCACGTTACAAATATATTGTGAGTCCAAGAGTGAGCCAGCCCTTTAAGCTCGTTCTGGGTGCGCACAAAAGTGAAATTGTTTCCCTTGTATTTTTATTTTTTGTAGTTGTTTGATTAAAATATATTTGTCATTTTGCAGATCCGTTGATCCTAATGATCCAACGAGAATCTTTATTATTATTATTTTTTTGCAGATGCCCACATTTGAGTCTTGACTGATGAGGAGGCGCACATACCAGTCCCGGTCTGCTGAGCACTCTATTTAATTTTATATTATGTATGTGTAGCACATCACTACATGTTGGAAGAAACCCATTAAATTAATACTTATACTATTATATTATGTGTGACAAAACTGCATAGAACCCACTTATTTTGTGTTTCAGAAAAATAGTATGTTTTTGCTTAGACTGAAAATTTGCTGTATTGAATTGCGTGAAAATTGTATAAAGAAACTGTCTTATATAAGACATAGTAATCCTATACAAATAATAGAAATAATAATAACAATTTCTAATTTTTATTATTTAGGCAATGGTCCTTTAATTTCCTTTTTTAATTTTATTCTTTTTAAAGAAATAATCACATATACACATAAGAAAGAGAGAATGAGATTCTAATACAAAAGGACACCACAAACTCCACTCAAAAGTTATGATAACTTTTAGGAAAGGATGATGCAAGTTATAATTAGTTGTTATGTTTTAACTTAAAAATAATTTTTATTAAAATGGTATTATGCGCAATGCACATGATGACATTTTCGATCCACTTAACTAATCAAGATCTAATGGAAGAACAAGTTCAAACATTTTTCTAATTTGAGGGATTAGAAATTTTAAATTAGAACAATTGAAGGTTAATTTGATTTTAACCCAAAGTTTGAGGGGTTGTTTTTGCATTTTTTATCATTTTATTTTTGTGTCATTGTTTTGAATTTATATATGGATTGAGATCAGGTGATGTAGTTACCCACTTTCTTCTAACAAATTTTTTTTACCTTCAACTTTTTAACTTTAACCTTTTTACTTTTTAAGATATTTTTTATTTTATGGTTGAGATTAAAAGTTGTTTTTGTCAACTCTCAATCTCAACCATTAATTGCAATGGCATCAGCTTAAGAATCTCAATCCTTTACAAATGTATATGTGTGTGGGCCTGTGGGGGTATGAGCTTATTTGTTGGGTCTTATATGAAAACAACAAGACAAAATGAGAGGAAAATGGAATCGGAGCGTATGGTAGGGCAAGACACAGGCTGGGTTGTAGGGTATACAATTAAGTACATAGGGTTTGTCCTGGTCCTCAGCATACAAACCATTGCTACTATTCGTTATTGGAGATGGGAAATGGAAAGAGAATTAACGAATATAAAGGTCCCCCACCTTCTCTACATTCCAAAATCATGCAATGAACCACTATTGAGAAAAATAGGTCTGTGTCTATCCACTTTCCTGACCTCTATGATTGTGTAGCACATTTTTGTCCAGGCACTTCTCTCTCTCGCAATTGAAAGTGTATATACACTACAACATATTTTAGTGAAATAATGAAAGGGTGTAACATAGAGTTTCTTTGTCATACCAAAAATGACATATTATCTGAGTTTGAATCTCCCTTTATGTTTACTGTTTTAGTCATAATCCAGGAAGGGTTTGAAAATTGAGATTTTCATTAGTTTTTTCCATGCTTAGCCCCATGAGTACTAGCAGCCTTTTCAATGGAACACATATATATTATATGTAAAGGTAAAAGTAAAACACCAAGAAAAGGAAAAATGAATGTGAAAAGGAACCAAATCTTTTCATGTTTGTTTGGCTAGAAATTAAAAAACCAACTTATTTTTGTTATTATTCATGGATCTCACTATACTTTTTAGTACTATTCATAGGCCCCGTTGTATTATTTCAGCTAACTTTTACTTTTACTTACCCTATTTTCAGTAAAAAATTTTCAGTTTTAGCAAAATAAGTGAATTACAGACAAACATTTCGTGTGTGTTCTACTTCAACAAGATTGAAGATCATCTTCTTTTTTTGGGTCTGAAAGATTAGTCAAAACTCAAAAGAGCTACACACGCATCATAGCTTGCACTTTTGGGCCTATCAATCGGCCAGGATCGACCCAGCTGGACGCTGGTGCTCAAGCCCATCTCTGATAGCAAATCACAAGTTCAAGCCCAGATCAAGTTATTTTAAGCAACAAGCTTCATGGCCTATTTAGGCTTGGCCCATTTTCACCAATGAAGTCATTTAATTTTTCTCTTTTTTTTTGGTTGTTCTTTCTTGCCTATTTGTATGGCTAAAAATCATAAATTGGACTGGATTCAGATCAAAATGGTTTTTGCTTCTACATTAAAATGTATAATCATTACAATGTCAAGTGAACATTGCAACCAATAATTTCAAAATCTTAGATGAATTCAAGATAAAGTTGGTTGAACTAATGTCCTGTGAAGTGTGGACAATATTAATTAAAATGTGAAAATGAACAAGCTGAACTCAGCGTTGAAGAGCATGTACACAATATACAACAATCGCAACAACCAAACCTTACCTCCAAAATTTTGGGCCGGCTATGAATTCTCAACAAACAATTTTCACTATTCTTTTCCACCACATGTACACAATATATACCTTAATAGAACAATACATGCTTATTCTCAAGCAATTACAATATTATTGGCACGACTGAGTTAAGGTTGGTGATACACCCGAATTACACTTCAATGTTTGCTTACATTATGATATAATATTTTTTTATTTTTTATTTTGAACTAGAAAGATATTTATGAAGGTATGTATCATAATGTATATTATGATATACAACTAGCTGGCAATATATAAATAATCATAGAAGGAAACTATTGTTTGACCTTAACATATCTGCAGGGAACATATATAATACAATCATTCTGCATTATTTCTTCTTATTTTGCCTGGCTATGCCTAGAAAATAATCCAGGAGCCGGAATTATTAGAGGTTGAGAAGTTACCTTTGGGTTTCTCATATGAACATGAAAAGCCAACAAACACTTTATGAGCAGCGCATTTCTGGCAATCCAATGAACAATTCAGTTTCCACATCTATTACTGAGCTGATCTGGCTATTTTGGCTGCCATGGGTTACAACCTCTTTCTCTGGTGCTGACATCTGCCATGAATTTGTACCAAACTAATGTTATAGTTTAGGCAATATATATATCAAAAGGATGCAATAGGACTAGCTAATAAGAGCATTTCCCAATAAGTATGCCTGTCTTAAATAATTAGAGGAACTCCTATAATATCCAACTTTTTTATAATATTATCAAGAGTGTTGCAGTTTAGTAACATTGAAAGAACTGGGTTTGAAACAACCCCCCCCCCCAAAAAAAAAAAAAAAAAAAAAAATCCTCTCCTCTTCTTGTAAGAAAAACAAATTTATTTTAATATTGATCCACTTATCAAGCCTTTCATGTTTAATCCCTCCAGTCACTATCATTTTTTTTAACAAGTAATGAGGAACCTTATTAAAATTAAGCCCTCCAATTACTATCCATAGTACAGAAACCAAATCATCACAGCTCAACCCAAAAATTTCCATTTGATATGTAAAAAAAGGTGAAGTGCATGGGTAATTTTCCTTTCAACTTTTGCCAACTTCTCCAACCACATCATGATTTTACTATAGCAGCAGGTCGATCTGAGGTATAATTAAACTAGCACTCCAAATCAAATAGGGACCAATAACATGTTGGACAAAAATTTGGAAAAGATAACACTGAAAAAGTACAAACAAGTGACCATTTTTTACTAGCTATTAATGAAATTAAAGAACTTTTAATTATGGTTAGGGCTAGCATTAAGGTTTTTTATTTTATTTATTTATTTATTCTCTTAAATAATAATAACTGTGGGGTTCCCAGATTGGAAGCTAACTAAATCATGCAATCCTCATAAAATTAAGTCACAAGTCAACTAACATCATATATCTCAAACTAGGTGCTGGTAAGCGTAGAAGACAACAAGAGATATTAAAACTTTTAAATTAAAAGGATTCACCTGATGGCATAACCTTTCATTCTCTTCTTTCAAAAGTCTCTCCTGAATTTGAAGAAAAGGTATTAAAATTTAATTAAGCATATATATTAGGTACAAAAGTACATAAAGAGCATACTTCTTAGTCTCCAACGAAACATACCTTTGCTTTCAGATGCTCTATGTGCTCCATAACTAACTCAGCCTGTAATTTAAGCCATTCCCATACGTTAGCTTTAAAATCATTATCATACTGAGAGGGGGGAGAAATGGAAGAAAGCCGTGTTCAGTTCAGGTTGTACTGTACCTTTCTTGCCCGGATGCTGCATAAGCTTCTCTCCAGCTGGCTATCGATCTCTTGGAGTTCGTCAAGAGTACATGAACTTAAGCCATATCCCAAAAGCTTCCTGTGATTAGCAAATTTTAAAGTTTAAAGATACAAGTTTATAGTGAGGTAAGCAGTAAAATAAACAAATGCGGAGTGTCAAAGCATGTGACTAACCGTTGAGAAAGTTGAATAAGCTCAATCTTCTCCGACATGATTTCACTTTCACCCTTCAATTGCTGCATTTAGAATTAATTATCATTACAAATGGAGCAAGCATGAAATTTTATTCATCTTTGCATACACCACAAGCTTTGAGTTAAAATTACACGTCATAACTCGAGTCTCCAATTTGTAAGATGATAGCATAAAAGTGTGCTGAATCAGTATCACAATACTAAACACCAAGAAATAACTAATGACCAGTACTACGCCATTCATTTTTATGAGAAAATCTGTAAATATTGATGGTAATAGGCTTCATAGCTCAAGATTCGAGAGATACTTAAAAATGACAACATCAAGTACTAATCAGTAATCACCATCTACCATGGCCTATCCTAAAAATTGATGACCTATTACGTACATATTACATAAAATGGCAGCATTATTATTAATATTTTGATAGGTATACAATGGCAGAATTATTGTTATTCGATATCCTTCCATTCTATTTTTTAGTAGCTAATAATAATAATAATAATAATAATAATCAAGTGTTTGCATGCTTCCTCTAAATGTTCAATGGCAGAGAAAGACTAATTAATTGAAGATGAAGAAGCTTAGAAATCATTTTGTCCGAACTTCAACTCACCATTCCATATGACAAGGTATGTGGTTATGCCAAAAAATACAAAAATGATAATAAACCAATAAACATATAAATTTCAACAGCAACAAGTCATTTTAAGCAAAGCAGCAGTGTTAGCATGCTTCCACTGAATGTTCAATGGCAGAGAAAAATTAATTGAAGGTGAAGAAGCTTAGAAATCATTTTGTCCAAACTTCAAGCCTAAAGATTAACTAACTCACCATTCCATATGACAACTTATATGGTTATGCAAGAAAAAGAAAAGAGATAATAAATGAATAAATATATAAAGTTCAACAGCAACAAGTCTGATTATCATTTTAAGTAAATCGGCAGAATTTTCTTAATTTTGGGTATGACATTATAGAGTGTCTGAACTTCACCAATCAATGCAGTAAAATCACTCTGAATATAAATTTGATCAAAATTGTAAGTATAATTACGCATATGAAACATATATTATAAATTACAGACTAACATGGATGCAAGATATATATACAATATAATATGGACACAAAAATATGTCAATTCTTGAAAATTTAGGATATGATATGATAGATAAACTTTGATTAAATGTAATATAAAAAAGTGTTAAAAAGCTTTAAATTTGTTCAAATAATAAAACTAACTAAGAAAGCTATAAACTTTGATTAAATGTTATATAAAAAAGTGCAAAAAAAGCTTAAAATTTGTTCAAATAATAAAACTAACTAAGAAAGCTATTAGT
The DNA here is from genome assembly GCA_032727855.1 of Quercus ilex subsp. ballota. NCBI lineage: Eukaryota > Viridiplantae > Streptophyta > Magnoliopsida > Fagales > Fagaceae > Quercus > Quercus ilex. Next base: position 15,592,588 of record CM064916.1, on the reverse strand, counting down.
TTCGTAAAGAGAAAATGAGGGAGGAAGGAGAAAAAAAACAAGGTATCAGGTCATCTGCATTGGATATGTGATTGACATGGATTTGAACCTGCAACCTGCAATTTCTGGGCAGACATGCATGTCTTGTGTGGCAACCATTGGGCCACAAGCTTTGTCTTGGTTAGATATGGAAAATTATTATATATAAACACAATTTATGAATTAGATTTATTAAAAAATTAAATGACGTGTTATGGTTCGATCTCAGTTGAACTCCAGTCCGACCTCAAAAATCTTGAACCTTTCCTTTTTTTTGGTTCTTTGAACAGTCCGAGTTTCAAAATCATGGTTTCAACCTTCAAGTAGTTCGACTTCTTATATATATATTCCATTTCACTTAATTTTTTCTTAATATGTTTTATAGCTCCTTGTAAAGCATTTGGTTATAAACTTTAGAGTTTGGAAATGAAACTTACATTTGATGCCTACTTTAATTTCATGCATTCTCCTCCTTTCTCCTCTTCCACACTGCTACTGTTCACCACCCCCATGAACTAGCCTTCTATTGCCACTTTGCAACCTTAAAACATACTCCCTTTCCACCTTTTCAAACCCAAAATTTGCTAACTTTTAGACAGCAATTACCAATCAGGTGCCAACCTTAAATCCTATTTTTAGTGCTGTTTTTAATTTCCAATTGCTTGTTCTTTTAAGGTTCAGTGGATCAGTTTGCCATAGAACTTTAAGTCTATTAGATCATGAGAATACACATGTGAGTGAAATCCTACATTGTATAATAATAAAAAGAATGAGCAGTTAATATAACATAGTTGAACTCATACCTATTGGGGCTTAGGCCTTTTGGATTAAGTATGTCTCTATATTAACTTCTCAAAGAGTCTCCCCAATTTGTTTATCTCCACAACAAATGGTATCAAAGCATAGGTAGTGTGCGGCAAATGTGGCAATGTGTTTAGGGTCCAACCCCAATAGGGACAAAGCAAGCCTAAAGGGCCCACACAAAAAGATCTTGAATAAAAGCCCAACAAAGGAGTGTCGACAATATTGCTAGATCATGATGAAGTGCACAGTTCCAATGGACAAGAATGTATGGGCCGATTCTCATGGATGATGGAAAAAGCTCATAAGCAAGGAAGGAGCTAGTAGGACTTGGTCAAAGCTCACAAAGGGGTAGAGACTCACACTTGAGGCGGAGATTATTGGGTTGAAACTTATGAGTGGAGTCCCACATTGAATAATGATAAGAAGAATGAGTGGTTAATATAATATAGTTGAGCTCATACCCATTGGGCTTAGGCCTTTTAGGTTAAGTGTATTTCTATATGTTATATTTACTACTTAAGGTGTACTCCCTAAGGTATTTTATCTCCCTAACATCATTGATTGGTGTACAATCCTAATGCATTTCCTTAACAATCCCAAATCACAAAAGGCAAAAGTTTGTAAGACAAGCAACTCAACTTTACTGCAACCTTAGGTTAACTACTATACATACTTTAGATTGGATTAATTGTAATAAAACAATTCCTAATAGTAAAAGATATGAAAGTAAAGATGTGTAACATCTTAGGGATTTCTATTAGTGACTTAAGTCATCGGGATCACATTACTTTTGCATCTACTTTCTCTATTAAACCTAATAACAATTCTTATACAGTGTCAAAGTTAAATTTTGAGATTCGTTTTTCAGTTGTCTTCCTCTAGAAATGCCACTCCATTGCCTTTTCATTGTTGATCTAGACCTTTAGAACATCTATTTGAGTCACCACCATACCACTCGATAAATCTAAAATCGATCAATAAAACGTCGAAGAAATCACCCAAAAACACTCTTGCACTCGTCTTCATGCATCCCCCAAACTTAAGTCATCTGACCACCATTATCGGCTTATCGCCAACATCTCCCCCATGTATGCCATCCTTGAGCTACCGTTCCTTTGTCAATGTTCACTAGGCTACCAATGCAACCACAATCTAACCATAATAGCCATATTTTGGTATCCATCCATCACCAATAGCCTTTGTTCAATACTGCTAACAGCTATCTCACACGTTCTACTTAACATCAAGCTCAATACATTTTAGATTAAAATTGGGTCTGCATGGTCACACTTTCCTCCTTGTTTCAAACTAGAGTTATCTTCAAGCTTCCACCTTGAGTTTGAGGGAGTGTTAGAGATATTAAAGCCCAAGAGACCCAAACGTATTGTAGGTACATGTACTTACAGAGTAAAGCAACTTAACTCTACTACAACCTTAGGGTTAGCTACTTATACTCTATATTAGGTCTATTGTAATATAATAGTTTCTAATATTAAAGATGTAGCTTCTAACTTCTTGTTTTGAATGTAAGCCATCATGTTATTTATACTCTCTCTCTCAATAAAAATTTTAACAATTATTATTAAACACAATCACCCATTAAGTGAATATCAGTAGATCTCCAAAATTTAGCTACCTCCCCAACCCACATATAACACATAAACAAGAACGTGATCATATAAAATGAAAGTAAAATTTTTCTTCAATCATGTATACTTTTCCTAGAATATATAACAAATACACATTTCTTGTCCTCCTTAATTACTCAGTCATGAAAAACATATAAAAGAATAAAACACAAGAACCATGAGATATGCAAAATTTAATGTTGTGGAAATTACCAACCAATTAAAACCATCAATGTCATCCCAACAAATAATAAGAAAACATTAGTCCCAAAACATAGGATCGGCAATAGATCATCAATAGATTGTCAACGTACTAATTGCCTGAAATTAAACAAACAATTGTTTCAACTCATTTGCCAGTAATAGACTTTTTAAGGGATAGAAAAAATAAATAATTGTTATATAATGGATGTTGTTAGGTGCTTAACATCTTCTCAATACATAACCGAACTCTAGAATCTAAATTTGCAATTCAAAGCATGACTTCATTTTCTTAAATTAGAGCACCCTAGCATTCTCATGACTTTGGTTTATATATTAAATAAATTACATAAGTGACTAATAATACCTTACAATCCTAATGATTGGTGGTTACTCACAATTAATTACCGCAACCCACTGTTGTCTTACATTCAAATCCAAAACTGCACGTGAGATACGTTGCCATTTTTGGAGTTGGTTAAATTCTCACCACATTAAATCTACTATTACCGATATTTATTATAACCACACTAACAAATGCTTACAAACCTCGTAAGCCTGAACTAATATAAAATCCACAACATACTCATAGGTGCCCTCACACCAACACATGCACAGGATAAAGTTACCCTTCAATTCTCACACACACAAAAAGCTAACCATTTATTTATAGGGGTTATCACACATCTTTATTTATTTTCTTATTAATATGGGATTAGTACTCTTATTAAGAATTATTGCACTTTTTTATTGACCTGTCTAGATAGAGGCATTAAAATGAGAAGGATTTAGATATCAATTTTTTTGTTTAAATGACTTAAATTAAAATAGAGTATGAAATGACAAAAAAATTTCTGTTGACAAAATTTATAAATGGATTACAGTTTTAGTAATATGTATATTAAAAATGATTACATATAAGATATAAATTCAAATTCGTAATATCATAGATATTTTTGTTTAAGTGAAACTACAAATCTAAATCATCATGTGTTATTAAATTTATACAAAAAAATTTATGCTAACAGTCAGTTTTCAAAATCCCTTAATTTAAATTGTCAAATCCAAACGCAGTTTATTATTCTTCCAATCAATATTGGATTCCAAAACCAACTGAAAAACTCAAAACTTTCCCCTCATGAGCTAGACTCAACATTCCTCATGTGGGATATAATATAACACTCTCAGCAAAAATATGATTAACAAGTTTAAGAAGCTATTTAAACATTTTAAACACAAACTACAAAAAATAAATCTTGTGAACACAAATTTCAGTTCCTTGTTATGTTGCTTGTTTATCGATACCAAAAATTAAGCATTTATCAAATCATTATTTAGTAAACATTAATTCCTACTTGTTTCCTTAATAATCTCATAATGAATATTTTTTAAAATTTCAAGATATAGGTCTACCTGCAAATTTAGTTCCCCTTCAGTGTTGCTGGTTTGCCCACCTTTTGCATATTTATGGTATCGCTCAATGGTCTTCGGCATGCTGAACATCCAAAAACCAAAATGTTATCATTACATGTAACCTATTTGTTAAAAGTCAGAAAGAAAAAATATATCTGTAACATGAAGCATAGAAACTGTACTTGTGTGTCAATAGCAGATTAATACATGAATTTTCTGCTTTCAAGTTTTGGAACAATTTCATTTCAGAAAATTTCCTTGTACTGTATCACTGCAACAGCAGCTATTATTCCAAGTTAATTTACATTTTGGTACAATTGACGGTTAGAGGTACTTAAGCACCCCATGGAAATGAGATGTGTCCGTCTAGTCATTTTTGAATGTGATTTGAATAATAGTACATATGGTGTAAGTAATGCCTCTAAAACTTCATAAAAGATTCTATTTTTTTTATTCAGCACATAATGACTTACTAATCAAATGGTAATAAAAGTAAAAACAAAATGGTGTAAAGAAAATGGTTGTGTTCACATAAAATATGTTGGTATTCATTTTGGTAAATTACAGTCATATATATATGGACACCCAAGGAGAATTCAAATTATCTGTATTGAGTTCTATTAGTTATCTTATAATAATGTAGGAAACCCTCCTTAGTTTAAACGCCTTGAAGGAAATATAAATACACCACTTGTACACAAACCATTTGAGACAAATTCTCCATGATCATGGAAGATTTCAAATTAATTGATATTATTCTTTTGGCAGGGGGCTGGTAAGTATGGCCTTAACACATATACACTACCTAGGAATGGTTAGCGTGTTATAACCAAAAAGATTTGAGAGAGAACGAAAAGAGACGCTGATCAACATGAAACAACTGATACGACTCTAGCCATTTGATATGGAAGATACATCAAGCACTCCAATCACAATGTCTGTAATCATTGAAACTCACAATTGGCAGTGTCTATTGACGGTAACAGAAGCAGATAATTGCATGCATGAAATATACTAACTGAATTAATATACCCTTCTAACAGGATTATGACTTCAATATACAAATCAATAGCATAGATTGCTTTGGAGGTTTGTTGAGGAGTCTTTCTTTTTCTTTTTCTTTTTTAAATGAATAGATTATACATTAGCCCTTGAAGTTTAAGTTAGAAGATGAGAATGATATAATCCTTAGGCAACAAGCCTCATTTCACTTACATGGACGAATTCAGGGTCCAATTATCCTATTCAACCACAGATGACACGAGCCAAATTATATGCAATCTATAAACAAGGGCAACAAGCCCACTAAAATCACATTTGGTTGACATGTCAACCATGCCCTTAGTTAGCATGTCAACTTGAAACACATAAACCAAGAGGTTGGCTCCATTCAACCAGGCATGGATATATAGTCCCTCAATTCTCCCAATTGGATTCTATAGCAATAAATACCCCCAACTATTGCCCTTCTTTCCAAGGCAATTAGAATTAATTATTGACTTAATCTAAACACTGGTCAGTTCCACAAGAATTAGGAATTCTTTTCTTCGTGGCTAAAACCAAACAATGTTTTCACCTTACTAATTACCCAACTTAGAAATAAAGCTCAATGAACCACACGGCTCAATGTAAGCCCTTTGCTCTAAGAAAAGGTTCCCTGAGCAATCAGGTACCTAAGGAAGCACTCTTTCAGTAAAATCCAAGTTATGAACCACTATAAAAAGAGAAGACTTGTCCAAAAATCATCACTGGAACAAAAGCAAGTGAGCAAAGAGCATCAATCTGCCTTGTCTCACTTGAAAACACACTGTTCCTTCTTTTCTTCCCTCACTTAGCTCTCAAAGACATCCCATCCAAACCTAAACATACATGTCTAGCATGCATAGAGATCAGATTTCACTCTCCTTTTCCAATCAGTTCTTCTCATGCTTCAACTAATTGCGCATAAGATTCTGCTCTGTATAGGTTCACGTCCAAAGTTCCCGCAAAATCAAGTTTTTACTACTTTGATGACTTAGATGCACTCCTGCAAATCAAATTCTTACGCTTTGATGACTTGAACGTGCCTCCGCAAACCAAGTTTTTTGTAATTTGATGACTTTCTCAACCATCCCGCAAATCAAGTTTTAAACTTTTAATGGCTTTTATGAGTTTTTTTCATAGCACACTGACAATGTCATTGAATGCCCTTTGCTATTGTTGCTGAATGCCTCATGGTGTGCTGCTGAATGCTTCATGATATCACCACCAAATGCTTCATATTGTTTTTGTTAAATACCTCAAGGTGTCATTGCTAAACGCTTTCCACTACTTCTAAATGCCTCAACATGTTATTGTTGAATGCTTTCCACCAATGTTAGGCATCTCACAGTTGCAATTTAATTGCCACCAAAAGCTGCAGGGCTCTCTCAAATACTATTGCAAAATGTCACAATAAACATCAATATCGTTAAATGTCTTGTGGTGTTGGATATCTCATATTCACAACCCTTTTCACGGTTAGGATATGTATGGCTAATTCTTTCCCCATCGAATTGTTCTACACTCAACATCAACGTTGTTGAATGCCACACAACCTCTTTATCTTCGTGAGAGAAAACCCTTTGACACCTTACAATATAATTTTCTTTCTTACATCATTCACATCCTACTTCTCTTACTTAGCAGATTATTTTACTATTTAGGGGGAAATGCAACGTTAGCATCCAATGGTTGACCTATTTACTTGAGTTCTGAACTCAACTACCCCAACAAACCTACTTTTACCTGCCAACATATCACAACATTACACGTGTACTAGCCACAAAAAGACCCCAAAAAGGTTGAATTGAAGGGTATTATTGAGTAGCAACTATGCCAACTAGCAACAACATGACCCTTTCATAGCCTTAACGAGGCAAATGCTAATAAATTGATATACATAACTGAGTATAAACCCATTGGATTAAGCTTTTGAGTTAGAGTGGTGTTCCAATATATATCAATAGGCTGTTGATGGAACCCTATGTGCTTCTCCCTCTAACAAATTGATATCAGATCTAAGATTCAACTTTTGATTGAACTAGTATCTTGTTCTTAATGCATTTGGTGTATGCTCAATTAAGAGTGTGGGTGGCTCTTGGAGCAAGTTGCATTTAGTGATTGCTACATTTGGTGCAAACTTTAGCATGAACGAAACTCTAGGATTTGCAAATGAATCACATGCTAGTGGGAGTTAGTGCGAGTGCACATGTGAGAGTGAAATCCTATAATGAGAAAAAAAAGAATAATATCCACAGTTGGACTTAAAATCCATTGACTTTAAATTTTGGGTTAGAGGATTAAAATGGTGTTATATCAATGGACTCTTGATGGATCCCTAGGCCCTTCTCCTCATTACAGAAGAGGTGTGATGTAGAACAGACAACACAGGCCTTCTTGGAGCAGCAAAGGTGCCGAAAGTCACAGCATAAGAGGGTGCCAATAGAGGCCATCGGGGTGATAATGTTGGAATTGCATGAAATTTGGCAAGTTGAAGGGAAACGACATTATGAACCAGACTCGAGGCCTTAAGTGTTGTCTAATTTAGGTAAATTTCTTCGTTAAGGCCCTGAAAACAGTATTTTTGTTATTTATAGTAATATTTGTTTTTCCTTAACTTTTAGTTTAAAAGTTAGAATAAGGTACCGTCTATTTTGGGACGTCTCTTAGAGATAGTATTGTTAATTTCCACAATTATTTCAATTTTGCTATTTTTGGCAAAAATCACTATTTGCCACCTAATTACGTGATTAGTGCGAATTAGGATTTCTAGGCTTTACCCTAGCCGCCTTAGGGTTTCTTTTACTATTTAAACATATTGTAGCCTCTAGGGAAATTCAGTTTTACATATTTATAAAATACAGACTTTGTATATTTCTCTCTGGTAGATTCCAGAACCCTATCACTTTGTAGATTCAAGGAAACCCTCATGGATTTGAGGTTTTCATTCAGAATTTAATGTGTTTAGCTTCTTTTTCCATTAGGAAAGCAACATGTTTGTTTTCTTATAACTTTCGCAATATCAGGGTGTCATATAAAACCTCTGTGAAGGGAATGAAAACTTAACTAGGCAGATGCTAATCAATGGAGGGCCTCTAGGTACGGAAGGTGAAGTTTTTTTTTTTTTCGTTTATCATGTCACTAAGAGAACCTTTTACAATTTTGTTACTTGTATGATACTTGTGCTATAATTTTGAAACATCGATATCTTTGTTGTGATAATAGTTTCACATTGACCGGGACTAGGTCATCTTTACAATTTATATAGATTGGTTTAATGATAGTGCTTTATTTTCTTTATTGATCTCATTTACCATCATTATTTTTTGCTGAAAGCCTTTTTTTTTTTTTTTAAAAATTAAAAACAAAAGCAATACTCAGCATTCTAGAGACAATAATATTCATAAGTATCCACAAAGAATGCAATTAGTATATATTAACTGAGTGATTATTGGAGATGGCCCGTATGAGTACTTGGAAAAGGGATAATGGTAATTTTACATGTAGGTTTAGAGTTCAACTAGAGAAATAGATAGAGCAAAAACTTTTGGATGTGGTTTAAAGCATCTTCCCAAATAGAATCCAAATTCAAATAGTTGAAAAGATAGTATATTGCCACTGCTGAGACGCATAGTTTAATGGTGAGTGGAAAATTGTAAGAAAGTAGATGTTTGATGTTAGGGGCAAGAAAGGAAGAAAAATCAACTCAGAGTTGAAGTGCTAACCAGGAGACAGAAGATCCTGATTGGCATGCAGTTAAACTCTGGCTTTGGATATTCCATTTGTTCTCAAATTTTGTGTGAAGCTACTCCTAACCGCCATGTACATGAGAAGCCTCTATTGATCACTCTTAGAAAGAGTCACACGAGCTTGTATTTATTAAGCACATGCCTTGAGTTAGTTCAAGAAATTAGTTAGGGTTAATGCACGTGTAATACAATAAGCACATGTATATTATTTAAAGCACAAGTCCAATTAGTGAGCCAATAAGAAAGAACCATGTGTAGCTAATAAGAATGAGGCATTAGTTTTATAAATAGATGGTGCAATTATAAATTGGAGGGAAAAAATTTTGAGAAGTAAATTGGAGGGAAAATTAATCAAGTTGTTGCTTAATTTCTTATTTCTCTTTAGTCTTTCTCTTTCTTTAGAGATGAAGACTTCCTTGAAGTAGACTCATTCTTGGAGGTGGTGACTCTCAAAGTACTCACACTTTATGCAAACCAATACAAATTTCCATGCAACCCATTGAACACCTGAAACCCTAAAACAATTCTAAACACCAACATAATCATGCATGAAAGGCCTTAAAACACCAAATCCTAAACATACACACCCCAAGAACTCAATTGACACATCAAAAAACCCTAACTTACCCTAACTCAAGTTCCTTACATTTGATGAATGCATGAAAGTAAATTACATATTTTTTTGGAATTTATTTTTAATTCCTCATGTTATTATTAAAGTACTAAACTGGTGCACATGTTTATATTTCAGAGCCATCGGAAAGCTTAAGGACTGAGGAACAAGCGATTGGCACATTATGATGACTTGGCACATTTGGAAGGTATAGGATTATTGGGAAGCTATTGAGACAGCAAAAGATGCTGCAGTAGAGTTAGATGCATGAGAGAAAAACGGTTGGAAGTGGTAAACCAAAAGGTGCCTCTTGATATTTCATAACAGTTTGTGACTTTTGTTTTTCCATAATTGCTTGTGTCTATTGTTATTCCATAACGTTTGTGTCTTTGAGTCTTCCACATTTTAGAATTTTCTGTTATGAAATAAAGAGTCATAACAATAATGAGCTTTTGTAACTTCACCCTATAAAAGGGGATAGATGAATGATGTGAAAGAGTGTGAGAGAAAAAGTTGTAGTGAGCTCTCAAGGTAGTAGCCTAATCTCTTTGTTTGTGAGTTTGAAGTACCCTAATAAAATTTTCATTCCTCTCATTCTTGTGAGTACTTTGTTGAATTTTAAGTCAAGGCTATATAAAGCCAACAAAGTGGTATCAGAGTCAAGTTCTTAGAGCCTAGAGTCTTTGTCTACAACATTAGTGAAGATGTCTTCTAATATGGTGCAACCACAAATTCCTAAATTGACGAAAGAAAATTATGAGAGCTGGCAGATTCAAATGAAAGCGTTGTTTGGATCACAAGAGCTATGGGAGCTCGTCACTGATGGGCATGTAGAACCCACAGGTGAGCAAAAAGCCACCTACAACGCAGAGCAAAAAAATTTGCTCAAGGATCAGAGGAAGAAAGACAAGAAGGCATTGTTTCTACTCTATCAAGGGATGGATGAGTCAACTTTTGAGAAAATTGCCAAAGCAGAGTTGAGTAAAGAAGTATGGGAGATTCTTGGCATTTTTTTCAAGGGTGTCGATCGTGTGAAAAGAGTTCGTTTGCAAACTCTTTGTGCCGAGTTTGAAGTTGTTCACATGAAAGATGGTGAAACTATTTCTGATTATTTTTCACAATTACTTGTAATTGTTAATCATTTAAAAAGTAATGGAGAGAGTATTGAAGATGTTCATGTGGTGGAGAAAATATTAAGATCTCTTGCAAATAAATTTGAGCATATCGTGGTGGCTATTGAAGAGTCCAAAGATTTGGAGACTCTCTTAATTGATGAATTAATGGGATCTCTTCAAGTGCATGAGTAGCGTATGGAAAAGAATTCCAGCTCTGTTGTCATTGAGCAAGCATTAGAGTCAAAATTGACTCTAAGAGAGGAGAAGCTTAATGGCTTCCGTGGAGGATATACCAATAGCAACTATGGCAAGGGTCGTGGAAGAGGAATATTTAGAGGCAAATTTGCTCGCGGACGTAGAGATAATGAAATTTCCAATGTTTCAATTGCAACAAATTTGGACATTATGCATCAGACTGCTGGTACAATAAATCTAAGGAGCACAATGAACAATCTAATCTTGTTGAGGCATCAAATGTTGAAAAAGAAGAATGTACACTTCTTTTTGAACAAGAAGAGGCAAATAATTCGCAAGAGGTGTGGTATCTTGATTTTGGAGCTAGCAACCACATGAGTGGAAAAAAGGAGCTCTTTGTTGAGCTTGTTGAAGGTGTTCAAGGCGATGTCCATTTGGGAGACTCGTCCAAATTGCCCATAAAAGGTAAAGGAAAAATTAGAATATGTCAAAGGAATGTTGTTTTGCAATGTATCTCCAATGTGTACTATGTGCCCAACATGAAAATCAATATTCTTAGTATTGGGCAACTCCTAGAAAAGGGGTATATTATACACATGGAGAAACTCTCTCTTGTTTTGAAGGATGCTGAAGGAAGGCTTTTTGCAAAAGTTCAAATGGGTCACAATCGTATGTTTCCACTCCATCTTAACTCAAAAATGGAGAAATGTTTCCATGGGCTTGTAAAAAATGAGTCATGGAAGTGGCATCTTTGCCTTGGGCATCTCAATTTCAGTGGGCTTAAACTATTATCTACATCAAGCATGGTGCATGGATTGCCTAGTATTGAAAAACTAGAATATGTATGTGAGGTATGCACTCTTGGCAAGCAACAAAGAAGTCCTTTTCCAAGTTGGAGATCATGGAGAGCACCTAACCCATTAAAGCTGGTGCACACAGATATTTGCGGTCCATTTGATCCAATTTCTGTTGGAGGTAACAAATATTTCATCTCCTTTATTGATGATTTCAGCTGAAAATTATGGGTTTATCTTATCAAAGGAAAATTTGCAGCTTTCACTATATTCAAAAGTTTCAAGGCACATGTTGAAGTGAAAAGTGGTTGTAAGATCAAAATACTTAGATCTGACAGAGGTGGTGAGTACACCTCAAATGAATTTCGAGATTATTGTAGGAAAAATAGCATCAAGCAATAGTTTACAACTGCATACACACCACAGCAAAATGGCATTGTAGAGAGAAAAAATCAAACAATCCTTGATATGACAAGGACCATACTTAAAGAAAAATGTTTGCCAAAGAATTTCTGGGTAGAAGCAGTGGCATGTACAGCCTATTTACTCAATCGATGCTCTTCAAAAAGTGTCGAGAATATGACACCCTAAGAGGTGTGGAGTGGCTACAAACCAAGTGTGTCACACTTAAGAATTTTTGGGTGTATTGCATATGCTCAAGTGCTTGAGACTAAGAGAAAGAAGTTGGATGATCGTAGGGAGAAGTGCATCTTCATTGGGTATAGTGAGCAGTCAAAAGCTTACAAACTCTACAATCCACTTACCAACAAAGTAGTGGTGAGTAGAGATGTCATTTTCAGTGAAGAGTAGTCATGGGGATGGAATAATGACATCACAAGTAAAGAGAAGCCACTTGAGTTAGAAAGGCAAGAAGAAGATGTGAATTATGAAGGTTTAGAGAAACCTTCCTCAACACCCCACCGCTATGCATCATCAACAGGCACTTCATCAATCCAAAGCCCAGGTAGCATTTCTCCATCTCCAACACCAATCAAAATGAGAGGCCTAGAAGATATCTATGCACAAACTGAAGAGACAAATCTCTTTTGTTTGTACGTGGACCATGAGCCTTTTACTTTCAAAGAAGTTGTGAAAGAGAATTGTTAGAGGAATGCCATGCAAGAAGAAATTTATGCCATTGAGAAAAACAACACATGAGAATTGACTAAACTGCCTCTAGGTCAAAGAACCATTGGTGTGAAATGGGTGTATAAGATTAAGCACACAGCTGATGGGAGAATTGAGCGTTATAAGGCAAGACTTGTAGCTAAAGGTTACAAGCAAAAGTATGGGGTAGACTATGAAGAAGTCTTTGCTCCAGTAGCAAGACTTGACACAGTGAGGATGTTGATTTCTTTTGCAACACATCATAGTTGGAAAATCTACCAACTAGATGTCAAATTGGCATTCTTAAATGGTATACTTGAAGAAGAGGTGTATGTAGAGCAGCCTGAAGGTTTTGCGGTTGAAGGAGAAGAAGACAAGGTTTATCGTTTGAAGAAAGCTTTATATGGGCTAAAGCAAGCTCCTCGAGCTTGGAATTCTCGTATTGATAGCTATTTTCAAGGAAGTGGTTTTGTCAAATGTCCTTATGAGCATGTAGTCTACATCAAGAAGAATGCCCATGGTGAAATTCTTATAGCTTGCCTTTATGTTGATGATTTGTTATTCACAGGAAATAGTTAGCAAATGTTCCATGAGCTTAAACAAGCTATGTTTAAGGAGTTCGAGATGACCGACTCTAGACTTATGTCATTTTTCCTTGGGATTGAGGTACAGCAGCAACCAGATGGCATTTTCTCATGTTAGAAAAAATATGCAAAGGAATTGCTTGACAAATTTAATATGAAAAATTGCAATGCTATCAATACACCTATTGTAGTGGATCTAAAATTGACAAGAGAAAGAGAAGCGAAAATTATAGATCCAACTCTATTTAGGAGTTTGATTGGAAGTTTAAGGTACCCCTCAATCACAAGGCCAAGCATTGTTTATAATGTTGGTCTTTTGAGTAGATATATGGACCAAAGGAATCTCACTGGCTTGTAGCAAAGAAGATCCTATGATATATAAAAGGTACCATGGATTTTGGTCTTCTATATTCATATAATAATGATGCCGCATTATATGGATATTCAGATAGTGATTGGGGAGGTGATCAAGATGAAAGGAAAAGTACTACTGGATATGTTTTCTATCTTGGATCAACAAATTTCACTTGGATGTCCAAAAAGCAGAGTATTGTAGTTTTGTCAACATGTGTAGCTGAATATGTGGCAGCATCCTCTTCTGTTTGTGAAGCAATATGGTTGAAGAATTTATTAAAAGAATTTGATCATCCACAAGAAGAATCCATAATTATTTATGTGGATAACAAGTCTGCCATAGAACTTTCTGAAAATCCAGTTCAACATGGAAGGAGCAAACATATTGACATGAAGTATCATTTCTTGAGACATTATGTGAAACAGAAAGTTGTGAAGCTCCAGTATTGCAATATAGAAGAGCAAGTAGCTAACATTTTTACCAAAGCCTTACCAGTTGATAGATTTAGAAGATTGAAGACAATGCTTGGTTTGAAGATGCTTTCAGTTTAAGGGGGAGTGTTGGAAGTGGTAAACCAAAAGGTGCCTCTTGATATTTCATGACAGTTTGTGTCATTTGTTTTCCCATAACTTTTTGTGTCTTTTGTTTTTCCATAACTGCTTGTGTCTATTGTCATTCCATAATGTTTGTATCTTTGAGTCTTCCACATTCTAGAATTTTCTGTTATGAAATAAAGAGTCATGACAATAATGACAGCTCTTGTAACTTCACCCTATAAAATGGGATAGATGTATGATGTGAAAGTGTGTGAGAGAAAAAGTTGTAGTGAGCTCTCAAGGCAGTAGCCTAATCTCTTTGTTTGTGAGTTTGATATACTCTAATAAAATTTTCATTCCTCTCTTTCCTATGAGTACTTTGTTGAATTTTAATTCAGGCTTTATAAAGCCAACAAAAACTAGGCTCTCAAAAATAATATTGAGATGGAAGCAAGTGATATGGTATAAAGGAGCAAGACAGGAATGCTTATATCTCACAAAGCCATACACCCACTCAAGGTAAAACTCAAAGAAGTTAACTAAAAAGAGATCAACATCCAATTATGGATTGCGCTAGTCCTTGCTCGACAGAATTCAAGACTTTGGGAAGATGCATGAGGAGACTAGCGGGCATATGGCTACCATTGCCTCTTGCTTCAAGATTGTGAAGGAGGGCTAAGAGGATTGTTAGTATCTTTAGTGTGTTGGCAAATTCCATGACAATTTGGATGTATTTAAATTTAAATTTTTAATAGTAAATGTGTGGATTTAAATTTGAAATAGGCTGGTGTAGTGGTGAGGTTAAGTAAAAAATTAAAGATACCGCTTTTCTGTTAAAAAAAAAAAAAAAAAAAACAAAAAACAAAAAACAAAAGTAAAAAATTGAAGTTGGAACCTGCAAAATTTCAATCGTACGAATTTGCATGTCAGGCAAAAAGAGACGAAATCAGAAGTTTAAAAATCAGTTACAGAAACCTTGCCCCTCACTCACATCTCTCTTGGTTATGCAAATTTGACAGAACTTAAGAGAATTCTATTATGAGTTTCTCTGTTGTTCCAGACTTTTTGCCTCACTATATATTTCTCTTGAATTTCAGGATTCAATTCCCATATTGAAGAGCTAGAAAGAACCCTAAATCCCTAAAGCTAAAACCCTCTCATTCTCTCTACCTTCTTCCTCTCCAATTGTCCAATCACTTTGAGAGGAGACTAAAACCACTACACACATCAAAACCTTCAGAGTTATTAAGAGTTTGTTTGCTGGTACTGGGAATCATTGGAGAACAACAATGCCAAATCTCCAAGAGGTCTTGGAGTGATCAAAGAGACTTGATCATGCAGTTGGTGGCTCAACTTGTGGATCTAATGATAATCAATGAGAAATGATTCAAGGAATCGATTGCTAGTAAGAGCTGGAGACTCAAGAACATAGTCATTCCTCAGCTTGAAGGGATTTTGTAAGTGATATGTATTGCAAATATTCTTAATTAGTGGATCGTTTAGAGCTATAGGCCCCCAAGAGTTCTTTTCACTCAGTTCTCGGGAATTTTTCTTTGTATATACTTTGGTGTTCTTGTGGGAGCTTTTTTTTTTTTTTTTTTTTTTGGGGGGGTGGGGGGGGGTGGATTGTTGTTGCTGCTTGTCTATCCACGAATATGTCAATTAGTTAATAACATTCACATAAGTCGGAAAACTAGGGTCTAAACATGTAACTCTTAAGGAGGATGAAGTATATAATAAGTTTTGGAAAATAGATTGATTCACTCAACAAGCGCAACTTATAGCATGAGCATCCAAAGGACTGCAAATATGTCAATGAATTAGGTGCTCACGGATACTATGGTGAATTCACTACAGAGGTGTATACTGTGTACTAGCTTGTTTTATTTGAGTTCATTCCCCCCACCCCCATTTTTAAAATATTTTTTAGAAACCATTAATGTTGTTTCTAGTAAAATTGAAATATATGGGATGTTTCAAGTTTATATTGTAGAGGCTTTTGGGGATAATAAAAAAAATTCCTCCAAAAACCTTTGGAATAGGTCCAATATGAGAATCTCCCTATCAAGATTCCTTATCAAACGATACATGACCATCATGAAATTTCAAGGAATTTAGATTTCCAAGCATCTCATTCCTAGAATTCTAGGTGTTAAAGTTGTGGGACATAGTTTTTTACTCTTTTAGGGCTTTTGTTGGTGATGCGTGGAAGGTTTGTTGACTTACTATCTTGCTTACGAGGCCGATTTGGGCAACATTAGAACAGTGTTGGAAGGTCATATCTCATTGCTTATTTGTGATGCATATGGAGGGAAAGAACATTGTTTGAATAGGCATCGGCATCAAGAATTCTCCTTCCCGAGCTTATTAGAGTTTATTGATCATTGTTCTTTTAGGAAAGATTAGTTATGCTATATATCTAGTATACTTCTTATGTACTTGATGCATTTTAGTATTTTCTAATATAACAAGACTTAGGTACTGTTCCTTAAGTTTCCCTTTTAAGATTCTGCTATGTGGATTTTCTCTCATGGGAATGAAGTGTATTTTTTAATTAAGTAGCCACATGGCTAAATCTTAACAAGAGAACTTAAGGAATAGCACCTAAAGTAGTGTACCTAAGTTTTGCCCTTTCTAATAAAATGTATCACTTATTAAAAAAATAGAACTCTAGGTTTTAAAAAGTATATTAGATTCTCCAAACCCAATGTGATCAAAGAAAAATGGGGATAGCAGCTTTGTTTCGTTAATGTTTTGACTACTTGATTAACCATGTTTAGTGTCAAAATATAGGTTTGGATTAATGAGTTCTAAACTTGCGTTTGTGATGCTTAACTTTATTTTTGAAACCTTATAAATGCCTTGTGCTCTTAGTTTAAACAGAGAGGAGATAATTTTTATAAGTACACAATAGTAGATTAGTGTTCTTATGGAAATTCAAGTGAAATCTTGATAAAGAAAGATGATGAATTAGGGTTTTTGCTAATTGAGGTTTCGGGTATGAATGAATAGGAAAGGATGGATATGAGTATTTTATAATGTGAAGGCTTAGGTAATGTAACTAAAGTTTTGGGATATATGTAGGAATGTGATGAGTGGAGGGTGTGATGGACAAAAATGCAAGACTATGATGAGTGATGGAAGGTTATTGAGACTTCTTAGAGAAAGTCACCATCTCCAAGTGAGACTACTTTGAGAGTCTCTACCTCCAAGCAAGGATAACACAAGTCTAAGAACAAATTAAATCACCGAAATGAGAGTGACAACTGATAAGCATATATTTATACAACATTAGCTTTCTCCTAATTGGCCCGCATGGCTCAATATTATCGGCTTACTGATTCTTTATGTGCTCTTACTAATTCAGCATGTGTTTACAATAATTAACACATGTAATTAATGTGCTTGAACCCCAACTAACTTACTCTAGTCTATCTGCTAGAGTGAAATATCAGCCAATTTGTTGTGTTAAGATAGCTTGACCCCAGTTAATTAATTCAATTACTCAAGTTGATTAATTAAGTTAAATTAAATGCAAATCGTGGAGGTATCAACAAATCACCAAATAAATTAAGTGCAACGAAAATTAAATTGACACGGTGATTTGTTGATGAATGGGGAAAACATTTCGTAAGGCAAAAACCTCACCGGGTGAATTTAAGGTCACAGCTCCCAAGAATCCACTAATCAATAATCAAGCGGTTACAAGTATGAGGAATCTTACCACTACCATGGCCTATCCCAAAATACCAACTTACAGTTGAACCTTCGCTTCAATACCCAATTGAACTTGATATTGTAGTAGCCTTCTTTCCTTTGTTGCATAAATCTTCAATCTGTAACTAACTCCTTTGCACGGATTCCAGTACGTGACTAACTGCAGCAACTTGAATGATTGTTGTTGGCTGCAAAGTTTTTCGCTTCATCAATAATGAAGATCAGGAAGTGCTTGGTTACAAAACCCTAAGGCGTACAAACACAATAGCTTCATACAGAGTATATGAGTTCCAGGTCTCTGTTTTCGTACTTGATGACTTTTAAAATAAGCCTTATATATGACTAGGACTGTGAGAAAATAAACCCTAATCATCCAAGTCATCATGGGCCGAATTTTAGACCTAGAAATTCTGAAATCGTAGATCTTGATAAATCGAGCTTGTGTCGAGCTTATCCATTGAACTTCAATAGCAGCATCTGCGAGTTTCTATCGAGTCTTAATGAAACAGTTTTTCTTCACTTGTTTCTTGAATCAATTTTCATGTCTTTAATGATACCACTTGATATGCTTGAACAACATATTTCTTGATATATTAAACCCAACTTAGATTTACCGAAATACAAGTAAAGTGCGTTTTGTCAAAGGATTAGCTAATTACATAGAAAATATGACCCTAACACAATTGAACTCCAAGCTACCAGCTTTGGATTAAATCATATACACAAGAATGAGAAGGCGCCGCCATGCGAACTTAAAACCAAACAGGCAGGGGATTGTCGATTGACACTTGCCTAAAACTAGGGCTTATTTCACGTTTCTTGCTTTTGTGTGTTCCTAAAACTATACCCTCCTTTGAAGAACCTTGTTCTCAATGTGAGCATGTTGTTAAGTATCCCCAAACATCATCTTTTTCTTCATTGAAGACATTGTTTTCATGTTCACTCGATTCTTAGACATAATTTGACTCTTGCGTATTGAATTGGATTGGTCCCCTTCAATTAAGAACAACTTAGGGCTCTTGCAAACATGACCCATGACCTAATGTGGTCATTCTTGGACGATGCTTCTTGAATCGGAGGCTTACTCAAGTCTTGGTAAACCTTGATATTGACTATGAGGTGCTCAGTGCACAAGTCTCCTCCCTAGCAATAACACATACTTCCTACCTTTTTACTCCTCGATCCCTCATTAGGGTTGCCACAGACTCCTTGATGTAATCCATGTCAAACAATGAAGCTTGGATTTTATCTAGTTGGGTGTTGTTGGATTGTATTGATCTTGAAAGGGATGCAATGGTCTTGACAATTTGTGCAATTCTTGTAAGGATAGAATATTGTATTATCGTATCGAAATTCAAGTGGGATCTTGATAAGGAAAGATGATGAACTAGAGTTTCTTGGAAATTGAGGTTTTGGGTATGAGTGAATAGGAAAGGATGGATGTGAGTATTTGATGATGTGAAGTCTTGGGTATAGTTTAGGACAGTAGATGGATGAAGTGTTTAAGGTTGGTTCTTGAAGGGTAATGCTTTAGGTTTTGATGGTTATTAATGGCGGACCTTTGAACCTCGTGAAATGCTTTGATATGTTCAAGTCTTAAAATATTGTTTAGTATTTACATAAATGGCTTTTCATTATTAAAATGGGTCTAAAATATATATATATATATATATATAATGTGTCTAGTTACATGTTTGTGTGTGTCAATTATAAACTCCCCCCCCCCCCCCCCCCTCTCACTAACTCGAAATCTGAAGAATTTTGTTACAAAGTAATATCTTGTAAAAGCAAGACCATGAGTTATGAAAATCACAAAGAGATTCACAGAGAGAATTCAATGAAGAAGAACAATAAGGAAATAGAAGAAAGAGAGAGAGAGAATTGAGACTGAGAAAATATTTTCTTGATTAAGAGAATTACAGAATACAAAAGCTTAATTACAACAGAGATACACCTTCCTATTTATAGTTACAATTTCTACTATAACAGAATAGATTAGATCCAAACTATGCGCCTAAATTCACGGAGACCCCAGCTCAACCATAACTGCTCTTTGCGCCACAATAACTGATCTTTGAACATCCCCAAGAAGACATCGTTTAATACACTGGGAAGAAGCACCACACTTTAATCAAAATGGTGCGCATCACTTGACCCTTTAATGAAACGGTGTGTATCATCTCTAGCTTTAATGAAACGGTGCATTTGCTGTTGAACCTGTGTGACACCTGAAGCTTTACCTCGAGCACCTGAACCTTTACCTTAAGCTTCATCTTCAACATCCCCCCTTAAACAACAGGGGGAAGAGTCCACCAGGAGTTTGGAATGAAAGAAAATAAAAGGAGGACCAAGTAAAGGTTTAGTAAAGATGTTTGCCAAGTTATCCTTACCAGAGACAAAACCAACCTTGAGATCTTTGCGAAGAACTTTCTCAAGAATGTAATGATAGTCAACTTCCAAGTGCTTAGTCTTGGAATGAAAGACAGGATATGCAGAAAGAGCAATTGCAGAGATATTATCACACCAAATGACAGGAACATAAAGAAGAAAAAGCTTGAGCTCTTTAAACAAAATGCGCAGCCAAGAGAGTTCAGCTACAGAAGTGGCCAAGGCCCTGTACTCAACTTCAGTGGATGAGTGTGAGACAGTGCTTTGCTTCTTGGCAGACCATGAGATGGGATTAGGACCAAGAAAAACCAATAAGCCTGTGGTAGAACGCCTGTTTGTAGGATCACCTGGCCAATCTGCATCAGAGAAGGCAGTGAGAGCCAAGGGACCAAGGTAAAAGCAAATGCCATGATTCAAAGTACCCCTGAGATATCTAAGAACACGCTTAGCAGCTTCCAAGTGGACAAAGGTAGGCTTGCTCATGAATTGACAAAGTTGATGAACACTGAATGCAAGGTCAGGCCTGGTAGATATAAGGTACTGAAGAGCCCCAACCATACTCCTATATACAGTGGGATCAAATAAAGCAAAACCAGAATGAGGCACCAAACGAGAAGATGAACAACAAGGAGTCTTCACAGGTTTGGCATTTTCCATATTAAACCTATGCAAGACATTTGAGGCATACTTTGTCTGGGTGAGAGTGATGCCATGCTTAGTATAAGCAATCTGAATCCCCAAGAAGTAATTCAAGGGCCGCAAATGCTTCAATTCAAAAACCTGACTGAGAGTAGTGATAAGAAGAGCAACTTGAAAAGAGTCATTGCCTGTAACAATAATATCATCAACATACAACAACAAATAGATGATGATGCTTGAGGACTGAAATATGAAGATAAAGTTGTTTGCTAGTGAAGCAGTGAACCCCAAATGAAGAAGGTGGAAGGTGAACCTCTCAAACCAGGCTCTAGGAGCCTATTTCAGCCCATATAAGGATTTATGAAGCTTGCATACAAAGGAAGGATGAAGAGGATCCACATAGCCTGGAGGTTGTTGCATAAAAACATCTTCCTTTAGAAAACCATGTAAGAAAGCATTTGATACATCAAGCTGTCTTAAACTCCAATTGCAGCTGACAGCAATTGCCAAAACAAGTCTCACAGTGGCAAGCTTAATGACAGGACTGAATGTTTCATTGTAGTCCACACTAGCTTGTTCATGAAAGCCTTTGGCCACCAATCTAGCCTTGTACCTTGAGATAGAACCATCACTATTCAACTTCAACTTATATACCCATTTGCACCGAACAAGGTTAACATTAGGAGGGGCAGGAAACAAGGACTAGGTCTGTTGCCTTTGCAAGGCTTGGAATTCAACATCCATAGCCTCACACCATTTAGGGTATTGAGAAGCAACCTTAAATGATGGAGGTTTAGTAAATGTATAATCCATAACAGCCTTGTAACACAATTTAGGATTAGGTTTACTGATACCACTCTTAGATCTGGTCTGCATAGGATGTTGATTGGTGGAGACTGTGGGCAAGGAGTGAGAAGAAGACAGATCAGATGTTGGAGAAGTGGACAAGGAAGAACTTGAGGGAGGTAACAGATCTGTGGTAGAAACAGGCATAGAAGGAAGTGAAGATAAAGGAGCAGATGGAGAAATAAGATGAGAAGTAGGTAGGGAAGTAGGGAAGGTAGGAAGGTCAGAGGAAAATATAGTGGTTGGAGACATAGTAATGGAAGGTGTAGAATCAGAATAGGGATCTAGGACTGAGGGTTGATTTGTGGAATGCAGATACAACAAATTAGAAAACCAAGAAAGATCAATGAATATAGGAGATGAGGAAGGTGAAGAATGGTGAGAAGTGAGAGAAGAATAAGGAAATTTGGACTCATTAAAAAGGACATGCCTGGATGTATATAAGTGTTTGGTGGCAAGGTCTAAACATAAGTAGCCTTTAGTACCTATAGGGTAACCAAGAAAGAGGCATTATGTGGTTCTGGGAGCAAGTTCCTGGTGAGTGTAAGGTTTGAGATGAGGGTAACAAGCACATCCAAACACCTTGAGTTGAGAAATGTCAGGAGTGGAAGAATGTAGTTTAGACCAGGGAGAGCTGAATGCAAGAACAGATGTGGGAAGGAGGTTGATTAAGGTCACAACAGTGAGAACAACATAAGACCAATAGGAGGAAGGCATGGAAGCTTGTGATAAGAAATTAATGGTGGTTTCAATAAGATGTCTGTGCTTCCTTTCAATCAAACCATTCTGTTGAGTGTATGGACAAGAAATTTGGTGAGTAATGCCATGTTGTGAAAGCTAAGATTTGAATGCATTAGTAGTATACTCACCACCAGCATTTGATCTAAAGGTCTTAATAGTGGCAGAAAATTGGTTTTCAATCATGGCTTTAAATTGAACAAACTTAGGAAAAACATCAGATTTAGATTTGAGTAAATAAATCCATGTAAATCTGGAAAATGGTCAATGAACAAAACATAGTATTTAAAGCCATCAATAGAGGTAATAGGAGCGGGACCCCACAAATTAGAATGAATAAGCTCAAAAGGAGTTGATGCAGTAAAAGAAGACTTTGGAAAAGGTAATTTGTGCATTTTGCCATACAAACAGTGTGTACAATCATTATTCACAATGGAACACTTATTCAAATCAAATTTGGCATCAGGAAACAAATGTTTGAGAACCAGGTCAAATGGATGCCCAAGTCTCAAATGCCAAAGTGTCTTATTGAAAACAGAAACATGAAAAGCACTATTTTAAGAATTAGATGACAAAGAGAGCTGAGAAGCCTTTTAAGGGTAGATAGGGTAAACACCATCTTCACTCTTGCCTTGGTAAAGAACTTTCCCCGTGGCTAAGGCCTGAACTGAAATGATATTTTCATCAAAATAACACCAACATTAATTATCATGACAGAGTTTATGCACTGAGGCAAGATTTGAGGCAATAGAAGGCACCCTAAGCACATTATTGAGGTGAAGAGAAGAATGAGGAAGGGAAATAGAAGCATTACCTAAGTGAGTGATAGGGAGGTTTTGACCAATGCCCACAATGATCTGATCTTGACCTTGATAGGGCTTAGGAAAGCTGAGATGACTAAGAGTGGATGTAACATGATCTGTTGCAGCACTATCAGCAAGCCAGGGCTGATCTTGAGTAAGGCAAGCATTGGATACAATAGCCATAGCTGCAAGTTTGGTTGGTGGATGCTTTCCTTGATAAGCGTAATCCATCCTATGGTAACAATCAAGTGCCAAGTGACCAACCTTTCCACAAATCTGACAGATTGGCCTTTCGGACCTAGCATCATTAGAATTAGATTGTACTTGATGTAGAACACAATTTACTATTTAATTATTGTAATTTATTATTTTTGGTATTTTTATGTAAAAAAACGTTATTTTAGGTTTAGGTGATTTATTTCCTTATTTTTAGGTGCATTTAATATTTTTTAGGTCAAATTTGATTCCTGTTATGGTTAGGTATCAATTAGGAGTTATTTTAGATTATATTTTCTTGTCAGTCAAGTTTTAAGGAGCCTTTAAATAGGCCATTAAGTCTGTAAACGTTTTTCATAGACTATTATCAATAAAAACAGACTTTTGTCAAATTTTCTTCTGGTGGATTCCAGTTTTATCTCCTTGTGGATTCAGGGAAACCCCTCGTGGATTCGAGATTTACTACCAGAAACTAACGGTTTAGTTTCTGTTCCATCAAGAGAGCATCGTGTGTGCTTTCTTTAGGCTTCCGCGACATCAATTGGTATCAAAGCCTTGACTTACCCTGGTCTGATGGCTAACCAGCGAGACGGTGACCACCACAACAATGACAGCGGTGACGACGTCAACAACCCAGTCCTCACTAGGGCTGAGTTCCTCAAGTTTCGTGAAGAGGCTCGTGATGAGCAACAATTTCATGAAAAGAGTCAGAAAATTATGGGTGAAATACAGCAAAAGATTGCTACTCTTCTTGCTAGGAAATCATCTCACAACAACATTGTTCAATATATTCAAAGACGTACTTCTAACTACAAGAAAA
This sequence comes from Quercus ilex subsp. ballota, assembly GCA_032727855.1. Lineage (NCBI taxonomy): Eukaryota > Viridiplantae > Streptophyta > Magnoliopsida > Fagales > Fagaceae > Quercus > Quercus ilex. The sequence goes on along the minus strand of CM064916.1, from coordinate 15,568,289 downwards.
TTCCATTCTTTGATGGAGATATGTGTAAGATGGATTTTATTGACTGGCTTCTTGATTTGGAAGAGTATTTTAATTTTTGGAAGATTTGTGATGAAGAAAAGGTGCGGCTTGCATCTAATAAATTAGACAATGAAGCAAAAGAATGGTGGGAAGACATTCAAATTGATAGAAAGCGACGAGGTATGCATCCAATTCGCTCTTGGCAAAGAATGAGAAGAGTATTAATTGATTTATGGTTTCCTAATGACTATTATGATATACTAGATTATACAAGTGTTGATTATAAATCTGTATATTCATATGAAAAGCAATATATTCAAAACCAAAATTCTGACAACCAAGTCCATGTGTCAAGTAAAGGAAAGGGTTTGAGGGTTGAGAAGAAGCAGCCTATTTCTAAAGAAAATTTTGAAGTGGTTAAAAAAGATCAAGATTTGCTACAAGTTATTGAATTGAAGATTGAAAATACCACTTGTCAAAAATTTGAAGAAGATGTCAAAGAAATGAAGGTTGAGTTGATTGTGAATAATGACAGGATTGAAGAGATGATAATTATTGAGAACATTGTGGAAGATTCAATTGAGGTCAAATATGAGGATGAGTCCACAATTCACAATCCTCAGGTCTCAGTTGATTTGTTGAAGATGACTACACGATATGTTGATTTTCTTGGAGTAGAAAATTTTAATTTTACTATCAACCCTTTGTTGATTGATGTTGCAAATATATTGAAGATAGATGAGAAGAAAATTTATGCTACACTTTATGAAGGATTCAAGTTTCAGAGCCTATTCAAGTTATTAAAGCATTCGAAATATTTGTTTATTTGGAGCGAAAGATTTCAGATTTCAAAGATGAACTCGAGGACGAGTTTGTTTCAAGTGGAGGGGTCTGATGTAGGACACAATTTACTATTTAATTATTGTAATTTATTATTTTTGGTATTTTTATGTAAAAAAAAGTTATTTTAGGTTTAGGTGATTTATTTCCTTATTTTTAGGTGCATTTAATATTTTTTAGGTCAAATTTGATTCCTGTTATGGTTAGGTATCAATTAGGAGTTATTTTAGTTTATATTTTCTTGTCAGTCAAGTTTTAAGGAGCCCTTAAATAGGCCATTAAGTCTGTAAACGTTTTTCATAGACTATTATCAATAAAAACAGACTTTTGTCAAATTTTCTTCTGGTGGATTCCAGTTTTATCTCCTTGTAGATTCAAGGAAACCCCTCGTGGATTCAAGGTTTACTACCAGAAACTAACGGTTTAGTTTCTGTTCCATCAAGACAGTATCGTGTGTGCTTTCTTTAGGCTTCCGCGACATCAGTACTTGTTGAAACTGATTGAAAGGAGAGAATTGAGATGGTCCATTATATCCTCTACCACCTCTGCCACCTCTATTATTAGAGTGACCTCTACCTCTACCTCTATTAAAAGATTGATTAAAGCCATTGTTATTAGGCTTTGGAGTAGTTATTGCTGTCATAGCAAAGATGGTATCTTTGATCTCAGATCCATCATTTAGAGACTCCTCTTCTGCATTGAGCATGGTTGAAAGCTCATCAAAACTCACGTGCACTCCTGGTCCTTATAGCTGACCTGAAAGCATTGTACTCCTTGGGGAGTCCCTTAAGAGTGATGTGAAGTAATTCCTCATCATCCATAATTAATCCAACAGCCAACAATTTGTCTCTAACAATTTTTATCTTCTGCAGATATAGATCCACTGAATCAGTTCCCTTCTTGATATTATGAAGCTCACCTTTAAGGTTCATAACGTGTGATCTTGAAATGGAGGAGAATCTGTTTTCCAAAACTTTCCATACCTCTAAGGCTGATGAACACCCCATAGTGAGTGCTAGAATTGTAGGAGTCAGGGTAGAGCTCATGAAGGTAAGCAAGGCCTTCTCTTTTGACTTCCAAATCAAGAAGTCGGGATTCACAACATCAAAGTATGCTCCTAAGAGATCTTTTAGATATTGACCAGGGATCAATTGTGGTTCTTCAATCAACTCAAACAGTGAATAAGTCTTTAGCACCATTGTTATCTGATGCCTCCAAACTATGTAGTTTGTATTATCCAACTTTATGGTCATCATGTTGGACATATTAGAGAGAAGAAGAAGTGGTTGATTCAGCACATTCACTGAAGAACTTGAAGGAAACGAAGATGATGAAGATGCAGCCATTGTTGAAGTTGTAGCTGCCATTGTTGTTGAATTTGTAGCTACCACCGTTGCAGTAACAGATGGCTCTGATACCATGAAGAATTTTGTTACAGAGTAATATCTTGTAAAAGCAAGACCGTGAATTATGAAAATCACAGAGAGAATTCAATGAAGAAGAAGAACAGTGAGGAAATAGAAGAAAGAGAGAGAGAATTGAGACTAAGAAAACATCTTCTTGATTGAGAGAATTACAGAATACAAAAGCTTAATTACAACAGAGATACACCTTCCTATTTATAGTTACAATTACTGCTATAACAAAATAGATTAGATCCAAACTATGCGTCTAAATTCACAGAGACCCTAGCTCAACCATAACTGCTCTTCGTGCCACAATAACTAATATTTGAACATCCCCAAGACGACACCGTTTAATACATTGGAAAGAAGCACCACACTTTAATCAAAACGGTGCGTATCATCTCTGGCTTTAATGAAACAGTGTGTTTGCTATTGAACCTGTGTGACACCTGAAGCTTTACCTTGAGCACCTGAACCTTTACCTTGAGCTTCATCTTCAACAAAATCTTGGCTTTGACACCAATTGTAATGCAACTAGGATTTTGGGATGTATGAAGAAATGTGATGAGTCGAGGATGTGATGGAGTGGTGATTGTGACTTCTTCTAGAGAGTTAACATTCTCTAAGTGAGACTATTTTGAGAGAGTCTCTACTTCCAACCAAGACTAACACAAGTCTAAGTACAAAATGAGATTACCATATTCAATCCCCAAAATGAGAGTACAAGCATCTATATAAACACAATTAGCTTTACTTTAATTGGCCCACATAGCTCAATAATATTGGCCTACTAATTCCCCATGTGCTTTTTCTAATTTAGCAAATGTTTACAAGAATTAACACATATGATTAAGGTGCTTGAAATTTAACTAGCTCACTCTAGCCTATTTACTAGTAACTAATAATCCTAATCATGTGTAACCCTTGAAGTCATGTCAAATAGAGTGGATACCTAAGAGTTGTGTAAAATTGTGATTTCCAACTGTAGGGTCAATTTTTGTAGCCCAAGCCCACGAAGATATGGATTTTGAGCCCACTGAACCCAAAACAATGAATTTGTAGAGAAATGGGTGAAAGAGCTAGGCTAGAGCTGAATAAACAGAAATAACAGCAAGGTTTTAGGATGAAATTGTGTTAAAACGTGATCGGACGCATGTATACTCCCCGTCCGAAGAGGTGTTTCTATATCATAAGCTTGGTTTACAATTCTTGGGAACTACAGTAATGAGATTCTCTCCTTTTTCCTCCTCCCTACCATCAGGGGCATCCCTCTCTTATATAGTACCCCCTTCCTCCATCTTCATCGTCCACTTGTTCATCATCCAGACGCCCACTTGAGTGCATGTCCCATCACACTCTCTCTTTAGCATTGTGTGAGTGGCGGTAGCTGAGAATGCACTGTTCAGGGGTCTTCTCCACATAAATGCGGCCAGGAAGGTAGGTGCAGTGCATTTAATGCGGTGGTTGAGGCCTGTCTCTTAGATATTTCCCTGTTCCTGTCATCCTCATGCGTGTCCGAGGTTCACTCTCCTCCTTACGCTTGTCAGAAGGATCACTTGAGCTTCCCATATATCTGTCAGGCAAAGATTCTTCGTGTTCAAGGGCATTGGACTCCTCGGACAAATAAACATCTCCTCGGATATTGACCGCGCTCCTCTCCAGACATGCTCCCTTTGCATGGGCCTCTGATTAAATGTTTTCATCTCCTCGGACGAACAGTGTTCCTTAAATGGGGCCTTGGGCCCAACAAGTTGGGTTGGGCTTTTCGCCCCCCACACCAACTATATTGTGTTGGCTTCAATTCCGTGCCAAATTTAATTGTAATTTCTTCAATCATTTTCCTTGTATGTTTGTGGGTTTATATGTAAGGGATGAGTGTAATAGATCGGTAAAGAATCAAGCTTCAAAAGTTGAATAAATGGATTTCGCGACTAGCTCGCGAGAAGCAACCCATGAAAAGGCCACGTATGGAGCACATGACTGAAAGATGAAGAATTGTGCCAGGCTGTCAATTTCGCGACTGTCTTGCGAGAAGAACCAACTCATGAAGGACCCGTGAAAGTTTTTGTTTGGCAAACAGTTGTGTTTTCTTTACCAATTCTTTACCCACACTATATATACTCTTATTACCCACGAATTGTAAGGAGTGTTTTTCAGAGAGAAAACCCTAACAAATACGCTTGAGAGTTAGAGATTGTTATACCCACAATCATCTACACATTTCCTTGTGATTTTTCTTAACTCCTACCTCTCCATCTCTAGATCTTTGAGAGGTTGTTAGCCTAAACACTTATCACACCCATTCTGAGTGTTAAGTGAGATTTTGGTGCTGCTAGAAGCATTGGAAGGAGCCATTCATTGGCAGATGCAATCGAGCTGAATTGCGGAATCTGGAAAGCTAGAGAAGACAAGACTCCGAGAAGTCCGTTGGTAGCAAGAGCTTGAAGGGCTCAAGTACATGAGGTAGACTAGGCTTGGAGAGTCTTTTGTTATTCGTGTACTCCAACTATATTCTCTAGTAGATCGATTTCGACTTGGAGGGTCGCGGAGAGGTTTTTCACCGAATTCTTCGGTTTCCTCTTCGATAACACGTCTCAGTGTTATCTTGTGTTTGCATCTCTCTTCCCTACTCTTTAAGCTTTCATTATATTGTTGATGATGGATGAATATGGCTTAGGGTAGCTTTATCGGTTCATTGCGCTTATTTACTCTTATTCCGCACTTAGTCTAATTTAGAGTAAAAACAATTTAGCCGTAATTTTTAATTGAGGATCTAAACAAACTCTTGTGTTTTAGCACAAATCCGAACTTTCAAGTTGAATCATGTTCATGGGAATGAATGGGCCGGAGATGCCACACAAATTCAAAACCAAACAAATGTGAGTGCCCATCCGCACCTGAAATACCGATTGGCCTCCTGTGAATGTTAATCGGCACTTGCCTTAAACTAGGGCTTTTATATATGTTTTTTCCTTTGCATTGGCACTGAATAAATTTTTTAACACTTTCACCACATACTTAAAATGTAATAATAATACTAAATTCAATAATAATAATAATAGTAACAGATAAGGGGGAAAATTTATAAGTCTTTCAAAACAAGTACTTTACATGCACATGCATAAGCATAAGCAAGAAGTACAGCAAGAAACCAGATTAAATGAAAATACCTCAAGCTCTCACTGTTTTGTAGAAGGGAATAGAAATCTGCATGAACCTTACACTTATCATCACATACTAAGAAGGAAGGGAAGAAAAAAGAAGAAGTTTAAACTACTTTTTAAATCCTTCTCCCAAAAAAAAAAAAAAAAAAAAAACTACTTTTTAAATCTTAAAGTTTTTGGTAGGTTTCATTTAAACCTTCAAATTTCAAAATGTTAACATCTAACACTATTAAACGTTACATGACTAACTGGTTTAAATGGGACTTATCCAAAACTCTATGATTTAAATAAACCTATCTATGCCAAGAACTTTGTAGTTCAACTGGTTCTGGTTGTCATTTTCTGGTATTTTCAAAAGAGACATCCAAGGTTCAAATCCCCCGTTTCCCAATTATCAAATTATCATATTAAAAAAAAAATTATAAAGTTTGAACCAAATGTTTTTAAAAAATCTGAGATTTAAATAAAACATTTCAAAAGTTTAAGATTTCAATGAAATATAATACCCAAAACATTAAAAAGTAATTTATCCAAAAATAAATGAATTATGACAAGACAGGAGAAAAAAAAAGTTTGGATGGACTTGCTATCATTTGGTGCAAAATCAGGTCTGATGTGTTTAAAATAGGACATCTCCTCAAAAAAAAAAAAAAAAAAAAAGTAGTGTAATCACAGTTGCCGTTTTTCACCCTATTGTAAATAAGAAAACACTCGGACTCTTAATTCATTTTACATACATTTGATAATCTTAACCATCGTGTATTATATTCTCATTAAAAAAGGACTTCGTTTTATATTTGACTAGTTCGTAACCTATACAATGCATGAAAAAGAACAACAAAATATGATTTTTTTTCTCTTTATTATTTTTTATTTGAGTATGAAAGTTGTTAATTACAGTAGTTATTATGATTGTTTTTCTATACGAAACTATCTATTCTCCCTTTTTTTTTTTGATAAGTAATAAAGATGTATATTCAAGAACACTACCTCATACAGAAAGACATAAGGCAGAGATAAAAGAGTGCAGAGAACGAAGATAAAAAACAGAATGAAAAGATACTAATTACAAAGGAGAGAGCTAAGAAACATAGGTAGAGAATCACTAGAGGTGAGTTCCTAAGCCCTAGACCAGTCGAAAAGGGTGCCACTGAACGAAGCCAATAGTTGGTCGTCGGAACTTTCCATGTCCTCAAAGATCCTCCAATTTCGTTCCCTCCAAAGACACCACATTACGCACAGAAGAGCTAAATTCCAAATACTAGACGAATGCTTTCCAAGCCAATTCCACCAACCAAAGAGAGAATCCGCCACTGATCTTGGCAAGACCCATGCAATCCCAAATGATCTAAACACCAAACTCCACAACCGGTAAGCCTTACCACAATGCAATAGTAGATGATCCACAGTCTCCCCATTATAACGACACATAATGCACCAGTCAACAAAGTCCATCCCTCTACCCCTCAAATTGTCACCTATAAGTATCTTATCCCATACATCCGTCCACACAAAAAAAGAAACATGCCGAGGTGCCTTAACCTTCCAAACACCTTTCCAAGGAAAGATAATGCAATTTTTTTTTAAATGAAGGATTAAATATAGAATATAATTTAATATTCATTATACATATAAAAATAATGACTTGTAAAATTGTGAGATCTTGAAATCTTATATGGTAGAATTTAATGATGTAAACCAAAAGTAAAAAATGTCTTCAATTAGACCATTTCCTTTCCATTCATTAGAGTGCATAAGCCTCTTGAATGTGTAAGAGAATAAAAGACCAAGTAGAGGATTCCCGGGAAAATTTTAATTAACAGGTTTGAATTATTAAAGAAGAAAAATGTTAGAAATTGAAAGGAAATGGACTCAAGAATCAAGATGAGTTCTTAAAATACATGAGTGGAATTCCATAAATTAGTAGAGAGAGAGAGAGAGAGACAGCATAATTTTCTTTTCTTTCATCTTACTAGCCAAAATATTAACATAAAGTTTAGACTGCAGACTGCAAGGCCTAAATTAAACAAATGCAATCTACATATATGTGGTATAAGTTAGAATTATCATCATCATCATCATTATTATTATTATTATTATTATTATTATTATTTATAAATATGGTGTAGGTTAGAATTAATAATTGTTAAGTGATTAAATTCAGTCTTTTTCTAATTGGTTAAACTTTTAGAATAAGTGATAGTTTATTATGATATTAGAAATTTTACATATTCTCCAAAATCTCCACTTATAATCGATGTCTATACCCCAATATATGGGGAGTGTTTGTCAGAATATGAAGAAAACTAAAGAATACTGAAAGGAACTATGGAGATGTTTTTGTTTCACAGCCTATTATTTTGATGGCCAAGTTTTTTTTGAGCAGAAACAATAGTCTTTATTAATTAAGAAACAAAATATACAATGAGGAAGAGAACGAGGGACATATGACCCCCAATTTCTCTTTTGCATCACTAGCATACACTGGCGTAGCACGATTACATCGTTAACAAAGAAAGAAAAAGAAACAAGAAGAGAAAAAAAAAAAAAAAAAAAAAAAAAAAAAAATCAAAATCCAACTACTAAAAGAAAAGTGAATCTTCACTTAGATGTCCAAAGAACCTGCCTGAAAACTGCCAAACGACACCTTTCTGATATACATGGACATCAAAATGATGATTTTTTTTTTTTTTTTTTTTTTATCCATCTAAGGATTGCCTTCATGCCCGGCATGATTGCCCTGCAACCTCCATCAGTCCCATGGTTGACCCAACACCTTGCTCATTCTCCACAATTTTTTGTTTCTTTTCTCCCCTAACATCCATACCCTCCTTAATCAATTTTTCTGTTTGCTTCCTTTTGTGCCCAGGTTCCACGTCTACAATGGAAGACTTAATAAGGTTTCCATTTGTAGACTCCTTAACAAACTCCACTTTTTTTGGGTTATGCAAAGATTGACTCCCACTTTTATCTTGATTACCACTTTTTTTGGACCGGCCCTTACTAGTATTCCTGTTTCCATGCACGTTACCATATCCAACTTTAAAACCTATTTCTAATCCCTCAAAACCCGATTTTTGCTCAACTTGTTTTCCCATTAAGCCACGATTGAAATTGACAGTATCCTCATCCATGACTACCACCTCAATCAAGTCAGAGGAAATCGCTCTAGAATCTGGCACGCAGACAGTTGGAGTCACTTTTGAAAATGAAAAATCTAAATCGGTTTTGTTAGGTTCTAAAAGTTTAGAACAATTGGCAAATCGTGAACACACAAGAACATACAAGCTGCAGAAAGAAGATTTTAGAATTTGCCTGGTTCGATCGACCGAAGAATAGGCTCGACCGATCGAAAGTCGTATCTGCAAAATTTTAATTAAGCCCAAACAGCAGTTCAAGCCCATTAAAGATTAGGGTTTCAGATCTATTTCTCCCAGTATATAAAGGAAACTCTAAGCACGTTTTTTATGAGGCTTTTCAAAGAGAGAAGTGTGTGCCTCTTTTGTAGTTAGAATTTTGTACCTAAAAAGCTCTCTCATATTTCTACCGCTGTTATTACTTGAAGAATTTCAAGATCCGGTGTTGTAGAAGTTGCTGCCTTCTCTAGTCATCAAAGGTGCTAATGATCTAAACCTTCAAGGGTGGTCTTGGAGTCACAAACAGGAGAGTTTGTGTTGCTAAATCTTTGAGTGAGATTTCAAAGTCACAAACGTGGGTGTTTGTGTTTTGCAAAGGCCAAAGAAAGAAGTAGTACATGGACTCGGAGCTATCATAGGGTCATGGTAGTAAGTTTTCTAATCGAGGTAGTAATAGGATGTTAGTGGTCTAAGTCGCTATTGTATAAACTTCAATTCTTTCATAGTGGTTTTACTGTTTTACCTTGAGGATACCTAGGTTAAATCCTCCCCAAATTTTTTACCTGTTTGGTTTTCCTGAGTTATCATATCTTTGTATTCTTTATTTTCCGCACTTTACATTGATATGATATGTTTGTATTAACCTAAATCTAATAATTTGACTAAGTAATCACTTGGCTAATTAACTAGGTTAATCTGATTAGGTTTTAAGGGGTCCAAAAACGTACAAGTTTGGATGGCACGATCAATCTCCGAAATCAGCTCCTCAAAAATAGGAACATGATTCTTCACAGTCACGATTGAATCCTTATCAACTGTTACAGCACCATCTGACGGAGCACCATCGACGATACCACCTTCAGGTAGATTGTTCGACTGCACTAAAGACCTCCGGCCACTTCCACTTCCAATTTTTGGAATGCCGTACTCATTAACCCTCCATTGTGAAGAAACCCGATCACCCTGATCAGCTTGAGCATCATCGTTCCGCCATCCCGGGCTACGTCTTGCTTTGTTTGCATTCCCATGATTTCTACGATACCCCGCCTTCAACCACTCCCCATAAGGAAGACACCCTTGTTTTCGGTCTCTTGGAACAGAGCACTCCTTACCTCATGACCAATTCGACCACATTGATAGCAAAGCCCAACTAAACGTTCATACTTGAAGCCAATGCAAACCTTGTCTCCTTCAAGACTGACGACAACTCCTCATCGGCGTAATGGTTTATCCAACGGCAACTTCACCCTTACTCTGATAAAGCGAGCTTGTTCAGACGAAAATGCCTTCAAATCAACTTCCAGTACTTCTCCCAAACCACTGCCAATATCCCTGCCCACCTCTTCCAATAACAGATCAAAAGGTAAACCCCACACCTGAACCCACATCGGCATTGAAGAGAATCTAACCGAAGTTGCTGTCATACCTCGCTCCCATCTTCGTAACGCCAAAGGGTGGTCCTCAAAACTCCACGGACCATTTGCTAGCACCCATTTCAACTGACTCTCCATAGTGAACTTGAATTGAAAAAGATCATCCCCCACATCAACAATGCGTAAATCCGAGCCCATCCTCCACACAGATCGTAGCATACTCTTGGCTGCACGCTGATTTAAAACTCATGTTGTGAGAAACCTCCCCAACAAACTGAGGGAACACTCTTCTAGCATCCTTTCCCTCTATGAGACCCAACCTTAATGACTTCTCCCTCATCCTCCGTCAAAGTTATACTTTGCAACTTGTCCATAAAATCCGAATTCATCATGTGAATAGGAAAACTCTAAATAGACCTTACTGAAACTCTTAAAAAAATTGAAGACAAACACTAAGAATTAACTAATCCTCACCCAGAATGTGAGAAGAAAAGTCTCTCCCTAGAGAGAAAAATACTCATCTATAGTGAGAAGAAAAGCCTTTTGATGGCCAAGTTAAAAAGAAGACTTACCGATAAATATAATATAAAATTTTGACACGAAATCAAATAACTCAGAGTAAGCTGAAAACTATGAAGTTTATAAATACTAGTTTAGCATTTTTTTTTTTTTTTTTTTGGTTTGGCAACAGCTGATGCTGATGGTCTTTATTTATTATAAGACAAATGATGAGAAGCTTATAGGACAAAACAAAATAAAAGTTTCATGTAGACTATTTGGAAACAAACACCAGAGTAGCATAGCTTCAAATGCAGCACACTTTGTCCTTGTGTGTCCCCTATAGCTAAGACTGATGGAAATATTTTAATTGAAAATCTGTTCTTGAGAATGAGAACACTATTTGATGACAGGATATCCCCTTCTGTACATATCTGCGTTGTTGCACATATTCCGATGATTTATGACTTATAAATGATTGTTCCAATTTTTGTTTTTTAAACGAAATTGCAAAAGGTAAAAATCTGCAATTTATACCAGTAATGTCTAACGACCTTAAAAGTTAGCAAACCATTTGATTTATAGTTAATCCAAAATTACTGTGGTTGAGCCCTCGCATCATCCATAATAAGTAGAAACGAATATGAAATGCACGATGGAATAGGTTGTCAATTTTTTTTTTATAGATAAGAATAATTTTATTGATACCTTTTTTTAAAAAATAAATAAATTTGATAGTTATAATGGGGAGAAGAGATTTGAATCTTGGATGTCACTATTAGAAATACCAAGAAGTGTTAATTCAATTATAATACTCTTAACAAAATCTACAAGTTTTGAATTTATTAGGGCAACCAAAATTTTTTTTCAAACAAAAATAAAATATTCAAATTTTTTCATTCATACAGTAAATTAAAGTTCGTTCATTATCAAGAAACCAAATGATGAAAAGTCATGTACTTGAAGTGCTTTGCACACTCATGATAGGCATGTTCATGAGTTGGGTCGGTTCGGTTTTGGACTCAACTCGAACCCAACCCGCTCACATCGGGTGGCAGGCAAAGAAACCTGCAATCAATAGCCAATATCAACAGCTTGAGTCAGTTTTGTGCCCAGGTGAATGTCAATCGGTTCACTCACTAGTGGAGGTCGCCAGATTCAGCTAGAACTCACCCAATTTGGGCAAAAAGTCACCAAAATTGACTGTGATTTGATCGAATCTAGCTGGATCTCACCAGATCAAATCTTGATCTGGCGAGATCTGGCCAGAGTTCTTGTATATCGTCAGCCAAGTCGGGTGGCTTGGGTTTTGGAGAAGGAAACCCATTACTCGACCTGCTGACGTTGGTTCTTAGAGGCGAGAACCACAACCGACTAACTGGAGCATTGGATCGAGCGGGCTATAGGTCGGCATTGGGCAGTTTCATCAATTCGTCAGTCTTTAGTCAGGTATGGACACCCTTAACCCACAATAACAAAACAAAAATAATGAAATAAGGCATGTTTGGTTTGACAGAAAAATATTTTTTGATCGTAAAACAATGTCAAGTGAAAATATTTTTCAGAAGAGAATATTTTTAAGTACTTGGTTGCGTTCCTAAAAATTCTATGGAAAATTGGCAATGACCTCCCATTTTGATGAGAATAGAATTAGAAATGCCAACGCTGCTAAAGCATTTCATGATTGTCATGGCCATTGTCATATGAACCCTAAGAGACCCTTTGGCTTACTTGTCTTTTCTAATATTTTAATCTTGATGTCTTTGTTAGAAATACCAGGAGGTGTCAGTTGAATTACTAGATACTTTGCACTAAGCATTAATTGTTGTTTACATGTTCAGATAGTCAATCCCATTATAGGCATGATGACCATAGATATATGGTCACGTCTGTGGTTTTCATTTTTAATATATAGTGATTTACTTGATCGATATTGTTTTTATACTAGATGCGTTTAATGTTTTTGTCCAATGCTTTCAAGAAAGACAAAGTACTTTGTAAGAGTTTATCAACTCGGTCTCTACTCTCTAGTCCAGCTATAAGTTAGTTTGGTATGTGTTTCATAACTTATGCTTTAGTAATCGAATCTGTATTAGGGTTTTTTTGTCATGAAATTGCCCAATGGAGAATTTGTTAGGATTTTTAGGTGTTGGCTAATTCCAAGACAAATCTTTTTTGTAATTATTGGGTTTTATTTTGTATTGCCACAATGGGTAATGAAGGCTAAAGTTGAGCTTCAGTTCATTGTGCATAAAAGTAAGTTTTAATCAAGCAAAGTTCAATCTTGGTTGAGCAATATTGAATTTCCCGGTCATGCGAGATATAGGCAGAAACTCTCGGTAGAGTCTCGATAAAAATCCTATTATGGGAAAATTTGAGATTTGCTTTAAGAGTTAGTTTTGTGCCAAAATCTATCCAAAACCCTACTTATATATAAACGCTTATTAACGCTAATCTCAAAAGAAGCAAAATGGCTACTGGAACATAAAGAAAAACCCTATATACCTAGATTTGTCTTCCAATCCTATACCTTAAGAGGAGATTTTATCCCCCAAATACAAGATCATCACTTATGTTATTGGAGTGTAGTCTAGAATTCACAAAGACATTAGAAATCTTCAAGTGACCTTGAAGTAACCGAGAGATTGGTTTGGCAACCAACAAGTCTCGACTTACAGCTTTGAATCATTATGAAGACAAAGGCTTGAAGATCAACTAGAGCAAGAGCTAGGAGATTATATGCAAGGCAAATTACATGTATTGTAGGTCTTGCAAGTTTGGTTGTATCACAACTTCTACATAGTAGATTTGACGAGCTAGGCTTGGCTCCGGAGTGTTTTTCTTCTTAGGTTTTCACTTTGCGAATAATTTCTCATCTTCTGTGTGTGATTGTTCTTGTTGAGATTGGTTTTACTATTTTATTCATATAGTAATTGAAATCAATTTAGTAAATAGAATTTGACATTGATAAATTGGTAGAAAGCCATTATAGGGGTCTAAACGTGAATTTTCATATTAAATATCAACATTTTAAAGATTTCTATAGTATTTTGAATGATCTTATTGTCTATATATATATATATATATGCATGTAAATAAGATTTATAAATAAAAATAAAATCATTTTAAATTATACTAATATGAGACAATAAATAATTTTCATAATGTAAGTAATAAAAGAATATATTAAACAAAATCCCTTCTTTATTAATTATTTTAATTGAAAACATAGCTCAAAGTTGGAAAAAAAAAAAAAAAACTATATGTTAAATGCTCTTTCATTATTTTGCTATATATTTTTGGCTATGTAAGTAATAAAGAATATATTAAACAAAGTTCCCTTCTTTATCAATTATATTAATTGAAAAAATAGCTTAAATTTTGGTGGGGGGGGGGGGGGGGTACTATATATTAAATGCTTACTTATTTGATTTTTTTATAACATCTATAAAATTATATTAGAATAACATAAGTGTGCTGCTAAATTTAAATATAATAAAAGAGATAAAATATAAAATTGTTCTTTTAGTTCCGAATTTTACGTTCAAATTCAAAATTTACCTGTTTGTATGTCTTTTTTTTTTTCTTCTCACTTTCGTTATTTATGCCGTATTTTTAAAATAATATACTTTTCTTTAATGGTGTGATCTAATGATATGTAAACAAATAACAAAGGTGACGGTAGACAAAATCCAAATATCTACGGTAATGTTAGGATGTTATATCACCTTCACGTTATACCCAAAATGAATAATCAAATTACAATTAGGACGGACTCCTTAGTAATCGATTATATAACTAAAATCTACCTATTACATGTTCAATGTGGGATTTAACACATACCATCTAATCCCATCAAAACCACACAGGCTAGAATAAAGCCTTGATCATGCTCTTTCCAACTTTCTTGCTTATTATTAAGAATCCTCTTTGAGTTTCTCCCCCTTTTTTTCTTTAAGACGAAAGAAAATATTTGAATGGGATCTGCAAATCAATGATTCTCTTAGGCGTTAGTTTTAGGCAATAGAAGAATTGTTTGTTCACCCAATACCTTTAACATATTCTTTTTAAGGCTCCCAGAGCAAGTTCAATAGTAATTATAGAGTTTTTGCTTACAACAATTAATTAACTACATAGTATTTTTTTAAGGTATATTTTATTTATTTATAAGCATATTTTATGTTTATTTATAAGTTTCCAAATAAATAATTATCAAAATATTTAAAGACATAAAATTAACGGAATTCCTTTTCAATAAAATAATATTTTTTTTCTCCCAAAATAATAAGCATACGCATGCAAAAATGTTCTAAATATTTAGGATAAATGTTTAGATTCTAAATTTATGTATGTTGGCAAACTAAGAACAAAAACATGTCTAGATTAGGTGTAGACATTGCTCAAGTTTGTTCAAGTCAAGATTCAAGAATAGTCAAGCTACAGAAAGAAGAATTCAGAATCTGTGAAGCTCGACCGATCAAAAGTCGTATTCTGCAGATTTTAAATCAAGCCCAGAGCCCGCGAAAACGTTTAGGGTTCCAGTCCTACACTACCTAGTATAAAAGGAAAACCCTAAATACGTTTCAATAGTTCTTGGAAGTCTTGTGAGTTATTCCTGTGAAATTTGTGAGGATTCTGTAGCCTTCTAACTCAATAAGCATCTACTAGAAGCTAGATCTACTTTCAACAACTAGTGGAGACAAGTTGCTGCATAAAGATGAACTACCGACGGTGATCAAAAACCTTTGAGTGGGATCTCAAAGTCACAAACGTGGGTATTTGTATTTAGCAAATTCAAGTAGAAGAGTTTGTGGATTCAAAACTGCATGTGGTCGTGTGAGTAAGTACTACAAAAGGTAACTTTAGATTTTAGGGAGAAAATCTATTGTAAAACTTTTATTCTATCATAGTGAATTTGTTTGCCTTAAGGATAGATTAGGTTAAACTCTCCCAAAGTTTTTTACTTTGAAACTATTGATTTTATTAGTTTTGCTAGGTAATCATATCGCTTGTTTCTTTTACTTTTTTGCACTATGCGATATGATTGTATGTGTTTAACCTAGATCTGAATAATAAATCTAAGTATCAACTTGGTTAATTAATTAGGTTAAACAATCTGAATTTACAAGGGTCTAAACAAACAAACAAAAAGTATTCCCATCATGTTCGACTTTGAACACTTGTCAAAATGGACATGTCAAGGGTTTCAAAGTATTCGTACTTCTTAAGTTTAAGGCTCAAAAATATTTGACTTTGATATCAAAAGATTCAAAACATTGAATTTATTAATATGATTGCATTTCCTAGGTTGATTAGTTAGGGATTTCTAATATAATTAAGGATGCAAAGCCTACTCACCATGATATATTATTAGAATCTTATTATAAAATATTTAGATTATCAATATATATTTTTGTGAATATTTTTTCTTGGTTCAAGGATTTCGATTGAAATCTATTGTTATTTCCCAGTTTGTAGAAGTTAGCTACAACCCATTCTACAATACCATCCCACATCTATTTGTATTTGATGTAGCATAGTGTGGCTTTGCTACCAATTGATACATACACGTAGAAATAGAATCATTAATGTAGAAGGGTTGTAGTTAGTGTATTATAGATTCCACTTCTACACGTTTACGCTACATCAATTAAGCATAAGAGGCACACTACCCTGCATCAATTGGTATCAAAGAGATGCCACGGCTACGCTACATCAATTGGTAGTAGGGCCACACTACGCTGCATTAGTTGGTATCAAAGAAAGGTCAAGTCTTATCATGGCAGGAAGAGGAGCACATGGGAGAGAGCATGATGTTGTAGATGACGTGTATGAACACATTGAGGTTGCATGCGATGCCTAACTAGAGGAGCACTTTCAACTGATGGAGGAGAAATTTGATGTACTTTCAGAGCAATTCGCCACCTTAACTGTTGGAAATCAGCCTCAAAACCGTTGTCACATCTATGCATTGTGGAGGAGGATTTTGCCATTGAAGATGTGGGTGAACACATCAAAAAAGTTTTATTTGTTGATTTGGATTCACCACAATCTTATGAGAACTCCAACTGTGATGAAGATATATGTTGGAGAAGTCCTTTGTGTAACCAAGGAACCATACAAAAGGGTTATGTATACCAAGTGAACATATAGGCTTACAACCCATAAAATGAAAATCAAGTGTTTAGTTGAGTTTCATAAAATATTTGATAGTTTTTCTTTTCATTACCAAGCAGCCTAAAGTTCTAGTAGAACTAAGTTTGTAGAAGAGTTGTAGTTATCATGTGTTAGTCTAGCTTGACATGATGGATAATGAGTGCAACAACAACCATTTCGATGACTTAAATCACACCGATGAGACTCATTCGAGATTCAAAATATAAATGTTCCAACTTGAAATCTAGTAAGGGTTATAAGAGATCCAAGCGGTCTCTGCTAGACTCACTCAAAACCTAATCAAGATCATATTGACAATAGGACTCACAACAACAACAAAGCTCTCGGTCACCCTATTACTCCACCCAAATGGAGAACAAATAAAAGGCTCCAGCAATGAAGATACGGAGAAATTTGCAGAGATGACTAGATGGTATGAACATGATAACAAATATGAACATACTAAAAGATTTGGACATAATGATAGACACAACAGTTTTAGAAGATAGTAGAACTGAAGAAATAATGCTGAAGGCAAATATAGGCAAGAGATACAGGAATGATGAATAATATGGCTATTCTAGACACGAGCAAGAGAAAGCAAATCAAAGGGATTTTCACATCAAAGTCGAGTTAATTGCTTAGTCTCAATGACCATCTCCAGATTCGAATTTCTTAATTAATTCGCAGAAGTCAACAGATCCTTTAATTACATGAGTCCCCCTAACGAAAGGTGAGTGAAGCTAGTTGCTTGGTGGGAACAACCACTGTTTTAAAATTCAGACCGGACCAACCAGTTGAATTAGGAACCGGAACCGGTACGGGAGAAACCAGTCAAACCCGGTGAAAACTGATTAAGAGCCGGGAAAAGCTGGGAACCGGTCCCTTTTTCTTTGATCATTCCAGTTTTTAAAACTATGAGAACAGCAGTGGTATTGAGTAAAACAATGTAAAGCTCAACTTCACACATGGCACAGTATAAAGTAATTGCTTAAGCCTCAATTTCCACCAAAAGTACGAGTATAGTTGAGAATAAGAGCACTATAACCAGACGTAGCAATTGGGGATGAAACATCTGATAATTTAGCAACAGTCCAAACTACAAACCAAAGACAATGGTATTATTAATGAATGTAGAGAAAATATCCAAGGGAGCAAGAATCGAACTGAAGGAATACATTTGGAGGACATTAGAGTGGACAAGGAAGATACCAAAGCATTTGAAGTAGAAGCAATTGCTGAATTTGGTGGTTGATGTCATTCAAATCAAATTTAGTGGTGAGCCCAAAACCTACAGGTTCCAATATCACATGGTTGCAAGGAATTTATGCCATTGAATTTCATTTTGGTAGGAAGTCTTGATTCTGTCCCCAAGTTCTTTGTTGATTACCAATGCCAATCAAGAAAAAGAATGAGAACCTTGATTTTTATGGTATTGGCAAATTTGATGGTTGTTAATCCTTATTTGGTGAATGTTGTGAATAGCCTAAAAATTACAGCAATGGAATTTTGAATCATTCATCTATTAGCCCACATGCTACAATTTTGGTAAGAATTTCAACAAATTGCAATACTCAACTTATTTGTTTCGCTAGACACAAAGAGTTCAATTTCAATCAAACTAGAATTTTGAGTTTCACGTGGAAGGGACTGAATTAGGACACATGAATATACATATTTTGAGAGAGCTCAAGAAATGAAAGCCAAGGGTTAAAAACATGGGAAAACAACACATTCTTCTTGTGTTTGGTGGATTAAAAACTCAAAAATGTTTGATTATCATTTGGGAAAGTCAAGCTAATTAATGTGATTTTATGTCCTATGTTGACTGGTCTAGGACTTCTACTGTGTTGACTTGTCTAGGCCCAATTATTTCAAGGGTTCTAGAAGTTGGCTACAGCTCACTCCTCTCTACCGACTTTCATCACATATGATATAATTGATCATATCACTCCAAATCATTCGAAGCCACTTCGTTTTCTTGACATGGTATTGCCCATGGAACATGATTATAAAAAAAAAGAAATTTGCACACAAATATACCAGCCAATGCTTTCTTTTCATTAGCAAGTCACATATACACTTGGTTGGTCTTAATTTCTTAAACTCATTATGACCTCACTCTCTATTACTCTTAAATTGAGAGGAGTTACCATTTGAACTAAAACTCATTGAGAAAATATAACAGCCAATATGTAGTAGGTGTCCAAAAGAGTTAAGTAATTCGTAGATCCTATATTTTATGGAGAAATACTCATCAAATCTCTAGGAAGCACAAGAGAGGCACCAAAGGGTGCCAGATTTAGGTTGCAAGATTCTAACCATTAACAACATTCAAGGGTGCTACTACAGCCCCATATAGCGATCCTCAGAGTTTAAAAAGAGTTAAGTATTGATGTTTACTTAACCAAGTCCTGCTACAAGGTGTTTAACTTCAAGCCTACTTGTCAAATAGAGTCAGAATAAATCCCATTAGTTCTTTCACTCACTCAAGTTGGGGGTAAATCAAACCATACCACACTCCCAAAAACTTTAATTTTTAATGCAAAGCAACTTAGGTCCCCAAAGATTTAGATGGAGACAATTCATCACATGATATCTTGAGTTCTTGACTCATCTTAAACAATAGATCGAATGGGCACGTGCACGCAAACACCTTAAATACTTATATATTGCAGCTCCCATTTCTATTTTTTCATTTGATCTTTTCGTCACCTAGAAACTACCAACTCGGAGAGAAGTGAGAGAAATAAATACTTGATGGACTGCTTGCCTGATGTAGATATCTGGTTACTCACGTACAATGAGCATGTGGCCAGATTTTAAATACCAGAACACACACACACACACACACAAAAGATATACAAGCTACAGTAGGCCCAAACAAATCTGACAAGTGGGGTTGTATATATTTGGTTTGGGGTGAGTCGAAATGGTCCTTTTTTTGTGAAATTCTACATCATAACAAAGTAAAAAAAAAAAAAAAATTGAAAAACAATAGTCCCCATACAATATCCTTCACAAAGTACCAACAAGTGTCAAACATAACAAAAAGCCTCATTAAATCTTGTCTACCGCTAAGTACTATAAAACCAACAACTTATCAAAAAAGAAAAGGAGAAAAAAGTACCATAAAACCTCAGTGTGGTTGAAATTTCAAAGGAACACATTTTTCTTGGAAAAAACTTATGTCGAATAGGAAAGGCCAACATTACTAGTTGACCAGGAAAGACCAATGGCAAAGGTGGCTCCCAAGTTCCAAAATCAAACTGTCTATCTATACCTATTTCTAATGACAGTATAACAAACCCTAATTGACGGGGAATAGGCTATGATTAGAGAACTCAAAGAGGCACTTGAAGAAATTCAGTAACGATGAAAAGAGGCACAAAATCAGAAAAGGAAAATAAAGAAGAAAGAGGGAGAGACCAAAGCCACCAAGAACTTATATAGTTCTGAAAATTTCAAGGTACTCAAAGAGATGAATGTATACAAAAGAGTAAGATATCAGAAGGGAAATCACTAAAGTTGTTTCCCCTCATACTTTACTATGTACCGAATTCAACAGAAATAAGCAAATCCGAAAAGCTTTCATATATGTAAAATCTAATCAAAAAATTAGATTAGATTAGATTCGATTCAGATACAAACACAAACACTGCTGAACTAAAAGAGCAATATCATACTATGAAACAAACACTGAAAGACCAGTTCCTCGTACACTAAACCTACTCCAATTTCCTAGACCTACAGTGTGTTTTTGCTGAATTCCCAGACCTTTTTGTCGCCACCTCACGCAATCATACCAAAACCATAAAACAGTTCTTAATGCACAAAAATCTTAAATTACGCGCTACGAAGCATTATAAAAAAAAGGATTGTAATATATGATTATATAATTTATTTAGGTGATGAAAGAAACACATACTCGGTGCTTGAAAACTCATAGAGCCTGCCTTTCTGCGAAAAGATGATCACAGCAACTTCAGCATCACAAAGAACTGAGAGCTCGCGGGCCTTCTTTAGCAACCCATTTCGACGCTTTGAGAAAGTGACTTGCCGGCTCGTCGCGTTCTCGATTCGCTTCATCTGAATCTTTCCTCTCACCATGATGTTCTAAATGATAAAAAAATGGTAAAAAACTGCTTCATTTTAATTTGACTCAACCATAATTGCTATTTGGAGAAGAAAATAAATGAAAGATCAACATGAAATAAGTTAAAATCTCACCAAGTCTGAGTGGAAAAACCCAGAAATGCTTATATGCTTCAGCTCAAGAAATACACAGGTTTGTTGAAATTCACAAAGAAATCTAGCTAATTAACAACCCAGATGCTCAAAGAAAATTTTAGAACTCCATAACATGGAAAGTTCCAAAATTTGATGAAATTTTTTGTTGAAAACAAAAACCCAGAAAGATTTAGAGCGAAAAGAGGGCAAATTTTCAAAGAATGAGCTGGAAACACAGAGACCCAGTGAGATTTAGGAGAAGAAAACACAGTTATATCAACAACATATGTGGAGGTGGCAACAAAAATGGAAAATTTTTCAGAAACCCTAGAAGGATTCTAACTTCTGAGAGTAGCAACAAAGAGGATCTATGGATGCATCAATCTCTTTAGACACAGACCACAGAACCCGTTTCCTTATTCATTAATCTTTTGTCTCTCTCTTTTCTAAGTTCTTCTCTTTACCCCCACAAAAACAAAGATAAAGCATAAAACCCCAAAAGAGAAAGAATATAAAACTAAAGTGTTTTGCCAAAAATGTTTCAACATGGACAAATAAAAATAGGCATATTCTGATCTCTCACTCTTATCTTGTTTTGGTAAAATTAAGAAAAAGTTGAGCAAAAATTAAGGAAGCCAAAGAATTAAGGAAAATATCTATATGTATATAAATATATCTATATGTATATCTATAGGTAAAGATAGCTTTTTAGTTAAAGCGAAATGTCAACATCATCGTACAAACGTGCTTGGCCAGCCAATAGAAAAATGACACCTCAATAGCTGTGGTGATGACTATTACCAATGGGAATCAAACAGTGTCACGTGCTCACGTTGTACGGCGGGGCAGCTTATTATAGCCTTAATAATTGGTTTTTTTTTTTGTATTTTAATTAATTAATTTCTAGGTGTTTCTACTTGGGAAGTATAAAATGTTAATATTTTATTTATTTTTTATATAGTTGGTGGCGGGAAAGGTGAAGTGCGTTTTAGGAGGAGAGATTTTTTTTTTTGGATAAAAGGAGGAGAGATTTTGATTGGTTCAAAATAATGGTTCTGAATTCTAATTGGTGAAGTGTGTCATAGGTTAAAGTTTTATTTTCTTTGCCATTTAGGTACATTAGCCCAGGTTTCCTTCCTATGATTTGGGGTTTTATTTATATTTTAATTTGTGGGCTAGTAGTGATGGGGACCATTTTGACTTAGGTTTCATTTGCCCTCTTTGCATAGTTTCCACTTGCATAGCCTCATTAATTCACATTTGCTCAAGTAGTATTTTCAGGTCAATTTGTACATGTTAGTCATAATGACAGCTACTGTGTAGCTAGGTACACCTTTTTTAAATTAAAATGAGATGTTTGAGTATAGTTTTAAAAATAAGACAGTAAAACTGAATTTGCCTTTAGTACTCGGTTTTTGACCAGTTTTAGTTGATTTTAACTAGTTTTTGGCATTTTTATTGGACCGGACTGGTACTTAGTTCCCGGTTGAACTTGTGGACAGATCGGTCCAATTCTGTTTTTAAAACCATGTGTTTGAGCAACAATTTGAACAATAAATCTGTATATTTTATATGGACATGATTTGTTTTAGTACAATATAGATCCATATGAATAGATTGTATTCTATTCAACTATATTCAACTATATAATTTAGATAAAATTTAAATTCGATGTCACAATTATTAATTATTTCAAGTTAGTCCTCCAATTTTTTTTATTAGATAGTCCTTCAACTATTAGTTGTGTTAATTTAATTCTTCAACTTTTAAAATTAAGTAATTTTATTACATTAACTCTTTTTCCTTAAATTTAACAAAATTAATAAATACATCAAATGGGGTATCTTTTTTAAACATTTTTATAAAAAGTATAAAAAATTTCAAAATCAAGTAAATTTAACTATTAAATTTATTAAATTATAATTATAATTATAACAAATGTAATAATAATAATAATAATTAAAATGAGATGTTTGAGTATGGTTTTAAAAATCAGACTGGGGTAAAATCGAATTTGTCTCTAGTTCTCGGTTTTTAACCGGTTTTAGTCGGTTTTAACCAGTTTTTGGCATTTTTACCAGATCGAATTGGTACTCAGTACCTGATTGAACTTGTCGGACCGATCGGTCCGATCCTGTTTTTAAAACCATGTGTTTGAGCAACAATTTGAACAATAAATCTGTACATTTTATATGGACATGATTTGTTTTAGTACAATATAGATATTGTATTCTATTCAACTATATAATTTAGATAAAATTTAAATTTGATGTCAAAATTATTAATTATTTCAAGTTAGTCCCCCACTTTTTTTTTATTAGATAGTCCCTCAACTATTAGTTGTGTTAATTTAATTCTTCAACTTTTAAAATTAAGTAATTTTGTTACAGAAACTCTTTTTCCTTAAATTTAAAAAAATTAATAAATACATCAAATGAGGTATCTTTTTTAAACATTTTTATAAAAAGTATAAAAATTTTCAAAATCAAGTAAATTTAACTATTAAATTTATTAAATTATAATTATAACAAATGTAAACATAATAATAATAATAATAATAATAATAAATCAAGTCAATTTAGGGCCTGATTGGTAAGAGAATTTTTGTTTTTTTTTTCAAAAACATTATGAAAACAATTTTTTAAAAATTGAAATTAAAACTAGTTTTCAGATAATAATTTTTACATTAAATATGTTTGGCTCCCACTTTTAAGAATAGTTTTCAAAATACTGAAAAATAAAATAAAATAAAATAAAATAAATTTTTTGGGAGACCATTTCTATTTTTGAGATTTAAAAAAAAAAATTACAAAAAGTAACGTGTTAAATCTGTAGATTACATTTTTTTGTGGATAATGATAAGAGATTAGAGCTTATATATCCTTTTTTTTTCTTTTTTTTTTTAATAATGATAAGTTTCAAATTTGAAGTGTTTAAATTATTTTGTGTTAAACATAAGCTCCTTAGTTTAAGAGATAGAAGAATTTAAACAAATCCGTGGGGTCCACTATTTTTAATTTATTTACAACTATGCCATTAAAAACATTTTTCGCATCTTGAAAACATCTTTTCAGCCATTTTCAAAATCTTGTACTCAACAAGGAAAATAGGATATAGTTTTCTGAAAATTGTATTTAAAGAACATTAGCCAAACAATAAATTCAAATGTGGGATCCATCCTTTTATGAATTGTAAAATAAAAAACTATATTTGGATACTCTTACCAAACAGCTCCTTAACTATTTTTTTGTTAAAATTAAAACAAAAGGAGACCCCGGTGATAAAATTAACTTAAGTTTGAAAGTTGAAAGGCAAAATTGACACCATTAATGTTACACTCCAACTCATCATTGGCATAATACCTTCCTTGTTAGGAATGACACATTGCTTCATCCCTAAATGTTTTAAAATGCCTCATACCAATTATAGTCCAAGGCATTCCTTATGAAAAGTTATAGGATCACAACCAATTCTATACCCAATTTCACAATTATTTGATGTGGCTAACTGTGAGCGATAGAATAAAAGTGATGGGTCAAAGTGAAAGTGATAGACAGTCATTTATAATTTGCCACATAGAATAGTTGTGAAAATGGGTGTGGAATCGGTTGTGGTTCTTGAATAACTCATCCCTTATAAATCAAAAAACCTTCCTACCTAGGTGATGTAGGACTCAACCATTATTTAGTTCTCTATCACCTCACCCCGCACTCAAAAGGTCTTTTAGCCTTTTGGATCCCCCACAATCCATCTCCCTTAAGGGCCAGGCATTCTTGTATAGGACTTACCCACCATCTCGCTGCATTGGAGTTCGCTCTGATACCATTTTATCATGCCTCAACTCCAAACTGGCAAGATATTGTCCACTTTTGCCACATGGGCCGCACAATTTTGTTCTTTCTCACATAACACAATACTTTTGGCTTTATGCCTTGGATCTACATTTGAAAATTGACAAATAAACTCTACTCGTGCTATAGTTGGTTTTATTTGCACTTATCCCTTGAGTTCATTAGTATAAGTCCAATATAACTCTCAACAATCTATGGACGTTGTAACACATAATTTTGACATTACTTTCCAGACAAATTCAAAAGACAAAATTTCTTAAGAGGGTAGATTATGGAGATCCAAAAGGCCAAAAGATTTTTTAAGTGGGGTGAGGTGAAGGCAAACCAAATCTTGACTGAGTCTTACATAGCCTAGGTGGGGGGGGAAAGTCATGCGCTTTATAAGGAAAGCCTTGGACTCTAATTGGCATGAGGCTTTTTAAAACCTTGATGAATGAAGTTATGTGTCATTCCCAAAGAGGACAATATCATGTCAACAATGAGTTGGAACGTGACATAATGGCATAAGAGCGAACCCATATGGTAAGGGTGGAAAAATCCAACATGACCCATAAACACAACACGACACGAAATCAGTAGGTTATGGGTTGAAATTTAACAAGTTCGTGTCATATTCAGGTTGACACAAATGACCCATTTAATAAACGTGTCAGTTTGTGTCCAACTCATGAAACCTGTTTAACTTGTTTGACCTATTTAACTAAATATCACTTCACCAATATATCCTTCAAAACCCTAAGTATATAAACTTATTTTCTTTCCTAGTTTCATTCTCCCAACCCCATAGTCGTTTCCCACTCTCAAACCCCAATCTCACATTATTTTCTCAGCCACCGCCACCCTTCTATCACTACAGTGCCAAGCGATTGTTGTCCTCATCCTTCATTTCTCTCTATCATTTGAAACCCTAGTCACCAGTCCTTTACGTTCATCTTTGAACTCTTTGCCACCGTCGCATCATTACCATTGTCCTTTATTTTTACTTTTATCTTTATCTATTTTCCTTAAATTGATTATTGGGATCTAACATTAGCTGCTATAATTTATTTTATTTGTCATATTGTGATTGATTATTTGTGATATTGAGATATGATTTAACTTTGAATAATTATTATTTGTGATGCAATTGCTTTGTTTGTTTTAAGTTTTATATTTAAAAATATATTTGTTTGATTTTTCATAATTAAGATCAAATGAATTAATGTTTAATTTTTTTTTTTACTTTGATAAAATCTAATAAACAGGTCGACATGATTGACCTGTTTAATAAATATGTCGTGTTAAGGTTGAGTAATCTTAACTCGTTTAATAAACATGTCGGGTTAATGTTAACCCATATAGTCAAATAGTCATGAGTTAACACAACACGAACCCAACACACAAACGCAAACACAAATTGCCATCCCTACCTTACGGGACAAGATGACGGGTAGGTCCCACATGAGGACATGTACCCCTTAAGTGGAAGTGGATTGTGGGGACCTAAAAAACCAAAAGACCGCAAAAGTAGGTGAGGTATAACCCAATCCTAGCTCAATCTTACATCGCCTAGATAATGGGAGTTTTTATGCTTTATAAAAAACTAGATTGTAATCCTATGCATATGCATGGATACACTTAAAGATATACAATAAGATGCATAATATAATTCCTATATATAATTTAAATACTATTGATAGTCATTTTTATATTTTTTTAACTCTTTAAAAAAATTTGTAAGGATGTTATTAGGTATAAAATGTAAATTGTCCATTTTTTTTAAAATTATTGTGAAGCATTTTTTTTTTTTACGATTCATTTATTCTAGACTCTTTGGTTTTTGTACTTAATAGCTCATTTGGATGAATATTTGTGATGTGATCCCTCATTTGATTCTAAAATTAAGAAATAAAACTCTTTAAGAATAAATAATTTAGGACACATGGCACAAAATTGGAACTCTAATTTGGAATTCTAACTTAAGTTTCTCTCATATTCACCTATTATTATATTTATATATATATATATATATATATAGATGCATTGAATTCTAATTAATCAGAGGCATTTCAAAAATCTTGAGAGACAAGGCTATGCGTCATCCTCAAATAGGATAATAGCATGTCAATGATGATTTGAGGCGTAACAATTAATGACTGAGAGATCATACAAAACTTTATCCTATAAATAGATGGCTAAATTAAAATTTTAACCTTTTAAATAACAATTACATATATAAGATGTTGGGTTATAGATTGACCCCGATTAATTAATTCAATTACCCAAATTGATTAATTAGATCAAATTACATGCAAATCAAATTAGGGCACGAATAAATCACCAATTTAAATTAAAGTGCAGTGGAAATTAAATTTGATACGATGATTTGTTCACGAATGGGGAAAACCTTTGCAGGCAAAAACTCCTACTGGGTGAATTTAAGGTCACCACTCCCGAAGAATCCACTAATCAAGAAATAAACAGTTACAAGTATAAGGAATCTTACCCTCTAACTTATCCCAAAATACCAAACTACGGTTAAACCCTTACCCATATCCCCAATTAGACTTGTTCTTGTAGAGACTTCTCATTGTACGAATCCCAATACATGACTAACAATACATCAACTTGATTATTTTTGGTGATGCAGAGTTCTTCAATCCACGCTTGTAGATCTAGAAACAACTTGGTACATAACTCAAAGGCACACAAGAAGTCCCAGCAACTCTTGTAAAGTTTGTATCTCAATATGTGCCTATGTGTCTATGATGATAGTTATAAAATATAGCTTTTATATCCTCTAGAAACCAAGTACACAAAACCTTAGGTAAGCCCTATCATCATGGGCCAAAAACAGATCTGGAATTTCAAAATCCACGAAGCTCGATATATTGAGAGGTATTAAGATTCATTAAATCTCAATTGATCCAAGGTGTCAAATTAGGTATCAAGACTACCTGTTCCAACTTTTCTTGTATTGTTTCTTAAGTAATCTTCATATCTTCAATAATATCACTTGTTTACAAGTAAAGTGCGTTTTGTCATAAGAAGTGCCAATTAATTAAAAATGTGACCCTAATATAAGAAATTTGAACTTATACATTGTAAAAGAAACACATTGAACATAATTTTACTCCCTTTTTTTTATAACATCAGTAAAATAACTTGTTAGTTTTTAGACCCTTGAAAACACAGTTTGTTTAACCTAATTTAATAGCCAAGTTGTTACTTAGGTCAATTATGTAGATCTAGGTTAAAATTTCATCACACATACATGTAGTGGAAAATATAAATAACACAAGATATGATGGCCTAGGAAAATCAATAAAACAATCCAATTTCAAGATAAAAACCTAAAGGGAACTATCCCAAGAGAAGAATCCACTATATCAAATAGAAGTTTATAGTCAAGAATATGAATTCATAGTTGAACGGTTTTAGACCCCTTAAATCAACCAGATTAACCTAGTTAATTAGTCAAGTTATTAACTTAGTCCAATTATGCAATTCTAGGTTATCACAAGCATACAATCATATTAAGAATATAAAGCAGTGGAATAATAAAGAACATAATGATATGATCACCCAGGAAACCACACGGTAAAAACCTGGGGAGAATTTGACCTAGCTATCCTCAAGGTAAACTGAATCCACTGTGCTGAAAGAATCGAAGTTCATATAAAAGGACTTACAAGCTCCCCGCTCGACTTCCTAATGCTACCTACCAGTAGAACTTACTGACACGACCACGTGCAAGCTCCGAATCCACGGACTCCTTCTTTCTTGGATTCTTCAATCAGCTACAAGCACCCACGCTTGTTATTCTTTAAGCTCCAATGGCAGCAACCGAGTTGATCATCAAGATGTTGATACTATCTCTACCTTGAAAACCCTAAACTTTGTGTAAAGGAAAGCTCCTCTAGATCTCACAAGAGATTTACACAAAACAGAAAAGTATGAGCAACAATACAACGGGAGCAACTCTAAAAACGTGGCTAGGGTTTTTCTTTATATACCTAGGGTAAAAACAGAAAACCCAAAACGTTTAATGAGTTAGGGCTGAGTTGGAAAATTCTGCAGAAAAGCATTCTGCCCGAGATTCGATCGATCGAGTCTTTCTTTCGATCGATCGAGCCAGGCTGAAATGCACCAATGCATCTGCAGCCTCTTGATTTCAACTTTACATGAAAGACACAACTTTGAGCAAGCCTAAACAAGACTAAATAACCTGTTTTGATCATGGTTTGCCAATAATACAAATTAGAGTTCTAAATACATAAATTCCTAAATCTTTAGAACCTAACAAACTCCCCCTTTGGCAATCCGTGACAAAACACAAACACAAAACTCAAAGTTTACAAGTGAAAGCCCTTTACAAAAACAATGCTCATAAAAACTAAAATTCAATCCTAACTACTATCCATCAGTTGCAAGTGTAGATAGCAGCTCAATTGAATCAACCTGTATATTCCTGAAACACTCAACAAAAGCATAAACGCATGTGTGGTAGAAAATAGTAAATAAACAGGTATAACATTCTTGTATGATTCACACAACACATAATAAAGATATATATCAATGAACAACTCAGAAATATAAATCAATAAACAGTGAATCCAAAGAAAACAAGAATCAAGAATATATCATGTATATCAAAAAACAATGTTACTACCCCTAACATGAATAGCCCAAAAAAAAATGATATACAAAGTGAAGCGCCTAGATACAATCTAACATCTCTACTAGCTCCTCAAAAACAAAAAGTCTCCTTCTAACTACAAAACTCCTCTACAAACACAACTCCCCCTTTATGTGACGGAATGCCAAAGAGCAATCACAAGCCATCATCAAAAGGAGGTGGTGAGGGCGAACGCAAATGCGCCACATCAGCACGCAAAACACGGATCTCGTCAAATAAGTCCACCAAAAGCTGACCATGAGCTGCCTGAACGGTCATGACAGTCTCCAAAGTATGACATATATCAAAGTCATCCGATGGAGGTGGAGGAACAGCAGCAGCAGCAGCAGCATCAGGATCAGGAACAGCCTCACCAGCAGGACCTGTAGAAGAAGAGGAAGGAGGTGCGGAACCAGAAGGCGCAGACCTAGGGTGTTTAGAGCCAACTCGAAGGTGAGCAGCCCTCTGTCTAAGAAAAGACGCACCTATAGGAGTAATCACATGAACAGACTCAGAAGAAGGAAAGCCACCAAGATCAAGATAAAACAAAATCCTATGAATGAAAATAGGATGAATAAGGACATGAGAAGAAGATGAACTCCTATAAACTTCATTCAAAGAACGAAGAAACAAATGGGGAAAACTGATAGGAGCATCAGTGACAAGAGCATACAAAAATACACACCGCTCGAGAGGAATGGTGTGAAGATGAGAAATGGGCCAGAAAGAGTGACACGCTATCCTAAAGAAGAGATAGTGTAACTCAGAAAGCTCAGCAGTGGTGATCCTAGGATCAGAACCCTACTGGATAGAAGACCCAGTGATGTAAGACATGACATCACTCAAAAGAAGAGACTCATCATAAGGATAAACAGGGTGCTGTACCAAAGGTACCCCTAGAGCATTAGCCATTACCTTAGGAGTAATGGTGTACTCTACGCCTCGTATTCAACTCTTTACCAAAGTGTTGGAATCATAGATGCGGATAGAGATGTTCGAAAAGAACTCTCTAATCAAGGTAGCAGGTGGAGGAGGATCAGAAATATCCACCAAGGGTAACCAGCCCCTATGCTCAAAGTTTGCCCTAATGGCAGGATCAAGCTCATCTAAGATGACAGAACGCTCAGACCAAATCTTCCTCTTAAGGTTCAGTGTATCATAAATCTCTTGGTTTTTCTCACTAGGAAACCTCTCTCGGTCAAAGGGAGGAGGGGAAGGAGTAGGTGAGGGAATAGACCTACGAGCCCTAGTCTTCCTAGGCATAGTGCTAAAGAAAGGACAGAGACACAAAGAGAAAACCAACTGAATCAAGAAAAAAAAAAAAAAAAAAAAAACCAAGGACAGACTGCAAGTTAGTATAAAAAAAAATATAGAGCAAAAATCTATATGATGCATGAACAGTTATAATGTCATGATGCATGTACTAATGTAGTTAACAAAGTTCAATTTTAAGTTCAATTGCACAAAATTGGCTCGAGCATAGAGTTTCTAACAAAAACCCCAAAAATTTGAAAAACCACTTGATAATTTTGAAACAAATTGATGAATTGAGCATTACATAACACAACACATAGATTATAATGCCTAATTACATCAAAACAACAAGCCAATTTCATCAATTTCAACCTAATTGAACAAAATCCCCAATTTGGATTCAATACAAACCCTAGAAATTTCAATTTTTTACAAAAACCAAAATTGATCAAATTAAACCACCAATAACAAGTTTATATCATGTCCCAACAAAAACCCATTGATCAATTTCACAAAATAGGTCTTGAATCAACAAAAATCCCAAATAGAAAATGTCCGAAAATTTGAGTGAAAAATGCATGAAAATATGAAAATAAACTCAAAAGAAAGGGCAAAAGAGTCTTACCGGCTTGAGGAAAGAGAATCTTTGCAAAAAATTTGGAGGAAAACGACAAAAAATTGACTGTAGAACCTTGCCTAGTTAGAGAGAGAAGAAAAGTTTGAAAAACTTTTTTAAAAAAAGTGTTTGAATCAGTCAAGAACAGTGTTTTAAAAAACCTGATTCGCGACTTTCGATTGATCGAAAATCACATTCGATCGATCGAATCAATCCGAGATTTTTAAAACAATTTTAAGTATTTTCAATCGATCGAAAAACAGATTGGATCGATCGAAACAGGCAGCGGTTCACAGTATTTTGAGAAAAATCACAGTTTTGAAAAATTCAAATCAGTTTTTGAAAATAACTCCTCAAAGCATTAAAATTGACGAAACAAAATGCATGAGTATGAGATGATATGGAATGATTTTTCAAAAACCCAAATTTTAATCCCAGTTTTCCCAAAGAAAGATTTCAGCCAGTCTCCCTTTACATTCTCAAGCAAAAAGAATTTTGCATAAAACTCAAAGTATTTTCAAACTTGGTTGGTCAGACCAAAAACACACACAATAACATGTACAATGTTTAACAAAGAGTAACTTGTGTAGTGTGTGCAACTAGCAAAAACTTGAGATACATGTGAGGTGATATGTGAATAGCAATAAATCACAAAGTCTACACAATCCATCATATAGAATTCAAAAGAGACTATCACCTAAAGAGTTACATCATATAACTCCCACATCTCCTAGAACATAAGCTTGCAATCATATAAGTTTCTTGAATTTTGCCCCATAATTAGATGAAATTTGGCATCAAGCCTAATAGTACACACCAGTTTTAATCATTAAGCAATTAAACGAGGCTACACCTTATGTTCTTTTTGTGCATGTGCTACACTTTCTTGAGCACAAAATCTTATGATATGCACTAAGGTGTTCATGATTGGCTAGTGAACAGTGGTGAGATGGTTATTTATGCCTTTTTCAAAAGGAACAAGTCCTACAGTCAAATAACATGTGACTTCAAGATAAAGACAAAGTGATAAACACCATAAACATCTTTCCCACACAACATGCACTACAAAGCTTCAACTAGTAAAGTACAATAAATAAGCTCATCAAAGTTAAACAAGCTCATCAAAGACCAAGAATAATAGTGCCAAATACAATTTGCTTTTCCCCCTTTTTTTTTTTTTTTTTTTAAAAAGAAAAAACAAATAAATCCTAGAATGAAATGCATGAATGTAATGCAATGCAAATCCTAGAAACAAACAAAAACAACAAAAACCAAAGAACAATGATCACAAAGGAATGAGCAGTGAAGCACAAGGACCATGAAAGCCAAAAGAGACTAGGGACACTGAAGCACACCAATCATTTGACGAAGTGTCTCAAACTTACTTCCATCAAGCGATTTGGTAAAGATGTCAGCGTTTTGACGATCAATAGGGATATACTCAAGAACAACAATTTTCTTTTCAATCAAATCCCGAATGAAGTGATATCTAAGTTCAATGTGTTTGGTCTTAGAGTGCTGAACAGGATTCTTAGATATATCTATAGCACTAGAATTATCACAATAGACAACCATGGTGTCTTGAGGAATCCCATAATCACTCAAAAGCTTTTTCATCCAAATTAGCTGAGAACAGCAACTCCCAGCAGCAATATATTCTGCCTCAGTAGTGGATAAAGAAACAGAATTTTGCTTCTTACTCATCCAAGCCACAAGATTGGCTCCAACATAAAAACACCCCCCAGTGGTGCTTTTTCTATCATCAGCATTCCCAGCCTAATTAGAATCAGAAAAACCAGCAAGAGACAAATTCGACTCTTTGCTATAAAATAATCCATAATCACAGGTTCCACTCACATATTTTATAATTCTCTTAACAGCATTTAAATGAGAAACCTTAGGATTAGACTGAAATCTAGAACAAACACCAACACTAAAAGAGATATCAGGCCGACTGGCAGTTAAATACAAAAGACATCCAATCATGCTTCTATACAAAGTAACACCAACAGACCACCTGATGGATCAATTGTTAATTTTGCATTCGCAGCCATTGGTGTTCTAGCATGAGCAGCCTTGTCCAGTCCAAATCTTTTGACTAGATTTCTTGCATATTTGGCTTGATTGATGTAGATTCCTGACTCTGTTTGCTTTACCTGCAATCCCAAAAAGTAAGTCAGTTCACCAACCATGCTCATTTCAAACATCGCCTTCATTTCATCTGCAAAAGAATGAGCAAGAGAGTCATTAGTAACACCAAAAACAATGTCATCAACATAAATTTGAGCTACAACAAAACCAGTCTTATCCTTTCTTATGAAGAGAGTTGTATCTGCAGATCCCCTTTTGAATCCATGCTCAGTGAGATATGCAGTCAATCTATCATACCAAGCCCTAGGAGCTTACTTCAAACCATAAAGGGCTCTCTTCAACTTGTAGACATCATCCGGTCTGTGAGGATCAACAAATCCCTTAGGTTGCTCAACATATACCTCTTCTTGTAACATGCCATTTAAGAAAGCACTCTTGACATCCATTTGATACAACTTGAAGTTTAGATGACTTGCTATGGCCAACAGTATCCGAATGGATTCTAACCTTGCTACTGGTGCAAAGGTCTCATCAAAGTCAATTCATTCCACTTGTGTGTACCCTTGTGCAACAAGTCTTGACTTGTTTTTGATCACAGTGCCATGTTCATCTGACTTGTTCTTAAAGATCCATTTAGTTCCAATCACATTTACACTATTCGGCCTAGGAACTAATTCCCACACATCGTTTCGAACGAATTGATGAAGTTCTTCATGCATGGAATTTACCCAATCAGCATCTTGAAGTGCTTCATCCACCTTCTTCGGTTCAAATTGGGACAGATAACATGAGTGAGTAATCACATTTAAGGCTTTTGATCTCAATCTCATGTTATCATTCAGACTACCCAATATATTTGTGGGAGGATGATTCAATCTCACTCTAGAGGATGGACCTTTAACTAGAGATGTGGTGGTACCTTTCTGTTCAGATGGAGGACTGAGCTCACTTTGTACCTGTCGAGGGTCATGAACCGGAGTGGATGGTTCTGAACTTGATGGTATTGAGACTGTATCATTCAACACCAGCAGCTCTTCTTCACTATGTTTCCCCACATACTCAGCAAGAAGTGAATCATCAACTTCTAGAGACTTATCTTGAACAGGAGCAGTGCTTTCTAAAAGTGCTTCTGAACACACTTCATCATTTATTACAACATTTGAAGATTCCATGACTGTTTTGGTTCTCAGATTGTACACTCTATAAGCTCTACTAGTGGAAGAGTATCCTAGAAAGTATCCTTTGTCACTTTTTGCATCAAACTTTTCTAGGTTCTTTCTATCACGTAGAATGTAACAGTCACTGCCAAATATCCTGAAATATTTGACAACAGGTTTCTTCACTCTCCAGAGTTCATAGGGAGTTTTCTTGGAGTCAGGTCTAAAATACACCCGGTTGAGTGTATGGCAAGCAGTGTTGACTGCTTCTCCCCAGAAGGATTTTGGCAACTTTTTGTTGTGTAACATGACCCGTGCCATCTCCTGAACAACCCTGTTTTTCCTTTCCACAATCCCATGCTGTTGAGGTGTCTTGGGCGATGAGAACTCTTGATGAGTGCCTTGATCATTGCAGAAAGTAGCCAGCTTGGTATTCTCAAATTCTCTTCCATGATCACTTCTGATTCTGGCTATCACAGTATCTTTCTCAACCTGCAATTTCTTGCACAGATGTATCATCTTCTCAGGAGCCTCAGCTTTATCCTTCAAAAGCACAACCCAAGTATATCTAGTAAAGTCATCCACAACAACTAGAATATACTTCTTTCCACCCAAACTTTGAACTCTGGCAGGACCCATGAGATCAATGTGTAATAGCTCTAAAGGTCTTGAAGTTTGAACACTAGTTACAGACAGGTGCTTGGATTTTACTTGTTTACCTATCTGACATGGTCCACAAATGCACTTATTTATCTTCTCAAACTTAGGTAAACCGATAACTGCCTCACATTTGGAAATTTTCTCTAACTGCTTAAGGCTGGCATGCCCCAACCGTTGATGCCATAAATCAACTTGATCAATCTTTGCACTAAAGCACTTGTTGTTTACACTTGGTGTTATGCCATAACAGTTGTCAACTGTCCTTACACCAACACACATACAGTCACCTCCTCCATCAAGTATCTCACATTCATACTTGGTGAAAAGAACATTTAATCCATTGTCGCAAATCTGACTTATGCTGAGTAAATTAGCCTTCAATCCATCAACATACCAAACATCTTCAAACACTGGCAATCCTGGAATGTCCACAGTACCAATGTCTCTAATCACAAATTTGCTTCCATCTCCAAAAGTGACTGTTCCAATCTTTCCTTCAAAGAGTGTTTTGAATAAACCTTTATTTCCTGTCATATGCCTGGAACAACCACTATCCAAATACCAAAGACAAGAATCACGTGCCTTTAAGGCGGTTAAAGCAGTATAACAGACATAATTCTTATCACATATGATCATGCCAAGATACTCAAGGAAAGATTTAACAAAAACAACAAAAGGCAAAGACAACAAGTAGACAAGTTGACATATAAACATAAAGATTTTCCAAGAATCCATGACAACAGGGGTCAATGATCAGCTCA
Organism: Quercus ilex subsp. ballota; assembly: GCA_032727855.1. Classification (NCBI taxonomy): domain Eukaryota; kingdom Viridiplantae; phylum Streptophyta; class Magnoliopsida; order Fagales; family Fagaceae; genus Quercus; species Quercus ilex. The sequence continues at coordinate 15,532,219 of CM064916.1, read as the reverse complement.
GAGATCAAAAGATCTACAAGAACAGAGCTACCCGCTCTGATACCACTTGAACGGTTTTAGACCCCTAAAACCAACCGGATTAACCTAGTTAATTAGCCAAGTTATTAACTTAGTCCAATTATGCAATTCTAGGTTATCACAAGCATACAATCATATCAAAAATATAAAGCAGCAGAATAATAAAGAACACAATGATATGATCACCTAGGAAACCACACGGCAGAAACCTGGGGAGGATTTGACCTAGCTATCCTCAAGGTAAACTGAATCCACTATGTTGAAAGAATCGAAGTTCATACAAAAGGACTTACAAGCTCCCCACTCGACTTCCTAATGCTACCTACCAGTAGAACTTACTGACACGACCACGTGCAAGCTCCGAATCCATGGACTCCTTCTTTCTTGGATTCTCCAATCAGCTACAAGCACCCACGCTTGTTATTCTTTAAGCTCCAATGGCAGCAACCGAGTTGATCATCAAGATGTTGATACTATCTCTACGTTGAAAACCCTAAACTTTGTGTAAAGGAAAGCTCCTCTAAATCTCACAAGAGATTTACACAAAATAGAAAAGTATGAGCAACAATACAACAGGAGCAACTCTAAAAACGTGGCTAGGGTTTTTCTTTATATACCTAGGGTAAAAAAAGAAAACCCAAAACGTTTAATGAGTTAGGGCTGAGTTGGAAAATTCTGCAGAAAAGCATTCTGCCCAAGATTCGATCGATTGAGTCTTTCTTTCGATCGATCAAGCCAGGCCGAAATGCACCAATGCATCTGCAGCCTCTCGATTCCAACTTTACATGAAAGACACAACTTTGAGCAAGCCTAAACAAAACTAAACAACCTGTTTTGATCATGGTTTGCCAATAATACAAATTAGAGTTCTAAATACATAAATTCCTAAATCTTTAGAACCTAACAATAGTAAACTTAACTAAGATTATCAAACCTAGCTCTGAACCCCTCAGACTTCTTTAATGTGGATCTACTCTAACATGAACCTCTAGCTCATGCATTTGATCTTCAGTACGCTTGATAGCTAAAGCTTGGGCTACACTTTATTCCACCAGTACTAGCAATATGAGAGTGATCTCCAATAGATGCTTGAAAGAGTAGAAGATACAAAAACCTTCAGATCTCAAAAGAGTAGCTCTCCAAGACTTAAAAAACGTCCTTTAGGGTTTTCCTTATATACCAAGTAAGTTTGGACTGAAACCTTAAACGTTTAATGCATTGTTGGACTGAATTAAAATTCTGCAGCTCACGGTTCGATTGATCGAATCTTTCTCTTGATCAGTCAAGCTAGTTAGCTTTTCACTATTGCTTTTTGCAGCTTATTATACGTTCTTGAATTTTGACTTGTAGCACTTTGAACAATATCTAAAACACTTTATAGACACTAAAATCTATTCCTAGACAAGTTTATGTACTTGGTTTACCAACACATAGGGGTGTTTACCAAACCACATAAACTGCACCAAAACCGCCCACAAAATGGCATAACTGCACCGCACCACAAGTAATGTGCAGTGCGGTTTGCGGTTTCATAATAAGAAAACCGCACAAACAGCATCGCATCGCACCTTCTCTATATATTAATATATTTAATATTTAATATATTATTAATAGTTTAATAACCCTAGTTTTCAAAAAAAAAAAAGTTTGATAACCCTAGCAAGTATTGATTAGGAAAGCCAGCCTAAAATAAAAAAAAATTAGCTCAATAATTTAAAACTTGGACCATAACAAAGGGAAAAATTAGTTTTGGGCTGGGTAGGAAAAGCCCAAAATTTGAAAAATATACCAACTTCAAATCATTCAAACCGCATCTTATACATTGCACCGCATATGTGACCACAAAAATAAGGTGTGGTGCGGTTATGATTTTGACTAAACTTTAAATCGCACCGCACCACACATGTGATAGCAAAAATAAGGTGCGATGTAGTTATAGTTTTAGCTAAACCGCACCACAAAGTGCAGTGCTAAAAATGGCCCAAAACCGCACCGAACCACAAACACCCCTACGACAACACATTAAGTATTTACAACCTAAACATTTATATCTAAATGTTTAGAACCTAACACAACTCATAAACCTCATAAACTATCATTATTTAACTCGGCATCTTCTTAAATCAATCTCATTTATTTTAATTTTGTAAAGAAAGAGATTGTTTTACTAAATATTTCGATTTTGATAATTGAAATGTGTTATTATTATTATTATTATTATTATTATTATTGATATTGCATTAAAAGCTAATCAGTCTAAACAAAAGAACATAATACATGCCAAGTTAATCTGTCCAAATAAAGCAATAACAAATCATCATCAGGAGAAATGTCATGTCACAAAATCCCGTTTCTATCTAACTCCCCCTCTGGCTAATTAAAGAATCAGCACATTTAGTGGCCTCTATGTAGGTCCCTGCAATCATCGACAATGGAAGCAAATTCACCAAGGGATTCAAATGTGTACTGAAAGATAGACCACTGCTTTTGTCCAACTCTATTTCTATAGCCTCTAGATCATGCAGATGAGATTAATAGGGGTGTGCACTATTTGGTCGGTGCGGTTTCCCAAATTTATCACCGAACCAATAGAGATCGATTTTCTCATAATTGGAACTGATGCATACCGCCAGGGTCGACTTTCTGACCTATAGTAGTGTGGTTTTTATGGTTGGTTCAAAATATTTATAAAAAAAACTATTTAAAAAAAAAAAAAAAAACTTAGAGCTTTCAAGCCAAATTATAAATATTATTCTCAATATAAATATAAAATAAAAGCTAATTATATAGATAAAATATTAATATCAATTCATTATATTATTCACAATATTAATATAAAAGCTAATTATATATCAAAATGCTAAATAGTGACTGTTATCAAAATGCTAAATAGTGACTGATAGTGATTATGGATTACCTCAAAAATCAAAATGCTGAAAAATACCCCAAAATAAAATGTTAGCACTTAGCAGTTAGTAGATTGTAGAGTAAAGTGTAGACTATAACAATCTCAAAAAAGAAGTGGGCTTAGATAGTTCACAGTTGGACTTAGACTTAGAGAGAGAGATAGAATCTTAAGAACTTTAACGCGAGAGGAGAAAGATGGAGTTATTGGTGGCCCGAGGATTGGGAGGAGTGGCTAGTGGCAGCGAGGCGGAGACTGGTGAGGCAGTGAGTCCGTGACAATGAGAGCCAGCCAAACTACAAAGTACCAAAAGAGCATTATAACTAAGAAACTAAAAGAAAAATGATGTTTCGAGCGTTCCCTCTCTCTAGCAAAGAAGAAGATACTCTCCACCATAGCACCAAGAAGATTAAGGAAGGCCATGATCCTTCGTCTTTTGCTTCCTCAGTCCAGAATCAAAATCTCTGCTATAAGGAAAAGTTAGTAGGACATCTCCCTGGTGCCTATGAAAGCCTTTAGCCTCGCAGGTCTTATGCAAAAAGACACTAGCGAGGAAGATGATCTTGAAGAAGGAACAGTTGCTGTAGCCCTTTCAAAAGAAGAAAAGTCTCGTATCTGATCCCAATGGTCGAATGCTTTCATCATAAAAACCTTTGGAAGAACTGTCGGTTATCAGTTTCTTTCCCGGCGTGTTTGTCATCTCTAGAATCCCAACAAGAGACTCGACCTAGTTGATCTTGGTGAAGATTTTTTCTTAGCCCGTTTTGAATCCAACAAGGATCTTGATCATGTCTTGAAGAATGACCCTTGGTTTATAGGGCAACATTTTCTGGCCATAAAGGAATGGGAGCCTGAATTCAACGCCACTAAGGCTAACCTTTCACAGGTGGCCATATGGATTCGCCTTCCTCGGTTGCCTATAGAATTCTATGACCCTGTGATCCTAAAAAGATTGGTTCAAAGATAGGCCCAGTCCTTAGAATTGATGGACACACCACCACAAACTCTAAAGGTAGATTTGCCCGCCTATGTGTCCAAGTTTGCTTAGATAAGCCATTAGTTAAAAACATCCTCATTGGGAAGTTCAAGCAACCAATCACCTATGAAGGGATTCACTCCCTCTATTTTTCATATGGCCGTTTGGGCCATAAAAAGGAATGGTGTCAATATACCATTAAGGAAGCCCCTAAAACCCCTAGTCAAGTGCAGCAGAACGTTGATAATGCATGCTCCAATAATACCCAGCCACAACCACCCTCCCACGGTCTCGAACCGCCTTCCATGGAGACCCTACCGTCTGAGGAAAAGTCTGACTCCTTTGGACCATGGCTACTGGTGTCTAGGAAAAAGCCTACTGCCAAGAAACAAACTACTCCTACAGGCAAGTCACTTCAGCCACCTTACCATCTTGTTCCTTCCTCCACACGACAAAGTCCCATCTCTCAATCCAACCCGTCTCCCCATAAAGTAAACAGACCTGAACCAAATGCCAGCAAAGGCAAAAGGAAACTAGTCACCTTAACTAGCCATTTTAAAAAACTGACCGTTATTTCTAAGCACAAGCCCTCCAATCGCTTTAAGGGTCCCATGGCCCAGCCCACTAACCAAAATGGGAAGCTGACCTTAAGGCCCAAGCAGATCCTAACCTTTTCTCAAACAAACCGTGACTCAGCTGGATGCTTTAATCCAATCTTTTCATTCTAAGCTCAAGCTGAACCAACAGCGCTGCTCTCCCAAACTACCTCTTCTCCAACCTCATCCTCCCTACCTGACTTCTATCCTCAAAATGCCTTGGGCTATCTAGCACAAAAACAAGGCTATGGAACTGAGGGACTCCATGATTAACAATTTACGATGGGACCCATTGACGATCTACAGGTGGACGGACAAAAATCTTATGGAAGCCTGGAGCTTCATCTTCCCGCTGACGGAAAAAAGCAAGATCGATGGATGCCTTCCTCTGACTGATCCGGAATGGTATTACACCCCTAACCCACGGTGGTGATTCACTCTAGATCGTCCACCTTTGCTACCCATCGGACAAAGGACATCCAGTAACTTAAAGATTCTCTTGGAGACCGACCTCTTTGAAGCATCACTCGACCTAATGGAGAGAGAGCTAGTGCCATTGGAGATATGTTAGTGGAAATTCTTGACCGGGGAGTCCACCGGAGTTCTGATTCAGGGCACCCTCCCCTAGCTGAAACTAATTCAAACTGTGGTAGCAACAGCGAGCTTTACCATTGGCAGTTTGACCAAACAAACTCAACTGAACCTCTTAGAACACTCTGTCACTCTGATGCCGGGAATCTATGTGGACAGGGAGGATCTACAATAGGTGGGATGGAATTGGATGACTTCCAGGAGGGCTTTTGCTCTTGAATGTGAGTCCTTCGAACATCATTTATCTCCCAAAATGAATATTTTAATATGGAATTGTAAGGGGGCCATGAAACCTTCCTTTAGAAGCTCTATTCGTGATCTAACTAAATTTCACTCTCCTGGCATTGTGGTTGTAACTAAGACCCGTATTAGCGGATCTCAAGCTGGAGATATTCTCCGATCCTTACCTTACAATGGTATCCACACTACTGGCTCTATTGGCTATGCTGGGGGTATTTGGCTCTTATGGCGGAAAGATATGGCCGATTTGGAGGTTCTTGCGGCCACTGAGCAAGAGATTCACGCCATTGTTAAGGTAAATAATTTTGATCATCCCTAGCTCCTCTCTTCAATTTATGGTGGTCCTAGATTTGCTGAACGTAAGATTCTTTGGGAAAACTTGTGTTCTATTTCTACTCTCCATAATCTTCCTTGGGCCATTGTGGGGGATTTTAATGATGTTCTCAACAACTCTGAAAAATTGGGGGGAAATAGAGTTAACATGACCAGGGCCACAGCTTATAGTGACTGCATGAGTTCGTGCAACATGATTGACCTCTGGTTTTCTGGGCCCATCTAAACCTGCACTAATTGTAGAGATGTCAATGGGCTTATCCAAACCAGAATTGACCGTTGCTGGGCCAACCTTAGTTGGACTATCACTTACCCTGAGGAAAATGTAACTCATCTTCCTCGGATAAGTTCTAGCCACTGCCCTCTCCTTTTAAGCTTATCTAGAGTAGAGCACAACAAGCTTCAAAGACCTTTCAGATTCGAAAAAATATGGTTCACCCACCCGGGGTTCCCTGCTATCGTTGATAGGGCATGGGATCATGCTCCCTCCCTTGCCCAAGCCATCTCTTCCTTCACAAACTATGCCGCTGCCTGGAATAAGAAGGTTTTCAGAAATTTATTTGCTAAAAGAAAAAAATTCTAGCTCATCTTTTGGGGGTTCAAAAAGCCATTGCAGTAAAGCCCTCCCTTTTTCTTCTCTCTCTTGATCAAGAGCTATCTCTGGCATACTCTAAAATTCTGAATCAAGAGGAAGATTTTTGGGCTCTCAAATCCCGCTTAGATTGGCAAATTCAAGGAGACAGAAATACTGCCTTCTTTCATGTTAAAACCATAACTCGCAGAAAGTTTAACAGAATTGATTGACTGAAAAACCACATTGGTGAATGGTTGACCAATGAACAGCGAGTGAACACATTCTTAATGGTTTTCAGGTACTTTATACAACCCAACACCTCACTTCTGTTACCCACTCAGATTTTGAGGTTGATTGGGCTGTTACACTCTCGAGGATGAATCATCTCTGCTTTCCTCTAATGTCTCTTCTCTGGAAATCAAGAATGCCATCTTTTCCCTAAAGCATTTCAAAGCTCCAGGTGTAGATGGCTTGCATGCTGGGTTTTTCCAACATTTTTTGCCCACCCTTGAGCAATTGGTCACAAAGGAAATTAGAACCATCTTTGCTTTTGGTGTGATGCCAGCTTACTTTAACCAAACTCTTGTTGTTCTTATTCCTAAGAAGGTTGGCCCTGAGCTCCTTAGGCACTTTAGACCGATTAGCCTGTGCACAACAATTTACAAAGTTGTGACAAAGATAATCGTCAATAGAATTCGGCCTTTCATGCATCAACTGGTCTCCCCCTTTCAAACAATCTTCGTCCCTAGTCGGAAAGGTCGTGATAACATAATAATAGCCCAAGAAATCCTCCACTCCATGGGGAAAAAAAAGGGTCGCACTAGTGTTATGACCCTTAAGATTGACCTCAAAATCAGCAGTTACAACCCGAGTGGCTCGGTTATACGAAACAACATTAGCATCATTAGATAAGACCTTAATAATACCAAAAGGGGGGGGGGGGGGGTCACATAGTAAACAAAAGGTTCAGACAGACTATGGCCTAGTTTAGCAAGGAAATCAGCGGCTTTGTTGGTCTCCCTATAGCAATGTTGCAGCTGGACCTCCTGGAAAGCTTAAAGAATGGCCCTGCAATCATCCACAATGGGTTAGGTTAGCCGATTGGTGGCTTTAGTGTTAGATAATAGATTAACAACTTCAAGGGCATCCATATTTACAATGAGCTTTTCAACGCACATATTTCTAGCCATAGAAAGACCATCCTTTAAGGCCCATAGTTTAGCCAAAAGGCAGCTAGTAGTGCCAATTTTTCTAGTGAAGCCTTGCACCTAAGAACCACATGAATCTCTAAGAAGGCCGCCCCCGCTTGCAAAGCTTGAAAAAGACAGAATAGAGGCATCCGTGTTAAGCTTGTGCCACCCGGGATCTGGTTTGGCCCAAGAGACGGGCAAGTTCCTTTTATTGCTGTTGGAGTTAGCTCCTTGGATGAGGAAGTAAAATTCCGCAACTTTCGCAGTACAATCTTTAATAACAGGGGGGGCTGCTTGCTTCCGTTGATGAACAATAGAGTTCCTGTTCAACCAGAGAGACCAAATTCCAAAACAGAAAATGACTTTCCATGGCATATGATGGCGTTTTGAGATGATTTTGGAGGTACTATTGAGGTGAAGCCAGTCAAGAAGAGGAAAACTAAAAAACTGAATGACTTTTGAAGGAAGGCCGAGCTGATTCCAGAAACTTATAGCAAAAGGGCATTCTCTAAGGATATGGTTTATTGATTCAACTTGACTATGGCAGAGGGGGCAAGCTTGATCTAAGGTAAAAAACCTTGAACCCAAGACTTCTCTTACAGGGATGCTATTTTGAGAACAAAGCCACAAGAAAATAATTATTTTTTGAGGGACTTTCATTTTCCAGATCTAGTTAGAGGTGAAAGTAGGAGGGTTCAAAGCATTTAACCCTTTAGCTAAAGGGTAGGCCGAGGCTAAGTTGAAATTGTCAACTCTTGAGAGAGTCCATGTAGTTGTGTCACCAAGAGGGGAGGTAAGATTGATGGGGATGGCTTGGATAATATCAATAGAGGATTGTTGGGGGGGGGGGGGGGGGGAAGAGAGAGAAGGAGAGGCTCTCCCAATTCCAGCAATCATTAGAATAATAAAAAAAAAGAGCCAGCCAGGAGGTGAGAGAGAAAGAGAGACCGAGAGATTTAGGGGAGGGGTGAGAGAAAAGAATGAATTTATACTTGGGATGGGTGAGAAAACCTAGCATAAAAATAGCGACATTTGATGGTTTTTTTTTTTACTTAATGAAACGATGTCGTTTTGATAAAAATAAAAATAAAAAGAAAAGCTAACTAAAACGATGCCGTAAAAGTCAATTTAAATAAATATATATATATATATATATTACATACATATATCGATCGGTTCGGCTCCATCTCGGTTTTGAACTTAAGTTACGACTGCTGCATCGCACCAGCATTGGAATAGGCTTTGCCTTCTATTCCCCGGCATTGGCTTAATTGATCAGCTCCATCTCGATTTTGAACTTGAGTTCCAACTGCTGCATCGCATCGGCATTGGAATGGGCTTTGCCTTCCGTTCGCCGGCATTGGCTTAATCGGTCAACTCCATCTACGGTTCGGTATCATCAACGCCGGTCGGTTGGCTCGGCCAAGGTCCAATTATGCACACCCCTAGGTGGGAACAAAGAATCAGCCCATCTCTTTTAAATCCCAAAGCTCAGCAATTATGCTGGTGGTGTGTCCTATGGCTTTAGAATAGCTCTTAAGCCAATTACCTTGGACCTTAGTCAATTAAACCCCCCCATTGCTCATGATTTAACATCGGACTGGACCGGCCAGTCCAACCAGTTGAATTGGGAACCGACTACTAGTCTGGTCTAGAAAAACCCCAATAACTGGTTAAATAACCAGCCAAAACTGGTCAATAACCATGCCACTGCTACCCCTTCCCACCTAACTTACTTGATACAAGAGATTTTTACTTATATGTGTTTTCCACTTTAGTTTAAACCATCTCTGATCACTTTCCTTTTCTTTCCTTTTTATTTCTTTTTTTTTTTTCCTTTTAAAAAAATTGTGCCAAGGTAGTTGGACGAAATGAATGGTGTATTTGGATATTTTGCTGAAACCTGAAAACTGAAAATACTATAATAAAATAATTTTTAAATGTGTGAATAATACTGTGAGATCCAGTTTTAAAGTTTTTTTTTTTTAATAAAATACTTGTGGGTCCGTAAACAGTGCACGAGACCCATTGGAAAAGAAAAAAAAAAAGCTCTTCTCTTCCTGCATGAGACCCACAGTGCACGTTCTCAAAAAAAGAAAAAAAGAAAAAAAAACCAAAATGTAGACGCTACCTTTATTATTAGTATCCAAACGGGTACGAAGTATAGTGAATTCCATGATTAATATTATTCCCACCCCTGAAGAACTTAAAGTACTCTTTTCTTGGCAACCAATCAAGTGGCCTTAGGACAAGGATATTTAATCCCGTGTGAACATTTTCATCCAAAAAAAAAAAAATCATGTGTGAACACAAACGCAAGAAACGATAGCATGTGGTGGACCAATCAAGAAACGTAATAGGAAATCAATACCTTATCAAAATAGCAAAATAAAGGATAGTAGAATCGGATAGTAGAATCCCTCTCTGCATCCAAAACTTTTTAGATAATTGATAGGGATTAGCTTTTTTTTTTTTTTTTTTTTCTTTCAACTTTTATATATAACTTTCCAAAATGTTACTTTTTTTTTTACTTTTTTTTTTTCATTTTATCAAATGCATTATATAGTAACTTTGTTTGTTCTCTTTCTTAAGAAGATCTAGAGTTTAAATCCTCCTACCCATTATTATAGCTATTGAATATTAGTATAAAATTATAACCATTGTCATATATTTCAAATAAATATCTAAATACCATTGTGAGGGGTAAAATGTGAAGTTCAAGTCTCCAAAATGGAGACTCACACACATATACACTTAAATTAGGTCATAATAGAATTTCTATCTTATATCGAAAAATAAATAAATAAATATCTAAATAAATATATTAATGGATAACAATACACCCCGAAGTGCCAAATATTTACAATTTGTACACTAAACTGTAATAATTCTACAATCAATACTATAGTGTAAGATTAGTGAGTTCACCATCTGTTAGTTTATATAATAATAAACAATAGGGTGACCAATGTAAATTAATATCAAATTATCAATTATGATGTCGATTGCAGAATTTTATGGTTTAGAATATATACACTTGCAGGTGTCGCCATAATTTATTCACAATAAATTATGTATGTATTTAACTCATGCACACACAAACACACACACATATAAATGTGTGTATGTACGAATATGTATATGTACATATGAGGTTTTTGAAATTTGCATATTAAGTTCTCTTTGGCATGAAGCTCTGATTTTGATCAACAACCACAATTATTCTTAGTGAAATAAATATAACCTTAGGACAAGGACATTAAAATTTTCAAAGTAAGTAAATACCTCTAGGATTCCTTTCTCAAAAAAACCAAAAAGTACCTCTAAGATTCTTCAGCTTGAGAGAAAAAGGCCCTCAAATGCACTTTTTTCGCACTTGCATTCGACTCGTCGACTGGTCCAACTAAAATTTGAATGCCCCACCCTAAAAAAATCAATCCACATAACATTAGATTAGCTTGCAACTTAACAAAATACATGCTAACTATAGCACCTCCAAATATGACTAGCACTGTAGATAAATTGGAATCTATAAGAGAATACCTATTTAAGAGCTTTGTAAAACTTAACAGACAATAAAATATATTTTAAAATAACTCCTAATTAATAACTAACCATAATATGAACCAAATTTGACCTGAAAAAGTAGAGAAATGATATGTTCACAACATTTTTATAACAAATTTTAAGTGACCCTAAGTGGCAGGTTGTTACTGGTTTTATTGTTGGGGCAAAAAGTTAATCTTAGTATTAAGTTCAAATTTGAATCAATAACAACCAACTAACTATGATTTGTTGTAAAAATGTTGTAAAATTATTGTGGACATAGCATCTCTAAAAAAAGTATTTAAAGTACCTAAAAATAAAGAAATAAATAATCTAAACCTAAAATAATGAATCTAACATAAAATTTTCAAAATTAAATAATTACAAAAATTAAAAAGCAAATTTTGTCCTACATCATGTATTGCGTGCTTGTGCAGGAGCCTTAATAGACCAATCAGTTCACACGGAATAAATGCCTTTGTTTCAGTGAATGGACCACCACGAAGGATGGAACAAGTGAACAACTGTTTTCTCCGAAAAACCTTTAAAGGGGTCAAATACCATGCTAGTCGACTACTTGACATTATAAAGACATCTTCTTTCATCATTGAAAACATGAAGGATTTTATTGGTTCAACTTAACTTCTAGGGTTGGTTTTGAAATTCATAAAGCAATTTAATGAATAGAATATTCAATAATAAGGGAATATCAAGGAATAAAAATTTTCTAATTAAATAGATTATAATAATATTTAAGAGAAATATAAGGAGGAAAGAAATGAAGTCATTTTATAATAATATTACCATTATTCTTCTCTTTAAATAAATATTATATATATATATATATATATATATATAGTTAATAGATTATATTATTTAATATCATACCATTTCAGGGGTTCAAATGAACCCCTGGAAAAAATAATATTATATATGTGAAATAATTTTTATTAGTTCAAAATATCTTTAAAAATATTATTTCACACCCTGATCACAGATCAATCCAGTCCAAAACCAAACAAAAACATACATCAAAGTATCCTAAAACTTTTATTTATAAAGTTAGTGATTCAAGAAAAAAATTTAGTAAAGTCAAAATGTTCAAGCTTTTTATTGGTTAAGTAGATACTTAATGTATTATTTATGCATGAATGAGTGTGTTAATACATTACTAGTGAATTGAGTTTTGTCAATTAGTTCAAAACATTTTTATAAAAAAAATGACAAATGCATAAAAATAAAAATGTTTTACAGATTTAGCAAAATAAAATAGTCACACCTACCCATATTGAAAATAGATAATGACAATTAATAATGAATTATCACGTAACAATTTCAAAATATGAAAACATGTAGAAAGATATTATAAAACTTCATGAATTTGTATTTTTTTTTTCTTATCAATAACTCGATATATTTAAGTTCTTTTTTTATTAAATTTTATTTACTTTAAGTTTCTTAATAACCCATCTGAAATAAATTCCTAGAGTTGCCACTGTACCATATAAATATAGCAATTTGAGAAGAAAATAGTTTAGCTCACGAAATAAACAATTTTAATTACATGGATATTAATTATTATGTTATACTATAATTTAATATATATTTTCCATTGAAATTGGTTTTATTTAATAAATGTACATTTATTTTTATTTCACGCAACGCAATTTTTTTATAATTTAATTTAATTTAATATAAAAATAATGAGAAAGAAAATAAATCATGTCTTATATGTTAATATGTAGATGGTTACGATTAGAATAAGCATAATGTCTAGAGAACATGATAAGAAAACTATTACCATCATTCATGAACTTAGTTATCTCAAGTACTTAATTACTTATAAAGAGTTTTGTAACTCAATAACACAATCTACTTTTTTTATTAGGAAAATCATAGTTTAATAAATTATTTCTCCTCGATTGTATTATCAAATTATAAAAAGAAAAAGAAAAAGAATTAGTTTTTAATCACTAAAATGAGACATCAGCAATAACAACCTTAGCTACTTTTTTGAATGAGTCATCCTCAACAACTTAAGACAGTGATTTAACGAAAAAACAAATGGGGCACTCATCAATATGAGTGTTGTCCTCTTATTAAAAGCAGTAGGTGAGAGTTTTTTTTTTTTTTTTTACATAAACTAGTTTGTAATCCCATGCATATGCATGAATTCATTTAAAAAATATACATTGAGATGCATAGTATAATTCTTACATATATAATTTAAATATTATTGATAGTCATTTATATATATATATATATATTTTAACTCTTTAAAAAGTCTTGTAAGAATATTATTAGGTAGAAAATGTAAATTGTCTTTTTTTTTTTTTATGTTCATTAATTTTAGACTCTTTGGTTTTTGTATGCAATAACTAAGTTTGATGGATATTTATGATGTGATCTCACATTTGACTTCAAAATAAAGAAGTAAAACTCTCTCTAAAAATAAATAATTTAAGACACATGACGTAAAATTGAACTTCAATTATAGAATCTAATTAGATTTTCTCATAACTTTATTTATTTATACATAGATTTAGGGCACATCTAATTTTAAATTATTTCAACTTTTAGCTTAGCTTTCACAGAGGACAGAGGGGACAAAGGTCCAAGACATGGTGGCCTGGCCTATATAACAGTAGGCCCAGATCTTGCCAAATAAATAACAAATTGGCCCAACATAAGAGCAAGAAAAGAAGCCAGAGTTTAATATGGCAGAAACATCCGAGAAAAAGAAGAGAAGAATGGCAGAGAAAAGACAAGCAGATACCAAGAAACAGAAGAACCCAACATTAACAACATCAAAGTGGCCACTCATCAAACCCAAACAGAACCTCCAGATTACTCACCTCAAAGATACAGATCTTTTTACTGTATGAATTTTCATCCCATATTTGCTCTTCTTCATATTTATTTATTTGTTTTGAACACTTGTTTGTGCATGTGCGCCCTGTGTTTAAGACAGCATTTGAGCTTGATTTATTGTGGTTTGTCTAATGTGATTTGTGTTTCAGGGCAAGAAGGGTGTTTGTCCTGTTGTGTCATATTATTGTTATCAAGTTTAGGACTTGTAATTGTATACCTGTATTTTCCATAGTTCATTTTATGTGTAAAAGGAATAAAATTTTTTCACTAAATTTCAGTTTTTTAAGGATATTTAGCAATTGGGTTCTTTTCAATTATTCTAGGATGTTGATTGGAAGGGCGGAAAACGCTTGGTGTTCCATTTTACTGCAAATTTTGACAATTGCAATGATGCCCAATTGCATTTCATGAGTTCATGAATGAATAAATTTTTGATTTGGGATGTGGATACTTTTAATTAATAGGATGTTTATCGTGGTGACTAGTGAGTGGAAATGAACCCGGGTTGTTAATTTGTTGGGATTCATTAGAAGCCTTTTCAAGCTTGTTTATTTGTCGAACAAATTGAATTTATGTCATGAGTTTCAGACATAGCTTGTTAATTGTAATATAACCATGATTTCTTTAAGGAATGGAGTTGGAATTGATAGGTGGCTATTAGTACTTGGTAGGATAACAAAGAAAAGGATCCTGGTTTAATGCCTTAGTGAGAAGGTAGAGGTAAAAACCAATGGGGAAGAAGTTTGAAAAATTCAGATATGAGATGAAAATTATTACCTTTACATCATTGGAAGTGGTCAACAAATAATTTGGTTTAAGTTGTATCTTTGTTAATATCAAGGTTTGGGAAATTAAATTGTCTAATGATGGATGGTGTGGGGCTTACACTTTTATTACTTTTATGCCTTTTCATTCTGGCATGAAAGGCAATCCTATATATGTGGCCATTTGAAACATGATTTTGTTGAATAAGTTATTGAGTTTTATCGGTTGTAATATTTCTACTACGTTTGAGATATCCAGGTGCAGAATTTCTTCACATCTGCTGAATCAAAGGCATTTATTAAAGCTGCAGAGTCTATTGGTTTTGTCCACCAAGGAAGTCTTGGTCCAACAAAAGGTGAAGCTTACAGAGATAATGATCGAATCTCTGTGAATGATCCTGTTCTTGCAGAAACAATATGGGAGTCTGGACTACACAAACTTTTTTCGGATATTAAAATTCTAGGAAAGGTTGCTGTTGGTTTGAATCCAAATATCAGGTTCTACAGGTTGGTTGAAAATTTTCCATGAGTCCATGCTCCGTTTCTCATTTATAGATGATATAAATGCGTAGCTATCTAGTTTTCAAAGGAGAATCATATAGTGAAACTTATTGATGATGGCAAATCATCTCTTTAGCTCTGAACGTTGTAGAGTGTAGGAATGACTATTCATGATATAGACATAGGATTTTATTACTTTCACTTTTCCTTTATATACTATTCTATATGGAGCCTTGTAGCTCAATTAGCACCTCTTGGTGTTTCCAGTGGAGACATCCAAGGTTCAAATCCCCCTTCCCCAACTATTGAATTATACATACATACATACATATATATATATATATATATATATATATAGTCTTTATGGAAAAGCTCTAGCCAAAATTCTTTGCCTTCTTTGCCTTGAAACTTTATATTATTTTGGATGCTTTGAGTGATCAGGTACAAGGTTGGTCAACGCTTTGGACGGCATATTGATGAAAGTGCTGATCTTGATGAGGGAAAGAGAACCCATTATACTTTGTTAATATATTTAAGTGGTGGTCTTAAACCCAACGCCAAAACTGATTTGAGCAGCCCCAAGGATCCTTCCTCAGAGCCTCTAGTTGGAGGAGAGACAGTCTTCTACGGTTCAAGGAATGCTGTTGTGGCTGAGGTAAGTTCCTTTGTTTATTCTCTCTTTTGTCCTGCCCTTTTTGTTTTAAATTTCTTTTTTCCTTTTTTTCAGTTACATTTTCTGGAATATGCATTGTGATGTAACTTTAACTTTGAAGGTGGCTCCCACTGAAGGGATGGCTCTCCTACATATTCATGGGGCTAAGTGTATGTTGCATGAAGCCCGTAATGTTGCAAAGGGTGTTAAGTATGTCTTCCGTTCAGATGTAGCATTTGCCTGATGGGTGTAGTCATCTTAGATTAAGCAGACTTTGTAAGTTCCTCGATTGAAAGCTATATCTCCTCACTTACCTTTCTATCTCTTGTTGATCATCTTTTGCAAGTAAAATTTAGTTTTTAATTGACTGGTGCCATAACATCTGATAATTTGCAGGCTTGATGACTCCTTACCTAAAACTCTTTTTTACTCTAGAGTTTAGAATTAGTTTAAGAGGATGTTATTGTGGACCATATGATGTTTGATTTATTTGTGCTTGTAACTATATTTTATCCCTTTTTTTTTTTGGTGGATAACCAAGGAACTGGTCCACGTTTGGATTACCTACAGCAACTTTGGGATAGATCTGCAGGTTATTCCTCGTTGGGAATTGGGATTACCTTTTTGGGATAAGAGTAAGACAAATAACTCTATTTTGCTTCTTCTTCTTTTTTTTTGGTGAGAGAGAGAGCTCAGTGGAACCCAAGTATACATGTCACCACTCAAGGAAAACATTAGCCACATTTGTGCTTATACTCCAAAAGTACTAGTCAAGTTGCAATTGGGGCTCCTCATAATCACTTATATAGCCCAGTTTGACCTAGTAAACACCCAACTCAATAGATGCCCACACAAACATATGCTTTATGCTTATCTATTCCAACCCATGTAGTCCGGATCCTGGGATACGCAAATTCCCCACTTAAATTCCTAACATCTTTAGCATGACTCAAAGAAAAACACTAGCCACATTTGCATGTTTACCCCAATTGGATTAACCAAGTTGTAATTGAGGCTCGTTGTAATCACTAAGGGGGTGTTTAGTAGAGTAATTTGAGTAATGTTATTTGTAGTTTTTTGAAATACGTGTGGGTGAAAAAGTGTGTAGAAATGTGTGTAATGTTGTTTAAAATGTAAAAATGTGAGTTTGAGATTGTAAAACAAACAGGCCCTAAATAGCCCAATTCAAACTATTTAACACCCAATGTGGGACTCAGGACGTGCCCACACAATACAAGCTAATCTAATCCAATCCAATCCATGTAAACCATGGTATCACAATACACCACAAATATCTCAACAAGAATAGCTTGAGGTTTTGAAACTACCTAGGAACACTGTGATGAAGTCAGGAATATAGTATTACAGACCAAATTTTAGCCAAATTATGAATGTGAAGTTGGAGAATGAATTTGAAACCCCTTAGACTTGATAAAAAAATGAAGAGTCTCCTCCTCAATTAGCTTATACTCTCTGTATGAGTCAGATGGTGTTTCTTATCATTCTTAAATTAATTACAGTTTCTATGTTATGAAAAATAGGAGACCATTTCCAAGAGCCTTGGGTTCAAATCCCCATATCTCCAACCATCAAATTATCAAAGAAAAATAGGAAACCAATGACTGTGGTTACTCGTGAAGCTAATGTTTGGACAAATCTGATGTAGGACAGGAAAATTTTGGTAAACTGCGTACAGATGCTTATATTGTGGGCTTTAGCATTTTAAACTTGTGGTTCTAGAGTTATATATGATGAAAGGAGGGCTTTCAGAGTTTGTTGGTCATTTATATATTGAATTGATTGTAAGTTTAAAGGCAAATGGGGCTGCTCTTTACAAATGTAGGATGCTGAATGCCGCAGCTGAATATAAAAATTTGATTGTAGGTTTTGATGTATAGGTGATGAGAAAAAGTTTAGGAAAAATTTAATGTTGTGTCTGGATGGGTGAAAAAGGAGGGAAAAGAGATGGAGGAGAGTGTCCTTACTTGGTTTGGTTTGGTAGGAAGGGAGGAGAGGGAAGGGAGATGGAGAAATTCCCCTTCTCTTTGGATGCACTATCTTTTTTTCTTCTCAAACTGGAAGGAAATTGAGGGATAAGGAGGGAGAAAGACTGTTGAATTTTTGGTTGGGGATAATTGTAGTTATGTACCCTAAACTTCGGGGGAAATTTGTGATGTATTCCCAAAATCACAAAACTTTGCCTTCAAAACCCTATTTAAGATTAGTTTGCAGTGTCCACCTCTTGTTAAAATTTAATGTCTAAAGTAACAAATCAGTGGGTCCTTAACTATTGAGAGATTTGCAATGAAATTTCAATTTTATCTCTGCACATAAAAACGTCAAACTAAAAACTGTTTTAACACTAGCATCCTTTTGCATAGTTTTCCTAGGTGATAGTCCTTTGCATATAATAGCCGCTTATTTACTTTTGGGTTCATCTTGGGGTTATATTTGGTTTTTTGCACATTTTATTCTTTTGATTTTTGATACAGTTGGAATTACTCATATATGGAGCCCAAATAGAAATTAAAGATTCAGTATAATTGTGGAACCATTTGCTTGACCATATTTTTGTCACATAATAAAGTTTTGTTTTGTCTAGATTTTTTTCCCCCCAGTACAACTATTCTTAGTGTAGTGTCATCAAAATGAACATTGTATTGTATCACCATCATTCTAATATTAATAATGCATTCTCAGGTGAATGCCAATTTTGTACTGTTGAAGTGGCCAACTCAGCAAGCCAAAGCCAATATGGAATGCTAAGATGATTTGATTCAAGAGAAATTTCTTGATTTTATTGTCCATTCTCTGTGCTGCCAAAAAAGCTATCTGATGCTATACACATACATTTCTCCTTAACGGTATGCAAAATGAATATTTTTATTGCTCTCTATGTTACAGAAATATCAAGAACCTTTATTACCAATGCATAGTCCTTAGAAATTAGAGATTGTCAATGTGCTCAAATTTGAAGCAGCTGTTTTATAACACAGATAATGACTTGAGAAAAGAAAAGGCCATTGTGAATGTAGACAATCTTTCGATATGCAATTCTATTGCTGCCAATATGTGCATTGGATTTCCTTGTAATTAGTGTGTGATTAATATTAGGCTTCACATTCTAGTTTTAATCAAATTTATTCAAAGACAACTCAGTAACACGATAAGTGTTTACATTATTATATAAACCGGAAACAGAATAATAAATTTGGGTTGGCTTTGCTCTCTTTCAATTCACCACTCTGCATTTCAGTCTAACTTCACCATTTTCAATGACCCCCACATTCCCTAACTTTACCATCGAAGCCACGAACTCTTTAAAGAACAAACTTTGATCCTTAGCAAATGCTTCAACAATCCACCTAGTCCTATAGTCACCAACTAGTGCTTGATCTGATCCAAAAACAGCCTTTCCTGCCATCAGTCTCCTATAATAGTCATTATCAAAAGTTGACGAGGTCGAGTCCAGGAACTCCCCAGCATTGTGATCCTTGTTTGGTTTTGGGCATTTCTTTCTTAGCTTTTGTGAAAACTCATTATTCATACTGGGGTCAATGTCATGTGCTGAACTAAAGTTATGTAGCCTAGCTTCAAAAGAAGAACAATGTGAAAAGCCAAGGGTGTGACCTCCTGATAGAGCAACCAAATCTTTGGCTCCTAAACCTCTCTGGGCAAAGCTTTGAATGAGCTGGGTTACATTGAAGGTTGGAGCTGGTAAGTTGATGGTTTCTGCAGCTTTTGATATCCTTCCATCTTTCCTTCCTTTCAGCACATTCCAACGAGGCCCTCCAGACTGAATTTAAAATTATTAAAAAAAAAAAAAAAAAAATCTTAGTGACTAGGAAAACCTATAATTATTAGATAGTCATGGTACAGGTAATTTGATACTTTACTTCAATAAATACAAGTCATCTAATACAAAAATATGGAACTATCCCTAGGAAAACAACTATAAATTAAATTGCCTTTAAAAACATATATTTTTTTATTAAAAAATATATATATATATTGTTGCTTGCTCCAATTAATATCCTTGAGAGGTTTCATGTTTATGTTGTTGACTAGATACTAAATATGAAATTAGGGTGGTTAACAAAGTAAGCATTGACTGATTCTCTTAAACAAATTTATTTAATCAAAAGGTAGAAAGCTAGCAAGGAAATTAGTCAAATTACCATGGTTACAACATCTCTTGCTGCAATTGTAATTATATCAGCACAAGAAACTGTATGTGGACATGCCATTTCAAGTTTAGTTTTGGCATCATCTATCACGTAGAATGATCGAACTGAAATATTTGGAGGTCCGTCTTTCTCTGCTTCGTTCCCTGGAGTTGAGTCCAGCAACACCGAGGCATCACATCCCTAAAAATAATTAAGAGAATTATATAGCCATTTCAACAACAATGTGTGTGTGCGCGTGCGTAAGAGAGAGAGAAGCTGTACCCTTATGAAACAGTCATGGAAGAACATCCTTAGGATACGAGCTGGAACTTTAGGGTCATGCATGGATGCATTATAAACTGTCCCTAAAATGATCTTCTCAGCCTGTGGACATGTTTTATCATAATAATGAGCATCCAGCGATGCTGTTGACAAGGAAGCCATTAGTAAGAGAAGGAAAATTGTTGTGAAAGTGTGTATTTTTTGTGCAAAAACAGCCATTTGGTTTTCGATTATGATGAAGATAGAAGAACTGGAACTTAAATGATAAATGGTGACGAAAGTTTCATGGAGCATAGCAGTATATATAGTTCATCATCAAATAAAAAATAAATTAAACATTGCATGTATATTGTGTTAATGCTTTGAAGCCACTCAATGTATGAGTAGGACTGACCCTTAGAAATTTGACTCTGCCTTTAATCTGCTTTTGCACCAAGTATCTCCACCTAATTAAGCACTTATCTTGTAGGAACAACAAAGCAATTTAACTGAGGATCAGCTTATACAAAGGCATGTTCTGTTATAGTATATCTTTATGTGTAAAGTATAAATTTTTATTTAACAGGATGCTTAGGATTTTAACTTTGTAATTGAGGCATAGTCTACCAAACAAATGCACTTTATGGAAATTGGGGGGGTTTTTATTATTATAATTCAATGCAAATGTTGTAGTTGTATAGAATTATTCTTTAAGTATTGCTAAATCAGCAGATTTCAAATGTGAACAATAAGGAAAGGACATGTTTTTGTTGGTGCATTTCTATCTAGTTGGTTAAAGCAAGAAGTACACGAGGAAAAAAAATGGAGTACATAAACTCTGTACGTCTTCTTTGCTGCTTTTATTTTATTTTACATTTTTTTAATCCCCCCTCAAGGAAGGTTCGTAATATATTATTTTGGTGCAAAGAAAGTGAAGGAAAAGGAACTGAAAATTTTTGTAGTTTACACAGAAAAGAGTTGGAACTGTGTTGCGTATGATAAAAGATCTAAGAAATTTCAAATTTTGCACAAGACTTTATAATACTTATTTGTCTTTTTAGTTGTTAAAGAGAAATGACAGAGTAATGGACTATGTTAAAATTTGTAGCTCTGAAAAATGTGGGTTATACATGTAAGTTAAAATAGGATTTGAATATATTGTTTGCCTTTTTAGCCAAGATATCCGTTAGTATTTTAGTGTAGATGAGATTCAAAGACAGATTTCTTATTCGATGAAAGAGTTTACTATTTAAGCTAACTAGTAGAACCTACGATAGTGATGTGAACTATCTTCCCTAATTTGTCATTTGGATGCACTGTCAAATAGACTTAAGGGTCTAATTTTATATATTTTTTTCTTAATTAAAAAAAATTATATTTTGTCATTCGGTTCAAGTGGGTGCATACATGATTGGGCTTTCAATAGAGAGAAAATTGGCCCAAATTGGGCCATTCTAATTCTTTTTAGACCCAGGTCAGATAAGAACTTGAAGGATATTTTTTAGGGTATCAAAGTTACAAAGGTTTTGCAACCACCGAAAAAACAGAGGGTAACAAAGATCTGACCAAGAATGGTCTAACGGAATCACGGCTAGAAAGAAAAAAAAAATCCTTAGGACGAAGTTAAAACAGGTTACTTACATGGTACACCAATGGCAATAGGTAAGCCTCTCTCAACATTCTTGCATAAAATGAGGAAGATTAAAACTCATATTCAATAAGATATTTATATTTATTTATAATACAAGATTCTTCTAGTGAAACGTCTAGAATTCAAATCTCCTCTTCTCCAATTATGAAGGAGATTCAAAAGCCAAAAGGCAACATATGCATTTTGTATTAAATATTCTTTCTATTTATTAAGGTTTTTTTTATTATAATTACAATGATAGGGGAGATTTGAATCATAGATGTCTCCATTTGAAACACTAGGAGGTGCCAATTAGTTGAGTTACAGGACTCTTAGAGCATTCGCATCAGTAGATGCAAATTTTTTTCCATTTTACACGTTTAAAACTTACTTTTTCTATTTTACACATTTATTTTTACAAGACACTCACATCAGTTTATCTATTTTACACATTTATTCAATAAAATATACATTATTTTACATTTTTTATTATTTTCTCACTTATGGCCTCTCTCTCTCTCTCTCACAGACCCAACCACCGTATCATCACCCAGCCACCAGCCACCATCAAGCCGAAACCCAGATCTATTACTTGCTTTGTGCCTTTTTTTTTCTTTTTTTTCTTTTTTCTCATTCTCACGGTTGATCGGAGCCAAACCCAGATCAAGCCGAAACCCAGACCCATTCTCATGGTTGAAGAAAGAAGAACGAAAAAATGAAGACCCATTCCTCCTGCGGCTGCAAAGACCCATTCTCATGGTTGATCAAGCCGAAACCCAGACCCATTCTCATGGTTGATCGGAGCCTCCTTCGACTCTCGCTTGAAGAAAGAAGAACGAAAAAAATGCTTGAAGACCCATTCCTCCTACGGCTGCGAAGACCTATTCCTCTGAAAAAATGCTTGAAGACAGAAGAGCTTACAGATGAGTGGTTGAAGCAGAGAGTGAATGAGGAGTGAGAGAAACGGAAACCAACCAGAGACAAGAGAGAGAGAGAAAAAATTAATAAAAAATAAATACATGAGCTACAGTACCCGTGTAAATTTACACGGGTACTGTAGCTCGGGGATAATTTTACACGATTTTAAAAGATTTTAAACGGACTGATGTGGGCTATTTTTGAACAAAAATGTGTAAATTTGAGCATTTTTTCTATTATACACACTTATATACGGACTGATGTGAATGCTCTTAGCTATTTTAGATAAATTATCTTGTCAATTAGTTTTGAAAATGTTAAATTAAAAGAAAAAAGAAAGAAGGTTCTCATGTTTTTGGTAGGTAACAATGTAAATGAGTGGAATCAAGGTTGAACCACACCCCCCCCCCCCCCAAAAAAAAGCACTATATTTGATATATCATAGATGGAATGAGTAATGATATAGAAAATAATAGTGTATTTTTACTATTATATCATTCACCATTTTACTACAAAACTATTAACAATCTTGCCGTAGATTATTAGATTACAAATTTACAAGAGTTACCCTTAAAGGAGATTCAAAAACCAAAAAGCAAATTTGACCTTTGTATTGAATATGCTTGCCATTTATTATGGATTAATTATCTTGTCAATTAGTTTTGGTAATGATTTTTTTTTTTTTTTTTTTTTTTTGGGAAAGGAGTTTTGGTAATGATTTAAAAAAAAAAAAAAAAAAGTTCTCATGTTTTTGGTAGGTACCAAGTAAATGAGTGTAATCAAGTTGAGTAAATGTCCCCCTCAAAAAAAAAAAAAAAAAAAAAAAAAAAAAAAAAAGATGAGTACATGCCAAAAAAGAAGGTGCACTATATTTGAGATTTTTTTTTTTTTTTAAGATAATTACAATATGTTATTAATTACACAGTTCGAACTCTTTCCCCCTTAGACTCCCAAACACTTTGTTCATACGAAAGTGCCAATTAAGCTACAAAAATCTTGACTATATTTGGGAGTTTATAAATTAACGAAATTGGATAGAATTGATATATAATATATGGAATGAAATAGAAAATAATAGTGTATTTTCTCTAGCGAGTTTGGGAGTTTATTAAAAAAAAAGGATATTAACCAAATATATAATTTATTGTCATACCATTCATCATTTTACTATTACATCACTCACATCTTATTTGTCTTTTATCAAAATAAGGCAAATATACAATTATATTTCACATTTCATTTATTAAAGAAATGAGTATACTTCTTATTTTTGCAAGGAATGCTTAATGTTGAGGGTCATTTTGGAAAGGAAAGAGGGAGCCTAGCAACACAGACCAAAAAGAAGTTGGCAAATAAATAGAAAAAAAGAACCATTAACCCTAAGCAGCAGCAATAATGGATCACAGGTCCATAAAATAAATAAATGGATCTTAAGGAAGCAAATGGGCTTAAAGGGGCCCGAAAAGAGAGAAATAGCAAATGGCAAACCCATGGGCAATGTATGATGTAGAAAAGTGAGAATGGACCGCGGCAGGTCCAAGGCAATGCAAGCAAAGAGAGTAAGGGGTTGATGTCAGGCTCATGAACCCCAAGGATGAGTATGAGGTAATTGGGCCGGAGAAGCCCAATGAAGTTAGTAAAAGCCCATGGAAACACAGAGTTAGAAAAAGAGCCGAGGAAGCCCAAGAAAAGCAAATGGGCCGAGGATGCCCAAGAGAAAACCAAAGGGACGCAGGAGCCCATAAGTAAGAAAACCCATGGTCATGCTAAGCCACTGGGGAAAGAATAAACGGCAGGCCTGAAAAGGCCTAGCAGGATCAAGTCATTACAGCAGGAATGACAGAGTAAGACATGATGACAATCAAGGAATAGGGTGAAATAAATATAAAACCCAGTATCAAATAAAGCCCAGCCCCTAAGGGGAGCGGGAAATCGTAGGACAACTCACATAAAAGGCCAAAGAAGGAAGGCAGACTATGTAGACAAGCCTCCAGACCGCGGCGAACACATGAGCGGCAGGCAAATTTTGGACATACATGAAGGAAAGGCACGCGCAAGGCCCAGGCACCACCAGCCTGTACCCAGCCAATATAGGACATAGTGGGGTCATGGGTCAGAGGTAAGAGGGCATGGTTTGACAGTGGGGAGAGGTGAAAAAACCTATTATACGGTTCCTGGCCAAGCTCTTTTTGGGGGGTATGTCTTGCTGGGATGACATACCACCCAAAAGAAGCAAGATTGAGTTGGAACCGCTGGGTGCATGCCATGGGGGATAGAGAGGGAGAGAGAAACATCCACATCGTGGCAAGAAAGGATGCCACGGCAGACTAATAAATAAAATAGCTTTCCTTTGTCTGGAAAAGAGGAGTGGCACACAGACGGACCAGTGGTGGTTGACAAGTACACTCAGACCAAACAAAGGTGGTTAAGGGCTAAAATAGTAAAATCTGGTCAAGATAGGCACTATATAAGGAGATCCTTGCCATGCCCAGAGAGGGTAGCAAGAATCGGAGGGGAGGAATGACAAAATAGAAAACAAGAGTAAAAAGAAAAGAAACAAAAGATAAGAGGAAAACTAAAGAAAAATTAAAAACAAAGAAAAAGAAAGATAGAGAGAGTTAGACCGGTAGACATGCACCAGTAGGCCGATTTCCCTCTCTCCCTCTCAAAATCCTGCTCTCTGTCAAAAAAAAGTAAAAGGATCTCCTTTGGGCACCAACTATTCAAGTCCACTTCCCTCAAAGCCGTTAATTTCCACGACAGGATTTTCCTGGGAGATTAACTACATTGAGAGAAGGCGTTCTTCCTTCTTTGGTTTTGCTCCCGCGGACCAGACTTGATCTGATTACTTTCTCCTTTGGTTAATCCATATTACCATTTGTTCCTTTTACTTCCTTTATAAAAGTCATTGTTATTATTGCTATTATGTTTCGTGAATAGAGGTTATTTGGTCATTATCTGTTAAATAACCAGAGTGCTCTATTTTGTTGCTATTATTGTATTTGCCTACTGTGACTCATCTGAAATAGCTCTGCCTGCCGTAAGCACACTCCTGTCAAACGAGGCATAGTTTGTGCATAAGCAGGTCCAAATTGAGTTGCAGTTGGACCAGCCTCAACTCCCTTACTCAGAATACTTTGGCATATTACCGCAGGAGGTAGTCCAGCCTAATACAACAAAAAAGGCCCATACACTTATAAATGAATAGAATAAAATTAGCATCTTCTTAAAAGTAGGAATGCTTATAAATAAGTAGAAAAATAATAAGCTTCTTCTTATAAGTCATAACCATTCCATTCATTCTTACTAAACTCCCAAATAAGATTTACTAAAAAAAAAAAAAAAAAAAAAAACTCCCAAATAAGAGAATTTATAGAATATCGCTTATAATCTCGTTCAATTTATTTTTTCCCTCCCAAATGAGTTATAAGCATGTATTTGTTTAGAGTCTTTAAACACCAAATTATTTTATAATTGATAACACCAAATTATTTTATAAATATCAATTAATTTATTTACACTTCACTAAGGCTGTGTTTGGTTCCCGTAAAATATTTTCTGGAAAATAGATATTTTTCAGAAATGCTATTTTCCGAAAAAGGAAAATATTTTTAAGTGTTTGGTTGTATTATGAAAATTGTTGTAGAAAATATTTTCATGTATTTGGTTCTATTCTGAAAATACTATTTTCCTACAAATTTTTCACATTTTCTCAACTATTTTCCTACAAATTTTTCACATTTTCTCAACTATTTTCTCAGCATCCAAACAAATTTTATTACAAAAAATTTCAAATCCACAGCCAAATTTTATAACAGAAAATTACAAAAAATTTCAAAATCACAGCCAAATTTTTCTCAGCCAAATCACACCACCACAACAACAACAAAAATAAAAAATCACACATAGAATGCGCGGTGAAATCGGTGGGTCGAAGCTCGAAGGTCGAAGATTGGTGGGTCGAAGGTCTGGGTCGAAGGCGAGAACGCGCGGCGCGGAGGCGAGATCGAGCGAAGACAAGATCGAGTGGCGCGGTGCGATTGGCGCGGTGCTCGGGGTTCGCTGGTGACGAGATCGGTGCGATCTGGTGCGTGCGATCGTCGGACTGGAGCTCGGGTTCGCCGGCGACGTTGAAGGCGTGATCGTTGGACTGGTGCGTGCGATCTTCTTCCTCTCGCTCTTTCTCTCTCTTTCTCTCTCTTTTTCCGGAAGTCATTTGAAGTGAAAGTAGGGACAGAAATGGTTTTACAGGATTTTTGGGTTATTTTACGGTCAAAGGAGAAATGGTTTGAAGTTGACTGAATTTTCCAAATCAACCAAACACTCCAATTTTACGGAAATGCTTTCCGGAAGTGGTTTGAAGCCAAACCAAACGCAGCCTAAAACTAAGTTTTACCAAACATAAAATATTCTAGAACATAAATGAAATATATGTATAAAATATTAAAATTTACAAATAATCATTTAGTGTATCCATTTGACTTGCATTTTAATGTTTTTATTCTCCTTATATTGATTATTTCTTTATTTACATATTTTTAAAAACTTCAATGATTCAAAAAAAAATACAATTTTATTTTGCTTTAACTTTTTTATTAAATCAAATTAGCAAAGGAAAAATTATTTTGATCAAACCAACACTTAGATATAATCTATATATTACTAAAAGCTGAAGCATAGCATTTAATGTTGCTACGCTTACATTGAGACACATCAGCAGCCATGTCATTTCCAGAATATTTTTTGAATTTGTTCTACAATTTTAAAATAATTTTTATTAATTTTAAAATGCTGATTAATATAGAATAAATTTCAGCCCTATCTCCATCATAAAACCCACTTCTTCTAAATTTAATTCCACCATAAAGCCCAAATCCAAAGCCTTTTCAACTAAAATCCTCTCTAAAATCCTTTGTTTTCATGCAAACTTTTTTATTTTTCCTTTCCTTTTGTTACACGGTTTCAGTTTCCTGTCTCCCCACATTTTAGTTCTTTCCCGGTTTCACATTCTCCCCATGTTTTAATTCTTTCCCCTTCCCCACCTTTTGTTCTACTATCTTTTTCCTTCCTATCTTCCTCTTTTCACATTATATAAATACTAACAAAAGCTGCTAAGGTATCTCTAAATTTCAGTTCCTTTTGTGCTCTGTTATTTTGCTTGATGTTTTTTTCCCTTCTTACGGCCTCTTTCGTGCTTTAGGGTATTGAATTTTTTATTGTTGGGTTTTTTAATTGGAGCTCTACCTCTTTTAGGTTTGTTCGTTTTGAGTTTTTAGATTGCTGGGTTTTAAATTCTATGTGATTCAAACGACTTAGTGTGACTCTGAGTTCTTAGTGTAGTGCTATGGTGTTTGCTTCCGCTGTTTGTTTAGTGTGACTCTGAATTCTTGGTGTTTGAATTTTCTGCAGTATTTTTTCTGCATAATTGTGTTTATTATGGTCTTTGGTTTAGACATGGTTTATTCCGACAGTAGTGAAGAAACTGTTCCACTATGGGACTACCGTACATTCAATCATCAATGTGCTAATGTGATTAACATTGGTGACACTAAAATGAGTAACGTTTTTCTCTCAATGATCTGTTCTTATTTTGCAATTGTCACTTTTTTTTTTCTTTTGTTCATTTTTCGTTTGCTCAGTTCAAGATGTGATCTAGATTTGGCATGTTGGTACTGTTGTGTGTGTGAATACCGAAACAGATGCTGAATACAATCTTAATGGACCTGCTGCCTAGGAAGTTGTTAACGAATTTCTTTTCAACATTGGTGACATTATAATGAGTAATGTTTTGCTCTCAATGTGTTGTGAAGGTGAACATTAACAAAGTAATGATTTGTTCTTATTTTGCTATTGTCACTTTTTTTTTTTTTTTTCCTTTTGTTCATTTTTGTTTGCTCAGTTCAAGATGTGATCTAGAATTGGCATATTGGTACTGTTGTGGGTGTGGATATCGAAACAGGTGCTGAGTACAATCTTAATGGACTAGCTGCCTAGGAAGTTGTTCACGAATTGCTTTTAGTTGAGGTAAAGGGTAGACCTAAACTTCTTTGCTAACCGTTTATCATTGGAATTGGACTTCTATTAATTGGACTTTTGGATTCATAAACGGGTTAGACGTGAATAAGTTAATGTATCTGGTTTGAGAAATTATATAATATTTTGAGATGCAATTCACTATCACTAGCACTGTCAGCATATATGCACATCGTAGCTACTCTTACAGCACATGATTCTTGGTGTTTAAATTTTTCACAGTAATTTTCCTGCATAATTATGTTTATCATGGTCTTTGGTTTAGACATGATTTAATATTTATGGTTTCAATTTTAAGAATTTGTGAATTCGTTAAACTCAAGTCACCGCGCAAGCGTTTTCATGTTATTAGCGTTAGAACATCCCTCACATGCCATTTCAATGATTGTCTTCTCAACCTATACATTGGTGCTCTAGAAATCAATCAGGGTATGTATGTGGTTAGTGATTGATTTATTATATTGAACTTTATGCCAATGTGAACTAAGAATTCTTTAGTGCTGGAAAAGTATTATATTGAACTTTATGCCAATGTGAACTGAGAATTCTTTAGTGCTGGAAAAGTACTTTTCTGTTTGTTTTGTTTATTTGGTTTCTTTTATCATTCTTCTTTGTGACTAAATCCTGTTACAAAAATTCTTTTTCTCATGGGGCCGTTAACTTTTATCGTCTAAGAGCCAGTTCATATGGAGTTCTTTTATCTCCAAAGAATATGTTGAAAAGGAAAGCACTAAAAGAACAATTACTCCTCCAATTATTTCTTTTCATTTTCCTTTTAATTTAATTGTTCTGAGAGGTTTCAAATCTAATGTCTAAGCTATGGACTGCAAAGAAATCATTCCTTCCAAAAAGAGATATGGAGTGGTTCTTCTTTTGTCTTCAATAACTGATTTGGATATTAATTAATTTTCAGCTATTTCAAAATTATTAATAATTTATTTATATATACAACTTATGCAGGGTTTATGTTTGGACGGCTCTCTTTATGTTTCTTCTTGCAAATATTCAATGCTTGCACTGTCATCAATAGATATCCAATTTAAGTTAGTGATATATAGTTTTATATACAATTATTATTAGTGATATAATTTTAGAACTTTTTATAAAATAAAATTAATACTAATTAATTGTTAAGGATAAGAATTGTTATTCAATTGAAAAACAAACTCATGCTGGTTATGATATGGTGATATCTTAGAAATTCAAATTACAAAAGAGTCCTACAGTTGGAGGTAAGATAAATGATAGCATTAGCCATTAGAAATAGAATCATTTGGGATCATATTAACTTCTCACCTTCTACCACCGCACACACTTGGTGTAATAGTTACTCCACAAGTATAAGTGCTTATACTTGTGGGGTCTTGGGGGCAAGGGTCGAGGTTTAACTCTCTAGGTGAAAACTTCACACACATATATACTTAGATTAGGCTAAAATAGAATTTCTATCTTGTATCATTAAAAAAAAAAAAAAAAAAAAAAATCTCCCCTTCTCGACACTACTTTAAAGAACAGAAAAAGCAAGGTTGTGGTTGTCTATTTGGTTGCTCCACAACTGTTATTTTACCATTAATGAAAGTAACTGACACATGTTAATTTATTTGCTACCCTCATCATTTGCTGATCATCTAGATACATGGAATATGTGAATGCTAATGAAAACTCTATAAAATTGTTTAAGACATTGCTAGGTTGGCGGATCAAAATTATGCAGCACAAATCAATTCAAATCAAGACATCTCAATAATGATACACTTTATGGAGAACATTAAACGTAAGTTACAATTGAAATATATATTCAATACTATAACATTTAAGCTTTATAGTGGACGGTATATGAAAGGCTTCTATTCAAAAAAAAAAGAAAAAGAAAATAATTGCTAATAACTTAAACAATTACTCATCCATAAAACAAGCAAAACACTATAAATTACAATCCTAAACAACTTCAAAATACAAACAAAAAATATCATTAAAATACTCTCTACACAATCATGAAAATGAGCATACAACATGAATTACCTACAGAATTATTGCTCGAAATATTTTCCAATGTTGGAAGACAATTGCCAAAATTTTTAGGCAACATCAAAATGAGGTACACAATTTTAAATTCACAACTAATGTCTATTACTTTCACATAAACTACTTTTTCTCTACTCATCATAATCTACAACGTCCAAAATTGTGCCACAAAATATTGCAATCCTCTGTTTTCTCTTTCTATTAACTTTATCCAATAAAGTTGTGCACTGTTCTAGAGTCATTGTTATATATATATATATATATATATATTTTAAATTTGACTTCATTGATCCAATATTGCAATTAATTCTAAACCAACCAAATAGAAAACAATTTCTGTAAAACTATCGACAAGTCCTTTGGCCTACAACTTTTGGAACAAACACATTTTGCATTCGAAAAAGCCAAGCATGCAAGAAAATGGAGTGGGTCATTGGGATCATGAGACCTTACCCTTATAGAAATGAAGAATTACATGTTACATGCAAAATGTGCTAAATTGACTTGAAAATGTACAAATTAGCCAACTGAGTATGGTAGAAATTTTGTTTCCAAAATAAAAATCTATAATAAAATATCCTCATTCTATTCCGAATACAAATCTCTAATAATACAAAATTAATTCCATCACCAAAACCTCCAATCACCATGAATCCTGTAATATATTGGTCAATCATATATAATGCAGCTTTAGTAGCAATACATAGAAAAATATTAATAATATATAATAATAAAACTATCACAAACAAACTTATCATGCGCAACGCGCGAGTCCGCAACTAGTTATATATATTTCTGAGACCATATGAACGACCTATAAAATCAGCATCCTCCAACAATACATTCAAAATGATAGCATCACCTGTACCTCGTTCTCGTCATATTCTATGGACCTACATTTACAATAATCTAATTTTAAAAGATTTCTTAATTAAAAAAATTTAAAAAAAATAAATAAAAAAGCTTGGAAGGAGATGCTTCACATAAAACGGGGTCCACGTGCAAGAACCTAGCAAAAGTTTAGAGGTCCCCACACGGATAGTTTTTTTTTTTTTGGGTAAACCCCACATGGATAGTTTGGAAAATATAAAGCTTTACCAAGAATATTTATTGGTGGCCTTTAGTTTTTTATGATGGGTGTTTATAAGGTTAATTTTTAATGAGAAATGTTTTGCTGCGGTAATTGCTGCATATACGAGTATGTGGCAACAAAAAGAAAAGAGATATGTGTTTAAGAGTCATGTGCATTTGGCTCTTAGACATTTATCCATTTCTTTTTGCTGCTACATACTGTTCGGGGCCATTTTTCAGTTGCCCAGCCACGTGTAATTTGTTGGAGGGATGACCTTATTAGACCCGGGTTCTTTTTGGAGAGTTGCGCCCGGAACTCAACATTGGGCCATGTGGTCCAACGGCTACCGGTGTATTATTAAACCTAACAATCATTAAGCCCAAAATCTAAGAATCACGACAATTGTTGAGTAAATATGTAATATGTGTTTGATATGGTAGTTTTGATTAGCTATAATAACGGTTGAAATAAAGTAGTATTTATTTAGAGGTAAAGTAATCGTGTACTCAATGATGTAAATTTAAAGATAAGGAAGCAAAGTCACTTATCTTTGTATGATTTGTAACTCCAGCTGTACAACTTCTGCGAGTTGATAATATCCCAGCAAAGTGCCAGCGGCAGAGAGGCAGTTTGCCAACGGTTGAATGAGTTTAAGCCCTTTGTATGGTTTATAGCTCCAGCTGTGTAGCATCAGTGAGCTGATAGAATTCCAGCAGGATGCCAGCGGTAGAGGCTAGTTAAGTTTGCCCCTCTTGTCATGCATCTAAATGAGTTTAAGCCTTGATTAATAGTTGTAATAGTAATTGGAATAAAGTAATATGTATTTAAATGTGAAGTAATCATGTAATGATATAAATTAAAAGGTAAGGAAACAGAGTCACTTATCTTTGATGATTTGCAGCCCAGCTGTGTAGCATCAGTGAGCTGATAAGATTCCAGCAGAATGTCAGCGGTAGTTTGCCATAATGATTTCAAGATTGAATGGAAAAAAATGGGTGCAACTGGAGGGAGAGAGAGTATGCCCAGCTATGTGTAGGGGCTGGTTAAGCTTGCTCCTCTTATCATGCACTTAAATGAGTTTTCCCCTTGACAATATTCTTTTAGTTCTTGTGAAATTATGAATAGTATTGTCTTACATGAGAAGGGCTTTTGTATGGAGTATATGTGCCTTCTAAGAGAAGGGCTTTATGTAAGAAGTAATTATGCCTTCTAAGAGAAGGGCTTTGATATGAGATATTGGTGTCTTCTAGGAGAAGGGTTTTAGTAATAGAAGTTCATGCCTTCCATGAGAAAGACTTTTAGTATGAGTGCTTGACATCTCTTAAGAAGTATGGAGATGGTAAAATATATAGATGTGTTGTGAGATGTAGTATTTGTAAAATGTGTGATATATGGAAGTATGAGAGATATAGTAGTTAAAGATAGTAAAAATATGAGATCATAACTGCTGGAGAAGTTGTAGAGATTACTTTCCAAGATGAGAGATTTTGTAAGAGAAGAGTATGGGGATGTGTTTAGGTATTTGGAGACAGAAGCAGTAAGGTAGGTGTAGAAGGGTATTGAGATATGTTTATGGGCAGCAAAATATATGTATTTTCAGAATGTGGAGAGTGAGACAATGAGTATATGAGAGTAATAGCATTGTAGTGTGTTTAGCAAAGCTGCTGGGATTTTTTGCTGGGATTATATTAAGGCTTATGAATGACGTTTATAAGCTAAGGGCTGAAGAGTTTAGTTCCTAATTTAGAAACTAAAAACTAGAAACTCAGTATTTCATTAAGAGTTTCAGAAGATCATTCAAGGGAAAAAGAATAGGGAAGCTTATGAGAGAGTTGTTCTCTATTGGTGTCCCCCCTTGAGGTGTTGATGAAATGTCCCTTTTTAGCTGAGTTTAAATGGGTATTTTTAGCAAAGAATATCAGGCAAAATCTGTCACAAACAGCAATGAATCTTCAGAGAATCCATCTTAAGATTTGGCCAAAAATGGTATGTTTAGTTTTAAGGTATTCTTGCTATTTCGGATAAGAGTTGCTGGGGGAAAAAGCAATAGAAAAGGAAGGTATTTTAGCAAGAGAAAGGTAATTTCAATAGTTGGTTTTGGTTTTAGCCAAAAGTGAAAAAATCAGTAATGCTCAGGCTACTGGTTCGACTGTCACAGCAGCTCTGAAAAGGCTGTCCCAGCTGTCAGGAAAAACTGTGACAACTATCATGAAAAAGCTGGCCCAGCTGTCAAGAAAAGCTGTGACAGCTATCATGAAAAAGTTGTTTGCTTTGGGCAGAATCAATGAGGTTAGATGGGTCATTTCAGACTGTTGGAGAGGTCATTTTAAGGATTTGGCTAAAAAATGGTAAGATCTCTTTGGAGGGTATCTTGCTATTTTGGGTATAACAGCTTGCTGCTGGGATTTCAGCATTAAATGGTTAATGATGTCACTCCTAGCCAGGTGTCAAATTCTGAATACACTACTGGGATTCAACTGGAAATGCTTCATTCTTTGGGTGTTTGTGTTTTTGGAGCAAGGTTCCATTACAACACATAATAGAAGGATTGGTTGAAAGATAATGAAGCCTTGGAGATTTAGTCAATGTCTCATTGTGTTGTGACATAATCTCGGTGAGTAAGAAGAGTATTTAATGTTCTGCTCTGGCAGCTGGCAGAGAAATATATGGTCAGATTGTGGCAGACAGCAGCTGGGTATCAGAGATATCATGAATATTTTGTATAAAGAGAGATAAAAGATAGCCAATCAAATTAGGCCATGTGTTTGAATTGGATTTTAGCTGAAACAAGTAATAAGATTTATGTAGAATAATATAATGAATTTTCTAAATATGTATAGCAACAACTGGGGATTGAATGAACAGTAATCTTCCCAACAGTTAGACGGCTAGAGATATTGAGTATTTGTCACATGATGAATATCAAATTTTAGGAAAAAAGAAATGGGGAATTTTATCATTTAAAGTGCTACGTGATAAGAGATACTTACCATATGTTACCTGCTACACATGGACTCGTCAAAGTTTAGGGAGTTGAAGAAGACACGCCAAGCAACATGTTTCTTTTATCAACTTTAAACCGCTCGAGCTTTACTGAACATACCTCTTGGCCCTCTAAACCATGACTCCCAAAGTTTTCCCAAAGAGACTTATGTGCTTGGATCATAAGCTGAAGGTGAGCTGACGTACCTCGGGTTTTATTGTCATTTTGTGTAAATATGGACTCTTGTTGAAGAAGCCGCTTGCCATGAGTGTAAGAGGGTAATATGGGCCATGAGTTTTGATTCATTGCTTAAACCCGATTCATATGTTGATGTTGATGATGTCATGGGGTTATGATCCCAATTGATAAAGAGGAAATGTGGACCATGGACCCGCCTCATGAAATAAGGATCTCGTTGGCCATGTGAGCCCAATCCATGTAGTTGAATGAGATATGAGCTTATTTTGGGTTTTAAATAGATTTACCCATAAAATCAATAATATGTTGATGTGGCATGAGTTGCCAATGAAGTAATGCCATGTGAACCGAAAAAATGGTCCTCAACACATACCACAATTGCTACATACTTATAAACCTTTCTTTTTTTATTTATATATATATATATATATATATATATTTATTTATTTATTTATAAGAAAGTAGTGTTACAGCTTTAGATTATATTATTCCACCTACTAACACAAGACATTTTGGAATATCTATAACCTGATAGTATAGTAGATGAAAAAAACATTTTGGAATATCTATAAACTGATAGTATAGTAGATGAAACTCGAGACTTTTGAGCTTAAAACACCCCTAGACTAATTGGTATAGGTAATGAAACTTGAAACTTTTGGATTTTTTTTTTTTTTTTTGTTTTTTGGTAAATTTGTTTGTAAATTTAGTTGTTGTTGTTGATAATTCAATAGTTGGACTGAGGGTTTTAATACTTTAATCCTAAATGTTTTCGTTAAAAACACCATAATATGTCAATTAGTTGATATACATCGCTATTGACGGTTCTTAGTATATAGTTAATATAGTAAAATTTGTAATATTCAAATATTTAATATATGAGTTAGGTTCAAGTTACACCTGGTGTAACTTAAAGTAATATTACACAACTCAATATTTTTT
The DNA here is from genome assembly GCA_032727855.1 of Quercus ilex subsp. ballota. Lineage (NCBI taxonomy): Eukaryota > Viridiplantae > Streptophyta > Magnoliopsida > Fagales > Fagaceae > Quercus > Quercus ilex. The sequence continues at coordinate 15,496,234 of CM064916.1, read as the reverse complement.
AATTGGATGTAAATTTTGACAAATCCACCGTTAGATTACATTATCTTTGTATATTCTCAATACTTGCAAAATTTCAAGGTGTTCAAAGATTAATTGTCATGTCATCAATCAATTGTTTAAATTCAAGTTTTTGTAATTTAAAATAATGCATAAAAAATGAGTTTATGGATCGAATAGTAAATAACATCCAATTGACATAAAAATTGGCATGAATGTTAAGAACATATAGAACATGTAATTCAACAATGAAATTTTCAAAATATGAATTTTATAACAAGTTATTATGTGGTGTATGTAATATTATATATATATATATATATATATATATATAATAATGATGGGATTTTAATATGTAATATTCACTCTATAATAATTTGTTAAAATACTAATTAATTTTTAGTTTTAAGTTTAGTCATAGATTGAATCCAAATTTCTAATTGGACAAGAAACTAAGATATTAATTAATTTTTAATATAAACAAAAATCAAAAAAAAATTTACACGTTAAACTAACCTTTATAATTATTTTTTTTCTTATATAGAGTTTCAACCTATAATATTTATTTTTAATAATTATATTTTTATTATTAAATTAAGATATTAATTAATTTTTAAGATAAGCCAAAAATAAGAAAAACTTTTACACGTTAAACTAACCTTTATAATAATTATTATTTTTGTAGGGTTAGTTTTTGCAGCCCAAGCCCAAGGAAGTATGGATTCGGAGCTCACTGAGCCCAAAACAATAAATTTTGTAGAGAGTGGGCGAAAGGGCTAGGCTAATAATGAAAACAACAGTATTAAACGGTGACACCAATGGGAGGATTTAGATTAATATGTCCTCGGACTGATATGAATGCCATGTCCGAAGAGGTACTTTTCATTGATAATCTAAGATTACAATTCTTGGAGCTACAGTAATCAAATGTATTCTTTTTTCTCCCCCTTCCCTCAAGGGGCATCCCTCTCTTATATAGTACCCCCTTCCTCCATTTTTACCGTCCACTTGTTCATCATCCAGACGCCCACTTGAGTGCATGTCCCATCATACTCTCTTTAGCTTTGTGTGAGTGGCGGTAACTGAGAATGCACTGTTCAGAGGTCCCCTCCACATAAATGCGGCCAGGAAGGTAGGTGCAGTGCATTTAATGCGGTGGTTGAGGCCTGTCTCCTAGATATTTCCCTGTTCTTGTTATCTTCATGTGTGTCCGAGGTTTACTTCCCTCCTTATACTCGTCAGATGGAGCACTTGAACTTCCCGTATCTGTCAGGCAAAGATCCTTCGGATCCGAGGGCATTGGACTCCTCGGACAAATAAATAACTCCTCGGATATTGCCCGCGCTCCTCTCCGGACATGCTCCCTTTACATGGGCCTCTGATTAAATGTTTTCATCTCCTCGGACTAACAGTGTTCCTTAAATGGGGCCTTGGGCCCAAGTTAGGTTGGGCTTTTCGTCCCCCACAATAGCCCCTCAAAATTGTAGTTTTTCCTCGCGTCCGAGGAGAAAAAGTAAGATTTTGACTTGCCCCGGAGCAAAAGCTTGTAAACAGGCAAATTCGAGCTGGCACGTGCGTAGGCATAGGAACTGACGCTCTTTTAATGCCGCTGCTGCTTCCACATTCCCAAGGCGTTGCATTAACTGCGCCAGGTGGCGCTTTGTCCTTCGTACGCAACGATGGTTGATTGATCCAACGGCCGTGGTTTTTTCTTCAAGAATTGGGCGGGAGTGCCCCTGACTCTTCGTTTGACTCTGTATAAAACCTCAGAGGGAGTTATTTTTCTTCACTCTACGAACCTTCAGACGCTCCAGCAAGAACAAGCGCGTGACTCCGTCCAAATCTCTCAATCACCGGTTTCAGTCTTCCTCAGAATCTTCACGAATCCCTCCACGAGCTTGCAATCCCTCTTCCGGCCTCATCCTCGTAAGTAATCGTCCACCGAATCCTCTAGTTTCCTCTTCGGCCATACATTTAGTTAAGTACCATGGGGAAGCTTCAGTACTTGGTGGATAGCCCTGAGCAGATGGAGGCGTTCAGGGCCACGTACCGCATACCCCCAAACGTGGGTGTGAGATATTGCCCCCAGAAAAGATACTAACAGACCGAAAGACGGGGGAAGTCGTTATCCCTCTTATCGCATTCATAGAGGGGGGAATGACAATCCCCATGGGTCCCATCACCACTAACTACCTTCGGAACCATAGGCTCACTCCCTGGCAATGCGCGCCCAATATGTTTAGGATCTTAGGGGCGATTGAGGACCTCAACCTTCACTTAGGATTGGGACTAACCTGGCGCGACGTAGTACATATGTACGAGTGCCACAGCCAGCAAGATGCGGGGTATTACTTAAAATCCCGATCGGACGTTGTCAGACTCATCTCCTGCCTCCCAAAATCCAATAAAGGGATGAAGGACGACTACGTGATCGTCTCGGGCGCATGGCATGACGGCCATCATTGCCCAACCAAGCTTGGAGAGCCAGGTGGGGCATGCTAGATTTAGGCACACTAACCATAGGTTTAGGGACCTTGTCTCTTAGTGGTTTTTGGTTCTCCTTATGTCGCCATTTGTGAGACTCTAACATGATTTCGCTGCAATGTAACAGATAAAAATTTCGTTGCTCCTCGGCTCAGCCTTACGAACTTCGCCGCACTCAATTTTCTATTGAGATCGGAGATATTCGTGAGTGAGGACGGACAGCTCCGATCGGCACCACTCATTCTGGGATACACAGGAAAACCGAAGAGTTTTCAACCAGTCGGCAACGCGATTGTTCAGGGAGATCACCGTCTCAACCGCATCGACGTATCTTGGAAGGGTCTTTTGGCACTGTACGACCTTCCGCCCGTACCACACCCACGCCCTCAGCACATACCTCCTCTCGTCCAACCCCTCCAGCAAGTTCCCCTCGGACAAGAGGTTGAGGGTGAAATAGTTGGATCCTCTGGTTCATCTCTTGAAGAGCAGATAGACCAGTTCCACTTCGAGGGGACGCTCCAGGAGAACAAGTGGTAGAGGTCTCGGACGCCGAGGAAGAGATTGACAGGCATTCAAGTGTTCAGCCTGTTGTGATTGCCGGCCCTGAAGACTCATCGGACGAAGACATGGACCTAAAGAATTTGATGAAGAAGAGGGTCCAAAAGACCATGCACAAGGACGCTGGGACGTCAAAAGTGGTGTCGTCTCTGCCCCTAGTGCCTACCCAGGTCTCCGATCCGGGTTCGAAGCCCATCCCAAACCCTCAGAAGAAGAGGCCATACGAGCCTGAGGAGAAGGAGGGAGTTGTGCCCACCAAAACTAATAAACAGCAAAAAGTGATACGAGACCATCGGGGTAAGAAGGCCTCCTCCACCGAGAGCCGAGAGGACTTGGGAGGGGTTGAAGTTCGCCGAGGAGAGGGAACTCGTATTTGGTCACCGAGGTTAGAGCTGGATGGCGCTCCTTTTGCTTGGGACACTTCCCTCCGCAACTATGATGGGGGAAGGGCAGGGTACGTAGCTGAGGCTCTGCAGCAGCCACTCCTCCTCCCTCACGACATGGACTCCTATAAGCGCTTCAACCAGAAGGAGCTTTTCCTGTCCCTTAAGAGGGACGTGGCCATGGTGAATATTTATTTTCCATTCAGATTTTATTTGCAGTTGGCTTTAGTTCACTTCTTCATCTGATGTTGAACATGCTGTCATGCAGATTACTCAGCAAATATACGTAGCCGAGGAATGGAACAAGAAGTCCTTCCTCGAAGCTCAAGCAGCAGCGCAGTCCCAATCTGAAGCCGAAAAGTCTCTGGGTCAGCTGAAGGATGACTATGCTAAAATGTCAGAGCAGCTGAAAGATATGACCAGTCAAAGAACAGCTTTAAGGCCGGCCTGAAGAACGCCGAGGCCCAAGCAGAGGAGCAGCGCAAAAAGTTGCACATGACAGAGATCAACCTGGAGACCGAAAGGGAGATGGTGAAGGGCCTCAGAGATGAACTCAAAAAAGCCAAAGAGCGCGCCCTATCGGCCGAACAGAAGGCTCAACTGGCCAAGGAGTCAATTGAAGCTGAAAAGAGAGCAGCATATCAGTTGGGGGTGGAGGAGACCGGGCAGCAGCTTACCGAACAGTTTGCCTCGGTTAGTCGTGATTACTGCGACATAACCTGGCAAAAGGCGTTGGACGCGGCTGGGGTTCCCTCGGATTCCCCCCTGAGGCTACCAGGGAGCATATACTATGACCCCGAAATCCGAGAGCTCCCAGGTCCTGACCCTCCTACCCCACAGCTTCCGGAGATCTCAGAGCAAAACTTGGCCAACCAGGCTCCTCCCTCTACCCTTGGTGCCGCCAAAGAAACTGGTCAGCCAGGTGATAAGGACAAACCTACTGATCAGGAGAAGGACAAGGGCAAAGGGTTGGAGGGACAGAAGACTTCAGACGAGCCCAAGGGCCAAGCCCCAGATGCTGCTGCTCGGAAGGGCCAGCCTGCTAATAACGTGATCCCCTCGGCCAAAGAATAAACAGGGTTTTTCTTCTATTATTATTATTATTTTTTTTATTTATTATTTTTTTTGTTTACTTTTATTTTTACTATAAGAGATTTGTAAGCTACTCTTTTTCGATCAATGAAGTAATTTTTCTTTTACTTTGATTGTCTAATCTAATATTTCAATGCTACGAGACCCCAATATCACTTTATTAGCGTGCATGATTATAGGTGTTACTAAAAATAAGCAGAATGTGTGGGAACTATCAATGAAAAGGCATCATGAGATAGGAATAATTTAGATACACTTAGCAGTTTCAATCATGGATCATCATGGAATGATATCTCAGCCATAGCAGTTGCATTAATTTTAGATTTAAACAGGCATGATTGGGGTGTCATCCAACCTACATCATCTGGTCCAAGGACTACAGGCATGGCAGGTTTTAAGTTTAAACAATTGAAAGGAACTATATGTAGTGTTAACTAATCCAGATCATCAGGTCCGAGGACTACAGGCATGATAGGATTTAAGTTTAAACACTTAAAGGAACTGTAAAGGAGTGTTAACTAATCCAAATCATCTGGTCCGAGGACTACAGGCATGATAGGATTTAAGTTTAAACACTTAAAGGAACTGTAAAGGAGTGTTAACTAATCCAAATCATCTGGTCCGAGGACTACAGGCATGATAGGATTTAAGTTTAAACACTTAAAGGAACTGTAAAGGAGTGTTAACTAATCCAAATCATCTGGTCCGAGGACTACAGGCATGATAGGATTTAAGTTTAAACACTATAGAAGACTTTAGGCAGTGAATTGGCGCATCGGTCGAAAAATAAGCTTGATTAATAAAAGTACCTCTTGAGGTTATTTACATTCCACGGACGTGGTATTACATGACCATCCAGGTCTTCCAAGAAATATGCCCCAATGCCTGCTGCTGAAGTGATGCGATATGGTCCTTCCCAATTGGGTCCCAGTTTTCCCCAAGCTGGATTTTTTGCGGTGCCCACAACTTTCCTTAGCACTAGATCACCAGGCTCCAGAGGCCTCAGCTTTACGTTAGCATCATAGCCTTGCCTGAGTTTCTGTTGGTAATGTGCTAGCCGAACCATTGCATTTTCCCTCCTTTCCTCAATTAGGTCCAAGCTCTTCCGTAGTTGCTCACTGTTGTCGGCTGGACTGAACGAGCTACTTTTCAACGTCGGAAACCCGGATTCTAGAGGAATGACAGCCTCAGCCCCGTAGGTCATTGAGAAGGGGGTCTCGCCCGTAGATCTACGGGGCGTAGTTCTGTAAGTCCACAGCACATGCGGCAATTCTTCCACCCATTTGCCTTTTGCATCATCCAGCCTTTTCTTTAAGCCGTTCAATATGACCTTGTTGACAGCCTCTGCTTGCCCATTACCCTGAGGGTAGGCAGGAGTAGAATATCTGTTTACAATTCCCAGCTCGCTGCAATAATTCCTAAATGCCTTGCTATCAAACTGTAGGCCATTGTCCGAGATGAGAGTGTGAGGAATTCCAAACCGAGTGACAATATTCTTCCATACGAACTTTTGCACATCCACGTCTCTGATATTGGCGAGAGGTTCGGCTTCAACCCACTTGGTAAAATAGTCTGTGCCGACCAGAAGGTACTTCTTGTTTCCTGCAGCTTTGGGGAAGGGTCCCACAATATCCAAACCCCATTGGGCGAAAGGCCATGGGCTAGATAGCGAATTAAGTTTTCCCCCCGGCTGGTGAATGTTTGGAGCGAAGCGCTGACATTGATCACACTTTTTAACGTATTCGTGTGCCTCCTTTTGCATGTTAGGCCACCAATAGCCTTGGGTGAGGGCTCGGTGAGCCAAGGACCTGCCTCCAGTGTGGCTCCCACAGATTCCTTCGTGCAGCTCTTCTAGCAACGTCTTAGTTGCCTCAGGATGCATGCATAACAAGTATGGCCCCGAGTAGGAGCGTCTGTACAGTTTCTGGTCCTCAGATAACCAGAACTTAGTCGCCTTCCTTCGAATTTTATCAGCTTCTCCCCTGTCTTCAAGCAATACATCTTCTTTGAGAAATATGACTAGAGGGTCCATCCAGCACGGCCCGGCTCTGACCTGGTGAACCTGAACTGCCCCTGACTTCGCCTCTATAGGCCTGTGCAAGTCCTCGACGAGGATGACCCTCGGAAGGTCTTGTGCCGAAGAGGTGGCAAGCGTCGCCAGGGAGTCAGCATGTGAGTTGCCACTCCTAGGGATGTGCAGCAAACTGAAAAAGTCGAACCCTGATTGCAGCTGTTTAACACGACCCAGGTACCCCTGCATTCTTTCGTCCTTTGCCTCAAACTCGCATTGTACTTGTCCTACTACCAATCTTGAGTCCGAGAACAATTCCACGGACTTCCCCCCCATTTTACGGACCATTGTCATCCCCATCAGTAGGGCCTCATACTCAAACCTCATTATTGGTTGCCGAGAAGTCCAGCCTTAATGACTTCTCGATGGTGATTTTCTCGGGGGATATCAGTACCAGCCCAACTCCAGATCCTTTTTGGTTTGCCGCGCCGTCAACGTACACTTCCCAATGGGAGGGATTCTGTTGGGAGATCAGGCCAACTGATTTTTCATCCATGCCTGGCGTGGGCCCTACTTCTTCTAACTGGGGCTCCGTGAACTCAGCCACCAAATCTGCGAGGACCTGTCCCTTGACCGATGTGCGGGGCATATATCTTATATCGAAAGCCCCTAAGATTGTACCCCACTTGGCAATCCGACCGGTGTAGTCAGCACTTCGGAGTATAGCTTTGAGTGGGAGTTGTGTGAGAACGATGACCGTGTGGGCTTGGAAGTAGTGGGGTAGCTTCCGTGTGCCCAGCACTACCGCTAGGATAGCCTTCTCCAGAGGCAAGTAGCGTATCTCGGCCTCATGCAGCGACTTGCTTACGTAATAAACAGGCCTTTGCACACCAGAATCTGATCGTATCAACACCAGGCTCACTGCATAGGGAGCTACAGCTATGTAGGCGAACAGTACCTCATCAGGCTCAGGACTAGACATGATAGGTGGCCGAGCCAGATAATCCTTGAGTTGCTGGAATGCAGAAGCGCACTCCTCAGTCCATTCGAATCCCTTCCACTTGTTGAGTAGGGAGAAAAAGGGACGACACCTGTCTGCTGATCTAGAGATGAACCGATTGAGGGCCGCGGTCATTCCGGTTAGCTTCTGAACCTCCTTGGGGTTCCGAGGAGCTCGTAGATCGTTGACGGCCTTTATCTGGTCGGGGTTGACTTCGATTCCTCTGTACGTGACCATGTATCCTAAGAATTTTCCGGACCCTACCCCAAACGAGCACTTAGAAGCGTTCAATCGTAACTTGTGCTTTCGTAGAATCTCAAAGGTACTTTCAAGGTCCTTCACATGCTCGGCAATAACTTTGCTCTTCACCACCATGTCATCTATGTAAACCTCGATATTCTTGCCCAGCTGTGGCTCGAACATCCTCGTCATCATCCTCTGGTAGGTAGCTCCCGCGTTCTTCAAGCCAAACGGCATTACTTTATAGTGGTAATTGCCAATAGGGGTGACAAATGCGGTCTTCTTCTGGTCGTCCGGGGCTAATGGTATCTGGTGGTAGCCTTGGAAGGCGTCTAGGAAGCTCATCCGAGGGTGGCCAACAGTGGCATCTACCAACTGATCAATTTTCGGCATAGGGAAAGGATCTTTGGGGCAAGCCTTGTTTAAATCGGTGAAGTCTACGCACACTCGCCATTTCCCGCTCTTCTTCTTTACCACGACGGTATTTGCTAGCCACTTAGGATAAAAGACTTCTTTGATAGCCCCAGCCTGTTTGAGTTTCGCTACCTCCTCTCTCACTGCGTCCGCATGTTCCTTGGACGGGCGCCGAATAGGCTGTTTCTTGGGGGTGACAAGGGGATTCACCTTCAAATGGTGACATATAAACTCCGGATCTACCCCTGGGGCTTCATAAGCGCTCCAGGCGAACACATCGAGATTTCGTTTGAGGAACTCTATTAGCTCTTCCCTCTCTTGAGGAGGCAGCTGAGATCCAACTTGGAAGAACCTATCAGGGTCATCTCCGATAACCACTTTCGTCAGATCCTCACATCGATTACCTTCATCTGAATCTTCGACGGGCTGTTCCCGAGACTGTAGCTGCTATAAACTCCCTTCGGACATGGCTGAAATCTCGGATTGGGTCTCATGTTGAATGGCAGCAACCAGGCACTGTCGGGCAGCGGGCTGATCCCCTCGGATCTCTTGGATCTGCCCTTCGGATGGGTATTTGACCTTCTGGTGCAATGTAGAGGGGACAGCCCCAAGCACATGAATCCAAGGTCTGCCTACAAGCGCCGTGTAGGGGGAATATATATCCACAACTATAAAATCCAGCTCCACCACTTCGGAACCGGCCTGCAAGGGTAGACGTATCCGGCCTTTCGGGGTGACAGGCCTTCCTTCAAAGCTTATGAGAGGGGAATTATAGGGCGTCAGGTCCTGGGGTCTCAGGCCTAGCCCCTTGTAGAGGTCTGGGTACATTATCTCCACGGCACTGCCTTGGTCCACCATCACCCTCTTCACGTCATACCCAGCTATTCTGAGGGTGATGACTAATGCATCGTCGTGGGGTTGAATGGTGCCCACCATGTCTTCGTCCGAGAACCCTATATGCAGCGGGGCCCCAGACTTAACTCTCTTCAAACCTCGGCTTGACTCCCCTGTTGATGGTCGGCCTACCGACATAACTTTCAATGGCCAGGATCCTGTCCTCCCCGGCGCAGCGAAGACAACGTTTATAGTCCCAAGCGGTGGCTTCGAGGGGTCATCTCTTCGTGGCCCCGAGCCTGTCTGGCCCCCTCGGCCGCTGGAGGGGTGCAAGAGGTGTTTCAGTCTACCATCGCGAACCAGTTGGTCCAAGTGATCCCACAAGCTCCTACAGTCTTCCGTGGTGTGCCCATGATCTTGATGGTATTGACAGTAGAGATTATGGTTGCGCCTCTCGGGGTTTCCTACCATCTTGTTCGGCCATCTGAAGAATGATTCGTTCTTGATCTTTTCCAAGACCTGGTGCACTGGTTCTTTGAACACGGCGTTGACCGCTTGAGGATTCATCGATCCTGATTGCCCCACAAAATCCCTCCGCGGTTTACTATGGCTATAACGGTCCGACCTGAAATCCCTCCTCTCCTGAGGGATAACCTTGTCCTTTCCCTGGCCCTGCCGCTGATCTTCTTCAACTCTCTTATACTTTTCTATGCGGTCCATCAATTGACGCACGTTGGTGACCGGTTTGCCAGATAAGGATGTCCTCAAACCGTGGTCAATAGGAAGGCCGAGCTTGAAAGTGCTGAGGGCCATTGCATCGTTGTTGCCCTCCATATCGTTGAACATCTCCCAGTACCTGTCTGAATACGCCTTCAAGGATTCGCCTTCCTGCATGGACAAGGATAACAGTGAAGAGAAAGGCCTGGACACTCTTCGGCATGTGACAAAACGGGAGCCGAATGCCTGAGTGAGTTTTTTGAAAGAGTTGATGGAGCCTGCTCTCAAACCGTCAAACCACCTCATGGCAGTAGGTCCAAGACTGGAAGGGAAAACCTTGCACATCAGAGCTTCGTCTCTGGAGTAGACCGCCATCCTCTGGTTAAAATGACTCACGTGCTCCACGGGGTCAGTTTTACCATTGTAGATGGTGAACGTTGGTTGGTTGAAGCGCCGAGGAAGTTTGGCCTCCTCAATCCTGCGCTTGAAGGGTGACCTAGATATCTGATTCAGAGCCCTGTTCATGGCATCATTCTCCACGTCCTCATGTGATGGGCTTCTTAGTTGTCTTTGGCGACGGGACTCCTCTTCATAGGTGTAGGACTCACTGGCTGGTGTCCTAGAATTATGTTGGTAAGAGACATCCTGCTCGTCATCAAGGTCCTCCTCAGAATATGAGGAAGCTCGTTTCCTTTTTGCATGGCGCAACTGTCTCTTCAGTTTTTCCACTTCTAGTTGTAAGTCACGATTCTTCTCTGCATGGGACATATGACTTTCGCCCGGTGACTGGCCCTGGCTAAGGCGCAGAGTGTGTACGCTGCCCTCACGATTTTGTCTCCTCTCTAAGTTTACGAAAGGGTCCACTTGTTAGGATGCCCTAGATTCTGCTTGTTGTTCACCTTGTCCTGCCATCGTCAGCTGTCGTTTTCACCCTCGCACAAGCTCTTCCCACAGACGGCGCCAATTGTAGGGTCAGTTTTTGCAGCCCAAGCCCAAGGAAGTATGGATTCGGAGCTCACTGAGCCCAAAACAATAAATTTTGTAGAGAGTGGGCGAAAGGGCTAGGCTAATAATGAAAACAACAGTATTAAACGGTGACACCAATGGGAGGATTTAAATTAATATGTCCTCGGACTGATATGAATGCCATGTCCGAAGAGGTACTTTTCATTGATAATCTACGATTACAATTCTTGGAGCTACAGTAATCAAATGTATTCTTTTTTCTCCCCCTTCCCTCAAGGGGCATCCCTCTCTTATATAGTACCCTCTTCCTCCATTTTTACCGTCCACTTGTTCATCATCCAGACGCCCACTTGAGTGCATGTCCCATCATACTCTCTTTAGCTTTGTGTGAGTGGCGGTAACTGAGAATACACTGTTCAGAGGTCCCCTCCACATAAATGCGGCCAGGAAGGTAGGTGCAGTGCATTTAATGCGGTAGTTGAGGCCTGTCTCCTAGATATTTCCCTGTTCTTGTTATCTTCATGTGTGTCCGAGGTTTACTTCCCTCCTTATACTCGTCAGATGGAGCACTTGAACTTCCCGTATCTGTCAGGCAAAGATCCTTCGGATTCGAGGGCATTGGACTCCTCGGACAAATAAATAACTCCTCGGATATTGCCCGCGCTCCTCTTCGGACATGCTCCCTTTACATGGGCCTCTGATTAAATGTTTTCATCTCCTCGGACTAACAGTGTTCCTTAAATGGGGTCTTGAGCCCAAGTTAAGTTGGGCTTTTCGTCCCCCACAATTTTTATATAAAATTTCATCATAGAATATTTACTTCTAATAATTACACTTTTTATTATTAAATTAAGATATTAATTAATTATTAATATAAACGAAAAATTGATCCCATATTTCTTCTTAAATCATATAAAATGCTGTGTCAGAAAAGGCCAGCTGGTATTCAAAAAAGCAAGGCATATTAGATGCGAGGTGTGGGTGAGGACCAGTACCACGTCCACGAGGTCAAAGAACAAGGTGTGTGGGGGGTGGGGTGGGGTGGTCCCAATCTATCCTAGGGACACGTGCCCCACGCAGACGGTCACATGTCTACAAGTCGTGGCCTACATTGAACCACTCGGCTTGGTCCACGGACCACCTCACCTTTTCTTTTTGTTTGACCCACAAACCCAGTGGACCCCCACCATTTCATTGTTACACTTTCCCAAAAACTAGAACCCACCGCACACGTGTATCACCCTACTCACGTGACTTTTTAGTTCCTTGCTGGACCCCTTCCCCCCCACCCCACCCCTTTCTGGGGCTACCTTTTCTTGTTGGGGCGACGGGCGACCCACCATCAATGCATACGGCATATCCCACTGCTACTACTGCTACAACTTCACACTCACATATGATAGAATATATAAAATAAGTCTATCAAAAAGACCCACTTTGCACGTGCAGGTCCTCAACTCACGTGACCACATTCTCACCCACTATCAATACATAAGATAAGACTATTTTTTTAGGGAAATTCAATACATAAGACCAGATAGATAAAAATTTGATAAAAATTAGAACAAGGATAGTTACACACCGAGTGTACTTAATACATACATAATGTTCGGTTATTTGAAAATTTTCTTTGTGTTTTGAAAACATGATTTCATAAGATATGTGTATTGAAGTGTGCAATAAAGAGTGCGTAACAAGATTTAGCCTAAAAATTATACCTAGTTTCTTTTGTGATCTCCTATATCTATGATTTGGAACTCCATATCTCATTTCCTAATTATTAAGAGCACTAGCATTGGGGAGTGTAAACAATCCTTAGTTGTTATTTTACATCCAAAACTTCAAAAATATTGCTCTATTCGGGTATGGATTCTTAAAAAATTTTAGAACTTGTGAATAGTTGGTTCTTATATATAGAACCAACTTTTTACTTGGATGTAAAAAAAATATTATTATTTTAATTGAGAAAGGTGAAGAGAGGAAAAAGAAATGAAGGAGAAGAGAGAGAAACATAATTTTTTATATTATTTGATGTTGTAGTTTATATTATTTTAATGAACTGTATATAAAAATAGAAACTAAAATATTAGATGAGTTGTAAGATGAGATGGTAAAATAAATAAAGTAGGTTTTGATGTCGTAAAATATAACTTTTTTAGAATCTCATAAAAAATTTATAAAAGTATTTCCTAATTCCCTAATCAACAAAATCCATTATCTTATACATATGATATTTACATCCTATTTCTCATAGTATGGATATATATATTTACATTCTGTTGGCTTGGAAACAAAGTAGCTCATAGGCTTGCGAGAATGGTTTGTAAGTTTTCCTCGTTTCATGTCTAGATGGAGGATGTTCCTCCTGACATTGCTTCTGTGTACCTTTCTGATTCAAGCACCTTTCTGATTTGCTTGAATGAATTCTCCCCCCTCTCTTCCTAGGGTGGTTTCTCAAAAAAAAAAAAAAAAAAAAAAAAAAAAAAATCCTCTTTCTCATAGTAGTATGGATATGTATATGTATTTTCTTTCTCATATTTGGCATATGGAATCCACACTATGAGATTTAATATGATGATATATCATATGCATAATAATAATGTTATTAGTAGGACACATCTTATAAAATCTAGCGAATTGAAAAAAAGAAGATAATAAAGCAAGGGAAAAAAGAAGAAGCAAAATTAAGGACAAAATACAAAGTATTTGGCCTTGAATAAGTAAAACCCAGATAACAAAAAGTGGACTAATCTGTTTCTCAATTTTTTTTTTTATTAAAAAAAAAAAAAAAAAAGTCTAAAACCCTGTAACAACTCTTTACCCCCCTTGTTACCCTCATGGTTTTGAACATGGTGTTTGTGAATTCCCAATCCGACCCAAAAATGGAAGCTCCTTCCTCTCATAAATCTCCATTGAAAAATCCCTAAGCATCTGAGTCGTACCAGTACTATTATTATTACTAGTTGTAGCACCACCACTGGTCCCGGAACTCGAACTGGGCGCCATAGATGAACAACTCCCCGAACCCGTAGCACCACCACCACCACTTGAAATAGAACCAGCAGTCGAACCCTGCACCTCACCCAATTGAACATGAACCCCACCAGCACCAGCACCAGCACCAGGTGGCACTTGCACTTGCATAGCTGACACAAAATTAGATATGGGTCTTGCTTGCACGTTGAATATAGGAGTCGCACCCGCTGGAATAGCCCACAATTGTGCCTGATGATGATTAATAGACCCATTTGGGAACATAAAAAATGGCCCACCATGACCATTGCTATTATTATTATTATTATGAGCTCCCACACTCACAGGCCACATAGGCAATGGTGCTATTGGTGCTAATCCAGCAGAAACAGAAGCAACACGCTCATTCACGTTGATAAAATCACAGCTCTGTGGCGCTCTTCTTCTGCGTTTTCTTTGCACAACGTTGTTGTCGTTGCTATTGTTGTTGTCCTCGTCAATAATGTCGTCTTCACCATCTGGGTTAGAAGGAGAGGTTGTTGGAATTTTCAGCGTACCATTTACAGAGACAGCAATAGCTGGCACAGTTCCAGTCCCCGTGGCTTGAATTATAGCTGGCTCCGCATGTTCGAGTAGCCATTTGATAGTCTCACCGTCTGACCTGTGGCCAAGCTCGCGTGTCAGCTGGAAGATCCTGGCCGCACACGTGGCGGGCATACGGATCCTACGGCCTCTACCCTCCACTTTTGTGTGCCTGTCTTTTGAGGGCCTCTTTGCCTTTGCCGCCACCACAGCTCTTGATGAAGCCGATATTGGGACCTGGATGAGACTCATCGTGTCGTTAAGCTTTAGCGGGGACGACGACAGGTCGTCTTGCTCCCTCTCTATAACCTCTTCTTTTAGCGGCGGCGGCGGTGGCGGTGGGGTTTGTGATGGACTTTGATTGTTGGGTGTTTCTTCTTCTTTTTGGTCCATACCCAAATCTTCAATCTTGATGATCTTCAACAACAAAAGCAACAATTTTTCAAGGATTTAACAAAGACCCAGAAACAAGTTTTGACTTTTGAACCAAACCCAGATTTTTTTTTTTTTTTTTTTGGTTGGCCTAATGGTTTCAACTTTCAAATTCAAAAGAGAGATGAGGAGCACAGTGTTTTTAAGGTACTGTGGAGGATTGGGAATTGGAGGGAGTGATTCTTAGGAATTGAAAGAAGGATTGGTCAAAATGATAATAAAAAAGAAAAAAGAAAAAAAGAAATGGTTTTTGTAAATATATAAAAATATATAAGAGAATAAGGATTAAGATTAAGAAACGCAGAGAGAGAAGAAGAAACCCTAGAGAGGAACATGATCCCCAGCCCCACTTATCCTAATTGCCAGCGAGGGGGGCCCTCTCAAATCTCAATCCCTATTTATTTTTAGGGGAGAAGGGGATCAAACGGTTGGGATTACTTGGAGAAATCATGGGTCCCGGAGATGGTGACACGTAGTGGGTCTTAGGTTTAGTGGGTGATTGGGGAATTGGGAATAGCGTGGTTTATTTAATTATTTACTATTATTATTAATTAGGTAATATATATAAATAATTATAATTTTTTTTTTTGCTAACCATAAATAATTATAATTTTGTCAGAGAGAGTGTGATTTATTTTATAATTTGCAGCGCAGTGCACTCTGGTGAGTGTGGTCCTAAGCCAATAATATTATTATCTATTTTTATTTTTGGTGTAAGAGTCAATTATATCAAGCCACATCGCCATTATGGGTCAAATTTTATTTTTGATTAGTCAAAATTAAGCAATTGGTTTCAGTGATTAGATCAATAAAATAGTAACATTTTATTCTAACTTTTAATAGATTTAATAATAGTTACATTCTACAAATACTGTCTTCCCAATTTGAATAAAATGAAAAATTGAATGAGAGATTCTTGTTTATCCTAACTTTAATTAATATAATAAAATGAATCAATTGCAATCAATCCAATTTATTCTGGATCAAATAGTGGAAAACCTTTGCATATAAAAATTAGATTGGGTCACCATTGCGGGTTCCAGTTAGAATGGATCATGATTGTAGGTTCCAATTAATTTTAGTTATATTGTCGAATAAGAAATTTGAAGTTCGATTTCTGCCTACACCAAAATTAATTAGTGTTTTGGTTTGGTGATAATAAGTAATCATTAAGAATTGATGCTATAAATTAAAATTTTATCTCAAAAAAATAATAGGTCATGATTTTGTAAACTAAAATGGCAATTGGCAATGATGCATTTATTTGTAGTTTCACTAAACTCTTTATTCATGAAAAAAAAAAAAAATTGTAATCATCTTTTTTTTTGCTAAACAAAAATTGTGATCATGTACTTTAAGATATTGCGAAGAGTCTTTTTATTTTTTTATTTATTTTTAATCTGAAAAATAAAATTGCCATTGCCATTGGGGTGGGTTAGTCGCGTGGGAAACAAGCTCCAACTCAATCACATTTCTCAATGGATGGAGCAAGTACATTAGTCTTATTATTGTATTTGAATACAGCTTGATCAGGTTTAGAAATGGCAAAAGACCATTCCACAGTAGCTGGATATTTTGCAGTTGTTTTTGTCCACATTCATCTGCCAGAAAGTAATACTTAATGAGTCAAAAAAATGGAGAAATTTATAAATAATTAATATTTTATTACTAACAACAAATAGCTTATAGAATTAATGAATTACTGTGTGAATCCTCGGTCTCTTGTGAGCCCGCTGAATGAAGTAGGCTAATTTTCATTAGAAACATTAAAAAGTCTTAGTTGAGTTAAAGACTTTTTGATTATATGTACATAGCTTTGAAAATAAATATTTCATATACTAATTGTTTTTTTGATAATTCAATAAATATAATGAAAGAGAGAGAATTTGAACCTTGAATCTCTTTGTTAGAAATAACGACATGTGCCAATTGAGATACAAAATTCTTAGCAAATATTTCATATAATTTAAGCACCATGTTTCTGCTATTTCAAAAACCACGCATTAGTATTAATAACAGTGATTGGATGTGATTCATTTTATATTTAGGTATTTCATGTAATTAATTGATTTTTTTTTTCTTTTGTATTCATTTGATATTTTGTTTCTTTTATTATAAATTACACCATAAACATTTATAAATATGGAAATTTGACGGTGATCATATATACACATACTTATTTTAGCAAAATAAATCTCTCTCTCTCTCTCTTCCCCTATGGCCAACTTGTTGAAAAAGGGGCATGTGTAATACTCCTTTCATATGGGGTAGATCTCACACGCGTGAGACATACTCCTAAGAAAATATAAAAAATGTTCAAGGCATAGTAAATTTTTGGAAAATTTTGCAATACATAAGGAAACCAGATCAGACAATGTAAGATATTTACAATAAGAAGTTGCCAACAAATGAAAATATATTAGGCAAATAAAGCTAACAAAAAAAAAAACATTGTAGAAAACCATGGCCGTATGCATAGTAAGAAATTTGTTTTTACTCGAATTTGGAGCTTTTCAAGATAAGAGTTTAGTTTCAAGCCAAAAGAATGCAATAGTGAGTTGGCATGTCACAAAGGCTTATTCAATGAGGGAATTAACTTCGTGGTTAGGTCATGACAACTCGGTGTACTTAATGGAAAACTTATTTTGGAAACTATCTGCATTTCTCTATTGTAGAACCATATTTCATGCATCATTTTATCATTGCTTATATCGAATCAATTCCACTAATTTTCAAAGATGAAACAATTTTGCTGTAAAACAGCGGATAAAGCATAAGGAAGCATAAGAGGAAATAAGAGCATTCACAAACCCATAAACAAAATGAATTTTCCTAATTAACTAAATTTATAGAAAATACAAGCTTAACAAAAAATTTATTGCCCATGTACACCTGAGAATTAAGATAGTCATAATTGTAAAACAAAATACAATTAATTTTCTTTATTGGGCGGAACTATGAATTTTTCTTTAAGGGGCCAGATTTTAATCTAAAAAATAATTGAAAGTATACATAGAAACACACAAATACATATATGCATATAGGTATAGGTATGTATTTTACCTTTTTATTTATTTATTTATTTTTTATTTTAATGCAGCCAAAATTTTCATACCGTATGAAAAAAGAAGTAAACTAACACCACTTAAAGTTCTTGAATTCTTATGGAAAAAAAAGAGTTCTTGAATTCAATTTATCTTTTGAGCTTTTAAAATTATAAAATTTAGCTATATATTTACTTTTCAGATAAGATCACATATATCTCACTGAGAGATTGTCATACAGTATTAACTATTAAGAACTATAAAGAGTTAATTCTCAAAAAAAAAATAAAAAATAAAAAAATAAAAGAACTATAAAGAGTTTTTTATACTAAAACGTAAGTCTTAGACATTTTTATTGCCTCTATAATACATTCATAGCTTTATTGTCATTCATAACTTCCTTGAAGAACTCTTTTATTGATCAATTTAAAATATCTAACTTCATTTTATCTTTTGAGAGGTGAACTCATAGTTTTAGGGAGCTCAACTTAAAATATAGCTTCAAAAATCCAAAACGTAGTTCATCATATCCCCTTTTAGGAACTACTTTATAATGCCCAAGAACTAGCCCAATAATGAAGCTTTTTCACACTAGGAGATAGATACTGAGTTCCTTCCCTGGCCCAAGCCGATATTAAACAAAGCACTCGTGACTTGAGTGTCTAGTGGGGATCACTCTATTTAATGCTCTCTCTCTCTCTCTCTCTGCTTTTCAATTCATTTAGGGTATTAATAGGGGGCCTTAAAGGCTTGAGTGAGGGCTTTGGTCTAATCTCCCTCTCCTCTGTCAAAGATGATAGGACGTGTGAAAGCCTAATCCTACCATCCTATAGTTATATTAGTCAAGAGCAATCGTTCGACTTTTAATGCATGAAGGCTATCACTTCAATTAGTGTTAGTAATCAGTGAAAGTGACAATTAGCTTCTTAAGGATTTTGTACTCGTTTTGTGCGGTGTTCATTCTATAAGTATAAATATTTATAAGATGTGAAGATAAGGGTCAGAGTTCAAATATTTTGAGAAAATTTCACATATATATATACTTAGATTATGTTAAAGTAAAATTTCTATCTCATATTAAAAAAAAAAAAAAAAATGTTGTCCAGAGGTCGAGAGAGGTGTTTAATACAAGTACATTGAATTTCTTCCTCAGTAGGTCCGCATTTATTTTAAATGATGTCTAAATTTTCTTGTACCTTTTTTTTTTTTTTTTTTTAATTTATCAAAATGTCGCTCAGCCCACAACATGATGTCGTTTAACGAGAAATATGTTACGTGTACGATCAGTAAAAGTGTTGTCGTTTATAACGAAAGTCGTTGTTCCATTCCAAGCATCGCACGTCCGAGACTATTAAACCCGGGTGTACTCTTTACGGTTTTACCGTTGGACAGTGCCAATTTACAAAAACCTGTGTTTAGAGATTCACTACAACAATGAAATTCACATTCCCACTTAGCTTTTCTTAAAAGAAACTATGAATTTCAATCACAACATGAGTGCCGAATGCTCCCACTTTATCTAAATTTACCTGTGTTTCACTGTCATGGTCAGCAATGGCTTCTGTTATACTATTCTTTAAGGTTTGAGCTTATACTATAGTCAGTTGCGTGCAAAAGGGTTATCAAAGAGTTGGGTTTGTAATGAATATGTGTGGGATATTTGGTTAAAGAAAAAAAAGTTGCGGAGTTTTTTCTCAAAATGGGGTTTGTGTAACCGATATGAGCAACACCATGCTTTCTAGGAAATGGGTTCTTTTAGATTTCATTCATAGATGCAACAATTTTAGACCTTTCAAGCAAATCCATGCACAATTACTAACATCAGGCATTGTTCGTGATGAGTTGGTAGTTAAAAAAGTTGCCGAGTTCTTTGGAAAATTTGTTGAATATGTTGAATATGGTTGTGATCTTTTGAAGCAAATTGATTGGTGCACAAGCTCATTCCCATGTAATTTGCTAATATCTAGTTATGCTGGTAGTGACACGCCTGAGGCAGCAGTTTTGGTATATAGAAGGATAGTTAGGGATGGATTTATGCCTGATAAGTACACTTTTCCAGTGGTTTTGAAATCTTGCACCAAGTTTTCAGGGAGTGGAGAGGGTAGACAGGTTCATGGGGTGGTTGTTAAAACGGGTTTTTTAGGTGATGCATTTGTGGGAAACTCACTTGTGCATTTCTATAGTGTTTGTGGTGTTTTTTGTGCTGCTACTAAGGTGTTTGATGACATGCTTGTGAGAGATGTGGTGTCTTGGACTGGTTTGATATCTGGGTATGTGAGGTCAGGATTGTTTGATGAGGCTGTAGCTTTGTTTTCGAGGATGGATGCGAAGCCAAATGTCGCAACTTTTGTAAGTGTGCTTGTGGCTTGTGGGCGAATGGGGTATTTGAGTTTGGGGAAGGGGATTCATGGATTAATTTTTAAGCGGGTTGGGATGGATTTGGTGGTTGGCAACGCTATCATGGATATGTATGTCAAGTGTGAGTGTTTGTGTGAAGCAAAGAAAATCTTTGATGAGCTCCCTGAGAGGGATATTGTATCATGGACTACTATGATTAGTGGATTGGTGCAATGTGAACATCCCAAAGAGTCATTGGAGTTGTTTCACAAAATGCATGGTTCAGGCATTGAACCTGATGGGTTTCTACTTACTACTGTGCTCTCAGCTTGTGCCAGTCTTGGGGCTCTTGATTATGGCAGATGGATCAATGAATATATTTATCTCAGGGGCATCAAATGGGATACTCATATTGGAACAGCTATGATTGACATGTATGCAAAGTGTGGCTGTGTAGAGATGGCATTAAGGACCTTCAATGAGATGCCTTATAAGAATGTCTATACATGGAATGCCTTGCTAGGGGGTCTAGCAATGCATGGGCATGGGCATGAGGTGCTCAAACATTTTGAAGAAATGATTAGATCAGGTATGAGGCCCAACGAGGTGACATTTCTTTCTATTTTGATAGCTTGCTGTCATTCTGGCTTGGTCGATGAAGGTCGTAGATACTTCTATCAAATGGTAAGTCAACAACATAATCTTTCTCCCAGGTTAGAGCACTATGGATGCATGGTTGATATGCTCTGTAGGGCTGGACTCTTGAATGAAGCTCAGGAGCTGATAAAATCTATGCCCATGCAACCTGATGTGCTGATATGGGGAGCTCTTCTCAGCGCTTGCAAAACCAATGGACATATTGAACTCTCTCAAGATATATTAGATCGACTCCCAGAACATGAGTCACAAGATAGTGGAATATATGTGCTCCTATCCAATATATATGCTACCAATCAAAGATGGGCTGAAGTAACAAGGGTAAGGAGGTTAATGAAGGAGAAGGGAATAGAAAAGGCCCCTGGATCAAGTGTTATAGAGGTGGAGGGTAATGCTTATGAATTTCTTGCTGGTGATACTAGCCACCCTCAAAATGAGGATGTGCATAAATTGTTAAACATCCTTGCTAATCAAGTATATCTTGAAGGGCATTTTTCAGACCCATTCTTGATCAGATGAGTATAATTTTGTTGCAAAGTTGAAGAGCCTCTTTTTTTTTTTTCCCAAATTAGATTTTAATGTAACATTATGATAACTTTATGCCATTTTCTTGTTTTCCAAAATAGTAGCCTGTGTTCCATCAAGGAAAGAGACTGATTGTCATCTAATAATTTTGATTAATCAATTGTTCATACATGTACAACAGAGCAATAGATTTTTGCATTAATGTTCACTGCATGACATGATGTATTCTTACTTACTGTGAATCCTGACCAAAAAAAAAAAAAAAATCTTAGTGAAGATGTTTGCCACTCAATTCCTTGGTTTGATATATGCAGAAGTACTGTAATCTTGGATGCCATATTTATTTTAGTACCCTATATCTGTTAGGGAAAGCATGAATAACAGTCAAATTAACATATGAGAGACTGAAGATGGATTGATTTCCTCTCAGTTCTTTGTAATTGTCAGGGGCAATACGGTGGACCATCAAATTATTTTATTAATTCATCCTTACAAGAGATTGAAGCCAGGTTGATTCAATATGCACCGTGAGCTGTCATTTAGCCTTGCAAACAAGAAGCTGTTTTTATTTGCCTTGTAATCAAAATTTCCAAAAACAGTAATTTCGGTATGAGGCTGACCGAGCAGCATGGATATTGATATCAATGATATCCAAATTCTGGTAAACTATGTATAAATATCTGATAAAAAATCACATGACACAATCTAAACTGATATGAATGTGCTTCATTAAGTGACTGCAATTTATTGCTGGAAAAGGGGGTTCTAAATGAGTCAGTATTAGTTTTATGAGTTTTCTGACAGATTACCGACATGGGTTAGGATCTGAATGTGTGTAGGATTCTGATAATGAAGGTTGTGAATTACCTGGTGAAAGTAAATAGTCTTGTGTTATCCATACCACTTTGTAAATAAGAGATACAGTGCATACTTGAACTGACAAAAAGATAGATGAGGCAACTTCCATGCCCGTGAAATAAAAGAAAGGTCCATGATGGCAATTCTTGGCCAAAAGTACTTCTTTTTATCACTTTAAGAATCTTCTTTTTATCACTATGGTCATAAGTCATAAAGTCATTCCACACACTCTAAAAAAGAAGGTGATTTGATGTATAGATTGGACAAAGAAATTCGTAACCTTTTTTTTGATAAGTATGTTTTGGCTGCAAGGGGAGGGGAAGGGAAGATTCGTCACAGTCTATTGAGCTACTCCTTGGGGTTAGAAATTTGTAACCCCTTTGGAAGAATGGTTTATGAAACCAAACTCTGTGCATTGTGCCAAGTTTGTGGAAATTGTTACAATCATAAAAAGCATCACAGAATTTTCAAATTTTTCCCTCTTCACTTGGGAATTGAAAGTTATAGATTTCATTGAAACTATTTCCGAGTTCTTACATAAAGAATAACTGACGTCTTATATGAAAGACCTTGGAGCAATCTGTACAATTTAAGACACAAACCCTTATAACTAAGTTTGGCCACTGGACCAGAGATGTTCTTTTGTAGAGCTCATTCATTTTATCTCTAGTTTTCTATGGTCAAAGTTGTTAAACTATTAACTGTGAATCTGTTACATTTTTTTTTTTTGGTGAAGTATGACTGCATTAGTGGTTTTTCCTTCCCCTATGCTGGGACTCTGGCAGAGTAATTTTGATTGGTAGATTTCCTGACAAGTTTCTTTTATTTATTTATTGGTGAAGTATGACTGCATTAGTGGTTTCTCCTTCCCCCGTGCTGGGACTCTGGTTGAGTAATTTTTGATTGGTGGATTTCCCGTCAAGTTTATGATATGAGCTAGGATCTGAAAGTTCATCATTCTGTTCAGGAAGGTGATTAATCACATTGTGAGTTATATTTGAGTCTATTGTGATTATATGTTTGGGTTCTGTGGTTGAAGGCATACACTTGTTACATGTGATTTATTTAGTTTCAATTGGTCATATGTGTGTGTGTATTATTTTGTTTTTACTTCTGTATTTTTGGAGGTATCCAATTCTTCAGTTTTGGTTGTTTTCCACAAGTCATGAGTTGCTATTGTTGGAACTGAAATAGAGGGGTGGAGGGTATGCACACTTTGATAGGCAAAGGAAACAATGGGATACAAAGTGATTGAGGCAAGTTGGCATGAGTCTTTCTGTACTTGTATGATGTATTGTATTAGTTGCAACTTTTGGGAAGATGATGAAATACATAGATAAAGGATATCTTGGAAAATTGGAAGATTAACAGCAGCTTTCATTCTCCAGTGAGAATGTGAGGAATGTGAATCCTTCTCTTGCTTGCATGTTTTCTGTGCCATGGTCCTAGAGTGCAGGGTTATGAAACCAAGGCTTCTAACATGAAATTACTCTGGATGGTCTGGAACTAAAAAGAAAGCAAGAAAAGAAAAAGAGAGAGGACAGAACTTGATTCTGAGTCTTTTGACCCCAACTAATCATATAGGTTTTACTTGTGTTTATATTAAGGGTCTCAGTGCTATAGTATATTTCTTTAAAGGCTTGTTGGGGTCCTTTCTTTGTTTATACATCATGTTATTTCTCCATGTTATTTATAAATGCAGTCAATCTAACCATTATTCTATAACAGTAAACAAAGTTGATCTCCTTGTGGTACATATGCTCATTTCATGTCTTGCTTTTCTCATGTAATTCTCTCCGTATTTCTCGTATGATCCTTTTCATCATATGATTCTTAACAAGTGTTTGGATTTGAGCAAGTGAATTAAAATTTATAGTTATGACATTATCTGCAAAACAGAGAATAGAAGGTGAATGTATTATTTTCTAAATGTGATTTTTTTTTTCTCACTGCATATTTAGTGAGTTGAAACATTTATGCACATTCTTTTTAAGGTGTAGGACCTGCTGCTAGAAAGTGCTATTATAGATTATTCCAAGAAATGTCTAGGGTTGCTAGTTGCAATCATGCGATCTAGCATCATGGCGTTGATTGTGTAACTTTCACTGTCCATTAGATTATGTTCAAGTCTTTAGCAAATCACCAAGTTTGACTCTTGTGCGTGCTAGTTGTAGATTTTAATAGCTTTGAAAAGGAAAGACTTACAATGGTAAAAACTATCAAGACCAGATAAAATATTTTAATACAAAGACTACGTATGAACAAAAGAAATTCTGATATGTTAATGAATAACAACTATGTACCCAACATAGATTTTTTGTTATCTGTGTGATGAGCTTGAGGCTTATGTTTGCACATTCATCTCCACACACTGTAAATGTCATCAATTTTTGCAAATCCTCAATCATATTTGCATTGACATGGAAAGATGAAATAAATAAGATTTTGTGGTAGTAATTTCTGCGACAGAAAGTGCATTCATGTTTCATTCTATAGTCTACCATGTTTATATCAGTTGTAGATTTTGTTCTGCTGAAATACATGTGCAAAGAATAAATTTGGAACGGAAGTGTATTCATGAGAACTGAAAATTTCTGAAAATCATTCAATGAAAGAACAAATGGGGATTACCTCTACTATGACAATTTACTTTTTCATTTGTTTAAAAACCTTGACTTGATTGCACTGGCTTCAATTTCTGAACTCCGTCATCCTGAAGAATAAATGAATAATTTCATTCTTAAACTTCAATTGTTTTCTGATTAAGAGCTGTATATCTCCACCTCTCCTTCTCTACAAAGTCTGCATCCAAGAACCGAGCAACAAAAGCCCAAAGCTTGTAGGTGTCTTGAAAATTAGTCAGGAACCCAAGTGCTGCTGTAACGGCAGTGATTCCTTGATCAGTTTTGTCTTTCCTCTTGTTTTTCACCATTTTCTCTGACCCACTTTCTCTTTTCTCTAGTACTCTCTCTTTCTCTTCTCTGTACTTATCTGAGAACCAAATATTTTTCAAGAATCCATAGCTTAGAGATATGTTGCTTCTATCAGCAAGTTTTTGTACAAGAACAGGCTCAACCTTTTCTCCTTTCCAATCAAATACATTGAATGCCAATGCAGGTCCTCTGTCAAATTTTATCTTTGGCCCATATATTCTTACCAGGGGTTTCCCCTCTGTGTTAGGATGAACAAGCTTCATGAAAGAGCTCACAAGCCAATTGACCAGGTACCTTGCTCTGTTAGTGATCAGTACTAGTCCCAATGAGTCCACCAGGTCCAAGCCCCCGCATTCAATTTCCAAGCTCTCATTTCTGCTGCTTTTGGCATTTCCACGTTGAGTTAATTCAATACTTCTATCTGATTCCCCAATTTCAGAAGCTTCAGATTCTTTTGATTCTGTAGGTTCCTCTAGTTTGAATCTTCCAGACTCCGTAGCTTCTATACGACCAGAGAAAGAGCTTGACGTTGGCAATTTATCTTCTTGTAGTCCAGCTCTCGGTGTCTGTTCAAATTCTGTTTCAGTACCGGAGGACTCATCCACTAACCAAGACAGCTTCTTTGCAGGGACAAGATTAACAATTCCTGGACTTATAGATTCTTCCAGGATTGGAATAGTAGACTTCTTGACAAAGAGGCATCCAAAACCAGAAGGGTTATCCCCAAAAACCTTGTAGAAGGAACAAATGAGAAAGTCTGGTTGAAATAAAGAGAGGCCAAAGCTATCCATGTCCTTTGGTCCTAATGCACAAGCATCAATCAATATGTGCCATCCATTCTCTTGTGCAATGCTCATCCAGATGTAAGGATATCTAGCTCCTGTTATTCTAGAATGAAGTGGGAAGACAAAGAGTCCCCTCTTCTTTTTCTTCTTTTTACTCTCAATTATCTTCCTTAATTTTGCTGACTGAATCCTTAGTCTTGGCCATGAAAATTCAGCTGACGTGATTTTTGCTCCTCTCTTCTCTGAGATACTTGTCATTGCTTCCACTGCCTCACTCTGATAGTCATAAACTGTTAGAAGCTTCCTACTAGATTGGAACGGGTAAGCTTCTGATAAAAGTTTAAAAGCTGAGGTTCTATTTGCTGTGAAAACCATGCTGTAGTCGTTTTCGGAGATATTAAGGAACCCCATGATCCTTTTCTTCATTGCAGATTCAAAATCTGATTCTTGCCCACCATGAAGTAGCAAAATCTTTAGATTCCCCGTCTTGTAGGATATACTAAAGAAGGGGAAATCTGATTTTTGAGGAGGCGATGGTGGTGGTGGTGGGGGAGAGGAAGAAGAAGAAGATAAGGCAATTTGTTTTCTTGAAGGGTCATGATTTTGCAGCTGAGAATAGGAGAAAAGGCCTATGCCAATGTAATCAAGACAGGTATGGTTGGAAAGGGAGAGATGGTAGTATTCTTGGGCTCTTATTTGATCAGCTTGATAGGTATCAGAATACTGAGGGTAAGCTTTTCTGAATTCAATGAATGATTCTTGCAAAGATGGGAGAGACTCATGGTTTGTAAACTTGGTGTTTGGGAAGATAGAGGATGTAGTTGCTGCTGCAAAGTTGTGGCGGCAAGCTGAAGTTGTGCTTCTGGACTTGGACTCTTTATTCTCAGTTGCTTGCAAGTTGAGGAGTGGGGTTGGGCAACAGCCATTAAGGCATGACACAGATTCCTCATTTCGACAAGATGACTGCATTTTCTCTTTCTCTCAAATGATTCTAGGAATTTTTTTTGGCTTTTATTTCCCCCCTCCTATTGGTTTTCTTGTTGCTTTCTATCAGTCAGCTATCATCCTTTATATATGCTAATTTGTAGCTTAGCGAAGTTTACAAGTTTTTACATTTGTTTTTTTAATGAGTTTTTGAGAGAGTGGCCGACGGCAGACTGTGTTAACATATTGAACTGGTGTAAGGTAGCAAAAGTTGACAATGTCATCCATTTTCACCAATTTGACCTTGTTATATATGTCATATTTTCTTAAACTTCATGCGGCTAAATCTACCTCATCAAGCTAGATCTTTTGACAGGGGGATGGTTGATTCACCTTTTATGTAAGTCAGATTTGTCCATTGGCTTCCGTTTTTATTATATAAAGAGTTTCCTAATTGCACGGAGAGCATCTACATCAATGAATGCAAAATCTTACCAAATGTAAAAAAATTTTTATTTTACACATTTTGACAAAAAAAAAAAAAAAAAAAACCCTGGTCTGTAGGCGTAAAATCGTGCAGAAATGCACAATTGTTACCGAAAGGGTGGGGTTCACTGGCACCAATTATTAGCGGTCATCACATGGCTCAGTCTGAATGCTTTTTCTCAAGGGGACCTATGCAGCTATGCTATTTATTAGCATGTGAAATGTTGTTGCTAATAGCTTGTACAAATGATCATAGTCTTTTGACAAGGACATACATAGCATGCATTGTTGGAATGGTAGAAAAGTGAGAAGATAAAAAATGGTAGGAAAATAAAAAAGTGGAAGGATAGAAAATATTTTAATTTTTTTTTTTTTTTGTTTGGATGGGAGTGGAAAAATGGAGGGATGAAAAAAGTAAGTTTGTATAAAGTTACTCATACACCCTTGTTAAAAAATGATGACCAATTAAAACAAAAAAAGTGACAAAAAACTATAAAAAAAAAAGCAATTACCCAATTTATTAAAAAATAAAGTTAATGGTCCAAAAAAAAAAAAATCATGTAGGAGTATAGAAAATAGTGTAAGGACGGAAAAGTAGAAGGATATAAAATATTTTAATTTCTTTTATTTTTGTTTGGTTGGGAGTGGAAAAATAGAGGGATAGAAAAAGTAAATTTGTATAAAATTACTCATACACTCTTGTTAAAAAATGATGACCAATTAAAATAAAAAAGTGACAAAAAACTAAAAAAAAAAAGCAATCACCCAATTTATTAAAAAATAAAAATCATGTTCCAAGTAAAATTATGTCTAGTTAAAAAAAAAAGAAAAAAAAAACAACTATCACACTAGGCAAAGAAAAGCAACGTTCAGGAAAGAAAAAAAAAAGGAAAAAAAAAAAATTAGTAACGTGCCCACCCACAGCCATAGCCCCAGGAAATAAAAAAAAAAGAAAAAAAGAAAAGAAAAGAAAAAGAAGCAACGTCTAGTCATTTAGGAAAAAAAAAAGAAAACAGAAAAAGAAAGAAAGGGACTGGACATGGGCATTTTTGTTCATTAAGCAGTTCTATTTTTTCTTTTTAGTTTTTTCTTTATTTTGAAGAGAAAATTTTTTAATAGGTCCGAAAAAAAACACTTAAGTCTCACTATTTATTTTCCTTCATCCTCACTCAGCCCTATTTTCTTTTCAAAATTTTTCATCCACATGTTTCAACCCCAAACAAACGTATCATATTAATTTTATTAGAGTTGGAATATAAAAGGCCAACACAAAATACTAGGCATGAAAAACAAAAAGGACAAGAAAAAATCAAGGTGGCTCTCACGCACGAATTGGGTCCGCACCCTATCTTACTCCGCCATTGCAGCTGCTTTCGCATGTGGTATAAATCTCTAAATTGAAATAGTGCCAAGGAGTATATGAGGCTGTGATGGGCTTATTTCGCCTTTTTGGAAAGTTAAATAGAGGCTAGAATTTAAAGAAACAAGCAGAAGTGGACGACAAAAAAAGGGCTTTATATTGGCTAGCTTTATCAATTGCTGGACCAAAGGTGTCACTTTAAGATTGCCTCTAAGTTTGCTTAAGACTGAAGCTCCATAATATTACATGATTAGATATGTCCCACACCCACTCCTTCCAGACTCGTGACCACAAAAAAACACTTTCTGTTTGTCTGGTGCTACGTTCTAGATGTGCTGGCAACACTTATATCCATGCTCTGGTTTCTTAGACACTGTCCAAGTAGGATTTGGTTGAAGTTCTGTTTTTTATAATAAGGTACAAAAATATAGCACATGACATATTCAATGATTAATTAATTTAATTTGTTTAAACTATTGATAATTTATCATTGTATCAAATATCAAACAACCTTGATATAAAAAAGATAAAAAATAATAAGTTACACCAATTGGGCTCCTAATACCATTGGAACTGTGTTATATGGTTCTTTGGTTTTCCTGAATTTTTTTTTTTCATAATTTTTTTGTCTATGTTATTGACTTATTGTTGCAACTTGCAAACTCAAATTTTGTAAGCAACATAAAGCATTGAGCTAAGGTTTTGTAGACTATATAGTGGGCTTTAGCAGAGGTACATATTAAAAAGGAAAAGGTGAACATTGACTGTCCTTGATGTGTTGCAATAATGAAAAAGAAAAGTGGGAAAGCAAAAAGGGAGAAAGCATTACTTGGACTTGTATATTATATGTAATCTTGACTTGTGCATCCTCTTATTACAATTTTTACATGAGAAAATAACCATGGATGACAAATAGGAATTCATGTCCAGCACATATTTTGACATAATATTGGCTTTGGCAAGTGCTTATGCAAAATCCAAACTTGAAAAAGCGTTTTGAGCCATAGCTGTTGAAACAATGCAATGGAATATTGGTTTTTCAAACACTTCTTTGTTTCCAAAAGCCTCCCAGTCCCAGTTGAAAATTGAGAAAACTGAACAAATCTTGCACTGATATTTTGACCCTCTTTTCTTTCAAGGTTGTGCTACAAGTGTCACTTAAAGGAAATTGCTTTTGACCCCACAAATTAAGGACACTATAGATTGAACCCACCTTGAAGTTCTCAAGCTAATGAAATTTCTTCATATCCACACCTTTTATTTTATTGCATTTTTACTTTTTTTCAATCAATGGGGGCATGACTCATGAGTTGGAGATTTTTGCTACAATTACCTTTTGTTAAACTCGAAATGCCGCTGTATTTGGCGTTTGGGCATGAGTCATGACCAAGATTCCCGCAGCAACGTGTGCCCAAAGCTTTGTATCTCTGGACTTCCTCAAATAGACAGTTATTTGGCATTGGGCCACGAGGCCAGCAACTCTACAAATAGAATGTTCTTTTTCATTCACACTTGCTGTTAAGATTGGCGTTGATTTTGCATCAATGAATCACCCTAAAAGTCCAAAATCAAAGTAGGTAGAACAGAAAATGTAACTTGTAATAAGTATATTTTACGGTTGGAAACAGTACTATAATTTTTGTTTTTGTTTTTGTTTTTTTTAATGAAACAGCACTATAAATGTTGACAGTTAATATTGATGATTTTTTCCTCCTCAATAAAAAAGAAAGAAAGGGTCTTCGGTGTGACTCATCAACTCCATGCTACATGATAGCAATAAGTAATATCAGGTGTACTACTATGGTCTTAATGAGGCTATCATCGTAGGCATAACACATCCATTAAAACGCAACTACTCGCTTAACTCTTACCAAGCATCATATATGTGAAGCGATATGAGTACTTTTACCACCAAGTCATACCCCACAATGGCCTTTAATTGATGATCTGTGGAAGGATAGGAGCCTAGGATGTGATGGTTGCATAGTACATGAATGTGGTTGTCTTGGCTAGAAATTAATTGAAAACAAGCAAGAGAAAGGGCTGGGTTGATTGGGTTCATAATTGGATCTAGTTAATATGGTGCTCTTAAAGCATTTGTTAATGGACAATTTTAGAAAAAATTTAATATCACTTTCATGGGAAATATAAAAAAATGTCAAAAAATTCATTTGCCTTTTCTTTTCCCATAAAAAACTTTTAAAAATATTTCCTAAACCAACACCCTTAAAGTATCCGTTAACTTTTTCCAAAGCTTCAAACAAAAAACATAATACAAAATTTTTCAATAAATGTGTTGGTGTAAACAAAATAATATTGGAAATAACACAAAGAGAAATTGAATAATACTTCTGAATATTATTAATTTAAAGCGAAAAATTACATAACACTATTTGAACTGAGACGCGACACTCGCTCTCTTTAAGGAGATTCAAGCCTTTGATTGGCTAAACTTTGTAATTGATGCAGACCTTCTCTGACTTGTCTCTCTCAGGAAACAATAGCCTAACAAGTGTTGTTTGGTTAGAACAACTTCTGCACAAAGTGTTCAAGTCCAAAACTCTACCAGAAAGAACACCTTTCCTTGAGACTGATTCATTTCCATTTTTGATACCTCCACCCTTCACCTCCCCCTTGCACACTTATCTAGCATAATATCTTAGACAATTCATATTAGCCAATTAATCACCACAATTAAAAAGAATAAAATAGTCTCTCTCATTTTCAATATGAGATTAAATATTTTCACTAACTCCTCATCTTCTATATTCACTCTCACCTCCACCCTTCACCTCCCCCTTGCGCACGTATCTAGCCCAATATCTGAGACAATTTATATTAGCCCATTAATAATCACAATTAAAAAGAACAAAATAGTCTCTCTCATTTTCAATGTTGGATTAAACATTTTCATTAACTCCCACATTTTTACATTTATGTTGTAATATTTATTCATTTTAATTAATTAATATTAAAATGCTCCAACAAAATGTATATTAGATTTGTCAATGTTAGGTTCATATTTTTCATGTGTTAGCATATCATTTGACAAAACACACTTTACTTGTATTTGGGTAGTTCTAAGTGAATTCTAGAATATTATGAAGTATCTCTTGTTACT
This sequence comes from Quercus ilex subsp. ballota, assembly GCA_032727855.1. Lineage (NCBI taxonomy): Eukaryota > Viridiplantae > Streptophyta > Magnoliopsida > Fagales > Fagaceae > Quercus > Quercus ilex. The sequence continues at coordinate 15,464,521 of CM064916.1, read as the reverse complement.
ATATCAAGTGGTATTATTAAAGACATGAAGAATGCATAAAGAAACAAGTGAGAAAAACTGAAAATAGTAAACCTCGACACAAGTCTCAACACAAACTCGATGCAAGACTCCTATCGAAAATTAATGAGGAATCTCGATACCTCTCGATCTATCGAGTTTTGCAAATTTAGAATTTTCAGATATGTTTTTCGGCCCATGATAACTTGGACTTCTAGGGTTTCGTTCACTAAACTTCTAAGAGATAAAAAAAAGGGTTTATTTTGAAGTCATCACAAGACACAGTGATTCAATTAGAGAATCTATGCACTTATTGTAAAGCTACTGCGTTCTTATATGCCTTAGGGTTTTGTGACCAATTGATTCTTTCTCTACAAGTGTATTAAAGAATTTTGCATCCAACAACAAGTTTCAAGTTGCTGAGAGTTAGTCACATGCTAAGATCTGTGCAAAGGGAAGAAGTCTTTACAAAATCAAGACTAATTGGGGATTGGCGTAAGGATTCAAGTCATTCAATTATAAGTTAATACTTTGGGATAGACCAAGTTTGGGATAAGATTCCTTATACTTGTAATTTCTTGATTTTGATTAGTAATTCATAGGAGTGGTGACATGAAAATCACTTGGTGGGGTTTCTATTTGGTGAGAGGTTTTCCCTATTAGTCAACAAATTACTGTGTCAAATTTACTTTCCGTTGTACTCTAGATTACTTAGTGATTTGTTCGTGCCTCCATGATTTTGCATTTAATTTGACCAAATTAATTAATTTGGGTAATTGAATTAATTAACTTAGGTAAATCTATAATCCAACAGTCAAGAGTCTTGTAGTTTAGCGGCATTGTTTGTTCTTGCCCTTTGAATATGTACTCTCTTATTGTATGTAATAACTATTCAATTATACGAAGAGGAAAAAAAATGTATAATAGGTTTAAATTTTGAGTGACATTCGCGTTGTTATGATAATTATAATTATAATTATTTTGAGTTTGACATTCATATTCATTTTACAGATTTTTTTTTTTTTAAAATTATAGAAAAGCGTTGAACCATTCACATTTTTGTTTTTTATTTTTTTATTTTTTATTTTATTATAAGAAGTTGCAAGGTTGTACCATTCACATTACTGATATAGTTTTCTCATAAAAAATAAAAAATTACTGATAAAGTATTATAGTACTGGCAATAATTTTAAATGAGCTCCTGGTCCTAGGTGTTCATGGTTGACGGTTCATCGCACATGTAGTTTTCTAAAATTATAAAATGGGCCAATGGGTCTTATGACCCGCGACTGGTTGTGGGTCACTAGTTAGGCCATGGTGCAATATAGCCCAATCCGGATTTTGGTCAAGAGTTTTTTTTTTTGAAGAAATTTTGGTCAAGAGTTGAGTGTTCCTTCACAAGTTTTTTTTTTAAAATAATTTTTTTTAATTTTTTTTTATATATATTATCCTTTGGCCTAATGATAGTTGTAGGGTCAGTTTTTGCAGCCCAAGCCCAAGGAAATATGGATTCGGAGCTCACTGAGCCCAAAACAATAAATTTTGTAGAGAGTGGGTGAAAGAGCTAGGCTAATAATGAAAATAACAGTATTAAACGGCAACACCAATGGGAGGATTTGGGTTAATATGTCCTCGGACTGATATGAGTGCCATGTCCGAAAATGTGCTTTTCATTGATAATTTAAGATTACAATTCTTGGAGCTACAGTAATCAAATATATTCTTTTTCTCCCCCTTCTATCAGAGGCCCCCTTCCCTTATATAGCACTGCCTTCCTACATCTTCTCCGTCCACTTGTTCATCATCCAGGCGTCCACTTGAGGGCATGTCCCATCACCCCACTCTTAGCCTTATGTGAGTGGTGGTAGCTGAGAAAGCACTGTTCAGGGGTCTTGTCCACATAAATGCGGCCAGAAAGGTAGGTGCATTGCATTAAATGTGGTGGCTGAAGTATGCCCCCTTGATATTTCTCTGTTCCCATTATCTTTACGTGTGTCTAAGGTTCCTTTCTCTCTTAACACTTGTCACACAGATCGCTTGAACCTCCCATGCTCGTGTTGGATCAAACCTCTTCGGATCCGAAGATGTTGGACTACTCGGACATATGAACATCTCCTCGGATAGTACACGTGTTCATCTCAAGGCATTCTCCTTTGACATGGGCCGGACTGAAGGCCTCGCCTCCTCGGAAGAAAAGTGTTCCTCATTCAGGGCCTTGGGCCCAATAAGTTGGGTTGGGTTTTTCTCCCCCCACATTAGCCCCTCAAAATTGTATTTTTTCATTCGCATCCGAAGAGAAAAAGTAGGATTTTGACTTGCCACGGAGCAAAGGCTTGCAAACAGGCAAATTTGAACTGGCACGTGCATAAATGTAGGAACTGTCGCTTCATTAATGCTGCTGCGGTTTCCTCATTCCCCAGGCGCTGCATTAATTGCACCAGGTGGCGCTTTGTCCTTCAGATCCAGTGGTAACTGACTGATCCAACGGCTGTGGTTTTTCTTCGAAATTTGGGCGGGAGTGCCCCTGACTCTTCGTTTGACCCCGTATAAAGCTTCAGAGGTCATTATTTCTTCCGCACTTTGCAAATCTTCAGACGCTCCAGAGAGAAACAGACGCGCCGCTCCATCCAAACCTCTGAGTCGCTGCTTTCAGGTCTTCCCAGAGTCATCAAGAACCCTCCTACAAGCCTGAAATCTTCTTTCCGATTTAGTCCCGGTGAGTCATCGTTCACCAAGCCATTTAGTTTTCTCTTCGGCCAACAGTTTCGTCTAAGCACCATGGGAAAGCTTGAGTACATGGTGGATACCCCTGAGCGACTAGAAGCATTTAGGGCCACGTATCGCATACCTCCCAACGTGGGTGTGAGGTATTGCCCCCCAGAAAAGATTCTAACAGACCGGAAGACGGGAGAAGTAGTTATTCCCCTTATCGCCTTCAAAGAAGGGGGAATGACCATTCCTATGGGTCCCATCACCATTAGCTATCTCCGAAACCATAGGCTCACTCCCTGGCAGTGCGCACCCAACATGTTTAGGATTCTAGGGGCCATTGAGGACCTTAACCTTCACCTAGGATTGGGCCTCACCTGGCTCGACGTAGTACATCTGTACGAATGCCATAGCCAGCGAGACGCGGGATATTACTTGAAATCCCGGTCGGACGTGGTCAGGCTCATTTCTTGCCTCCCCAAATCCAACAAAGGGATGAAAGACGACTATGTGATCGTCTCGGGCGCATGGCATGACGGCCATCACTGCCCAACCAAGCATGGAAAGCCAGGTGGGCCATGTTAGATTTAGGCACACTAACTATAGTCCCAGGGTCCTCGTCCTTTAATCGTTTTTGGTTTCCTTTGTACTACTATTTGCGAGTCTCTAACATAGCTTTGCTGTGCCTTGGAACAGATAAAAACTTCGTAGCTCCTCGGCTAAGTCTTACGAACGTCGCCGCCCTCAATTTCCTGTTGAGATCTGAGATTTTTGTGAGCGAGGACGGACAGCTCCGATCGGCTCCTCTTATTCTGGGCTACACAGGAAATCCAAAGGGTTTCCAACCAGTCGGCAACGCAATTGTCCAAGGAGACCGCCGCCTTGCCCGTATTGACGTTGGTCAGAAGGGTTTTTTGGCGTCATATGATCTAGAGCCCGTACCACATCCACGCCCTCAAGCTATACCCCCTCTCGTCCAACCACTCCAGCAAGTCCCTCTCGGACAGGCAGCTGAAGGCAAAGGGGTCGGTTCTTCCACCTCCTCGCTAGAGGAACAGATAGATAGATTCCAGTTTGGGGGCGAGGGTTCAAGAGCCGATCGAGTGATAGAGGTTTCGGACGCTGAGGAGGATACCGACAAGCAATCGGGCATTCACCTTAATCTATTAGCTGCTCATTCTGAAGGCTCTTCGGACGACAATATGGACCTGAGGAGTTTGATGAAAGGCAGGGGGAAAAAACCCGAGCAGAAAGATGCTGGGTCGTCAAAAATAGTAGTGACACTGCCTCCAGCGTCCACGCAGGTTCCTGACCCAAGTCTGAAGCCCATTCCGGACTTAAAGAAGAAAAGGCCCCACGTTGAGGTTGGGGAAAAACAAAAGCTGCCAGACAAGGGAGCTAAGCAGCAGAAAGTGGTGGACAGCCGAGCCTATAGGGCTTCATCCACTGAAAGCCGAGAAGAGGCTTTTGTGGCAAATGTACGCCGAGGGGGAGGACCGAGAATCTGGTCTCCCAAGTTGGAGCTGGAGGGCGCTCCAATCCTGTGGGATACCTCCCTCAGGAATTATGACGGAGGGAGGGCAGGCTATGTCGCCGAAGCCTTGCAGCAACCACTCCTCCTTCCCCACGACATGGAGTCCTACAGGCGCTTCAACCAGCAGGAGCTCTTCATGTCTCTTAAGAGGGACCTAGCCATGGTAAGTGCACCATTTATGAGTTTAAGTTTTATACTTGATTGGCTTCGTTTTTCTTCTTAACAGTGAAAGTGTTGTCATGCAGATTACTCAGCAAGTCTATGTGGCTGAGGGGTTGAACAAGGAGTCCTGGATCAAAGCCCAAGCAGCAATCCAGTCCCAGCATGAAGCAGAGGCATCCCTTGGAAAGCTGAAGGAGGAGCATTCTCAAATGTCCGAGGAGCATTCTCAAATGTCCGAGGAGCTTAAAGAGGCGATCTCCCAGAAGCGAAGCCTCAATGCTGGGCTTAAAAATGTTGAAAAACAGGTCGAGGAGCAGCGAAAACTGCTGAATGCCTCGGAGGTTAATTTGGCGACCGAACGGGAGCTGGTGAAAGGACTTAGGACCGAGCTGCAAAAGGCTAGGGATAACGCCAAAGCAGCCGAGTAAAAGGTTCAATTGGCCAAGGAGTCAATTGAAACCGAGAAGAAGGCAGCGTACCAGTTGGGGGCAGATGTGAAAGCGCGGGAACTCACTGAGCAGTTTGCCTCTGTTTGTCGCGAGTACTGCGACAAAACCTGGGAAAAAGCCTTGGACGCAGCTGGGGTACCCTCGGACTCTCCCTTGAGGTTACCTGGGAGCATCTACTATGATCCTGATATCCAAGAAATCCCAGTGGATGATCTATCTGCCCCCCAGCCTCCTGAGGCTTCTGGGCCAAGCCAGGCCGACCAGGCTCCTCCGTCCACCCTTGGTGCAAGCAAGGAAACTGGTCAGCCAGGCGCTAAAGATAAGCCAGCTGAACCAGCCAAAGGAAAAGACCAAGGGTCAGGCGGAGAGAAAATTTCTTCTGAGCCCAAGGAAAAGCGTACTGAAACTACTGCTCGGACAAGCCAGGCTGCTGACCCCGTGCTTCCTCCAGCGAAAGAATAGATATATAGGGTTTTTATTTTGCACTTACACTTTTGTTCTTTATTTAAGAAATTGTAGTCCTTTCTTTCTTGTTTTGCTGATTAAGTACATACTTTTCGTTGAATGGAATGGCTCCCTATTTGTCTTTTGATGTCTTTGATACATGCTTTATCACTTACTATTGCCGTACATACAATCATACATTGCAATTGTGACATGATAATATAAATAACTTGACTGATACATCATAATGGTGGTGTGAGTAATTAAAATTGAAAAGGATAGGCCGAGTAAGAGTTATTGACGAGAAATGATTAGAATAAGTGCATACGCGAGTTTCGCATGTCCTTCCAAGTAAAACATAAGTTATTACCCCTCGGTTTCGCACTAAACGTAACAGAGGAAGACATTTATAACTTAGAACCAATTTAAACTCAATCAGGAATTTTAGCACTAAAAACCCCAGTAACAACAACTGCGCGGGGGGGGTATCGACTAACCTGTCGTTTGGTTCAAGGATTATGGGGTTTGACTGTATTCGTGTGTCAACTAACCCTAATCACCTGGTCCGAGGACTACAGGCATGATAGGATTTAAGTTTAAACACTAGAGAACTGTAACTGAGTGCTAACTAACCCAAATCATCTGGTCCGAGGACTACATGCATGATTGGATTTAAGTTTAAACACTAGAGAACTGTAACTGAGTGCTAACTAACCCAAATCATCTGGTCCGAGGACTACAGGCATGATTGGATTTAAGTTTAAACACTATAGAGATGTAACTGAGTGCTAACTAACCTAAATCATCTGGTCCGAGGACTACATGCATGATTGGATTTAAGTTTAAACACTATAGAACTGTAACTGAGTGTTAACTAACCCAAATCATCTGGTCCGAGGACTACATGCATGATTGGATTTAAGTTTAAACACTAGAGAACTGTAACTGAGTGCTAACTAACCCAAATCATCTGGTCCGAGGACTACACGCATGATTGGATTTAAGTTTAAACACTATAGAACTGTAACTGAGTGCTAACTAACCCAAATCATCTGGTCCGAGGACTACACGCATGATTGGATTTAAGTTTAAACACTAGAGAGAATACTTTATGCAGAGAATTGACACATCTGTTGAAGGAGAGACTTGGTCAATAAAAGTACCTCTTGAGGTTATTTACATTCCATGGGCGCGGTATTACATGACCATCTAGGTCTTCTAAGAAATATGCCCCAATGCCTGCTCCTGAGGTAATACGATATGGTCCTTCCCAATTGGGTCCAAGTTTTCCCCAAGCCGGGTTTTTTGCAGTGCCTACAACTTTCCTCAACACTAGATCACCAGGCTCTAGTGGCCTCAACTTTACGTTAAAATCATAGCCTTGCCTGAGTTTCTGTTGATAATGTGCCAGCCGAACCATTGCATTCTCCCTCCTTTCCTCAATCAAATCTAAACTCCTCTGTAGTTGCTCATCGTTATCGGCCGGACTGAATGAACTAGTTTTCATCGTTGGGAACCCGGTTTCCAAAGGGATGACTGCTTCAGCCCCATAGGTCATTGAGAAGGGTGTCTCTCCAGTAGACCTGCGAGGTGTAGTTCTGTAAGCCCAAAGTACGTGCGGCAGTTCGTCTACCCATTTGCCCTTTGCATCATCTAACCTCTTCTTTAAGCCATTTAGTATGACCTTGTTGATGGCTTCTGCCTGTCCATTACCCTGGGGATAGGCTGGAGTGGAGTATCTGTTCAAAATTCCCAGCTCACTGCAGTAGTTCCTAAATGCCCTGCTATCAAACTGCAAGCCGTTGTCCGAGATGAGAGTGTGAGGAACTCCAAACCGGGTGACAATATTCTTCCACACGAACTTTTGCACATCAACGTCTCTGATATTGGCTAAGGGCTCAGCTTCAACCCATTTGGTGAAGTAGTCTGTTCCGACCAGGAGGTACTTCTTGTTTCCTGCAGCTTTGGGGAAGGGTCCCACAATATCCAAACCCCATTGGGCGAAAGGCCATGGGCTAGATAGCGGATTAAGTTTTCCCCCTGGCTGGTGAATGTTTGGAGCGAAGCGCTGACATTGATCACACTTTTTAGCGTATTCGTGTGCCTCCTTTTGCATGTTAGGCCACCAATAGCCTTGGGTGAGGGCTCGGTGAGCCAAGGACCTGCCTCCAGTGTGGCTCCCACAGATTCCTTCGTGCAGCTCTTCTAGCAACGTCTCAGTTGCCTCGGGATGCATGCATAACAAGTATGGCCCCGAGTAGGAGCGTCTGTACAGTTTCTGGTCCTCGGATAACCAGAACTTAATCGCCTTCCTTCGAATTTTATCAGCTTCTCCCCTGTCTTCAGGCAATACATCTTCTTTGAGAAATCTGACTAGAGGGTCCATCCAGCATGGCCCGGCTCTGACCTGGTGAACCTGAACTGCCCCTGACTTCGCTTCTGTAGGCCTGTGCAAGTCCTCGACGAGGATGACCCTCGGAAGGTCTTGTGCCGAAGAGGTGGCAAGCGTCGCCAGGGAGTCAGCATGTGAGTTGCCACTCCTAGCGATGTGCAGCAAACTGAAAAAGTCGAACCCTGACTGCAGCTGTTTAACACGACCCAGGTACCCCTGCATTCTTTCGTCCTTTGCCTCAAACTCGCCTTGTACTTGTCCTACAACCAATCCTGAGTTCGAGAACAATTCCACGGACTTCCCCCCCATTTTATGGACCATGGTCATCCCCATCAGTAGGGCCTCATACTCCGCCTCATTATTCGTTGCCGAGAAGCCCAGCCTTAATGATTTCTCGATGGTGATTTTCTCGGGGGATATCAGTACCAGCCCAACTCCAGATCCTTTTTGGTTTGCCGCGCCATCCACGTACACTTCCCAGTGGGAGGGATTCTGTTGGGAGATCAGGCCAACTGATTTTTCATCCATGCCTAACGTGGGCTTTACTTCTTCTAACTGGGGCTCCGTGAACTCAGTCACCAAATCTGCGAGGACCTGTCCCTTGACCGATGTGCGGGGCATATATCTTATATCGAAAGCCCCTAAGATTGTACCCCACTTGGCAATCCGACCGGTGTAGTCAGCACTTCGGAGTATAGCTTTGAGTGGGAGTTGTGTGAGAACGATGACCGTGTGGACTTGGAAGTAATGGGGCAGCTTCCGTGTGCCTAGCACTACTGCCAGGATAGCCTTCTCTAGAGGCAAATAGCGAATCTCGGCCTCATGCAGCGACTTGCTTACGTAATAAACAGGCCTTTGCACACCAGAATCTGATCGTATCAACACCAGGCTCACTACATAGGGGGCTACAGCTATGTAGGCGAACAGTACCTCATCAGGCTCAGGACTGGACATGATAGGTGGCCGAGCCAGATAATCCTTGAGTTGCTGGAATGCAGAAGCACATTCCTCAGTCCATTCGAATCCCTTCCACTTGTTGAGCAGGGAGAAAAAGGGACGACACCTGTCTGCTGATCTAGAGATGAACCGATTGAGGGCAGCGGTCATTCCGGTTAGCTTCTGAACCTCCTTGGGGTTCCGAGGAGCTCGTAGATCGTTGATGGCCTTTATCTGGTCGGGGTTGACTTCGATTCCTCTGTGCGTGACCATGTATCCCAAAAATTTTCCGGACCCTACCCCAAACGAGCACTTAGAAGCATTCAATCGTAGCTTGTACTTTCGTAGAATCCCAAAGGTAGTTTCAAGGTCCTTCACATGCTCGGCTATAACTTTGCTCTTCACCACCATGTCATCTATGTAAACCTCGATATTCTTGCCCAGCTGTGGCTCGAACATCCTCGTCATCATCCTCTGGTAGGTAGCTCCCGCGTTCTTCAAGCCAAACGGCATTACTTTATAGTGGTAGTTGCCAACAGGGGTGACAAATGCAGTCTTCTTCTGGTCATCCGGGGCTAATGGTATCTGGTGATAGCCTTGGAAGGCGTCTAGGAAGCTCATCCGAGGGTGGCCGACAGTGGCATCGACCAGCTGATCTATTTTTGGCATTGGGAACGGATCTTTTGGGCATGCCCTATTCAAATCCGTGAAGTCTACGCATACTCGCCACTTCCCACTCTTCTTCTTCACCACCACGGTATTTGCTAGCCATTCGGGATAAAAAACTTCTTTGATAGCCCCGGCCACTTTGAGTTTCGCTACTTCGTCTCTTACTGCATCAGCATGCTCCTTGGACGGGCGCCGAATAGGCTGTTTCTTGGGGGTGATCAGTGGATTCACCTTCAAGTGGTGGCATATAAACTCCGGGTCTACCCCTGGGGCCTCGTAAGGACTCCAGGCAAACACGTCGAGATTTCGCTTAAGGAACTGTACCAGCTCTTCCTTCTCTTGAAGAGGAAGCTGAGATCCGACTTGAAAGAACCTATCAGGATCATCTCCAATGACCACTTTTGTTAGATCCTCACATCGAGTGCCTTCACCTGGTTCTGCAAAGGGCAATCCCCGAGACTGTAGTTGCTATGAATCCCTCCCGGCTGCGTCCGAGGACTCGGTTGTGGTCTTATGCTGAATGGCAGCTACCAAGCACTGACGAGCAACAGACTGGTCTCCTCGGATCTCACGTACCTGCCCTTCTGACGGATATTTGACCTTTTGGTGCAAAGTAGAGGGAACAGCCCCTAGTGCGTGAATCCAAGGTCTGCCCACGAGTGCCGTATAGGGCGAATATGCATCCACAACTATGAAATCCAACTCCACCACCTCGGTGCCAGACTGCACTGGTAAGCGTATCCGACCTTTCGGAATGACAGGCCTTCCTTCAAAGCTCAAAAGGGGGGAATCGTACGGCGTCAGGTCCTGGGGCTTTAGGCCTAGCCCCTTGTAAAGGTCTGGGTACATTACCTCCACATCACTGCCCTGGTCCACCATCACCCTCTTTACATCGTACCCTCCTATCCTGAGGGTGATAACTAGTGCATCATCATGGGGTTGGATGGTGCCAATCATGTCTTCGTCGGAGAATCCCATGACCAACGGGGCACCACACTTAGTTCTTTTAGGTCCTCGGCTTGACTCCCCTACGGGTGGCCGACCTACTGACATGATTTTCAATGGCCAGGATCCTGTTCTTCCTGGCGCGGCGAAGACGACGTTTATAGTCCCTAGCGGCGGCTTTGGGGGGTCGTCTCTGCGTGGCCCTAGTCCCGTCTGCCCTCGGCCGCTGGAGGGATGTAGGAGGTGTTTCAATTTACCGTCGCGGACCAGTTGGTCCAGGTGATCCCACAGGCTCCTACAATCCTCCGTGGTATGCCCATGGTCTTGATGGTATTGGCAGTACAGATTATAGTTGCGTTTCTCGGGGTTTCCTATCATCTTGTTCGGCCACCTGAAGAATGATTCGTTCTTGATCTTTTCCAGGACCTGGTGTACTGGCTCTTTGAACACGGTGTTGACCGGTTGAGGGTTCATCGATCCTGATTGTGCGGCAAAATCCCTCCGTGGTTTATTATAATTGTAACGGTCCGACCGCGAGTCCCTCCTCTCCTGAGAGATAACCTTGTCCTTTCCCTTACCCTGCTGCTGATCTTCTTCAACCCTCTTATACTTCTCTACGCGGTCCATTAGCTGACGCACGTTTGCGATCGGTTTGCCAGATAGAGATGCCCTCAAACCGTGATCAGTAGGGAGGCCGAGCTTGAATGTGCTGAGGGCCATTGCATCATTGTTACCTTCTACCTCATTGAACATCTCCTAGTACCTGTCTGAATATGCCTTCAAGGATTCACCTTCCTGCATGAACAAGGATAGCAGGGAAGAGAAAGGTCTGGCCACTCTTCGGCATGTGACAAAACGGGAGCCGAATGCCTGAGTGAGCTCTTTGAAGGAGTTGATGGAGCCTGCCGTCAAGCCGTCGAACCATCTCATGGCCACAGGCCCCAGACTGGAAGGGAAAACCTTGCACATCAGGGTTTCGTCTCTGGCGTAGACAGCCATCCTTTGGTTAAAATGACTCACATGCTCTACGGGGTCAGTCTTACCATTATAGATGGTAAACGTTGGCTGGTTAAAGCGCCGAGGGAGTCTAGCCTCCTCTATCCTGCGCGTGAAGGGCGACTTAGATATCTGGTTTAAAGCCCTGTTCATGGCATCGTTCTCCATGTCCTCGCGTGATGGACTTCTACGTTGCCTCTTACGATGGGATTCCTCTTCATAAGTGTAAGACTCGCTGGCTGGGGTCTTGGATTTGTGCTGATAAGAGACATCTCGCTCATCATCAAGATCATCCTCAGAGTATGAGGAAGCCCGTCTCCTCTTTGCATGGCGCAGCTCTCTCTTTAATTTTTCTACTTCCAGTTGCAAGTCGCGGTTTTTCTTTGCGTGGGATACGTGACTTCCGCTCTGTGATTGGCCCTGGCTAAGGCGCACTGTGTGTACGCTACCTTCATGATTTTGTCTCCTCTCTAGGTTGGCAAAATGGTCCACGTGTTGGGATGCCCTGGATTCTGCTTGTTGTTCACCTTGTCCTGCCATCATCAACTGTTGCTTTCACTCTGGCACAAGCTCTCCCCACAGACGGCGCCAATTGTAGGGTCAGTTTTTGCAGCCCAAGCCCAAGGAAATATGGATTCGGAGCTCACTGAGCCCAAAACAATAAATTTTGTAGAGAGTGGGTGAAAGAGCTAGGCTAATAATGAAAATAACAGTATTAAACGGCAACACCAATGGGAGGATTTGGGTTAATATGTCCTCGGACTGATATGAGTGCCATGTCCGAAGAGGTGCTTTTCATTGATAATTTAAGATTACAATTCTTGGAGCTACAGTAATCAAATATATTCTTTTTCTCCCCCTTCTATCAGAGGTCCCCTTCCCTTATATAGCACTGCCTTCCTACATCTTCTCCGTCCACTTGTTCATCATCCAGGCGTCCACTTGAGGGCATGTCCCATCACCCCACTCTTAGCCTTATGTGAGTGGTGGTAGCTGAGAAAGCACTGTTCAGGGGTCTTGTCCACATAAATGCGGCCAGAAAGGTAGGTGCATTGCATTAAATGTGGTGGTTGAAGTATGCCCCCTTGATATTTCTCTGTTCCCATTATCTTTACGTGTGTCTAAGGTTCCTTTCTCTCTTAACACTTGTCACACAGATCGCTTGAACCTCCCATGCTCGTGTTGGATCAAACCTCTTCGGATCCGAAGATGTTGGACTACTCGGACATATGAACATCTCCTCGGATAGTACACGTGTTCATCTCAAGGCATTCTCCTTTGACATGGGCCGGACTGAAGGCCTCGCCTCCTCGGAAGAAAAGTGTTCCTCATTCAGGGCCTTGGGCCCAATAAGTTGGGTTGGGTTTTTCTCCCCCCACAATAGTCATTGCACAAAATTTTCCTTAAAACTTGTTTGGCGTAACCTCCTTCAACTTATCATGTTGTAGTTTATAAAACAAATTTTGTGTATTAAATCACATACTTTATTAGATCATTTAAGTCACATGAATATTAAGTAGGTCATGTGATTAAAAGCAGTGACAGAGTCAGGATTTTAATTTAGGGGGGTAAGATTAAAAAGAGTAGCGATAGTTACAAACTATGTGTATATGACACAAAGCTGAAATCATGTTCACAATTTCAATTCTAATTGCAAAAAGGTTAAAACTCGATTTCACTATTTCATAATTGTAATTGAAATTGTGTTTTCAAAACATGATATTCATGCTCGAGTGTGTATGACAATATAATTCAACGGGTGCAACAATAACTAATGAGATTAAAAACACAATTAATCCAAAAATATTAATTGAGATAAAAATAGCTGACTTTATTGACAAAGAAAAATATCTATACAGCCCCAATAATAGTCTTAGCCATGTGACAACAAAATAGCCAAATCATGCTAGTTTAAACGAACTTTTTCTATTACATTCATAACATTTGAACCAATTAGCTCCAACAAAAAAAACCTCTGCTATAGATGACTTCGGTTAGATCTACAAAACACCTTTGAAAATGATGCAACCTTAAGCACATCTTTAAAACCAGCAAGGATTTCCTCTAACCACTTCACATTCAGAGCTTCAAAGAGATAAGGGTGCCAACGTGAAAGTCCCCTGTTTCATGGCTTTAAAACATAGTGTATTTCCCAACTTTTGAAACTTTGCAGCAACAACAACCTGTTGTCCCATAAATCCATGGATTAGCTAGCCAAGATTCCCTCAAAAATATTGAATTTCAATTATTGTTAAACACGAAAAGTGCCATGAGACTTTTAATAATTATCAGAAAAAGAAAAACAACTGTGAGTCTATTATTAAGTTATCTGTTTTTTTTTTTTTTCTTTTTAAATAATATGTAACACTTATCTCTTCTTAGCCAAAAAAAAAAAAAAAGAAGTGTAATACTTATCTCTTGACTCTTGGTTAGAGAGAGCAAACTAGTCTAAAAAATCTGGTAAAGGTGACAAAATAAACTTTAGACTCGTATATTAAAGGAGTGAATTCTTATTTGAGTTGTTATGTAATAAGTCGGAGGAACTTTCCACCAAAAAAGTTTGTAGGAAAATACTTGCCCACTTAATTTTGATAGCTATAATTGTACAAACAGGTACAATGGAAGAACCATTCACACTATTAGGCTATTAGTATTAGCTCTTTAACAGTTCAGTTAAAAAGCTTTATTTTCTATTAATACACACATGCATAAGATACTTTACTTTATGTATTATATTTAAGTGCTTTCTATTGTGGAGATGCTAAATAAGGCTGACAACTCTAACAAATTATTTTCTCCTTTACTTCTTGACTGCAGATCTCTCATGGTAAGTCTCACACAGGTTCGGGTAGCTCATGTTTTTAGAGAAGCGAATAGGTATGCTGATTTTTTTGGCTAAGAAATGATGTTTTATGGGGGAGGATTTTGTTATCTTTGATGTTTCCCCTACGGATGAATTAAATAGATTACTTCTATCTGATAGTAATTGTCTGTACTGTTATAGGTTGGTTGCCAATACTTTGACCTCTGTGGCCAATATGTAGCCCTTTCTTGTTGAATATCATGCCTGTTAACAAAAAAATATATATTTAAGTACTTTTTATTTATTTATTTCATTCACACCCACACGGGCCACACACTACTAATTGAATGTCAAGATCGACCAACTCATGACCAAGTTGTCACTCAACAGTTGAGATTGACCTCTCAATAACTATGGACGGCTAGGTTGGCCACTCCATGACCGTGATTGTCCGCTCAATGACCAAGATCAGCCAACCTACAACTTAATTGCCCATCCAATAATATCAAGCTAGGCCACTCGATGATACTGATGACTGGAGAGAGAGTTAGTGCCGTACTAAAGCTTTTAGACTTTTTGGCGAGGATCATGGTCTTTTTAGTTTGGGATTATGACCTTTTAGATTTCTTAGGGCACTTTATTAATAAATTTTCTTAAATTTTAATTATTTTTTTTATGATTTAAGAGTCTAAATTCTGCCATATTAGCATTCCACTAATAATACTCTTAAAATAATTAGAAGAGAAATGATATGTTCATAATATTTTCACAATATTTTACAACAAATCCTAAATGACAAGTGTTACTGGTTGTTATTGTTGGGATAAAAAAGTAATCTTAGTGTTAGGTTCAAATTTGAACCAATAACAACTAACCACCTGTAATTTATTGTGAAAATGTTGTAAAAATATTGTGGATATAGTATCTCTCATAATATAATAATGTTGCAAATAAAATAATTAAAATTATTGTCAGTAGAATGTTGACATGATAAAATCTAGACCATTAAATCATTAAAGAATGGTTAAAATTTAAGAAAATCTATTTAATAGAGTACTGTAAAAAACCTAAAAGATTTGAGGCTAAATATATTTGGCTAAGAGAATCTCCAACATGCTCTTTATACATTGTTTTCCCGAATCTTGGAAGTGAAGTCATAAATCCTCTGACAGACTCATTACTCATAATTTTAAAATTTTTTTTTTGGTTAACAGGCGTTGTATTCAACAAAGGAAGAAGTTACAAACTAGCCACAGAGGCCAAAGTATTGGCAACCTGCCTATAACAGTACATACCATTTCTATCAAATACAAGTAATCTATCTAATTCATCTGAGGGGGCAACATCAAAGAAAACAAAATCCTCCCTCATGCAACATCCATTTTTAGCCAAAAAATTAGCACACCTATTCGCCTCTCTAAAAATATGTGCTACCCGAACTTGTGTGAATCTTGCAAGCCCATAATTCAGCCATTACACTAGTAGTGTACCTGATTGACCTCGAATATCCTTTAATCCATCCCCCTTTGCTGTTCCTGATTAAGCCTCCACCACCGCCTTGCCTGGGTTCCCAAGCGAGGCCCCATCAGTGTTTAGTTTATACCAACCCGGTAGAGGTTTAGACCATTTGACAAGGATGACAGCTCCGGCAGAAACCTGTTTAGCCTTACTTACACAATAGTAATACTCTTTAGCTTGGCTAAGGCACACCTTATCCAGTGAGGGATTTGGAATAGAGTTTTCAAACACAACTCTATTTCTATTTCTCCAAAGATTCCAAACAGCAAAAAGGAATAGAAAACACCAAGGAATGGTCCCTTTATACCTCACTTCACTCAAGCAATTGCTTTTTAGCCAAACCTCAAGGCTGTCAGCAAATGAATTCACGTGAGGAGGAGGGACTTCTAGGTATAATATTCAATTTCTCTCTGTCTCTCTTGAATTAAATAAAAAGAAAGAATGAAGAATGAACAAAGAAATTAATAATATTTTAATTGGATAGAAAGGAATATAGTCTGTTTTTTTTTTTTTTTTTTTTTTTTTTTTTTTTTTCTGTTTTTGCTAAACAAGAATATAGTCTGTTAGTTAGACTTAACATATGTAGTCATCAGAACATTCTAAGAAATGAGAAATTAGCATTACTTGTATTTGAATAGTAGGTAAGTAAAATATAAAAATTATTTTATTTTCTTTAAATTTGGACTAGAAAATAGTGGCGATGATAGAGATACCCAAACTTATGTTGGACAAACTCTTGTCAACTATTCTAAAATTTTCCTTGCATGATACAGAACTTACTATCTTTCTAGAAATCTTATGTTGGACAAACTCGTCAACTATTCTAAATTTAATTGCTTATGCAATAAACGATCACTGCATGGAATTTGCATGAAAAACAAACATTGACAAGCATGCTCACACAAAATGTGAGAAATATCATCTCCTTTAGACTCAGTCACCATACCTTGTGCATTTCTGCATGGAGGCTATTAGCCTATGATTAGATGGTGTTAAGCTAAAGCAGTCACAGGGCAACTCTCCTTTGGCAAATCAATGGGATGAAATTTTGGTAGCTCTACATGTTAATCAATCCCCATTACATGCCAAGGAATAGACGCCCTATAACTGGTTTGCTTATATTGAAACCAATTTCCTTCTAATGCATATACTGCCTAGCTAGAACTGCTTCTGGGTTTTGCAAGTGACACCTAAACATGGCTTTTTATGCACTTCAATTGCACTTGACTGAAACAATAAACCATTGAAACAATGGCATATGCTTATGGATATCCTAGGGGGATCTGCTTTTCTTTTTATTTTTGTTTTGAGGGAAAGGGGGCAGGGTTTTTGTACCTTCCATTACCAAACCAATTGCATATAAGATTCTTTGTTGCTTTGAATGTGAGAACGGGAAGTGGAAAAAAGCAGCTGAGCTGAGAGGAGAATCAGGTTATGCTCCACATTGTGAAGCTAAGAGGGACCTTACTTGACCGCATATCCTCGTGTCATATTCTTTTCCTCTAATCTTTTGCTTTATAGCTTTTCAGCAAAACCTTTGCTTTGATTTACATTTTTTCCTTTTGTGACAAAACCATTTCAATCATAAAATGAAAAACCATTAGGAATTCCTAAGTAGAAACAAGCTTCGGTGCAATGATACCTTTGATGCAATGTCACTAGTGAAAAGAATCATAATTCTTCCAGGGTTCTTACCATTATCATCCATGATGCCTAATCTGTACTGCCTGGTTCAGTAGTAACAATCTCTCTTCTCCTTCTACTCCATCAAGACATATTTGTGAAAACTTGATTCCATCAAAATAGTGTAAACATGATTAGCAATAAATTATACATTAAGAAAAGGCCAAAAACACTTGAACAGTGTGGCAACTGATCCATAGGTATATGAAGATTGATCAATCATCAACAGGGTCAAGTCCAAGATTCTTAGGTTTGATAGTTGGGTATACTCTAGTTTTACCTGAGCCATATATATCTTATCCAACTTTTTTTTGACTAGGACGTTTCATGGGAGAAATCAAGACTCATTGGCTCTATAGGCAAAAGCATTTATCTTTACAAATTTCCCAAATATTTTCCATTTGAAAATATTGCATTTGTACGTCAAGCGTTTTTAGGTGTTTAAAATGTATATATAACATTAGCATTGATTTTCGCACACTCCTTATCGTAAATTATCAATTTCAAGTTTTAAATATGGACATTAATAAAAAAAAATGTGGATATTACATTTGAAATTATAAACATTGTATGTACGGAGTGTACATCAACAAATGTTAGAGAACAATTACCGATATAATAACATACTACCAACTGCACACTATATAAACCAATTTTTGTATAGTTAGAAAATTCCATGCCGGCCTATGTTGACAATTGGGCAAAAATACTTATTAAATACTTTTTAAGTTTGGATTTGTTGTTAATTTGATTCTTGAAGTTTGGATTTGGTCACTTTGATAGCCATCTATCTAAAATTAAAAATTACTTTGATAGCCTCATTACATTAAAAGTCACTTGACATATATGAATGCGAGTTGAAAATTTTAGGGAAGAATTTCATAAGAAAAATAAAATAAAAAGTAGTTTAAGGAAAAATTCAAAATCACAAACTTCTTTTTATTTTGTATAATTTTCGTATGAATTCACTTAAAGGATTTCTTTTTCAAATCACCATGTCCGATGACATTTGTATAGGAAAAGTGAGAGAAAAAAATTTGTATAGAAAGTGTAAGGATGAAGGGCCTACATATGGGTATTGGGCCGTGAGCCATGCCCGATGACATCAAATGGTTTAAGGACAGGTAAATACTGGTGGAGGCATACAGATTAATGGTCCGTGGAAGAAGTCTGATCATAAGGAACTGGAAATGTTGTCCGAGGAGAAGTACCTCCTTGGCTAAATGAAGTAGAGGTCAAAGGTCCACCCTTCGTCAAGAACAAGGCAATAGGTAATCATGCTGGCAAGGATAAACATCAGATAAGGATAAGACAAAAGAGAGTTGGGAAATATCTGAGAAGAAAGCTGCTACCACCGCATTGAATTCTCTGCAGCTAACTCTCTAGCCGCATTAATGTGGAGGTGATACCTGAATAGTAACATTTAGTCTTACAACTATCCCTAAAGATTTTAGGAAGGTGCTGATGGGACAAGTATCAGAGTTAGCAATGTGATCTACATGTGGAGGGCTGAGATGAAGTAAGGAAGGGGAATATAAAGAAGAAAAATCCCATTACAAAGGGATCATCAGATAATCTGTACAAAAACCACTGTACACTCAAGAACTATAATTTTGGTTAAGTCTAAGAGAAATATATAAGAACAACCTTCCTTGGACTTTGCCGAGAAGGATTTTCCTTACCCAAAACTGTTTGTTTTATGCTTTCTAATTACAACCATTTTACTGTGATCATTAGACACCTAACTTATTGAAAGTTCAGTTTCAAGCTCACTCTCTACAAATTCATTGTTTTGGGCTCTTTGGGCCATTGGCTTTTCTTTTGGGCTTTGGGACCAAATCGTGTCCTTAAAATTGGCGCTGTCTGTGGGGAATTTGAACATTCTTGAGTTCATTCAATCATGGTAGGATCAGGACCACAACGTGAAGAATCTGTAGGATCCTAACGTCAAGATCAATTTCTTAATCTTGAACGAAGGAGGGACAGTGAAGTTAGTGTGCACACCACTCACACAAGTAGGAGTTATTCTAGAAGTGGGAGCCATGTGTCCCATGGAGAAAACACCAGGAACATGCAGTTGGTGATAGATCATTTACGGAGGAAGTTACATTGTAAGCAAAGGAGAGGGACTCCTTCAAGCTTAGAATCTCATTCTGATGATGATGATGGTAGCTACAAGCCTAGGGCAAGGACTCCTCCTAGTGAGTCTTTCTCTTGTGATGAAGACCGCCATCATAGGTGTAGGAGCAGAAGCCCATCTTGCAGGGGCTTGGGAAATGATGCTATGGGTAGTGCCTTGCGCCAAATCTCCAAGTCACCATTCACATGAAGGATTGAAGGGGGAAAACTTCCTCGGCGGTTTACTTAACCAACATTTACCATGTATAATGGTAGGACAGACCCAGTGGAGCATGTTAGCCATTTCAACCAGAGAATGACTGTCCATTCAAAGAATGAAGCCTTAATGTGTAAAGTATTCCAATCTAGCTTGGGGCCAGTGGCAATGAGATAGTTTGACGGATTGGAGGAAGGATTAATTAGCTCTTTTTAGGAGCTTACTAGGGCATTTGGGGCCCGCTTTGTTACTTGTAGCAGGGTTTCTTGTCCCTTGGATTCCTTGTTGTCTATGGCCATGCAAGGGGGAGAGACTTTGAAGACGTACTCAGATAAATATTGGGAGATGTTTAATGAAATAGATATAAAATTTGATGATGTAGTAATAAGGACGTTTAAGGTCGGCCTGCCTGCCGAGCATGATTTAAGGAAGTCTTTGACAAGGAAGCCTGCCAGAAGCATACGTCAGCTTATGGATCGAATTGATGAATATAAACAGGTTGAGGAGGAATAACAATAGGGAAAGGGGAAGGCAAAAGTAATTCCCCAAGACAGAAGGGATTTCAGATCAGATAAGTACAATAATAATAGGTCCCGAAGAGATTTTGCTGGACATACTGGGGCTGTTACTGCCCAGGTAGTCAGCACTGTGTTTAGGGAGCCTGTACTGTGTTTAGGGAGCCTGTACACCAAATCCTGGAGAGGATAAAGAATGAGCTATATATCAAATGGCCAAATAAGATGGGAGGATACCCCACCAAGCGCAATTAATGTCTTCATTGCTAGTACCACCAGAACCGAGGATACATTACAGAAGAGTGTAGGACTTTACACGATCACCTGGTTAAAATTGGGAAACTGAAGTAATTTTTATATTAGCCCAATGGACAGGGAAGCCAGATGGGGTCGGCACATCAAAGGGATGCTTCTTCAAGACCGCCTTTGGGGACGATCAGTATTATTCTTGTTGCCCCAAGTAGGACTGGTTCCTATCCATCTAGGGTGATGTCTATAGCACGGCCACATGCTGAAGACTTGACCCTTGATTCTAAGAGGGGTAGAATGGAAGTCGGACCAACTCTAAGCTTTTCTGATGAGGATAAGGTGGGAATTTTACAGTCATATGATGATGCCCTGATGGTTACCCTCAGGATTGGAGGGTACGATGTGAAGAAAGTTTTGGTAGATCAAGGCAGCAGCGTAGAGATCATGTACCTTGATCTGTACAAAGGGCTCAATTTGAAACCTGAAGACCTAGCTTATTATGACTCTCCTTTGGTGGGGTTTGATGGGAAGACAATCATCCCAAAGGGCCAGATCAAACTACCTGTTCAGGCAGGGTCGGAGGTCGTGGAAGTGGACTTTATTGTGGTAGATGCATATTCCCCCTACATGGCTATTGTGGCAAGGCCTTGGCTTCATGCCATGGGGGCTATTTCCTCCACTTTGCACTTAAAAGTGAAGTATTCTTTAGGAGATCAAGTTGAGGAATTGATTGGAAGCCAGTCTATGGCCAGATAATGTTTGGTGCCTACAATTAGACATCAGTCTGAAGGTGAATCCTTGACTATTACAGAAAGGGATTTATAGCAATCAAGGAGAATGATCTTGTCCTAAGATGTTGTGGTAGAAGGGGCAAAGTGTGAAGAGTTAGAAAAAAATCATCATTGATAATGATGAGGGGAAGTTTTTCCAAGTAGGAGTTCAGTTGCCTCCTTAGGAGAAGGAAGAACTGGTTGTTTTCCTTTAAAAAAAGGTTGATGTGTTCGCATAGAGTGCTTATAAAGCTCTCGGGGTGGATCCAAATTTCATCTATCATCATCTAAAGATTAATCTATCTATCACCCCTAAGAAGCAACCACCTCGGCGCTCTTTCAAAGAACATTATAATGCTGTTAAAGAGGAAGTGACCAAACTTAAGTAGGGGACACGGTGGTGGTAAAGAAGAAGATTGGGAAGTGGCGAGTATGTGTGGACTTCATAGATCTAAACAAAACTTGCCCCAAAGATCCCTTCCTGATACCTCGGATAGACCAGTTAGTGGATGCAACAGTTGGTCATCCTCGAATGAGCTTTTGAGATGCCTTTCAAGGGTTCCATCGAATACCATAGGCTCTGGATGATCAGGAAAAGACTACTTTTGTTACGACCACGAGGAATTACCCTTTGGACTGAAGAATGTAGGATCTACTTATCAGAGGATGATGACTAGGATGTTTGAACCTCAACTTGGCAAGAACATTGAAGTCTACATAGATGATATGGTGGTGAAGAGTAAGGTGGAGTTCGAGCATGTAAATGACCTTAGAAGTATTTTTGAAGTTCTGAGAAAGCACAAACTACGCCTTAATGCTTCTAAGTGTTCTTTTGGCGTCAGTTCAAGCAAATTTCTGGGTTATATGGTCACTCATCGTGGAATTGAAGTCAACCCTGATCAAATTAAGGCAATTAACAATCTACAACCTCCTCGGAGTCCTAAGGAAGTCCAAAAGTTGACAGGAATGACTGCAGCCCTAAATTGATTTATTTCACGGTTCGCTGACAGATGTAGGCATTTCTTCCAACTGTTGCACAAATGGAAAGGATTTGAGTGGACTGAAGAATGTGCCTTGGCCTTTCAGCAATTAAAGGATTATCTTTCTTGGCCACCCATTATGTTTAGGCCTGAGGAGAAGAAGGTTCTTTTCACCTATATTGCTGTGGCATCCCATGCAGTTAGTCTGGTACTGGTGGAGTACAACGATCAGTCTATTATTTGAGCAAGTTACTACATGAAGCAGAGGTTTGTTATTTGCCTCTAGAGAAGGCTATTTTGGCTGTGGTACATACTACACGAAAACTCCTCCATTATTTCCAAACTTACACAGTTGTGGTTTTAACCAAAATTTCTCTTCAATCATTGCTCTGAAAGGATGATGTAGGCCTTTCTTCCAACTGTTGCACAAATGGAAAGGATTTGAGTGGACTAAAGAGTGTGCCTTGGCCTTTCAGCAATTGAATGATTATCTTTCTCGGCCATCCATTATGTCCAAGCCTAAGGAGGAGGAGGTTCTTTTTGCTTATATTGTTGTGACATCCCATGCAGTTAGTCTGGTACTGGTAAGGGTGGACAATGGAGTACAACGACTAGTCTATTATGTGAGTAAGTTACTACACGAAGCAGAGGTTCGTTATTTGCCTCTAGAGAAGGCTATTTTGGCTGTGGTACATGCTACTTGGAAACTCCTCCATTATTTTCAAGCTCACGAAGTTGTGGTTTTAACCCAACTTTCTCTTCAATCATTGCTCTGAAAGGCTGAGTATACAGGGAGAATTGCCAAGTGAGGAACATTTTTTGGGAGCCTTTGATATCAAGTATATGCCTCGAACCTCTATTAAGGGCCAGGTTCTTGCAAATTTGGTGGTAGAATTTGCTGAATCTCCAGTAGAAATGGAGGACGTGGAGCAAAACTTGGGAAGAAAACCAGTTGAAACAATCTCCCTACAAGGACCCTCATCTTGGAAATTGTATGTTAATGGTGCAGCTAATCAGCGAGGATCTGGGGTAGGACTAGTTGTGATGTCCCTAGACAAGATCACCATTGAGAAATATTTAAGGTTGGGTTTCTCGGCCACGAATAATGAAGCTAGATATGAAGTTTTGTTGGTAGGGATGGCTATGGTTCAGAAAATGGAAGGAAAGGTAGTGGAGGTATTCTCGAACTTGAGGTTGGTGGTGGGCCAAGTAAAGGGAGAGTTGGAAGCTAGGGACTTGAGAATGCAAGAGTATTTGAATCAAGCTAGGCGTTTGCAATCAAGATTTGAATTTTTCACTTTACAGCAAATTCCGAGAAGCAGGAATACACATGTAGATTCTTTAGCTACTTTGGCAACCTCTTCTGGACAAGGTTTACCTCGAGTTATACTCGTCAAAGATTTGCATAAGCCCATCGAGGAGAAGAAAGGGAAGATCTAGGTTCACCAGATTAAGGTCGGGCCTAGCGGGATGGATTGTTTAGTTCTGTTCCTCAAGAAAGGTACTTTGCCTAAAGAAAAGGGAGAGGCAGATAAAGTATGGCGGAAAGCTCCTTATTTCTGGTTGTCCGAGAAGAAAAAGTTGTATAAATGTTCTTTTTCTAGACCATACTTGCTGTGTGTCCATCCTGAAGTAGTGGAGCCACTCCTAGAGGAGTTACATGAGGGAATTTGTGGAAGTCATATAGAGGGTAGGTCACTATCCCATAGGGCCCTCACTCAGGGGTATTGATGGCCAAGTATGCAGAAAGAGGCACAGGAGTATGTGAAGAAGTGTGATCAATGCCAGAGATTTACTCCAAACATTCATTAGCCAAGAGGTGTCCTTAATCTTTTGTCTAGTCCATGGCCATTTGCTTGGTGGGGCTTGGGCATTGTAGGACCATTTCCTAAAGTTACGGGAAACGAAGATGGCTTCTGGTTGGCATTGATTACTTCACAAAGTGGGTAGTGGCCGAGCCACTAGCCAACATTAGGGACGTGGATGCAAAGAAATTTTTATGGAAAAACATTGTCACTCGATTTGGGATTCTTCATACCCTCATCTCAGATAATGGACTTCAATTTGATAATAAAGCTTTCAAGAGGCACTGCTATGAATTGGGCATTAGGAACAGATATTCAACTCTAGTCTATCCACAGGGGAATGGGCAGGCTAAGACTGTTAATAAAGTTATAGTGAATGGGCTTAAGAAGAGGTTGAATGAGGCAAAGGGTAGATGGGTGGAAGAATTACCACATGTTTTCTGGACATATCGGACTACTCATCGTTGGTCAACTAGGGAAACACTCGTTTTAATGACTTATGGGTCTGAGGCTGTGATCCCTCTAGAGACTGGATTTTTGACACTAAGGACGAACTTGTTCACTTCAGACAACAATGATAAGCTATTGGAAAAAAGTCTAGACTTGGTTAAGGAACGAAGGGAAGCTGCCATGGTTTAGCTAGTATATTATCAACAAAAACTCAAACAGGGGTGTGATACCAGTGTAAGGGCAAGGCCGTTAGCACCTGGTGACTTAGTATTGAGAAAAATTGTGGGTATTGCAAAAAACCCAGCATAGGAAAAGTTGGGGCCCAATTGGGATGGGCCATATCGTATTACCTTGGCAGCTAGTATAAGTGCTTAGTTTTTAGAAGATTTAGATGAAAATGTTGTATCACGCCCTTAGAATGTAAATAACCTACAAATGTATTCCTATTAATGAAAGGCAACTTTGCCACATTTTCGTTTATAATATTATATGTTGTGTGTTCCATTCCTTTAAGTATTAAACAAAACCTTGGTCATGCCTGGTTCCTTGGACCACATACCTTGGATAAATTAATACTTATCATTATTTATCTAAGTGTTAAATAGAACCTTGGTCATGCCTGGTTCCTCGGACCACATACTTTGGTAAATTAACACTTATTATTTATCTAAGTGTTAAACAGAACCTTAGTCATGCCTAGTTCCTCAGACCACATACCTTGGGTAAATTGATACTTATCATTATTTATCTAAGTATTAAACAAAACTTTGGTCATGCCTGGTTTCTCGAACCACATAGCTTGGGTAAATTAACACTGCTTATTATTTATCTAAGTGTTAAACAGAACATTGGTCATGCCCGGTTCCTCGGACCACATACCTTAGGTAAATTAATACTTATCATTATTTATCTAAGTGTTAAACAGAACCTTGGTCATGCCTGGCTCCTCGAACCATATACCTTAGGTAAATTAACACTGCTTATTATTTATCTAAGTGTTAAACAGAACCTTGGTCATGCCTGGCTCCTCGGACCACATACCTTAGGTAAATTAACACTGCTCATTATTTATCTAAGTGTTAAACAGAACATTGGTAATGCTTGGTTCCTCGGACCACATAACTTGGGTAAATTAACACCTATAATTACCTAAATCTACTGTTAAATGGAATGCTAAGTGAAATCCTGAATATGATAGTCACCTTAGATCGTATGCCTTGGATAGATAGGTGCTTCACCATTGTTTAAAATTATGAAGGGAATCTTGAAGTACGCATAATCCTTTGAGCTACTTATTTCAGGTACACAAAGTATGTTTTTTAAGTTAAGTTACAAGTTGCCAAGTGTTATGGGCTAGGAAAGGTTATCCTATTACACTACCAATTACATGAAAGGTAATAATCAAATCCACTTGCAAAAATAAATGTCAATTTAAGAATGAAGATACATCTTAATCAAGAGAGATTTTAAGTTATGCTTATACTAGTAAAACACTGATCAAGAAATAAATATTGCTTTGTTTTGTCTAAACATGATGAAACATAAAGGAATTTACTGCTTCTCATTAAGTAAGGCCTTGAAAAGGCAAGGAAATACATGTTGAAAAACATAAACAACAAATACATATAAAAGGAAAGTACAAATCTAAAAAAAAAAAAAAATACATATAGAAGGAGACCACAAGATATAACTAAAGCCCTATTTGGCCTTGGCTGCACCTTTGGTAGTCACCTTAGGAACTATAGCTTGAGTGGTACCTTTACCCTTAGGGTATTCCTTAGCGGTGAAAGGAAGGGTAACCAGTACCAACTTTTGGCTTTGGGAGACTCTCTTATCCTTGGAGGGTTCCTTGGGCGAGGGTGGCAGCTTGGTTGGCTCAAGGACTACCTCTTTTGCTGTGTCCCTTTCTCAGCCGCACCAACGTGGTCAACCTCTTTAGGAGGAATGGTGGAAGATGGGGGAGCACTAGCAGAGGCGTCTTTGCTGAGGTCAGGATCTTTGGGAGCACTTTTAGCCTTGGAGCTTGAAGGGCTTGATGCTTGGATGGCTGGGGGGTAGAAGACATTTTCTGCTCTCCTCAATGTAGAAGAAGCATCCACCCTAGCTTGGTTTAGGGCTTCGTTCCACACCTGGAGGCAATAGCCTCTGCAAACCCCAAAGACCTGAGCCCTGAGGTTTTCCCTGGTCTCTACCACCCCAATATCATACTCCTCTTGCTCAGCTTTTTCTGCAACTTTTTCTGCTTCTTCTAGCTTTCTCTTTAGAGTCCCTATCTGCTCCTTAGCTATAGAAAGTTGGTCTTTACTTTGGCCCAGCTGTTGGCATTGGGTCTCTACTTGTCTTTCAACACCCTCTAAGGCTGCCTTGGCACTCTTTTTCTCTCTAATAGCCTCAATCAGCTTGGCATTAAGATCCTTAACCCTCTGCTCAGCTAGGGTAAAGGCCTCCACGACAGCTATGCACCGTCCTTCCTCCTCCTTCATTTGCTGGTGGGAATTGTTCACTAGTTCCTCGGCCATATGCGCAGCTTGAATTGCCTTTGTAAAAAAAAAAAAAAAAAAGGGAATGAGATGAAATAATTGAAACACTTGAAAAAAAAAAAGGAGAGAAAAGGAAAAACTTACCAACACAAGATCCCTCTTCAGAGTTAGAAACACTTCGTGTTTCTTTATGGTCCTCAAGTTGGCCATGTCATCAGGTAGCAGTAGTGGGTGCTCTAGGGCATTGGCCACATACCTCGCCTTCCCCTTCTTGAAGTCTCTAATAGAGGAATCCAGGGGAAGGGGAGATTCATTCAGTACCAAGGGAGGGTTCCAAGTTTGGACCTTAGGGTGACAATCATGCCCCCTCTCCACAATGGCCCCTTCACTTGAGGACCTCGTCTGGGCTACCCTTGCTATTTTGGCCCCTTTCTAGGCTCGGGTTCATTGGAAAGGTTGACCTCTCCCTCTTCAGCTACGTCTTTGCCTTTTTGGTCCCACTTCCTTTTCTTATCCGCAGGATCAGGCTGGGAGGTTTGGGTGGGAAGAGGAGTAGGAGGCTTGGTTTAGATGGCCACCTCGGGCATAATGCCTCTTGCATGAGATTCAAGAAGCTTAAAAAGGCTTGTCTTGGCCTTGTGTTGTAGCACCATTGCGTCGGAAATACTAGGGGCTTCTTGGATGCTGCTCACTTGTGCAGGGGGAAGGTGGCTGAAGTCAATATTTTTTGGTTTTGGAGATTGAGGTTGGTTAAAAACCTCAAAATCTTCCTCAGGGTCTAAAACCTCCACTACCTTGGCTGTTACTTCAGGAACTGGGAGGGAGAAGGTTGCTTCTTCCTTGGTAGTGCGTTGGAAGGGTAGCTTCACTGGTTGTTGCCTTCTGAAGGGGTGTTAACAAGGAAACCAGGTATGGCAATGATGATTTGCTGTAGCCGAGGATCCTTCGCCTTTATAACGTACTTAGGTGCTTGGAAACCTGACGAGATAGGGTCGTAGCCGAGAATTATGTGAGTAGCTTGCAATTGTTTATCAGTGTGCACGAAGATCTCGGATTTGAGTATCCTCATCAGATCAGGCTCGTTGACAAGGCTGAAGTTTGGGATTGCAGAATACTTATCAGCAAGTTCATCAAAAGTAAAACATCGTTAGAATAAAACATAGGTAGATAAATGAGAACCAATTTACAAATTAGGACAGAAAAAGTAAGAACAAAAAAAATGTTAGAGTAGTCAACCTAGACCTTAACCTAAACACCCCACCTGGTGTCCCATCTCGTGTTGGGCAATGAAGTCGATTATGCCACTCCCCTGAGACAATTAAGAAGTCCATGCCTATACCCTTGTTAATATCAGGGAGACACGAAATAAGCCTGACTACTGGGACCCTAGTTTTCAGATAATGTCCTTGGCCTTTGAGATGTTGACAATTGTAAATCCAATTAACGTTGTGATGGTTGAGGTTCACATCCATCTTTTTGTTAAGGACTTCTACACTACCTAGAATCCTAAACATGTTAGGGGCGCATTGGGTAGGATAAAGTCTGTGGGCAATGAGGTAGTCCCTAGTCATTCTACCCATGGGAATTCTCATCCCCCCCTTTATAAAGACTATCATGGGGATAACTACTTCCCCTTTTTGCCTCATGGTATGTCATTCCCCTTGGCGGCAATACCGGATTGAAACCCTAGGTGGAATGCGGTAACGGGCTTTAAAACGCTAAAGGTGTTAGGGTGACGAGGTGTAAATTAAAGAGGCCGAAGAAGAAGAGGTCCTAAATTTAAGAAGAAACGCTAAAGGTAACTTACGAAAGTATAGAAGGGCTCCTCGGATTGGTTCTTGAGAGTTGAAGATGCAAAAAGTGGAACAGCCAGAATCTTCGAGCAATATATATAGGGAGGGAAAAAGTAAGCGGGAGAGTTCCCACCCAAATCCCAGTAAAATTTCTCTATCGTAGGATCTCCATTACACCGTAGAATGTGAGGGAAAGGGCACTGTAAGAAATAAATGATGAAGCGTCCCAAATGCCGAAGCATCAGAAGCATGCCTCTTTGCAGTTGAAAAGATGCCTGCACAGAAAGAAATGACATAAGAGTGAGAAGGGTAGTTGCCAGAAAATTGAAATCCCCTTTTCTTTTTTTCGAGGAGCAAAAAAGTGGAATTTCGAGGGGTTATTGTAGGGATGAAGGCCTAGATATAGGTATTGGGCCGTGGGCTGCGCCCGAGGACATCAAATAGTTTGAAGATAGGTAAATACTAATGGAGGCATACAGATTAATGGTCTGTGAAAGAAGTCTAGTCATAAGGAACTGAAAATGTTGTCCGAGGAGAAGTACCTCCTCTGCTAAACGGACTAGAGGTCAAAGGTCCGACCCTTCATCAATAACAAGGCAACAGGTAATCATGCTGGCAAGGATAAACATCAAATAAGGATAAGACAAAAAAGAGTTAGGAAATATCTGAGAAGAAAGCTGCTACCACCGCATTGAATGCTCTGCAACTAATCCCCTGACCACATTAATGTGGAGGTGATACCTGAACAGTAACATTCAACCTTACAGCTACCCCCAAAGACTTCAAGAAGGTGCTGATGGGACAAGTATCAAAGCCAGTAATCTGATCTACGTGGAGGGCTGAGATGAAGTAAGGAAGGGGAAATATAAAGAAGAAAAATCTCATTACAAAGGGATCATTAGATAATCTGTAGAAAAACCACTGTACACGCAAGAACTGTAATTTTGGTTAAGTCTAAGAGAAATATATAAGAACAACCTTCCTTGGACCGTGCCGAGAAGGATTTTCCTTGCCCAAAATTGTTTCTTTTATGCTTTCTAATTACAACTATCCTACTGTGATCATTAGACACCTAACTCATTGAAAGTTCAGTTTCAAGCCTACTCTCTATAAATTCATTATTTTGGGCTCTTTGGGCCATTGACTTTTCTTTTGGGCTTTGGGACCAAATCGTGTCCTTACAATATATTTCTTGCATAGAATCTTATTATTATTATTATGATTGTCATGTTATTTTAATGTTAAAATCCATTACACAATGATAATAGATGACACTCCATAATACTTGAAAAGGCAAAGTTGAATCATCTTCTACTTCCTCCCATGTGAACGTTTTTCATGCAAAATTTTCTCTCCTATATACCTGCATTCAAAGAAAGAAAAGTTAAAGACTAAGAATATGTTAAAATAAAAGTTAAATGACTAAATTCACAATTCTATAGTATCAAAGTTTGAGCATTGTCTCCACTCTATCTCTTATTGAAAAGGTTAAAATCATGCATGTTGAGTCTTAAAAGAATAGTTAAAAGATTAAGTTCTCCATTTTCCAACGGCTTAAGTTTTTACCTTCCCAACATCATTACAGTAGCTTAAGGATTAGTCCCAGGTGATTGTAAAAATGTTAAACCATCAATGACCCTTAGCACATCCACACCAAGAACCTTATAATCACGATCAACAACCTTACCAACTTGGCAACCTCCATGGAAATGCCACATGGTCATGACAGTGTCTATGCAAAATTGTTCCAAGGAAAACGCAGCACTCGGATGTTGCGGCCTCTTGTTCCATAGTAAACTCACCATCATATCTATTATTGCCTGCATTGTCATGTTTCTATACCAGAACTTTGAAAATGGATATGTATCTATAACATTCAAGATGGTGCTCATGCCTAGAACACACCCCCTTAGGTCCTCCGGTTCTTTGAAATAGTTAAAGGTAAGTGCTGGATTGTCTTTCGGATTTGTGTTCCGAAGCTTGAGATAGCCAGAAGATAGGGGATATGCGACCTTTTCAACTATCACACTTCCTTTAAAAGTCTTTTTGGCAATAGCATTTATGGTTTCAATAGCTTCGACCATTGCTTTTGGGGGCACTGTGAAGGGCTGGTTAGTTTGCAATTTGAGTAAAGTTTCCTCAAAATCAATCCAACCTGACCCCATGCACTCACCTTCAGGCCTAGATTCATGTTACAAAAGCTGATACATCATACAAAGTACTTAATGAAAAATTATTACCATTATTATACCTAAACAAGATCTTGTACACAGTTGCATGCAAATAAATAGTAATCTTTCTTGGATCTGCATACTTAAGCAAATTTGCTGCCGTGTGTCTATGACCTTTCCTATCAAAAATTGACCTTTCCTATCATATGCAAACCCATTGTAAGGCAACACCCCAGCCTCAAGCAAACCATCTCTCACAGCAGCTTGATAATCCACCTTTGGTGGCTAAAACACCACCAACTTTTCCACCCATTCATAAGATTTGTTCACTAATGTCTCGTCCCAACCAGCTTCCTTTACATAATGAGTGCTAGCATGCGAGTAGAATCCAACATTCAAGGCGGTTCCACCGCCTAAAACGCGTGCTTGAACATTGAACACTTCGTATTCTGAAGTGAAATGTTGGGTAGGGGATGTAGGAGACGCGTCTGAAAGAGTGTTTGAGAAATTTTCTATGTTAGTTATGTTTGGATTATCATAACGGGAGCCTCCTCTTTCAAGGACTAAGACCATTCCATTTGTGAGAGAGTAGTTGCTAGTGGACACCCAGCTGTCCCTCCACCAATGATTATGTAGTCATAATATACAATTTCTGGGGCTGAAGTTGCTTCTTCGACAAATGTATAGTTTGGAGCTGCATGTAGAAAGGAAAAGAGATATATGAGAACAATGTATACAGCTTAATATGATGACGAATAGTGGTCAAATAATTAGGGCCTATTTGGTTTACTCCTAACTCAATACTCAGTTCTCATATCTCATTTCTCATCACTCAAACTCAATTTCCATATCTCATATCTCTATCTCATGTTTTTCTTTAACTCTATCCAATTTTTGTTTAGTTCCAAATCTTGGGTGCATATCTCAGTGCCTAACTCAAAATTTGACAAAATGGTGGAGCCCAAAATTTTGACTCACTCTTTTCTAATAACTTCTTTTGAGGCAATTAAGTTATTATGGTATCAAATCAGTTGATTGTGAATTTGAACTATTTCTCGACTGAAGTCCCAATTATCCCTAAATGATAGGGAAGGTGGAGACTTTCGACTAAGTGAAGACAAAAGTGTAGCGGAGTATACCATTGCAGCAAAATTTCTTACAAAAAGGGCATTAAACATTGAGTCTGTCGTTAGAACTTTCAATGCCATTTGGAGATTTGTTAATGGCTTTAAGGTACGTAATGCTGGAAATCACATCATATTGTTTACTTTCGACAACAAGGAGGAAGTGAAAAAAATCTTTGAAGGCGAACCATGGAGTTTCGACAAACATTTGGTGCCAATCCAAAGATATGATTATAGGATCCGAGCATGTGAGTTAGTTTTTGATCAAGTATCTCTGTGGGTGCAAGTGCATGACATTCCGTTTTGCTACCTAAGTTGTAGGGTGGCTAAAGATCTGTGCGCAGCAGTGGGGTGGTGAACAAAAATTTGAGTGATGTAGAGGTTGACAAGGGATGTGACATGAGAGTCCGAGTCAGGATGGACGTATCTCTTCTCTTATGTAGAGGCAGAGTTGTTTCATTGGAGAATGGTTCCAAGGGGTGGGTTTCCTTCAGGTATGAATGCCTTTCCAATATCTTCTATTGGTGTGGATACCTGAATCACTTCGATAAGGATTGCGATATGTGGATAGAGAGTAATGCTTCATTGACTTAAGCGGATCAACAGTATAGCCCTTAGATTCGGGCAGCCCCATTGCTTAGCAAGAATGATTCTATTATGGTGGTTCCTAGATATTATGAATCCAAAAGAAAGGAGCAAGCTGCTGGGAACATGCATCGGGGGAAATCAACACCGCCGAAACAGGGCGGAGATCACAGTGCAAGCACCTTTGAAACGCAGCCACAAAAATTGAATGCAATGCAGCCAGTGGGAAACATTACAAATGGGGTAACAGATACGCAGATTATTGGTGATAATGATAATGCAATCCCAATAAGGAAGGACACGATATATCCGGAAGAGTATTTTAATGCGAAAATCATGGAGATTGATCAATATTACAAACGGAGGCAGGTTTACCATGATGAACAAGATAAATATTATGTATTGGCGGAGGCTATATCCCAGCCCGGCCAGGAACAATGAGTCTTTAGTGCTGGAACTGTCGTGGGCTTCGGAACCCACAGACATATTAGGAGCTTGGAGATTTGATCTGGGCACAAGATCACTAAATCGTGTTCTTGACCGAAACATGGCTTGATAAAGCAAGGTTAGAAGAAATTAGGGCTCGATACAAATTTGGTGGTTTGATTGAAGTCTCAAAGAAGAGCCGAGGTGGTGGTGTAGCAATTTTTTGGAAAGCAAACTATAATCTTTTCGTGGACACGAACTCAGTAAACCATATTGATGCAATAGTTAATAGAGGCAAGGAAGGTGAATGGAGGCTTACAAGTTTTTATGGAGAGCTGGATATAGCTAAGCGTCATGAATCATGGACGAAGCTGTGATGTTTGAAAAATAAATATTCAATGCCATGGCTATGCGCAGGAGATTTCAATGAGATTTGTAGAGCTCATGAAAAATTGGGAGGCCGGTTAAGGCCACTCAAACAAATGGAGGATTTCAAAGAAGTGTTGGATGAATGTGGGTTAAAAGATTTAGGGTTTATAGGAAATAAATTTACATGGTGAAATGGTCATGAGGAGGGGTACACGATATGGGAAAGGTTGGATAGAGCTGTTGCAACTACAGATTGGGTGGCAAGGTTTCCAGCAACAAAAGTCCTTCATTTAGAATGTGGGTCATCTGATCACAAGCCTTTGGTCATACTACCTATAGGGGTGCCTAAGAAAAGAAGGAAGCCATGGTGATTCGAATAAATGTTGCTAGAGGATGATGGGTGTAGAGACATTGTAGACTTGGTTTGGAGACAGTAAGTAAATGGCAGATCGATGGATCAAGTGGAAGAAAAAATCCAAATTTGCCAAGCAAGATTGAGTAGGTGGAGCTGGCTTGCCTTTGGTAATATTACAAGGGTTTTGACAGAGATAAAAAACCAATTAAAGTTGGCGGAGGAAAGGGCAATGCAGGGAGGTCCAATGGGTAGAGTGCGAAATTTGAAATGGGAAATAAAGGGGCTACTGATCAAGGGAGAGAAGATGTGGAAATAGAGATCTAGGACCTGATGGTTGCATGAGGGTGATCAAAACACTATATTCTTCCATAGCCGTGCTTCTCAAAGATTTAGACGAAATCGGATTGTGGAGTTGGAAAATTTAGAGGGAGTGGTTTGCAGGGGTGAGGAAGAAATCACCAATATACTGATTCAGTACTACTAGACATTGTTCACTTCGGCCACACCTCAACACTTGGAGGAAGTTTTAGCGGCTGTATCGAAGGTAATCACAGATGAGATGAACTCCATGCTCATGGCAGAATATGTGCGAGACGAGGTTGATGAAGCATTAAAGCATATGGAGCCTCTTAAAGCACCTAGGCCCGACGGTTTACCTCCCTTGTTCTTTCAAAAATTTTGGCCAAATATAGGGGAGGAAATTTCTCAAGCAGTGCTGACTTGCTTGAATACAGGTTCTATCCCACCCTCAATAAATCACACTTTTATCGCATTGATTCCTAAAGTTAAAAGTCCATCTAAAGTCTCTGAATTTAGACCCAATGCTTTATGTAATACCATTTATAAGCTTGTGTCAAAAGTCATTGCAAACAGGTTCAAAAAAGTTCTTCCCCATATCATCTCCGAATCTTAAAGCATGTTTCAAACTAACAAGGCTATCACATATAATATTTTGATAGCATTTAGAATGCTTCACCACATGAAGAATCAGAAGTCAAAGAAAGCAGACTTCATGACACTAAAATTGGACATGAGCAAAGCATATGACAAAGTAGAGTGGCGATTCTTGACAGAAATCATGAACAAGATGGGATTTTGTGAGACATGGATAAAACTCATTTTTAATTGCATTAGTTTAGCCTCCTATTCAATCTTGGTGAACAGTGAACCAAGAGGTAACATAGTTCCATCACGCGGAATCTGACAGGGCGACCCTCTTTCTCCATACTTATTCTTATTGTGTTCCGAAGGGCTGAATAGAATGTTGCAAAGGGCAGCCTAAGAGAACCAGATTCGAGGATATTCCTTGTGTAAAAATGGTCCCAAGGTTACTCACCTCTTTTTTGCAAAAGATAGCTTGTTATTTTGCCAGGCAAGATTGACAGAGTTGGAAGTAATTCAAGACATCTTGGCGGTGTATGAACAAGCCTCGGGGCAACAAATCAACTGAGGAAAAACCACTCTCTTTTTTAGCAAGGCTGTTGCCGAAGAGACAAAGGAGGAGATCATTAATCTTCTAGGTGTGCTTGAGGTAAAGGAGTATGAAAAATATCTTGGACTTCTTGCAGTTGTGGGATGAAAGAAGAAAGCTAGCCTTAATTACATAAAAGAAAGGGTGTGGAACAAGCTTCAAGGATGGAAAGAGAGATTACTTTCCCAAGCCGGAAGAGAAGTCCTATTAAAAGCAGTAGTGCAGGCCATACCCACCTATGCAATGAGTTGCTTCAAGTTGCCGGTGGCATTATGTGAGGATATTGAAAAGCTTATCCGGAAATTCTGGTGGGGGGAGTGTGGTGATCACAGAAAAATACATTGGAAGAATTGGGGGACATTATGCAAACACAAATCTGAGGGAGGATTGGGTTTCAAAGCATTGGTCAAGTTCAATGAGGTGATGTTGGCCAAACAAGTGTGGAGGTTACATACTGATAGGTCCTCGTTATTTTTTAAAGTGTTCAGTACCAAATACTTTCCATCTGGTTCAGTGTTCACTGCAAAAAAATCACAAGGATCTTATGCATGGCAGA
This sequence comes from Quercus ilex subsp. ballota, assembly GCA_032727855.1. Taxonomy (NCBI): domain Eukaryota; kingdom Viridiplantae; phylum Streptophyta; class Magnoliopsida; order Fagales; family Fagaceae; genus Quercus; species Quercus ilex. The sequence continues at coordinate 15,428,850 of CM064916.1, read as the reverse complement.
GTATATGGAAGGCAAGGAATGTTATAGAGAAAAGTATGCAATGGAGAATTGGGGATGGGAATCAAGTTCAGTTATTTCCTGATAACTGGATCCCTGGACAGTTTCCAACAAATGCAGTTCCTAGCAGATTAGAAGCCACCAGTGAAGCCAAAGTCTCCTCCATGATTGATCCGAACTCAAGAGAATGGAATGTGGAGTTGTTGGAAAATTGTGTTGTGCCCCATTTTTTATACAAAAAATCCTGGCCATTCCGATCTGCAGAACAAACCAAGACGACATACTAATCTGGCCACGCAGCAAGGATGGATCCTACACGGTCAGAACAGGCTATCAACTCTTTTGTGAGTTAGAAAAATCTGAAGATGCGTCAAGCTCCAACCCAGCAAGAAAGAAGGCATTTTGGAACCGTATTTGGAAGTTAAATATTCCAAACAAAATGAGATTTTTCTATTGGAGGGCCTGCTTTGAAGCCTTACCTACCTTGCAGAATCTATATTGCCGCAAAGTGATTGGTTCACCAGTATGTAGTACGTGTGGACAGCATGAAGAAACTACTCTTCACGCCCTTTGGGACTGCACTACCATCCAGTCAGTTTGGGGCCTTAATTTTAAGGCCATTCGAAATGATTCTCACGGTATTTTGTCTTTCTCGGATTTGGTAGGCTTGGTTGAATTACACCAGGAAAATTTGGAGCTCTTCGTGGTGGTGGCATGGTCCATTTGGCTTACAAGACAACACTAAGGCAACCCATGGCACCCTCTATTACTGTGAAGTAGTAATGAACCATGCACCCCTTTAGGCAAGATTTTCGAAGCAGCTCATTTAACTCTCTCCGAGTATCAGACCAAGACAACACTAAGGCAACCCGTGGCACCCTCTATTACTGTGAAGTGGAAACCTCCAAGGTTAGACTTTTACAAAGTAAATTACGATGGGGCTGTGTTGAAGGATTCGGGTGAAGCAGGAATCGGTGTGGTGATTAGAAATGAGAAAGGGGAAGTCATGGGATCTCTAGCAGAAAAAATTAAAAAACCAGATAGTGTTGAAGTTCTGGAGGCCTTGGCAGCTAGGAAAGCAATACTCTTTGCAGTAGAATTGGGTCTACAACGGGTCATCATTGAGGGAGATTCTGAAATTGTATTTAAGGCACTATTCGAAGTCTGTTCAGATTGCTCTTGTATTGGGCACATCATCAAAGACGGCAAGTCTATTTCGGGTTTGTTTCAAACTCATTCCTTCTCTCATTCTAGGTGGCAGGGCAACGCTGTAGCCCATGCCTTAGCCAAAAGAGTAAGGAAGTCTTTCACCCTCTTAGTTTGGATGGAGTTGGTGCCACTAGACATAGCTTATTTAGTTCACATTGATGTAATCTCTTAGTATTTTCAGCAATAAAATAACACATTTCTTAAAAAAAAAAAAAAAAAAAAAAGAGATTAAGTTTTAGAACAACTTATAATTTACCAAATAATAGCTTCATTATATACAGATTTAGTGTTCATTTGGGAATAACTTATCTAGTTTTTTGCTGAAAACTTTTTATTGAAAGTGTTCTAAAATATACTTGTACTTTGAAAAAGTAAAGACGAGAAAAATTGAGATTTTACAAAGTTATACATAAAAACTAAAAGCTAAAAACTAAAGCTAATACCAGACAAGCTTTTTGTCTACACGACTAGAATATTATGCTCGCAAATTTAAAAGTTTAAAATATAGCTAGGCCACCTAGACATTTTGAACATCAGCTGAAGTAATATTAGCGTATGCATGTCTCTATTTACGGTGTCTGAAATGGAGAACAAAATGTAAACTAAAACATGTGTACCTTTTTTTGAGTGAACATCTATGAAGCACGGGTGCGTTTCGGGATTCGAGTGCTGGTGCGGGACTTGGCAATTTTTGAAAAAGTTGGTTGCAGGTGCGACGGTGTGCGGCAATTAAAAAATTATTAAAAATAATTTTTTTTTTATATTTTCTATATATTTTTACTATTAAAATATTCTTAAAAAACACATTACTATGCTTGATTCACAAAACAAAGAAAGAAGAGGGCAAGAAACACAAAACAAAAAAGAAAACACAAAAGAAGCAACAAATACTCAGAATAAAATTAAGGAATGACAGATTTAGGATGTTTAGGCCTCATTCAAAGCTGATTTCGGCTGTTCCAGCATGATTCAAGGCAGATTTCAGCTTGTTTTGGTAACCGGCCGATACGACCTGATTCGGCCAATACGGCTTGATTTTGGCCGAATTTGCCCGGTTCGGCGAGAATTGAGCTAAGTTGGCGCGAGTCTGTGAAAAAAGAAAAGAAAAAGGAAGCTTAGATGCGGCACCGACGCGCAGGTAGTCGCGTCAGACGCCGCACCCTGCGTCGGGCTGCGTCAGACTCTGGTGCGGCACCCTCCCAGCCGCATCCGTGCTTCATAGGTGAACAAAGCCATGAAAGTGAAACATGAGAATTCCAACAAGAATAGCCCCTATAAAGCTATGCCGTCGCAAACCCATATCGAAGATTGTTGAAATTTGCTTTACAGAACTAAAAGGTAAAAGCCAAGCAATCTAATTAAAAAAGTGCAAACTAAGAGCTCGTTTAAGGATCCCCTACGACCGTGTTCTCTTTTCTTTGGGAGCTATAATGATGTTATATTTAGTGAAAATGTTAATGAGAAACCCCATATATATATATATGATTTAATTATTCGATTGGATGAAACTTGCGTCCATGCAAGTGCAACTTAAACGTGAGCTCCTTAAGACTTAAGAGTAAGATTTGGGATTTCTTTCTTTTTTTCAAGAATCAGATATCTGATTTCTTACCAAAAAAAAAAAAAAAAAAACAAGGCATCAATGACTTGGGGATGGGTTTTTGGGTTTAGTGAATAGCATATATACGTACACGTCTAGATAATTGAAATGAGAGACAAAAAAACATATATAGATTTGTGACTGTAATAACAGCCTTTATCATGGCATTCTTCTATTATCTGTTTGAAGATGCCAAATTAGGTATGAAAAAATTCGAGAGGGAATTTGGCATTGAAAGTGCCAAATTAGGTATGAAAAAATTTGAGAGGGAATTTGGCATTGAAAGTGCCAAATTAGGAAAGCCAAATTCACTCACGTTTTCTCTCTCACCTAATTTGGCTATTTGAAGGCCAAATTATAAGTATTACCTTTTTTCTCTTCACTTTTTTATTTTATTTTATTTTATTTTTTATAGGGTTGGGGGATTTAGGTAGGGGAGAGAAACCAGTTCTCATTTGGATACACATTTAACTACTTTGATACAACTTGCATGTTTGTTAATGTGTGATTGAATTGCATCACTTACACACGAGTCCATTAATTATTAGTATTTAATAAAAAGTAATTCAATCACCACTTATCACATGTTTAAGTTGTGTCAAAGTGTGTAATCTCCTAAATTTTTTAGGAAAGAAATGAATGTTAAATTTGGCAATGAAGTTGCCCAATTTGGCCCATGCATGATAGGTCCCACATGTGGATCCATAAGAGCTTGGAGTGGGGCAACCTTGCCTAACATTATCTCAAGTCTATGAGGCCTTGTTCTTTAATTCGGGGGCAAGTGGATTATAATATTTAAAAAAAAAAAAATTTAAATGGTGACATATGGGCTTAATATAGTTCACAAAAAACAATAATGCCCCAACCCTAAAGCCCATGCATGGTTGGGTTTGATGTAATGACATAATACAGTCTATTGGGCCGGCTTTCACCAATACGAGTGCCGGGGACCTTTTGGGCTTGACCGACACACTCTTTTGTTGAAGGGAACAAGTTAAAAAAGCAACGCAATTGGAACTCGGAAGTATCTTCATTGATTGAACTTTGGAATCGACCTCTTACTAGTCTGTGAAAAACCACATACATGGTGGAGAGAAATTGTCTTCATAGGATACCATCTTGTTGAAATTAGGGTAGTTGAGGTAGAAATTGTCTTCTTGATACATAATTTAGGTACACTTCCTTAGGTGTTATATTTTAGGTTCTCTAATTAAAAAATCATTTATATTGTTGTATTTACCTATGAGTCACATGGTTGAATTTAATTGTTCTTGTGAAACATAATATTGTTTGTATTATATTGTTCAATACACAAGCACATGATTGAATTTAATCGCGCTACCTAAGATAGAACATGTAAGAAATTGTAACTATGTTTTACCTCTTTTTTTTTTTTTCTTTTTTCTTTTTTAATTTTTAATTTTAATAATTAGGGAGGAGGAAATCTATAAGTTTGATTTTCCACCTATTATAAGTTGGAGTTTATGCTTGATTTTTTTTAAAAAAATGTTGGAGCATGAGTTATTGACTTTCTTCATCACTTATTAAGAAGGTTTCAAAAGAAAAATAATTATTATGCAATAAAGTAAGTCTCCACAAAAGTCTTTTAGGGAATATGGTCGGATGGAGATGATTTTGCTAATAAAGTAATAATGTCTTCTTCTTCTTTTTTTTGACTCCTATCACCTATGCACCAAATTTTTTTGAGTCCATGGATTGAATAACTTTGCATCCAACAATAAATTTAATTTGTTGGGAGTTAGTTACATACTGAGATCTGTATAAAGGGAAGAAATTTCTACAAAATCAAGACCAATTAGGGATTGATGTAAGGATTCAACTGTAAGTTAGTACGTTGGGATACACTAGGTTTGGGTTAAGATTCATTGTATTTGTAATCTCTTAATTTTGATTAGTGATTCTTGGGAGTGGTGACCTGAAAATCACCCGGTAGAGGGTTTTTACCTTGTGACAGGTTTTCCCCATTAGCTAACAAATTACCGTGTCAAATTTACTTTTAGTTGCACTCAAGATTATTTTGTGATTTATTCGTGCCTCTACGATTTTGCATGTAATTTGACATAATTGGGTAATTAACTTAATTAACTGATGTCAATCTATAATCCAACTGTTAAGAATCTTGTAGTCTAGTGACATTGTTTGTTCTTGCACTTTGAATATGTACTCTCCTATTGTATGTAATAACTATTCAATTATACGAAAGAAAAAAAAGTATAATAGGTTTAAATTTTGAGTGATATTCACATTTAGTGGCGGAGCCACGTAGTGGCTTGGGGCGGCCATGGCCCCTACCCAAAAAAAAAAAAAATTCCATTAGAATAGGTAGAAAAAATAATTGGGCCCCCACAATATTGGACAGCTGGCCCCCCTATACCCATTTCTCAACTATTCTCCCAGGCCCTAGCTTTAGTTTTAGGCATTATGTACTCCAAATAAAACAAAAAGTTGGCCCACTTCATTTAAATACTCAAGTCCAAACCCTAACAACAAAATTTCACTTTCTCTCCATCTCAAAAAACCCACCCACTGACCCACGGAATCCCTTATTCCCTTTACTTCTTATTCTTTTGTTTTGCCTTCTTTGATACACTTTTACTTGCACTGGTACCGCTGCCTACCAGCCCCCAAAACTCCAGTCCTCTGTTCTATCCTCACAGTCTGGAAAAAAAAAAAAAAAATCCTGACCAATTTTTTCTTTCTTCATTAGCTTTAGTTTTGGAACTTAGTGACTACCTAGTGAGTTTTCTTCTCTTTCTTAAGCATTAGACATTCATCTCTTTTTAGTGTCTTTTTTTTTTTTTTTTTTTTTTTAATTTTCTCAATTATCTACACCTAAATATTCACATGCTCTTTATATTTTCATAGATTTTTAGAGAAATATATGATTGAAAGCTTGGGGAGATTGTTTGTGATGAGTCTTGAAGGGAAGATCTAAAGTTGGAGACAGAGGCAGTAGGCATTGCCACACGGGTGACCCATCTTTGTACTCTGTGAAGACAAAGTTTCTAAGGTAAAATTGTTTTGATTTATTACCTATTTTTGATTAGTTAGATATCATGTGGCTGTGAGTGTTGTTAAATTGTTTGGTTTATGTTGTGTACCAATACTTGTGTGTTTAATTTTTGTTTTTGTTTGAGAGGTTATTATTAGTTAAAGTCGTATTAAAAATGGGTTGATTTTTTAAATTATAGTGGAAATTTTGTTTTTTCTTGAGTATGAATAACATCCATATAACTAAGTAAAAATTTCTAATTAAAATTTTATTTTTTAAAGTTCTTTTCAAGTTAATTTTTGAGTCATATTCTTAAAACTAAAAGAATTATGAGCAAACGAAAAACAATTGATGCATTCTTTAAGAAAAAAGATGTTAGCAATTCAGAAATTAGGACACCTGTGACTATAGAAACAAATGTTGATACTTCAATGCCTGATGAACACCCCTCAAAATGTTCAAGTATTCAATCTGAAGATATAGATTGTGATATAGGATCACGTAAACAAATATGTGAATTTCCTATCAACAAATAAGATGAAATCCGACGAGTTTATCCCAAAGAAGGTTCATATCAACCTAAGAATATAGACTATTCATACAATGATGATACTCATCGTCGTTGATTTCAACCTTCATGGTTTGAATCACATAAGGATTGGTTGGAATACTCACCTTCAATGGATGCGATATATTGTCTACCTTGCTACCTTTTAGTAAGAAAACAATAGGTCGTCCCGGATCAGATGCATTCATTTCATACGGTTTACGTCTTAACCGAGTATCCCTTACAGTCACTATTGAAGAGGTCAAACTTCACGGGCTGAATAGCAAAGTGGGGAACTCGGCTTGGTTTTTTTGACATACGATACAGACCCCGAAGTTCAGTGAAGGGCTAGGTCCTTGCAGATTTTGTCGCCGAGTTTTCACCTAATGGGAATGGGGAGATAGTTTGCCGTGTAGAGGCTCGCCCGTGGAAGGAATTCGTGGACGGGGCGTCGAGCTCCACGGGGGCCGGTGCAGGGATTGTCATAATCACCCCGAAAGGAATACGATTAGAGCACTCATTTAGGTTGGGTTTTAGAGCCTCCAACAACGAGGCAGAATATGAAGCCTGGCTGGCCGGACTAAGGACAGTCTCAAGTTTAGGTGCCCGGGAAGTAGAAGTGTATTCAGATTCGAGTCTGGTGGTTAGTCAGGTGCAGGGTAGTTTTGAAGCCCGAGATCTCCGAACAAAAGCATACCTAGAACATGTGAAACAAGTTATGACCAGCTTCAGCGCGGTAAAGGTTTTCCAAGTGGCTTGAACGCAAAATAGACACGCCGACTCTCTCGCCACGCTAGCATCATCAGTAGCCGAAGAGATACCCGGCTAATCAGAGTTGAGCTTGTTCCAGAGCCGAGCGTTAGAGTAGTAAGTGATTTGGGAACTATAGGGATAGATATCACCGCAATCACAACACTCGGGCCGTGCTGGATGGACCCCGTTATTGACTTCTTGGTAGAGGACCGACTCCCGTGCGACAAAAAGGAGGGCAGCATGATCCGTAGGATGGCTCCTCGGTATTGGCTATCAAAAGATCGGACGTTGTATTGAAGGTCCTTTGGGGGGCCATACCTTTTGTGCTTACGCCCAGAGAAGGTGGGCGAGCTCTTGGCCAAGCTTCACGATGGAGTGTGCGGCAGTCATGTAGGAGGACGTTCATTGGTGCATCGGACAATGACTCAAGGGTTTTGGTGGCCTCAAATGCAGAAGGACGCCGCCGAGTACGTACGAAAGTGTGAACAGTGTTAGAAGCATGCCCCCTTAATCCATCAGCCCGCAGGCCATTTGAACCCAATCAGCAGTTCTTGGCCATTTGCACAGTGCGGACTGGATATCATCGGCCCATTCCCCCGGGCGACGGGTAATCGAAGATTCGTTCTGGTGGCTGTAGACTATTTTACCAAATGGGCAAAGGTGGAAGCTTTAGCTAATATACGGGACGTGGACGTAAAGAAATTCGTATGGAAGAATATAATTACAAGGTTTGGGGTGCCAAACTCTCTCATATCAGACAATGGGCTGCAATTCTACAGCCGGGGCTTCCGTGAATTCTACAGTGATCTCGGCATCAAAAATAGGTACTCGACTCCAGCATATCCCCAGGGTAATGGCCAGGCCGAGGCTAAAAATAAAGTAATTGTGAATGGATTGAAGAAAGGTTGGAGGGCGCAAAAGGAAAATGGGCCGATGAGCTTCCCAACGTATTATGGGCCTACTGGACAACCCCCAGGAGATCCACGGGGAAAACCCCATTTTCTCTAACTTATGGAGCTGAAGCCGTGATACCAACCGAGGTGAGTCTATGCAGTGCACGAGTGATGGGATTCGATCCCGCCTAGAACGACGAGATGATGGTCGGATGCTTGGATATGTTGGAAGAATGCCGTGAAGCGGCGACTATAAGGCTAGCAGAATATCAGCAAAAGCTCGCCAGAGATATGGCCGAGACGTAAAAACGAGGGAGTTTAGTGCCGGAGATTTGGTCCTAAGAAGAGCTGTGGGAAATATGCGAGATACGAATGTTGGGAAATTGGCGCAGACATGGGAAAGGCCCTACAGGGTCACCGCCGTCGCTGGCACGGGGGTGTATTACTTGGAGGACCTAGACCAAAGGTCACTGCCTCGGTCGTGGAACGTCCATAACCTAAAGAGATTCTATCACTAATGGGCAGCGCTTTAAATTAAGAGTTAAATGTAATATTGTACGGGTTTCGCTAATAAAGATGATCATGATTATCCGTGCATATTTTCTCCATTTTATTGTTGCATTTTTGTTCGACTTCCATTGCCGAGCATGAAAGAACCTTAAGCTACGAGTCTTGCTAAGGACAGAAACCTTATTCTCAGTTCGATCCATATCACCGAGCAGGTGGAAACCCTAAACTCAGAAATTGCTTTAAGGACAGAAACCTGATTCTCGGTTCGATTCATATCACCGAGCAGGTGGAAACCTTCATAAATTTCTCTAAGGACAGAAACCTGATTCTCGGTTCGATTCATATCACCGAGCAGTTGGAAACCTTAAACTCAGAAATTGCTCTAAGGACAGAAACCTGATTCTCGGTTCAATTCATATCACCGAGCAGGTGGAAACCTTAAACTCAGAAATTACACTAAGGACAGAAACCTGATTCTCGGTTCGATCCATATCACCGAGCAGGTGGAAACCTTAAACTCTGAAATTGCTCTAAGGACGGAAACCTGATTCTCGGTTCGATCCATATCACCACGCAGGTGGAAACCTTAAACTCTGAAATTGCTCTAAGGACAGAAACCTGATTCTTGGTTCGATCCATATCACCGAGCAGGTGGAAACCTTAAACTCAGAAATTACACTAAGGACAGAAACCTGATTCTCGGTTCGATCCATATCACCGAGCGGGTGGAAACCTCAAACTCTGAAATTACACTAAAGACAGAAACCTGATTATCGGTTCGATCTGTATCATCGAGCAGGTGGAAACCTTAAACTCTGAAATTACATGAAGGACAGAAACCTGATTCTCGGTTCGATCCATATCACCGAGCAGGTGGAAACCTTAAACTTGGAAACTACCCCAAGGACAGAAGCCTGTCCCCGGCTCGATACTTATCACCAGACAGGAAGAAACCTTGATCTAAATTTCCTAAGGTCAGGAACCTATCCTCGGTTTGATATCCATCACCGGGCAGGATGAAACCTTAGCTTGATTTTCCTGAGAACAGAAACTTGTCCTCGGTGCGATATCCATCACCGGGGAGGAGGAAAACTTAACCAAGATTTCCTAAGGGCAAAATCCTATCACCCGACTCGATTGCTTTTACCGAGTGGGAGGAAAGTATTCTGAAGACAAGGGTTAAAGATTAAAACCAACACGTTGCCCGAGATCAGGAACTCATATCCCGGCCTTCTGCATTATATAATTCACCGGGCATTTAGGAAATCATTCAAGCATGAAAAATAGAAAAACATGGCTAGTAAGGCTTCATGAAAACAATTAAGGCAAGCATTCAATAAACAAGCAACACGTAAGTAGAATAAATGCATAGAAACGAAGCTGTTGTCCTGTCACCATAGTTCGGCGACCATGCAAAAGTCAAAACAAGACAAATGATTGTTCAGCCACCACAACCCGGTGACATAGGCAAATTAAATAGAAAAAGAAAAACATAATAGAAACATAAATTAAAGGAAAGCATTAGCAGTCTTGTTTGGAGTCTAATTTTGAGGATCTGTGGGTTGCGTTTGGGCGACGGGTTCGGTCGGCTGACGGTCGGCATATTGCTGAGCTGCATCCCCATTAAGCTGACTGGTAGGTTGCGGGACACTGGTGGCTTCCGCGTTATCCGCTTCCACATGGGCATCTATCTGCTCCACCAGCTCCATCAAACTTGTCATGTCCTCTTCATCAACGGGTGCTAGTGAGTTTTGAACAGACGGAGTAAAGTTAGGGAAGGGTATTTGGTTGGGGTCCTTGAGGGGAGAATCCTCGGGGACCCCCATGACTTATAAAGCAGCCAACCATCCGGTCTCGAAACCCAACCTCCAGCCTGGTTCACGACCGGCTCTATAGAATTTTCCGCATCCGCAAACCCTTCCTGGTACCATTTTTCTTCGGCAGCCCCTAGCGTCGCTCTCAGATCGACGAGCTCCTCAACTTAGGCAGTGGTCAGACTTATCGCCTCGGCTAATTTGACGTCTGTTTCGTTCTGTTTCACCAAGAGCTCCATACACCTACTTTCCGCCAGCGCCCTAGCCTTCTCGGCGGTAGCAGCCTTGTTCTTGGTAGTTTCAGCAGCCTTTTCCTTTTCCTTTACTTTCTTAGTAGCCGCCTCCCTGGCCGCGCTTTCTCGGTCTGCATCCTCGGAGACTTCCTTCAGGCGCCCATCAATGATGTGTGCCAATTGAGCAGCCTGATAAAACTTCAGGGGTCAGTACGGCGAAAGATAAAACACGTGCACATATGCATATGATAAAAAGGCAAAATGACGGTCATAATTGAAACCTGTGTATGTATGCACGTATATGCATTGATAGTGATAAGAACAAACAATAAAAGCATACAAAAAATTACCGCGACAGTAAACCACTGCAGCCTTCGCCCCATGGACTCCTCCGTCCCCTGCACGTAAGCATGTACGTCCTCGGGCAAGAGGAGTCTATGCACTAGGCTCCGGGCAATGCGACTGTCTTCACCCTTCTCCCAAACCGGTACACTAGCGGTATCAGGGAGTGGCTCGCCGTCCAAGAAAAGCTTGGGTTGCCACGGCTGAGCTGCCCTAGAGGAGGATGCCGCGACAGCCCCGGTTTGAGGCTGTGGCTCCTGTATAACGATGCCCTTGGATGGCTGTGGGGGTACCCGGGTAGCGGCGTCTCCCGGCTCGATAGAGGTCTGCTCGCTGGCGCGTTGCCTCTTTCTGGTTCGCCCAGTTTGGGAAGGGGGCGGGGGAAGAGGCATCTGGCCTTGGCCTTGCGGTGGCTGCTGTTGCGTCGCCTGCTGTGCACCGGGCACGAAGCGGTCAATGGTCAGGGTTTTTTAGGTTACCATGTCTGCACTGCGATCGGATTCTGTATCGGAAAGGTCGGTAATGTTGATGGTCGCTTGATCGGTATCACGCACTGGAGGCTTAGGATCAACTGGTTTTTCGGGTTGAGCGGGAGCTTCTTAAACGGGGGCTTCTTCCTCAACACGAATGTGTACAAGTTCTCGGAGGTGCCGGGATACGTGCTCCGCGGATTCGTCACGCAACGGAGTGAGCTCGTCCAAACAGGTGTATCGCCAGCCTTGTTCCCGAGCTTCTCCCACCATAAGGTTCGGCGGCAAGAAATTGGAGTGCCAGACGTCAATGTAAGACAGGAGTGGACTGTCTACCAAAATTGCTTGCTTGAAGGGTTGCCAAGTGGAGTAGACTGGTTCAACTCCGAGGATGAGATGGGACGCTCAGAGCTGCCCGTCCCAGTGAACGAATATCTCGGATCGAAGCACGAAGTTCAGATCCTTTACGTGGACTACCCTGACGTCGAGGATAAACACTCTACCATCTGTAGAAAAGAGAAATAATAAATAAATGAATGAGGGCAAAATGAAGAAACAATGAACATGTAAGTAGGCACATTGGAATTTAGGTAAGCAAAACAACTATCAAACAAAGTAACGTAAGGAGTCAATACGAACCCACTTCGCGTTGAGAGAGGGGAGGGGAGATATCCCCAGCAAACCAATTGCCACGCACCCGGACGTATTCCCCGGCAGAGTTTCTATTCGAGTCAGGTAGGCATGATATTAGCCATACCCGATTATCTCTAACATTTAAATAATAGTTTGTATTCTTGTTTCCACACAAGCTGTACATGTGGTTTATGTCATGGTGGTTTAATTGTAAATCGAATGTATGGTTCAACCTTACTGACGCAACTAACTACCCGGTAAAAATTGGGGGGGAGTTGGTCAGGGCATAACCCATAGTACCTAAGTGTATCAAGCAAGAGGGGGTCCACGGGAAACCTGACCCCACCCTCTAAAATTGCCATTAAGGGAAAAAAGGCTATTTGTTGCCCTTTGTGGAGTTCGAAATCACTTTCGAGGCAATACGCCACCTCCACATCATTAGGAATATCAAACTTGTGCCTAAAAGTGGCTAAGGACGCGCGATGTTTAGAAGATAAGCATACCCCATCCTAGAGTCTAAAATTGAGGGGAGAAACTTGAAGAAAGATGCAGAAGTAAAAGCAAGGGGGTAAGAGACTTACTTTGGGCTCTAGGGAAGAAAGAGGGGCTTTGGGCAGGCGAGTTGGTGCGCAGATGAATGCTCGGCAGAGAGAAAATTCAGAGAGGGGAGAGTTTAAAAATGGAGAATTGATTTGGAACGAACTATTTATAGAGGACAAAGGATGAAGGAAATGGCGCCTAATGAACAATAATGGGGCTCATTTAACGAGGGATCCACACAGGCGCCAACTGACACACACGCCTCTTCGGTTCATGAACTGTCAGGTAATGATGACAGATAAACCAAACAGGCCGAAACGGCACGCCTTTTAATGGCGCATTAATGGGTCTCTGAAACTGCCCGTCATGCGCCTCTTAACCTTCTCAAGTGAATGTACCCACCGGGCTACTTAATTCTGCCCGTTTGCCGGACATGAATCAAGAGGGGGCTAATGTATGGCCCAGAGATGTCCAAGCACATTTGGGCCTTGAGTTCAAGCACAAACAGTGCGGCCCATGGTTTCCGTCCCCCTTTACCAGGGATCCCAGCTTAAGCCCACACGAAGTGTAGGCCTAGGTTTCATCACTCAATCTTTGCTCGGGAGGCCATTACCGGACAGTATGGGAAGAATAACATCCGAACATCCCATCATGAACATGCCCGGCAATACCCAGAAGCATCGCTGCTAGGCATGATCGCTGAAGTGGGAGCCAAGTTCCAAAGCCACCTTCACCCCATCCCACTCCCACCTAACCACCTACTCATGACTGATGATATTGGACCTCTCATTACACCAACTGCAAAAACAATCATAACACCCCACTAATCAGAGTGTTATAAATAAGAGAGGTGGGAAAAAGGGGGGGGGGTTGGAAAGTTTGGAGAGAAAGAGAGAGAGAGAGAGAGGGTGGTAACATAGAAAGAAAAAAGTGATCTCATTGAGTCTTTGTGCCGAGAACGACCCATAATAGGAAATCAATACCCACTAAACAAATAAGTTGTGAATCTGAGTGAGGTCTAACCCAGCAGTCTCATTTTAGGTGCACACAGGTTGCAATTGGTTTTAGTTACAGCATCTAGAGAAGTAAAAGTTGTTCATCAATTCTTTGATCATTTGACTAATATTATCAATATTGTCGTTGGTTCTAGTAAGTGTAATGATGAATTGCAATATGCTCAAAGGGAACAAATTGAGAATATGATTGCTTCTAATGAAATTGAGATTGGAAGAGGAGCAAACCAAATTGGTATTTTACAACGAGCTGGAGATACACGTTGGTGATCTCATTTTCAATCTATTTGTAGTTTGATAAAAATGTTTGATGCAACTTGCAAAGTTATCAATACTATCTCTGAGGAAGGGGCTAATTATAAGCAACGTGGTGATGCCGAGGGTGCGTATCAGGTATTAAAATCATTTGAATTTGTACGTTTTTAGACCCCTTAAAATACAACCAGATTAACCTAGTTAATTAGCCAAGTGATTACTTAGTCAAATTATCAGATCTAGGTTAACACAAACATATCATATCAATGTAAAGTGCGGAAGAACACAAAGATATGATGACCTAGGAAAACCAAACCGGTAAAAAACCTGGGGAGGATTTAACCTAACTATTCTTAAGGTAAACTGAATCCACTATGAAAGAATTGAAGTTTACACAATAGCGACTTAGACCATTAACATCCTATTGCTACATTAAGTAGAAAACTTACTACCACGACCACGTGACAGCTCCGAGTCCACAGACTACTTTTTTCTTGGATTCCCAGCAAGTACAAGCACTCCCGCTTGTGTATCTTTAAGCTCTTGAATCTGCAACTGAATGATCACCAAGTTCTTGACATAGTCTTGATTCTTGATAAACTTAAGTATGTGTGAAGGCAAACACCTCTAGATCTCACAAAAGATTCACACACACAACATAAAGAGCCACCTCAAAATGTGGCTAAGGATTTCCCTTTTATACTTAAGACAAAATATAAAACTTTACACGTCAAACGGGCTTGGGCTGAGTTGAAAATTCTACAGAAAAAACAATCTGCACGACTTTCGATCAATCGAGTCTAATTCTCGATCAATAGAGCCAGGCAAATTTACACAGTAAATCTTGCAGTAACTTGATTCCAACTTTACATAGAAACCTATACTTTGAGCAAGTCTAAACACGAGTAAAACGTTTTGATCATGGTTTGCCAACATTACAAATTGAAGTTCTAATACATTAGTTCCTAATTCTTTAGAACCTAACATAATTTGTTTTAATTTTGCATATGATGAAAGAGATTATGGGAATTACTAATATTCTTTGCCAAGCTTTGCAACAACAGTCTTAGGATCTTTTAAATGCCAAGCATTTAGTTTCAATTGCAAAATCATTTATTCAAAAGTTGAGAGATGATGGATGGGAGCCTTTACTTGCTAGTATTACATCATTTTGTGGACAACATGAAATTGATATTTCTTATTTAAATGCTCGTTACACTAAAGCTCGAGGTAGATACCATCATCAAGATGAAGCTTTGACAACAATAGAACATCATTTAAGAATTGACATATTTACAGTTGCAATAGATTTTCAATTGCAAGAATTGAATAGTAGATTTTGTGAGCTAACAGCAAATCTTCTCACTCTTAGTTCAGCATTAAATCCTAAGGATGCTTTTAGATCATTCAAAATTGGTGATATTTGCAATTTGGCTGAAAATTATTATCCTCAAGATTTTACTGAGCATGAAATTTGTCTTTTGAAGTATCAATTGCAACATTATGAGCTTGATGTGACAAAGCATCCAGATTTTCAGAATATGGGTACAATATCTGAGCTATCTAGGGGATTCGAAATTTCAGGGAAGTCTAAATTCTATCATTTAATTGATAGATTGATTCGTCTTGTGTTGACTCTTCCAGTTTCTACAACAACTACAGAACGAGCTTTTTCAGCTATGAAACTATTAAAAACAAGATTTCGCAATAGAATGGAGGATGAATTTTTGGCAGATAATATGATAGTTTATATAGAAAAGGAAATTGCTGGGAATTTCATCATGGAAATGATTATGGATGAATTCTATTCCATGAAAAATCGTTGTCAGATATGATTTTGATGTGAAATGTTTTTTTTGTTTGGATATTTTTGTATGTCTATAGTGAACTAGATAGTTTTTGTATGTTCATTAATGTTTAGAATATATCAAAATTGAAATTTCATATTTAATAGACTTATGATTTATGTTTTTCATATCAATACTTCGAATCGGCCCCCCCATGTAAAAATTTCTGGCTACACCCTGTTCACATTGTTATGATAATTATAATTATTTTGAATTCGACATTCATGTTAATTTTATAGAAATTTTTTTTTAAGAAAATCGTTGAACCATTCACATTTTTGTTTTGTTTTTTTTTTTTTTCATAAGAAGTTGCAAAGTTGCATCATTCACATTTCTGATATTTTTCTCAAAAAAAAAAAAAAAACATTACTAATATAGTTTCCTCATAAAAAATTAAAATAATATAAAAATTAGTGATATAGTATTATAGTACTGGCAATAATTTTAAAGGAGCTCCTACAAGGTGTTCACGGTTGATGGTTCATCGCACATGTAGTTTTCTAAAATTAAAAAAATGGGCCAATGGGTCTTATGACCCGCGACTTGTTAGGGGTCACTAGTTGGGCCATGGTGCAATATAGCCCAATCTGGATTTCGGTCAAGAGGTTTTTTATTTTATTTTATTTATATGTCATCCTTTGGCCTAAGGATGTCAAGAAACTACAAGAATGAGCCAGATAGTGATTGTACGAAAGTTTTCCTTCAAACTTGTTTGAAGTAACCTCCTTCAAATTATTATGCAGTTGTAGTTCATAAAACAATTTTTGTGTATTAAATCATGTAATTTATTAAATAATTTAAGTCACATGAATATTAAGTAGGTCATGTGATTAAAAACAGCAGCGGAGTCAGGATTTTAGTTTATGGTGGGTAAGATTAAAAAGAGTAGCGATAGTTACAAACTATATGTACATGACACACCCAATCTACAACTACAAAGGTTAGGCCCTTTTGTAGTTATACTTTGGTTATGTAATGTATTATAAACCCAGTTTAAAACATAAATTTTATTATTTTCGTGTGTATTCTAATAAGTATTATTGTTTACTAAAAAAAAAAAGTACAGGACACAGTTGAAATCGTGTTCACAATTTCAGTTATAATTGCAAAAATGTCAAAACACGATTTCACAGTTTCATAATTATAATTGAAATCATGTTTTCAACACATGACACTCAGCTGGAGTGCGTACGACAATGTAATTCAATGTGTACAACAACAATTAATGAGATTAAAAGCACAATTGATCCAAAAATATTAATTGAGATAGAAATAGTTTACTTTATTGAAAAATGAAAATATCTATACAACCCCAATAATAGAATTAGCCATGTGATAACAAAATAGCCAAATCATGCTAATTTAAATAAATTTCTCTATTTCATTCATAACATTTCAACCAATCAGCTCTCAGCAAAAAGAACCTCTGCTATATATGACTTTGGTTAGAACTAACAAGACACCTTTGAAAATGATGCAACTTCAAGCAAATCTTAAGAGCTAGCAAGGATTTCCTCTAGCCATTTTAAATTCAGAGCTTCAGAGTGTTAGGGGTGCCAGCGTGATAGTCCCTTGTTTCAGGGCTTTAAACATGGTATATTTCCCAACTTTTGAAACTTTGTAGCAACAACAACTTGTTGACCCATAAACCCATGGATTAGCTAGCTGAGATTTCCTCAAAAATATTGAATTTCAATTATTGATAAAAACCAAAAGTGCCATGAGACTTCTAATAATTATCAGAAAAAAAAAAAAAAAACTGTCATGAGTCCATTATTAAGTTATCTATTTGTTTTTTTCTTTTTAAATAATATGTAACACTTATCTCTTCTTTGCAAAAAAAAAAAAAAAAAATGTAATACTTATCTCTTGACTCTAATTCGTTAGAGAGAGCAAACTAATCTAAAAATTTGGTAAAGGAAGGAAAAATAATCTTTAGACTCCTATATTAAAGGAGTGGATTCTCATTTGAGTTGTTATGTAGTGGGTTGGAGGGACCATCCACCAAAGAAGTTTGTAGGAAAATACTTACCCACATAATTTTGATAGCTATAATTGTACAACTAGGTACAATAAAAGAGTGAGTTTCAGTTAGCTCAACTGGTAAAGTATCTGATGGTTGAATAAGAGATCTGACTTACACCAAAAAAGGAACGGACATTATAGGTTGAAATTCTTTATAAAAAAAAGGGGAACAATGAAAGAACCATTCACATTATTGGCTCTTTAAAAGTTCATTTAAAAAGATTTAAAGTTTGTGTTATGTATCCAAGAGTTATCTAGGCCTGTTTGAATATACATCACTATCAGTTTCTTTAAAATCTTATTTCCTCTCATTGTATGTGTGTGTATGTTAAAATACTTAGTATTATCAAAATAAAGAACAATGGGTTAATTTCACATCGGAAAATGAGTGTGAGTTAAAGAGGTTTAAAATCTATATTGTGTATCCAAGAGTTATGCCCTTTTAGATATACACCACTGTCAGTTTTTTTAAGACATTCTCCCATCTTTCTGTACGTGTTAAAATACATTCTTAAAAAAAAAAAAAAAAGCTTTATTTTCTATTTTAATTAGTTAGTTTTTTCCAATACACACATGCATAAGATACTTTACTTTTTGTATTATATTCAAGTACTTTTTAATTTTTTTCATTCACACCCCACACACCACGAATTGAATGCCAAGAAGGACCACCTCATGACCAAGTTATCACTCAACAGTTAGGATTGGCCTCTCAATAATTAAGAATGGCTAAGTTGGCTACCCATCACTGTGATTGTACATTCAGTGACCAAGATCAGCCACCCTCCTCTCAGCAAAAAAAGATCACTACAACCCTTTTTTTTTTTTTTTTTTGAGAATCAGATCACTACAACTTAGTTGCCCATATAATAATCAAGCTAGGCCACTCGATGATGCTGATGACCAGTGATGTGAGAGAGAGAGAGAGAGAGAGAGACGTACTATAGCTTTTAGATTTTTTGGTGAGCATGTGGATGGCTTGATTCATGGTGCTTTTAGTTTGGAGTTCAGACTAAATATATTTGGCTAATAGCACCTCCAACAGGTTTTTTAAATATTTTTTCTCCGAGTTTCGGAAGTGAAGTCATAAATCCTCCAACACACTCTTTACTCATAAAATTTTAAAATCTTAAGTGACTCTCTTGGTTTGAAGAGTCAGTGACGGTTTCAGGAATTTTGTTTAGGGAGATCATTAAAAAATTTTAATAATTTTTTTTTGAATATATCGAATAATTGACAAAAAAAGAAAAAGAAATTAAGCTATGAAGTTCTACAATTTTCTTCTACAAATTTTCAAATTTTAAATTGTTATATGATAGTTCATTATAAGTATTTGTAGGGGTGGTAGGCCTAATAGTACATATTTATGTATATATTGGGCTGGGGACCCAATTCGAGAATATTAAATAGTCCGAGGATGGGGAAACATTGTCATAGGAATCTGTGTTAGTGAGTGAAGAGGTATGGTATGGTCATAAAAGTCCAAGAAAGTGATCCGAGGAGGAATCCCTCCTCGGCTGATCAAAACCGAGGTTTGGAGCTATGATCTGCCTCCCAGGACAACATTTTAGGAGATTCTACTGGAAAGGATACACATCCAGAAGGCACGGGACAAAGGAGGTCTATGAAATATCTAAGAGAAAGCTGCTACCACCGCAATGAATGCTCTGCAGCTAAATTTCTGGCCGCATTAATGTAGAAGTGATACCTGAACAGTAATTGTCAGCCTTACAACTACTCCTAAAAACTTCAGGAAGGTGCTGATGGGACAATGATCAATATTAGCAATCTAATCTACACGTGGAGGGTAAAGATGAAAGGAGGAAAATAGTATAAAACAGAAAGAGGACCCTGAGGAAAAAGGATCAGAGAATTAAGAGAGAAATACTGTAGTAACAAGAACTGTGCTTGTAATCAAATTCAAAGAATATATACAAGAACTAATCTCTTCAGATTGTGCCGAGGACAATTTTCCTTGGATAAAACAGTCTTTCTCTACATCATTGTCATCTGAATTTATTATAATTGTGACTTAATTTATTAGAGCCTAGTTTTCCAACTCATTCTCTACAAATTCATTGTATTGGGCTTTTTGGGCATAAATCCCTTTACCTTTTAGGCTTATGACTCAATTTGTGTCTTTACAGTATTTATTGCCAATGTGGGTAGCTATGAGCCTATAACCATTTTATTTTGTTAAATTTATCTAACATTTTTTATCTTTATACAGTTATTATTATCTATTTGTTATTGCTTTTATACAAATATTTTAAACTAAATGGCTAAATTAAACTCATTGGCTTTATATGGGTCGACCCTTCCTTTAGGCCAATTAGGCAATTGCCTAAGACCCCCAAGTGGAAGGGGGCTCCAAAATTTTGGAAAAGAAGGGGGCAGTAGAAAAAAAAAAAAAAGTTTCAGATGAATCCAAAAAAATCTAGCACATCCTTGTGACCAAAGAATAAAAATTCTGATATATCTGGTTAAACATTAGTACCATAAAAACTTCTTTGGTCTAAACAAAATTAATTGTCCTGAAAATAACATCATTATCCTCTAGACAAACCAAAATTCAATAAGATAAAGTATAAACCCGGTCTAAGAAATTATCCACAAAACAATCACAAATCAAAACAAGTAAAAAATCTCAACTCCCTAAAATTATTATCGTTTCTCCTTCTCATTCTTGCTCTCTACCTCTTTCTCTCAGCTCTTGCTCTCCGCCTCTCTCATTCTTTCTCTCCACTGGTTCTAAATCCTAATCTTAAATCCTTCTATGCTGGCTCAGGCCCTCCGATCTGAACCATCTGATCACATCTGAAGACTCTAAACTGAGGATTGAGTCACTGAGGTATAGTTTCTCTTTCTTATTTGATTCTGCAGATGCGCTTTTTTATTTTATACTTCTTATTTATATAAGACTGCCTGGGGCGGCTAGGCGCTGGGCTTGTTTCTATTCTACTTGAGTTGCTAGCTGTTGGGCCTTGAAATAGTTTTTTTTTTTTAGGTGTAATAGGATCGGTTTTGTTTTTAGTGGTGGTCTTATCTAATAAGACGTGTGTGTGGCCATCTTCTTGTCAGGCTGGGCTTCTTGCTGGGCTTGGATTTAAAAAAATAAAAATATTTTAATCTTGCGTTTATATATATATATATATATATATAGTTATTGTTAATATAATGAATAAGTCTTTATTTATGCAAGTTGAGATTGCTAAAAATTTATTATTGTTAGGTGAAACTAGAATAATACTTTTTATATAAATCAGGTTCTATTGCTCTACACTTGAAAATTATTTTTTATTCCAATCTTTATAAATATATTGTTTAATTAGAAATGTCTACTAGAAAATATGCATCTAGATATGAGAAAATATGCATCTATATATGAAAAACTTAAAATGAATAAAATCATATCTAAGATTGACAATATCTTAAGAAAGATTAAGTAGATTAGCTATATTATCGATTGAAAATGAGATGTTAGAAAAACTTGAATACAAAAATTTAATTAGTCAATTTGTATCTCAAAAGGCAAGAAAAATCGATTTTAGGTGAAATATATTATAATATAAAAATATTAAATAAATATTAATTTAATTCATACATAAATATAAAAAAACCCCATTTTAACTTTCACCTTAGGCCCCAAAATGTCTAGGGCCGGCCGACCCTAGGTTTTGTATTAATTATTGACGCACACAACTACACTCATTTATACATAAAATTATACACTACGTGTCTACTTAACCAATCAAATGCTTGGACAATCACTAATTTTACTATTTTTTTTTCTTGAATTTTACTAATTTTATAACAAAAAATTATTATAACATGATAACAATACACACACATGTAACAAACTATCTTTATTTCCTAATTATTAAATTATATAAATTTATATTATATTTATGTTGTACACACAAACATCCATCCACATCATAATTCACACAAATAACATTATAATAAAAAATAATGTATACAATCAATACTAGACACACTCACACACATAATATAAATTTATAAAAAAAAATGACACTTACAATTCACAACCACTTACTCTTTACTCTTAGAGTTGGAGATACTTGTAATAAGGGTGTGAAAAATTTAAGTTAGGGGTGCAGAAATATTTTTAAGAATAAATTAAAGTATATTATACTAACAAAAAAATATATTATATATATATAATTATTTTTTTTTGAAGTCAGAGGATCATTTGAACCCTGAATATAGTGTAGCGCCGCCCATGTGAAGAGTCAAACACAAAAAAAGAAGTCAGATATAATATTCAATTCTCTCTGTTTCTCTCTCAAATTGAATAAAAGTAAGAATGAAGAAGGAATAGAGAAACAATATTTTAATCGGATAGAAATGTTGGATAGATTTAACATATGTAGTCATCGGAATCATTCTAAAAAATGAGAAATTAGCACTACCTGTATTTGAAAAGTAGGTAAGTAAAATATAAAAATTATTTTATTTTCTTTAAATATGGGCGAGAAAATAGTGATGGTGTTAGAGATGATCAAACTTATGTTGGACAAATTCTTGCCAACTACTCTAAAATTTTCCTAGCATGATACAGAACTTACTATCTTTCTAGAACTCTTACGTTGGACAAACTCGTCAACTATTCTAAATTTTATTGCTTATGCAATAAACGATGACTGCATGGAATTTGCATGAAAAACAAACATTGACAAGCATGCTCGCACAAAATGTAAGAAATATCATCTCCTTTAGACTCGGTTACCATACCTTGTGCATTTCTGCATGGAGGCTATTAGCCTATGATTAATTAGATGGTGTTAAGCTGAAGCAGTCACAGGGCAGCTCTCCTTTGGCAAGTCAATGGGATGAAATTTTGGTAGCTCTCCATGTTACTCAATCAATCCCCATTACTTGCCAAGGAAGAGACGCCCTATAACTGGTTTGCTTATATTGAAACCAATTTCCTTCTAATGCATATACTGCCTAGAACTGCTTCTGGGTTTTGCAAGTGACACCCAAACATGGCTTTTTATGCACTTCAATTGCGCTTAAATGAAGGAATAAACCATTGAAACAATGGCATATGCTTATGGATATCCTAGGGGGATCTGCTTTTCTTTTGTTTTGTTTTGAGGGAAAGGGGGCAGGGTTTTTGTACCTTCCATTACCAAATCTTGAAAAATATCTTCCCAATTGCATATAAGATTCTTTGTTGCTTTGAATGTGAGAACGTGAAGTGGAAAAAAGCAGCAGAGCTGAGAGGAGAATCAGGTTATGCTCTACATTGTGAAGCTAAGAGGGACCTTGACGGCATATCCTAGTGTCATATTCTTTTCCTCTTATCTTTTGCTTTATAGCTTTTCGGCAAAACCTTTGCTTTGATTTACATTTTTCCTTTTGCGACAAAACCATTTCTATCATAGAATGAAACACCATTAGGTATTCCTAAGTAGAAACAAGCTTCTGTGCAATGACACCTTTGATGCAATGTCACTAGTGAAAAGAATCATAATTCTTTCTGGGTTCTTACCATTATCATCCATGATGCCTAATCTGTACTGCCTGGTTCAGTTAATTATAACAATCTCTCTTCTCCTTCTACTCCATCAAGACATATTTGTGAAAACTTGGTTCCGTCAAATGGTGTAAACATGATTAGCAATAAATTATACATTGAGAGAAGGCCTAAAACACTTGAACAGTGTGGCAACTGATCCATAGGTATATGAAGATTAATTGATCAATCATCAACAGGGTCAAGGTCCAAGATTCTTAGGTTTGAAAGTTGGTATACTCTAGTTTTACCTGAGCCATATATATCTTATCCAGGTTTGTTTTGACTAGGACGTTTTATGGCAGAAACCAAGACTCGTTGGCTCTATAGGCTAAAGCATTTAACTTTAAAAATTTCCCAGATATTTTCCATTTGAAAATATTGCATTTGTACGTCAAGCATTTTTAGGTGTTTAAAATGTATATATAACATTAGCATTGATTTTCGTACTCTCATTATAAATCATCAATTTCAAGTTTTTTTTTTTTTTTTTTTTTTTTATATAAGATAGAATTCTACTCTAGCCTAATCTAAGTGTATATGTGTGCGAAACTCCTTTCTAGATACTTGAACCCCGCCCCTTGCCCCCCACACCCCACAAGTACTTATATTTGTGGAGTAACCATTGCACTAAGAGTGTGCGGTAGTAATTTCAAGTTTTAAATATTGGGACATTACATTTAAAATTATGGACATTGTGTATACGGAATATACATCAATAAATGTAAGAGAATAATTACCGATATAATAACATACTACCTACTGCACACTATATAAACCAATTTTTGTATAGTTAGAAAATTCCATGCCGGCCTATGTTGACAATTGTGCAAAAATACTGGTAAAAATACTTTTTAAGTTTGGATTTGCTGTTAATTTAATTCTTGAAGTTTGGATTTGGTCACTTTGATAGCCATCTATCTAAAATTAAAAGTCACTTTGATAGCCTCGTTACATTAAAAGTCACTTGACATATATGAATACGAGTTGAAAATTTTAGGGAATAATTTCATAAGAAATATAAAATAAAAAGTAGTTTAAGGAAAATTCAAAATCTCAAACTTCTTTTTATTTTGTTTTATTTCCGTATGAATTCTCTTAAAGGATTTCCTTTTCAAATCACCATGTCCGATGATATTTATATAGGGAAAGTGAGAGAAAAAAAATTTGGATAGAAAAGTATTAGGATTTAGGATCCACAACAAATTTTTTTGATACAAGATAGAATTCTATTATAGCCTAATCTAAGTGTATATGTGTGTGAAGCTCCCTTTTGGAGACTTGAACTCCGGCCCTTACTCCTTACACTCCACAAGCACTTATACTTATGGAGTGACCATAGCACCAAGGATGTACAGTGGTCACAACAAATTAATTATTTCAGGCTTGTACGATTATAATTGGACATTTAATTTTTGCATCTCGCAAGTAATGCAATATCTTAAATGTTAAGCCAGCAATCATCACTTGCTTTTAGACTTGTCTTGTATTATTATTTTTTTTAATTATTTTTTATATATAAGTTTTTAGTGGTTTTTTTTTTTTTTTTTTGGTTGATGGGTTTGGGTTTTCTGCTTTGATACAATTTAAAGGAAAACAATTCCGATATCTTTAATCTTACCTCAACTTCTTTAACTGACAAATTGAACCAACAATAGGATTGAACTAGAATTACAACATAACGAGAAAACATTTTTTTTTTAAAAATAGCTGTGGTCCAAGAGAAGGGAACTTGAGAGAATTGGAAAGACAGTAGATTATAACATCCTTTTTGGGAGAAATGCTGGTGGTGGATTATCTATTTGAAATGGATCTATTTTGGTGGATTATCTATTTGAAATGGATCTATTTTATTGTTTAGATTATACATTATAAAGTTAAAAGTGTATCTAACATCTTGTAATCTAATATTTTAAATAATGTAACACTTTATACATTATTAGAGCACTCACATTGGTGGAACTATTTTTTTAGTTCTCTCGTTGTTGAAAACGACCTGATTGCGCTGCTTCCAAATTAACCAAATAGCAAAAAGGAATAGGGAATTCGAGGGAATTCCTATTGCATTTTGAGTAGATTTGGAGCTTGCATTTGATATCAGCCAACCTCTGATGTCTTGAGAGAAGAAGGTAATGTTAGAGCTATGAATTCCCAGCTGGTACCACGTGAGTTTATCCAAGTGACAGTCTTGGAGGGCATGAGAAAATGATTCTGTCTCGGTATGACACAGTGGGCAGGTAGTGTCTAGAGGGATCCCTCTATTAGCTAGACACTCCTTTTTCCATCTTTACATGGACTGGAAGAGAGAAGGCAAGGTGAAAGTAAGGAGAGATGAAGAGAAGGAGAAGGATTGGGAGGAAGAGAAGGAACAAGGTTATTGGCTTTCACTACAACTAGCACAATCTAATCATCATCATAAGTCCACCATGCTCAACCATACCTAGCTCTACTCTTGTGAAAATAATGACCACTTGGAAGTTGAATATATAGTGTGTGTATATATACTATATATATGAGCTCTAAACTATTTATCATGCATAAGTTGTTGGAGAAATTTTTTTTTTTTGAAGCCAAGTTGTTGGAGAATTTCAAAATAAAGTATATATTTTTGTTAAGAAGGGTCATTCTACTGTACCCCCTCTTTTTTTTTGGGGGGTACGGTACCCACTCCAATCTTAACCTTTCATATTACTTCCCTTTAATCCTGGTTGTTAATTAATTTTAGTATGGACACCAGTTACCGGCTAATTTGGTTAGAGTATAAAAACAAAAAACAAAAAACAAAAAAACCGAAGAGGTTTCAAGCTCTGCTGAATGAGAACCTTGAGAGGCGATGTGCCACAACTATCAGCTTATCACTACTATACAGCAGCCACCGCTGCAAACCTTCTGCCATTGCTATCTGAAGAGGTGAAAATAAGTTGATGGATCCAAGTAAAGTTGATGGACGGGCCCATCATGTGCAAGACCTGGTGAGGACGGATTTGTTGGCCACATGTCAGACTGAATCCTTATATGGAAATACTTGGGGCATACGCTACAGAATCTGGGGGAAAATAGAGTCCTAGCGCGATTAGAGTTCTAGAAGCTGCGTGCATTAATGAAGATCTTCTTTATTAGGAAGAGACTTGTCCATCACGTTTAGGATTTCTGAAGAAGACTCCTACAAGGAAAGGACTTCAATTACACGGAAAAGATCTCAACTGTCGACTACTATAAAAGCCCCAATACCCTCACAAATCAAGGTACGCATAATTTACCCTCTCTAGCACTCTAGAGTTGTGAGAATATTTTTGACTTAGCCTTCGAAGGGTATTTGGCCGGCACCACACCGGTGCTCTCTGTGAGGTTTTTTCTTCTTCGTATTGTGCAGTTTCACATTCGAGCATGTAGGTATTGTGTAGCTCATTGGTGAATTTCTCGGCATCATCAGTTGGTGCCGTCTGTGGGAAAGCTTAGTTGAGATTCATAAGCCATACTATCGTTTCCCGGACTAAAATTGTTGCATGGTACTCACTTGCTCGATGGCAACCACTAACGACGTTCAAGGAGAGGAATCACCCACGACTGCCCTTGAGAGACAGGTTTGAACTCTCGCTGCCGCCATGGAACGTCTCACCAAACAAAACCACGACTTGGAAGAACAGCTGCACCAGAAGAATGCAGCACCGAATGACCAACAAGAAGATTAAGAAGCTACCAGCGCTCCAAGAAAAAACCAGGAGAAACTTGAAGGCAGCCACGCCCCAAGCAGATTGGAGAGGCAGAACTTGAGCATGCCATCCCTCACGGATGCAACTCCACCACATATTGTCGCAGAGATGCAGGCGATGAGGGAACAAATGGAGGTTATGATGAACGCGCTCAAGGGGCGAGTTTCCAGTGATCTTGATGATTTAGTCAACCGCACCGACTCACCTTTCACTGCGGCTGTGAACTCCTTCCCCCTACCTCATAAATTTCGCATGCCGTATATAGACAGCTATGACGGCGTGAAGGATCCTCTGGACCATCTAGAAACTTTCAAGACCCTAATACACCTTCAGGGGGTAGCAGACGAGATCATGTGCAGGGCCTTCCCCACAACACTCAAAGGCCCCGCAAGGGTATGGTTTAGCCAACTGACGCCAAACTCCATCAGCACCTTCAAGGAGCTGAGCGCTCAGTTCACTACGGATTTCATTGGAAGGCACAGGTATAAGAAATCCACAGCCTGCTTGATGAGTATTAAGCAACGGGAGGACGAGATGCTGAGGACCTACATAACGCGCTTTAATAAGGAAGCGCTCTCAATAGACGAAGCCGACGACAAAATACTGGAAGCGGCTTTCACGAACGGGTTGTGGAAGGGCAAATTTCTATTCTCTTTATACAAAAACGACCCTAAAACCATGTCAAAAGTACTCTATAGGGCAACCAAATACATGAACGCTAAAGACGCATTACAGGCCCGAGAGGAAAAACCCAGGAAAAGGGAGCGGCAGGAAGAAAAACGACGGGACTAAGGGTCAAAGAGTCCAAGAACGGGAGACCGAAGGGATGAACAGAGCCCTAAGCCACTAGCAAGGAGGTTCACGAGCTTCACCCAATTGACTGCCCCAATAGAACAAGTCCTAATGCAAATCAAGGACAGGGGGCTCTAACCTTCCCCGGGAAACTGAAAGGAGATCCTAGCAAAAGATCAAGAGACAAATATTGCCGTTTCCACTGCGATCACGGTCATGACACAGCAGATTGCTATGACTTAAAGCAACAGATAGAGGCCCTTATCAGACAAGGGAAATTACAAATGTTCGTTAGAAAAGAAAGGATGGATCTGCCACCTCAAAAGCAGTAGCCCCGAAGAGATAATGAGCGTACTAGACCCCCAATCGGAGACATAAGGATGATTGTGGGGGGAACATCAACAACTGGGTCATCCAAGAAGGCCCGAAAGACTTACCTCCGAATGGTTCACAACGTCCAGCTGATGGGCTCAGCACCAAAGATAGTGCGGAGAGATAGCCTGATCGTCGGATTCTCAGAGGAAGATTCACGACGTCTTCACCATCTGCATGATGACGCGCTGGTGGTCACCCTACAAGTGGGAGAGTATAACATGCACAAAGTGTTGGTGGACAACGGTAGCTCAGCGGACATTCTCTATTATCCAGCGTTCCAACAAATGAAAGTTGATAGGCAACGACTGATACCAACAAACGCTCCGTTGGTTGGCTTTGGAGGAACAAGAGTGTTTCCATTGGGCGCAGTCACACTTTCGGTGATGGTAGGAGATTACACCCGGCAGATCACACAGGACGTGACGTTCATTGTGGTTGACTGCTCATCCACATACAACGCTATCATCGGACGACCTACCCTCAATGCATGGAAGGTGGCAACATCAACTTACCACTTGATGATCAAG
Organism: Quercus ilex subsp. ballota; assembly: GCA_032727855.1. Lineage (NCBI taxonomy): Eukaryota > Viridiplantae > Streptophyta > Magnoliopsida > Fagales > Fagaceae > Quercus > Quercus ilex. The sequence goes on along the minus strand of CM064916.1, from coordinate 15,400,207 downwards.
TTCCCTACAGAGTACGGGATCGGTGAGTTATGAGGGAACTAGGTGGCCGCCCATGAGTGCTACATTGCCATGTTGGAGATGGAAGAACAGCAGCAAACCATGTGCATAGAGGAGACACGGACGACAGCAAAGCCAGTGGAGGAACTAGAAGAGATAACCCTTGATAAGTCAAAACCTGAACGGACTACCAGAATGGGGACACTGGCTAGCCAGCCAATTCGTCAAGCCCTCATAGCATTCCTTAGAATGAATCAGGATGTGTTCACCTGGAGCCACGAAGACATGCCCGGAATCGGAAGCTCAGTCATAGTTCACAGGTTGAACGTAAACCCATCATTCTCGCCAGTCCGACAGAAAAAGCGAGTGTTCGCCCAGGAGCGAGATAAAGCAATAGCAAAAGAGGTGAAGAAGCTGCTGGAAGCAAACTTCATTCGAGAAGTCTACTACTCGGACTGGCTAGCAAACGTAGTAATGGTTAAAAAAGCTAACGGGAAGTGGCGAATGTGTGTCGATTTCACGGACCTCAACAAAGCATGCCCAAAGGACAGTTACCCACTACCCCGGATAGACACCTTGGTAGACTCAACGGCAAGACACCAGCTCCTGAGCTTCATGGATGCCTTCTCGGGCTATAATCAAATTAAGATGAATGAAGCTGATCAGGAGAAAACCTCCTTTGTCACTAGCCAAGGGCTCTTTTGTTACAAGGTGATGTCGTTTGGACTCAAGAACGCAGACGCGACGTACCAGAGACTGATGAACAAAATGTTCGCGCACCAGATCTGCAGGAACGTGCAAGTTTATGTCGACGACATGCTCGTAAAGAGCCTACTCGAAGATGATCACCTGAAGGACCTCCAGGAGACTTTTGACACTCTCCGCTTGTATAATATGAAGCTTAATCCCAACAAGTGCGCGTTTGGGGTGAAGGCGGGAAAGTTCTTGGGGTTCATGGTATCCCACCGAGGAATAGAAGTTAATCCAGAAAAGGTTCGGGCAATCCTGGAGCTGGAACCACCGAAGATGATCAAGGACATGCAAAGACTGAACGGCAAAGTTGCCGCCTTGAATAGGTTCGTCTCGAAAGTAATGGACAAATGTCTACCCTTCTTTAGAACACTGAGAAAATCATTTGAATGGACGGAAGAATGCTAGAAGGCCTTTGAAGAGTTGAAAAAATACCTCACATTCCCACCATTGCTCAGCCCATCGAGACCAGGAGAAGAACTCTACCTCTACTTAGCTGTTTTGGAAGCGGCGGTCAGCGCGGCATTGGTAAGAGAGGAAGACGGATCTTAAAGACCTGTCTATTTTATAAGTCGGGCGTTCCGAAGAGCAGAAGAGAGGTATCCATAAATAGAGAAGTTGGCCTTCGCATTGGTAACCGTGGCAAGAAATCTAAAGCCGTATTTCCAAGCCCATACTATCATAGTCCTAACGAACTAACCCCTGAGAAGAGCCTTGGGTAGCCTCGAGGCAGCCGGACGAATGATGTGTCGACGGTCTTGCAAAAGCGGCCTCGGCAGAACTTATGCTTGTTCCCGAACAGGTATTGTCATTTGTACAACTCTCCTCGCTTATTGATGACGGAGCAAACATACAGGAAGTCAGTTCTGATAACAATTGGACTACGCCATTAATAGCGTACCTAAGATCAGGCACTCTGCCAGGCAGGAAAGACACTACTAGAAAACTAAAAGTCCAAGCCTCGCGATTTGTGCTAATCAATGATATCTTATACAAGAGGGGATTCTCACGACCGTACCTGAGGTGTTTGGTTCAAGAGGAAGCAGACTACGTAATGAGAGAAGTCCAAGAGGGTATCTGTGGAAACCATTCGGGGGCACGGTCCCTAGTACACAAACTGATTCGAGCAGGGTACTACTAGCCTACAATGCAAAAGGACGCACAAGCTTACGTCAAGACTTGCGACAAATGTCAGAAGTTCAGTAATTTGATCAGGCAACCAACCGAGGAACTGACACCCATGACGGCCCCTTGGCCATTCGCCCAATGGGGGCTAGACATTATGAGCCCCTTCTTGACGGCAGCAAGGCAGCTAAAATTTCTGGTAGTTGGTATCAACTACTTCACTAAGTGGGTGGAGGCAGAGGCCCTAGCCACTATCACGGAGAAGAACATCCGGAGTTTTGTATGGAGAAATATCATATGCAGGTACGGGATACCCAGAGTTCTCGTTTCCGACAACGGGAAGCAGTTCGACAACAGGGCGTTCAGGGACTTCTGTTCTGAGTTGGGGATCGGGAACCATTACTCATCGCCAGCACACCCACATGCCAATGGGCAAGTCGAAGTCACAAACCGGTCCTTGCTCAAGATCATCAAGACCCGGCTCGAGGGGGCTAAGGGCATCTGTCCTAACGAACTACAGAGCGTCTTATGGGCATATCGTACTACGGCAAGAACACCCACTGGAGAAACACCGTTTAGACTAGCATACGGAAGTGAGGCTGTCATTCCAGCGGAGGTAGGGCTTACGAGCTATCGGGTGGAAAACTACAACGAGGATAAGAACGAAGAGGCCATGAGGTTTCAGCTAGACCTGGTAGACGAGGTCCGGGCTACAGCAGAGCAGAGGATGGCGCGATACCAGAACCTCATGGCAAAATACTACAACTCCAATGTTAGACACAGAGACTTTCAGATTGGAGATCTTGTGCTAAGGAAGGTAATGGGAGCTGCCAGGGATCCTTCACAAGGAAAGCTCGGCCCCAACTGGAAAGGACCTTACCGCATCTCATCCTGGCAAAGGAAAGGGACCTACCACCTCGAAACTCTAGACGGGCGGATGCTGCAGCACTCATGGAACACGGACCACCTACGGAGATAGTACCAGTAGAGATGACATGAGGAGCATCGACACTCCCTAATCTCCAGTTTATTATTGAGTTTTATTAGTTTTTACTACGAACAATTTTTTATTATCTTACTATCGCTAGTTTTTACTTCGAACAATTCTTTCTACAAGTACCTTTTTAAGCCCAAGGGGGCAGGTACTTTTCTACATGGTTTCCTTTCAATAAAAGAAATATTCAGACACGACTGTGTTTTTCCTTCTTAATCAACTAAGTCCTCAAAAGTGGACGGACCATCTCAAAGGGATGGATGTACCAAGTCCAATAATAGACGGACATAAACGAGTCCATAAGACGGATTGGTATAAGCAGGTCCACAAGATGGACGGGTCATCCCAAGAGGATAAAAAATAACAAGTCCAAAATTGGACGGAGTATCAACTAAGTCCACAAAGTGGACGGACCATCTCAAAGGGATGGATTTACAAAGTCCAATATTGGATGGAGTATCAACTAAATCCACAAAGTGGACGGACCATCTCAAATGGATGGATTTACAAAGTCCAAAATTGGACAGAGTATCAACTAAGTCCACAAAGTGGACAGACTATCTCAAATGGATGGATTTACAAAGTCCAAAATTGAACTAAGTCCACAAAATGGACGGACCATCTCAAATGGATGGATTTACAAAGTCCAAAATTGGACGGAGTATCAACTAAGTCCACAAAGTGGACGAACCATCTCAAAGGGATGGATTTACAAAGTCTGATAATGGACGGACATAAACGAGTTCACAAAACGAACAAATATAAACTAAAATCCACAATGTGGACAAATCACCCAAAGAGTATGAAAATGCTAAGTCCATAAGACAGACGGATTATCCCAAGAGGATGAAAAATTCGAAGTCCACAAGATGGACAGATATAAACTAAGTCCACGAGGGGGACGGATCATCAGAAAGGATGAAAACTCTAAGGCTACAACTTGGACGGATATAAAAAGCAAGATAAAAAAAGAAGCACCAACAGAATTAAATGAAACAGACGGATATATTCCGCAAAACAAAAACATCAAAAAGGTCGATGGACATAGCATAGCTCAACATAAATAAGAGCCCTTAGAAGGGAAATGTTTACATTACCCCAAAAATGACGAGGGAACCATGAGATTGTTCACATATTCTTACATAAAAAAAAAAAAAAAAAAAAAAAAAAAAAAAAAAAAACTAAGTTATTACAAACTATTAGTCTTCTGCAGGAAGGTCTTTCTCCTCAGTATGACGGGCCTGGTCATCCTTCGGACCACTTTCGACTACCGTCTAGTCAACAGGAGCTTCACGGTTAGTGGGGTCCTCGCCAAAAAGATCGTCCATATCGTCTGATTGGGCAGGCTGGACGGATGTTTGCTCTGGGGCATTAATGTTGACGGTTGACAAATCCAGCTCTGGATTCAAGGCCTTCACCTGACGAACGGCATCGTCAAAACCGTTGTTATATGAAAGGCTAAGCTCTGTGATAAAGGCCTCAGAATCATGATACTCCCGTATCGCGACCTCCTTAGCTTGACAGATCTCCTTGTCTTTTTCCTCCAAAGCTTTCTTCAGGTCCTCCGTCAGCTTGATATATTCATCCCTAGCTGTTTCAGCCATTTTGAGTTTTTTCTCTTGGACGACCTTCCAGGTCTTCAACTCGAGTAGCTCGTCCTCCGTCACCTTGGCCTTCTCACAAATACGGGCTAAGGTCGTCTCATGGTTGAGACACCGTCCCATCATCCCCTTCATCATAATCATGGCCTGGAAGAAAACATAAGTTAAAAGAAAAAAAAAGAAAAAAGAAAGAAAGGTGGGAGAGGACGGAGTACACGACAATGGATGAGTTACCTGAGCAATGCTAAAAAGGGACGTCTCACCCATCGCCTCCGTCGAATGGTTACACAAATCCTCATAGTCCTCGGTTGTTATGATGGACGAAAGCCTCTCAATGGCGTATTTGGAATCCTCACGGAGTAGAGCGGGTGGCTTCTTCTGGCTTCTGAACGGATCGGTCATTAGGCCCTTACCAGCCTCGTGCTTCACGGGGGTGACCGTCTTAGCCCCCCCGGCCAGCAAGTCAATGACGGGCTCCAAAGAAACCTTGGGCTTTTTAGGTGCACGGTCGCCCTTCGACGGTTGCCTCCTTTTAATTGCTTGCTTGCTGGAGCCCGTCCCCATAGGGTCCGCACCAGCTTCTTTGTTTTTTGCTTGCTTGAGGTTAACGAGTTTGGCCCAGGTTCGTTCCTCTGGTTTGGACTTGGCAAAAATTTTCTCAAGGAAACTGAACTCCTCGAGCGTAACTTGAGGGCGCCGTCGTACTGTACAAAAGAAGACGGACATTAAAAATATAATAAATATTAAACGGGCTTCGAATAATTGTTATATGACGGGTTCATACTAGACTGGTTTAATACGCCCCAAACCTTGTCGACGGGCATGTAATCTGTTTCCCCTGGATGACACATCCAACCGTCGCCCTCAATGAAAAAATAGCGGCTCTTCCAGTCTCTATTCGAGTCCGGAGTTTCATAAATCACTTTCAAGACGTGGCTCCTAGGAACAAAACTATACATCCCCCTTGATTTGTCTAGCTCGTCTAGATGGTAGCAGTGGAGGAATTCCCGTATCGTCAACCGTCTTCCACCGTCGGACATGGCCCCGTACAGGACTTCCATTGCTATGAAGACCTTCCAGGCATTTGGGGATATCTGGCTGACAGATAAACCTAGGTATTTGAGGAGTTCGCGGTGCAGGGAGCTCAGAGGAAATCTGAGGCCTGCCTTGAGCATCTGCTCGTACACTCCTACACCGTCTACTCCTTCATAATAACATTTTTCTGACGTATAGGGTAGACGGATGGGGATGTAGTCTGGGATTTGATAATGGGCCCTAAGGGTATTAAAATGAGTTTCCTTGATGGTGGATGTAAAAGCATTCACCGTCCATTCTGGAAGTATGATGAACTCCCTAAGTCCATCAGCTCCCACGACGGATCTAACTATTTGATCTTCATCATCGGCGGAACCCTCCTCTATCTCGACCATCTCCATATCCTCATTTGTTGAGGACGGGGAAGATGAAGACGAACTCCTCTCGCTTAGATCGTCTTGGTCTTTATGACCTGACGGGTATACCTCTTCGTAGCCCGCCCTGTCACGGACAATCGACTGGTTACTCGACGCACTAGACATGGCCTACATATAATGACAAAACCTAAGACTCTGACGAGTTTGGAAAGAGCGACGGGGGCATAAAGAAAAAATATATATAATAATAATATAATATAACATAAGGCCCGAAGATAAATGAGAGTTGAAAAGAGGACGGATAAAAGATTACTTACCAAGTTAAGGAATGAACCAACGAAGTTGCAGACGACGGATGCAGTAACTGGACGGTCTGGTCTCTGACAAATATGACGGTCTCTCTCTGACAATGAGTTTCTTCGTAAAGAAGGAAAATGAGAAGGGAAGTAGGTGATATTTATAAGAAGAAGTGCACGGAAGACGAAGCGACACTTCGATCCAATACAACAGCCTATAGCAGCGCAACACGTGTTATGGGTCATAAATGTGTTCCTAACAATCTGTCCGGGTACATGTTAAAACCGTCATCCCAACTGTTGAACCGTCATCCCTATATTTGAGTCGTCACCCCGTAAGTCCGTTTGCTAGATTATGACGGACCCATGGGGTGAGGGGGCAACTGAAGAGGTGAAAATAAGTTGACGGATCCAAGTAAAGTTGATGGACGGGCCCATCATGTGCAAGACCTGGTGAGGACGGATTTGTTGGCCACATGTCAAACAGAATCCTTATATGGAAATACTTGGGGCATACGCTACAGAATCTGGGGGAAAATAGAGTCCTAGCGCGATTAGAGTTCTAGAAGCTGCGTGCATTAATGAAGATCTTCTTTATTAGGAAGAGACTTGTCCATCACGTTTAGGATTTCTGAAGAAGACTCCTACAAGGAAAGGACTTCAATTCTACGGAAAAGAGGTCAACTGTCGACTACTATAAAAGCTCCAATACCGTCACAAATCAAGGTACGCATAATTTACCCTCTCTAGCACTCTAGAGTTGTGAGAATATTTCTGACTTAGCCTTCGGAGGGTATTTGGCCGGCACTACACCGGTGCTCTCTGTGAGGTTTTTTCTTCTTCGTATTGTGCAGGTTCACATTCGAGCGTGTAGGTATTGTGTAGCTCACTAGTGAATTTCTCGGCATCATCACTATCGGTAAGAATTTTTATGGGCAATTGAGAAACTGTGTTTCTTTTTATTTGATTTGGGTTTTACTTTTGGTTAAATTTGATTCAGTATTTCATATTCTAGGTTTTGGGTAAGATTTGTGCGTTTATTTTTAATTTTTGGGTTAATTTGGTTTGGGTATTTCGCCTTTCAATTTCCTCGTATGCCCTCACTACCTGTTCCTTCATTGAGCTTGCTGAAAATTTTGTTCCCAGAAACCATGTCTCAAGGAGAGAGACTTGAAAGGCGACTGTTTTGACAAATTAGTCTTATTCCTCTTGTACTGGTTTCGTATTTCGGTGCCAAATATGTAAGTATCATCAACTTAAAGCATTATAGTTTCAAGTTTCTAATTTTGGATTTGATTTTATTTTTTAAGGCACGCCTGGTGAGAAATTCGTCCTAAAGGTATGTTTTACCATTGCTAGTTATCTTGTCTATCCATCCTATCTTTTATTTTCCTCTCATATATGTGGTTTCAACATCTTGTACTGCAATCTATATAATATTATATCTTCAAGTTATAAATTACATACAATGATGAGTCTTTATTATAACTTGGGGCTCTATTCAATAGATTAAGAGCTTCTAATATGAGAGATAAGCAAATCTTAAATATAAATCAAGTTCTTCTTTCTACCTATCAAAAAATTAAATGCTTCTTTCTATGACAATGTGACAACTATGTTTTAGCATGGACATGCCATACCCTATTACAAATTAAGTATACAGTTCAACTTGCTCTTAAGCAAATTTGAAAGATGCCCACCTTTATAGTTTGTACATTTATCCCTGCACACACAAATGTAATAGCCCGCAAATCAAATACTTTGGAAGTCCAGGAGAGTCAAACTTAAGTTTTGGTTTTTAAGCAAAGTCACCCAACAGTTCTACCTTTGTGGGCTTTTAAAAAGGAGTATAATCATGATCTTGTAAATCATGAACAAGCTCACATGTTGTCCTCACAAAGAAAAGTAACTGCTACCCAAGCCATTGAAGCGGATATGGCCTATAAGTATGGGATTCAACAGAAACTTTATGAGTAGTCAAGTAGAGGGTCGAGAAAATTTGGGTTATCTTTTATTAGATTATAACAACTATTTGTGTTCAAGGAGGAGAAATGCTATGACAGAGGGAAATGCAGGAGGCTTGCTAATTAATTTTGAAAAGCAACAAGCTAAGAACCCTTCATTCCTTTATTCGATGCAAAGGATATTGAAGATGCAAATGTACTTAAAGATAAAGATGGCAATAATGAATTAATTATTGGAGATAATTTGAACAACCTAATTTAAATTGTCTGAAGAAAAAGGATCATGCTCCTGGTGGTAAACATCAGATCAAGAGTTGTCATGAGAAAAGTTCAAAGAAAGAAAAAGGTGGAAGTAACCAGTTGTCTACCCCAAATACTGTTCCTGGCAACTAGGTTTTGCTTTAGCCATCCCTAAAATACCTTTCCTCTTGCCTATATAGTTAGTTGTTCATGTAGTGGCTACATTTATTTTTTTGTACTTTAATGTGCAGAGTTCAAGTTCCCAGCCATCAAATTTGGCTCATTCCTCGTCATATCAGCATCCGCTATATTACCATTGGCAAGCACCCTTCCTCAATCCACAAATGGAAGTATGGTAGAGAGGATTTAGTCCCATTATGGTTATTTTAAATTATATCCTAAAGTCACTTGCTTTGTTTCTCTTTTGACATAATGTTTACAAAGTTCTCGAAAGAGTACTAACTTACTAATGCTAGTTATTCATTAGCACCTGGCCTAATTATAGGTCAAAAACAATTTTCCATGCCAAAACAATCATCAAGCTTTTGTATGAGCAACAGATCCAACCAATTGTTTTTTCTTTTAGGTTTGCATTATTAGTTTACTCTGTTGGTATTTTTTATTTATTTATATTTATTTCCTCTTAATGTTATAATTTATAACTTTTGTGATTTCTACATGCTTGTTGTAGTTCTATGTGTATATATATGGTTAAATTAGAGGAAATTAGTTAAGTTTGTTCCCATGGAATGCAAATTAGTTTTGATTTTGGAAATGCATAGGAGATATTTGTGAAATTATTTGTTAGAAACTTTAAAGTGATGTTAAGCTATTTTATATGCATGTTATGCAGTCTTGAAGGTGATTCGTTAGATTGAGAAATGCACCAGATTGCAGGAGCTCTCTAAAGTTTACTATGCTCCTATTGGACCCTTGGAATGGTAAGTCAGGGAAATCTTGGACTATGCCCTGCCAAAACCTCCTACACCATGTCTAATTAATAACTCTTTTTTTATTCCAACTGTTCAATTGCGGTTTTGGCCTTAGGGAATGCAAGAATCAGGTTTGGCCACCTTAGGGAATGCAAGAATCAAGTTTGGCCCTAGGAAAAAAAATGTTGAAGTATGGACTATGGAATAGACTTGTCATGAGTCATGACTATGACATTATTTTTGCCTTATATTGTTGCTATTGTATAATCAAACCACTGAGCAAGTTGTTGCACCTTTATGTCGTAGTTAATCTTGTCTTGATGAATATATAAAATGTATAATTTTTTCTTTTTTTCTTTTTTGCAAATAACATATTGTGAATGAGTTCTATATATACGAATCACTAGAACTCGATCTGTACTTGAGTCTTAAAGGCTTGAGTTCCTTAAGCAATCTCGAGTCTTTAAGACTCAGACTCGAAATGCTAGTTTACAAATATGTTTCAAAAACATGCCAACTAAAAAAATTATTTTAAAAATCATGTTAAATGGAAAAAAAAATCATACATCAAAACATGTAGAGTTATTTGATCTAGTTTTATAAGATGATACGGATGCAAAAGAAGTGTCATTGAAACCATCACTAGTGAAAAATTGTTGTTCCCAACAATTTTGTTTAAGATGGTATAATCTTAGTGCTTAACAAACATGTATCTATTTGAACATTGAAATTTCTTTTTGTGCAGTGCAAGTCTGATTGGAGTTCAAATTGGCAAATTCAGTGGTTGTGAACACGGGATTTAATGTTGGCTTCAAAAAAATTTTGTTTATTACATTAAATATTAGGAGTGTCAAAAGTTGTTGATGGAGTTAGTAGAAGTAAGAGTGTGAAAAAAAATTAAAAAAAAAATTAGTAGAAGTAAATAATCAAACTTTTATTAGATATTTTAAAATTTTTATTAATAGTGTTAACTGAAAGATAATTTTTAATTAATTGAAAAGTTTAGTATTGACGTTTCATTTAAAGCTAACTATCTTAGTAATTTCATTTAACCTTAAAAAAAAAACAAGAAGAAGAAAGGGAAACCATCAATGTAACATTGAACTTTTACATAAAATTATTTTGAAATTATGAGCTCACACCAAACTTATTGAAAACCGTACATGCTAGATAGCTTTTTTAGATAACTTATCATCTTTTAAGTTTCAATAAGTATACAAAAAGTACAACTTATTCTGGTAATTTTAGAGAGTTTTTGGGGTAATTTTGGTTGTTTTCAAGTTTTAGGAGAGTATTTTTGGTCATTTTTTAAGTTTTGAGGGTATTTCGGTCATTTTTATGGTTTTATGGTTTTAGGGGTATTTTGTGAGACCGATAAGTCTTCAACAATGAAAACATTTCATTGCTATTAGGATTCTCTTAGACTTAGCTAGTGGAGGCTCTGCTGACTCAAATGAGGCTCACACTTATCATTTTGATCGATATGCTAAACTCTCAATGACAAAATTATTTTGATAATTTTTTTAAAAAGGACTAGGTTGTTTGTTTTTGATAAAATCGGTCAATTGTGTTTAATTGTTTTTAGCTTTTCTATTGGTAATTTTTGTTATTGTGGAAATTTTTTGGGATGTTTATTTTGTTTTAGATGGATCTAAATGCAATAATAATTTTATGAAACAAAATTGCATAGACACTTTAGATGGGTGGTTATACCCGTGTCGGACATAGTCATTTGACATTTCTGCACACGTGGATCTAATGAAAATGCCTAAAAAATATAAGTGGCCAAGAACCCTCCGATGCTTAAGTTAGTTTTCTCTCTTGAACTCAGGAATTTCAACTCTATAAGTGGTGAAAAACTTACATTGATTTCATATGGTTGAGTCCTTTTATAGTGAGTTTTGGAGTGGTTACTTGTTTAGCAACTTCCTCAACGTGGATGGAAGTTAGAAGGTTCAAACTTAACTTCTACAACTGCCATCAGAAGTTAAGAACTTAGTGGGAAGTTAAAGCGATGAATAAGAATTTTGCTCTTACTTCAGAATAGTAGAACGTGGTCTGAATCATAAGCTTCTAGATATAGATTTACTTTGAAAATTCCTAAGTGTTTGGCGGTCATCCAGGTGACTCCATGCTGGACGACCTTCTTGCACTTGGATGACATTTCTGGTCTTGGATGACACTATGGATAAATTGAAGATAGTCTAATTTTTGGTTCACCATCATATATAAATAATAAAAATATAAATATCAAGAAAGTACCTCAACTATGTTATTTTATAGGGAGGTATGCCCCTGAATGTGATGGAAACTACCAGGAGAGATACGTAGGAAGTTAATTGGTATATTCAAATATTTGTGGAAGAAACCAAGATAATTCCAGCTGATTTTTTTGTGAACAAGAATAATTATTGTGGTTGGGCTAAAGTCATGGGATGCTTTTTTTTTTTTTTGGGGGGGATTTCGATTTTAGATCTAAAATTTTTAATAACTTTAAAAATATTACTATTGTGATGAGGGGTTATTAGTAAGTAAAAAAGTAACGTCAGTGATAAGCCCAAATGTAAAATTATGGTCAAATGTGAAAAAAAACTGTCACATGTGACATTGGAACTGCACAATGTGAGGATGGAACCGTTAAATGTAAGAAAAAAAATAAAGGAACCACCAAATGTGAGAAAAGAACTGTCAAATGTGATGTTGGAACTGCACAATGAAAGGATGAAACTGTCAAATGTGAGGGGGAAAAAAAAAGAACCACCAAATGTGACAAAAGAATTGTCACATGTGATGTTGGAACTACACAATGTGAGAATGAAACCTTCAAATGTGAGAAAAAAGTAAGGGAACTACCAAATGTGAGAAAAGAATAATCACATGTAATGTTGGAACTGCAAAATGTTAAGATGGAACCGTCAAGTGTGAGAAAAAAGTAAGGGAACCACCTAATGTGACAAAAAAACTGTTACATGTGATGTTAAAATTGCACAATGTGAGGATGGAACCATCAAATGTGAATAAAAAATTAACGAAACCACCAAATGTGATAAAAAAACTGTCACATGTGATATTGGAACTGCACAATGTGAGGATGAATTCGTCAAATGTGAGAAAAAAGGTAAAGGAACCACCAAATGTGAGAAAAAAAGTAAAGGAACTGCTAAATGTGAGAAAAGAACTGTTACATGTGATGTTGAAACTGCACAATGTGAGGAGGGAACCATCAAGTGTGAGAAAAAAGTAAGGGAATCACCCAATGTGACAAAAGAACTATCACATGTGATGTTGGAACCGCACAATATGAGGATGGAACCATCAAATATGAGAAAAAAAAAAGAGTAAGGGAACCGCACAATGTGAGAAAAGAACCATCACATGTGATTTTGGAACTGTACAATGTGAGGATAGAACCATCAAATGTGAGAAAAAAGTAAGGGAACCACCAAATGTGAGAAATGAACCGTCACATGTGATGTTGGAACTGCACAATGTGAGGATGAAACTATCAAATGTGAAAAAAAGTAATCTGATATTGCAGGTTACCTACTAGTGGGTACCGTACTCCTCTTTTTTTGGGGGGTATCGTAGAATTACCCTGTTAAGAGGGATAACTTTTGCTGAAGTATTAATTGATTGTTGCATTTTAATTAAGAATATTTTTGGAAAAATTCACATCTCCTGGATTGGCTCATGCCACGAGTTTAAAAATAATGACTTTGGCAAACTATTGCAGCTTTCAAATAAATTGAATTTTGAAAAAATCTGTTTCATGGAAAGTGTCATGAGTTACGAATATATGTTTCTACTCTCTATTCATATATAAAGTAACACATAAGATTCCAACAGAAAATTTTATTTGCGTAGAAAATTTAAATTTTATTTTAATGGGTCATACTAAGAAGGTGTCATGAGTTTAGAATATATGTTTCTACTCTCTATTCATATATAAAGTAATATATAAGATTCCAATAGAAAATTTTATTTGCGTAGAAAATTTAAATTTTATTTTAAGGGGTCATACTAAAATTATTAGAATTAAATATGTATTTTTTTTTTTCTTGTGCTTTATATTATGCTATATATAGTAGTTCAAAAAATGATTATAAATACAATAAAATATTTAACTCATTTACATATAGAAAAATGTATTTATTAAGGGGTGGTGGTGGGATACCCCCTTGACCTTCTAAAAAATTCTCAAGCAGTAGTACTAGTACTAAAATGCAGAAAAAGTCCTCACTTACACAAAGGAAAATCTACTTTTTCTTCTTATTTATAGTATTTATTAGCTTGTCAACAAGAAGACAATTTTACATTCCCATGGGAACACTTTTATTACATAATGGGTCCCACCTAATAGTATATTTTTTTGCACACTCCTTTGCCAACTATGATTAGAAAAAAAATTGGGTAAACTATATATTTGGTCCTTAAACTTTATTCTGTATCTCAATTTAGTCTCTGAGCTTTTAAATGTGTTAATTTAGTTCCTAACATTTTGGTAATGTGTCAAAATGATCCTTACCGTTAAGTAATGAATGAAAAATACTGACATGGCTAATAGGTCAAATAAAATATTATTTTTATGCTATTTAAGATGTCATGGACTACCAACTCAACAACTAAAATCCCAACTCATCTAATATTTGATCAGCCACCCAGTTAGGTGAGATTTAAGTCCCTCTCCAATCGTCACTGGTGCTGTCTTCTGCTCTCATGGCATCTCTCACTTTGTTGGCGAATGAAACAAGTTTCTCTTAGAATGTTCTTCTTTCTTAGACTATTGAGAAACTCAACCCCAATTAAGCCGCAAAATTAAATAAATCAGAGTTCAGTAATTTTTTTTTCTTTTTCTCAATACCCAAACAACGAAACAATCTAACATTCCATAACCATTAATTTTGCTTCAACAATAAACAACTCATTTCCTAGATCCCAAAATTCATAATCAACCCATTTAAGAAAATTTTCATAACATATTCACCCAAAAAAGAATTTCGAATATTTAAACATCGATTCTACACAAAGCATACCCACATATCTGAATTGGAACAATTGGAATGTCACTAAAATCCCAAGGCGGAGCCAATATGCATAGCAAATCATGGGTGTGAGATCATACACATTAAGATAAACTTAAATTGTTCCCTTCTTTTCCTTCTTTGATAGCACTACCAATCTGCACAACATTCTTCAACAACCCACCACGCCCCAATATGCTACTTTCACAGAATTTTCCAGGGGTGAATCGGGAAGAGACGGGATGTGAGAGAAAAGGGAAAGGGGCTTAATTGGGTTGCCCATCAAATATTAGATTAGTTAGGATTTTAGTTGCTGGGTTAGCAGTCCATGTGGCATCTTAGGGAGCATAAAAATAATATTTTATTTGTGCTGTTAGCCATGTCAGTATTTCCACCCATCACTTAACTGTAGGGATCATTTTAACACATTACCAAAAGGTTAAGGATTAAATTGACACATTTAAAAGCTTAAGGACCAAATTGACATATAACGAATAAGTTAGGGACCAAATATGTAGTTTACCCAAAAAAATTATATTGAATTGGACTTTGAAAGAAAAAACTTATGTTTATGTGTAATGTGACTACTTTCGCACCTCACCAGTTGGTTTCCTGCTTACGATTTTTTCTCTAGTTATCAACCTTTTCAATATCAAACTTGAGTTTTTGCTATAAACTTGAATTTTAACAACTTAAAAACGTAAAAATGTCTACATGAAATTTTAGAAGCATTTATGGCATTGAGTTGCATATAACCGAATACAACTTCATAAGTATATTGCTATAAGGATGGATAGAATGGAGCAGAGATTAATCAGTTAAGGCATGAAATTAACAAACTGTTAGACAGGGAGGAGATTTGGTGGGCGCAAAGATCAAGAGTCCAATGGCTGGGTGAAGGGGACCAAAACTCAAAGTACTTCCACTATTGTGCCTCAGAGTGACGGAGGAAGAATACAATTACTAGTCTATGGAGTGAAAGTGGCTCTTGGTGTGATGATAGAGCCAGCATAGCAGCCATTGCAATATCATATTTTAAGGAAATCTACACCACCACACATCCTAGCCAACTAGAAGAAGTAACAAGCCTTATCCATCCTAAGGTCACTGATGATATGAACGAGAACCTCATCAAGGATGTCACAGCAGAAGAAGTCAAGTCAGCTCTCCAACAGATGCATCCAACAAAAGCCCTCGGACCAGATGGTATGTTTGCTATATTTTTCCAAAAATTCTGGAATGTTGTTGGCTCCGATGTCACAAATATGGTGCTCAATTTGCTGAACTTTAATATGCCTATGGCTGAGATTAATAAAAAAATATAACCTTGGTGCCAAAAACAAAAAACCCCACTAGAATGAAGGAATTTCGTCCTATCAGCCTTAGCAATGTCACTTACAAGTTGATATCTAAGGTGTTGGCTAACCGTCTCAAAGTAGTGCTACCCCAGATTATTTCAGAAAAAATAAAAAAGCCTTTTTATCAAAGCGTTTGATTACTGATAATGTTCTTGTTGCATTTGAATTAATGCACTATCTAGAGCACAAGAAGCAAGGCAAAGAGAGCTATATGGCAATTAAACTAGACATGAGCAAAGCTTATGACAGAGTAAGGTGGGTTTTTGTGGAAAATGTAATGAAGAAACTGGGTTTCCATGAAAAATGGATTGCTTGGATCATGAAATTTATCTCAACTGTATCCTACTCTGTTCTAATCAATGGGGACGCACATGGCAACATAATCCCATCTAAAGGACTTCAGTAGGGTGATCCTCTATCATCTTATCTATTTCTCTTATGCACAGAATCCTTTTCAGCTTTTATTGTGGATGCTAATAAAAATAATGGTCTTGATGGTATCTTACTATGCAGGGGCTGTCCAAAAGTCACTCATCTGTTCTTTGCAGATGACATCCTTTTGTTCTGTAAAGCAAATAGCCAAGAATGTCACAAGCTTGTTGAAATACTTGAGCACTATGAAGCAACATCAGGGCAGAAAATCAATACAAATAAATCCTCAGTTTTCTTTAGCCAGAACACAACCAGTGAGACAAGAGGTGAAGTTCTTAGCATTCTTAGGCCTATGTAGGACATTTAGGCATGGCAAGTACCTTGGCCTCCCATCTGTGATTGGAAAAAAAAAAAATCAAAGAATCAAGTATTTGGTAGATCAAAGAAAAGGTGGCAAACAAACTGTCAGGTTGGAAGGAAAAAATGTCGTCATTGGTTGGCAAGGAAATTCTTATTAAGGCGGTTGCTCAGGTGATCCCAACGTATAACATGAGTTGCTTCATTTTACCAAAGGGATTATGTGAAGACTTGGAAAGGATGATAAGAAATTTCTAGTGGGGTCAGAAGGGTGAAGAAGCAAAAAAGGCATGGTTTAGGTGGAAGAAAATGTGTACATCGAAGCTAGAAGGTGGTATGGGGCTTCAAAATCTTCAAACTTTCAACCTTGCTATGTTAGCTAAACAAGGATAGCGACTCCTCACGAATAAAGCTCTCTTGTGGCTCGTATCTACAAAGCCAAGTATTATCGTAATGGAGATGTATTAGGTGCAAAATTGGGTAGCAGCCCAACTTATGCTTGGTGAAGTATTCATAGCAGCTTGGAGGTCATTAGGAGAGGTACAAGATGGAGAGTGGGTAATGGAAAGTTAATCCACATTTGGGAGGACAAATGGTTGCCCACACCAACCATGTATAGAGTATGCTCATCCCCATAGATTTTTGACGACTTCCCCATGGTCTCCTCTCTCATTGATGAAGATAAAAGGTGGTGGAAAGCTGACTCGATGAAGGCCCTC
Organism: Quercus ilex subsp. ballota; assembly: GCA_032727855.1. Lineage (NCBI taxonomy): Eukaryota > Viridiplantae > Streptophyta > Magnoliopsida > Fagales > Fagaceae > Quercus > Quercus ilex. Next base: position 15,383,069 of record CM064916.1, on the reverse strand, counting down.
TTTCTTCCTCTTGAGGTAGAAACTATCCTCCATATCTAGTTAGGCTATTCTCCCCCGGATGACAAAATAGTTTGGGTAGGAAATAAGCGAGGTGTTTTCTTAGTCAAAAGTGCATATTATCTCGCCATTCCAATAGTTGATAAGGTGGAGAGGAGTAAAAACTCTAACTCTAATGGGGATTATAGAACCTCGTTGTGGAAAAAAATGTGGCAACTAAAGATTCCCCCCAAAGTCAGAATTTTTTCTTGGAAAGCATGTATGAATGGCCTACCAACCCTTTTGAATCTTGGAAATAGGGGAATCGGTACTAATGCTCTATGCCCTTTATGTGGAAAAGCCCCTGAAAGCACCCAACATGCCTTGATATTCTGTGAAAAAGTATGGGAAGTAGGGTGGCATTGGCAAGCTTGTCCTATAAGCTTGCTGGTTGAAAACCATGCCTTTGTGGATGTTGCAATGCAAATTCTGGAGAAAGGCACCTCTCACGACCTTGAGATATTCTTTGTCACTGCTTGGTCCATATGGTACAACTAGAACCAAGTAGTACATGAAGCTATAGGACTTCCATCATCGCAAATATGGGGATATGCTCAAAGGTTGAGTGAGCTCAGTGAGGCTATCATAACAACAATTCTTAAACAACAGCCTCCTGAGGTAGGATGGGCAGCACCTCCTCTAGATACATACAAGATTAATGTAGATGGGGTGACTTCGGAGAATGGAAAACCCTCTAGTGTTGGAGTAGTGATCAGGGACTGTAGAGGCTGTGTTATTGCAGCAAGGGGAAAATATTACCTTCTACTTACTCAGCGGAAGTAGCTGAAGCTTTTGCCATTGAAGAAGGAGTTGTGTTGGCTTGTGAATTGAAGCTATCAAATGTAATCTTGGAGTTTGACTCTACCGCTATCCTCTAGGCCTTAGTTTCAAGATCAGGCTTTGGAGAAATGGGCCCGATTGGCTATTATTCAAGGATCTCTTGCCATGTTAGATTCCTTCAGTAGCTGGAATGCAAGACATCTGAAAAGGGACTACAATAGAGCTGCGCATGATTTAGCCTAGGTAACTTGAATTGCAGAAACTTCCCAAACATGGATAGGGATTGACCCCCTTGTTTTGCAGCAAGCTACCCTTATCGATCGGTCAAAGTGTTAATGTCCCCTTTGGGATTCTTGTATTTTGGCCTTTCCCTCTGTTGTATTTCAATTTTAGTTCTTTGGTGGAATATATCAAAGTTTTCAGTTCAAAAAAAAAAAAAAAAAAAAAAAAAGATGCCACATCAATTATTAAAATGGACATGTAACATTTTGAATTTCTTTTAAGTTAAAAAAAAAAAATTAAAAACTCAGATTTGAATAGAGAACTTGCCCACTGGTGCGATTAGGGAGGAATTTTCTGGACTGGGGTGAGTGGAGGAGCTGTATGGCCTGGGTCACCAAGAGCTCGAGTTACCAGGTGAAAAGACCGCATTTTCAGATCTGCGTTATAGAGTAGAAGTGCAAACCTTTTATTACAGAGAAAGAAATCTCTCCATTTTGCATGTATGGAATCCACTTACCAAATAAAATGATTTAATAATGAATTCAATTGGGTACAGAAACTAAGTTAGAAAAAAATTGGTACAAAAACTATCTCAGGCCATTACACATAAAGAGCAAGTCTACTAGTTGGAAAATGGGACAACGATAAATATAATTTGCATACAGGTATGTTAAAAATGGTTCTACCAAAGCAACTGTTTTTTTGGCGTTGAAAATTGCCACCAAGTTCTGTATTCATTGTGGCGCCAAGATCTCACCGGAGATTAGTTTGGGTGGTGCCACGACAGTGAGATTGGGGTTCGGATTTGACTTCTAAATTTTTTTTTTTTTAAACTAAAAATAAATTCAAAATGTGGCATGTCCATTCTAATAGCTGAAGTGGAATCTATTTTTAAGGTTTTGTTTAAAAATTAATGACAATGTATAATCTGAACCATTGAATTTTAAATGAGATGTCAAGATTAAATGAACTCTACTTGGTAGAGTACCTTAAGAACTCTAAAAGATACGTTGACATTTGTATAGGAAAAGTGAGAGAAAAAAATTTGGATAGAAAGTATTAGAATTTAGGATCCACAACAAATTAACTATTTCAGGCTTGTACGATTATAATTGGACGTTTAATTTTTGCATCTCGCAAGTAATGCAATATAGTAAATGTTAAGCCAGCAATCATCACTTGCTTTTAGACTTGTCTTGTATTCTTCTTCTTCTTTTTTTTTTTTTTAATAATTTAATTATTTTTTATATAGAAGTTTTTAGTGGGTTTTTTTTTTTTTTTTTTTTTTTGGTTGATGGGTTTGGGTTTTTTGCTTTGATACAATTTAAAGGAAAACAATTCCGATATCTGTAATCTTACCTCAACTTCTTTAACTGACAAATTGAACCAACAATAGGATTGAACTAGAATTACAACATAACGAGAAAACATTTTTTTTTAAATAGCTATGGTCCAAGAGAAGGGAACTTGAGAGAATTAGAAGGACAGTAGATTATGACATCCTTTTTGGGAAAAATGCTGGTGGTGGATTATCTATTTGAAATGGATCTATTTTATTGTTTAGATTAAACATTATAAAGTTAAAAGTGTATCTAACATCTTGTAATCTAATATTTTAAATAATGTAACACTTTTTACATTATTAATTAAATACAAGAAATAAATCTTAACCAGTTTTCTTTGATTTACTGAGATGGTACATGACCATGAGTACTGATGAGTTAGAAATTTATGATCGTCATAAATATGAAATCGTCATTAACCAAGAGAAGACGTCACACATTTATTACGCTCATTGATGACAAAGCGTAACGGACAGAGTAACGATCATAGAGTGAGTTGTGAACTTTAAACAAAGATTTTGGAATGCATTAACCGTTGAGCATAAATACAGCAATTCATTACCCATTAATGAGGAACACAACCTTAAAAGAGAAGGCAAGAGAAGTTAAAGGAATACACAAAATACTCTACAAAAATGACTCTCCAAACAATTCTCTCTTAAATCTTTCTCCCTTACTGACTTAAGCATCAGAGGCGGTTTGGCTTATGCCACACCAGCGTGTTACTCTTCCACCCAGTTTGTTTTGCAGGTTTTCCTCCAACAGAGATGACCCCAATCACAGTTTCATCCATCCGCTATGACGAGGAGCTAAACTACTGATTTTTTGCATCATCAGTTTGGCGCTGTTTGTGGAAATCGCTAATCATTCGAGCCATCTTTCCCAATGACAAAAGAGTTCCTCGAAGTACGAGATGGAACTAGAAATTGCACAACAGCCAAAAGCTATGCAACAATAGCAAATCTAGGCCCTCCTGGCCAATGTGGAAGAGCTAACTTGCCAAAATGAAAAGCTGCGAAAGACAATGGAATCCCAAAACGCAGAACGTCGGCGAACAGGAGAAAATCAAAATGAAGAAGAATCAAACTCCCAAGCCAATAGGCGAGATAGGACCTCAGGAGAAGATTCCTCCAAGATGGAGAATGTGCTTCACAACACGAGGAAGGAGATGGACGAGTTAAAAAGTACCATGAAGGACAAAGGTGGGGAGAATTTGGATGGGATGATTCGAAGGACAGACTCACCATTCACCACTGAAGTACTGAATCGTCCCCTCCCACCGAAATTCCATCTCCCACAATTGGAATCATATGACGGTTCCAAGGACCCCTTGGATCACATTGAATCATTCAAGACATTGATGCTGTTGCAAATGACCCCAGACGAGGTGATGTGCAAGGCATTCCCAACGACATTGAAAGGAGCAACCAGAGTATGGTTCAACAAGATACCCCCAGGAACTATTACAGATTTTGAACAACTCAGCAAGGGTTTTATTCGTCGTTTCATTAAGGGGCAAAGACATAAGGAGCCAACTAGTCATCTTCTCAACATTAAACAGGCAGAAGGAGAATCGCTAAGACAGTATGTGACCCGATTCAATAAGGAGCTACTGCGGGTAGAGGAAGTTGAAGATCAAGTCATCCTAACAACTTTCCAAGCAAGATTGCTACTTGGAGATTTTTTCTTCTCAATCACCAAAAGCCTACCAAAAACAGTCGCAGAATTGCTCCGAAGAGCTCAGAAGTACATGAATGTAGAAGACGCAGTGCTTACAAAAGAAATGAAAGGAAAAAGGAAGAGAGACGAAGGAACAAGTAGCAATCACGATAAGAAGAAAGAGACACGAAGTGTTGGGCATACCACAGGAAAAAAGAAGGAACTTCTTGATAGGAAGCCAAAGTTCACTACCTTTACTCCTCTAATAATGCCAATTGAGCAAGTCTTGATGCAGATAAGGGACCATCCCACCCTGCAATGGCCGAAGCCAATCAGTACTCCGTCAAAAAGAAGAGACAAGAACAAGTACTATAGGTTCCACCACTACAAGCATCACACCGATGAGTGTAGACATTTGAAAGACCAAGTGGAGACCTTAATCCAGCAAGGGAAGTTACAAAAGTATGTCAAGAAAACGGAGCCCTTCAGATACCAAAGGAAGGACGATAAAAACAAAGATCGAGAAGCAGGAGATAGCAAACCTCCCACAGGAGAGATAAAAATGATCATAGGAGGATTGACGGCAGGCGGAACGCTGAAGTCCTTGAAAAAAGCCCATGGGAGAGAAATAAATAATGTCCATTCGTGGCTCCCTCCATTGAAGATGCCAAGGAATGACAAACCTGATATTGTTTTCTCAAAGAGACGGTCACAACATTAGGCAACCCATGATGATCCACTGGTAATGATGCTCAGAGTAGAAGAATTCAACATCCACCGAGTACTTATCGACAATGGAAGCTTAGCAGATATCATCTATTTACCTGCGTTTCAACAGATGAAACTAGACAAAAGAAGGACCAGGCCTTTCACCTTTCCTCTGGTGAGCTTCACTGGGGATAGAATCATCCTTAGGGACATCGTCACTCTAACCATAATTGTAGGCATTTACCTAGTGCAGGTCACCAAGGAAATTGATTTCCTTATAGTTAACTTTCCTTCAACATACAACATCATCTTGGGAAGACCTACACTCAACAGGTTAAGAGCAGCAACGTCAACATATTACTTGATGTAAAATTTCCAACAACCCATGGAGTAGGAGAAATCAAAGGAGATCAAGTTCTGGCAAGAGAGTGCTACCAAGTTGCCTTAGCATCTGGGGAGAACCACACGTGGGTGATCAATGAATCAAAGCCCATCCCCGAACCGTCAGAAACACCACAGGAAGTTGAGATCATCCTAAGAGATTTGACAAAAGTATTGAAGATAGGATCAACACTCCCAACTCTGGAGAAAGAGAATATGATTTCCTTCTTGAGGGCAAATGAAGATGTCTTAGCCTGGAAACACAAGGATATGCCTGGAATTGATAGGAAGATCATACAGAATCATCTTAACGTCAACCCAGAATGCAAACTTGTATAGCAAAAGTGGAGAATATTTGCACCAGAGCGCAACAAAGTAGTAATTGAAGAAGTAGAGAAGCTGCTAAAAGTCAGTTTCATCAAGGAAGTCTTCTACCCAGATTGGCTAGCAAACGAGGTAATGGTAAAAAAGAGCAATGGCAAATGAAGGATGTGTGTTGATTTCACAGACCTGAACAAAGTCTGTCTAAAGGATAGCTTCCCTTTGCCAAGGATTGATCAACTGGTAGACTCAACTGCTAGACATAAGCTCTTAAGTTTCATGGACACATTTTTTGGATACAACCAGATCCTCATGGACGAAGAAGATTAAGAGAAGATCTCGTTTGTCACCAGCCAAGGGTTGAACTGCTACAAAGTTATGCCCTTTGGATTGAAAAACGCAGGAGCCACATACCAAAGATTGGTGAACCGCGTGTTCTCTCACCAGATTGGAAGGAATGTAGAAGTATATGTAGACGATATGCTAGTGAAAAGCAAGGATGAAACCAACCACTTGGAAGATCTGAAAGAAACTTTCAACACACTACTCACTACTTAAGTACAATATGAAACTAAACCCTACAAAGTGTGTTTTTGCTGTCGCTTCAGGGAAATTCTTGGGATTCATGGTATCCCAACGAGGCATAGAGGCAAACCTAGACAAAGTAAAGGCAATAATCAAGGTCAAATCACCAAAAACAGCAAAGGAGGTTTAGAGCTTGACAAGAAAGGTCGCAGCTCTAAACAGATTCATCTCCAAGGCAACAGAAAAGTGCATGTCATTCTTCAAGGTCTTGAAAAAGGCCTTTCAGTGGACTGACGAGTGTGAAGAAGCCCTTGCAAAATTAAAAGAGTACTTGATAAAGCCACGATTGCTAAGTCCCTTGGTGATGGGGGAAAAGTTGTACCTCTACTTAGCAGTGTCTAACACCATAGTAAGTTCAGCACTGATCAGAGAAGAAGAAAATGTCTAGAAGCCAGTCTATTATACTAGCCAGGCATTCTAGGGAGTAGAGGCAAATTACCCGAGGATGGAAAAGATAGCTTTCGCATTGTTGGTCGCTTCTAGGAAACTCCTTCCTTACTTCCAAGCGCACTCCATCGTCGTAATGACAGACCAACCAATAATAGAAAGACGATGAACAAGATAGATGCAGCAGGACGACTCATTCAATGGGCAATTGAACTAGGCCAATTTGACATTGAATATCAGCCTCGAGCAGTATTTAAAGCCCAAGTACTAATGGACTTCATCACAGAATTCACTTACCCCTATAAGGAAGAAGAACTCCCCATGGAAACATGGACAGTACAAACAGATGGGTCTACCACGAAGAAAGTAGGAGGGGTAGGAGTAGTACTCATATCTCCAGAAAGAGAGATATTGAAGTATGCAGTTAGACTACAATTCTCAGCAACGAATAACGAGGCAGAGTATGAAGTATTGCTAACAGGACTAAGTCTAGCAAAAGCTCTCAAAGCAAAGAATCTAATCGTCCAAGCTGATTCTCAGCTAATAATTGGACAAGTGAAGGGAGATTATGAAGCTAAAGAAGAAAGGATATAGAAGTACTTGAAGATCATCCAACAACTCTCGCTGCACTTTGACAAACTAGACTTTGTGCAAATCCCTCGGGCCAAAAATGCAAAAGCTGACTTCCTAGCAAGGTTGGCCTCGTTAGACGACTACAATGCGACCTCCAAACTATAAGTAGAGATAAGGGGGCAACCAAGTACAAAAGTTGAGCAGGTTCTGAAGATAAAAGAACAAGACAAGTGGATGACTCCCATTGTCCGTTATTTGAAAGAAGGATGGCTCCTAGAAGATAAAACGGAAGCAAGGAAGATACAGATCAGAGCAGCTCGCTTCATCATTATAGACGATGTACTGTACAAATGAGGTTATTCACTCCCACACTTAAGATGTGCAAACACAGAAGAAGTAGATTATGTGCTTCGCGAGATACATGAGGGAATTTGTGAAAATCATGCTGGGGCAAGGTCTTTAGCAAGAAAGACACTCAGAGTAGGATATTACTGGCCGACTTTACAGAAGGACGCACACGACCTCATCAGAGCATGCTATAAGTGTCAAAACTTCACAAATGTCCAAACGAGACCAGGAGAGACGATGACACCCATATTCTCACCATGGCCCTTCGCCTAATGGGGGATTGACATTATGGGACCATTCCCTTTAGGGAAGAAGTAACTTAGATTTCTAATCGTCGCAACTGATTACTTCACAAAATAGGCAGAAGCAGAACCAGTGACAACGATAACAGAGGCTAAAGTCACCAGCTTTGTGTGGAAGAACATCATCTGCAGGTTTGGAGTCCAATGCATCATAATATCAGACAATGGAAAGCAGTTCGACAATCCCAAGTTTCAAAAATTTTTCCAAAACTTAGGAGTTAAGAACCACTACTCTTCTCTAAGACACCCTCAGGCCAACGGTCAAACAGAAGTGACGAACAGAAACTTACTCAAAATTATCAAAACTTAGCTTGAGGGGGCAAAGGGAGCATGGCCTGAAGAACTACCAAATGTCCTTTGGGCATATAGGACGACCACAAGAGTTTCAGCAGGAGAAACGTCATTCAGATTGACATTTGGCACCGAGTCGATCATACCAGTGGAAGTCGGACTGATGAGCCTCCTAGTCAAAACTTACGAAGGTTAGAAGAACCAGTAGGAGCTTAACAGCAACTTAGATCTAATTGATGAAGTCAGAGAGGAAGCCATGAAGCGAATAGCCAAGCACAAGGAAGCAATGACTAGATACTACAACAGAAAGGTCAAGGTAAGAAGGTTCAACATAGGAAACCTCGTCCTCAAGAAGATATCACAGACAATAAAGGACCCATCCCAAGGAAAACTAGGACCAGCTTGGGAAGGCCCCTATGAAGTAATCTGTCACTCTAGAGAAGGCTCATACTACCTAAAGTCTTTAGACGGCCAGGAATTGCCTCGACCAAGGAACATAGAACTGAAGAAGTATTACCAGTAAGGAATTTTTTACATTTCAAGTTGCCCAATCTTCATATCAGTATGTACGACAGTCATTACTTTTGTCATTCATAAATCAATAATACATGAAAGCATTATCCATGTATATTTATCAATGATTATCCACAAGTTATTTATCAACAAAAACATGTGCAACACTCAGGAGTTATTCTTGAGAGAAGTCCTAAGGATCTTCATTGTTAAAATTTCAAATCAAAAGCTATTAATACACAATTGACATCGTCATAGCCATCAAAGTTGTTAATACACAACTGTCAAAGTTGACTAAATCAAAAGTTGTTTAAACACAACTATTATGATCGTCATTCAAACATGAATGAACAAAGAAAATGGTTAACCTAAAGACGCTCCAATAGCATGACTTTAAGTCATGCGTACAACGCAACATCGTCATTTAAACATGACTCAATAAAAATGTCATTCAAACACAGCTAAAAATAAAAAGTTGTTCAAACACAACTAACATCATCATTTAAACATGACTCAATAAAAAAGTTGTTCAAACCCTGCTAAACATAAAATGTTGTTCAAACACAACTAATGTCGTCATTTAAACATGACTCAATAAAAAAGTTGTTCAAACATAGATAAACATAAAAAAGTTGTTCAAACACAACTAACATCAACATGACTCAATAAAAAAGTTGTTCAAACACAGGTAAACCTAAAAAAGTTGTTTAAACACAACTAATATCATCATAACTTAGCTGTTCAAACACAACTTGTTACCATCGTCATTTAAACATGACTCAATGAAAGGTTGTCCAATCACAACCGAGTATGAAAAAGTTGTTTAACACAACTAAAGCATGAAGGTATCCAAAAGGCCTTCATCATCTGAACATAGCAAAGATTTACTTAAAAAAATTACATGTTAGCAATTCATAGAAGGAGCTGTCATTGTTAGAAAGAAAATATATACCTAAAACACGCAAGCCCAGAGAGATTGTTCAAAAGATTTGCTCAAAACAACAAGCCCATAAAAGATATTGTTTTCGTCTTACGAAAAAAAAAATATATAGAAAGAAAAAAAGTAAATCATTGTTCATCAAGAGTGGGATCAGCAAGAGTTATGGGCGCAACCTCTTCAGTCACCTTAGCTATGGTTGTGGCCTTTTCCATCATATTTTCAGCTGTATCTTCGGAAGGACGATCAGACAGAAGTTCCTTCTCAAGCTATGGTTGTGGCCTTTTCCATCACATTTTCAGTTGTAGCTTCAGAAGGACGATCAGACAGAAGTTCCTTCTTAACATCACCCATAACAAGACCAGAAAGGTCCAAATCTAGGTGATGCTTCGCCATCCATTTCATAAAGAGCTCGTAGCCCTCCACGTAATACTCATACAGCTCATCTGAGTAAGAGTCGGAGTCCTTGAACTTTTGCACCGCCGTAGCCCCAGCTTTTTGCAATTTGAATTGCAGATCACCCATCTGTTTATCTTTTAGCTTGGAAAATCCTTCTCCACCTGAAGACTCTTCTCCAAAGCTACCACACGTTCTTTGTCATTCTCAGCCTCGACAGTAAGGATGGCAACCTTGTTCTTGAGCATCTCATTCTTAGCAGAGAGGGATTTGATCATAGGCTCAGCTGTGGCCACCTTCTTTTCAAAATCCAGAAGCTTCCCAGAGATGAACAAAGACTCCCCCAAAGCCTACGTATAAAAAATCTCTCTTAGCAAAAGCAAAACAAAAATGAAAAAGCAACCTACATTATCAAAATATACTTGCACAAACTTCTGAATATGAGACGACATCACTTCACTGGACGACTTTGCCATCAAAGGACTTAGGTCGTCCACAGAGAGCGCCTCATGAGCCTTCAAGGCAGTAGCATCAACATCATCCCAGAAAGTTGGGAGAAAAGACTTGCGATCAACCTCTTTCTTCTTCTTGGCTTCCTCCCCATTGGAACCAATCACCTTTAGAGATGAGGTAGGGGAGGTAGGACGCTTAGCAGGTGAATGGGCAAAGGGAGAAGTCACTATAAGATCATCTTTGGAAACATCGCATGCCTTCAAACGTTTCCTGGACAGGAGGCCATTGACGGGGCCACCTTTTGCCTCCTTCTCTTGAGCTTCAACTAGCTTTTGTTTAGTGAATCTGGTCGTCATTCCTGAAAGGAAGGAGAAACTATAAATTAAAAAAGAAAAAAAGAAAAAAAAGAGAAGAGAAGATGGAACACTCACTTTTTTTCACTACTCTAAGGTTTTTTCGGACCCAAAAAATGAAGGAATAATGATTAGAGAGAGATGAGCTTGTCAAAATCTTTGACGGTCTCCAAATATTCTTTCACCTTCTCAACACAATGGTGATATCTCTTCTTCAGATGAGGGTGTTGACGAACTACAAAAAACAAGTATGTCACATACCGTCGTCACTCACAAAGAGTAAACAAATAAAATAACAGAAAGATGAGAAAGACGCACCAGACACAGGGGTTCCCCAACTATAAAAAAACTTGTGGGCTTCGTTCAGGTCCTTATTAGGGACAAACTCCCAACCATTTCCAGAGACAAAAAAGAAGTTTGGTTTCCAATTTCGAAGAGACGACAGATAGTCAAGTATTAACTTAGAAGCCCTATCCCATGGCTTGAATTCATAGTAGCTGGGGTCTTTGGACTTTCTTAAACGATAAAAGTGAAGGAATTCATCTTTCTTGATGACATCCCCGTCATTGGTAGACATCCACACCACCATATAAGAAATGATGATCTGTCAAGAATTAGACACTAACTGTGCCGGGGCAAGGTGCAAATACACAAAAGGTTCCCTAATGAAAGGGTGAACGGGAAGACGAAGACCACTAGTAAAATCTGCCTTGTAGAAACAGACTTCATCAGCATAAGAGTGACAAGCCCTATCCTCGTCACTCGGAATCCTAATTCTAACCGAATTAGGAAATTGAAACCTATCACTGATTCGCTTCTCATCTTTCTCTAAGAGGGTGCATTGGATATTTTAGGCCTTATAGGGAGTAGAAGGGGAAGTAACTTCGGGAACCTCACAATCATTAGACGAAGACAACCCCATTTCCAACTCAATAGACCTAACTTCCCCAGACATTTTCAAAAACCTAACCACTCTAGTAGAACAAGAAACCAAAGTAAATAAAGAGGAAAGGACAAACCTATACGAACAATCCTCCCCCACGAAAAAACCAACCCACTTGAGACACACTCCCTCCACAACCTCAAGCAAACAACCTAAGCAAGCAAAAAGAAAAGCTACTGAGGGACAATCAACCATAACAAAAGAGTAATCTACCATGGAAGAACAGAGAAAGAGAGGGTAGCACGAAGAACTTACCAGGAAATGTAAAACTAAAAAAGAAATCTTAAAGAAGAGACAAACCCTAATATGACAATTGAACAAGGAATGAGTACAAAGAAGAAGGAATAGAGGGAAAAATGAAAGATAAATGGCCAAAATGTGTGCAGGAAAACCGAGAAAAATTTGCACGTTGAACACATCCTGACCATACACGTGGCACTCAACAAATCAGACATTAACTCGTTATAAATGCACTGTACACAGAATACAAAGCGTCAAACGGCTATGTTTTCATCTCATCTAGATAGTCGAGAATTCAAACAAGGGGGCAACTGATGAGTCATAAATTTATGATCATCAGAAAGTTGAAATCGTCATTAATCAAGAGAAGACATCATGCATTTATTACGCTCATTGAAGACAAAGCATAACGGACAGAGCAACGATCACAGAGTGAGCTGTGAACTTCAAACAAAGATTTTGTAACGCACTAGCCATTGAGCATAAGTACAGCAATTCGTTGCCTATTAATGAGGCATACAACTATAAAAGAGAAGGCAACAAAAGTTAAAGGTACACACAAAATACTCTACAAAAATGACTCTCCAAACAATTCTCTCTAAAATCTTTCTCCCTTACCTACTTAAGCATTGGAGGTAGTTTGGCTAACGCCACACCGGTGTGTTACTCTTCCACCCAGTTCATTTTGCAGGTTTTCCTCCAACAGAGATGACCCCAATCACAGCTTCATCCATCCATTACGACGAGAAGCTCAACTGCTTATTTTTTGCATCATCAAGTATAATTATGTTTGATGTGATAGACGATGTGTATAGATTGCCATACTATCTAAAAAATTTAAGAACATGAACTTATGGTTTGTTTGAGAGAACAAACTAATTATAATGGGTTGTTTGCACTAAAACATTATATGTGAGACAGGATTTTGAACCAAAAGGATGGGCTCTACACTACCTAAATCAATAGGACTTTCAAAAGTACAAATCAACCAAGAATAGAGGAACAAAACAACCGATATTATTATTAATAATATTGTAACGAGTCACAAATACCAAATTACAAGATCACACAAGTACACAACTAAAATTAAGTTACAATAATCCTAAGTTAAGTTACAAAACTACTCCTAGGTAATACATGCAAGGTGATGCACACCTGCAAACATGAGATTATCCTTTCGTCAATCCAGAATGAAATCTAGGTTTTACCCAATCATTGACAATTATTGCGTCAACTCATAACTTAAAACAAATAACTTCTAAAAAAAAAAAAAACTGCTTGCATGCTCATGCATATGTGCTCTTCACGTGCTCAGATAACTGCTCGCACATCCATGTGCTTCTCACATGCTTGAATGTTTCAATAAAAGCTCACACATGCACCCATGTGCTCTTCAGGTGTTCACATGCTTGAATAACTGCTTGCACGCCTGTATTCTTCAGATTGGCTCTGCAATCTCTCACACTTTATAAGTGATAAAAAATAAATTACTTAATACTATGGTGCCACTCGTATTCTCCCAAGGACTTCATTTTATTGGTAAATACCCAACAGTTTACTCCCACATACAAACATTATATTTTAATTAACATTTTGTGTATAAGTAATTGTAAATAAACTCTGGCCTCTATGTCTGCCATTATTTTATTTATTGGCCTAACATGCTTTTTGATTTATAATATCTAATTTGAATCATGATATTGATCTATTTCAAATTTTTAGGGCATTGTTTTTGCAAATAAATCAGACATGCATGATGCCGAACGTCCAATGCAGCAAAACCTGAATGAAGCATTAGAGAGTTGTGTTTTGCATTCCTCTCAAGCCCATTTAATGCAATGTTTGTATATTCTGCTATTCCCAAATCTTCTTGGTTTCTTATATTTTAATTTTAGACTTTTTCCATCTTCACATGGACTGGAAGAGAGAAGGCAAGGTGAAACTAAAGAGAGATGAAGAGAGTGAGAAGGATTGGGAGGAAGAGAAGGAACAAGGTCAATGGCTTTCACTACGACTAGCACAATCTAATCATCATCATAAGTCCACCATGCTCAACTATACCTTGTGTGGGGGTAAGGGTCCAAATTGGTGGACTGGACTTTGGGCTCTATTCGAGAATGAGGATATGTCCGAGGAGGAGCAAATGATTGGGAAAGGTCCCAAAGGTAAAAATCAAGCAAGAAAAGAGCAGAGGGGTATAGTCAGAGGAGAACCTTAGTCTCGGATATATTGAATATCGGTCAAGCACATACGTGGGTAATTCAGATAACCTTCCAGATAGCTCCAACAGTCAGGATGAACTTTAAGCACATACAAAGGCGATAAGAACAAAGAAATATCTGAAAGGAAAGTTGCTACCACCGCATTAAATACACTGCAGCAACTTTTCTGGCCGCATTTATGTGGAGAAAACCCCTGAACAGTGCAGTCTCAAACACCACCATTCACAGAGAGCCAAAGAAGATGCCTGATGGGACACATACTCAAGTGAAGGCTTAGATGATTAACAAGTGTACGATCAAGATGATCTAAGAAGAATCTATATAATGTAAAAGACCTCCCATAAGAAGGGGATCGAAAGAAAAAGAGAAAAAGAGGAAGAAGGAAAATTTTCTGTAGCACTAAGAATGGTATTTCCCTTTCAAACAATAATTTATCTCCTCGGACATCAGTTTTTTTACGTTTCAAGTGTGTTTTTGTACGGGTTCACCTTTAAAAATCGTGATTAACTATAGTTTAGTTCATAAACAACCCAGTTCTTTTACCCACTCTCTACAAATTCATTGTATTGGGCTTATTGGGCTCACATCCCATATCTTTTGGGCTTGGGCTACAAATCTTGACCCTACAATTGGCGCCGTCTGTGGGGAGAGCTTGAGCCGGAGTGAAAGCAATAGTTAACGATGGTTGAACCAGGTCAACAACCAGCAGAATCCAGGGCATCCTAACATGGTGATCCTTTCCTCAACCTCGAACGAAGAGGTGATCGTGAAGGAAGTGTACATACAATACATGATGAGAGGAGCCAGTCGTGAGGTGATAGTCGTATCTCCCATGCAGAGGGCAACAGGGCCATGCAGCTGGAGATTAACCTGTTGAAAAGGGAGCTATGCCATGCAAAAAGGAAGCAAGCTTCCCCTGATAGTGACGTTTCTTCTAATGATGAAAGAGACATCAGTTACAAACGGAGGTCTCGAACTCCACCCAGTAAGTCTTTCTCTTACGAAGAGGAGCTCCATGACAAGCGGCAGTTTAAGAGCGCCCCACTTAGGGGTGTAGGAAATGACGCTATGAGTAAAGTCCTAGACCAAATATCTAAGTCATCTTTCACGTGTAGAATTGAAGGGGCAAGACTTCCCCAGCATTTTCATCAGCCAACATTCACCATTTACAACGGGCGAACAGATCCTATTGAGCATGTGAGCCATTTTAACCAAAGAATGGCTGTTTATTCCAAAAACGAGGCCTTTATGTGCAAAGTCTTTCCATCCAGCCTCGGACCCACTGCGATGAGATGGTTTGATGGCCTAAGGGCGGAATCCATAAATTCCTTTCATGAACTCACCCAAGCATTTGGTTCCCGGTTTGTGACATACAGGAGAGTTCCTAGGTCGGTAGCTTCCCTGCTGTCCTTAAGCATGCAAGAAGGGGAGAATCTTAAAACATACTTGGACAGATATTGGGAATTGTTTAATGAAATTGAAGGTGATTTCGACGGTGTGGCTATCAACACCTTTAAGCTCGGCCTTCCGTCCAAGCACGGTTTAAGAAAATCCTTGACTGGTATACTCGTTACCAACGTGCGTCAGCTTATAGACCGTATTAACAAGTATAAAAGAGTTGAGGAGGATCAGCAGCAAGGGAAGGGAAAGGACAAGGTTATCCCCCAGGAGATGAGGGATTTCAGGTCGGACAGATACAACAATAACAAGCCGCGTAGGGATTTTGCTAGGCAGTCAGGATTAGCAAATCTTCAAGCGGTCAACACTGTATTTAAAGAGCCAATGCATCAAGTTTTGGAAAAGATCAAGAATGAACCGTACTTCAAGTGGCTGAACAAGATGGTGGGAAACCCCGAAAGGCGTAATCATAATCTTTATTGTCAGTATCATCAGGACCATGGGCATATCACAGAGGATTGTAGGAGTCTGTGGAATCATTTAGACCAACTTATCCACGAGGGTAAATTGAAACAACTCTTGCACCACTCCAGTGGCCGAGGAAGTCAGGCAAGCTCGAAGCCCTAAAGAGATGATTTTTCAAGACCCCCTTTGGGAACTATCAATGTCATTCTCGCCACACCAGGGAGAACAGGATCCTGGTCATCTAGGATAATGTCTGTGACCCATTTACCCACAGGAGATGGTAATCAGGATCCGAAAAGGGCTAAAAGGGAGATTCCACTGGTACTGGGCTTCTCGAATGAGGATAAGATCAGAACCATCCAACCACACGACAACGCTTTAGTAGTTACCCTCAAAATTGGAGGGTATGATGTGAAAAGGGTGATGGTGGACCAAGGCAGTGGGGCTGAGGTAATGTATGTTGACCTTTGCAAGGGGCTGAACTTAAAACCTGAGAACTTAACTCCCTATAGTTCTCCTCTAGTGGGTTTTGATGGAAAGATTGTTATTCCAAGGGGTCAAATACGACTACTTGTGCAAGCTAGTATGGAGATAGTAGAGGTAGGTTTCATTGTCGTGGACGCATATTCACCCTATACAGCGATTGTGGCCAGATCATGGCTTCATGCAGTAGGGGCTGTTCCTTCTCCTCTGCACCAGAAGATTAAATATCCATCTGAAGGCAGGGTTCAAGAAATTTTGGGAGATCAATCTGTGGCCAAAAGATGCTTGGTGGCTGCCATACAACATAAGTCCAAAACTGAGTCCTCGGATCATCCAGGAAAAGAATTATAGCAATTAAAACACCCAGCGACGCTTACCAATAAAACCGCCGAGGAGGCCAAATGTGAAGATTTGGTAAAAGTCACTATTGGGGACGAGCCAAAGAAGTTTTTTCAAGTTGGCTCACAGTTGCTGCCTCAAGAAAAGGCAGAATTAGTAGAATTTCTCAGAGGGAACATAGATATATTTGTTTGGAATGACTATGAAGCCCCGGGGGTGGATCCAAAGTTTATCTGTCACCATCTGAATGTCAACCCCCTGGTCACCCCTAAGAAACAGCCTCCTCGGCGCCCATCTAAAGAGCACGCTGATGCAGTATGAGAAGAAGTAACGAAGCTCAAGCAGGCTGGAGCTATTAAGGAGGTGTTTTATCCTGAGTGGCTAGCTAACACTGTAGTGGTGAAGAAGAAGAATGGGAAGTGAAGAGTGTGCGTGGATTTCACAGACTTCAATAAGGCGTGCCGAAAGATCCATTTCCTATGCCTAAAATTGATCAACTAGTGGATGCAACGGTAGGACATCCTCGAATGAGTTTCTTAGATGCCTTTCAGGGTTATCACCAAATACCCTTGGCCCTGGATGATCAAGAAAAGACTGCTTTTGTTACCCCTATTGGGAACTACCACTACAAAGTGATGCCATTTGGCTTGAAGAACGCGGGATCTACATACCAAAGAATGATGACAATGAGGTTTGAGCCGCAGTTGGGAAAGAATATTGAGATTTACATAAAAGACATGGTGGTGAAAAGCAAGGTTGTTTCACGGCACGTGAAGGACCTTGAAAATATTTTTGAAGTTCTTAGAAAGTACAATTTGCGTCTAAACGCGTCCAAGTGCTCGTTTGGCGTGGGGTCAGGCAAATTCTTGGGCTACATGGTAACTCACAGGGGAATTGAGGTAAACCTCGACCAGATAAAGGCCATTAACAATTTGCAGCCACCTCGGAATCCCAAAGAAGTCCAGAAGTTGACTGGTATGGCCGTTGCTTTGAACCGTTTTATCTCTCAATCAGCAGATAGATGCAGACCTTTCTTCTTGTTGATAAACAAATGGAAGGGGTTCGAGTGGACTGAAGAATGCGCCATAGCTTTTCAGCAGCTTAAGGAATATCTAGCTCGGCCCCCTATCATGTCTAGTCCTGAAATAGACGAGGTCTTATATGCTTATATTGTTGTGGCCCCCTATGCTGTTAGTTTGGTGTTGATAAGAGTTGATGGCGGTATACAAAGGCCCGTTTATTACGTGAGTAAGTCATTGCATGAAGTTGATTCGTTATTTGCCATTGGAAAAAGCCATCCTGGCAGTAGTGCTTGGTACACGGAAGCTGCCTCATTATTTCCAAGCGCACAATCGTTGTCCTCACCCAGCTCCCACTTAAAGCCATACTCCGAAGTGCTGACTACAGAGGAAGGATTGCTAAATAGGGCACAATCTTAGGGGCTTTTGACATCAAATACATGCCTTGCACTTCCGTCAAGGGCCAGAACCTTGCGGATTTGGTGGCCGAGTTCGCTAAGCCTCATTTAGAAGAAGTAACACTAACACAGGACATGGATGAAAAATCAGTTGGCATGATTTCTCAACAAGGTCCCTTATCTTGGGAAGTATACGTGGATGGCGCAATGAACCAAAAAGGTTCCGGAGTGGGGTTAGTGCTGATATCCCCTGAAAAAATCACCATTGAAAAGTCATTGAGGTTGGACTTCTCGGCTACAAATAATGAGGCCGAATATGAAGCTCTACTAATAGGAATGGTCATGGTTCAAAAGATGGGCGGAAGGATAGTGGAGATGTTCTCAGACTCAAGGTTAATCGTTGGCCAAGTGAAGGGAGAGTCCAAAGCTAAGGATGAAAGAATATAGGAGTACTTAAGCCAAGTCAGACACCTTTAATCAGAGTTTGTATCTTTCACTTTGCTGCACATTCCCAGAAGTGGAAACACATATGTGAATTCCCTAGCCACTTTGGTAACTTCCTCAGCGTAAGATTTTCCTCAGGTTATCCTCGTGGAAGATTTGTACAAGCCCGCGGATGTGAGAAATGGGATAGTCCAGGTTCACCAGGTTAGGGCAGGACCTAGTTGGATGGACCCTATAGTTCTATTCCTGAAGAAGGACACTCTGCCTGAAGAGAAGACAGAAGCTGACAAGATACGAAGAAAAGCCACTAGGTTCTGGCTGTCCGAGAATTAGAAATTATACAAACGTTCATTTTCGGGACCATATTTGTTATGTATACATCCTAAGACGACTGAATCACTCCTTGAGGAATTACATGAAGGAATTTGTGGAAGTCATACTGGCGGTAGATCCTTGGCACATAGAGTCATCACCCAAGGCTATTGGTGGCTAAGCATGCAAAGGGAGGCTTTGGAATACGTGAAAAAATGTGATCAGTGTCAACGATTCGCACCAAACATACATCACCTTAGGGGGATCCTTAATCTGCTATCTAGCCCATGGCCATTCGCTCAGTGGCGCTTGGATATTGTGGGTCCATTCCCTAAAGCAGTAGGAAACAAGAGGTATCTGCTGGTCGGCACAGACTATTTTACCAAATGGGTTGAAGCTGAACCTTTAGCTAATATCAGAGATGTGGACACAAAGAAGTTTTTCTAGAAAAATATTGTCACGCGGTTTGAGATTCCTCATACTTTCATCTCGGACAATGGACTTCATTTTGACAGCAAAGCATTTAGAAGCTATTGTGGTGTATTGGGGATCATGAATAGATACTCTACTCCTGCTTATCCCCAAGGGAATGGGCAAGCGGAAGCTATTAACAAAGTCATAGTAAGTGGCTTAAAGAAAAGGTTAGACGATGCGAAGGACAAATGGGTGGAAGAATTGCCACATGTCCTCTGGACATATAGAAATACGCCTCGCAGGTCTACTGGGGAAACTCCTTTTTCAATGACTTATGGAGCTGAGGTTGTTATCCCACTGGAGACTGGTTTCCCAACATTAAGAACAAGTTCATTCAGTCCGAGAAGTAATAATGAGCAACTAAGGAAGAATTTGGACCTGATTGAAGAAAGGAGGGAAAGTGCAATGGTCCAATTGGCCTATTACCAACAAAAGCTCAAACAGGGTTATGATGTCAACATAAAGCTAAGGCCTTTGTCACCTGGCAATTTAGTGTTAAGGAGGGTTGTGGGCACTGCAAAGAACCTAGCCTGGGGAAAGTTAGGACCTAATTGGAAAGGGTCATATTGTATTACCTCAGAGGCTGGCATCGGAGCATATTTTTTGGAAGATTTAGATGGTCATGTAATACCATGACCATGGAATGTAAACAACCTAAAAAGGTATTATTATTAAACGAGTATTTTCCTTGAGCAATTTGTCTGTCTATTACATAAGAGTCTTGTATGTCCTACCATTAAAGTTTTTATAAGTGTTTAAACTTAAATCCAGTCATGCCTGAAGTCCTTGGACAAGATGATATGGGTTAGTTAGCACTCCATTAAAGTTTTTATAAGTTTTTAAACTTAAATCCTGTCATGCCTAAATTCCTCGGACCAGATGATACGAGTTATGCCTGAAGTCCACGGACTAGATGATATGAGTTAGTTAGCACTCCATTAAAGTTTTTATAAGTGTTAAAATTTAAATCCAGTCATGCTTGAAGTCCTCGAACTAGATGATATGGGTTAGTTGACACTCCATCACAATTTTTATGTGTTAGCACTGTTACAGCTTACACAGATGATTAAATGAATCCTAAATTTTCTAGCGCTCTTGAATCACGCATTTGGGTGAAGTTAACACTTAGTGGTGCTCCTTGTAAGTATCAAACACTGCCCACTCAAGTAGTTAAGTTCCAAAACATGCTAAAAGTCTTAACTGAATTTTTGTATTAATAATTCCATATGAAGTAAAGTCCTTAATGATTTACTTAGGCATCGAAAAGCATAAAAAACATCTTTCTTCTCCATGGTTCACTGAATTTATCATTAATTCTTGTTAAATTACTGGCATCATTAGCAGAATGTAATTATTGATGTTGTTCAAATCAATGTAACAACAAGCCAAAACCATTTGTAGTGACAACAAATCAAACAGTATGCACAATAAAAACAGAAAGTAAAAATAAAATGCTTTCATTAATCGGAGAAGGAGTATTTTACATCTTAAAAAAAAAAAACAAAAAAAAAAACAAAACAAAACAAAGACAATAATGAAGACCCTAGTTTCTAAGGTTTTATTTTGGGTAGCCTCAGCTCTCTACTCTTGGTCCCCAGCTTGGACTGATTCCTTAGACACATCAAGGGGAGCAGGAGGGGCTTGGTCCACTGATGGCTGTTTGGTCATCTCTAGAGCCTGCTCGGAGGGAGAGGAGTCAGGACTTGGGAGCTCACGGATCTCAGGATCATAGTAGATGCTCTCAGGTTGTCTCAAGACAGAATCTGCAGGAACTCCTGCAGCATCAAGGGTTTTACCCCAAGAGATGTAATAGTAGTCCCTGCAGACCATAGAGAGCTCCTCTGTGAGATTGTTTTGAGTCTCCTCCACTCCAAGCTTATAATCCGCTTGCTTTTCAGCTTCAACTGCTTCCTTGGCCAATTGGGCAGTTTCCCTGGCTTTTTGAAGTTCAGCACGAAGATCCTTCACCATCTGTCTCTTTGTTTCCAGTTTGATTTCAATCATGTACAGCTGCTTGCGCTGATATTCTTCCTGCCTCTCTGCTGTTTTGAGACCAGCATCAGCACTGTCCCTCTGCTGAATAGCCTCTTTCAACTTCTCAGAAAGCTGGGCTTTGTCTTCCTGGAGGCTGCCCAAGGCTTTTTCTACCTCGAACTTTTGATAGGCCTCCGCCTTGGCCACATTATGGGCATCTTTATTCCACTCTTTGGCCATGTAAATTTGTTGGGTGATCTACATAACAGAATAAAAAATTTAGAGTAGAATAAAGAGGAATGAATAAAAATGATCAGTGGTTTACTTAGTGGAGTGGACCAGACCACTTACCCTGGCTAAATCCCTTTTTAGGGATAGGAAGAGTTCTTGTTGATTGAAGCGCCGATAAGCATCCATGTCCTTTGGTAGGAGAAGTGGTTGCTCCAAGACCTCAGCAATAAGACCTACCTTTCCCCTGCCATAGTTCCTAATCGAGGTGTCCCAAGGGAGATCCAGCTCTAGTTTAGGAGACCATGTGCATGGTCTTCGGCGTACATCAGCCACAAGTGGATCTTCTTGGCTGTCAATAGAAGACGACCTTAGGCTTTGTTGATCTTTACCTGTCTTCTGCTGCTTTTTTCCCTTTGAAGGGCCAATTTTGCCTTCCTCAGGGGCTTTATGTTGCCTTTTTCTCCTCAACTCAGGGACTGGTTTCAATCCGAGGTCGGTAGGGAGCTGAAGAGGAGGAGGAAGAGGGAGATTTGCTAAAGGTTTGGACTTGTTGGTTTCTTGAGGGATGGGCACTTTATTCCTTCCCTTCAGGAGCTCCCTTAAGCTCTTGCTGTCTATTTTTGAGGCCATCTCTTCGTCCGAGGAGTCCTCCAAGCAAGTTATTACAGGGGCAGGGGACTGAATACTTGAATATCTATCTGGTTCCTCTTCTGCCTCTGATATTACAATTGCTCTTACCCCCTGTGCTTCCTCATCTTCGAATTAAGGTAATTTCCCGAAGCAATTACCTTCATGCCTTCATGCCACGCTCCCGAAGCAATCAGGTAGTCGTCCTTCATCCCCTTCATCCCCTTGTTAGATTTGGGAAGACAGGAAATGAGCCTGACAACATCAGACCGGGATTTAAGGTAATATCCCGCCCCTTTTTGTTTATAGCACTCATACATGTGGACTATGTCGTGCCAAGTGAGCCCCAGTCTTAGATGCTGATTCAAAGCATCAATACCGCCTAGAATCCTAAAGAGATTGGGTGCACACTGGTGGGGACAGATCCTATGGTTACAGAGATATTCCCTGGTAATTTCACCCATGGGAAGGGTCATTCCTCCTTCTAAGAAGGCTATAACAGGGATTACAACCTCTTTTACTTCTCAGTTAGTTTCTATTTCTTCTGGCGAACAATATCGCAAGGCGACCTCTTGCGGTATGTTATACGTTTGCTTAAATACCTCTATTTGGGCAGGATTGTCCACTAAATGTTTAAACTTACCCATCCCAGACAAATTTAAAAAAAGAATACCAGCGATGGAAACGAAGAAAATCAAAATTTGAGGGCCGAGAAGGTCGACCGAGGAGGTAAGGAAGATTCGAAGAAGTCAGAACTTACATGAATTAGGATGAAGGACGATCCTTGAAATTTTTAGAAAGACTTTCAAAAGTTTCTAAGGAATTAAGAGAGCGATGTGTTAATGGGTTTTGTGAGGGGCTTTGAAGCTTGAGTTCACTGGGGAATTGAAATTCGCTGAAGCATATGAGAAATGGTAAAGTAAGGAGGAAATGATCTCCTTTGAGGCTTTATATAGAGGGCAAAAAGTGGGTGAGAGTTATCCCACCCAAAACATGAGAGAAAATGTCATCCGTTGGATCAACATATCACCGTAGGATGCTAGAGACATAGCGCCCCCTAGAGTAATTAATGACGCTTCGCGAACTCTGAAACGATAGTAGCAATGATGAAGCGCCTAAAACTATGCTCCCACACGTGTAATCTCAGGTTTGTTTTACATTTTTCATCCCTCATTTCTAAATCAAATCAAAATCCCACCTTTTCTCCTCGGATCCGAGGGACAAATTAAAATTTTGAGGGGCTTTTGTGGGGGTAAGGGTCCAAATTGGTTGACTAGACTTTGGGCTCTATTCGAGGATAAGGATATGTCCGAGGAGGAGCAAATGATTGGGAAAGGTCCCAAAGGTGAAAATCAAGCAAGAAAAGAGCAGAGGGGTATAGTCCGAGGAGAACCTTATTCTCGGATATATTGAATATTGGTCAAGCACATACGTGGATAATTCAGATAACCTTCCAGATAGCTCCAACAGTCAGGATGAACTTTAAGCACATACAAAGGCAATAAGAACGAAGAAATATCTGAAAGGAAAGCTGCTACCACCGCATTAAATGCACTGCAGCAACTATTTTGGCCGCATTTATGTGGAGAATACCCCTGAACAGTGTAGTTTCAACCACCACCATTCATAGAGAGCCAAAGAAAATGCCTGATGGGACACATACTCAAGTGAAGACTTAGATGATTAACAAGTGTACGATCAAGATGATCTAAGAAGAATCTATATAATGTAAAAGACCTCCCATAAGAAGGGGATCAAAAGAAAAAGAGAAAAAGAGGAAGGAAAATTTTCTGTAGCACTAAGAATGGTATTTGCCTTTCAAACAATAATTTATCTCCTCGGACATCAGTTTTTTTACGTT
Source organism: Quercus ilex subsp. ballota (assembly GCA_032727855.1). Taxonomy (NCBI): domain Eukaryota; kingdom Viridiplantae; phylum Streptophyta; class Magnoliopsida; order Fagales; family Fagaceae; genus Quercus; species Quercus ilex. The sequence goes on along the minus strand of CM064916.1, from coordinate 15,359,051 downwards.
TCAAGTGTGTTTTTGTACGGGTTCACCTTTTAAAATCTTGATTAACTGTTGTTTAGTTCATAAACAGCCCAGTTCTTTTACCCACTCTCTACAAATTCATTGTATTGGGCTTATTGGGCTCACATCCCATATCTTTTGGGCTTGGGCTACAAATCTTGACCCCACACCTTGCTCTACTCTTGTGAAAATAATGACCACTTGGAAGTTGAATATATAGTGTGTATATATATATATGAGCTCTAAACTATTTATCATGCATAAATTGTTGGAGAATTTCAAAATAAAGTATATATTTTTGTTAAGAAGGATAACTTTTGCCGAAGTATTAATTGATTGTTGCATTTTAATTAAGAATATTTTTGGTAAAATTCACATCTCTTGGATTGGCTCATGCCACGAGTTTAAAAATTATAACTTTTGGCTGACTATTGTTGCTTTCAAATAAATTGAATTTTAAAAAATTCTGTCTCATGGAGAGTGTCATGAGTTAAGAATATATGTTTCTACTCTCTATTCAAATATAAAGTAATATATAAGATTCCAACAGAAAGTTTTATTTGCGTAGAAAATTAAAATTATATTGTCATACTAAAATTATTAGAATTAAATATGCATTTTTTTTTTTCTTGTGCTTTATATTATGCTATACATAGTAGTTCAAAAAATTATTATAAATACAACAAAATATTTAACTCATTTACTTATAGAAACCTTCTCAAAATTTCTCAAGCAATAGTACTAGTACTAAAATGCAGTAAAAGTCCTCACTTGACACAAATCACAATCTACAAGATAGTCACAAAGATCATAGTGGCTAGAATGGGGATGGATCATGAGTTAGGTTCTCCTTGGACTATACCCCTCTGCTCTTTTCTTGCTTGATTTTCACCTTTGGGACCTTTCCCAATCATTTGCTCCTCCTTGGACATATCCTTATCCTCGAATAGAGCCCAAAGTCCAGTCCACCAATTTGGACCCTTACCCCCACAATAGCCCCTCAAAATTTTAATTTTTCCCTCGCATCCGAGGAGAAAAGGTAGGATTTTGATTTGATTTAGAAATGAGGGATGAAAAATGTAAAACAAACCTGAGATTACACGTGTGGGAGCATAGTTTTAGGTACTTCATCATTGCTACTGTCGTTTCAGAGTTCGCGAATTGTCATTAATTACTCTAGGCGGCGGTATGTCTCTGGCATCCTATGGTTGTATGTTGATCCAACGGATGACATTTTCTCTCATATTTTGGGCGGGATAACTCTCACCCACTTTTTGCCCCCTATATAAAGCCTCAAAGGAGATCATTTCCTCCTTACTTTACCATTTCCCATACGCAACACAGTCTACAAGATAGTCACAAAGATCATAGTGGCTAGATTGAGACCTTTGCTTGATACACTCATCTCCCCACTTCAAGCTGCCTTTGTACCGGGAAGAAGGGGCATTGATAATGCAATCATAGCCCAAGAAGTTATTCATTCCATTAGCAAGAAGAGAGGCAAGGTGGGTTACATGGTGTTGAAGATTGATTTGGAGAAGGCGTATGATAAGTTGGAGTGGAGTTTTATTAGAGACGTGTTATTAAGATTTAATCTCCCTATGGATCTTATTGACATTATTATTAGTTGTGTTTCAACGGTCTTTACCTCAATCTTGGTCAATGGAGATGCTCTAGACCCAATTTACCCTTCAAGAGGGATAAGGCAAGGGGACCCGCTATCCCCTTACCTCTTCATCCTTTGCATGGAACTTCTTGGGCAACTCGTTGAGGAGAAATGCAGAGATAATTTGTGGCAGCCAGTCAAAGTATCTCAAAGTGGCCCGGCCCTCTCTCATTTGCTATTTGCAAATGACATTGTCCTTTTTGCCAAAGCGGACCTTACCAATTGTATAGCTATCAGAGATGTTTTAGATGTTTTTTGCAGCTTGTCGGGCCTTTCTGTTAGTGATGCAAAATCAAGAGTTTATTTTTCTCCAAACATTGATATTGACACTAGAGAATCTCTATGTGATGTCCTTGGTTTTACCTCTACTCCGAACATTGGTAAATATTTAGGGATTCCTCTAAGGACTTCTGGTTCTTCTTCCCATGATTATAATTTCATCTTGGATAGAGTGAAACAAAAACTTGCGTGCTGGAAGGCCAACTTATTGTCCTTAGCAGGGAGGAATGTGCTCATCCAGGCATCCACATCGACAATTCCATCTTATGTCATGCAGTGTAACTTATTGCCGAGGAAAATTCTTGAAGGCATTGATAGAATTAACCAAAATTTTCTTTGGGGCACAACAGACTTAATGAGGAAGATACATTGGGTTGGGTGGCATAAGGTGACCAAGAGTAAAGAAGATGGGGGTCTAGGTTTGCAGACAGCTAGGGGAAGGAACATTGCCATGCTCGCCAAGCTTAATTGGAGACTTAACACTAAAAAGGATGCACCATGGTCCAAAATTCTTCAAGAAAAATACTGCAATACTAGAAGGTTAAATGCGGCTAATGCAGACAAGTTTCCTTGCTCGCGGATTTGGGTAGCAATCTAAAAAGGAAGAGAAGTTTTTACTAAAGGGAGCATTTGGATAGCTGGGAGGGATAGCAAGTTAAGTTTCTGGCATGGGAAGTGGATAAAGGAAGGCCCTCTCAGACATCTCATACAGGGTCCTTTACCCCGAGAAGCATCCAGTTGGGCACTCAAAGATATTATGGGGGATTCGAGGCTAGATTGGAACTGGCTGCCTTTTGTTTTTCCCTTAGACATGAAACAATTGCTTCAAGCCATTCCTTTTTCTCTAACAGGTAGAAGCAGCGATAAACTTGCTTGGGCTGAGAATCCGAAGGGTAGTTTTGACTTAAAGAGTGCCTATACTCTTGTTATAGGAAGGGAGGGAAATACACCATTTACAGTAAGTTGGATTTGGAAAGCACCAACTCTACCACGCATCAAAACTTTTATGTGGCAATGTGCTCATAATAGCATTACTGTCAACGAATGTCTCACAAGGAGGGGAGTGATGGAAGATGAAGTTTTCCCTATCTGTAATAGAGAAGTTGAATCTATCTTACATGCACTAAGGGACTGCCATTGGTTTCAAGTGGTGTGGAATCAACTTGGTGTGGAGATGAGCAATCATGGTTTCTAGATGTCCAATCTGACAGATTGGTTAAACTTAAATGGTAGGATGAACACCAACCAACCTACTGGAAAACCCCCTTGGAAAAGTATTTTTCCTTTCGCCATTTAGAACATATGGAAGAATAGGAATGGCTTCGTCTTCAACAGAAAAAATTTGAATCCAAACTTGGTGACCGATATTCAAAATCAAGCAATGGAGTTTATGTGTTGTATTGCAACTCCAAGGGAGCTGTCACGCCACATCGTCAGAAGGGTGCGTTGGGAGAAACCATCGCATGGCCAGGCTAAGCTGAACACGGATGGGGCTGCTGCAAGAAATTCGGGTCTAGCAGGGTGCGGAGGTCTGAGCAGGGATAAGCACGGTGCATGGCTTGCTGGATTCACAAGGAACATTGGATCAACTTCTAGTTTTGCAGCTGAACTATGGGGCCTTAGGGATGGGCTAGCACTTTGCTGCAATCTGAATATAACCTCTCTTATTGTTGAGCTTGATGCCAAATCAGTTGTGGATATTTTCCGAAACCCAAAGTATGAGAATATTATAATTTCACCTATTATGGATGATTGTAGACAGCTGATGATGCAGTTCCAACATATTCAATGTAAACACTGCTACTGGGAGGCAAACCGCTGTGCGGACATGCTAGCTAGAATGGCGATGAATCATGAGTTAGGTTTGGTGCATTATGTTCAGCCACCCGAAGACATTAGGACTATTTTGAATGAGGATTGTAATGGTTTGTTCTTTAGCAGAATTTTACCAAAAAAAAAAAAAAGACACAAATCACAATCTATTTTTTCTTCTCATTTATAGTATTTATTAGCTTGTCAACGAGAAGACAATTTTACATTCACATGGCAACACTTTTATCACATAATGGGTCCCACCTAATAGTACATTTTTTTGCACACTACTTTGCCAATTACGTTTGGAAAAATAAATTGAATTAGACTTTGAAAGAAAAAACTTATGTTTATGTGTAATGTGACTACTTTAGTACTGTATTGGACTTTGAAAGAAAAAACTTATGTTTATGTGTAATGTGACTACTTTAGTGCCTCACCAGTTGGTTTCTTGCTTACAATTTTTTCTCTAGCTATCAACCTTTTCAATATCAAACTTGAGTTTTTGCTATAAACTCAAATTTTAACAACTTAAAAAAGTAAAAATGTCTACATGAAATTTTAGAAGCATTCATGGCATTGAGTCGCGTATAGCCGAATACAACTTCATAAGTATATTGCTATCTTCTAAATATTTTTACAGTGCTTTATTTTTCTAATTTATTTTAAAGATTTAAATTACATGTTTAAATTCTGTGTATTTAGATTAATACATTGATTTAATTGTTATTAGCTATGAATTGATAATTATTTTTTTACCTAAGTTTTATGAAAGACTTGATTTAATTGTTATTAGCCATGTAGTGATGTAATTAGAGAACCTAAGGAACCACATTAAAGGTACTGTTCCTAAATTTTGCCATATATATTTATAATTAATTGAGATTATGGAGAAACCCAATTATACTAATAAGTCTATATCATTTACTAAATGAGCTCATAACGAAGTAGATTTTACAACTAAGTAAAGTAAATTAGGAATGAAAAATGAATTAAAGTTAAATTTTATATTAGATTGTGTATGACAATTATGTTAACAAATAGTCGTTTATTTATTTTGTTATTAATATCAATTAATATATCTTAGATTAATTTTACCTCCAATCTTGTCTTTTAATTTAGCCCCCTTGACTTGAAATCAGAACTCCACCACATGTTAAATTTGATGATTATGCATGAAGATTGTTCAAAATATTGGGCGGAGCCATGGATGAACTCAACATAAAATTCATTAGTGGAGCTTATGTGGGATTCTTAATTTCTTTAATGAAAGGTAGACTTTGCATACCATCTTTCAACATATTGGATATAGTTAATGTCTGTTATCATTGCTATTAATGGCTTCTCTGTAACTTTTTTTGGAACTTGCAAATTCGAGGACTCTTGCCAGAGACAAAACGTGCATTAATTTGTTGGGTTTGTGAGGGGGTATTTAGTTCTTATTATTTTAACTCTGGTTGCCCTTCTTGTGAGGTCTACCATAATTTTCATGTTTTTTTTTTCTTGGCCTCAATTGAGCATTTGTTACCCTTCTTCTTCTTTTTTTTCCTTTTTTTTAAGCTTATTTTATTGATTTGGAAGAGTTATTGAAGTAACTTTCATGTAAGTTAAATCAATAAGTTTCGCTTAATTAAAAATCAAGTCTAGGTGATTTAATGTTAAAATGCATTAACACAATGATAATAGATGACACTCCGTAACATTTGTGAATGTCCGCTCTATACTATAAGCAATTGATGCGGTTGCCTAAGGCCCCACGTAGAAAAAAAAGTCCCAAACTTTAATTTAATTAAGCCCAAATATTAGTTAATAAATAAAATAATATTTTTTTATCAAATGAAGGAAAAAAAAAAAAAAAAAGAGATAGAAATGCTACGTTTGTAACATTTTTACAACAAATCCTAAGTAGTAAGTTGTTATAGGCTGTTTTTCATAGCCAAAAAATAATTTCAGTATTGGGTTTAAATTAGAACAAATAACAACTTAACACCTATGATTTGTTGTGAAATATATTGTGAATGTAGCACTTCTGGGAAAAAAAAAAAAAAAAAAGAACAATACACAAAAATTCACAATATTTCACAATTGTTAATTTGACAAACTTTTACTAGTTCTCACCTAGGTCCACTACTACCATTATTCTTTTAATTACCACTATCAATCTACCACATTAAAATGTGTGAAAAATTTTGTTAAATTTCTTGTGTCTATAGACTTTCTAAAAAAAATTATACGTGGTTCTTGTTAATTAGTAATAATTTTGCATCTAAAACAAGAAAATAGAGTTTAAGTAATATTTATTTTTTAAAAAGTCATATTTAAAAATATAAAAGGCATTGATTTCAATTTTCACCATAAACCCCGAAATGCATTAAAGCCCCTAATACTTGTAAAATCTAAGTAAAATATCATCTTCTACTTCCTCCCATGTGAACATCTTTCATGCAAAATCTTCTCTCCCATATACCTGCATCCAAAGGGGAAAATTTGCAAGTTAAGACTAACAGAATGTGGAAATAAATTTTAATCGATCAAATTTACTATTTCTTAAATATCTTAAACGTATGTGATATTAAAGTTTAATTAAACATTGTCTCCACTCTATCTCTTACTTTTAAGGTCAAAATAATGCATGTTGGACCCATTAAAGAGAAATTTAAATTTTAAAATAATAGTTAAATGATTAAATTCTCTATTTTCCACTAGCTTTAGCTTTTACCTTCCAAGCATCATAACAGTAGCTTGAGGATTAGTCCCAGGTGAGCGTAAAAATGTTGAACCATCAATGACCCTTAACGCATCCACACCAAGAACCTTATAATCATGATCAACAACCTTACCAACTTGGCAACCTCCATGGAAATGCCAAATGGTCACGACAGTGTCTATACAAAACTGTTCCAAGGAAAACGCAGCACTAGGATGTCGCGGCCTCTTGTTCAATTGTAAACTCACCATCATATCTATTAGTGCCTGCACTGTCATGTTGCTATACCGGAACTTTGAAAATGGATATGCATTTACAACTTCTATAATGGTCCTCATGCCTAGAACACACCTCATTAGGTCCTCTGGTTCTTTGAAATAGTTAAAGGTAACTGCTGGATTGTCATTCGGATTTGTGTTCCGAAGCTCGAGATAGCCAGTGGAGAGGGGACCTGTGACTTTTTCAGCTATCACACCACCTTTAAAACTCTCCTTGGCAATGGCATTTATGATTTCAGCATCTTCAGCCATTGCTTTTGTGGGCACTGTGAAGGGCTGGTCAGTCTGCAATTTGAGCAAAGTTATATATATATATATATATATATATATATATATATATATATATATTTTTTTTTTTAAGTTAATTTATTCACTGGGGTAATTACATTAAACTTGCCTATAATTAGGTTTGAATTCACTTTGTCTACCCATAGTTTGAAAAGAATTACTTTACTTACTTGAGATTTGCTCCATTTATTTTTCGTAACAACCTTTATTAAAAACATGAGTAAATATGTATTTTTACTCCTTTTTATGTATCTTTTCTCCCCAAAAAAAAATACAAAACCAAGAGAAAATAAGATCAAAAAAGGGGGTTTTGAAAAAATCAAAAACATCCAACCAATTCAAACCCAATAAAAACTCTTTAAACAAAGAAACTTAGCATCAAAACCCACTGTCCGAAATCCATCGTCAAAGAAACTCGTCATCAAAATAGTGAAACCCACCACCATCAAAATCCACCAACAAATAAATTCATTGTCTGAAATAAAGAATCCACCATCAAAGAAACCAAAAAAACAAGCTCCAAACTCCTTCCCCAATTCGTACCAACTGCATCAAACCCATTTACTCAGGAGACATTAAAAGCTTAGAGCAACCAAGCTATTGTGTAGTTGGTCCTCTCCTCCATACAACCAACGTTTAATACGAGTGCCGTTGCAATTTTGAACTTAATAAATGGTATTGTTTTTCTTCTAAAGTTTTGTAATGATCTTGGTTTCTAATTTATCGCCATAAGAATTTTGACCAACAACTTTTTGGGAAGAGGGTTTAAATTGTTGATCTGAACCGTATTTGATAACTCATTTAAGATTGTGAATAGATGCCTCTTCTACTACAAAAGGATGTTAATTGAGCAGCATGAAGCAAGCCATTTTTGTCCCCTTTGTCTTTTGTACAAAAGCCACTACTACTCTATTTGATGTAGGAGCTCAGACATACAAAAACCAACACAATCACAGACATCCAAACCCACGATTCATTCAGTAGGCATGCCCCAAACTCCATTTTTTCAAATCCTAACAACTAAAAGAAACCCCAATCCCTAAATCAAACAAAAAAACGGCTTAGACAGAGGGTTTGGGGTTTGGTTTTTGAGCGAAGAAAGAGAGCCACGAACAGCAACACCAATGACCCACCCCAGCCAGGACGACACCGCAACCAAGACGTGACCATCCTAACAACCCAAAATCTCAGATCGACCACAACAACCCATATGCCACGCTTCTCCTTCAAACCCAGACCCAAGGCAGCTGTGCTCCTCCTCCACAAATCAAAACCCAAACCCATACAGCCATTCTTGTGCTCCTCCACCATCCCCACTCTGACCCAAAGCTACCACCAATCTAAACCAAAGTAAGAGATGAGAGAGACAAAGATGGAACAAAGAGATAAAGAGACAAAGAGACGGAGAGGAGAGAGAGAGAGAGCCTGAGAAATAAATGAAATCAAGTTAAAAGAAACAATGGATAGAGTTAAGATTCAGTATATTTTGCCTTTAGTGTTGCAATGACATTTTGTGATCTATTAAAGTTCTTGGGTAAGTTTCTAAATTTTTACAAATGACTTCTTTTGATTTTATTTATTTTCTTTTGATTTTGTACGTATTTTTTTGTTTTGAGAGAGGAGAGACATCAAAAGAGTGCAAAAATACATATTTGCCTTTGTTTTTAACAAAAGTGGGTTACGAAAAACAAACAGAACAAATCTCAAGTGAGTAAAGTAATACTTTTCAAATCATGGATAGACAAAGTGAATTCAGGCCTAACCACAAGTAGATTTACTGTAATTACTTTTTATTTATTTAAGTTGATAAACTTATTCAATAGGAAAAAACCTAAGCATAGTTCATGTTGTACCTCCTAAATTTTGCCCTATCCAATATATTAAGAGAATGCACATGATTATGAGTTGAGACTTAATATTTATACTATTCATACTTGCAAAATTAACCTAAGCATATTTCTTATTATATTATTCATACTTGCAAAATTTCAAAAAGATAAAAAATCAATAGTTATGTTACTAATTAAATGTTAAAATTTCAAGTTTATGTAATAAAAAATTATGAATAAAAATATGTTTATGGATCAAATAGTAATGAACATCCTATTTGAACAAAATAATTTGGAGATAAACTTTGTCTCAAAGCAAATGACATTGATTGAAGTTTTGATTGGAAAGTTTAGTGATAAACTTTGTCCTTCACTTTGTGACATCATTATGCATTCATGGTGTCAAAATATGTCATATATATTATACACAATTATAGATATTATAAATAAATTTTAACTTTTAAAATGTAAATATGGAGTAGGAAGTTAAAACCTTATTTACGAACAGCCCTGGGTCTCTAGAAAGACTTTGAGCCGAATAAGAAAGTAAAAAACTCAGACTCAGTCCACTGATTGCTTCAATATAGTTACCAAACCTAGTGATGCCCACAGTTTGAACCAGAGACACTTCAACTGGAATTGGAGAGGGAATTGTGAGGATATTCAGTGGATTATCAGCCATTCCTTGACCCACCAATGGTTGGTCCAATACTACCTTGATCCCATGGGCCTGGAGATGGTCACTAGGCCCAATACCACTCAACATCAATAGCTGTGGGCTTCCAATTGCACCGGCTGATAATATTATCTCATTCATTGAATTCGAGTTCTTCATTAAGTACGCTTTGTGAAACACTCCCGATGCATCTTTGAAAACCACACCATAAGCTTGTGGTCTTTCTGTTCCTGCATCAAAATAATCAAGACGAAATTATCTCTTTTTTTCCTTTGTTTTTTTTTTGGGTTGATGGGTGGATTATGTTTTAAATATTCTTGTAATTTGGGTCAGGTTGAGTTAGGATTGACAAAACTTTCAACCCAACTAAACTGACCCAACCACACTATTAATAATTAAAAAGTATATACTATATTTTAAAGTTGTTCGTTTTGTTTATGAATTTTTGGATTTTGGGACTTAACTAGTTTAATTTTGATAGTTTTAAATGAAATCAGAATGTTAGACTCAATTGTGTAAATTGCAATCATTTATTAAATAATTAGTTTGAATAATTAAAAAATAAAAACTCAAAATATTTTTTATTATGCCTAACAAAATGACTCTAAACCAACAATCCAACCCAATCCCTACGTATTGGGTTGGTTTTAGAGTTATCATTGGCTGATTTGAATTTGATTGGATCATTGGAGAATGGAGATTTCTTAACTTGAAAAAGTCGAGTTAGGTTAAAAAAACCTCAAATTCAATCCAACTGAACCCATGGACACAACTCATGTTACAATAGGTAAGACATATCATGCAAGTACTCAATGAAAAAGCCTTACCATTATTATACCTAAAAAAGATCTTGTACACAGTTGCATGCAAATAGACAGTAATCTTTCTTGGATCAGCATACTCAAGCAAATCTGCCGCAGTGTGTCTATGACCCTTCTTATCAAAAATCGTTCCTCCAATTTTTGTCCCATTCAAATGATCATATGTAAACCCATTATAGGGCAACACCCCAGCCTCAAGCAAACTATCTCTCACAGCAACTTGATACTCTACCTTTGGTGGCTTAAACACTATCAACTTTTCCACCCATTCATAAGATTTGTTCACCAATGTCTCGTCCCAACCAGCTTCCTTTACATAGCGAGTGCTAGCATGCGAGTAGAATCCGGCATTCAAGGCGGTTCCACCGCCTAAAACGCGTGCTCGAGCATTGTATACACCGTCTTCAGAAGTGAATTGTTGAGTAGGAGATGTAGGAGACGTATCCGAAAGAGTGTCTGAGAAATTTTCTATGTTGGTTATGTTTGGATTGCCATAAGGAGATCCTCCTCTTTCGAGGACTAAGACCCTTGCATTTTGTGAAAGTGTTGCTGCTAGTGGACACCCAGAGGTCCCTCCGCCAATGATAATGTAGTCGTAATATGCGATTGCTGGGGCTGAAGTTGCTTCTCTGACAAATGTGTAGTTTGGAGCTGCATGTAGAAAGGAAAAAAGACATACCAGAAGTTGGAACAATAAAAATGGTTCATTACAGTGATGAATAGTGTTAGAATAATGATTAAATTACTAGTTTTACTATTTTTTTAATAACTTCTTTTGAGACAATTAATAAGTTATTGTAGTATCAAAGTAGGTGATGACCCGTCTCCACTAAAGTCCTAAATTTACTATTTCCTAAGATTAGTGTGGGCTTTGATCACTTTTCTTTTTCTTTTTTCCTTACCATGTGTGATAGAAAAAACACCAATTCAATTTCGAACAAGATCAATTAGACCAAGTATAGTTGATTAAACACAAGTTCAGTCTACAAGACTAGGATATTGTGTTCTCACATTTCAAAGCATAAAATATAGCTAGGCCACCTAGACATTTTGAAAGTGAATTAAACCTAATATTAGTGTATGTCTCTATTATACCGTGTCTCATGGGGAGAACAAACTGTAAACTAAAACATACTGTGCACCTTTTTCTGCGTGAGCAAAGCCATGAAACATGAGAATTCCAACAAGAATAGCCCCTATAAAGCTATAACATCGCGAGCCCATATCAAAAATTGCTGAAATCTTCTTTACAGAACCAAAAGCCAAGCAATCTCCTTTTAAGAAGTGAAAACTGAGAGTTCTTTTAAAGATCCCCTACCTTGTTCTATATTTTTTGGGAGCTATAATGAAGGTATATATAGGTCCGTTTGGATACAACTTATTTTTGCTAAAACTGAAAACTGAAAATACTGTAGCAAAATAATTTTTAAATGTGTGAATAGTACCGTGAGACTTATTTTTAATATATTTTCTGAATAAAGTGGCTGTGAGCCCGATAAATAATGCGTGAACAGTGTATAAACCAGTGCGCAAACAGTATTGTAAACAGTGATGAACAGAATTTTTGTCTCAAAAAGTAGAAAACGCGTGGAAAAAAAAAGCTGAAACGCAGACATAGATGGGCCAGACGTGTATCCAAACTCACAAATAGTGATAATTTTAATGAGCAAGCCCCACATATAAATAGATGATTTAATGATTCAATTGCGTGAAACTTGCGTACAAGCAAGGCAACTTAAACATGAGCTCCTTTGGATTAAGATTTGGTATTTCTTATCGTACACGCATCGATAATTAAAATGAGAAAGACAAAAAATATACACCGATTTGTGACTGGAAGTTTTATCATGCACGGCATTATTTTCACATTATAATGCAAAAAATGGAAGATTGATAAAGATTGTGACGATTGACGTTGGGAAGGACCGTGAAATTGTAAGCTTTCTCTGCCTATTTCTGTGTAATATTGGTATCTTTAAAGTGCAACCCGAAACTGGAAGTAGTAGTGACGACTATATGCATGAGAGAGTCAGGAACAGATTCTTCTATTATCTGTTTGGTGATTCTTATTTGGACACACACTTCTCCACACAATTTGATACATAATTTGCACATTTGTTAATGTGTGATAAAATTACATCATTTACAAATAAGTCCACTACTAGTACTTAATAAAAGGAAAAAATACAAAACTGGCATTCTAACTTTCAGTCTTTTTTCATTTCAGTCCTCTAACTTTCAGTTTTGTCATTTCAGTCCTCTAACTTTCAAATGTTGTCAATTTGGTACTCCGTTAAACTTCAGTTATGTCCCACCATTAATTGAGCCAAAACAACGTCGTTTTTGGTTTTTTTTTTTTTTTTTTTTTTTTTTATATTTTGGAATTTAAAGAAAATTAAATATAAAAAAAACTGATATTAAAAAAAAAAAGAAAAAAAAAAAACGTAGGAACCACACCCAAAACACTCACTAAAGCTTGGCCACTAAAGAAAAAAAACGTGGAGCTCAAACCAAGCTGGTGAACTAATAAAAAAAAATAGAAAGAAGTGAATCTTTCCAGGTAACTGTATTCATAGAAAAATAGGGGAAGAGTGGGAGAGAAAAATATGAGCTCTAGGGGAACTTCACGGGGTGTCTCTCTGGAGGAAGAAGCTGAACTGGCCAGGAGTAACAAAAAAGTTAAAGATATTCATCATGCTAACTTTATGGAAGACAACACTAACAGAGAGAAGGAGTTTTTGTGGGGAAAGGGTCATGCAAATCATCAGTCATCTTTTAAAGATAAACTCGTGGGCGAGCTCCCAGGTGCATTTTGACAAGCTTTTGATCTTATGGATCAGATGGAAGTTTTCCCTAAGGTTGAACGTGACACCTCTGGACTTAGGAAGGGACTTGCTGCAGTAAGGATATCTGATGATTTGAAGCAAAAAATCAGGGCCCCTTGGGCGAGAGCATTGATTGTTAAGGTTTATGGGAGAACGGTGGGATTCAATTTCTTGCAAAAAAAACTCTCTGTTTTATGGAAACCGAAGGGAAGACTTGACTGCGTGGACCTCAGTAAGGATTTCTATTTAGTCAAATTTTCGGTAATGGACGATTATGATTTAGTGCTAGATAAAGGTCCATGGTTCATTGGTGAGCATTTCCTCTCTATTAGGCATTGGGTTCCAAACTTCAGACCATGCACTGCGGATGTTTCGTCTATTGCAGTGTGAGTTAGACTCAATGAACTTCCTATTGAATACTACCAAGTGGAAGCATTGAAGGAGATTGGCAGCACCATTGGGAAGGTCCTAAGGATTGACACTCATACAGCCTTAGAAGCAAGGGGTCGTTATGCCCGAATATGTGTGCAGGTAGATGTGGAGAAGCCGTTGATCACTGCGCTGCTTATTGGTAATTTTGAACAGGCTGTTATTTACGAAGGAATTCAGAAATTATGTTTTTCCTGTGGTCAGATTGGTCACCGGAAGGAGGACTGCCCTCACATTATCAGACCAACTCCACCGGCTAGAGAGGAAGAGGAGGGAGTGGAGAAGACTCAGGGAAGCCCACGCGGTAGGCATGATGCTGAGTCAGCGGAGGATCAGCAAGTGGGTGCTAGTACGGTACCTTCGGACAGGCTGGATGCTGAGTCAGATGAGGACAACACCTACGGACCTTGGATGGTTGTGACACGCAAAAGAAATGGGTACAAATCCAGCAGGTACAATAGTACTACTAGTGCGAGTCGTTATCTTGAGGAAGGACAGAGACACACTGGCGCCAACTCTCATAAAAACGACACCAGTAAGGAGCGTATGAATGATAGTAATAGGAAGAATGGCATGGCTCAGACTAATAGTTGGCCTCAATGGAACAAGCTTGATGCTAAGAGGAATCCAGTTATCCCTAATCAAAACCAACAAGAAGTGAGCCCAACTGTCTTGGGCCTTAATTCCACAGCCTTTAATGCTTCTAGCTTCAGCCCAAAACCATTAAGTCCGAAGCAACCTCCTAAGGGTAAAAAGGTCCTTCCCAAAGGTAGGGCAGCCTCTAATATCTCTAAGTTTGCTGCAGAGACTAGTCAACACGCTTCAGCTGCTTTTACTCAAATCAACCGCAGTGCTTCATTGTCTTCCATGGGTGCCGAGATGGATAATCTGTATGGGGGGTCTTGCCGTGGAAGTATTAAAAATGGTGAGGGCAATGGTAAGGATGAATCAATAGTTGCTTTAGAGGTAGTTTAGTTTACTGCCCAACGAAGCCCGGAGTGCCATCCCACAATGACAAGTAGAGATCGCAAGGCTAGGATCGCTGATGCTCACCGGTCCGACGAAGGAATGGAGTCTGACGCTCCAGGGGCGAGCTCAAAATCGCTATTGGAAAAGGGCGAAGGTGAGTTGAACAAATTGGGGAGTACGGGTCTCAATTCCACCGACCCCAATGTGGTTCATCATGACTCCATGGAAGAAGTAGTAGGAGAGTTGTCCGCTGCTACTTCAGAAAATTCAAATGTCAGGGAGGGATATGGTAAGGAGGTGATGGAGGAAGACAGGATGGAGTTTGATGGTCGAGGTGAGCATACCTCTGCTTGCTGATTTGTGTTGGTTCTAATCCTCTTTGTTGCCATGAATATTATCATATGGAATAGTAGGGGTTCTCTGAAACCCAATTTTCAGACATATGTTACTGATCTGGCTCACACTCATGATCCTGCAATGCTGGTGGTAATGGAAACAAAAATTGGTGGTGACCGAGCGAAGACAATTACTGATAGATTGCCTTTTGACAAGGCAATACATTCTGATACTATTGGCTATGCTGGGGGGTTATGGTTGCTGTGGAATTCAGATAAAGTGGAAGTGTCGTTGATTTCGAAGACTGAGCAGGAAATCCACGTCACAGTTAAGGTATGTGCCTCTGACTTTTCTTGGATTTTTTCTGCAGTGTATGCGAGTCCTAGGTTTGAGGAAAGGTCAATCCTGTGGGAAAATCTGTCTGCATTAGCTGAGCTTCATAGTATGGCCTGGGTTATTGTGGGTGATTTTAAGGAACCTTTAGTGGGGGAGGATAAGTTTGGTGGCAGAGCTATTAGTATGAGTAGGTCATTGCAATTCAAAGATTGTATTGATAAATGCAACATGGTTGATTTGGGGTTTTCGGGGCCGAGGTTCACCTAGACAAATGGAAGAGAACTGACTGCACTAATTCAGGAGAGAATTGACAGGTTTTTTGTAAACCCGGATTGGTACTCAAAATTTCCGGAGGCAAAAGTTACCCATCTCACCCGTTGTCACTCCGATCACTGCCTTATTTTGCTGGAGACCACTCCTTTGAACCAACTTCAACTTCCTAGACCTTTCAGGTTCCAAAGCTGCTGGTTGGCTGATCCGACCTTTCTTGAAGTGGTTTCCTCTGCTTGGAATCAGGCTCATTCCCTCTAGGGGGCCACAAAGAATTTTGTTACTAATGTGAAGCGATGGAATAAGGATCACTTTGGTAATGTTTTCAGTAAGAAGAGGAGGATTATGGCTCGGCTCAATGGCATTCAAAAGGCTATGTCTTCAAGACCTTTATCTGATCTGTTGGAGTTAGAGAAGCAACTTCAAAGAGAGTTGGAATTTATTTTAGACCAGGAAAGGGACATTTGGGCTCTAAAGTCTAGAGTGAACTGGATGGTTCAAGGAGATAGGAATACCTCCTTCTACCATTTGTCCACTTTGGTCAGAAGAAGCAGGAACCGGATTTCGACCATCAAGAACAGTGTAGGGGAGTGGTTGTATGATGAGAGAGATGTGATGGAGCACATTAGAGGGGGTTTTGAGGGCCTCTTCTGCTCTTCTCTAACAGTATCAGAGAGGAATTCCCTGCCTTTGACTCAGGGGCAAGCTTACCTTTCGGAGGACGATTGTGAATCCCTTTGTGTTGAGGTGACAGAGGAGGAAATAAAATATGCGCTTTGGTCGATGAAGCCGTTTAAAGCGCCTGGTCCTGATGGGCTGCATGTAGGTTTTTATCAGCGCTTTTGGATGGTGGTTGGAAAATCTTTGGTTGAGGAAGTTAAAGGTATTTTCTTTAGGAAAAAAATCCCAGATTATCTTAATAGAACCCTCATTGCTCTTATTCCTAAGATCCAAGGCCCTAAAACTTTGGGCAATTACCGACCCATTAGTCTATGTAACACTGTTTATAAAGTCATCACAAAGGTGTTAGTGGCTCAGATCAGACCTCTGCTGGATAAGCTTGTCTCCCCTTTTCAAACTGCTTTTGTTCCAAGGAGAAAGGGTACTGATAATGCGATTATTGTCCAGGAGATTGTTCACTCCATTAGTAGAGCCAAAGGTAAAGAGGGCTTCATGGTTATAAAGATAGACCTAGAAAAAGCATATGATAAGCTTGAGTGGGGATTCATTAGAGGGAGGCTTATTGGTTTCAAGTTCCCTATGGATTTGGTGGAGATCATTATGAGCTGTATTTCAACAGTCTCAACCTCTATTTTATTTAATGGGGGTATGTTAGAGCCTATTAACCCCTCTAGAGGTATCAGACAAGGAGATCCTCTGTCTCCTTACTTATTAATTTTGTGCATGGAATTTCTAGGTCAACTTATTGAGGGGAAATGCAACGAAAATTTGTGGAATCCAGTTAAGGCGTCCAGGAGTGGGCCGTGTTTCTCTCATCTCTTCTTCGCCGATGATTTGGTGCTGTTTGCAAAAGCCAATCAAAAGAATTGCTTTGCCATCCGTGAGGTGCTTGATACTTTTTGTGAAAAATCTGGGCAAACTATTAGTGAGTCCAATTCTAGGGTGTTTTTTTCGCCTAATGTTGATATGGAGAGTAGGGAGGAGATGTGTGGCCTTCTTGGTTTTAGGGCAACCTCTTCCATTGGAAAATACTTGGGTATTCCTATTATTCATCGGGGGCAGTCGAATCAGGATTTTAATTTTATACTGGATAAAATGAAGCAAAAGCTTTTGGGGTGGAAGGCAAACCTTTTGTCTATGGCGGGCAGAACAGTTCTCATCCAATCTTCTTTATCTACTATCCCCAATTATTCTATGTAGTGTGCTTATCTCCCAAGTAAAGTGTTAGAAGGCATAGACAGGATCAGTAAGAATTTTTTGTGGGGCTCAACAGAGGCCTCAAAAAAAATGCATTGGGTGGGTTGGCAGAAGGTGACAAGGCCTAGGAAGGAGGGTGGTTTGGGATTACTAACTGCAAGGGGAAGGAATACCTCTCTGTTGGCAAAACTCAATTGGAGGTTCCATTCAGAAAAAGAAACCTTTTGGGCTAGAGTTCTTAGGAGCAAATATTGTAATAGTCGGAGAACAAGTTCGGTCAAATGTGATAAACTTCCTTGTTCCCGAGTTTGGAAAGGTATGAGGAAAGGGCAGGAGGTTTTTAATGCCGGTACAAAATGGGTCATTGGGAGTGATAGCAATCTGAGATTTTGGACGGATAATTGGTCTCCACAAGGTCCTATCAGAGGTTTAGTGCAGGGTCCTTTGAACAGGGAAGAAGGTAATTTGAAAGTGAAGGAAGTGATAACGGCAAATGGGTGGGATTGGCTGAAAATATCCTTTGATCTCCCTATGAGTATAAAGCTGGGAATCCAGGCTACTCCCTATGCCATTGCTGCTAGGAGTGAAGATAGAATGTCGTGGGCAGCAAATAACCATGGGAATTTTGATCTAAAAAGCGCGTATAGTTTGACAACTTCGGGGAATGTGAGTCATGAGTTCAGGGGGCACTGGATTTGGAAAATAAAAATTCTCCCAAGGATTCAATTCTTTGTTTGGAAATGTTTTCATAATAGTATTGGTGTTAAAGATTGTTTAGCATCAAGAGGAATCAGTTCTGACCCTTCTTGTCCTCGGTGTCGTGATGAACTGGAAACTATTATTCACCTTCTTCGAGATTGCGAAGGCAGCAAGGACCTTTGGAAGCAGCTTGGTATCTCTGAGGCAGATGGGAATTTTTTTACATGTGATCTTTATACTTGGTTGACCGTGAATGGAAGGAATGGTCAATGTTTCTGGCCCAGTAAACCTCCCTGGTACATAATCTTTCTTTTTACCATTTGGATGATATGGAAGCAAAGGAACAAAGTAATTTTCCAACACAGCAACCCCAACCCAAATTTGGCTGACCATATAATTAGCCAAGCCAGTGACTTCTTCTGGTGTGCAGCGGATTGGAAGAAAGCCAGCAGTTTTGTAATGAAGAATATTAGATGGGAGAGGCCCAAAAGTGATTGGAGAAAGCTAAACACGGATGGGTCATCTCTTGGCAACCTGGGTTTAGCGGGTGGAGGAGGTGTGATCAGAGACGAATTCGGCAATTGGGAGATAGGCTTTTCAAGAAGGGTTGGTGTTACTTCGAGCTTTCAAGCGAAATTGTGGGCTTTAAGGGATGGCCTTACCATCTGTGTAAACAAAAATTTCCAAGCCGTTGAAGTTGAGCTGGATGCAAAAGCAATAGTAGATGTTCTTCAAAATCCCACTCAGTCAAATTCCATCATCTCTCCTCTCCTGGATGACTGTTTGTAGCTGGCAACTCAGATTCCACAGATTCGGTACAACCATTGTTACCGAGAAGCTAACAGATGCGCTAACTATCTCCCAAAAAAGGGTGTAAACCAAGATGAAATTTTCTGCATTTTTGAGGTTCCCCCTGTGGACTTACTTCCTGTTTTCAACCATGACATGTCTGGGTTGTTTGTAAGTAGGCGCTATCCTACTGGCCCTTTGCTGGTGTAGTTTGTTTTATTTTTATCCCCCTTACCAAAAAAAAAAAAAAAAAAGCTTGGCCACTGCATCCCCTGATTCATAGAAAAATCGATGACGTGAACTTGTTTCTTGCCTTCGAATGCTTCGGAACCATACACAAGAAGAGGACCCTTCCTGTTAATGTAGTGGCGATTTCTCATCTTACCTTTCCCAGGACGGATCGAATGGCTTTCCTCTGCCTTATCGGCGTCAGGGGCAGCACCGATCTGCTTCAGAGCCTTGAGAGCCGCAGAGGTCTTCTCCAAGCTCTCAGCCGAGTCACTAATAACGAGTGGGAACTCAGGAACAGACTCGATTTTGTGACCGCGAGCTTGAACAAGAGATGGGATGGCAAAAGTAGTAATGGGTGAAACGATGGCGTATCATTTCTGGTTCATGTTGACTCTCTTATGCCAACAACGCCAGATCTTGGTAGGAGCAAACATGCGACCACCGCGACACATGTTTCCGAAGGCTCCTTGATCAGCACGGTGGGTACCACCACTGCGGACACAAGACACTGCACGTCCGATACCCCAGGACTCGGCAGAGATTTGGTTTTCGGCTTTCTTGGACACGGCGTAGGGTTGGCAATTGTTGTTGGAGATCTGGGTGTGGACGAAGTTGACGATATGGATGGAGGCTTTCATGACATCAGGCAAAGCAATGGTGGTGATGGTATCAGTGGCCATGTCAGTTTTTTTTTTCTTTAAATTACGAGTTTTTTTTTTTTAAAGTCAAAACGACGTCGTTTTGGCTCAATTAACGACAGGACATAACTGGAGTTTAACAGAGTACCAAATTGACAACAATTGAAAGTTAGAGGACTGAAATGACAAAACTGAAAGTTAGAGGATTGAAATGAAAAAGACTGAAAGTTAAAGGGTTAGTTTTGCATTTTTGCCTTAATAAAAAGTAATCTAATCACCATTTGCCATATGTTTAAGTTGTGACAAAGTGTGTGAGCAAATATGTGGCCCTAGACTTGTTGGGAAAGAAATTAAACATCAAATTTGGTTGCCAAATTTAACATTTATTTCTCTCTCCTTATTTTTTCTTCTAATTTGGCATTATTAATACTGAATTGCTATTGAATTCTTGCCAAATTTGCATTCTCTCCTCCTTTACTCCACAAAATCATCCCCCACATCATATAGTGTCTAAAAACTAGTGTTTGTACAATATTCAACTGAATCATTCTTGTTAGGAAACTTTTAGGATCACAACTAATTTCATATTCATTTTCATAACTGTTTGATGTGACTGACTGTGAGTGGAAAAAAAGTAGTAGGTTCATGTGAAAGTGACGAATAGTCAGTCCCAGTCTGCCACTAGAATAGTTGTGAAAATTTGTGTAGAATTGGTTGTGGTCCTAGAATAATTTTTTTTTTTTTTTTTTAATAGAGTTTCAACTTATGACGTCTGATTTTGATGATTGTGCTCTTTATCATCAGACTAATGCACTAATCGGTTTTTGGTGTAAGCAAAGGTTAAACTTAAATCTCTTATTCAACCATCAGAGATTTTACCAAATAAACTAATTGGAACCCACTAGAATAACTCCTTGTTAATGCTAAATAATAAAATAGTATTGGTGATAGGTTTATACAAGAATTAATAACTTACCAACTAAGCAGTTTTGAAAAAGATTGTGTTCATAGCATTACTTATATTTTTGTGGATTCAAGTTAGCTCAAATGGTAAAGTCTTCTATTGTCGAATAATAGATTTTAGATTTAAGCCCCTCACCTTCATTCATTTGATATCTTAAGTTGTATGGCTTAATGTGGATTTAGGTTTCATCTATATCGATATCATACATGAACGTGTGTGATAACTTTTTAAAAATGTTTTCCATGTGTCATGTATTTGCATCTTAGGAACTATAGCTTAAGATATAGGTGAAGAGGGGTTCAAGATGAAGAGGTGCTTCCTTTGTTGACTTTTCTTTTTTGCCACGTTTTTCTACATTTTCAACAACTTTGGTGAGTGAATTTAGGTTATTGTCTCCTTAGTGTAGTACTTGTTCTCTGTATAAGGCCTTCTACAGATTGTATGGCATCCAATAAGTGTGTAGCATCCAAAAGTGTTAAGTATACTGAGATAGCAAATAAGTGTTAGAAATAAGAAAGCAAATAATGAAATAGTGAAGAGGGGTATGTGTAGCAAAGTGTATGTAATGTTTTAAGCATCAATAAAATTATATTTTATTTATAAATCTCAACACGCCCTGCCATGCCTCATCACGACTTATATTTGCGGGTTTGGATCAATTTGAACTTGGGATTTTATTTTTCTCTTTCTTGCAGACTTTTTGGGCTTTTATAACCTTTTGTGATCTTTTAGTTTAACGTTGGGAATTAGCTTCCTTTGCAAGTGAATTTAATTATTATTGAAGAAAAATTAACGGATGCCATAAAGGTATTGATTTAAAAAATATTTTTAAAACCTTTTTATGGGAAAATAAAAAAGAAATTGATTTTTTTGGAAGCTTTTTATATTTCTTATAAAAATTGTATCAAAACTTTCTTAAAATGATTCATTAACAAATACCCTAAGGGCACCCATAAACTATACCTTTTATTATTTAGGGTAAATTATAGTCTTGGTCCCTAATGTTATTTATTGTGTCAAAATGATTCCTATTGTTTTAAATGTGTTAGTTTAGTTCTTAACTTTTTGGTATTATGTCAAAATAGTCTCTACCATTAAGTGATAGATGAAAAAAATGATGTGGTTAATTGTGATGATAAATAATTAGTTTTTATGCCACCTATGTACTGAATTTTTTGAGTTCATGGATTGGCCAGAAAGAAAAGAAGGTAAAAAGAAAGTTAAGAGTGGAGGGGAGTGGGGGACTTCATATGCATGTGTGATTGGGGGTGCAAACCACATCCCACCCCCCAACACTACCAAAAAAAAAAAAAAAAAAAAAAAAATTCTTATAGCTGCGTTTTTAAAAAGTGGCTATAGTGCATAAAAACATGGCTATAGGATGATTTGGCCTACAACCGCATTTTTTTGGGCCGCGTTTATAACCTTAGCCTAAAACTCGTGACTATAGGCAGTGGTGACTTCAGGAATTTTGTCCAGGGTGTTCCTACTTCACTTTGAAAAAATTTCTGGTTATTTCAGTCTATTTCGGGTGTTTCGAGATGTTTCGGTAAATACCAGCCGAAATTCAAGATTTGGCCGGCATGAAGTTTGTGCTTTAAAGTTTTTTATAAAAAAAAAAAAATGTTCTTAAAACCAAAACAAATTTGCATTCTGTATACCAAAAAACCTCAAAAGGAAAAAAAATGAAAAGAAAAGAAATTAACAAAGGTACCTATATAATAAACTATAAGTTCATTTGAAATATTAATAAAATTATTAATTATTGTTGTTTAGTTGTTTTATTAATTTGTTTGTCTTTTATAAACTATAATTTGTTATATTGTTATTTCATTAATTATAAAATTATTATTTGTTGTTTAGCCTAACATAATTTAATTTGTTAGTCTTTTATAATGTATTGATTAATTAAATTATTAATTGTTAAGATCATGAGCCAATCAGAAAATTTCACAATCACAAATCACAATAACATTACACTAAAAGACAATATCTCACCAACTGACCAACACCAACACACACACCAACCAACGGATAAGAATCATAAGATAAAGCCAAATTCAAAAAGTCAAAAAATAGGCAAAATATTAATAAAGTTAAAGCTTCAATACTTCAGCCAATCACAGTTCAGATAAAGTTACTCTTCACAGTTCAGATAAAGTTACTCTTAAAGAATAAAGAGAGAGAGAGTCAGAGACAGAGACCCATTTATTTCATTTCAGATTTTAGATAGAGAGAGAGAGAGTGAGAGATTGAGAGAGAGTCAAAGAGAAAAAGAGAGAGAGATATCTTGAGGGAGCACCGGAGCAGCCGAGCAGGGAGGCATGAAGAGTGAAGGCTGAGGTTGAGGGAGTGACCGTCGAGCGATCTGCGAGCGATGTGCGACGCGATGTGCGAGCAATCTCCAACAAGCAATCTCTGATGAGCGACGATGTGCTCTGGACTGCGTTTGGACCGATCTACGATGAGGGGCGACGATGTGCTCTAGAGTCTGGACTGCGACTAGACCAATCTAACTTCTAAAGGGAGGCGTTGCTCTGTTTTTAGGCTTGCTTTAGCTTTAGTGATTTCTGATGTACTGATTTACTGATTTGAGGTTTCTGATTTAGTGATTTGCTTTGTATTGGGGTTTGGTTTTTTTTTTTTTTTTTGAGAAACCGTGGGTTTGCTTCCTCTGTAATCTATTGGGCTTGCCGTGGGCTTGATGTTGGGCTTGGCGTCCATTGTTTTGCTCTGTTACAATTTTTTTTTTCAGATTTTAGTTGAAGTTATTTTTTGAGCTTTTTTTTTTTTTTTTTTTTTGCTTGAAAGTAGAACAAATAATTTTTTTTTTTTTTTAATTTGAGGGTGTTCCTAATTTTGATGGAGGGTGTTCCTATTTTTTTTTTTAAGAGTAAACAAATAAAATTTTTTTAATTATTATATATAAAAAAAAAAAAATTCAAGTTAAGGTGTTCTTGGGAACACCCTGAGCATAACGTGGCGTCGCCACTGACTATAGGCCTGAGGGGTCTATGGCCGCATTTTTGCAAACGCGGCTATAAGCCAAGACCAATGGCCGTGTTTTTAGAAACGCAGCTATAGGACGTACTCTAGCTGTGTTTAAAACGAGGCTATAGCCCTTTTGTTTTTTGTTTTTTGTTGTTGTTTTTTTTTTTCTTTTTTTGGCCAGATGGAAAATGTCTGCCTAAAAAATGAGATTGTAATTGCTTGCAGATATGAGAAAAAGGGTAATATCAAGCAACATACTTCCTATAAAAAAAAAAATCTCAATAAGCAAAACCTGGTAGCACCATTTTCACAAATTTAAATTAATGAACTATGTCATCATTGAAGCTTCCAAGACTCATGAGACAAAGTTTTAATTGATATAAACATAAACACATATTACTGCTGGCAGTAATACTTCTGCCCTACCTTCATAAAGTTCTAAGGCATCCTAGTGAGCTACATAATAAATACTCAAGAAATCACAAACCCAGAAGATACTCCAATTGCAAGTTGGTAATCATGGGGATACCATTTGTCGCAAAAATAGGACCCACGAGGTCTATTTTCGGACTTAGAGTGAGAATATAGGCTCCTTTTTTAGGCACATAAGCCAAACCAGTTTAGCTTTATTAAGCTAAGCTAGTCCAAGCCTAGTTATATGGGGCCATACATGCAATCTTTAGGGTTAATTTTATAGGCACATATAATATAACAACTAATAGTAATAATCTTTGGTGTCACATTATCTAAACCAAATGAATGGGGTATACTATAAGATTAGTAAATTTACTAAAAAGAAATGCAACAAAAGCACACATTATTATTATTATCATTAGTGAAGAATATTATCTCTCACCAACTTTGAACAAGTGTGTGCCAACCAACAAATTAATTGTTGAAAGAAATCTTAACATTTATCAACTTGTACAAGTCATTAAAAATTCCAACTGAAAACTCAAATACACATCTATAACTTAGTTTACTCTCATGGAATAGTTAATCCAGAAGCCAATTGCATATCTAAAATTGAACTAAACTTGGTACACATCTTGCTATTTTACATTCTCAAAGCCCAAAACATGCTTTATTCGGGTTGCTATTGCTACAAAATTTTTGGCAACTATGAACAGTAAGTTTGTATATATACAAACTACTGTAGCATAGTTGTAAAACAAAAATATATAATTCTATTTGATTTGTTTCAAAGGAAAAGATATAAAAGGAGTGAATATACAAACTACTGTAGCATGGTTGTAAAACAAAAATATATAATTTTATTTGATTTGTTTCAAAGGAAAAGATATAAAAGGAGTGGAAGAGAGAAAAAGAGTTGGCCAGGAAGAGAGAGAAATAAATAAATAAATGGATAAGGTTGAAAAATAAGAGCTGAGATGTTGGATGAGTTATAAAATAAGATGATAAAGTAGAAAAAGTAGCTTTTGAGTGTGTAAAATATGTGTTTTTTTAGATACCCAAATGCAAATGCTCTAAGTAAATTGATCATGTTCCGTGCTCCCAATTTGATATTGTATTTGATGGACTAAACGATTGCTTTTTTTCCCCCCCTTTATTATTAAATTTTAAGGCCAAATAGCAATGTTACAGTCATCTTTATCTTACATTGTGTGGAAGGACTCAGAATGCCCAAGATTAAATATATTTGGATTAATTTAAGGAAGATTGGCCCAAAAACCCCATTAAAAAAATAAACATGATTATTTAGTTTGAAAATCTACTTGTTAAATTATATGTTCTTTATACTCTTAACACACAAGTTAGATTTCGTTCCAATCGAATGTTATTTACTATTCGGTCCATAAACTTATTTTTTATGCATAATCTTATATTACAAAAACTTGAAATGTAAAAAATTGTTAATAACATAATTATTGATCTTTGATTTTTCTGGAAATTTTGCAAGTATAAAGGATATGAGAATAAAATGTAATCTAATGGTAAATTTATCAAAATTCACATCAAATAAAAAGTTATTGAGTGGTATTTGAGCCATTGTTTGGAGCAAATTTTTTTCCTTAATTTAAGGCCACTTAAAGTAGATAAAAGAGAACCCAAAATCATGCAACCAAATGAGAACAATTGAATTTGGTCCATCATCATCAATTCAAAACATGTAAGATGCAACCATAGATTTCTTATTCAACCATCAGAAACTTTACCAGTTGAGCTAATTAACTGGAACCATTTAATGAATATTGAAACAATAAATATGTAATGAGTTAATTTCCTTTGACATTGCTATTATATATATCTTGCATAGAATCTTACTATTATTATTATGATTGTCGTGTTATTTTAATGTTAAAATGCATTAACACAATGATAATAGATGACACTCCATAATACTTGAAAAGGCAAAGTTGAATCATCTTCTACTTCCTCTTATGTGAACGCCTTTCATGCAAAATTTTCTCTCCCATATGCTTGCATTGAAAGAAGGAAAAGTTAATACTAAGAATATGTTAAAATAAAGGTTAAATGATTAAATTCACAATTTTATAGTATCAAAGTTTGAGCATTGTCTCCACTCTATCTCTTATTTAAAAGGTTAAAATCACGCATGTTGGGTCTTAAAAGAATAGTTAAAAGATTAAGTTCTCCATTTTCCAACGGCTTAAGTTTTTACCTTCCCAACATCATCACAGTAGCTTGAGGATTAGTCCCAGGTGATTGTAAAAATGTTGAACCATCAATGACACTTAGTGCATCCACACCAAGAACCTTATAATCACGATCAACAACCTTACCAACTTGGCAACCTCCATGGAAATGCCACATGGTCATGACAGTGTCTATACAAAATTGTTCCAAGGAAAACACAGCGCTAGGATGTTGCGGCCTCTTGTTCCATTGTAAACTCACCATCATATCTATTAGTGCCTGCATTGTCATGTTACTATACCGGAACTTTGAAAATGGATATGTATCTACAACATTCATGATGGTGCTAATGCCTAGAACACACCCCCTTAGGTCCACCGATTCTTTGAAATAGTTAAAGGTAATTGTTGGATTGTCTTTCGGATTTGTGTTCCGAAGTTTGAGATAGCTTGAAGAGAGGGGATATACGACCTTTTCAACTATCACACCTCCTTTAAAAGTCATTTTGGCAATAGCATTTAGGGTTTCAACAGCCTCGACCATTGCTTTTGGGGGCACTGTGAAGGGTTGGTTAGTTTGCAATTTGAGCAAAGTTTCCTCAAATTCATTTAAGTAAATAACCTTATTCAGCAGGACAAAACATAGGTATAGTTCATTACATGTCGTACCTCCAAAGTTTTTCCCTGTCCAATATATTAAGAGCATGCACATGATCATGAGTTCAGACTGACATATTTCCCTTATGTAAGTATTTACAAATTTAATTATTATGTCAGTGTTTATTTAAGAAGATGGTCATTTTATTTTGAAACCAGGTGATCTTATACATTTTGAGAATGCAGTTTGCAAATGTGTTCTACTAAAATGCAGAGATATATCTGGTAATTTTTTTATTCAAGAACATATAGTTGCATATCTTATTTGAAAATTCACATCATGGACTGTAATATGCGTCACTTTACTTTGAATTTAATAGGTAGAACAAGGCTGTAAACGAACCAAGCCGTTCATGAACAACTCAGGCTCGGCTCGATAAAATGCTCGTTCATGTTCGTTTGTTTACAAATAAGCCAAGCTTGAGCCTTAGTTTTAGGCTTGTTTGATAAACAAGCTGAGCTCAAGCAAAAAAATATTGTTTGTGAATAAGCTCTTGAACAATAGGGTTTGATACAAAACATGGCCGAGCTTAAGCTCATTTATAACTTGATATATGTTTACTAAATAAACTTTTTATTATGACATTACACATATATTTTAGAATGTTAATTTATAGCTTGTTTATTCATATATGTTTTGGAATGTTAATTTATTTAGATTTGTGAATATTATAGTTGTACGAATGACAAATGTGGATGTAAAAATTGTATTTTGAACAATTACTCAAGCTATAGACAATAAATGATGATGGATCGATTTAATTATGTAAAGTTGTAATTTGAACAAATTCTAATCACGAGTATTAGAAACATGATAAAATGAGTAGATTATATATATATATTTGTTTACTTGATTTTTGGTGATATAAGCATTTGATGATGCAATTGTTTTGGATCCCAAGCTAAAAAGCTTGACTTGAGCTCGAGTTTGAGCTTGATATTAAGCTCGAGCTTGGCTTGACTAATTAATCAAATCAAGCCAAGCCGAGCTCAAGCTTTTTGGCATTTTCACAAGCTCGAGTTCAAACATTGTTTTTAGGCTTGTCTCAAGTTCAAGCCAAGCTTGAGCATTTAATTTTTTTTATTGATGAGCCAATCTCAAACACACACTACTCAAAAAAACTTGGCTTATTTACAGCCCTAGTTCCGTAGAAGAAACTCCATGTGGATTTTCTGGATCAAAATTTCAATAAGTGCCATTTGCATTGTGACATCATTATGCATTCATGGTTTTTTTTTTTTTTTTTTCCAATTAGTGATATTTGCTTTGTGATTGCGACATCATTATGTATTTATGGTACCTGAAAGCAAAAAAAAAAAAACATTTTCTTCATACAAGTGGGAGGGAAGGATTCGAGCCAAAGTTTTTCACATGAAGAGAAAGCAATATTATTAAATCACAAGAACTCTTGACAAATAAAAAAATAAAAAACAAAAGAGGCTACATATTGCATGTAGTAAAAAAAAATCAAATTAAGATATATTTAAGTTTGGCTCAATTCACCTAACTAGACCTTAACCCTAAAGGACCCAAATATTCTTAGCATGATCTCTCTCTCTCTCTCTCAAAATGTGGGCCCCACATAAGTTGTGAGAGTGATGTCTTATAAGATCATCTCATAAGATAATTTATTGTGAGCTCTGCATATAAATAAAAAAAAATGCACTTAATTTAACTTCCCACTTCTTATTCACTTAGATTTTATTTATTTATTTATTTATTTTAAGTGAATAAGAAGTAGGAAGTTAAAACCTTATTTATGAGTTGCCCTAGGTCTCTAGAAAGCCTCTGAGCCAAAGAAGAAAATATAAAACTCAGTCCACTGATTGGTTCAATATAGTTGTCAAACCTTGTGATGCCCACAGTTTGAGTGAGAGACACTTCAACTGGAATTGGACAGGGAATCATGAGCATATTCATTGGATTATCAACCATCCCTTGGCCCACCAAGGGTTGGTCCAACACCACCTTGATCCCATGGGCCTGTAGATGGTCACTGGGCCCAATACTACTCAACATCAATTGTTGTGGGCTTCCAATTGTACTAGCTGATAATATTATCTCATTCAACGACTTTAAGTTCTTCATTAGGTATGCTTTGTGAAACACTCCCGATGCATCTTTGAAAACCACACCATAAGCTTGAGGTCTTACTGTTCCTGCATCAAAATAATCAAAGAGGGATTATCAAAACCAACTGATCAAATTAAAGTTGTTAAAATATATTATTAGCAAACGCAATGTGTTATACAACACTGAAAACACGAGAGTTACGTGGTTCAGCCTTGTCAGCCTACATCCACGGAGGAATCCCTTAAGGGTTATATCTTTATTGTATAAGAGTGTAGTACAATAACCTGTGTTACAATGAACCCTAACATGAGTATATATAGGCGACTAAACCCTAGACTACTAGTACAAGTAGGACTGGGCTTGGACCTATTATATTGGGCTAATATATGTCTAATATATATCTCTAACACCCTCCCTCAAACTCAAGGCGGAAACTCGATGAAGGCTTGAGGTTGGATAAGCATGAGAAGATCACTTGGAGATGCCTTAAAGAATGCCTTTGAAGAAACCAAAATGAAGAATGTGCCAATTGACCAATTTCGGAGTTTCAAATGAAGAAACGTAGTCCAAAATTGGAATTTACGCGAAAAACTGAGCAAGATAGGTCCTTTCGGAAATTTTGACTTTTGGTCAAAGGTCAACGCAAAAAGTCAAAGTCAACTGGTCCAGATCAAAAGTCCGGGTCGGTTCCGGGTTTTCGGGTCGGGTCACGGATCGGGCAGCAGAGCCGCTGACGTCATCCTATGACGTGTCGCTGACGTTGAAAAGGCTGATGTGGACGTGCTTGCGTGGCTGATGACGTCAGATGACACCATCAATGGTCTTTCAGCGCGTGGAGGAGGGTGATAAGTCACCGACGCGTGAATGACAAGCCAGAATCTCAGGCGGCCCGTGGAGGCGCGTGCAACAGTGGTTGAAAGCCAAATTTCTTCCGTAGGCTGATCGGTGGTCTACATGGCCAATAGGATGGCGCATGTGACCAATGGATGAGCTACAAAATAGGAAATCGTGGCAGTGCATGGGGATGTTCCGGAGCTATTAGCGGCGAGTGGTGGCGCGTGAAGCTTCCGTTGGGGGTCGTGTTTCTGGGTTTTTGTCGCGGGAGGTCGTGGAGCACGTCTGTGGTGTTGGTTTCATAAGGCGAAGCTTGGACTTGCACAGATCTGATAAGTTAAGTCACGGCTTGCTTGGTTGTTGGATTTTGACATAGCATAGAGCCATGGTGGCTGCGAGATGCTATGGAGTCTGGATCCAGCAGACAAACATGTGTGACTTCAGATGGTGGTATGCACGTGAGAATCTTCTTTGCTGTGTAGAGATGTTTGTCTGCTCTGATACTATGTTAAAATATATTATTAGCAAACGCAATATGTTATACAACACTGAAAACACGAGAGTTACGTTGTTCAGCCTTGTCAGCCTACATCCACGGAGGAATCCCTTAAGGGTTACATCTTTATTGTATAAGAGTACAGTACAATAACCTGTGTTACAATGAACCCTAACATGAGTATATATAGGCGACTAAACCCTAGACTACTAGTAAAAGTAGGACTGGGCTTGGGCCTATTATATTGGGCTAATATATGTCTAATATATATCTCTAACAAAAGTCATGCCACAACAGCTCCATTCTGGTCCTTTATACTAATTTCAATACCCCAGGGAAACAAAAGGCGAGAGAAGTACATTATTTTCTTAGACTTCATCTTGTGGTTGCTTGCAAATTAAAATAACACTACAAAAATCTTCAAAATGCACTACCATGCTCTAGTTGTCTACTAATAAGTTTACGGTTTGTGTTTAACCTATCAACCTAATGAACACAACCCAATTAATCCAAATTGACCCAACCTGATCCTTGCATATCAGGTTGGTTTTAGAGTTATCATGTGCTGATTTTGAGAAATTTCTTACAATAAAGAAGTCAAGCCAGATTGAAAAATTTTCAAAACCAATCCAACTTGACCCCATGCACTCACCTTCAGGCCTAGATTCATGTTACAAAAGCTGATACATCATACAAAGTACCAAATGAAAAATCCTTACCATTATTATACCTAAACAAGATCCTGTACATAGTTGCATGCAAATAAACAGTAATCTTTCTTGGATCAGCATACTCAAGCAAATCTGCCTCCGTGTGTCTACGACCCTTCTTATCAAAAAGCGTTCCTCCAATTTTTGTCCCATACAAATGATCATACGTAACCCCATTATAGGGCAACACCCCAACCTCAAGCAAACCGTCTCTCACAGAAACTTGATAATCCACCTTTGGCGGCTTAAACACCACCAACTTTTCCACCCATTCATAAGATTTGTTCACCAATGTCTCATCCCAACCAGGTTCCTTTGCATAACGAGTGCTAGCATGCGAGTAGAATCCAACATTCAAGGTGGTTCCACCACCTAAAATGCGTGGTCGAATATTGAACACGTCATCTTCGGAAGTGAAATGTTGGGTAGGGGATGTAGGAGACGTGTTTGAAAGAGTGAGAAATTTTCCATGTTACTTATGTTTGGATTGTCACAAGGGGAGCCTTCTCTTTCAAGGACTAAAACCCTTACATTTTGTGCGAGAGTTGCTGCTAGTGGACACCCAAGTGTCCCTCCACCAATGATTATGTAGTCATAATATACAATTTCTGGGGCTAAATTTGCTTCTTGGACAAACGTATAGTTTGGAGCTGTATGTAGAAAAGAAAAGAGATATATGAGTGTTAGAGTCATATTTTATGTAATTGGCTAATTATTTGACAAAATGCATTTTATTTGTAATTGGGTAGATCTAAGATGAGTTTAATACATCAAGAAATATGTTGTTCAAGCATATCAAGTGTTCATATTAAAAGACATGAATATTGATCCAAGAAACAAGTGAAAAAAAGTTGTTCATTAAATCTCTACAGATGCCTGCTATCGAGACTTAATGTGAAGCTCGATAGATTGCTTGACAACAGCTCAATCTATTGAGAATTACGATTTTCAGTTTTCCAGATTTGAAATTCAGCCTAGGCTTATGTATTTGTTTAGGGTTTCTTTTCTCACAACCTTAGACATATATAAGGCTTATTTTAAGAGCCATCACATATAGATACAGAGACCAAGAGATCTATTTTCTCTATGAGAAGCTACTGCGTTTGTACGTCATAGGGTTTTGTAACCAAGTGTTTCTTGATCTTTATTGTTGATGAAGTGAAGAATTTTGTAACCAACAACATCGTTCAAGTTGCTGGAGATAGTCACGTACTAGGATCCATGTAAAGAGTTAATCACAAATTGGAGATTTGTGCATCAAAGGAAAGAAGACTACTACAAGATCAAGTCCAATTGGGTATTGAAGCGAAGGTTCAACTGTAGGTTGGTATTTCTGGATAGACCAAAGTAGTTAATAAAATTCCTTATACTTGTAACCGCTTGATTGTTGATTAGTGGATTCTTGGGAGTGATGACCTTAAAATCACCCAGTAAGGTTTTTGCCCTGCCAGAGATTTTCCCCATTTGTCAACAAATCACCGTGTCAATTTAATTTCCAATGCATTTAGTTTATTTGATGATTTGTTGGTGCCTCCACGATTTATATGTAATTTGACCTACTTAATCAACTTGGGTAATTGAATTAATTAACCGATGTCATGCTATCTTAACCCAACAATAAGAACAATATATATATGGCTCAATGTAGTGATAAACAGTGGTTAAATAATTATTTTCATTCTTTTCTAATAACTTCTTTTGAGACAATTCATAAGTTATTATGGTATCAAACCAGTTGATTGTGAATCTGAACTATGTCTCGACTGAAGTCCCAATTTACTCTTTCCTGAGATTAAGTTTTGGAACAACTTATAATCTACCAAATAATAGCTTCATTAAATACAAATTTAGTATCTGTTTGGGAACAACTTATCTAACTTTTTGCTAAAAGAGTGCTAAAGTATACTTGTACTTTGAAAAAGCGAGAAAAGTCAAAAAAAAAAATGAGGTTTTAAAAAACTATACATAAAAACTAAAAGCTAAAAACTGAAACTAATACCAAACAAGCTTTTAGTCTACAAGACTAGAATATTATGTTCTCAAATATAAAAGTTTAAAATATAGCTAGGCCACCTAGACATTTTGAACGTCAGCTGAAGTAATATTAGCATATGCATGTCTCTATTTACGGTGTTTGAAATGGAGAACTAAATGTAAACTAAAACAAGTGTACCTTTTCTAACTGAACAAAGCCATGAAAGTGAAACATGAGAATTCCAACAAGAATAGCCTCTATAAAGCTATACCATCGCGAACCCATATCGAAGATTGCTGAAATCTTCTTTACAGAACAAAAAGGTAAGAGCCAAGCAATATAATTTAAAAAGTGCAAACTGAGAGCTCGTTTAAGGATCCCCTACGACCTTGATCTCTTTTCTTTGGGAGCTATAATGATGTTATATTTAGTGAAAATGTTAATGAGAAACCCCATATATATATATATATATATAACAAGAGAAAGAAGCTTACAACCACAATAGTTCTAGAAAAGATGAAATATTATAAAAGATAAGAATGGAAAAAAATATAACAGATGTAGAAGTAGATGAAGGGGAGAGGGAGAGTTATTATAAAATAAATGTAAAATAAAATATGGGGAATGGGAGACATTATGATATGATACTGAAAATAAGGCGGTATAACAGGCCAAATGTATGCAAACTAAGGAAATAACTTGAAATTGCTGAAAGTAATGTAACTTAATAAATGTAACTTATAGCTATTATCGGCCAACTTGGCTCTAATACCACACTAGGTAAGTTATAGCTTATTTAAACGAAAACAACTAAGCCAATTGAAGCCATATGATTAAATTGAAAGCAAAAAAATAGAAAAGCCATTTGGTTATAGGATTGGATATTCCTAATATAGGATTACTAAGGGCTTCTGTAAGAAGGAGATATGTTGAACCAAGCCTACTTTCGAATGGGACTTCAGCTTCTTTATATAAACCTGGAGGAGCTTAAGATTCTGATTGGGGAGAGCATGGGATCCTCTGGAGATTCCTAAAAATTCACAGAGGGGTAAATTACTTTTCCTAGAGGTGAAAACATTTTCCACCGAAAGTAGCGGGAACCTCGAAAGAGCAGCATAACTACGACATTGTTCATTTTTTGTCTTTTGTGTCAGTAGGTATTGTTTCTGTCATCTTGCATCGGCTAGTATTGTTCATAAATAGTAACTTGTCTGCTGGTACTGTTCTGAATAGTGATCAAATCTGGGACTGTTTGGAACCATTCTGTGTGGTGACTGGTGCTACTAGAATAGTCTAGGGGCTGTCCAAATTATAGCCTTCGTAGGGATCTTGAGAATCCTGGAAGGAGTCAATTTGTTGGGGACTGGTAGATGCTTCAGAAGAGGCAGGAGAAGCATTTTCTTCTTCTTCTAACTGAGAAGCCTGAAGGAGCAACTGGTCGGCAAAATCTTTTAATTCTTTGCTAGATTTTCTGGCGACTGAGACGGATTCTAGGCTAGACTGGGACCTTGTCTTCTGGGCAATGGCTCTATGGACTTGAGGAGAGAAATCCTTATTTATCTAATTGATGACTGGATCAATTCTTACTGAGAACTCCCTATTTAATAGATTGTTGCTAATTGCATAGGACCACATGCTGATCCAATGGATTTTATACCTGATGGTCATATGTAAGATTGCTGGGAATTGGGAATTGTGGTGGTTAACTTGGAATCTTGAGCTGAAATATCTGAGGGCATCCTAGAGAGGTTCTGGAAAGATCTGAGGAATTGATCCGAACATTTCCCACCACTTAAAGAACCATGTCGATATTTGACTATTGAAATTTTTGTCACACATTAAGAACCATGAATGATCAAGGTTCTTATATATATGAAATAAAATCTTTTCAATTTTATTCTGATAAAATAAAATCTTTTCAAAGGCGTCTATGTATATAGTCATAATAACTATATTGAATTTTGGTGCCTTTATTGTTCTGAGTAGGGACGGGTGCTGGCCCCATTCTCTCTCTCTCTCTCTCTCTCTATATGAATGATTTAATGCTTCGATTGGATGAAACTTGTGTCCATGCAAGTGCAACTTAAACGTGAGCTCCTTAAGACTTAAGAGTAAGATTTGGGATTTCTTTCTTTTTTTCAAGAATCAGATTTGTGATTTCTTACCCAAAAAAAAAAAAAAAAACAAGGCATCAATGACTTGGGAATGGCTTTTTGGCTTTAGTGAATAGCATATATACGTACACGTCTAGATAATTGAAATGAGAGACAAAAAAACATATATAGATTTGTGACTGTAATAACAGCCTTTATCATGGCATTCTTCTATTATCTGTTTGATGATGCCAAATTAGGTACGAAAAAATTCGAGAGGGAATTTGGCATTGAAAGTACCGAATTAGGAAAGCCAAATTCACTCACGTTTTCTCTCTCACCTAATTCGGCTATTTGAAAGCCAAATTATAAGTATCATTTTTTTTCTCTTCACTTTTTTTCTTTTCTTTTCTTTTTTTCTTTTTTTCTTTTCTTTTTTTATATATAAGGTAAGGGGATTTAGGTAGGGGAGAGAAACCAATTCTTATTTGGATACTTACCTAAAGAGTTACATTATATAACTCCCACATCTTCTAAAATAAAAGCTTGCAATCATGTAAGTTTCTTAATTTGCCTCATATTGTACACACCAATTTTATTTAATCAGAAACTTATTAATATCGCCGAGATAATGTACACACCAATTTTAGCATTTAAACCAAGACTACACCTTAAGTTCTTTTTGTGCATGTGCTACACTTTCTCGAGCACAAAATCTTATGGTATGCACTAAGGTGTTTATGATTGGCTAATAAACAGTGGTGAGATGATTATTTATGTCTTTCTCAAAAGGATTAAATCCAACAATCAAAGGCAAGTGACTTCAAGATCAAGACAAAGTGATCAAAAACTATAAACATCTTTCCCACACAACATGCACTACAAAGCTCAAACTAGTAAAGTGCAAGAAATAAGCTCATCAAAACTAAACAATGTACATACGCATGTTATGCAAAAATAAATTGGCCAACCTTGATTTCAAATCCAAGATCTATAATACAAAACATAAAAATCTTTTTGGTTTAAAAAAATTTATGATCAAGAACAAAAAGCACACATTATGCTAAATGATTAAAAATACAAATGTAATGCATGACAGTGCTTAACTAAACTATAAAGGGCACACAAACAAGAAATATCAATTTCTTAATTAACCCATGAGTACATGTACAAACTAGTACATACTCACACAAAATCAGAAATAGCTTAGCACTTATATAATACTATTCAAGTTTCTCCACAATGTCAAGCATGTTCAAAATCAAGAGAGATATATCATAATTCCATGGTTATCAGAACCGGACCGGATTACCCATGAACCGGTCACAAATCCGATTTTTTATATGTGAGAACCAGGCATTTAAATATTTTCAATGAACCTCTTGAACCGGGGTTCAACCGGGAAAACTGGTCGAACCGTGGGCCGGTTCAACCGGTCAAAGAGTTGACTTTTATTTTTTTTAAATAGGGAAAAGGGAGCTGTGGAGTTTAGAACTTGAGACCTATGCCTTATTTAAGACTCATGTCCAGCATCATGACCAACGCACCACACATGTTGTTTGTGAACAACTATGAAGTGTATTATATTTATTATAGATTTATGTCAGTTTTAATTTTTCAACTTATTCTATCACCTCTCTCTCAATTTATTAAATATTACTAAATTTATTTCCTTTGATTAATTCAATTTTGATTAAAGAATAATGCATTTGCATGTGAATTTACTAAAATAATCAAAAGTTATTTTTTTTATTTAATCAAAATAATTTAGACTTGTAGGATTATTATGAATTTTTTTTTAATGCTTATTTATGTTGTACTATTTTATATTAATCTTATTGTGGGGGATAAAAGCCCAACCTCATGTAATGGGCCCGGGGCCCTATTCGAAGATTACTGGGTGTCCGAAGAGAGGAAAATATTTAGGAAGGGGCCCATGTGGAAGAAACATACCTGGAAGTAAATGAGAAATGCATTTCGAGGAGGTCATCAGTTGTCCGAAGAGGTCTTTCTCCTCGGATACGAATAGCCTTGATCAATCAAACGTCTGGGGGGGTCTGAATGATCTTCCTAACAGTTCCAACAACGAAGATAAGCTTGGAGCATGTTTGAGATGATAAGAACGAAGAAATATCTAACAGGAAAAGCTGCTACAACCGTGTTTAATGCGTTACAGCTACTTTTCTGGCCGCATTTATATGGAGAAGACCCCTGACCAGTGTAACCTTAGCTACCCCCACTCACAGAAAACTAAAAAGAAGACTTGACATGACATATACTCAAGTGGATGCTTAGATGAAGAACAAGTGGACGATGAAGATGAAGACCAAGTGGACGATGAAGATGAAGGGGAAGATGCTATATAAAGAGAAGAAGCCTCTGATAATAGGAGGAGGGAGAAAAAACGAGACAAAGAAGAAAAATACATTTTTACTGTAACTCTAAGGATTGTAATAATCTTTTATTCAATAAAATACCTCTTCGGATATTCATTGGTTCAGTTGTTCAAGCCTGGTTGCATGTTAATTCATCATTAACTACCCTAGTTGATCATTGTTTGATTCACAATTAGCCTAGCTCTTTCACCCACTCTCTACAAATTCATTGTTCTGGGTTCATTGGGCTCATAATCCATACTTCTTGGGCTTGAGCCACAAATCCTGACCCTACACTTATAATATCAATAAATTTTATTTTAAATTCTGTTTCAATTGTTTTTAGATATTTTTAGTCAATTTTGCTACTATTTATATATTTAAAATACCTTTATTTGTATTTTAATTAATTATTAAATTAATTATGACATCATCATGGTTCGACCCCGGTTCAACCTCGGTTGGACCTCAAAAACCTTGAACCTCTCCCTTTTACGGTTCAATGAACGGTCCGGGTTTCAAAACCTTGCATAATTCATGTAATCCTTAAGAAAAATAAAACAAGACTCAAAATAAAATATTTTGTCTTTTTGAAAAATTTTCAATGGTTTTGGATTTTTTTTTTTTTTGAAAAAAAAAAACTAAAAAACAAATCAACCAAAAATAGAAGCAAAACATGTCCACAAACAATTGAAAGAATTAAATTAGAAACAAGTCAGCAACACTCACCTTAGAGAACCTTTTCTCACCTATATAGCACAAGTCTTTGGCTTTGTAGGTGAAAATCCATGAGAAGCAAAGTGTATTTGAGAGATTATACCAATCTTTTGAGAAAGACTGAAATCCTGCAAATTCCTTTCACAAGCCAACAAGCTTAAATTGAAAAAAGAATATGAAATAGTTTATATGGACTTATGGCAGGAGAAATATCATCACATATCCTAAATTGAAATACAGAATTTTTGAATTTTAGTTTATGACAATTAGGACAAATGTGACCAGAGACACCACAAAAGTGACAAACAGGAACAACTTTAGGAACATCAGTATTCCTAACAACAAATTTAGTCTCAAATTTTGGTTTTTGCCTCAACAAATAACAATTTGGTCTAATATGACCAGCAACACCACGAAGGTGACAAGTAGGCACAAAAAAATATTTATTATGCTCTCTAACAGTAGGTTTAGACTTAGGTTTAGAAATTTCAGCGTCTACATCAGAACTTTTACCTTTGTCTAACCTAGCAAAATAAGTCTTTTTGTTATTATTCCTCTTGAAATGAGGGATATAAACTTTCTCAGTTTTAGGCTTAGTAGGAACAGAAACAAAAACAGATCTGTTATCAACAGCAAGTTTGGTATTAGACAAATTTTCCAATTTAGCTTCAATCTCAGCTAACTTTCGTTCCAAACTTTTCATCTTTTCATCTTTAGAGGAAAGTTGATTTCTCAAAAATTCATTCTTTTTATTAGATTCATCTAATCTCACAATCAATTCCTCTTTTTCAAGATTAGCCTATTTTAACTCTTCTTTAAATTTCTTAGCAATTTTCAAAGATTTAGATAATTCTTTACAAAGAGTTTCACAAGCTTAAAAAAGATCAACATAAACAATAGTGTCATTTTTATTCAAATCATTACAAACATGAGCAGAAAGACACTTCAAATTATCCATGATAACAGGGATCAATGATCAACTCTTAAATCAAAAGATCTACAACAAGAGAGCTACATGCTCTGATACCACTTGTTCGTTTTTAGACCCCAGCAAACACAACAGATTAACCTAGTTAATTAGCCAAGTTGATTACTTAGTCGAATTTCAGATCTAGGTTAACATAAACACATCATATTATTGTAAAGTACGGAAAATAAAGAACACAACAATATGATAATCCAAGAAACCAAACCGGTAAAAACCTAGGGAGGATTTAACCTAGCTATCCTCAAGGTAAAACTGAATCCACTATGAAAGAATTAAAGTTTACATAATAGTGACTTAGACCATTAACATCCTATTGCTACCTCAAGTAAGAAACTTACTACCACGACCACATGATAACTCCGAGTCCACGAACTACTTCTTTCTTAGATTCCCAGCAAGTACAAGCACTCCAGCTTGTGTATCTTTAACCTCTTTATTGTAACAACTGAATTATCATCAAGTTCTTGAATCGAATTCTCCTTCTTGATAATCCTAAGTATGTGTGAACGCAAAAACTTTTAGATCTCACAAAAAATTCACTCACACAGCAAAAGGAACTCTAAAAACATGGCTAGGGTTTTTCCTTTTATACTTAAGGCAAAACATAAAACCCTACACGTCATATGGGCTTAGGGCTGAGTTGAAAAATTTTGCAGAAAAACATTCTGCCCAAGTTTCGATCAGTCGAGTCTAATTCTCAATTGATCGAGCCAGGCAGAATCACACTATAACTTCTGCAACAACTCGATTCCAACTTTACATAAAACGCATACACTTTGAGCAAGTCTAAACAAGACTAAAAATCTATTTTGATCATGGTTTGCCAACAATACAAATTAGTGTTCTAATACATTAGTTCCTAAGTACTTAAAACCTAACAGAAAGAATCGCACTACTTAAGATAGAACATGTAAGAAATCATAACTTGGTTGAATTTAATTTTAAAATTTGATAATTAGGGAGGAGGAAATCTATAAGTTTGATTTTCCACCTATTATAAGTTGGAGTTTTTGCTTGATTATTTTTAAAAAAATGTTGGAGTATGAGTTTTTGACTTTCTTAAACACTTATTAAGAAGGTTTGAAAAGAAAAATAATTATTATGCAACAAAGTAAAGCTCCACAAAAGTCTTTTAGGGAATATGGTCGGATGGAGATGATTTTGCTAATAAAGTAATAATGTCTTTTTCTTCTTTTTTTTGACTCCTATCACCTATGCACCGAATTTTTTTGAGTCCATGGATTGGTTAGAAAGAAAAGAAGGTAAAAAGAAAGTGCATCCTTCTCTACAAGTGTATTGAATAACTTTGCATCTAACAATAAGTTTCAATTTGCTGGGAGTTAGTCACATATTGAGATTTGTGTAAAGGGAAAAAGTCTCTACAAAATCAAGACCAATTGGGGATTGACGTAAGGATTTAACTGTAGGTTAGTACTTTGGGATACACCAAGTTTGGGTTAAGATTCCTTGTATTTATAATCTCTTGATTTTGATTAGTGATTCTTGGGAGTGGTGACCTGAAAATCACCCGGTGAAATTTTTATCTTGTGATAGGTTTTCCCCATTAGCCAACAAATCACCGTGTCAAATTTACTTTTCATTGCACTCAAGATTATTTTGTGATTTGTTCGTGCCTCTACGATTTTGCATGTAATTTGACATAATTGGGTAATTAAATTAATTAACTGAGGTCAATCTATAATCCAACCGTCAAGAATCTTGTAGTCTAGCGGCATTGTTTGTTCTTGCACTTTGAATATGAACTCTCCTATTGTATGTAATAACTATTCAATTATACGAAAGAAAAAAAAAAGTATAATAAGTTTAAATTTTGAGTGACATTCATGTTGTTATGATAATTATAATTATTTTGAATTCGACATTCATGTTAATTTTATAGAAATTTTTTTTAAGAAAATCCTTGAACCATTCACATTTTTTTTTTTTTATGTAAGAAGTTGCAAAGTTGCACCATTCACATTAGTGATATTTTTCTCAAAAAAAAAAAAAAAAAAACCATTACTGATACAGTTTCCTCATAAAAAATTAAAATAAAATAAAAATTACTAATACAGTATTAGGAGAAAATGGGCTTTTGAAATTATTTCGCAAAAAATCCAGCAATATGTCCCTATTTTGAAAGTATTTAGGTTCGTGTCCTTGTCTTAGTACTCAATTTTGTAAAAGTCAAGTTCTACATGAAACTCGATGATACTAAAATCGGTTCCATTGCACCTCGATTTTACGATGATCGAGTTTGTTTCATGTTTTTGCCAGGCTAGCTGAGCAGCCGTGGCTTTTTCCAATTAAAAAATTGCAGCTGGACAGTTAAAAACTTGGCAATGGGAAAATTGAGTTCTATACAGAATAAAAGCAAATTTTGAATGTAACGTCTCCAAAGTGCTTCCTCTCCCTCAGTCCGATCAGTAGCCTATACGCTTCCTCTATCTACCTCAGTCCAATCAGTAGACTGAAACCTCTCCAAAGCGCCTCCTCTCCAAGTGCGCTTCCTATCCAAGTTCTCTTCTTTCTACCAATTGACCGAAACGCAACCCAAACCCTAACCTAACCCTCACCTACAACTCTCACCATCAAGCTTAGAAATCAAAGTTAAAGGATTAGAACTGCATTAAGGTAATTTCTAAAATCTGGGTTCAATTTTTTTTAGGTTTTCAATCTGGGTGTGAGTTGTTGTTGTTGTTAATCGTAGTTGTTGTGATTAATCCTAGTTGTTGATGTAGGTTTTAGATGAGCTTTTTGTTGTGTTTAATCGTAGTTGTTGTTTAATCTGACTTAAAGGAAGAGGATTCTTTCTATAGATTTGTGGCTTAGGTTTAGCTATTAATAAAGAGGCTATGGTGTCAAATTACACTGAGTTGATAAATGGAGCAATTCATTGGAATCCTACATTTATGAGATTTTCTCATGATTAGGAGCCAGAAACGTTTGCTCAATGCTTCCAAACTCTCTATTTAATCTAGATCCAAACAGGTGTGGATGATAATTGTTTTGAAGTTTGTGCAAGAATGGATGTTTTAGTGTCATTTTTATCTATGAGGTTTTGAGAGGTTCTATCTGCATGGATTTCCTTGGGAATAATGTTATTTGGTGGTATTTGTGGACACTGAGCTAGTGCAAGAAATTATAGGACTCTGAAATTTAGCTCTCATAAATGGAACTTTGCTATCTGCAAGACTCTAGCTTGAGATCCTCAAGAGAGTTTGAAAGGGTGAGACTCACAGTGGAGGCGTGAAAAGAAAGTGGAGGTGTTTGAGAGTTTCTTAGGGAAGTTTGAGGCATGTTTGACAAACAATAACCTCTGCTTTTTTGGATTTGAAAATTGGAATTACTTCAGCTTTGGTGCTTTTTTTTATTGAATATTTGTTTTCTTATCCAAGGGGAACTTGTGTATGCAGTCAAAGAATAGGGTTTATTGGACTTGAGATTCTGTTGTAGCTTTGACATTGAGGGACACTGAGAAATATCAAAGCTATTCTATAAATATTATTAATCCGAAGCCATAAAGCTATGAAGCTATGAAATAATGAAGTTATATAGCTTTGAAGCTATAACCCCAATGTACTCATATAACACTCATTCAACCAAATACCAAAGCACAATCAATACAACCTATCAAATGAAAATTCTTCTCTAATATGAATGATAGGCCAAATATCGAATTGACCCCTTGTGATTAAACCAATTAATTAATTAGCCAAGTTATCAATTAATCAATTTAACATACAAATGCGTGATAGTACAAACAAATCACCAAAAAACTAATTATGCAGCGGAAAATAAATGACACGGTGATTTGTTTACGAATGGGGAAAACCTGACGGCAAAAACCCTACCGAGTGATTTTCAAGTCACCACTCCTGAAACTCCACTATTATCACAAGAAGCGGTTACAAGTAAAGGAATCCCAAGTACCTTACCAACCTACAATTGAACCCTTACCCCAATACCCAATTGGACATGTTCTGTAGTGACAGTTCACCTTTTTGATGCACGGCTCCCAAGTACGTGACTAACCAATGCGCAGATCCCAGTACGCGACTTCAAACACCAACTAGAAAGAGTTGTTGGCTGCAAAATTCTTCAGTTCATTCACGATGAAGATCAAGAAGATGCTTGGTCACAAAATCCAAAGGTGTACATACACAGCAACTTCTTCAGAAGAGATGAACTAAGGCAAAAACTTCGTCTCTAGTCACAATTTGCTTCAACAGAGTTTTCTCAATACTTGTGCAATTTGTAAACTATTTGACGGCCCTTAAAACAATCCTTTTATATGTCTAGGGTTAGGAGAAAAGAAGGCCCAAAGACACATTCACGGATCCCAAGAAATCATATCAGAATTCTGATTTTTATAAACCTCGACAGATAGAAGCTGTCGAGCAGGTGTCGAGCTTACGAGCTGGAACAGCTTTCTAAACCTCGACACATACTAGCTGTCGAGCTTTAGTAACCTTGAACTTTCAGCTTGTTTTCTTGGACAAATTTGAAGGCTTCCACACTTAATCTTGAAACATAGTTTCTTGAAGTATTTCAACATATCCTAGATCTACCTAATTACAAGTAAAATGCGTTTTGTCAAAGGATTTTGGGCCTTTCCAATTGGGCTTTAATGTGTGGCTTGGAATGGGACCAAAAGGACCAATAAGACACTAGCTCCAATGGGCCTTGGGCCTTTCTGTCAACTCTTGATAAGTCCAAAGTTACCATTAATTATATTTAATACCACTATATAAATATAATTGCACTCTAGGCCTTATTAATAAATTATATCCCAAAACTTTAT
Organism: Quercus ilex subsp. ballota; assembly: GCA_032727855.1. Lineage (NCBI taxonomy): Eukaryota > Viridiplantae > Streptophyta > Magnoliopsida > Fagales > Fagaceae > Quercus > Quercus ilex. The sequence continues at coordinate 15,315,002 of CM064916.1, read as the reverse complement.
TATACATGCAACCCCTTCATGAAATATTCGTAGTAATTCAAAGTCATAAATATAGACTGTCACTTTGAAGATTACTACGTCTTAATCCTTGAGTACCCGGTTTAATTCTTTTAAGTTATTCATTATATATTTATGAAATCCAATTTCATAAATATATACTTTAGTAATTTCTTACCAAAATGGTTAGGCCTAACTCTCTGAATAACTAAACCCATTAAACTTATCTCAAGGGAATATGTTAAATCTCTGTTAAGAGACTATGAATTCCATCTTGAGAATATATGTTCCATCAACACGAAATATGGCTGCCCAACATACTGAGGTTTTGACCGTTACTTTAGATCTCACTCCTGATATATCAAAGCAATCTACACTTCATGATTAGGTCCATTATTCTCTCAAGATTAAGAGTTCATGCAAATATAAGTCGTAAGATTTATTATTCAATTGACAGTCGTTAGGAGAATAATAAATCTCACAGCGGTCTAGTTCAATATGTCTTAACTCTTAAAACATATTAACACATCAACTAGAAGTCTCCACTTCCATGATCAAGACAAATCATCATAGTTGATATGTTATAATCTTCGCAGATGAAATGCCCAATTTCATCACCGACTATGAACTAAAATTCTGAGTTTACAAAGAACTTGTGACTTATATCTTCTGTGACTAAATCACATAAATCACATACAATGCATCTCATGGACTAAATGATAATGTCCGAATATTCATGTTACTATTATTTTAGGTAATAATAAAACAACTTTATTAATTACAATATCAAGTCATACATCATGTCATACATAATGTCATACATAATATCATACATAACATCATACAATAGGATTTAAGGGCACTAATCCCAACACCCCCGTCAGTGACAAGCAGCCTAAACAACCATTGCCTCCTAAACCTAGCCATGGGGTTGGCAAAGGGTTAATAACGGGGAAGGATCCCATCGCTCAAGGCGTCGTCCGCCAACTGCTTACGCACAAGGAACATGCCGTCGAGATGGTTGATTCAATCATCAAGGAGACGAACTTAAACCCTTGTGTTGATCAGACCATTGAAGACTTAGGGGCATCGGGCCTCTTCGACTTGTCTAGGGTATGTTTCTCTCAAGCTATGTTTTTATGCACTACTTGTCCATTCTTTTTCTAACAGATATCTTGATTTAGGCGTTGGTGCATATAAGGGCACTTCAAGACAAGTGCGTTGCCAATGAGGGGGTGATTCGTCGATACTGAAAGCGTCAGGAGATTAAGAATAAGGAACAGGACCAGTATAAGGAGGCCATCTGTATCCTTAACAAGAAAACCTTAATATTTTATCCGTTGCCTAACCCTTCATCGTATACCTTCAATAATTAAGCTTTGGGCAAAAATTAGACTCCTCCATGTATAAGAAGGATTATGTCCCATGGAAACATGAATAAAATCAGTTGTTGAGAAATATTTAGCCTTAAAGACCTTATACACAAGAGAATCACCACCCATTTGAAGATGTCAACCCTGTTTTGCAAGCAAAGCCTTGTTGAACAATTTTAAATTTTTGAAACCCATTCCTCCAACACACTTAGGCTCACACATTTTCTCCCAACTAAGCCATGCAATTTTCCTTTAACGTTGCCTTGCAAAAAATCAGACTATCATCTGCAAAAAACAAATGAGACAATCTTGGACCACATCTACAAATTTTCACACCCTCCATTTGACCCATATCCACAGTTGATTGAATCAAAGCTAATAAGCCTTTTGCACACAAAAGGAAGAGATAAGATGATAAAGGGTCTCCTTGATGTATCCCCCTAGATGGAATAATGTGCCCACTCGGTATCCCATTAATTTTAATTGAATAAGTTACTATAGAAACACATCTCATGATCAAATCTCTCATCCTACCAGCAAAGCCCAATTTCTCCATAACCTTTTCTAGCCATACCCACTCTACCCTATCATAAGCTTTACTCATATCTAGTTTAAGAGTCATTTCCCCTACCTTACCCCCCTTCTTCTGACTAATGTGGTGCATGTTTCAAAAGCCACCAAAACATTATCAGTAATCAACCTTCCATGGACAAAAGCACTTTATGTGTCACTAATAATCAAAGGTAAGATTCGTTTAAGCCTATTAGCAATAGCTTTGGAAGCAATCTTGTACACAACATTACATAAACTAATAGGCCTATAATCAGTTATCTTTTTAGGCTCTTTAATTTTTGGGGATAAGTAATGAGAGTGTCAGTAAAGTTTGGTGGAGAAATTCCAAAGTTTATAAAATCAAGTACTGTCTTGGTGACCACCATGCTACTAGTGCTCCAAAAGTGTTGGAAGAAAAGAGGACGCATCCCATCAGGTCCCGGTGCCTTCAATGGGTACATTTGTTTCAAGGCTCCTTTCACTTCGCTTTCCACAAAATGTCGAACCAGCCAATCATTCATTGCTTTGGTCACTTTAGGTTGCACGGCCAAGAGTAAATCAAAAAATTCCACCAGATTACTAGTAGAGAAGAGATCCCCATAGTATCCAATTGCTATATCTCCCATTTTATCCTCTTCAACTTGCCAAACCCCATCTTCATCTAACAACCCATTCATGAAATTCTTTCTTTGTCTAGCCGAGGCCTTAGCATGAAAGAAGCTTGTATTTCTATCACCACTTTGAAACCAATTAATCCTTGATCTTTGTCTCCACATGTCATCCTCTCTATCCAACCAACAATTCAACTCAATTTGAGTATGCCTCAATGCTTCCAGTACTTCCTTGGACACAGGTTGCACTTCTAGCCATTCTAATTTTGTTTGAAGCTCCATAATATTCCTTCCCATCGGGTTTGGGTCCGGTATTTTTCTAGTCGGGTCAGAAAATTCTGACCCGTTTTACCATGTCTAATAGTGGGTCCCACGTGTAGCTTTCACCTCTCATGAAAGAACTTGGAGTATTGTCCTGGGACTACCTTGCCTAAGCTTCAATAGAGTACTCCAAGTCTACAAGCCCTTGTTCTTTAATTCGGGGGTAGGTGGATTCTAATTTTTTTTTTTTTTTTTTTTAAATGGTGGCATATGGGGTTAATATAGTTCACAAAAGACATAATGCTCCAATCCTAAACCCCACGCATGGTTGGGTTTGATGTAATGACATAATACAATCTACTGTGCCTATTTTCACCAATATGAGTGCCGGGGACCTTTGGGCTTGACCAACACACTCCTTTGTTGAAGAGAACAAGTTAAAAAAGCAATGCAATTTGAACTTGGAAGTATCTTCTTTGATTGGACTTTGGAATCGACCTCTTACAAGTCTGTGAAAAACCACATACATGGTGGAGCGGACATAGGATACCATCTTGTTGAAATTAGGGCAGTTGAGGTTGAAATTGTCTTCTCACTTCTTTAAGTGTTATATTTTAGGTTCTCTAATTTTTTTTATAAAAAAAATCAATTATATTGTTGCATTTACCTATAAGTCTCGTGATTGAATTTAATTGTTTTTGCGAAAGATAATATTGTTTGTATTATGTTAGTCAATACAATCACATGATTGAATTTAATCGTGCTACCTAAGATAAAGCACATAAGAAATCATAACTATGTTTCATATTCTTCATACTTACAAAATTTTCAGAAAGTCAAAGATCAAAAATTATGTTATTAACAAATGTTTAAATTTCAGGTTTTTGCAATATAAGATTATGCATGCAAAATAAGTTTATAGATCAAATAGTAAATAAAACTCGATTGGAACAAAATTTGACTTATCGGTTAAGAACATAAAGAATATGCAATTCAAAAGTTAGATTATCAAAACATGTAATCATTTTAATTTTTTTAGTGGGTGTTTGGGCCAAACATCCTTAAATTAATCCAAATATATCTAATCCTAGGCATTTCAAGTCCTTCCACATCATGTGAGATAAAGATGATTGTAACATTGCTATTTGATCTTTAAAATATATAATAAAGAAAAAAAAGCAACTGCTTAGTCTATACAAATACGATACCAAATCTGAAGCACAGAACATGATCAATTTACTTAGAGAATTTTCATCTAGGTATCTAAAAAAATTACATATTTTACACACTCAAAAGTTAATTTATCTATTTTTCCATCCCCATTTTTATAACTCACCCAACATCCAAGTTCTTATTTTTCAACATTATTCGTTTATTTATTCATTTCTCTCTCTTCCTCTCCAACTCTTTCTCTCTCTTCCACTAATTTTCTATCTTTTCCTTTGAAACAAATAAATAAAATAATATTTTTTTGTTTTACAACCATGCTACAATAGTTTGTATATATACAAACGTACTATTCATAGTTGCTAAAAGTTTTAGCTATTCATAGTTGCTAAAAGTTTTTAGCAATAGCAACCCGGATAAAGCTTGTTTTAGGCTTTCCGTCTTTTCTTTTGGGCCAATCCATGAACTCAAAAAATTCAGTACATAACGTGGCATAAAAACTAATTTTTTATTATCACAATTAACCACGTCATTTTTTTTTTTCCCTCTATCACTTAATGGTAGGGACTGTTTTGACATAATATCAAAACGTTAAGAACTAAACTAACACATTTAAAATGATAAGAATCATTTTGACACAATAAATAACATTAGGGACCAAGATTATAACTTACCCTAAATAATAAAGGGTTTGGTTAGTGGGTGCTCTTAGAATATTTGTTAATGAACCATTTTAGGAAAGTTTTTGATATTATTTTTACAAGAAATATAAAAAGCTTCCCAAAAAATCAATTTCTTTTTTATTTTCTCATAAAAAGTTTCTAAAAATATTTCTTAAATCTATACTCTTAGGGAGTTAGGGTATCATTAATTTTTCCCAATAAAAATTAAATTTACCTGCAAAGAAAGCTAATCTCCAACGTTAAACAAAAAGACCACAAAAGGTTATAAAAGCACAAAAAGTCTGAAAGAAAGAGAAAAATAAAATCCCAAGTTCAAATTGATCCAAATCCACTCACATAAGACGCGATGAGGCATGGCAGGGCGTGTTGAGATTTATCAATAAAATAGAATTTTATTGATACTTAAAACATTGCATATACTTTGCTACACATACCACTCTGGCACTCTTCACTATTTCATTATTTGCTTTCTTATTTCTTACGCTTATTTGCTATCTCAGTATACTTAACACTTTTGGATGCTACACACTTATTGGATGCTATACAATCTATAGAAGGCCTTATACAGAGAACAAGTACTACACTAAGGAGACAACAACCTAAATTCACTCACCTAAGTTGTTGAAAATGTAGAAAAACCAGGCAAAAAAACCAATTATATTGTTGTATTTACCTATAAGTCTCGTAATTGAATTTAATTGTTTTTGCGAAAGATAATATTGTTTGTATTATATTGGTCAATACAATCACATGATTGAATTTAATCGCGCCACCTAAGATAAAGCACATAAGAAATCATAACTATGTTTTACCTTTTTTTATTTTTAAATTTTGATAGTTAGGGAGGAGGAAATTTATAATAGATATGGAAAGTTTGATTTTCCATCTATTATAAGTTGGAGTTTGAGCTTTTTGACTTTCGTTTTCACTTACTAGGAAGATTTAAAAAGAAAAATAATTATGCTACAAAGTAAAGCTCCACAAAAGTCTTTTAGGGAATATGGTCAGATGGCGATGATTTTGCTAATAAACTAATAATGTCTTTCTTTCCTTCTTTTTTGACTCCTATCACCTATGCACCGAATTTTTTTTTTTTTTTTTTTTTTTTTTTTGAGTCCATGTATTGGTTAGGAAGAAAAGAGAGAAAAATGCCCTACACTCCCTAAACTTTAGATTAGTAATCATTACACCCTTTAAACTTTTATTTTGACCAATTTACTCCTTAATCTATATTCATGTGCCAAATTACTACTTCCATTAGTTTGCTGTTAAAATTATAACAGAATATGCACGGAAGACACGTGATATTTAAAAAACCAAATCTGAAATCTGAACTCAGTGGAAGAAGAGAGAAACGTTTAGAGTGAGAGAGATGATCGGTCAAAACCACCACAACATCCCTCCCTCCGCCGGCGGAAATCCATCTTGCCATCTGTGGTCTCGCAGTGCCGTTCAACAGTATATATGGATCCGCACCACAAACCCAAAAAAAAAAAAAAGGTCTCGAATTTCTAAAACCAATTAGTTTCAATTTTAAGAAGGTTTATGGATTTGGACAGGGGAATTACGCCTCTGAAGCTCCTAGACTTTGATCTCCAAGAACCTTCAATAAAACGAAGTTTTTTTTTTCAATTTAGTTTTTGATTAAAGGAATTTATATGTAATTCTTTTCACACAAAAAAAGGGCTTTGATGAATTCTGTGTGCGTTGTTGGGATTTGGAATTGGATTGGTGGGTTTTGGTTAGTTTTCTTTGTTGGGTTGGTAGAGATTGTGGGGGACTCGGCTATTTGGGTTATTGGATTTGGTCTTGTTGTTGATTACAGCTTCCAAGGAATTCATCATCAAACATTAGCGAAGACATCCAGCCTTGTAAATCAGAGTTCATTGTAAGATAATAAAGTCTCAAAATTGATGCATCTTGGAAAATATTTGGAATGCAAATGTCAGTCACATGGTCGCTATCGAACAAGAGATGGATACGCAGTTGAACAACGTGACGGGACCATGGACGGCGGGACAAAATTTCCGGCGAGGGAGGGTTGCCACGGTGGTTCTAACTTCTGATCATCGTGTCACTCTCACTTTAGAACGTTCCTCTTCTTCTCAGATTTCAGATTTGGTATGTTAAACATCACGTGTCTCACATCCATATTCCGTTAAAATTTTTAACAGAGACTAACTGAGGTAGTGATTTGGCACATGTGTGAAGTTTAAGGAGTAAATTGGCCAAAATAAAAGTTTAAGGAGTGTAATGACCAGTACTTTAAAGTTTAGGAGATGTATAAGCATTTTTTCCAAGAAAATAAGGTAAAAAGAAAGTAAAGAAGGGTAAAAAATCTTCATATGCGTGTGTTATGGACAAAACAGCTTTTTTTTTTTTCTCTATTTATTTATTTTTTAAGTTTTTTTAATTTTGCTCTAGACCAAATAGCACTGTCTCACATTCATCTTTATCTCACATAATAGTCACACTGTGTGGAAGGAGCCAGAATGTCTTGGATTAGATATGACTTGATTAATTTAAGGTCACTTAAAAGTGGATAAAAGAGAACCCAAAACCATGTAACCAAATGAGAACTGAATTTGGTTCATCATCATCATCATCATCATCTATTCAAAACGGGTAACATGCTTTTTATATGCTTGTAACCTTCATGGTCTTGGCAGAGATTGCAAGAAACAAGCTTCTGGAAATGGATCCTAGTAACAGTGGGAATTATGTTCTCTCCGCAAATGCTTATGCGAGTTCAGATAGATGGGATGATGTAATTAAAATGAGAGAGATGATGGTTGAAAGCAATGTCCAGAAGCCATTTGGTTGTAGTTCCATCGAAGTAAATGCTACAAAATTGTAACTCCCAAGACCTGTGCCTTACTCAATCTTAAATGAGGAACCATCATGTATGGCATCTCAAACTATGAACCTTACCAGAACATTTCATTTAGTGCATTGGTAGTGTTAGTAAAACCAAATGAGTATTAACCATAGCACTAAATATCTGGAGGTCTGGACCTTACCCACAAATCAACCTGTTTGCCGCTGGGACCAAGATGTTTTTTGTTTTATCAAATTGTCAGCTGTGTTGGTGCTGGAAATTATTTTGGTGAGGGAACCAACGGCGTTTGGGATTTTAGATTCTTTTGAGAGGACAAATTCTGATGGATGTGCCCTGCACAGACTTAAAAATGGGTTGCATTATATGAAACAAACAAAGAAATGAATTGAAATAAATCAGAGATAGGACAACCATAGTATAAACTTAAACTTAGATTCTGTTTGGATAAAACTTATTTTGCTGAAACTAAAAATTGAAAACTGAAAACACTATAACAAAATAATTTTTAAATGTGTGAATAGTGCCGTGTTACCCATTTTTAATGAAAAAGTTATTGAAAAGTGTAATTTGTGGGACCCGTGAACAGTGCACAGGAGTACTGTTCACAGTTGACTTGTCAACAATTGCGGGCTAAACAAAAAAAAGGAACGCAGGAAACGCAAAACGCAGAAAACATCCTATCCAAACCGCACCTTACTATGAGTTCTAGTTAACTTAATTTATAAAGTTTTTTATGATAGAATAAGAGATCTTGGATTTTATAAAAACACTGTTTGAGTCCCTACCCCAAAGGATGGATGGATTTCGGCTAAAAAAGCCCAATATAATGAATTTGTAAAGAGTGAATTGGAAAACTAAGCTTTAATGAGTTAGACAACAAGTAAAGTGGATCCAGATGATAAGAAAATAAAAATAGATTGGTTTAATCTAAAGAAAATCGTCTTCGGCACAATCCGAGGAGATAAGTTCTTATATATTTCTTCTCAAGTTTGATTACAAGTTCAATTCTTGATTGCTACAGTGTTTTTCTTTTAATTCTCTTATTCCCTTCCCTTAGGGTATTTTTTCTATTTTATATTATCCTCCTCCTTCATCTCTACCCTCCACATGTAGATTAGATTGTTGGTGTTGATCTTTATCCCATCAGCACCTTCTTAAAGTCTTTGAAGAATAGCTGTAAGGCTAAAAATTATTGTTCAGGTATCACTTTCTCATTAATGCGGTCAGAGAGTTAGCTGCAGAGCATTTAATGCGGTGGTTACATCTTTCCCTTTAGATATTTCATAGCCTCCATCTGTCCTATTCCTTCTTGATACTTATCCTCGTCAGTGGAATTGTCCGGAATGTTGCTCTTGATGTCAAACTGCACCTTCTGACCTTGGCTTTGCTCAGCTGAGGAAACATTCCTCCTCGAATCACCTCCCTAGAACATCACGCCTAGATCCCTTCTTTTATTTATTAGTGCTGACCTCTATAACATGTTTATCCATCCCCGGACTATGAGGTGTCCTTGGACTGGGCCCCGGCCCAATATATTCTATTGGGCCTAACATCCCTACAAATTCAATTTCCGCTTACATCAAAAACCGATTTATATATTAATTTAATAATAAAGGGCGTAATCATCATAAGCCGACATTATGGATGTAAACTCTATAAATAATAATAATAATATAACATAATTGTCTATGATTCAATCTATTTACAAAAGGACAATATAACCTTTTGGTTTTTATTGCCAACACGCCTTAGCTTATGACAAAGCTGATAGGTGCTTTTCCTCCCAACTGCCACACCGTCGTGTTTATTTCATAAATTGATATTGATATTGAACTTCAGTTTTTGGTTTATTCTTTAATGCTGGTAGGAAATTACCTACAAACAAATGAACCATCAATAGCCAAAAAGCATATAAGAAAGAAACAGAAGTCATTATGCCTATAAATTAATAAACTAATAAATGACTTTTCCAGAAAGTTGGAACAAATTCTGTAGTAATTAACAATTCAAAGTAGTACTTAAAGTCATATTTTGCATCTAGCTTACCAATTCTACAAGACCACTAAACTCAAGGTGACTTTTTTCACTAGTTAAGAACAAAACCAAAGGCAAAGAAGTTGTTAGCCGCCATGATTATTAGTCACACCATCGCCAAAGGGAAAGTTAAAAAACATAATTAAAAAAAAAAAAAAAAAAACACAAAATACAAAAGTTTTAATTAATTCCTTTGATAATTCATTCTTTAAGTGATACAAGCTTGTACGGGAAAATTAGGCCTTCTCTATAACCAAAAATCAATACTAATAGCCCATGAACTTATTAAAAAGGCCACCATGTTCATCACCATTTACATACACATAAAAACAAAAACAAAAACAAGAAAGGTATGTTCACAAAAAAAAAAAGATGGAATAAAAAGAAATGGTCCCTATAATTTCCACTTCTTTTGAGAGTCTAATTCTCCATATTACATATTCCATGTTGGAATTGGAAAGGCTTATTTATATACAGGGAATCTGATAGCTCAATGATAATCTTCAATTCCTCTGTAGAAGAGAACGTAGGTTCAAATCTCCTTCTCTCTCTCTTGTCATAAGAAAAAATAATGCAAAGACTTATCTCCCTGAAAACTACTTCAACATCAATCATGAGCTGCTTGTCTGGGAGGGAGTGATGATCTTGATGACCAGTCCAGGGAACACATCATCCGGATCATGGATATGTGGGTTACGCTCCACGATAAACGGGTCGCCGCACTTGTCGCTGATTGTGTGGAGGGTCTCACCCTCTCCCACCACATAGATTTCATCACATGGCCGGTTGTTCAAGAACTGGTTCCCTCTCACAGTACTACTTTCATCAGTGACAGTTTCCCTAATAGAGGCCAACAAGATCAAACCTAACAAGGTTATGGCACAATACCATGATGCTGAATCGGCTATGGATATTGATGCCTTCATGGCTTTGGTTGTTGTAGAGTACGCCATGAAAAAATATGGGTTTTGAACTTTTGATGAAACAGAAGTGTTTTTAGAGTGCATATATATATATGGAAAGTTGTGTCTCTCCCTAGTGTATATATGTGTGTGTATGTGTAATATTATATATTATGCAAAAACACATACACGTATAGAGGGAGGGGTCGTTGGCCGTTTGCGTTGGAAGGAAGTTTGGTTAAACGACTTGACCTGGTTCTAGTCTTCTAATGTTTGAAATTTGAAGGTTAAAATGAATCACTTTCATGCTCAGCAAATTGCTGAAAATGACCTTAATGATATTTTTCTAGGATTAGGTATTTGGTCATGCAGAGAATAGGAAAGCTCAATTGGTTATTATAGATTTGTATAAAAATTATGACTTGTGGGTTGTCTATAATAAGCCAGATAGATACGTTTCACCTTATATTTAAAGATATAATGTGAAGTTTGACAAGTGCAATTAAATAGTTTTTTTTTTATATAAGTTTTTGAATGTTGTTGCTAGTTTGAAATGCAAATTATTGAAACATATAGAAATAATGTATTTGGTGAAACAACTTTTAGGATGAGAAACATTTGTTATACAGATGTTCATGTAGTAGGTCCAGTACCCAGTAGATATACATACACATAATTGGGTGTTAGAAAATAATTCTAGTGGTCAACCAATTATAATAGAATTTGCATGCTAATCATGATGCTCTAATCTTATATTAGCAGTGAAAAAACAGAAAAAATTATGTTAAAAGGGTCCTATAACATGGTTATGAATTTGATGAATGATGATCAATAGAATTATATTATATTGAGGTTGTGGAGTGAAATCAACTTTCAGGAAAAATATGAACACGTATTAAATGAATTCAACAGATACCCATCATCTTTTTTTCTCAGGACACAATTAAAAGATCAAGCAAACAGACAGCGTGGGTTTGCAAATTAAGAATATTCATTCCAATCTTATGCTAGTAGTCTAGTACACAATGTTTCACATTTTATAATCTCTTTCCTGCCGTGTCATACCTTTTTTTTTGCCTTCAAAAGCTACTAGAAAGGATACCGTGATATAGGTCATTGTCAAATTAAAAACACACCATATACTACAAAATTAACTTTTTAAATCTTAGTAATATTTAAAATAATTCAAATGACCATTTTTTTATAATGTTTTTCACTTTAATTAGACAAATAACTGAGTCAACATGAACAACATATGAGTCAAAACATAATTATAATAACGAATTCTCGTCTAACACATATGTTCATAGAGTTATTTTTTGTCCTATAAAAGTTGTGGAAATATAATTTTAAAAAAATGGTTTTTTTTTTTTTTTTGAGGGGGTAAAAAAAAATTTGTTAGTTGTGTCGTTTTAACTACCATAAGATTTTTTTTTTTTTTTTTTAAAGTCAATTTTATGACATAGGAAGTGTGTTTATGTTTAATAATGGCTCATAATTGAGGGGATCTATTTGCATTTAACCCTTAAATAAATGAATTTAGGTATATAATGAAAATGGGCGTATTAGAAATTTCATAATAAACCACCGTACACCCTTAGTGCGATGGTCACTCCATAAGTATAAGTGCTTGTGTAGTGTAGGGGGCAAGGACCAGGGTTCAAGTCTCCAGGAAGGTGTTTCACACACATATACACTTAGATTATGCTAAAATAGAATTCTATCTTTTATCAAAAAAAAAAATTCATAATAACATATTGAGGAGAAAGATAGAGTGGCAGAAAAAATATTCCATTTGTGTAGAGAAGAGGCATATTGCATGAAAGAGTTGCGGTCTTCCGCACTCACCACCCAAAAGAAATACTAAAAATTTCAATCATCATTCATAAACTTATAATCAAACATTCGAACCCAAATGAACAGCTAACCTTACTCAAAAGTCAAAAGCCAGGGAATATCGAGTTTTGGGCTAGGCATGGGGACCAAGATGGGTTTTAAGACTTTGCCTCTTGGCGTGCTCAACCAAAATTGGCTTTATGAGATAAGTCACAAGCTGACCAAGTCATTCACACGTTTAGATTAGGATTTGGGGACCAAATCAACTCTTGGAACCAAAGGTCCAAGAGCTTTCGTTCTCGATTTAGTGAATTCCATGGTTAAAACTGAAAAAGTTTCTACATATTGGAGGGTTGTGATCAATGATCAAAATTTTGGAAAGTTTCAATGTTTGGATTAAATGGGTTGTAGAAAAGTGAAGTCGATCAGAAGAGGTTTTCGGGGTCGGTTTTAGATGTGACAAATGGAAGTGGCTAGAAAATTATGGTCCAAATGATTGTGATATTTTTGTCCAAGGATATTATATTTAAATTGATTTTTTCCCATCATTTTATCAAAAATGTTTATTATGGACTAAAAAAAGGGAATAATATATCTTAAAACTCTGACCTCATAATAAAGAGACCACAATATTTTTTTTTAATAATTAAAGAGACCACAATTGGGAGAAAGCTTATCAAAAAGGCTAAAAATAGAAATCCCCATATGCTACAGTTGTAATATTTTTATTTTTTATTGCTTGTAGTTTGGTGCCTTCAAGCTTTTTTTTTTTTTTTTTTTTTTTTTTCTCTCTCAAGCACTGATTCAGAGAAAAGATAGCAAGAAAATAATATTATTGCATATGTTAAAATAGACAATGAAATGCAGGTTTTTCTTTCACATGGTTCTACACTGGACTATGCCTAATTAATGGTGGTCCAAATCATACTTGAATTAGACCTGTTTTTTAAGGCCTTGAATTGGAGCTTTTAATTTCTAATAAATGCTAAAATTAAAATTTTGATCTTAAGCCCATGCATGCTTCAAATTAAGTAGCTTTTCTGGATTTTTTTTTTTTTTTTTTTTTATATGAAATCTTTTCTGGATATTGGTGTATGACATTGTGTCCGTTTCAAAAAATTTAAGCTGATGTTTCTAATTTTCTATAACGCATTTCAGCTTTATAAATGGAGGGGGGAAAAGTTATTTTTCTCCGCTGGTCCTGTCTACGGAGCCCATAAACTAATGCTAGTATACCGGCTTGGCAGTACAATTAGTCACCATTTCTACTTTTTTGAATTTTGGGTTTAACTTACTTTCGGTACTTTTTTTAATTGGACATTTTTTTTATTTTAAATATATAATGATAAGTGGTAGTGGGTTTAATATTTACCTTTTATTTAGTTAGTGGATGATAGGAGTGGCAAAATTGGACACAACCCATAAATCCAACACGACACGACATGAAATTAACAAGTTATGGGTTGAGACTTAACGGGTTCGTGTCATATTCGGGTTGACACAGCTGACCCGTTTAATAAACGGGTTGAGTTAGTGTTGAACATATAGAACTCGTTTGACCCATCTGACCCGTTTAATTAAATGATATTTTACCAATATACCCTTCAAACGCTAGGTATATAAACTTATTAGGGGTTGTGATTTATTTTCTTTGACATATTGTGATTGATTATTTGTGATATTGTGATATGTTTTAGTTTTGAATGATTATTTGTGATGCAATTACTCATTAGTTTTGAATTTTGTATTAAAAAAATTTATTTCTTTGTTTTTTCATTTTTTTTTATTTTAATAAAATCTGATAAACAGATCAACACAACTGACCCGTTTAATAAATGAGTCGTGTTAGGATTGAGGAATCTTGACTCGTTTAATAAACATGTCAGGTTAGTGTTGACCTATATCGTCGAATACTCATGAGTTGACATGACAGGAACTCGACACGCAAACACAAATTGCCATCCTTAGTGGGTGATGTGGCAGTTTCTCATTAAATTAAAATGAAATTTCAGTTAAAAAAGTATTGAAGGTAAGCCAAACCCTTAAATTTTAACCATCCCAAATTAGCTAACTAATGACATTTTAGCAAGGAGAAAAGGGGAAGAAAGGGCTAGCTAATTGTGACATCTCAAGGCCATTTCATATTGAGTTGTTGAGGATTTTAAACTTTTAAGATTTTTAAATTTTTTTTCTTTTTGAGAAATTAAACTCATAGAAATTTTCATTGATTGATATTTAAGTTTTTCTGATTAATGGTGTCGATTCGATTGCAATGGCCATTCCCATTTGTCCATTGAAACAGAATATTTATGTATCTGTCTATTCTGACAAATTGTATTAGGATTTAGGACTATATTATATTATATTATATTATATTTTTTATATATTTATATATATATATATATATAAACGAGAAAAAGGGGGGACAATAAAACAATGGATAAAAAAAAGGTTAACATGATAATTTAGTAATCACTTCAATTTTCAATCTTCTCTTTTCACTTTCTTTCTGAACATCAAAACAAATGGGCACAATAATATGCCAAACAAAATAAAATGAAAAGGTAAAATAAAATTCGACAACCTCTTTAGTAGAGAAGAGAAAAATGGGCGCAAATAAGAAAAGTTATAGAATACTCCAGGAGTACTATAATTGCGTACTCTCCCCGCTCACATGAATTGTGGATCTCACCATAAATTTAATTAGTGAAATCCACGATTATGTGAGAAAGAGGAGTACACATTTATAGTACTCTGAGAGCACTCAATAATTACCCCCACAAATAACATGTCAAACAAAATTAGAATAGACATGTCAACTAAATTAAAAATCTATTGCTCAAATTTTTGTTCAATAATACTCATGTCTTTTAATTTGTGTCACTAATCACTATCCTTCATTATTGCTCCATAATGGTGTCAAGTTACATTCTATCATTGTAAGGAAGTGACAGGATAGGAATCATTGATACATGTATGAATCACATGAACAATTGTTGGCCACTAACTTAGTCTAAGTATTAATCAAGTATTTCAACGAAATATTTACTGCTACAAGATTGGAAGTAATTACAATAGCATACTTTCATATAAAAAAACAAAAATAAAAGAGAAAGATAAATGTGTTATCTTAAATGACGATATTATTTTGTCACATACCTCGATCTTTTTATTGCTGAGATCTTCTTGACAAGCTCTTCCCTTTTTAAGATGACGAGCTCTTTCCTTTTCAAGAATTTTTTTAAGCTCAACATGATACTTCATGTCTAAGGCCTAGATCTCTTTTGCTTCAATTTTTGAAGGCGTAAAAACTAGGCCACGTTTTTGGCCCCCACTCAAACGTGAAAAGTACAATTCTCGTTTGTTTACAACTAGAGAAATGGTCTATCACGATTGGAACTTTTTTTTTTTTGGGCGTGCTTTGATCACTATGGTCATTGCCATTTGTAATAGCGATTTCCTCTTCCTTCTTCTTTAATTGTACACTTAAGTCACTTCAATAGTGCTAGCTGCATGACAATGTACAAATGTGCAATTGCATGCTATACAAGACGAAGTGCATTCTATATGAATCATAGAGAAGTATAAGAATTGAAACTATTTGACTATATGCTTCTTTAAACTAGTCTTTGTTAGGTGCTTGCACCGTATATAATTTTTAAAGCAATTTAAGAAGATTTTGGTGAGTTGATGGAGATAGCGGAAATTTATTGAGACTTAAATTCATGAGCATATTGTGAACACGATCATCTAGCATTTTAAGTGTAGGAAACTTAATAGAACTTCTCAAATTCATGACGATGAAACATATGCTACTAAAAATATAGTCATATTGATTGTGATAATTGTAACAATTTTATAGCAATATTTTCAACATGTTCTACTTACACATTTGTAATAATCATGCAAGCTAGATATTTATTTAGTTTCAATAAAATGATCTCATGGATAAAGAAGAAAGAAAGAAATGAGTTACCTCAATAGAAGACCTTAAATCTCAATACTATTTTGTACATACCTCGGTCTTTTCATTGTTGCAGTCTTCTTGACGAACTCTTCGTCATTGAACTCTTACTTATAGAGCTCTTCTTTGTTGGATTTATACAACCCATAATTTACAAGAGTTAAAGTTGGCATTTGTGATGTAGATCGAATTTTCACAACTTTTAGCTATATCTCTATTTTCTTTTTAAGGGTTTCTCTTCGTCAAATTATGACATTCCCTTAGAAATTTTGGAACATCTGTTTTTTGCATATTTGAAGTTAGTAATCTAGCAAACCTCTTATAGGTTTACATATTATACAAAATTTTGGGTGAATTGATATAGCTTACATCCAAACAATATCATTTCATGTAAGAGTATAGAAACTTAGTGAGAATTAAAGTCACTCTTAATGCCATGCAATTGAATAGAATTGTCTTATTTTATGTATGAAGCACATGCTTTATAGGCAATTTAGCCATTTCCACTTTTTTCTTGGTTTTGGCAATAGTAGAATAATAAAAGAAATGGATGGACGTAAGATCATTTGATCGGCTAGAGATCAAAAGTCTAAATAGGTCACATTAGCTAGAGCAGATATTACTAGTCAAGTTTTTTAACTTTAGCAAGAAATTATCTAGCCTTTTGTGTCAATTGTGCATGTTTGTACTAATCTTATAATTTAGTAATTTGCCTTTCCAACAATCGTTTTCATAACTATTACCCTATTCTCGTGCAACTAAATAACAATTGGCAAAGTGTTTAAACTTTTTAAAGAGTGTTGGAATTCGGTGTGTTTAATGACATTTGCCATTATGATAAACAGTCATCATATTTATCATACTAAACAGTTATGATCTTATTTTAAATTTATAGCTAGGTTTTTATTTGGCAATAATGATATTTGTCATTATGCCTAAAACTTGACTTCAAACATTGTTGCAAATACTTAAAGAGCTAAAAGGAAAAGAAAATTTTAAATCTGACCTTAAGGCCCAAGAACTGGGCACCATCGTTGCCATATTTTGTTCCAGCTATTTGAAGATGTAGATATATCCAGAGGATTTGCCCCCATTCAAACATGAAAGGTACATTCGTTGTTGGATGATGACCAAAAGAAGGGCCTGTCATGGTTTGTACCTGGCAAGAAAACCTCTACGACATTCTCAACAGTTGTGCCTACGCCATGACCTTTTTCTGCTGGATGATTTTTCTTATGTCGAGCCTTTTGTTGATCCATTTTGTCAAGCTTTACTAGGTTCATTTTGCTCCAAAAAATACTAACAAATTAATAATCTCAATTGTTCTTGAATGATGAGCTTAATATAGAGTACATGTCATTCCATTTAATAGAATCACGTGGAAATAATTTGATACTATTTAGTATTTAGAGACAGTAAGCTCTGTTTGTATATCATATATGTGAGTAAGTACTTACTCTGGTGATGTCACTAGTGCGAGCATAAAATAAAAACATTGTACCTGTATAACCGCTTTTATTGAATCATACATGTGGATTGTGACACCGTGAGAGTCCCACATTTTTCCCTTTGAATTCTCGAAGGCATGATTAGGTATAGATGGAACCATTTAAATTATCCATTCTCAACGCCAAAGCAACATATATTTATACATGGAAAAGTTTGAATAGTAAATTTTGTTCCTTCTATTGTGGAACATTTTAAGATTCAAATTTTCATAATATTTTGAAAATGATTTATGCTTAACTATTGCGGTAATTTTATAAGGACTAAATTTTATAATTCTCTGGCTCTTTCAACCTCAGTTCCACCTTGCATTCACTTTGAAAATTATTTTGTGTGCAAGGCCGAATATGCCATTCATACATTTTATTCTAAATGTTTCTTTTAAATCTTTTCAGAATTGTTCCTTGAAAAACATAGCTTCATTAACCAACTAACGGACTAATAACTCATGCATAACTAACTATAGAGCATTCTAACCATGTTATGCATTTTCTACTATACTTTCGCCACCAATAAATACACATATAAATTTGGGGGATGGCCTTATGTTGTGGCTTTATTACCCGTGAATATCAACCAAGATATTATCAGGGTACCATTTCTTTTTCTTCATATTCCTCAATTTCAATACCCCCCCCCCCCCCCCCCATTTGAGAAAATTTAAAATGAAAAACGTGCCACATAAAATTCTCAATTATTTAAAGACACATGAACTCTTCTCAATATAAGGTTCTTCAATATAGAAACACCATAGTTGATGGGGTTCATAAAAATTCATGAGATTTAAAATTTTCACATAAACACTTTTTTTTTTTTAAGTACAATAGTGTTTATAAATACTCACTAAGGAGTACAGAGAAAATACTGTTTTTAAAGAAATGACTTAACCCTTTTCTTTTTTTCTTTTTTTTTTTAATTTTATGGAATGACTTAAGACATTCATTATCTAATAATGCTGAGCATATCATATATATTTTTATATATAGGTGTTAGATGGAGCCTTATCATTAAAAATTCACATTTCAATTATCACCAAACCATCTAACATATGGTGTAGAGTAAAAATAATGTTTACATGCAATTAAAGAATTTATTATGGCATTCAACACTAATTACTCCAGCATATACACATTCAAAAATGTTTGACAAATAAAGGCTCAATGAACACGTTGAAATCAATTTAAAAACTGAAACGGTTTATGCCACAAATGAAAATTAAATTAATTTCAAAATTTTCCATTTGAGTGACCATTGACCATTTAATCAATTAAATAAAGAGTCTAATTTACTCTTGAACCTTATGTCCAACATAAACTCTTTAAGCAACATCTTATATAAGATAGCAATATAGCATGGCATATATCATTCACGCAATCTTTTTGACTAACGATAGATCATCCATACGGCTTTATAACAACCCAAAAAATTCTTTGTGATACATACAAATATGTATCAAAAGAAATTATATGTTATGCATAAAATTCTGACATATGACCTCAATTTTATTATTATTATATATACACACATATTTAGGCCATAGCAAAAGTTTTAGGTGTTTGCTTATTAAATTTATTCATATATGGTATTAATATATCGAATAAAATAAGAGGTACTTTACCGTAAACTCATAATTTCTTGCCTCTTTGATTGCCTTTCATTTGAGGGTTTGTTGAGATTTTCGCCATCGAACTCCAAGTCTACAAAATTGAATCTCCACGAAATTGTTATTCCATAGCCACGATTCCATTTGCCATCATAAACAATTTATTAATACATATATAACCAATGAATTCAAAGAAAAATCTAGAAAGGTTTTATTCATGGACAAGAAATATATATGTAGTGAAGAGATAATCATTGAGTCTCATCCCATGAGGTACTCTAGATTGAACCGAGTGAACCCTTTGTTATAGGAAGAGCTAGATGACTAATCGCTCCCCACAGACGGCGCCAAACTGATGATACCAAAATCATCAGTTGGATCACTCGTCCACTCTAGAACTTTAGACGATCTTGTAGGACCTGCAAGATAAAGAGAGTTGATCGAAGAGACCACCAGGTTATGCCCGATGGAGAAGCCTCCGATGCTTAAGTTAGTATCAACCTATATTTTTCATATTTAGATGGTGTTTTGTAGTAGCTTTTGACATACCTTTGCTAGTGAGACAGACTGTCCCTTTTATAGGTGACTTAGGTAGTTGTTGTACATAAATTAGGGTAATTATTACCTTGATTGTAACATTCTTTGTCTTAATGAGAGTTTAAGACATTTGATGGTCGTTATTGAATGTGTTGAGCGGTTATCTTTGATGGCCTACTAATGATGCAAGGTTGTGTATATTAATGGACGACCTAATGATTTTTCTGGACTCATCAATAACTAATGCTAGTATACCAAAAATAATGAAACTCTAACAAAAATATCAATTGCGATATTGTATATACCATCATGGTTCAAAAGTTCAATTTTCAGCACATAATGCATTGGATAATGACCCAAGTCAAAGGGGTTTTTTTTTTCTTTTTTTTTTTTTTTTTTTTTTTTTGAGAAAACCCAAGTCAAAGGGTTGTATTTGCATTTTAACCCAAATAATAATTATCCTTTTAAATAAAATAGTCTGTAGTCTTATGCATATTCACGGATACAATTAAAAAGAATCATATACATTTCTAAAATATGTAATGGTTTCTCATTATATATATATATATATATATTTATTTATTTATTTATTTATTTATTTATATATAATATTTAGAATTTAATTGGTTTTAAATTCTTCGATTTTTGCACCACTAATTTACTCTGGATCCTCTCCATTTCATTAGAAATGGAGAGTGTCCAGCTAAGGGTTGAGATTTAATTAAAATCAATCTATGGTCTTAAATATGCCACGTCATTTAAAAGACACTAACCTAACATTTCACGGAGAGCCATGGGCAAACAAACGTTAGTTTCACCGTGTTCTTTCTTTTGACTCTTGGCTCTCTCACTCATCTCGGTTTCTTTCTCACTCTCAACAAAGTCCAGCCATGGTCGACCTCTCCTTGCACGCACATCACCTCCATTAACAGATCTTATGGCCGGAATCACCCTGAATATCTAGTAAGGAAGTTTTGATATGAGCTTTCTAAACCCCACCCAAAAAAAAGAATTCTGAGTAGTTCAAAATTTGATATCTGATATATGGTTTTGTTCTTTCTTTTCTTGTTTTCTTTGTCATAGAGCATCCTTATGTTTCATTTAGAGCACTAAAGATTATCCCTTACTTTGATTGAATTTTTTTCCTTTCCTTGCTATAGATCTGTGGTAACTGTAGTAGGTGTATATGAGCTTCTCTCATCTTGGTTTCTCTCTCTTTTTACCCTTGGATCTCATTTTATTTTAGTTTTGATCAGTTTGATGACTGTGTTTTCTTGTTGAGTGTAAAGCTTGATGATTTTGCTTGAATTTGAAATTTGGGGTTTATGGGTCTCTAGGCTTTGGCATTAACTAAGAGTAAGTTCTAATTTCAGTTTATTGAAAAAATCATAAAATCTTTTTTTCATTTAAGTTATATATTTATATAATAATAATATGTTGAATAAACTGTATATAAAATTTTGTTAAACTTTGAAGTTTCAAAATATAAAATCTATGCAAACTATCTTGGGGAAAACATGACTGATTTGAATGCTTAACGTAAGTTTGGTAGCCATCAGGATGATAATTGCAATTTGAAATGAGTTTTCATGGTTATTGCTAGATGATGGTATTGATGATGAGAGCTACCAATCATTGTTTAAGCCAATAATAGGTAAGCTGCACCAAGTGCCCAGTTCCAAGAGCGCCCACCTGGTACACATCTTCTTGAGGTTTGTTTTTGCATCTCTTATTATCATTATATTGCCATGGTATATGTTGTCCTCGTTTTTCTCTGCCTAACATTTTCCAGTAAGTTCTATTATGAGCACTAAACTGATAAATCCTTGTTCATTTATGCGACATTCTTAAAAATAAATAAATAAATCTTAGTTTCTCTCTCTCTCTCTCTGAAATAGTGATTAAAAAAAAGGAGGGAATGAAAAATGAAAACCACTTTATAGAGCTTAAATCTCAGAATTAATAATTATGTAACTCTCTATGTTCTTCCAACTGTGTATTCTACCATTGTGGATGTTAGATCAGAATAAGTGTAATTATTCAAGTTTTCTGTCTTTTATGATGATGTATTATGATTCTAAACTGTGGATGTTGGATTTGCAATTTATTATTTGTGGAGTGATACATTTAGCTTAATCTGAAGGCTTTGGTGTTAATGAGGAAAGGAGTAGAAATTAGTTGAAAATATGTGTGTGGAAACTGGTACAGAGTGCTTTGAAACTTGTGTTTAATGTTTGGTGCAAGAAATTCTGCTGCATAATTAAGAAATTCTTATTTGTTAGCACAAATATACATAAAAGATATGGAAGTCCCAAAATATCCTCATGGTAGGAACCAAAACATTATTTGATTGACTTGACCCATTTAGAATGTACTTCATGATGGCTACTCATTTCAAAATATTTTTGTTCCTTTTTGTTTGTTGCTTAGAGTGCTTACTTTGTGCCATTCTCATTTCATGGCTTTGCATGCAATGGGAAGGAATTTGGATGTTAATTCTTTCTTCTTCTTCTTTTTCTTTTCCTTTTTTTTTTTTTTTTAATTTCAAACAATCACGTGCATTGGATGTGCTATATTAAAGCCTGCTGTTAACAATATAAAGAGAGAGAGAATGACTGAATAGTCAGTATAATAATGTATATGAAAACAATGTACAAAAGAGAGCCTTTATATAGGCTAGGTATGTGTGCAGTACAAGTAATATAAGTGTAGTACAAGTAATATACTAGGCTAAGCCCAATGGGCTAATCTATACACTAACATCCCCCCTCAAACTCGAGGTGGCAAGGAGGAAGCCAACTGGAGTTTGGATATAAGATCTCGAAGACGACCAGGTGGGTGAGACTTGGTGAAGATATCAGCAGGCTGGTCAGCAGATGAGATGGAGAACAACTTGAGATTGCCTTTCTTGAGATGCTGGCGAGTAATGTGGCAGTCGATCTCAATGTGCTTGGTGCGTTCGTGGAAGACATCATTATGAGCAATGTAGATAGCACTACGATTGTCACAATAAAGAGGAGTAGCAGTGGGCTGTGGAGCATCCATGTCAGCCAAGAGCCAGCGAAGCCAGACAAGCTCGCAGGTGGTGTCGGCAAGGGCACGATACTCAGCCTCAGTACTGGAACGGGAAACAACATCCTGCTTTTTGCTACGCCATGAGACAAGAGAAGTACCTAACAGGAAACAGAAACCTGTGATAGAGCATCGATCAGTCGGATCACCGGCCCAGTCCGCATCTGAATAAGCATGAAGCTCAAGAGAAGACCGAGAGGAGTAGTGTAGACCATGATAAAGAGTACCCTTGACATATCGGAGAATCCGAAGAACAGCAGCATAGTGGACAGAACGAGGGGCATCCATGAATTTACTAACCATACCCACGGCATGTGAAATATCTGGACGAGTAACAGTGAGATAGATCAGACTACCAACCAACTGACGATAGCGAGTAGCATCAGATATAGGTTCACCATCCAAGGGTGTGAGCTTGGCATTGTATTCCAAAGGAGTGGAAACAGTCTTGTTGTCAGTGATACCGGCTTTGGAGAGAAGATCAGAAGCATATTTAGCTTGGGAAAGATAGTATCCATCAGAGGATGAGGTAACCTCAAGCCCAAGAAAATAGCTGAGAGTGCCCAAATCTTTCATCTCAAAATGCTGACTAAGGAAGTGCTGGAGAGAGCGGATACCTGCAGAATCATCTCCAGTAATAATCATATCATCAACATAGAGAAGAATAAGAGTGATACCAGCAGAGGATCTTCGGACGAAGAGAGCAGTGTCATGAGGACTTGAAGTGAAACCCTGCTGAGCAACAACTGAGCTGAACTTTTCAAACCAAGCTCGAGGAGCCTGCTTGAGGCCATAAAGAGCACGGCGAAGGCGACAAACTTGACTGCCTGAATGTGGATAGCCAGGGGGTGGTTCCATGTACACTTCTTCTTGAAGGTCTCCATTGAGGAAAGCATTCTTCACATCCATTTGATAAAGAGGCCAACGGCGAACAGCAGCCACAGCAATGAGACATCTGACAGATGTAAGGCGAGCAACAGGAGCAAATGTTTCCTCATAGTCAATGCCATACTCTTGGGTAAAGCCCTTGGCAACTAGGCGAGCCTTGTATCGTTCAACAGATCCATCAGCCTTGGTCTTGATCTTGTAAACCCACCTACAACCTACTACAGACTGACCAGGAGGCAAATCAACCATATCCCAAGTGTGATTTTTATGAAGGGCATCTAGTTCATCATTCATAGCTTGCTGCCAAAGAGGGTCAGTATGGGCCTCACGATAGGTGTGAGGTTCATAGAGGGTGGCAAGGGCAAAAGAGCAGTGATAATCAGAGAGATAAGGGGGAGGAATGCTTACCCGAGTGGAACGACGAAGTTCAGGACCATCAGGAGACTCAGGAGAGGGTGGTGCCACAGGATCCAAGACAGGCAGGTCATATGCCGGGGACAGAACCGGAGATGAGTCGTCTGGAGAGGCAGCCGATGTTGAAGAATCCTCCACAAGTTCAGGATAGAGAGGGAGGAAAAGATCAGTAAAAATGGGAGACTCAGAGGAAGAGGATGTAGGAAACTGCTGAAGACTCGTAAAAGGACGATGTTCCCAAAACTCAACATGACGGGAGACACGAAGACGATGAGAAATGGGATCATAGCAGCGAAACCCCTTTTGAGATACACCATAACCAAGGAAACAACAGAGACGAGCACGAGGTTGGAGCTTTGTTCGTTCATGAGGAGGAAGAGAGACAAAGCAAGCACAACCAAAAACCCGAAGAGAGGAGTAGTCAGGGGTTTGACCATAGAGAAGCTCAAATGGTGATTTGTTGTGTGTAGTTGGTGAAGGGATACGATTAATGGTGTATACAGCAGTGAGTGCAGCCTCACCCCAAAAGCGCTCAGGAAGAGAGGCAGAAATGAGAAGGGTGCGGACAACATCAAGAATGTGACGATGTTTTCGTTCTGCACGACCATTTTGTTGAGAGGTGTAAGGACAAGACCGCTGAGTAAGTGTACCATGATTGTCTAAAAAGGATAGGAAAGATTTATCATTATATTCTTGAGCATTATCTGATCGAAAAACTTTGACGGTGCGATTGAACTGTGTTTGAATCATTTTATGAAATGTTTGGTAAATAGACACAAGTTCAGACCTATGATGAAGCAGATAAATCCAAGTATATCGAGAAAAATCATCCACAAATATGACAAAGTATCTAGATCCCCCCTCAGTAGGAACAGGTGCAGGACCCCAAATATCAGAATGTATAAGATCAAAGGGTGCAGAAGAAAATGAGTCACTATTATTAAAGGGCAATTTTGTTTGTTTGCCAAAATGACAGGAAGTACAATCAAATTTTTGAAACTGAACTGAACCTAAATGACCTTGAGAAGCTAACAACTGAAGACGAGATAAGGATGGATGACCAAGACGAGCATGCCATAGATCAGGTGAGGAGGTGGTAGTGGTAGCAGCTGCAGAAACAACTTGTGAAGGAATCTTCAAGTCATGAACCTCAAACATGCGACCAACCTTACGGCCTGTCCCAAGCACTTGACCTGTCCGGGGATCCTGCACATCCACACCATGATTAGTAAAGAGAAGATCTACACCTAATTCACAAAGTTGACCAACAGAAAGCAAATTGAGGGATAACTTTGGGATATGAAAAGTGTCACTAATGGATAAACAAGGGGAAGAGATTGTTCCTTTATGACTAACAGGCATAGGAGTTCCATCAGCAGTGTAAATGGTGATTGGATGTTCTAAGGGTGCCTTATCAGAAAATTGGGATTCATCAGGAGTCATATGGTTACAACATGCAGTATCAAAAAACCAAGGTTGTTTACCTGAGGTGACAGAAAGGGCAGTGGAAGTGCGGGATAAAACCTGTTGAACAACTGCCTCAATATCAGCCGTAGTAAGTGAGGAAGTCAAAGATGGACCTGTAGGAACCGATGGATCTGAAGGACATACAGCAGCTGCCCGAGGAAGAGAAGCTTTATTCTGCTCTTGCACAAATTTCTGCAGTTTGCGACAAACTGAGATGTCATGGCCTTTAGCACGGCAAAACTCACAGCGAGTACCTTTGGAAGACTGAGAGGTGGGACGCCCAGAGTTTATCCGTGGAGGAGCAGTGAATGCAGCAATGGGAGGCTGTGGAGATGGTGTAGCCAATACATGATCAGATGATGACATGTGATAAGCAGGCCGACGGTTTTCCTCAGAGATGAGCTCCTTCACTGCAGCATCAAGAGAAGGAGTAGGAGACCGGCTAAGCAGAGAAGCCCTAGTAGGCTCAAAATCCTCACGCAAACCCATCATGAAGTGCATAAATTTACGGCGATCCCGATATTTGGCAAAGAGCTCAATGTCCTTAGAACACACTAGTGGAGGATCTGCAGCAGAGAGTTGTTCCCACATAGTAGAAGTCTGAGAATAAAAATCAGAAATGGACTGACCTGTCTCTTGTCGCATTTGATAAAGTTTTGATTCAATGTGGAACTCTAAGCTTGAATCATTAGTACAATTATAGCGATCGGCCAAAAACTTCCAAGCAGCCTCAGCAGTCTCAAGACGAGGAAGAAGATTATGAATGGAGGGAATAGAGGTATTAATAAACCAAGACAAGATCTTACTCTGAATACTCTCCCATTCCTCTAGGCGATCTTCATAATCATCTGTTGTAACAGTAGTCGTGGAAGACTCTTCAGCAGCTATGACTTTGGACTTAGGGTTTGGTACTGGCTTAGGAATTGAACCAGTCACATATCTCCACAGTTTACGACCCTTGAGAAAAACAGTCATATTCTGAGACCATGCATGATAGCTAGTAGGACCATCCAACATAATGGTGATAGGACGTATGATGTCGCGTTCATTTTGTTGAGCCATAATGAAGAAAATGACCAAAAAATGAGATTTAGAGACCTCAAATGCAGAAACGGAGCTCAAAATTGGAATCTACGCGAAAAACTGAGCAAGACAGGTCCTGTTGAAAAATTTTGACCTTGGTCAAAGTCAACGGTCAACGGTCTGGTCAACGGTCAACGGCTGACGCTGACGTGGGATGCTGACGCGGGATGCTGATGTGGAATGATGACGTGGCTGAGTGACGTCACCCTAGGGCTGACGTGGCAGTCCGTGAAACGGAGTAGGGCGCGTGCGGCGCGTGGCCGCGCGTGAGGCGCGTGGACGGCGAGTGTACGGCGCGTGAGGCGCGTGTAGAGGAGAGACGGCGCGTGGCTGCGCGTGGCGGCTCGTGCTCGTGAGGCAGAAACTTCTGGCGGCGCGTGGAGGCGCGTGGAAGGCTGTTTCTGGCAGATTTTTGTTGGGTTTTGCTCGGGACTGTCAGATCTGTCAATGTATGCCTTTACTTTGGCGGTTTGATCAACAAACTGACGAAATCCGAGTGTTCTAGGGTTGTGGGCGTGACGGCGGTGACTCGCTTCTGACAGTGACTACCGGAAGAAGGCGAGGGCAGCGGAAAAACGCCGGAGATGTCCACAGGAACCAAAGAATCAGAGGAAAGGCTCTGATACCATGTTAACAATATAAAGAGAGAGAGAATGACTGAATAGTCAGTATAATAATGTATATGAAAACAATGTACAAAAGAGAGCCTTTATATAGGCTAGGTATGTGTGCAGTACAAGTAATATAAGTGTAGTACAAGTAATATACTAGGCTAAGCCCAATGGGCTAATCTAGGGCTAATCTATACACTAACACCTGCTATAGTCATACTTGGCTAATCCAAGCTTAGGAGAAGTAAAGAGTACGCAAATATGTGGAATGTTAGTGTTATGCATGTGCACACTAGATTAGTGTGAGTTTCTAGAAAAGTAAAGCAGAACATCTAACTGTTATTCATGTGCTCTTTTGGGTGTGAGTTAGCACTATGCAGTCTTGTTTCAAACCCCATTTTCCTTCCCAATCTCATGTTTTTTGTCATTCTTTTTGTCGCCATTATTTTGGTCTAGTATTAGATTGCTTATAATACTCTGATGTCATTGCCCAAATTCCAATATATAGGTGGAATTTGTCTAAGTTAAAGATTAAAATTTTTTTTGTCTTCAGGATGATGAAGATCAAGATGGTGGAGATGATAGATGGGATCTTGAATTCCTAATTCTAACATATTGATATGTTGTGAGGCATATTGATATTTTTTGTATCTAACATGCCTTCTTTCTTATTTTCTCCTTTCTGTAGGGCATCATTTTGGTATAATTGTTAGGGAGTCAAGCCATCAGAAATTGTCCGAATCTGCAAAATCTTCTCAAAAAGTAGATCTTCAAGGATGCAAGACTTTCTTCTTCTTTTTCTTGCCCAATTTTCTATGAGAATCATGTATTATAGTGGTGAAAGTTGTTTATTGTCAACAATCATGTTGTTATGTGATAGGCCACAAACTGAATGACCCCTTGTGATTAAACCAATTAATTAATTAGTCAAGTTATTAATTAATCAATTTAACATGCAAACGCATAATAGCACAAACAAATCACCAATAAACTAATTATGTAGCGAAAAATAAATGACACGGTGATTTGTTTACGAATGGGGAAAACCTAACGGCAAAAACTCCACCGGGTGATTTTCAAGTCACCACTCCCGAAACTCCACTATTATCACAATAAGCGGTTACAAGTAAAGGAATCTCAAGTACCTTACCAACCTACAGTTGAACCCTTACCCCAATATCCAATTGGACTTGTTCTGTATTGACAGTTCCCCCTTTTGATGCACGGCTCCCAAGTACGTGACTAACCAATTGCACGGATCCCAGTACGCGACTTCAATCACCAACTAGAAAGAGTTGTTGGCTGCAAAGTTCTTCAGTTCATCCACAATGAAGATCAAGAAGATGCTTGGTCACAAAACCCAAAAGTACACATACACAGCAACTTCTTCAAGAATGATGAACTAGAGCAAGAACTTCGTCTCCGGTCACAATTTGCTTGAACAGAGTTTTATCAATGCTTATGCAACTTGTGAACACTTTGACGGCTCTTAAAACAATCTTTTTATATGTTTAGGGTTAGAAGAAAAGAATGCCCAAAAACATATTCACGGATCCCAAGAAATCAGATCAGAAAATCTGATTTTATAAATCTCGACAGATAGCAAGGTGTTGAGAAGCTATCGAGAAGGTGTCGAGATTTAATGAATGTGCACTTCTTCAGCTTGTTTCTTGGACAGAATAGATAGCAAGGTGTCGAGAAGGTGTCGAGCTTTAATGAATGTGCACTTCTTCAACTTGTTTCTTGGACAGACCTGATAACTTCAACACTTGATCTTGAAACCTTGTTTCTTGAAGTATTAAAAACATCTAGAACTACCCAATTACAAGTTGAGAGCATTTTGTCAAAAGATTAGCCAATTACATAAAAGAATGACATATGTTCTTTAACAAGTAAAACCACATATGTCCTAACATTATGGTTTCAATAAAACTCTTGTTATTATGGATTCATGGTCTTGTGATCAAAATGTTCATTTTAATAAACTTTTGTTCATTTTTGGATCACTCATAGCCCAGGTAGATTTTCAATGAAGATTCTTAAATTCAAAATTTCCTTTGTACTAGTGTAAAATTTGAATGAGTTTATTAGCAAAAAATTTGATATTTAATCAAACAGATAATGTCATTGATTTTATTTCATAGCTTATGTAACTTACCCCTGATACAATGTGACAAACTTCAATGTTCAAAATTCTTATTAAGCTATGAAGCATAATCTTGTTTCAATTTGTTCAAACTTCAAACTAAAATCACAAGGTGACAAAGTTCACCACTCAACCCAGCACATTGCTCTTCAATCATCTCGTGCTTAACATACTGCTGAAATCCATATTAATCATGGTAGTGGTAAGACTTGAATATGTAATCTTTCAATATAATCTGATGCTGGAAAAATCGTCCACTACAAGAATTAACGTACAAATACATGGTCGCTCTCTTTTTCCCTCTTAAATGATCAAATGAGCAAGTATTTGTAACTCAACAGGAATTATTATTCATATTTGATTTGAAGATTGCTTTCTTTGTTGAAAACGTGAACCTTGAATGGTTTCATGTTGAATTTCTTTTGCAACTCTTGTATAAGTGATAAGAGGTACTTATCTTATGTATTTAACAAGCAAGATTTCTGGTAGTAACTTCTGTTGTTTCCATTCATAAATCGGATTTGGAGGATTTTTCTTTTTATGGTCATCTTGTGCTTCAAAACAAGCTATGAACCTGAAATGTATCTTAATTCCATATGTTCAAATGTACAAAATATACTCGAAACACTAGTACACCATTACCAAACCAATTGGTATATAAACAACCATTAGAGCATTTGTTCACAACTTGTGTCAAAGATTACAAAACATGATTCTAAATTAGAAAAACAATATCCTAAGCTAGAAAAATGGCTTGACTATGTGCACCATCCTATACACTCCACTTAAGACTAATTTCACAAATATTTGGCTCAACTGGTAGAGAGTAGAGTTCAACTGCAAATAGGCAGTCATGCAACAAGATGGATTTGATCAATACCAAGAGGATTCCTCAAATAATCAATTCCTGCAAACACAAAACGAAACCATGAAAAGAGATGATACTTGTAAGCCTTATTATTTGACAAGTGAATCAAGTGATACAAACTGTATTAGTAAACCGTTTATATACAAGCATCATACTTTTTTTTTTTTGGATAAGTATATACAAGTAGCATACATAGACTCCCTCTAAATAATTATAAACTAAAAACTTCCTTCAGAAACAGAAGCAGCAGCGAGTCAAACTCAGTTGTATTACTCAATCACAAAGATTTCTGATCAATATTTCACAACAATTTCAAAATTTTAACTGTAAAGTAAAAACAACAAAAGCATAAACTACAACAAGCATTAAGCAAATGAATTTACTATCATTTGAGTTCATACAAAGCAGTCAAATCAAAATTCACAACAAACTCATATCCAAAACACCCTTTTTTTCTCACAGCTTAAACCCCCAAATTACCTTTTCCAACAAAACACTACATCACAACAATAACAAAGTTTCAAAAATAGCCAAAGCCCAAAACCCTAATCAGCAAAAAGTTCCAAAATTTGAATCAAACTACTACATCACAAGCTTCCCAAAGCCGATCCGTACAAACCACCACCACCACCACCCAGATACACAACACAACAATAACAAGCAGAACAACAAAGCTCGCAGATCCGAGTATAATCGGAGCCTGGAAAAGGGTCAAAAAAAATCAGAGAGTTGTTAATAAAGGGGATTTACCAGAAACCGATTCAAAATCTTTCTCGGATTCTCAAGAAACAAACACCCCTCCTCCCCTTCCCCCTTGATTTGATTGGGTTCGATGAGAGAGAGAAACCTAAGAGAGAGAGAGAGACAGACAGACAGAGGTGGATGGCTGAAATACAGTTGATGCACAACTATGTGTGGGTATGGTGAACTGGAGAAGCTTGACCAATGACCATGGCTGGGTTTGATGGGAGGGAGAGAGAAACGGAGACGAGAGGGATAGAGAGTTAGAGAAGAAAACCTAGATATTCGAGGTGATTCCAATCATAAGATCTATTGATGGAGGTGATGTGCATGCAAGGAGAGGTCGGCCATGGCTAGACTTTGTTGAGAGTGAGAAAGAAACTAACGTTTGTTTGCCCATGGCTCTCCGTGAAATGTTAGGTTAGTGTCTTTTAAATAACGTGGCATATTTCAGACCATAGATTGATTTTAATTAAATCTCAGCCCTTAACTGGACACTCTCCATTTCAAAGAGAAATGGAGAGGATCCGGATCCTAATTTACTTGCCACAAAAATTAAATACTTAGATGAACAAATGGTGGAAAATTGGACTTCAATTGAAATCCTATTTTGAATCTAATTGGATTTGGATTCTTCGATTTTTACACTCAATAATTCACTTTGCACAAAATTAAAAATTGGGATACGTGGCACAAAATTGAAAATCCAATTTTAATTTAATTAAATTTTCTCTGAGTTTTGGCTATTAATATATATATATATATATATAGATTCCTAGTTCATCAAATCAAATTGAATTCCTACGTCTAATTTCTATTTTCTTTTCAAATAAATAAATAAAAAGTAACTTCTATTCATATATATTATATTAAAGTTGAAGTACAATTACAATCCAAATAATTTTTAAATGTTGTATATGATTACAATACATGTTCAATTTTCTTATTTTTTGGTATCAAGTAACCCATTTCTAATACCGAGCGCAAAAATCATGATAACCACCTCATGCACCTACATAAAATAATCACCTCATCATCTCTATTGTAAAAATATAATTATTTTTACGAGCATAAACACATGTTATAAACTCATCTATATATATATATATATATATATATAACCAAAGCCTTCGACTTTTTTGCTAAGCTTCACAATTTTCCATGCCAGTATTTAATTTTTTTTTCTATTTATAAATTTGATTTATATGTTTTGTTTTAACTAAGGGTTAAACTTAACTAAAAACAATCATCATTCTTAAAAGTCCACTCATAATTCCTATAAAATAAAATAAAATAAAAGTCCCCTCATAAAATATAAAAATATTAAGAGTACATAACCAATTACAAGAAAAATATTAATCAAGAAACATTAATATTGGCTGTAAAAATACAGTTCAAACGACGTTGTGACCTATGGGAGAGGGGGGGGAGGGGAGTGGACACATGTATAACTGGGAGTGGTGTTAGTCTCTAAACGAAACTATTTTTATAGTATACTACTACGAAAGAAACAAAGTAGAGGAGGATTTGTTTTGTTTTGTTAAAACCTTTTCTCATTATTATTATTATTATTATTATTATTATTATTATTATTATTATTATTATTATTATTATTGTGGGAGGAAACTTAGTCTTAGACCCCAAGAAGGAATTGTCCTCTTCAGAAATGGCTTTGAGCCTTAGTCCTCAAGGTTTTACTCAATCCCACATTGAGGAGAAACGCCTCCCACCCATGCCTTATAAGCCTAAGCCTAAGACATGAGTGTACCACTACTACACATGGGTCTGAGACTCATATGTAGTTAGACTCATGTGTAGTAGCGGTACACTCATGTCTTAGGCTCAGGCTTATAAGGCATGGGTGTGAGGCGTCTCTCTCCGAAGTTGGATTAAGCAT
This sequence comes from Quercus ilex subsp. ballota, assembly GCA_032727855.1. NCBI lineage: Eukaryota > Viridiplantae > Streptophyta > Magnoliopsida > Fagales > Fagaceae > Quercus > Quercus ilex. The sequence goes on along the minus strand of CM064916.1, from coordinate 15,281,950 downwards.
AACCTTGAGGATTAAGGCTCAAAGCCATTTCCGAAGAGGACAATTCCTTCTTGGGGTCTGAGACTAAGTTTCCTCCCACAATTATTATTATTATTACTGTTGTTGTTGTTGTTGTTGTTGTTGTTGTTGTTGTTATTATATATAAAACTGAAACATTTGACTTTTTATTGATCTCTCCAGAGTTTGCCACATCATTATCATTTTTTTTTAAATAAAATTATTTTTATTTAGTCCAAACTTAATAATGAGTGAAACTCTATCTCTCTAACAAGTCCAACTTAAACTCTGTGAAGGTCCCTTTTTGACAATGTCCAGGTCCAAGCTGAAGCGAGAGGACCCCGGGGGCCTTTTGTTGTGGTTTGAAAGGACTGGGCTTGGTTCACCGCAGCTAAATGGGCTGTTTACAAACCAAGTGGTGCACAGAGTAAGAATTCTACAATACATACATACTAGCAAGCAAGAATATATGTATTGAACAGTAAGGAAAACAACAGAGGAAAATAACATAAATAAGAAATACACAAATAGCTGTTAAGGATCCTCAGACCCATGTAAAATATTTCATTAGTTTTCTTAATTATGGGTTACAATGTGCTCACTGAGACATGTTACAAGGTCCAAATAAACTCAAAAACTACAAACTTGGATGGCTATCTAGGCCTCTAAGACTTGCAAAATTTGAATCCATTTGAATCCAAGTATGTTCTACAGTGACTATTTTTTGGGATACCGGGCGATATTTCCCTATTTTCTCTGAGTTTTTACAGAGTTTTTTCAATGATTCTGTTGTGATTTACTATTGCTAACCGCCCCTTCAATGTTGGCTGCTTCTCCATTTTATAGTGTTACTCTAGGGTTCCGAGGTACCACTGATTCCCTTCCCCTGTTTCCCTAGGTCCCAGAGCCCAGGCTGTGCCAGCCATTTTGATGGCTAGTACTTTCCTTGCTTCTCATAATTTCCTTCTTTTTGCGTTGTTCCCCTAAAAGTTTCTTGCTGACTTTCTATTCCGAGGTGTTCTTAGAACTTCTTAATCTCTTTTCCTTCAAGACTTTTACACCTTACCTTTTCAGATTTAGCTTTTTGGCTACCCTCTTCTTGTCATTTTTCCCAAGTGAGCAGAATCCATTCCTGCTAGGTTGAAGGTTTTCTCAGCTACTTCCCTTTATAGTTCTTCATTCTGGATTCCTCAAGGTACCACCCCCTTGTTCGTGAATGGCTACTCCAAGCCTTTTGATTCCTTGTTACATCACTGGGTGCTTAAGAAGGACGTATCTGTCCTTCGTTTTTTTGTGTTTCTTGTTGCTCTTTTCGAACTATCTCAATCTCCTTCCCAGCTGTGTTGCACGCCCCGAGGATCCTGAGCCCCTAGCAGCCTTTGGGTATCCCAGGCCAGTTCCTTTTACTGGATTTCTTTTGATTTTCTGGTTTTGGCAAGCTGGGCCTATTTCCTTTCTTTCTTTCTTTCGCTTGTTTCTAAGGCCTATCTTCTCATGAGTTTAGGGCTTTAGATCTTTTGGGCTTACCATCCTTTTCCCTTGCAGTAAGCTTAACCACTTTAATATTACTTTCTATGGAGTTGGCCTATTGCACTATTTTTTTGGGCCTTGGCGTTATGATTTTTTAGACCTCAACAAACTCAAACTCATCATTATCATTTTTTTAAAACAAAATTATTTTTGTTTAGTCCAAACTTAACAATAAGTGAAACTCTTATCTCTCTAAAAACTCAAACTCAAACATCGATAATTTATCTTCAAATTTGCAAGGTTAATCATGAACACTATAAAAGCAGTGCAAACCCCAATATTTTTTTTTAAGCCAAGGTATGAGCTCTTCTTCTGTTATTTTCTTCTCCTTTACTTTGTTTTAAAAAAAAATTATTTTATGGCTTTTCATGTATTTTTTAAAAAGTAATTTTCGTACATGAACCACCAAACTCTTTTTACTGCATATGTCTTTGCTTCACTTCATGATATGAAAGTATGTTAATTTCTTAGGCAGAAAGCTTATATACGATATATTAAGAGAAGGTATGGCTTTCATTATTTTAACGTGAGCTCCTGCTCAACATTTTTTAGTGTGGGCCACATACTGATAAGTGATAAGGTTCGTTTAAAGTTTAGACCCATTAAAATTTAAAACTTATTACTTTATGGGTTCGTGTACTTTTTTTTTTTTCTTATATTTCTCTTTTGAATAGTCATATATTTTTTAAATTTTTTCAATAACTTATTCTTTAATTATATATCTTTTTTGGCATTTTAGAAGTTTTAACATTTGAATTATCTATAATTTGTAGGCTCTGAATCTTTTGATTCCTTTCAATAGTTATAGTCATGGATTATTCTTTTGAATATAATCTATCTTTCTCTTATATTTCTTTATTGTTTAATCATATATATATTGTTTTATTTCAATAATTTCTAATCAGTAAATCATTTGATTCTTTAATATTTTTTGGACTTTCGGAAATTTTAATATCTGAATTTTTAATTTATTTTTTTGTAATATCTGAAATTGTCTGGCAAATTTTTTGTAAGCCATTACACATTCAAACAATGACTTTTTCATCAAATTGTAACACAAATTGAAGTCATACAAGAGCAAATCACACAATAGTGTAGTTTCTTAATCAATTTAAGATTTTATAAAATTATTTTAGTCTACCTCACAAATAGGTAGATTTCCGAGTATAGTACAAGTTAGTGACTAGTGTTATATATATCAGAGACTCCTTTGTAAGTATGAGATATCATGTTATCAGATTATCAAAGAGAGAGAGAGAGATATATATCATGTTATCAATGACAACTTGTGAGGAAGATTAAGGGACTGTTTGGATTTACTGTTTTCATAACTCATAACTCAAAAATGGTGGGACCCATGGCTGAGAAGTCCGTTTGGATTTTGTTTCCAGTTTTTGTTTCCATCAATCAATTCTCTGATTTTTGAGTAATGAGTTATGGAAACTGAAAACATATTTTAGATATTTTTAGTTTCCATAACTCTGTTTTCAATGGCATTTTTGTAATAAACCTACTCGTCAACCGCAAATCCGCAATGTTGGACTTTTTTGGTTTTTTTATTATTATTATTTTTTTTTTTTTGAAACAAAGACCAACCGCAATGTTGGACTTTTTTGTTTTGTTTTTTTTTTTTTTGGCGAAAAACTCATTTTAGTCCCTACATTTTCACGCGATTCTCACTTTGGTCCCTAACTTTTTTTTTCACCGATTTTAGTACCTATCCTAGAAAACACTTCTCGTTTTAGTCCCTGACGTTACATCAGAGACGAAAATTGCACAGCTGGCAAAAAATTAAAAATATTAAAATAATGTCCACTGTGTCCACGTGGCTTTCCACGTCAGCCTCTAAATTAAAAAAATTAATTTATTAATTTTAACTAAATTAAAAAATTAAAAACAGAAATAAAAACCAATCCCAGCAAAGACAACAAATTTAAAACCCAGCAAATTTAAAACCCAGCAAAAACAATATCAACAAAACACAAACCTAGCAAATTTAAAACCCAAAAAATTAAATTCAAACCCATATTCAAACCCATATTTCAAACACACAGATCTAACACACTTCTTCATCATCAAATCCAGATCTAACACCCTTCTTCATCATCAAATTCAACCATGCCACTACTCTTTCTTCTACTACTCTTTCTCAACGCCACCGCCATATCCGCAGGAGACCTCCCTCGCTGGACAACCTGTCGATGATCCACATCACGATGACGCTAGACAAGACCTACCTGTGTGGCTCCGTCGCCAGAGTATTCTCCGTCCTCCAACACGACTCCTGTCCAGAAAACATCATCTTCCACTTCATTGCCTCTCGCCTATACAACCACAACAACAACCTCTGCCACGTCATCACTTCAACGTTTCTGTACCTGAGTTTCCGCCTCTACCTCTTCGACTCCAAGATCTCCTACTCCATTCAACGCGCTCTCGATCAACCTCTCAACTACGCTCGGATCTACCTAACGGATCTGGTTCCCTCCGCCATTCGCCGAATCATCTACTTCGATTTCGATCTCATCATCATAAATGATGTGGCTAAGCTCTGGAACATCAATTTATGTAACAATGAGAGAGAGAGAGAGAGAGAGAGAGAGAGAGAGAGAGAGAGGTGGCTGGGATTGTGGGTTGCGATGGGTGGTTGGCCAGCTGTTTTTTCTTTTTTCCGTCTCCAACACGTAGATTTGTGTGGTCGGTGGAGTGGAGGTGGGTGGTTTTGTTCCGATCTGTTGGTGGTGTGGGGGGTCAGTGGAGTGGTGGTGGGTTGGGTTTTGCCAATTTGTTGGTGGTTGCTTGGGTTTGCTGGGATGTGAGATTTGGAGGCTCAAATTTCATTTTACTGGGTTTGAATTTAATTTTTTGGTTTTTAAATTTTCTGGGTTTGTGTTTTGTTGATCTTGTTCTTGCTGGGTTTTAAATTTGTTGTTCTTGCTGGGTTTGGTTTTTATTTCTGTTTTTAATTTTTTTATTTAGTTAAAATTAATAAATTAATTTTTTTTAATTTAGAGGCTGACGTGGAAAGCCACGTGGACACAGTGGGCATTATTTTAATTTTTTTAATTTTTTTCGTTTGCCAGCTGTGTAATTTCCGTCTCTAATGTAATGTCAGGGACTAAAATGAAACGCGTTTTCCAGGATAGGGACTAAAATCGGTAGAAAAAAAAAAGTTAGGGACCAAAGTGAGAATCGCATGAAATTGTAGGAACTAAAATGGGTTTTTCACCTTTCCTTTTTTTTTTTTTTTTTGAAACAAAGTAACGCAAAACTAGGTGATGAGTGCCAAACAGATGGGATTGGGAAAGTTGGAGTATTTTAAGTGATAAGTGACGAAAATTGAGTAAGAAGTGATGAGTGATGAGTGATGAGTGATGAGTGATGAAAAAAAAAATCCAAACAAGGCCTAAGAGTTCGATATATATTTTAGGGTAAAATACTATTTTAATCCCTAAACTTTATTAAAAATTTGTTTTTCATCCCTAAACTTTAAAAATAAGGATGAAAAAAGAACTTTTTCAATAGTTTAAGGATGAAAAACAAACTTTTAGTAAAGTTTAAGGACATAAATAAAATATTTTTAATAGTTTATGGACGAAATATGAATTTTTCAATAGTTTAAGGACAAAAAATGAACTTTTTCAAATTTAGTGATGAAAAAAAAAACTTTTGATAAGACCAAAATAGTATTTTACCCTCTATTTTATCTTAATCATCAAATTTCTTTTTATTGTCTGGCTATTTGCAACAAAGAGAAGGGTCGCTATTTGGACAAAGGCAAGTCGTTTATTACTCAAAATTCACAATACAACTTTAATCAACGGCAACCTCTCAAGAAGTCTTGCCGTTTGTCCCTCAAATATTTCCATCTAATAACTCTCTACAATCCACTCTCTATAGCTTTGATTATCGTCCTCTCGGTTTAGGCCCTCTCACAGATTCAAACCTTAGGCTCGCCCAAATCCATCTAGTTCTTAATGAAACTCGCAAGACCCATTTCCAGGATCTTCAGCACCTACACAACGACCCAAAAATCAGAGCGAGTAACTAAGAATTCAATCTCCTTCAATCCCATCAAAGAGCTTCATGCCCACCTCATCAGAACCCACCTTTTCACTGATCCATACTCAGTTTCTGAGGTTATCAAGTCCTATGCATTATATTCACCAACTTTGCCAAAAGCCCACTTCGTTTTCAACCAAATTGAGTGTCCCACGTTGGTAGTTTGGAACCATATGATTCGTGGTTTGTCACAGAGTGAACAACCTAGTAAAGCAATATGTTTTTATAACCGTATGTATCACGAGGGACTTGCTGGGGATAATTTGACCCTTATATTTGTTTTCAAGGCTTGTGCTAGAGTTTCTGATATTGTAAATGGGAAGAAGTTTCATGTTCATGCTTTGAAACTTGGTTTTGAATCCTATCTTTTTGTTTCCAATGCTTTGATTCATATGTATGCTTCTTGTGGTGATTTGGTTCTTGCGAGGAAACTGTTTGATAAAATGGGCGACAGAGATTTGGTTTCTTGGAACTCTTTGATATGTGGGTATTGTCAGTGTAATAGATTTAAGGAGGGTTTGGGTCTTTTTAAAGCAATGCAGGTGGCAAATGTGAAGGCTGATAAAGTGACAATGATGAAAGTTATTTTAGCATGTAGTTATCTGAATGAATGGAAAATCGCAGACTCTATGGTTAAGTATATTGAAGAGAATCATGTTTTGGTTGATGTTTACTTGGGGAACACTATGATAGATATGTATGGACGGCGTGGTCTAGTGGATTTAGCACAGGAAGTATTTGATAGGATGCGTGAAAAGAATATAGTTTCTTGGAATGCCCTGATAATGGGGTATGCGAAAGTGGGAAACTTAGTTGCTGCACAAAAAATTTTTGATGAGATGCCTAAAAGGGATGTGATCTCTTGGACTTCTATGATCACAGGTTACTCTCAAACTAACCAGTTTGCTGATGCAGTGAGACTTTTTAAAGGAATGATGACGGCAAAGGTGAAACCGGATGAAATAACGGTAGCTAGCGTGCTTTCTGCCTGTGCCCATTTAGGATCACTTGATGTTGGGGAGGCGGTTCATGACTATATCCGTAAGCATGGTGTAAAAGCAGATGTTTACGTAGGAAACTCTTTGATAGATATGTATTGCAAATGTGGGGTGGTTGAGAAGGCTCTAGAAGTGTTCCAAGAAATGAAAAAGAAGGACTCCATCTCATGGACTTCAGTGATTTCTGGTCTTGCTGTGAATGGTTTCGCAGATTCGGCACTTGAGATTTTCTCACAAATGTTAAGAGATGGTGTTCAACCAACTCATGGAGCCTTTGTTGGGGTTTTACTAGCTTGTGCTCATGCTGGATTAGTAGATAAAGGGTTGGAATATTTTGAAAGTATGGACAAAGTCCACAGACTCACTCCAGAAATGAAGCATTACGGGTGCGTTGTGGACCTATTGAGCCGCTCTGGCAATCTGGACAAGGCATATGATTTTATAAATAAAATGCCTATGGTTCCAGATGTTGTGGTATGGAGGATATTGTTAAGTGCTTGTAACCTTCATGGACATCTGGTCTTGGCAGAGATTGCAAGAAACAAGCTTCTGGAAATGGATCCTAGTAACAGTGGGAATTATGTTCTCTCCGCAAATGCTTATGCCAGTTCAGATAGATGGGATGATGTTATTAAAATGAGAGAGTTGATGGTAGAAAGCAATGTCCAGAAGCCATTTGGTTGTAGTTCCATCGAAGTAAATGGTACAAAATTGTCCATCTCCCAGGACCTGTGCCTTATTCAATCTTAAATGAGGAACCATCATGTATGGCATCTCAAACTATGAACCTCACCAGAACATTTCATTTAGTGTATTGGTAGTGTTAGTAAAACCAAATGAGTATTAACCATAGCACTAAATATCTGGAGGTCGGGACCTTACCCACAAATCAACCTGTTTGCCGCTGGGACCAAGATGTTTTTTGTTTTATCAAACTGTCAGCTGTGTTGGTGCTGGAAATTATTTTGGATAGGGAACCAGCGGCCTATGGGATTTTGGATTCTTTTGGGGGGACAAATTCTGATGGATGTGCCCTGCACAGACTTAAGTCTGGCTGTGGATCCTCAACAAAAAAGTCAAGGTGAGAAGGGTCAATAAAATTCCTGACAAAGTATGCTAGGGTGGTAAATATTTGGGGACAGAATTCAACCTTGGTAAGCTATGGAAAAAGGTGGTGATAACAGGAACTAAGCTAGGTATCACTGTGGATTGGGCATTTAGAGTTGAAGTCCTTTGCATGCTCGTTACCTTATGGAGCATCTCCAAAATACAGTTTCCAAGATAATCATAATCAAATGTAGATTTTATGCCAGGGTGGGGCGTAGTTGGGGAAATATGAGGCACAGGTACATTGATTTGGGAGGTCTTGCTTCTCCAAAAAACATATTTCTACTGTAGATCATTTTAGCAGCTCTAGAGGTAGCTGCTTATTTGAGTTTGTTAGACTGCAGTTAGGACAAACTATATAGAAGCTCCAGCGATGGCTCCTAATAGAGGCATTAGACTGCAGTTAAGACAATGTATCGAGCTGTTGTTGGTTGGTTGCTTCAAACAGATTAGTCATTTCATGTAAATAGTTCAGGGTTGAGTTCCTTGTTTCCTGAGAATATTGAGGAAGAGTTCTCTGTTTGGTTGGTGAGAAGACCAAGCAAAAGAAGAACTTTGAAAGAAATAGAGAATTCTTCGTTGCATTTGTACTATAGCTGGAGAAATGGATTGCTCCTTTGAGGTTCTGCCTGCTTACTATACATTAGCAATAAATACCTTTCTAGTAAAATTTTACAATTTCTTTTTCTCTTCTAGATATGCTTGAGCATTGTAATTTGAGAGTTTGATTGTACCCCTCACCGCGTACATCCCCAGTGTACTTGGATTTGTTTTATTTCAATAAAAATTTTAGTTACTTATCTTCTTTTTTTTTAACAATTTCTGGACACCACTCCAGAATATACTTGTTGCTTGTAATAGGTTTCCTGATATGAGCCAAGTTGCAAAGTACTAATTTTTTTGGTCTATTGTATCTTGAATACTATATTACCGAGTCTTCATTATTTTGCAATGACTTCCTTTTGCCATACAGCTGATATGCTATTCTTCTTAGCTAATTCAACATGAATCATACCAAAGAAAGAAGCAAGAAGTCAGCTCACACAGAATCTTAGATGCATCACAGATTCACAAGACCTGCGACAGTGCATCTACAGATTAAACATGACCTTAATAGCACTACGTCCACTGGCACTGGTTTCAAATGCATCTTCTATCCCCTTTTGTGAGAATCCAAACCTGTGAGTTATCAAGGGCTTAACATCGATCTTGCCTGTCTTTAAAAGCTCAATGCAGAGTGGCCATGTATTCCTATATCGGAATACTCCAATCACATCGACCTCCCTAACACCAGGAAAAAAAATCATTAAATATATGAAGTTAAAGTTTAAAGCGAGGAAAACTATAAAATTAGTCTCTACCTGTTTTCACACACACAGAAATGCAGAATAAAGCAAAAGAATTAGGGGTTGGGGTTGTACCATTGTAAAATTGCAAAATTGCAAAAAGGATTATTGGGGAAACCAAGTGACTCAAAAGCTAAATTTGTAACAAAAATTTCTGCAAATTCATCTGCTCATTCTAACTGGCCTCTGTCAAGGAACTGGGAAACACCAACCTCAATAATCTGCTAGTAGATTATTATGCCTTATCATGGTACCAATAATTTCATCACATTGCTATGCATTGTCATCCAATAGTGTGATCATATATTATATCTAGATCTATTTCTGTCAAATCATCAAGGGAATTATTTTATTTGTTCCACAGGGTTCAAGAGGAAATCCAAGAAAGGAAATGGGCATGAGTTTTAAAGTTCTCGGATCTCTGTACATAAGTGCAGTAGTGTTCAGCTTTCAAATTGGAGCTTAAAGATTGTTTGGTTAGTAGGGGAATGAAGGCTAAGGGGAAAAAATCATCTGTTTCCTTGATAAAGTTTAAGATCAGGTACCTGACAGCTGCTGAGGTAAGAGGAACTGTCGTCTCACTCTGAGCCAATCCAATAAGGCAAACTTTTCCACCTGAACGAGTGGCATTCAAAGCTGTTGACATGGTTTTGTTCAAACCAACACAATCAAAGCTGACATCAATGCCAGAGCCCATAGCACTTTGTATTTTTACCACTTCTTCGCCTACATCCTGTCCAAATATCACTCAAATCATTTACAAGTATGAATAACTTGGAAGACAGATAACTGTTGGCAAATTGTTTATAATTTAACGAGAAAGTTCAACTGACTTGGGGGGAGGGGGGGGGGGGGGGGGGGGGTGGAGGGGGGGGTGGAAGAAAGAAGGAAAAAGGAACCTGAATGTTTGTTGAAACTTGAATGGTCTCATCTGCACCAAGATTCTTTGCAATAGATAAACGGCAATCATCAACATCAACAATGACAATTCTAGGTGCTCCAAAAGCACGAGCAGCTAACAAGACAACAAGGCCTATTGGTCCTGCTCCCACAATCAATACATTTTTCTCAGGACTGATATTTGCACGACGACAGGCATGAACACCAACACTGAGGGGTTCACACATTGCTCCTTCCTCCAAGCTGACATTGTCTGGTAGTTTAAAACATAGATATTCTGGATGCACCACCTGCAAGAAAATAGCACAGTGTTCTTGCATTTAGAACATAAAAATTATGAATATTTATTTAACATTTCCTTGAATCAAAGGTATAAAATTAGATGCTAATGCTAAAATCGATGTCTCATGACAGGCTATATTGGGTTGCAAAACAAATAGGGAATCTAACGCAGGGAACAATAAGTGCTGTTTAGTCAACCATATATTTGGTTCACATTTCCAGCATAGACTTGGGGGGAGGGGGAATAAAATCTTAGAAAATTACTATCAAAGAATGCCTCCTAGCTGCACATAATGTATCACATTGCCAAGATGTTCTTGTAAATTGAAGTCCTGTTTAGATGCACTCGTGTAGCCTTATTTTTCCATCATAATGATAGTGAAGATAAATTGTTGTCAAACTCTGCATCACTCAATAATACTTCATTCACGTAGATTATATAATATTCATTTATGAAGTTTGGTTTGAAGAGATGCAATTGTTGGATACCTTATTGGCCAGAGAGCCATTAGTTGGGGGAGAACCAAAAAACTTCATCTCAGGGCAAAGATTGTAGCGACCATCTTTGCAGAGATTGCATCGCCGGCAACTGATTCCAGGCTCTAATGCTACACGGTCTCCCACTGCTAGTGTCTTCACTTGGCTTCCAACTTCCTCTATGATCCCAGCACACTCATGCCCTATAACCATGGGCTTCTTGACAACAAAATTTGCACATCTCATATTCTGGTAACAAACATATCAAATATCAAATCAGATATTGGTAGGTCACATAAACCTCCAAAAACAAAACAAAAAACAGATAATACTAAAATTAAGCATTCGCTCTCTCCCTCTCTAAGAAAAGATTAATATATTTTATTGAAGAATTAATATAAACAAGGTGTCAGGGTAACATTTTACCTTGAAGTGGTGAACATCACTTCCACAAATACCAAGCGCCTTTATCTGAACTTTAACATCATGGGGGCCTAAATTTACAGAAAATTGCTCAATGTGAACAACTGTCTCAAAAATTGTACATCATCAAGATATTTACAATTTTAAAAGATATTAGCCTGGTTAAAACTTAAAAATCATACCCGTCAGCTCATACTAATGCATTATATAGTGGACTAAAGGGCATAATAAATGTGAGTGAAATTTTAATTTTTTGTAATAGTCAAATCCTGTAAACAATACTTAGTTGCTTGGCATGTAAAACAGGGTCAAAGGGGTTTGCGGTGTTTCCAGGCTGAGCAATGCTACCAGCACAGAATATGTTGAGCCCATGCTCAATTATCCGGGTTCAAGTTATCTTTGCACAAGACATTAGGCTGGGCTGGCTGCATATATGATTAAATGATATGTTGGGTCTTCTGGTCTACCTTCAATGATCCGCATTTGTGTGCTCTTATATCCCGATGCATGAATTTCATATATTTCATGAACATAAGTGGTTTGGCATGCGTGTAGAAACACACGCTAACCCTGAACATGGTCAAAAGAATAAGAAATTTTGTAGCTTCATGATCTTTAACATGCATAGCGCAGTGTTTTGAAACACAAGTGAGAGAAAGACATGACCTGGACAAAGAAACATCACACACGAGGGAAAGAGAATTTTACCTAGAGGAGGGAGATGATAAGGTTCAATTTTAAGAGTTTTGATACCAACAAGCCAAGCAGCCATGTTCTCTTCTCCATCTTTGTATTCCTTGCCTTCAACAGCACCCCCTGACATCTCTCTCTCTCTCTCTCTCTCTCTCTCTCTCTCTCTTATCTTGTCTTGTATCTATACTATTATTTTTGAAGGGCTTCCTTGGTCCGATTTCTCATTTTTTAGATCAAAAATATTTCAGCACTCTTATATTTAAGTAGAGACAAAATTAATGGACAATTCGGCAAAAATACAACTCTAACTCTCACTAAAACATTGCCTAAAAAATAGGAATGTTCTGTTGTTAATTTCCAAATTGTTTTTTTATACTATTATTTAAGGGGTTTCCCTTATTTAAATTCCTCATTTTTTTAGTTAAAAAATACCCCTACACCCCTATGTTTAAGTAGAGGCAAAACTAATGAAAAATTCAACAAAAATGCAACTCTAACTCCCACTAAAACATTGCCTAAAAAATAGGACCGCTCGACTATTAATTTCCAAATTGTTTTACCCACTTATAAATTAGATTTTCAAAAAAAAATTATATATAAAAAATAAAAACACAAACTTTTTTTTTTTTTTTTTGGCTAAAAGAAAGCTTCTATACTATTATTTAAGGGGCTTCCCCTGTTTAGATTCCTCATTTTGTAGTTCAAAAATGCCTCTACAACCCTATGTTTAAGTAGAGACAAAACTAAAGGACAATCTAGTAAAAATGCAACTCTAATTCTCACTAAAACATTACTTAAAAAATAGGACCACTCTCCTATTAATTTTCAAATTGATTTATTCACTTATAAATTAGATTTTTAAAATAAAAATTATATATATATATATATAAAATAATTAAATACAGTTTTTTTTTCTACAAAATAGGACCACTAAAAAAAAAAGTCTCATTGCACGCGAGAAGCGCGTGTGATGAGGCTAGTGAGAAGTTATTTGATATCAAATAATATCATAACAGTGGTATCAAAATTTAAGAAGTGTGAGACACATCAACAAAAAATAACAAATAAAAGACACATGTATGGATAGTTATTTTTATACACGTCTCTCATTTATTGGATTTTGATATGACTGACATATAGTATCATTTGATATAAAATACATTTTATATCAAAAAATACATTTTAGAATAGGAATGACACCATACCACGTTTTGTTACTGTGTCATGATTCATGATTCATGAGCCTCACCTACCCTTTTGGATTTGGCGATATATCCTCTCCAATTAAACCTTTGGAATCAGGTTCTACTCTCCAATGATCGATTGCAGTCATGAATGGTCAAGTATGGTTAATCCTAGATATTGGCATGATATAGTGTATGAGCAACTTTCTCCAACTTTACCCTCAAAGTGGTGATAAATCTAGGACTTAACCAAGTCATTAACAAATAGTTCGAGATTTGGAGAGAAGTGAAGCTTAAACTAAAAAGTATTATATATGTTCATTTATTTAGCAATTTAGGCCAAATTTGCTTTTGAGACTTGATTTATAAGCAAGTCCAAGCTCAAAGCACAATATCAAAGCTTGTTCATTTGGTGCTGAAAACTCATGGAGTGTACTCATATCATATGTACTCACTCACCTAACAATGTTGTAATGACTAATCATGTGCGGCCACTAATATGAGCCAACATATTTTTTACCTCAAATGGTCCCCACAATTGCACAATTATACCAGATGTGCCAATTACAAATTGATTTGCCGTTTTGCTCATAGTCTTGAATATATGGTCCTCCGTCTTCAAGTTTGGTTTATCGTAGTAAAATCAAGACCAGCTTCATTGGATGTGAACTTGATTCTAACATAGATGTGCCTGTATTAGTAACTGAGACATTGTCAATCAATGGTGGTTGTTAATGCAAATTATTCTGCACATAGGCAAATTACTAATTAGCCTTGGAACTAGGAATTTTTCATTAACATCAAGCTTGGTTTGGTTTGAGATAGCAAAAATCATAAAAAAAATTTAGTTCAGGTCTCATCCATAGAACATTAATTTAGGTCCCCCAGCTTCACACGTGAAGGTAATTTACAGTGCCAAACCCAAACATACCCAAAAGGCCAAAAAGGGTGCTTGGTTTGGTTTGAGATGGCAAAAATCATAGAAATATTTAGTATAGATCTCATCCATGGAACATTAATTTAGGTCTCCCATGTTCATGTAGCGTTATATCCTATACCCGGCATATATGCTGGGTACCTCACAAAGAGGTGGGCCTCACAAAATTCAGGTTCACAAGTGAAGGTAATTTTTACAATTCCAAACCCAGACATACCCAAAAGGACAAAAAGGGTTTTAAAAAAGGATGATTACACATCATTATTGGCTTTAAAATAAAATTTTTGCAACTTGCCGACGAGGAATATCTTATCTAGTATCAATCCTACAAAATTATTTGGAAAACAGTTGAAAATTAAAATTCCTTTTATTTTCTTTTGTTTTTTACTCTTTTAGTTAAAAAAAAAAAATTAGAAAACTATAGGAGAAGTTAAAAGCTAATTGCAAACAGTCAGAACTCACATCAAATGGTCACCAAATCTATCTCATAAATATTCCTGATGTGCATTATTGTTTTATAAATGTGGCAGTGAATACCATAGAGGGAGAATCATGTAATCTGATCATCTCAAAGGCTTTTATTAATGGGTGTAAAAGTATGTTCGATAAGAAAGAATCTAACTAACCTACTATATTAGAAAGTAACAAAAATTAATAAACGAATACTCTTTTAATTAAAATATTTCCTAAAAAAAAGCCTGTTTGTTACAATAAAAATACTGAACTTATCCAATGCACTGTAACACTCGTTAATCAGACCATAGAAATAGGGAGCCTTATCATGATTAGATACATTAACGCCCATAGTTTTATTTATAGCCCAAAAGATGACCATTTGGCATAAAAACAAGTGGGTTATCTACAACATCTGAGTCATCATCTGGACGACCACCTTCTTTAGCGTCGTGTTCTTATAAACACAGAAAGAGCCATCTACACCTCTCTGTCCAGATATTTTCTCTATCAGACTCAGTGTGTGTGTGTGTGTGTGTGAGAGAGAGAGAGAGAGAGCAAATGGGTAAGGGAGGAATGTCACATGGGAGTGCAGGAGAAGCCAAAGATGGTGAAGAAGAGAACATGGCTGCTTGGCTTCTTGGTATCAACACCCTCAAGATTCAGCCTTTCAAGCTTCCTCCTCTTGGTATATCACTTTTTTTAATTAATCAAACTTTTATATTTTTTGAGTCAGTTTAATCAGTGTGATTAAAGTTATGCAGCTCTTCACTTTTTTTTTTTTTTTTGAAGTATTTATTTCTTTGATCAATTTATGGATAACCCTTTTGCTTGATTCTTTCTGAGCTGGGTATTACTATGTTTTTTTTTTTTTTTTTTTGAGGATTTTAGGACCACATGATGTTAAAATTAGGGTGAAAGCTGTTGGTATCTGTGGCAGTGATGTTCACTACCTCAAGGTAAACACAATTCAGTTAGCTTTATCTTTTTTATCTGTATTAATTTATAATATTTTAATTGAGTTGTGATTAGTTGGATTAGCATCTGCTGGGTTGCTGAGAAAAATAAAATAATAAGGAAAAGATAAGACTTCATTGTTGAAATTTGAATCTTAGTACACCTTTTTCACTTAGTTGTTTCTTCTTCTTCTTTTTTTTCTTTTTTATTATAGACGAAAACATAAAATAACATTAGTGGAATAGTCCGTCTACGTGCACACTCAATCTCACAACATGCCTGAGTGCCCACGTATGATTGGATTACACTTGGTGAAAAAATGGATTTGGTGCGCCAATCATAGGTTGACACATAAGTTTGTTGTGGGTTTGGGTGTGCCGCTAGAGTTTTCCTTAGTGAAAATAGTAAAAAAGGACATGTCAATTAAGGTAGTGAAAAAAAGTAGGACTTTGGATAGGGTAGAATGAGAAAAAAAAATTATGTGACCAACCCTGATTAGTCTATCAACAATCCATAGCCAACTCCAAAGTTTTGGCACGAATGATAGGTTGTTATTTTTGCATTGCACATGACCGTTTCTTCCATTTTCTTACCAACCAAATGCAATAATGTTAAGAAAAAATAGTTTGACTTGGAGAAGATATAACAAAAGGATTGAGTGTCTAATGCCCCATTTTGAATGTTCCATGTATTTTCAGACCTTGAGATGTGCAGATTTTATAGTTAAAGAACCCATGGTAATTGGGCATGAATGTGCTGGGATCATAGAGGAAGTTGGGAGTGAGGTGAAGAAGCTGGTGCCTGGTGACCGCGTGGCATTGGAGCCAGGGATCAGTTGCTGGCGATGCAACCTTTGCAAGGAAGGTCGGTACAATCTGTGCCCGGAGATGAAGTTTTTCGCCACTCCACCCGTCCATGGTTCTCTTGCAAATCAGGTCAAAATTTGCTGCATTTCAAAACAATGCATTGCTAAAATCTAAATATAGAAATATATTGGACTATTATTTTTAACATGCTCTTGCCCCAGCACAACACAAATCACATTTTACGCCTATTATTATTCCATATCTGGTCATTTGTAAAAGCACACTGGTTACTTCAATTTTAAGTTACATAACCTTGTTTCCTTTCATGCAAAGTTGATAAAACAGCTCAAATAGAAATTCATGATCATGGACCTTCATTTGTGATTTTACCTTCCACACTTAATCATAATACTCTATTCAACATATATAAGTGGTGTATCACATGTTCCTAGTAGCAGGGGGCATGTGTAGTATTGAATGTGATGAAATAAATTTGTAGTGCAGCTACAGGCTTTGTCTGAGATGCATCTTTCTATTCACAGGTGGTTCATCCTGCAGACCTATGCTTTAAACTGCCAGACAATGTCAACCTGGAGGAAGGGGCTATGTGTGAACCCTTAAGTGTTGGTGTTCATGCTTGCCGACGAGCATATATTGGTCCTGAAACAAATGTTTTGGTCATGGGAGCTGGACCCATAGGGCTTGTTACAATGCTAGCAGCTCGTGCTTTTGGGGCACCCAGAATTGTTATCGTGGATGTGGATGATCACCGTTTATCTGTGGCAAAAGAGCTTGGTGCTGATGAGATTGTTAAAGTTTCACCAAATATTCAGGTTTTCATTATTCTATTTTATACAATTTTGTACAAGTTAATTTTATGCAGTGTGCATCAGATCCATCTCCCACTCCCAAGTCCCACTCCCTTTCAAAAGGAAAACAACATGACGATATCTTCATCTTGTAAAATTGCTCAATTTTCATTACTGTTTTCAAGTTTTATTGTGCAATATAGGAAAGGACCATATCCTGTCAATCTGACCTCCTTAGTCAATCTCAGTTCTTTGATTAAAGTTACAAAATAAGTTTTTGACAATTATTTTCACTCCTTCTCAGCCTCTAACTCACACAAATAAAAATATTGTTATTGCTTCTAACATGAAAAGAAGGATGGCTCTGTTAGTTAGATCAAACTTTCAATCAAGCTTTTTTTTTTCCCTAATGATTTTAAAATTTTAACCTTTTTCTTTTATTCTCAAAATTGATCCTTATTCATATTCTTTTTTTGTTGAAAGAGGGATAAAAGAAATTAAAACAAATAATGTACAGCTTCTTCAGTTTTATAATAAATCCATCTTGTATCAGTTTTTATCTGCTCTTATAAAGCTTTGGTTCATTGTTCTTCCTTTAGTATGGATAACGTTGAGGATCCATGTCTCTTCTAGTGGTTGTTGCTAGAAGTCTCCGTTGCTATTTTTAACTTCACTATTTTACAGGATGTTGCTGAAGAAGTATCACAGATACATAAAGCTATGGAAGCTGGAGTCGATGTGAGTTTTGATTGTGCAGGCTTCAACAAAACCATGTCAACAGCACTGAGTGCCACTCGTGCAGGTGGAAAAGTTTGCCTTGTGGGAATGGGTCATAGTGAGATGACTGTCCCACTCACTCCAGCTGCTGCGAGGTATTTGATTTAATCATGAACAACCATTTTTGTGTTGAGAAATTATTCAGAGTTTACCAATAATTAAGGTCTTTTGAATAATTTGTGTGAAAATTGGAGCCTCATAGTACAAATTGGAAAGTTTGCAAGATATTTGAAATAGTGATGGAAATTTTGGTATTAGTTCTGGTTGGAGTATAAGAATTGGATGTAATGGAAAAGGGAAAGGACAGATATTTGCATTTAAATTATTATTTGGAAGAATTGATAAGTCTGTCAATCATTTGAGTAGTAGTCACTACTCACTATAAATATGCATAATTTTTTAAACAGTGTTCAATAAGAATGTCAGCTAGGAGTTAGGATGTCTCGAGAATTTGGAGAAAGTTTTGAAAGTGAAATTTGTATCATATAATTTTATGAATTTGTAAAGCTGAGTTTACTTTTTCACTCTTTGATTTTTTGGTAACTAACAGCTATGATTTTCTATTTCTTATAGGGAGGTTGATGTGGTTGGCATCTTCCGTTATAAGAACACATGGCCACTATGCCTTGAGTTTATAAGTAGTGGTAAGATCGACGTGAAGCCCCTTATAACCCACAGGTTTGGGTTCTCTCAGAAGGAGGTGGAAGAAGCCTTTGAAACTAGTGCTGGTGGTGGTAATGCAATTAAGGTCATGTTTAATCTATGAAGTCTGCCATCGCCTATGGGATTATGGGACCGGCGCATGAACATAGAACTCAGTTTACTTGTTATAATTAAAAGAGGAAGAAAGAGAAAATACTAGCTTATGAATATAAATAATTATCTCAGCTATTGGCTTGTATAAAAACTTGTTCTTGCAGTAATAAAGTTCAGATATTAATACTAAGCTTATGAATATTTATTTTCCTCTTGCTTTCAAATTTTTTTGTATTTTGACAGAGGTATTTTAGCATTCATTTAGTAGAAGATAGTTAAATTCTTCTATTTTCACCATTATGATTGTAAACCTACACCTTGTGCTGATGAATAGGTTTCTTCAACAGATGAGGGCTGATAGAAATGGGATAAGTGAAATGTAAGGATAAGAATGAAGCTTGACAAAGCCTGATAATCTATGGGATTGAAGAGAGATTTTCAATTTCTCGAGTCCACATGTACTCTTGTTTTCTTAGTGCTTTAAGAGATTGCAAAAAAAGTATCAACTTTAAGAGATTGCAAAAAAAGTATCTCTCAAGTTGATCAGTCCCTGATAATATTGAATGAAGAAACTCTGTTCCAAACCCTGTAGAAGTGGGAATTGTGTGCACTGTTTACAAAGGTTTAGGTCTGACTCAGGTATATCCAAGTTTGGTTGGTGCAAACAGTTGCTTTGAGTTGGGTCGTTGAAACCTGAGTTGATGAGATCTGTGTCCCTAAAGATATGAACCTAAAATATGTTCCCTCTAGGCTCAAGCATGTAGAGGGCCAAGGCCACAATGTGGTGTCTTAGTCGTAGGATGGCTTTTTGCTGACCATAGAAACTGGGAAACCAAGTTCTGTCAGTTCCTCTTAAAATCTTTGAATACCATACTGGACATCCGCACTTAAGCCATTAAGCTTAACACTGACTAATGTGGCACGAAATGCAAGCAATATTTTTAAGGACAAAGTTTAGTTACAAAATTAGTTGTTACCTAAGCCTATAACCTTACTTATTATCATTAACATTACTATATATTTCAAAAATCTAACCATTGGATTGTATGTTTATACATAATTTTAAAGTACAAAAGCTTGAAATTTAAATAATTTATTGATGACATGGTTATTGATAAATGTTTGTATTTAATATTTTTCTTGCATCTCTACTTTAGGTTGATGAATGTTTGTATTATTTGAAACTCTACTTTGCGTTGACGTGATTAAGTTTTGTGTTTTAAGTTGTTATCTTTTTTATTCTCTTTGATTTCATAAATGTTATCATATTGCATTATAAAGATAGCATATAAGAATATTGCGGTAGAATAAAGTTTGGTCTATGCCAAACCTAGGCCAAGAACCATCAAACATAGGCCCGTCCCACCAACAGAAGGCCAGAGCTGAATTACTTAGGCTGTTGCATTCTCTATAGTATCCGAGCAAACCACATCAGTCCAAGGAAGGGAAGTAATGCCCTGAGGGAGTCTGCCAACTGAGCACAAGATTCGACATCAGACACAAGTTACTAGGAAATCATTTCAATAGTGGAACAATTGGTCTCACTCCCTAATACAAGATTAGACACGCTGGAATAGTAACTTAGACCTAAAGGGCCACCCAGACTCTGCAAGTGGAGGGACCCACACGCATACAAAATATTCTCTCATCATGACTGGTCCACTAATATAAGGGTATAAAAATAGAGGAGAAGGCCAAGGTAAGGAGTTGGAACATTTTTTTTATGGGAGAAAAAACATGAGAGAAAGAAAGGAATCATCATCTAATACTTGGGAAAGGTGATCCAGCTCAAGACACCTTGGCTGTCTGAAATCTTCCTCGAGCAGTAAATTTTTAGTAACGAACCACTTCACAACCGTTCATCTTCATCATCCACCATCCCAAACTTCTCTTGGGATCTCTCATTTTGGGCTATACCCAATGCAACATACAAATTAATTGGGGGTCCAAGCCCAACAATCTTTATTTCACTGTGAGTTGTACCACCACAAATATAATGTTGTTTTATTACATAACATGACTTGGATAATTTTTTTTTTTTTCACTTTTTTTCTTCTCATATTATTTTCTATAAAATTCTTATTATTCTCTCTCACATTCTCTCTTGAAAAAGTGGTTATTCTCATTCTCTTGATTTTTTATTATTTCTTGCAACTCTACTTTATATTGATGAATCATTGTAATTTTTTAAAACTCTATTTTGGGTTCATACGTTTTTGATATTGTATTTTTTAGTTCCCCATCACAAGTACTCTCTCTCTCTCTCTCTCTCTCTCTCTCTCTCTCTCTCTCTCTCTCTCTCTCTCTCTCTCTCTCTCCAATAAAATTTAGAGAATAAACTATGCATATTCAGTGTAAGTTTGATATGAGTTTTGAGGCTCAACAAAAATATAGCAACAATAAATGCTATGTTTAAGATTTTAGATATTATGAGTTTGAGATTTATTTTATTTTTTAATAAATTTAGATTTAAATTAGGTGCTTTCAACCCAAACATGTTTTTTCCTATTACGTAAGTGCACAAAAATAAATCGAAGTGGACCAACATAAATTGAATGATTTCAATGGACCGAATTGGATCAAATGGAAAAAAGTGGACCAGATGGAGAGAATACGACCAAATAGGAACAAGTTGAACCGAATAGGACTGAAGTGGACAAAATGGACTGAACGGGACCAAATTGAATCAAATAGGACTGAAGTGGACGGACTGGACTGAAGCAATGTGGACTGAATAACACATAATGGACCGAATAGAACTAAAGTGAACAAAATGGACCGAATAAGACCAAATAGGCGGTATAGGACTGAAGTGGATCAAAGTGAACAGATTGGACAGAATAGGACGAAATAGAACCAAAGTACACATAATAGACCGAATAGGACCAAAGTAGATAGAATTGACCGAAGAGGGCAGAATAGGACCAATGTGGATCGAATAGAGCCAATGTGGACTGAATGGACTGAATTAGACCGAATTAGACAGAATAAGGGCCAATGTGAAATGAATGGACCGAATTAAACCGAAGTTGATTGAATAAGACCGAATGGGCCGAATTGGACCGAAGATGACAAAATGGACCAAATAGAACCAATATGAACTGAATAAGACTTTTGAATATTTATCTTTTTTATTGCATTTTTAGGGCTCATATATCTAATTTCTAATGTCTATTTTAGTTTTCTTTTTTTTGTATTTTTTTAACTCAAAACTAAAGAGTTTAGCCTAAATTTAATAAAATTTCATACTTTTTAACTCAAATATGAAGAGGAAAAAAAGAAAGATATTTTTGAGCTAAACATGAAAAGAAAACCTACAAAAATAATCAATTTAAGGCCCAATTAGTCTAACATGGACTAAAGGAGGACCAAAATTGACTGAGTGGACCAAAATAGACCTAATTGGACCAAATAGAAATTGTTTAATTTTTAGGAAAAATAAATTATCTTCAAATAATTTTAGAGAAAAAATTATACATTATATTACAATACAAAATAATAATTTATTCATATATATCACGCAAGTCTGCAACTAGTTTTGAAAACAAAACTTAACGAAACACACGACTACATTAGAATTATATCAAACAAGGCAAGACACGGGTACAGCAATTTCCTGACAAGTTTACAATCTATAAAGCAATGATTTAGGATTTGGGAAATGGAAAATGCTTGTAGAAAAATATTAATACAATATCAAAGTCAGGTCATATCATGCGGTGGTGAATTGCTATTAACATCGTCATCTTGTATGTTTTGGCCTAAGATAGCAATGTCATCACCTATTACAACATCCTAAACGAAGAATCCTTCAAAAAATTCCAAACAGTGACCAGAACCTCCCAGAATAATACTGTACCACTTTAAATTCTATGTATTTTGCCTGTATCCAAGTCAAACCCACAATGCACAACTCATCACGCACCCAACATACTATGCTCTGAAGTCTGAAGTCTGCAAAACCATCCCTGAAGGACACGTGCATTCAGAAGAACCCAAAAAGGGTGGGGGGGAAAAGTCACTGTATTCGAACTATCAACAAAACAAAAGGTGTATACATGATCAAGTACAGAACACACGATGAGATTTCAGTCTCAATGCACATTTTAACATTTTCTTGCAGCAAGCAATACGAATATTTGCTCAAATTTCATCATGATTTTGTCAAATGTTACAGCCTTGATAGGGGCCAAAATGCCCTTTATAATTATGGCACACAGCAAGGAGACAACAGCTTTGGTGCTGAGAAACAGAGAACACATACAACGGTACTACCACTATAAACTAAACCCGAAAACTAGCTTTCTCAACTTATGATTCCTTCTGTAAACTCAAATTACAAAGGGACCCAAAAAAGAAAAGTGAACTCAACTAATCAATATAATCAACAGAAAAATGCAGAGGGCAATATAATTGATGCCACTCATCGAGTTGTAGCAGTTGATTCGGCCAACCACCGCCACACTTTCACTTGACCTGCTCCATCACCAGTAAAAAACAGGCCTCCGGGACCCATCTGAATTGCTCGAACCTCCTGTTTAGCATAAATTTTACCTCTCTCGGAAAATCTAAAGCAGGATAGACCACCAGAAAACATATACAATGGGTCATTAGGTTCTTGAAAACACAAATAGATGCTAACAAAAATATTAAATAAAATGGAGGACACAAGTCAAAACCAAGAAAATACTCACGATGGCAAATCATAAAGATGGACAGTGTTATCATTGCAAGAGCATAGCAAGATGGGCTTGGATTCTAGATCATGCATCCCACAGAGTGTAAGCAGCCCCTGCAGCAGACAAAATCATAACTTCATTAAACCAACTATACTACAATATAAAAGAAACTCTCTTTCAAGATGTATGCGACATTTAATTACTAAAGCACAACATCTTACTTCAAATACAAAAAAGAAAAAAGAAAAAAAGAATGGCAATAACATATCATTTCAAATAATGCCACCCATATTCACTAATTTCTAAACAAGAATCCACAACCGTTTCCTCATCTCAGATAACTTCCTACTCCAAACACATATAAGTACTAAATAAATTAAAAGAAATCAACAACCAAAAACCAAAACTTTTTTAGGGGGAAAGGGGGTAAGCAAAAATATAAAATGAGAGAAAGTACACTGATTGCTGAAATAAAAAAATTTCCATGTGAAAGACCAACGTCAAATTACTCATGGTTGAATTATATCATGAAATAGAGGTTCCTGGGAATGGTGTTTCATACCATTGGACTGCCCTCAAACATGCACATGCATGCACACACAAAACAATAAAATAAATTACCACAAAAATCGGGACGACCTTCCCACAAATTCTGGTATAAAAGCTCAACAAGTAATTGAGTAGATATGCATCACCTGCAAAGGGCCAAAGACACCCCTAAACAACCTTAAAGATCAAAAGCCTCCACCCCTAAACATAACTAATGCCAACCACATATACCCCCAAACAGAACTAAAAACAATCTTTTTTGGTCCAATTCTAAAACCAATCCTTAGCATCCAAATGCTCCAACGATCCTTTTTACTAAAATAAGCCAAGTAGCCTATTATTTGAAAACCAACTTAAGAAGTATACATGCGCAGAGTAAATATCATGGCTGATCTTTAAGCCTCCAACAGTTTATCAACACCTACAGATCTGAACATGCAAGCCAAGAGGAGACCGCATCATAATCTATAATCCAAATCATCAGATCCTCATTGTATGCGTAGGAATAAACTTATATGCAATCCCATCCAAAAAAATTTTAATTTAAAGCCTTTTCCAGAATCATAAATTTCCAAAAGCCATCATAGTCCAGCACATCACGACTCAGCACTTTGATAGAACTCTAAATTTTCCCCTTGAAACATGGACTGCCTTACTAACAATCCATCGAAGGTTTTCACATACGCAAATTTGACACCAAAAACCCATTTCCAAGTCCTAGACATTACAATTGCCAGTAGATGCTTCCTCAATGACTTCTTTTAATGCATCCAACAGAATCCTTCTGACACTAAACAACAAAGATAATTCTGCTGATAAGAACTCCAGAGAGATCATGATTTATGGAGGAGCAAAGATGGATGGATATACAGCCAAGATATGGCCAATCAGAAAATTATTTTGCTCCACTTGAAAGCAGTTTGGATTTATATTGCACAGACCACACTAAAAATCTCTAATAAGATTACAAAGCAGCTGTGAAGAAATTCACTCTTGACTACTAGAGCCCCCAACTCTTTGAATGCAACTTTTTATGCTGAAATTAGACGCAATGTGAATTAAATAATTCCCAAAAACTGGATGGTTTTGGTTGCCCAAAGAAGAAATGAAAAGAACATAAAAAGGTCTTCTACATTTTAATTTGCCAGCTTATGGGGCACTCATGGTCACAGAGAGTTTCAACAATTCATACAGATTACAACTGAATTAGAAATTTTGAAGTAAAGGTGGCATGGGAGAGATGTGATGGAATCTTGTTTCTTCTAGAAAAAATCACCTCTAGAGGTGAGAAGACAATATACTCAGTAATTGATGCCAAAAACAAACAGCAGAAGTCATTTGATCACACATAAACAAATCTACCTGAAGCAACAGACGACAATACTTCAATGAAATTTCAACAAACATGCAAAACAAACTGCATATTTCTTTTGATCACACTCATACATAACGAATTGACATGTTCCAAGAGAAGTAATCTTTTGCAAAATCATCAGTCAAGGAAAAAGAACAATTTGTTAACGTTTATTATCTCCCATTAATATTCAGCCACACTGAAGCTTGCAATGTACTATTTACTTGGCCCATGTTTGCTATCTCAACTTGGAATGCATTACACAAACTTCTAGGCATGAGAATACATTTGGCCTTTTTGTGCATGTTTGCTAACCCTTTTTTTTTACACAAGAATGCATTCTTTCATTTTTCATTTTTGGAAGCTAAAATGAGAATCCTTAAAACTGAAGGATTCTTGTTTTTGGGTAATTAAAGAGACATTTTATTGAAATAAGACTACTTCATGTACAATGAACACAAAGGAGTCTAAAGAATTACAAAGTAACAGTATTACGTACAGAAATCAGAATTACGGCAACTTTATAAACTCATAATGGAGTTGCTATTAGTGAAACCCCATGCACAAGACCAATCAAATAAAGAGCTTGGGAAAAATTGCTATCAATTGAGTCCTTGTACTTTCCGCATCCTCAAATACGGTGGCCAAGCAACCACCTACATCCCACAAACCCACTCAAATCAAATCTTGAACCCAAAACCCCAATAGGGAGGGTGGAAGAGAGACAGGATGGTTCAGCAATGGCCAAGCTCCCCACAGAGAGAGAGAGAGAGGATAAGAAGCAGGTCATGTCTAAACCAACCAGACGTGTGTGGCCCTCCTTTTCCTTTTAATATTTTTTATAGGTAAAGATATATATATTGCAAAGAGACTACTTCATGTTCCAGGAACATGAAAAAATCTGAAGATTTACAAATGACATAATTATATACAGACAGAGACAGAACTACACTTGGAATGAGGAGGGGGCATCCCCCCCCCCCCCCCAACTTTTTTATTTGTATGCATATAAATAAAAATATTAAAATATGATCCCAAAATTTATATACTTGGCCCCCCTCCCCAAAATAATTAACAAATTCACCCATGAAACCCAAATAGAAAAAATATCTGACCTGCCCTTTTGCCCAGTTGTCCCAGAAACACCAATCAAACAAATCACAAATCTAGATAACAAGAATACCCTTCAAGCAATATAGCAGATCAGTCTCTTCCTTCTCTAATCTGACCTCTCTCTTCTCTGAAATCTCTCCTCAGTCCCCTCTCTCTGCACTCTCTAAGATGTGTTGTGGGAGCTTGTGAGGCAGATCCTCTGCCAATTTTTTATTTTTATGAAGATGAAAGCCACTTTGAATCTGTTTTTTTTATTTTTACAGATCACTACTCTAGTCTATGCTCTCCCCTCTCTTGAATTGCAATAAATGCTATGTTAGTAATTTTTGTTTTGCCAAATGATAAATGTGAGTAACTAATAGTGTGTGAACTTGTGGCTATCGTTTTCATTGAAATAAAATAAAATAAAATAATTCTGTTGTGTTATATTGTGTGAATGGTGAACTTGTGAATGCCTAAATGGATAGAGGGAGTTGTGGCACGTTTTAGCTATAGTGCTAGATGGAGTATATATGTGTCAACTTTTGGTTCAAAGGATAAGTAACTAATGATAAAAGTTGTACTAATCCAAAAAAATAAATTGAAAAAAAAAAGGTGTAAGGTATGTCTAAATAACACATGAAGAGTACTCATTCTACTATTTATTTTGATACTTCATTATTTCCCTATCTTATAATAAATCCATTGTTCCAAAAATTAGTCCCAAACAAAACCAAATAAACATTGATTTTTACATTGGATAAAATCTCATGACTTTACAAGTCAAGAAATTATTTGAATGTTATGCACATGTAAATCAATCCTTATAATTTATATGACTTATATGATTTGTAGATAATTATAAAGTCAACTACAATGTTTGATTTTTTTGAAAGAAAATACAAAAAAATTAGAAGTCATTACTGATATCCTATTTTATGAAAATCATCGAACAACATTTTGAAGAATTGCTATTGATGAATAAATATTAGTTCGTTGCAACATGATCATAGATTATGTCCACAAATATGGGATTAAGATGTTAATGGGCGTTATGAAATTCAACAAACTAATATTAAGCTCCCCCCTCCAAACTTCAAATCCTGATTCCATCCCTGTATACAGAAAGACAACAATGGAAGGAACTCTCAAATGGAGGTGTTATTAGTGAGACTCCATGCACGATACAATCTAATAAAGAGCCTACTATAAACAGAGCTAACAATTAAGTCCCTGTATTTTCTACATCCTCAAACGTATGTTATGTTCCCTTCAAAATGTCCCCATCAAACATAGCAGCACTAAATTCCAAATGTCGGACAAATGCTTACCAACCCAATTCCTCCACAACTTGAACACAGCAGTGAAGTGTAGCAATAGATGATCCACCGACTCCCCACTATAACGACACCCCACAAAACCGACACGTACAACACCACCCTAATATCTTATAACCTCGCTTAAGGAGACTGTCACGCATGAGAATCATCCCCCATGCCGCAATCACAGCCAAAAAAAAAAAAAACAGTGGGTCCTTAAT
This sequence comes from Quercus ilex subsp. ballota, assembly GCA_032727855.1. Classification (NCBI taxonomy): domain Eukaryota; kingdom Viridiplantae; phylum Streptophyta; class Magnoliopsida; order Fagales; family Fagaceae; genus Quercus; species Quercus ilex. The sequence goes on along the minus strand of CM064916.1, from coordinate 15,254,242 downwards.
ATAAACCCAACCTGACCCATATCTCTTACTTAGCCCAATCAGATCCAAATGCATTCTAAACTAATTCATAACCAAACACAATTACATTAAGCATAATTATTTTTTAAGAGAAGTCTTGGCGTAATACCAGTGTAATTTTTTAGAAAGATGTATTATGCTATAATGCATTCTAGTAGGATACACTCCACTGGAATACATTTGGCCAATAGAGTTACCAAACACTACCTCAGTATCCTCTGAATTCCACCATGGACAAAACAGCTTTTATTGAAAACTGATATTATATTTTCTTGAATCTTGCAGATCTCTAAAGCATGCCACCTAGAATGCTAAATGCAGATTAATCTGACAAAGAAGTCATCATTTTCATAATATCAGGTTATGAAAAGACCCTAAAAGTTCAAAATAACATTTAAAAATTTCAGATACAGCACAGGAGTCTTTCAAAATATAATGTGCACGTTATCTCCCTTCAAATGAAAATTGATCTTCCAATAGCGAGGCACCTCCTCCCCTAATAAGTTCTAGGTGGAAGGTGAGGTCATGAGTTCAAGAATGTAGCTTACCAATAGAACATAATCTCTCAAGATAATTTGAACTCGTGACCTCATCACCCTCCACTAACTTCATCTCTGATATAACCAAGATAGTTTGATAATTTCAACAACATACTAAGAAGGAAAGAAGATCAAATGCTCCTTTTATCAATATCAACATCTGAATTCAACTAAATGGATTCACAAGCCCACCAACTTCATTTCTGATATAGCTAACTTATTTAAAAATAAAATTTTAATATGCATGAAAAGGAAAAATAAAATATCACAAACCACATACATGGTCTTCATTGTGAGTGTATGTTACTTCCAAATTCCCACTTTCTGTAGCAACCCACACCTACACAAAACAAAAATGGAACAATATAAAAACTTTGTAGCTCTAGTGCATATTAAAAATCTAGATATATATACATACATATATATTAAATAAAATAAACATTAGAGACATCAACCTTTATTGTTTTGTCTAATGAGCATGATAAAAGAAACTGGTCCCAACAAAGAACAGACATCACAACTGAACTATGCTCCTTTAGTATCTGTACACATTGCAAAGTTTCAAGGTTCCAGACCTGCAAGAAGGCACATATGATTTTTTAAGAAAAGAAAATTCAAAAAGCAGGAAAAATGCATTCCAAATGCAACTACTGTGTGTTCTTTAAAATAAAACTCTGAAAGTACACCACTAAAAAGATTAGATACATAGAATAAAATGATATTGAAACCAACTTACTCTTATAGAACAGTCCATAGAACCAGAATAGAGTCTATTAGCTCCAACTACTAATGAAACAACTCCGAGGGTATGACCTGTAAGTGATGCAGCCGGTTCAAAAGTGTTGGTAACTACATTAAACTTCCATGCCAATATAGACCCATCCTGCACCAAATAAAATCTCCAATAAATACCAGTAAAATATGTCAATTCCACACGCACACCAAAGAAAAAAGGCGCATACACAATCAAACACAAACGGGGACAGAATGTCTACCTAAAGATGCAATGGATTTTCATTACGATTGATTCAAATCAAACTATCAAATCTGAATTTCAACAAAACCAAGGGTCCACATGTACCACATTTTTATTTAAAGTATATACCCCTGATAGCCTGATAGGCACAGTGACCACCTTTAAAATCCTTCAATATCAAATTTCCTCCCTCAATAACATAGTTAAAACAATCTGATGGTTCACACAATGATGCAGTCCTACACATCAACCAATCCACCACTAAAAGTTGTAAAAAAAAAACTCTTACTGAACATTGAGAAAAAAAATCATACTTAACAAAATCGTACTCATAGTCCAAAATATTACCTGTATACCCGCAAAGAGAAAATCATTACCCACAACCATGGCATAAACTTGTCCTACAGGTCCATTAAGACTCAGTTCAGAGTTAGTTAGTGTGTTCCATGCCTGCAATATCATTATCAAAACCCCATTAAGCACGATATTATTCTACTCACTGCTTGGCCAAGAGAGAGAGAGAGAGAGAGAGAGAGAGAGAATATTGTTACACTCACGCTAATAAGTAATAACCTCACAACAGTAACACCTTAATATAACCCCCCCCCCCCCCAAAAAAAAAAATAATAAATAAAAGAAGGAAAGAAAGGAACCGTTACATTGCACTATAAATTTTAAAAACAAAAGCTTGAGGTTGCCTACCTTGACAGCATTTGGGATTCCTACAAAGACCCAATGGCCTTCATTGATCATACAACCTACTTCACCACCAAGTTGAATCACTGCCTTACACTGCAAAGAAATATAGTAAAACCATAACAAATGAACTATGAGAGAGAGAGTTAACTAATCCCAATCAGGGGTAAAATAAACAGTCTATTTTTCAAATTTTATTATACACTGCATCAATTGCACCAGATGACAACGAAAATCATCAGTGCAAAAAGAACAGATCTAAATTTACCACTATTACTCAATTTCGAATTCTCACAACAAATTTATCTTTTTATCATAAGAAGGTGGCCCCGTTTTTCCTAGTTTTCAATGAGTGCAACTTCATATCACTACTTAGTACAAACCAAAAAACTAAAAAGTAGAAATTAACGATCAAATTATAGATTTCCCTTCTCTTCCTATAAATTCCCAGCAACCAAACACAAACTTAATTAAAAAATATATATATATAATCAAACCCCAAATAAAAAAAGCAAATAACAACCTGCCCAGATGTACAATCCCAAACCCTCACTGTCTCGTCTTTACTCCCCGTATAAAGCGAATTGGAATCCGACGGCAACGCGATCCCACTCACAACCTGTTCATCAAAATCCAAAATCAAACTCCAAAAAACAATCAAAAGCACATAAACCATTAAAAAGCACAACCTTTAGATGACCCTCGAGCTGCGCCACCATGGAAAAATTATCACCGGTGCTCCAAGAATGCAAGTATCGGCACTTTTCGCCATAACCACAGTTCCCTTGGATCCAAAAATTACAGACCTTGGAAACCTTCTCGGTGGGCTTATTGTTACGGATCAGAGTTCTATTACCGCCGCCGCCGCCGCCGTGGGCTCGGCCCCAAGTGTTGGAGTAATTGGGCCTGGAGGAGCGTGGACCGGAGAAGGAAGAGGAGGAAGAAGAGTAGTCATCGGAGAATCCACCTCCGCCGCCGCCGCCGCGCTTGGAGGAGCCGTTGGGTGGCGGAGGTAGTTCTCTGTGAAGATACGGACACGGATGGCGGTTGCAATTCCCGGCTCGCCAATGATAACACACTTTCTGGATTTGGCTGCTGTTGTTGTTGTTGTTGTTGCCGTGGTGGTAGTTCTTGGAATTTTCCACAGGCCCACCTAGTCTCTGAAACACTCTCTTGCTTCCGCTATCTACATCCATGGCTACGAAACTCCGATCAACGATCAATCCCAATCCGATTCAAATGTATCAGAAACCCTAAATCTCAGAGAAATATTTTTGGGGGAAAATTGAAATTTGAAATTGACGAAACCCTAGAAAAATTGTTGATCTCTGTGTCTGTGCTGTGTGTGTGTGTGGCGGGGGATTGAGGTTGAAGGAGGTGGGGGAGATAGAAATACGGTAGGACGACGCGTCGACTGTACGGGATGGGGTGTGGAATTACGATAATACCCTCAATCGGAGTTGCAATATATAGTTATTGTTATATATACTAAAAATAAAATTTGGGAAATTGTGATTCTTGATTGTACTCTTGAGTTTGGAGCGCGCTGATGTCGGTTGTACCTTTGCAAGGTTCTGAAGTGGAACTGGAGAGAGTGATGATGAGGTGTTAAACTGATCCCAACAGACCCAACCCCAATGACTTATCCATATATTCGAGGAAAATAAGGGGGAAAGGGTTTTTTTTTTTTTTTTTTTTTAATAATAGATAGGGTTTGATTTTAAAATGTGATGATTATATTTTGAATCTCTCTTCTTCATTTTTTAGTTTGATTTTTTATAGTCAAATTATTTTGTTTACAAATTTTTTTTTTTTTGAGAAGCTATTTTGTTTACAACTAATTAAGAAAATTTGTTATTGAAGATTTCTTTTTCTTTTTCTTTTTTCTTTTTGAATTGTTATTGTTGTTTATTTGAATCATTACCTTTAGATCAATTGTATTTCTTGGTACTATCGATAAAGATATCTAGGTTCGAATTTAAGAAAAAAAAATATTTTAAAAGACAATTAAGATCATTTATATTAGAAAAAAGAATGCCTAACTTAAATAAATGAAAGATGCTAAGTCCACAACATTTTTACAACAAATCATAGGTGGTTAGTTATTATTAATTTAAATTTAAATCTAACACTAAGATTACTTTTTTGCCCCAACAATAACAACCAGTAATAACCTGTCACTTAAAATTTGTTGTAAAAATATTGTAGACATATTATTTCTCTAAATATAATTTATTGAGGGGGAGTACCAATTGTGGTGTGCTTTTGGCAAGCCCAAAAAATAATTCAATTTTTGGACTTTTTGAGCTTGTTTTAGTAAATGGAGTCGTTTAACAATTTTTAAAACAATACTCATAAGACAATATAAAACCTATTAAATGACACATCTCATGAATTTCTCTGGCATTACATGGTCATATTATTCAGGATGTTAAACTTCTAGCTCCTTATTTTTCTTGTATTAATTTCTCTCATGTTCACCGTCAAGGGGACACAGTAGCTCACTCTCTTCCTAGAAAGGCAATTACTTTGCCTAATTTAATTGTCTGAATGGAAAATATATCACCAGACATTTTTTGAGTTGTACAAGCCGATTTGGTTGCTTTGACTTAATGCAATTGATGTCTGTTTTCTCAAAAAAAAAAAAATATATATATATATATATATTGGGAATCGATAATGACACTTTGATTTAAAGTTAATACCAAGAAGTAACATTAATATCATTTGCTGAAAACTGAATTTTTTTTTTTAATAAATGTTAAAACTAATAATGGAACAAGGACCCAACATATGCTTCATTCTCAAGTTGAAAAAAACCACGAATACTTTATTTGGAGTTATGCCAAGAACATTTAAATCATTGGCTGACAAATGATAACCGAAAAAGACTAAAAATATGTTAAAATTAATGTTTCTTCTCACGTAAACAGCATGAACACTGAGTGCTCAAGACATAAGTCACAAAATGTCAAGACAACTTTAGACAAGGAAAAAGGTGATGCGGGGCATGCTAAAAAGTAATTTAACAATTGGCAATGACAAAACTCCCCCATTGCCAAAAGATCATTACTTTTACTCATTAACAATAGGCTACTAGATTTGCATTTTGGCATAACAGTACATATAATCGAAGTTAAACTTGAAGAAATCCTTGTTGTTTTATGTAACACAATCACAGAGTTAAAACCTAGATATAGAGCAAGGTAAGATCTGTTTGTGAAGTAAGAAAGATTGATAGAAAGGAATAGAAAATGAGAGAAAGAGAAAGAACGAGAGAGAGAGAGAGAGAGAGAGAGAGAGATTTGACAAAAGAGAAAATCTGTGTCTTTTGCATAATAATAAAACTGGGAGTACAAGAATATTTATAATACACTAAGCCTATCTAACCACATAACAACCAATCCAAACTATGCGGAATTATAACAAATCTACACCAGAACAATAACTGAATTTGGAGCCAAAACCAACAGCTCCAATCCACAATCAAGACGACATCGTTTCTACCTTCAAAAGCTTAAATAACTATCACATAAAACGGTGTGCTGCGTGTTAAGTGAAACGGTGCGTTTGTGCTTTAACTTTAAGTGAAACGGTGTGTTGCACTTTATGTTGGAAATTCATCTTCAACCTCGTGCCCACTGTGTAATTCAACCATTGTCATCCTCCTATAGTTTCTTTGAATTAGAACTACCACGAACATTAACATCCCCCCTCAAACAACTGGGGGAGGCATCCAACAGGAGTTTGCGACGTTGAAGAAGAAAAGAGGGAGAAGGCAAGGGCTTGGTGAACATGTCAACGAGGTTGTCCTTGCTTGAGACAAAACGCACACATAAATCACGACACAACACCTTTTCACGAACATAGTGATAGTCAACTTCAATGTGTTTCGTGCAAGAATGAAACACAGGATTGGCAAAGAGGGCAATTGCTAAAGCATTATCACACCACAGAACAGGAACATGTGAGAGAAAAATACGCAATTCTTTGAAGAGAATGCACAGCCAAGAGACCTCTGCAGCAATAGTAGCCAAAGCACGATACTCAGCTTCAATGGAAGAGCGAGCAACAGTGGTCCGTTTCTTGGAAGACCAAGAAATAGGAGAAGGACCAAGGAACACAAGAAGACCTGTTGTGGAATGATGATCAAAAGGATCACCAGCCCAATCCACGTCAGAGAAGGCAGTGAGAGTGAGGGGACCTGGAGTAAATGAAATGCCATGAGAAAGAGTACCCCTGATATATCTGAGAACCCTCTTAGCAGCCTTTAAATGCACTGTGGTAGGACTACTCATAAACTGACATAATTGATGCACACTAAAGGCAAGGTCTGGGCATGTGAAGGTTAGGTACTGAAGAGCACCATCCATGCTGCGAAACTCTGAAAGATCAGAAAGGGCAACACCATCCCGAGGAAGCAAGCGTGAGGAAGGGCAGCAAGGAGTCTTGGCGAGCTAGGAGTTCTCCATGTGAAAACGATGAAGGACCTCTGAAGCATACTTAGATTGGGAAAGGGTAAGCCCAAACTGAGTTTTAGAAATCTGAACCCCCAAAAAATAATTGAGATCACCCAAGTCTTTGAGTTCAAACACAGAACTGAGAGTAGCAATCAGAGATGAAACATATTGAGAGTTGTTGCCTGTGATGATGATATCATCCACATAGAGAAGGAGATAGATGATGGTGCTCTTGGATTGGAAGATGAACAATGAGCTATTAGCAAAGGAAGCTTGAAACCCAAGATGAATTAAGGACCTAACAGTGAGGGTTGATTGGAAGCATGAAGACAAAGGAGGTTAGACAACTAGAGAGCATTAGACAGATGTGAAACTGAAGAAGGTGAGGTAGAGTGTGAAGAAGATGTAAGTGTGAGAAATGGAAATTTGGATTCATTAAACAAAACATGCCTAGAAACATAGAGATTATGAATTGAAAGATCAAGACAAAGATACCCCTTTGATCTGGGAGAGTAGCCTAGAAACAAACACTCTTTGGTTCTAAGATCAAGCTTATGAGAGGTGTAAGGTCTAAGGAGAGGATAACAAGCACAACCAAATACTTTTAGCTGAGACAGATCTGGTGAGGAAGAGTATAACCTGGACCAAGGTGATGCAAAACCAAGAACAGAAGTTGGAAGTAAGTTGACCAAGAAAACAGTGGTAAGAATGGCATAAGACCAGTAAGCAGTGGGCATTGAAGCTTGAGACAAAAGAGTAATGATTGTCTCAAAAAGGTGCCTATGCTTCCTCTCAACAAGACCATTTTGTTGTGGTGTATAAGGGCAGGAAATTTGATGAGTAATACCATGTTGAAGTAAATAAGACTTAAAGGCAAAAGAGGTGTATTCACCACCACCATCAAACCTTAAAGTCTTAATCTTAGTAGAAAATTGGGTTTCAATCATGGCCTTAAACTCAATAAATTTTGAAAAGACTTCAAATTCGGACTTAAGAAGATATAGCCAAGTAAACCATGTAAAATGGTCAACAAATAGAAAATAATAACGAAAACCATCAATAGACATCACAAGGGCAAGACCCCACACATCAGAATGCATAAGCTCAAAAGGAGAAGAAGCAACAAAATGAGAATTTGGAAAAGGTAACCTGTGCATTTTACCATATAAGAAGTGAGTACAAGATTGAACCAAGGAGTACATTTATGCATTACAAACTTTGCATTAGGAAAGACAAACTGAAGAACTTGATCATTTGGATGACCAAGCCTCCTGTGCCACAAGGTTTTATTAAAAACAATAGACTTGGCAACATTGTTGCAGACTTTAGAAGACAAAGCTAGATGTGAGGCTTGATGAGGATAGATGGGATAAACTCCATCTTCACTCTTGCCTTGGTAGAGGACCTTCCCCGTGTCCAAAGCCTAAATGGACAAGAGATTTTCATCAAAATAATACCAGCAGTGGTTGTCATGACAGATTTTATGGACAGAGGCCAGATTAGAAGAAATAGAAGGGACCCTATGTACGTTATTCAATTGAAGACTGGAATAAGTTGAGGGAAGAAGAGTTTTACCTATGTGAGTGACGGGTAAATTAAGTCCATTACCAACTGTCAAATGATCTTGACCACCATAGGGTTGAGGAAAGCTAAGTTGATCAGATTGGCAGTGACATGATCAATGGATGCACTATCTGCCAGCCAAGGTTACTCCTGTGCAAGACAAGCATTGGAAGCAGTGGCCATGGCAGCAAGTTTAGTAGGTGGATGTTTGCCTTGATAGGCATAATCCATCCTATGATAGCAATCTATGGCTATATGACCAAGTTTACCACAGATTTGGCAAGAAGGTCTGTCTGATCTAGGAGCTGAGGAACCAGAATTTGACTGATGTGGTTGAAAGGGAGTGAAAGGATTGTACTGAGGTGAGTGACGACCACCTCTGCCTCCTCTTCCACCTCTATTGTAGAAATTTCCTCTGCCCCTTCCTTTATTGAACTAATTCTAATTGAAATTTCCACTTGGTTTTGGAGTAGCAGTTGTAGCCATTGCAAAGATTGAGTCTTTAGTATCCAATCCTTCATTTAAAGACTCCTCTTCTGCATTAAGCATGGTTGACAATTCATCAAAACTCAGCTTAGTGCTCCTAGTTTGTATTGCTGACCTAAAAGCATTGAAATCTTTGGGAAGCCCTTTAAGGGTTATATGAAGCAATTCCTCATCATCAATAGCTACACCAACTGCTAGTGGCTTATCTCTCACCACTTTAATCTTTTGCTAGTAAACATCAACAAAATCTGCTCCCTTCTTAAGGTTATAAAGTTTACCCTTAAGATTCATCACATGAGACCTAGAAATTGAAGAAAATCTGTTCTCTAATACCTTCCAAACCTCCAAAGCAGAAGTACACCCAACTGTGAGTGCTAAAATTGATGGTGAGAGAGTGGAACTGATAAAGGTCAATAAAGCTTTCTCCTTTGACCTCCAGAGTGTGTAATCTGGATTAACAATTGTGGTATGAGCACCACTTAGATCTTTGAGAAACTTCTCTGGAATCAATTGTGGTTCTTCAAGCAACTCAAACAAAGAGTAAGTTTCCAAAATCATTGAAATTTGATGTTTCCAAATAATATAGTTGGAATTGTCTAGCTTGACTGTCATCATGTTTGACATGTTCGAAAGAAAAAGAAGTGGCTGATTCATTACATTCATTGTAGAACCAGAAGTTGTTGAAGAAGTAGCAGCACTTGAACTTGAAGATGCCATGGAAGAGTTCTGTACAGGAATTTCAGAAATCTCAAGCTCTGATACCATGAAGAAATCCTTGCTGTTTTATGTAACACAATCACAGAGTTAAAACCTAGATTTAGAGCAAGGTAAGATCTGTTTGTGAAGTAAGAAAGATTGATAGAAAGGAATAGAAAATGAGAGAAAGAGAAAGAACAAGAGAGAGAGAGAGAGATTTTTGACAAAAGAGAAAATATGTATCTTTTGCATAATAATAAAACTGGGAGTACAAGAATATTTATAATACACTGAGCCTATCTAACTGCATAACAACCAATCCAAACTATGCGGAATTATAACAGAATCTACACCAGAACAATAACTGAATTTGGCGCCAGAACCAATAGCTCCAATCCACAATCAAGACGACATCGTTTCTACCTTCAAAAGCTTAAATAACTATCACATAAAACGGTGTGCTGAATGTTAAGTGAAATGGTGCGTTTGTGCTTTAACTTTAAGTGAAACGGTGCGTTGCACTTTATGATGGAAACTCATCTTCAACCTCGCACCCATTGTGTGTAATTCAACCATTGTCTTCCTCCTTTAGTTTCTTTGAATTAGAACTACCACGAACATTAACAAAACTTACCTTTCCAAAAGAAACATAAAAAATTCTAAAAATTGCTAAAGATGTCCAACATCTTCAGGAGGTAATTCAATCCTTTAATGTCAGCTATGGTGATTAAGCTGGTACCCTGCGACAAGGGAATGTTAGCATCAAATTCTTTGTTCTCAAGATTGATTGTATTTATATGCACCTCAAGATTCATGCAATGCTCATTGACTTTACAGGACACAGGAACTTTCCTAGGGTTGGCCCTAGCATTGTTATTCTTCTCAGCATTTGATAGTCCTCAATCCTTCTCAGCTTTACCATCATTTTCTTATTTTTTCCCCTGCTGATCTAGATTTATTGGCATTCAAAGGAACTTCCTTTGAAACATGTGTCTTGGGAGTTCTTTTTCTTGGAGAAGACATAACTATTCTTTTTGTTTGTTTTAACTTATTTTCAAAGATCTCACAAACTTAATGCTTTTCGGGCTATTATTACTTTTAAAGGTGTGGGATGATCACACTATAATATTGGTGTCTTGGCAAATCTTAGTTTCACTATTTGATGCTGGTGATAGACATGTTTCCCATGTGAGAATAGAGGGGTGACACAACAGCTAGTAACCGTTGAAGACCATTAGCATAGGAAAGATGCCTTTAAGTATAGCAACGCACATACCTGTATGGGCATTACACATACCTATCCCATTGACAGAAAACCTTGATACTACTAGCTCTGCAAATGCTATGAATCTCATCTTAGTTCTCACAATTCCAGATAAGCAATTAAACAGCCTATATATTGTATCTGAGATCACAATGCTTTGTAACCCCATAAAAAGACAGCTGCTTCACAGTGTGGCTGCTTTTGAAGATCTGGAACAAGAGTTAATTTATTAGAAAGATATTGGACTACTGGTTATGTACCCACAACACACATCCTTGTGAATTTCTTCTATCATTCTTCATCCCACACCTAACTCTTGTAAGTTGTAACCAAGAAGAAAAATAAATTAAGGAGAAAAAAGGGGCTTGGCTAGTGGCTAGGTGATCTTGATCCCCCCACCTTCCCTGGCTGATCCCTACACCAAACTAATTACTACAAAGCCTTCATTTAAATTTTCATACAACTTACAATCCAGACCTAATCAGTCTCTAATATCATCTCATAAAACTAAAAGCCATAGAACCCCAATGGCCAATGCATCCACCATACTGCACAAATTATCACCCAAATAACTTAAGTAGAAGTATCCCACAGATGTAGGTGTTCTCGAATCATGTAAAGGTAGTGCTACCAGAGGTATAAAAGCTTGGTTCAGAACATGCCTTGCATTCATCAATGACATTACATAATAAGAAGTAGCACTATATGGATTATACATGGCCAGACCACAAACCAATGCCTTAAATGTCTGTACATGATATAGCAAAATAAATTCTGCTAAGGGGTCCTGTCAAGGAAATGACTATCTCATCAAATTCAAATTTTAAACAAGCATTATTGGATCAAGGATACTCATAAAAACCATACTTCCTAAACAACCGCATGACATTACAATCCATGTTAAAATATGTTGGCGCACTGGATCATCTGTATTGACCGCCAAAAGATAACATACTAGCAAAGAGTGTTCCTGATTTTGTGTGTTCCAACATTGACTTTGCTTTACAGCAGAACTATTCAGATAACATACATCAATTTAACCAAACTTTTGATCACACACATGCACACACAGAGAGATTCCTGAATTTAAGTGTAAAAGTCATGAAGCAGAAACATAGGACAAGAGAAGATCAGTAGAAGGAAAATAAAAGTCAGGAAACTAAAATAATAATATATCAGAAATCAAGAATATGATAAGATTGATTAGGCAAAATGTATCTAGTTACATATACTGAACATGTAATGAGAAACATTTACAAAACTGAATATGATTTGTCAAGACAACAACAAATGCTTTACAAGGAATTGTCAACTGGCAAGCTTAAAAGCATCAATGAAGAGACCATAAGTGAAACCCATCTTGAAATTGTTGAGAAGAGCAAGCGGGAATGTTACCTTTGGCCGACTGTAATAGAATTTTGTCGCATACTCTGTGAGGAGAACACATACAACTGCAGCAATAACATCATTTACTCCTAAAGCTCCAAAAGACAGAGAGATTGTCTGTGCAACGTAAAAGCCACCCAACAAAGAGATTCCCCCAAAGAGAGCTCTTCGAGAAGGACTTCGAAAATAATTCCTTGAGAGCTCTGGCACAACTCTGATAATGTCAACCAGTCTTCGAGGCCCTCCATTCTCTTGTACAGCCCGGATACGAAGAAGCCTGGGTGAGTATCTCAAGCTAAACGTTCCATATTTCCCACATGAAACTCTGGTTTGAGGACTTGACCCAAATTTAATTAGGCCTGTAGAAACTAGACTCATAGAGTGCACCATTATAGTTCCACTATCAACCACGTCAACAAGAACACCTATCCTGGAAAAGTTGAAGCCAATTTGATTAGAGAAAAATAAAATCTGTTAACAAAGACAGAAGTATAATACAGAAAATGTATTGCAGAAGAAGTAATAAAATATTCCAATATGATTATTAATCTGTGCCTTGATTTCCAAAATTTTCAAAAAGGAAAATTTGTCTCATCATTGCATAACTTCAAACTTACCCTCCAACTTACTCTTACAAAGGAAAGGTTTCATTTGAGCTGGAGTAGCCATGCATAACTTCACAACATGTAAACATGTTCTTAAATAGAGCTGTAATATGTAACACAAGAATGCAAAACTGCAAAAGACTTGGACTTTGCCAGTCATATGTAAATACTTCACCAACCCCACATACATATCCTCTGGACACCCTATGAAAATCACATTTCAGTTACTCTCAAAACTCAAAACCATCATGTCACGACCCGAAAGCACTAGCAGCATCTACGCTATTCCCCCCAACACCCCCCCCCCCAAAAAAAAAAAAAAAAACTAGACAAGTTACAATCGGGGTTCCTTGTAGTAACTTGTATAGCCCAAATTGGCCAAGTAAACATCCAGATATCACCCATCGAATTCAACCAGTAAAATATCTCCGTTTACAAGCAAAATATGCAGTCCTGGTAACATCAAGATTCAAGAGGCCTTGACTGTTACTGTTAGATATCCTAACTCATCAAGTTGACCCAACAAACAAAGAAACAAAAAAAAAAAGTTTGGTTTTTGAGTATGATAAACAATTCTGTTCCGTCCAACATCAAAAGGGGTACTGAGTACAGACCCATAAATTCTAACTAGGCACATCTAATAAAGCAAGCATATTTTTCACCATAGTTTCCAAACCCATTTTAGTCATTGTGTTAGCTTAGTTATATAAACAAGTCCATCTCAAATCATACCCTTTTGATTTGAGTATTGGAATTTAAAAAAAAAAAAGTCTCTATTTTCAATTAAGTAAAAACATGTAAATGACTAAACAAATATAATCAAAATCCCAGTACTAAAAGGCTACTACTGAACTAATATTTGCAAAGAAAAATGAACTTAATACAACTAAAATTTAAGAGAGAGAAAATGAACCAAAGAAAAAACCTGAATCAAAAGGAAGGTGTTAAGATAAGCTATGGTTTGAAATGCAGAGGCTTGGGTGACATTTTTCTTCAATGAGAGGACGATGTGCGTGGACGGAGGCTTGTGTGAATGTGCTCTCTCACTCACTGCTCTCTCACCTCAAATGTGTCGTTTTGAACATTTGGAAGTCTCATCAAAACGCTGCGTTTGTGACCAATAATCCTTTTTTTTTTTTTTTAGGATGAAGTCAATGTCCAATTTAGATTTTTTTTTTTTTTTTCCCAAGTAATTTCCAACTTAAATGACCTGTAGTTGTAGATAGGTCTTTTTTTTTCTTTTTTTTTTGGTTTTTAGTTTAAGAAATTTTATTGATATACATAAAGAAATTTGCATCATTTTTTTTTTTTTTGAGAAACAAATTTACATCAATTATGAAAGCAGTAGAGAAGAATGGAGAAAAACTTCCAATCAAACAATCATCAAAAAGTTCTTCCCATAAGAAGCCAACATATGAGCCACCTTAATAACAAAGTTGATTATCAAAAAATAATAAAGTTACATTAAAAAAAATTAAAATTTTGATAGGAAAAAATTAGCATCACTAAGGGCATTCCCATCAAAAATCTTAAAAATTTTAACATTTAGCATCTAAAAAACCAATTTTATAACATATAACACATCACTTTACAATATACCTTACATCAAAATTTCTATTTTTTTAACACTTCATTTAAATATTATTTATTTATTCTTTTTTATTCTTTTTCTCTCCCTGTCTCTCTCTCCTCTGTCTCTCTCTTTCTCCTCAACCCAACTATTCTCAGCAGGATCCATATCCCATGCAATACCTAAAATCTCAGCCATAGATATAATCTAATGACTTAAATCTTTGACACCTCACCAAATAACAAAAAGACTATTTTGCCCTTAAAAAATTTTCACCCGCCCACTGTTTCAGTTTCAGCTCTAACTTTTCATAATCTCAAATTTTTTTCTCTCTCTCTCTCTCTCTCTCTTCCCTGCGCAGCTGCCTCTCCTTCAACCCATTCTCTGCCTCTCCTTCAATCCGTTGTCACAGCAACCCGGTACCAGTCCACACAAGGCCAAATCCCTCACCACCACCGGTGATGCTTGCCGCTATGCCGTTCTCCTCGTCTCAATCTCTCTCTCTCATCTGGTTTTCTCTGTTTTCTCCTTCTCTCAAGCCCAGCCGTGGCCCGAGGTTCTGCTTCCACTCACACCTATCGTCGTTAGCGGTGCCTCTCATCGGCGTCACAACCACTGGTGGCCGCAGGTCCAGCTCTCTTATTCTTTATTTTCTTTCTCTTTTATTTTTTTTTCAATTTTTATTTACCTTTTAGACAAGATCGAAACCCTTTGACACTCATTTTGTTTCATTTTTTTATTAGTTTGATGAATAACATTTTGTTTCAGTTTTGATTAGCTTGATGAATGGGTTTTCTTGTTTGGATTTCTGGAATTAGCAATAACTGTTATTATTGGCATTTTTAAAGCTGGCTTTTGGGTGGGCATTGAAGATGTTTGTTGAAATGCTTCATAGAGTTTTAGTTTATCTCTCTGTATTCTGCCCTTTTTTTTTTGGATTTTTATGCTAAAACTGTGATGCTATGTGTATGGAAATTGGATTTTTTTTTTTTTTTTATTAGCTTGATTAATGGGTTTTCTTGTTGAGTGTAAAGCTTAATGGTTTTGCTTGAGTTTGAAAACTGGGGCTTTGCAATATGGCGGAATTTGTTGTGATTGAATGAAAATGGGTTTTCTTGTAATTGTTGTGTGTATGGGTCTATAGGCTTTTGCATTTTGGAAATGTTGATACTAAATCTATGATTTTTTTCTTCTGATCCTGATTTCTTTGCCTAAGAGTATCCATTTCTTATTCCTTAGTTTCTTTCACTGAAACAGAACTATGATTCTTAGCTTGATAATAATTTCTCAGTTTGAAGTTTGTCATAATGGATCAGTTTGACTAGTTTATGGCATACTTTGCATGATTGTGAAATTAATCTTTTGGGAAAGGATAAAGAAAAGTGGGTTTCAAGGAAAACAATTAATAAAAGAAAATAAGAAATATTTATACATGCTTCAGGGCATTTGGAGAAGTCTTCCTAAATCATTGAGAGCATTTGATTTAGTAGAAGCAGAGTTATGCAAAGAAACCAAAACATCACACTACATCTGGAAAGCACGGATGAGGCGCCAGAGGCGCCGCACCCGCGTCGGACGTGGCCCGACGCGACGACGCTGACCGCGCGTTCGTGCCGCGTCAGGCGGCGTGGCGAAGCCGACTCACGCCGACGCGGCTCGAATCGGGCCGTTTCGGCCAAAACCACCGATATGGCCGGTTCAGGCCGAAATTTTTTTTTTAAAAAAAGGTGCAAAACGCACCGTTTTACTTAACCTAAAACCTAAAACTCCCTCACTCACTCACACTTCGTCCAAAGACTCCAAACAGCCTCCTCACTCCAACTCCATCGCTCTTTCTCTCTTCTCTGTGCTGTTTGGGTTGCGCTTCACTGAACCAGCCACTCAGTCCTACATTCCAGCCACTCTAGAGTCTACACACAGCCACTCAGCCACACAGCCATTCAAACTTCAGCTCTCTTTCACGCATTCTCAACTCAGGTACCGTACTCAATCTTAGTTTGATTTGTGATTTGTTAGTTTTTTTTTTTTTTTTTTTTTTTTTTTGAGGAACGTGATTTGTTAGTTAATAGTTATTATTTGTAGGTTAAATTTGTTTGTTATTATTTGTTAGTTAATAGTTTGATTTGTGATTTGTTGTTAGTTTGATTTGTGAGTTGTGATTTGTGATTTGTGTTCTGTGAACTTGGGTTTGATTTATTATTAATTTATTTAGTTAATAGTTATTATTTGTAGGTTAAATTTGTTAGTTATTATATGTTAGTTAATAGTTTGATTTGTGATTTGTTAGTTAGTTTGATTTGTGATTTGTGAGTTATTATATATGCTTAGCAATATATTAAAAATATAAATAAAAATATTTTTAATAATTTTTTAATTGCCGAGTCCCGCCGCATCCATGCCCACCTTTTTCAAAAATTGCCGAGTCTTACACCCGCACCAGCACCCGAGTCCCAAAACGCACCCATGCTTCTTAGCACTACATACATTTTATTTGATGTCTACTGCAAAAATTTCTCTTTACCAAACTTCATTCCCAACTATAGACATTGTGCATGAATGTGGAAACTAACTTAAGGTGCATACAAATACTATGGATAGAAACCAAAATTTAAGGCTTGGTGTTGAGAGAAATTTGGTCTATTGCAGGTAAGTTTCCATGCAAAGCAGTTAATGTACCAATTGTTGCACAGAGATCCCAAAAAAAGATTGGGTTCTTGGGAAGGAGCAGATGAAATTAAGCGTCACCCATTTTTCCAAGGTGTCAATTGGGCTCTAGTTCATTGTATGGTAAGATCATAAACATTTAGAGGCATGAAGTATAACTGATGGTTAATGGATTCAGGAGATTTTAAACTATGTTGGATAGTGCTAGCTGTTCTCTAATTTCCATTTTTGTATTTTCTTTGATAGGATTTAATTACTAACATAGATATATATTTCCAGTACCTCCTGAACTTGATGCTCCACTCTTTGGAACAATTGAAGCTGAGAAGGAAGCCAAAATTGTGAATCCGGAATTAGAGAACCTTCAAACAAATGTTTTTTAATAGGGTTCGTCCGCGCTATTTCATGATAAATGTGTCTCCATTTTTCGTTGGTCTTATTAATTACAAGTTATTTGTTATCTGCTTCAAGAATGGAAACACAAATAGAGGTTCTCAAGGGCTCCTTGTTCTATTGGGGTGGAGTTAGATTTTAAAGGGAATTAAGGTTCAATTATATCCTATGTAATTAATGCATAGTGTAATTTAATCCCAGTTGGTTTGAACTAAAAAAATTTGTCTAAATTGAATTATTCAACCTCTCTCTCTCCCATGCTTTCCCTTGCCAATATGTATTCTTCATTGTATTTTGGTTTGTTCATCAATTATTGCGTCTCAATTTCTCAACCATGCAGAAATAAAAATGAGAACTTTCCTAACCTGAATACTTGTCCAAAAAATCATGGTTTCAAATACAGCATGCCATCCAAGAGAATCAATATATGTACATGGTTTGTTGTGATTAATATAGGCCTATCCAAAACTGTGAAAACATTTTTCTTCAGGAAAAAAGATTCCTTGTCCATCCATATATGCCTGTAAACTCATACTATTGGCTAATTCATTCAGGAGATTCATCTTGTGTAATGGAAAAAAAAAAAATTGAAGTTTCGAACGGACTTGTCTTGGCCATGGCATCATTATTTTTGCCTTCCATTGTTGCCATTGTATAATTGAATTGCTGAGCAAGTTGTACCTACGTGTAGTGGCTGTTTTTTGTGTGTTGATGAATAAATGTAATATAAACAAATTTGTTTTGCAAATACCATATTGTGACAAAGTTCTATTATTAGCTTTTTAGGTCTTAATGCATTCCAATTTTTTATCTAGTCTAAATAGAGTCATTCTTGCTAGGAAGATATGCTTGGAACAAAGTACTAAAAATTGAGGATGACTTAAAATCACAAATTATATAAATTATATACAGCCTTATTCCTGCTCTTCACCAAAGAGCCAATTTATATGATGGAATTTCTTGGAAATACTATTGGTAATCTAATTCTGTCAGATTACAACAACTTAATGCTCAATATGTTCTCTTGAAAACAGGAATTACACAACAAGTCTTCAAGGATGCTTAGCATATTTTAAAATCAATGGACCCAAGATGGAAGAAAGCTAGAAAAAAAAAAAGAAGCTTGATCCAAAAAGTAAACTAAATTGTATTAAATTATATTCTTCAATTACAAGGCCATAATAACACGATACATAGACAATTTTTTTCCACCATCATATTACCTAATTCCCACATAATAACCAAAAAAAGTCTTGCATGCTTCAAGATCAAATGCTTCAAAAATCTTAAGCATTGTGACCTTGCTCAATTGTAACCACCTTGCCAGCCCATTCCCTCCAACTAACTAACTATATCAACTAACTCTAATGCCGCACAAGGCTGATGTAAACAAATCACCAATACAAGTAATACAAGTATATCTATACTAAAATACAAGTATACAATGCCAGCTAATCAAATACAATATTATCTAAAGCACAGACACATTATAAACTCAGGCTGCACTGGCATATACACTCCTCATCAGCTACACACGCATGCCCCATCAGCAGCAGACGCACCCCACATCAGCAGCCCACGCACACACTGCAGCATCTCACCATGCAGTAACACATGCATGCCTCATCAGCACCACACGCACTCCCCATCAGCACCCCACACACACATACATCTACACACTCCTAACAGTCAAACATAAAATATAAAACACTTTCTCAATGATAACATTTAACATTAGTGAAGGTTTATGAAACATATCATTAATTTTTTTCAGACAATCATTGACAAGTATCTACCAAACAAATAATAACAATAAGCATAAGAAAAAGTAGAATATCTCCCAATTTGGAGCATCTTAAAAATCAAATTATTATTGGAAATCTGTCAACAACAAATAGAATGCATCTTGAAGTTAAGCACTAGCAGCTAAGGATTCTTCGAAATTTTATTTTAATACAAAACAAGAAGAAGGAAAGGGAGAGAGTTAAAACCATTGCACTATTCATAAGCTCAAGTGTGCAACCTCAGGTGGAAAAAAATATTCTTCAACACAAACTCATTAGAGCACAGTTCTGTTTCAATGAAAGAAACTAAGGAATAAGAAATGGATACTCTTAGGCAAAGAAATCAGGATCAGAAGAAAAAATCATAGATTTAGTATCAACATTTCCAAAATGCAAAAGCCAATAGACCCATACACACAACAATTACAAGAAAACCCATTTTCATTCAATCACAACAAATTCGGCCATATTGCAAAGCCCCAATTTTCAAACTCAAGCAAAACCATCAAGCTTTACACTCAACAAGAAAATCCATTAATCAAGCTAATAAAAAAAATCCAATTTCCATACACATAGCATCACAGTTTTAGCATAAAAATCCAAAAAAAAAAGGGGCAGAATACAGAGAGATAAACTAAAACTCTATGAAGTATTTCAACAAACATCTTCAATGCCCACCCAAAAACCAGCTTTAAAAATACCAATAATAACAGTTATTTCTAATTCCAGAAATCGAAACAAGAAAACCCATTCATCAAGCTAATAAAAACTGAAACAAAATGTTATTCATCAAACTAATAAAAAAATGAAACAAAATGAGTGTCAAAGGGGTTTCGGTCTTGTCTAAAAAGCAAATAAAAATTGAAAAAAAATAAAAGAGAAAGAAAATAAAGAATAAGAGAGCTAGACCTGCGGCCACCAGTGGTTGTGACGCCAATGAGAGGCACCACCAACAGCGATAGGTGTGAGTGGAAGCAGAACCTCGGGCCACAGCTGGGCTTGAGAGAAGGAGAAAACAGAGAAACCCAGATGAGAGAGAGAGAGATTAAGACGAGGAGAATGGCATAGAGGCAAGCATCACCGGTGGTGGTGAGGGATTTGGCCTTGTGTGGACTGGTACCAGGCTACTGTGACAACAAATTGAAGGAGAGAAAGCTGTGCAGGGAAGAGAGAGAGAGAGAGAGAAAAAAAAAATTTTGAGATTATGAAAAGTTAGAGCTGAAACTGAAACAGCGGGCGGGTGAAAATTTTATAAGGGCAAAATAGTCTTTTCGTTATTTGGTGAGGTGTCAAAGATTTAAGCCATTAGATTAGATCTATGGTTGAGATTTTAGGTATTGCATGGGATATGGATCCATTCTCAGCACCACCGGCCACCATAATATCAACAGTCACCACAAAACCTACCACCCACCAAAAACCCACCACCTATACCATAACCACCACAAACCTACCACTCATGCCAAAAAAAAAAAAAAAAAAAAAAAAAACCTCCACATCCACCCACCACACAGCTTCAACCCATGACACAGCCCACAACAACCAACCACCAAATCAATCAACCCACACCCATAAGCCAAAGCCACCCCAATCAACTCATACCCACGACCATAAAACCACTAAAGGCTGCCAAAACCCAGATCCAATTCTATGACCCAAACCAGATCAATCCACAACCACAAAATAACTCAGCCGCTGTAATCGTGGTGGACAACCTCACCTTCTTTACCGATCGCGGAGGCTTGCTAAGTGAGTTAAGTATCAGCAACCATCCGTTGATGGTTTTGCCAAAGAGGATTCGGCAAGCAGATACGGGGTGGGCCAAGGCGGTCTTGAAGAGTACGAGACTTGCGGTGGCTCCAATGAGGCAGACCGTCACTGTGAGAAAGAAGGAGACGGAGAGCATAGAGAAAGAGGGAGACAGAGGACAAAGAGGCAAAGAGAAAAAGAAAAAGAGACCCGGAGAGAGTGAGAAAGAAAGAGATGTGAGAATAAAAAAATACTTTTTTTTTTTTACAATCGTGCTACAGTGAGCTGTTATCAATAATAGCTCACTGTAGTTGAATGCTAAAATATTTAGCATTTAGCATCTTTATTGTAGGTATGTTTTTATGATTTGATGTGTTAAAAATGCCAAAATAGCATTTAGCATTTTTAACATCTTTGATGAGAATGCTCTAAAAGCATTCACATTAAAACTCTTAAAAGTTAAAAATGCTATTTTTTAGTATTTCATTCCAAAAAACAACAAAGGTGTTATTGTTAAAAATTTTAGCAACTGAGCGATAATGGACTGCTATTTATGACAGTCCACTGTAGCTCAAATCTTATAAAAATAATAATTTTTAATGCTTCTTCAATTAAAATATCTTCTCTCTCTCTCTCTCTCTCTCTCTCTCTCTCGTTCTCACTGGTTCTCTATCTTTCTTCCTCTCTCCAATCCTCTCGCCCTTGCCCTCTCTTACTCGTCCCTCTCTCTCTCACCGACTTCTCGCAGGTGTGAGTCACAGTGCATCGGCGGTCTCTATGGGTTGCCTGGTCACGATGGGTCATGGGTCATAGTTTGGTGGTGGATCGGATTTTGTGGTAGTTGAAATTTTGTGATGGTTGGGTTTTATGTTTGCGATGGTGGTTGTTTTGTGAATTGGAAGAAGAAGGCCGAAGGTGGTTGCTAGGTTGTGGTTTTGTTTTGTTTGGTTGTGGGTGGGTATGGTTTGTGGTAGTGTGGATAGTGGTGGGTTGATTTTAGGTTAGGGCTTATGGTGGTGGCAAGTGGGTGGGTGAGTGGGTTTTGGTTTATAGTGGTTGATGATGGGTGGGTGCAGTTTTTAGTGATGGGTTGATTTTGGTTGGGGTTTACGATGGTGGTAGGTGGGTGGGTGATGGTGGCTAGTGGTGACTATGGGTTTGCTGGGTTGAGAAGAAAGATGTGTGTTGTTGATGATCTTGGTTCAGAGAAAAGGGAGAGATGGGTTTGTGTTTTGGTTTTGGGTTTGTTTTTATTTGTGATTTTGGTGGTTAAGGGTTGGGTGGTGGTGTTGGTGGTTGTGGCTATGGCTATGGCTGTGGTGTAGGTAGTGGCAGTGGATATTTATAGGTTGTGGAAAATATAAGATTGGGAATTAAAAATAATAATAAAATAATATTTTAATGAAGTGGTAAGAAATATAAAACTTTGATGTTGGGTGTATTGTAAAATGAGTTGTTAAAATAGATAAAGTAGGTTTTAAGATGCTAAATGCTAATTTTTTTGAGATCTTTGATGTGAATGCTCTAACCATAATCCCTAAAGATGAAGTAGTTGGTTGCTCAAAAACCCACTAAGAAGTTGACAAGTGTGGTGAAATTATTAGTGTCATTTAGAACTGTAAATGAATCAAGATGTTTACAAACAACTTAAGCTTGGCTTAGGGAAAAACTTGTTTTTATGTTTGTTTGTTTAGCCAATAAACCAAGCTTAAGCATAAGTTTAGGCTTGACAATTAAATGAGTCAAACATAATAACAGACTTGTGAACTTGGGACTTAATTTAACTATGTATTGTATGGCATACAGCAAAAGGCCCATTTCCCCCCAGGCCCAAATTTAAATTAGCTAATGAACAGTACCCGACCATGGGCCCACCATTCCTCATGGTTAGCCCTAAGCAGCCCACAGGCGTCAACCCATCATTTAGGAATTTAATGCATGGAAAAATGGTCTTCGTAAGCAGTAGTGGGCACACCATTGTTGCTCGGTTATACCTCAGAATGCCGGGAGTGCCTTGGGAAACCCTACTGCCGAGCAATTTTCAGCGGCCAGCTCTAGTTCCAACGTCACAGCTCCTATTCCCAACGCAGAGCATATTCTTGTCATGAATAATTAAATTGGGCTCCACCCACACGAATGGTGCCAGAAGGCAATCATTGTTCAACTCATTATTATCAAGCTATAAATATACGAAGAAAAGGGGAAAAAGGGGTTAGACACTTGAGAGGTAGGATTGGGAGAATAGCCGAGTATACAAAGGAAGACTTCCAGTGAGAGAGGCTAACTACTCTACCAGGCACTTAAGTGAATCCGCCCAGGAGCTACCCATTATAGGATACTCAAGAACCCACCAAAACAAGTAAATTGTGAGCCCAATTACTAGGTTAGCCCTTCAATGGAAAATTGGGTACGCACAATTGGCACC
The DNA here is from genome assembly GCA_032727855.1 of Quercus ilex subsp. ballota. Lineage (NCBI taxonomy): Eukaryota > Viridiplantae > Streptophyta > Magnoliopsida > Fagales > Fagaceae > Quercus > Quercus ilex. Next base: position 15,230,968 of record CM064916.1, on the reverse strand, counting down.
GTTTATAGGAATCTCCTACGCAGCTATAGTTCCAACAGAATTTGCTTGACGGAAACTGTTTGATCATCGTTCAAAAAGCTATGCCGGTAGTGGGTCTGAGGGCTCGTCTCGGAATTCTAGCTGGCGAGAAAGGAAGTATAAGCGAAATGAAGACTGAAGACATGAGCGGGGTGAAGAACATTCTAGCTTGGGGGAAGAATCGTCGCAAATGTATTGGTTCGCATCCGAAGTCCCTAAGCAAGAGCATCATGACAAGCGAGATCAAGAGTTATAGTGTCTATGCAGGCTTGTAAGGGACCTGGAGTTGGAGGTACGGGGCAGGCGCCGAAGAAGGAATCATAATGACTCTCCTAAAGGATCAATAAGTATGGGGGACAGTCATGGATAAGCTTCCTACCAGTCTGGTTCCCGTTGATCTAGGGACAGATCACGGGATTTCGCTGATAGGGATTCGGTTTCCCCTGAACGATGTAGGCACTAGAGTGCCACAATGGATGCTATGAGCCATGAGCTGCACAGAGCTGCCTAGTCACCGTTCTCATACGAGATTGAATGAGCTCAAGTGCCGAGGAGATTTAGCAGACCACCATTCATCTCGTATGATGGGAAGACAGATCCTATTGAGCACGTCAATCATTATATTCAAATGAGTCTCTATACAATCAAAATGATACACTTATGTGTAAAGTATTTCCTTCTAGCCTTGGGCCTACTGCTTTAAGGTGGTTTAATGGGTTAAGGAATGGATCAATTCATAATTTTGGAGAGCTAATTCAAGAGTTTGGAGTCTGGTTTATGACTTGTAGCCAGGTACTCCAGCCGGTGGATGCATTACTTTTTATGAAGATAGGAGCCGTGGAAACTCTTCGGAGTTATGCTAGTAGGTATTGGGAGTTGTATAATGAGATCAGTGGAGGTAATGAGAAGGTATCCGCAAGTACTTTCAGTCTGGGTTTGCCTGAAGATTTGGAGTTATGGGAGTCATTAACTAAGAGGCCTCCCGAGAATAGGCGGCAACTTATGAGACATATTGAGAAGGATAAAAGGTTGGACGATGATCAAGAGCAAAGCAAAGGAAAAGCACCTATCGCGTCGCAATACTTGAAAGAGTCTCGGTTAAGGGGTTTCCAGCCACGGGCTAGGAGGGAATTAAGGATTCAAGAGCCCAATGCCCATACCGGGGAAATCAATGTGGCATTTAAGGAGCCCGTGCATAAGATTCTAGAACGAATAAAAAACGAGCCTTATTTTTGGTGGCCTAGCAAAATGGAGGGTGACCCAACGAGAAGGAATCAAAATTTGTACTGTACTTACCACTGGGACAAGGGGCATGCCACTGAGCAGTGCAGGATATTGAAGGACCACTTAAAGCAACTAGTGAAGTCAGGGCAACTGAAAGAATTTGTAATGGAGACTGGGAGTGGTGAAACCGAGAGAACCACGAGGCCGCAAGGGAACACACTTCCACCCCTGTTGGGAGTGATAGAGGTTATTCATGCAGCCTCAATAGGCACCTCGGTAACCCGACGAAGAGGGGTGTTAACCGTAGTGTCAGCAGAAGGTAACCGAGAAGACTGTCCACCTAGAAAGAGAATGAAGCCTACTCAAGAGCCGATCGCATTTAACGACAATGATTTAGAAGGAACAACTCAGCCACACGATGATGCGCTCGTGGTTACCACTCAGAGAAATGGTTTTATAGTTAAAAGGGTGTTAGTGGACCAAGGAAGTGGAGCTGAAGTAATGTATCCCGATCTATCTAAAAGGCTGGGTTTGAAGACTAAAGATTTATCCAAATATGACACACCTCTGGTGGGATTTGATGGCCAGATGATGGTACTCGAGGGGCAAATTTCACTTCCCATGAACATGGAAGGAAATGAGGTCATGGTAAATTTCATTGGGTTAATTCATTTTCTCCCTATACGGCTATACTTGGCAGGCCATGGATTCACGCAATGAGGGCACTCCCGTCCACTTTGCATGTTAAGGTGAAGTTTCATACTAACCATGGTGTTGCAATAGTGAGAGGAGATCAGCAGGCGGCGAGACAGTGTTTAGTGGTAGCCATAAACCAGGAGATAAAGCAAAAATAATCGACTGAAGTGGTCCCTTTATAACAATTACAAGAGCCCCAAGAGGGTTAGGGGGCTGACAATGCCGAGGACCTGATTGGGGTAAGCCTACTGCCTTGTGAAAATAGGAGCTTTCAAATAGGAACAAGTATGAAGCACAAGGATTGTGTGAACCTGTTGTTGTTGCTACTCTAGAATCTGAACATTTTTGCATAAAGTCCTTATGAGGTACCCGGAGTGGATCCCGAATTTATAACCCACAAACTCAATATGGACCCATTGTTCCCACCTAAGAAGCAGAAGCCAATGAGATCAGCTAAAGAGCACGTTGAAGCTGTTAAATAGGAGGTTAAAAAGTTGAAGAAAGCCGGGGCGATAAAAGAAGTCTTTTTCCCGGAATGGCTATCGAATACCGTGGTAGTAAAGAAGAAGAGCAGTAAGTGGAAGGTACGTGTAGACTTTACCGATCTCAATCGAGCATGCTCGAAAGATCCCTTCCCGGTGCTGAAGATTGATCAGTTGGTGGACGCCACGTACAGACACCCTAGGATGAGTTTTCTAGATGCTTTTCAGGACTATCACCAAATTGCTCTAGCCGCAGAGGACCAAGAGAAAACTTCATTTATCTCCCTTGAAGCTAAGTACCACTACATAGTAATGTCGTTCGGCTTAAAGAATACAAGGGCCACCTATCAAAGGATGATGACCAAAATGTTTAGAGAGGAAATCGGCAATATGGTGGAAGTCTACATTGATGACATGGTGGTGAAAAGTAAGGAAGATCAGGGGCATGTCGGTGATCTCACAGATATATTTGAAGTACTTAGGCGGCACAAGTTACGTCTCAATGCTGATAAGTGTGTTTCTGGTGTGGAGGTTGGCAAATTCCTAGGGTACATGATCACCCACCGTGGAATAAAAGTGAATCCCGATCAGATAAGCACCATAGAGTGGCTTAAGCCACCGAGTAGTCCAAAAGAGGTGCAAGTATTGATCGGGATGTTGGCTGCACTAAACCGATTTGTTTCAAAATCTACTGATGGGTGCCATCTATTTTACCAGTTGCTAAAAAAGTGGAGAGGCTTTTAGTAGACATAAGGAGTGTGAGATGGCTTTTTAGGATCTGAAGAAGTATCCTGGTAAGTGCACCAATATTGTCTGCCCCGGAGGCTAGTGAAGATTTGTTTATGTATTTGTTGGTGTCTGAGCACGCAGTAAGCACGGTATTTTTGAGCAATCCAGGAGTCCAAAAGCCAATCTACTACATCAATAAGACCTTGGTCGATGCAGAGACGAGGTATTTGCCCCCGGAGAAGTTGGCATTGGCGTTAGTGCATGCAACTAGAAAGTTGCCCCATTACTTTCAAGCCCATACGGTGTATGTGTTGATCGAGTATCCATTGCAATCCTTGCTTAAGAGGTCCGACTTCATGGGCCGGATAGCCAAATGGGGAACCAAACTTGGTTCATTCGATATACTGTACAGGCCTAGAAGCTCAGTCAAAGGTCAAGTTCTTGCCAACTTCATTGCAGAGTTCACCACACGAAGAGAGTCAGGGATTGTATGCAATGTGGAAGCCTGGCCTTGAAGGGTATTTGTGAACGGTGTGTCCAGTGTAATGGGAGCGAGGGCTAAAATTGTTATAGTGACACTGGAGGGAATAAGAGTGGAACATTCTTTCAAGTTGGGCTTTAATGCATTAAACAACAAGGTAGAATATAAAGCCTTACTCGCTGGATTAAGAGCTACTCTCAGCCTTAGAGCAACTGACCTAGAAGTGTATTTGGATTCTCGGCTAGTAGTTAGCCGAGTTGAGGGTAGCTTTGAGACTAAAAATCCTCTGATGATCAGTTACTTGAAACTAGCAAAGCAAACAATGAGTAAGTTTCAAAAGACGAGGTTGGTTAATAAGCATGCAGATTCCTTAGCAACTTTGGCATCATCATTGACTTAGGAGGTGCGCTAGTTGATCAAAGTAGAAGTGGTGAAGGAGCTCAATATTGACATAAAAGTGAATGTCTAAGCCATTGCGGTATCTAAGCCATGTTGGATGGACCCGATTATTGAATTTCTGGCTGAAAACCGTTTACCAAGTGAAGGGAAAGAAGCTGACAGGGTGCGTAGAGTTTCTACTCAGTTTTGGCTGTCTAAAGATCGCAGACTATACTGGAGATCTTTTGGGGGATCCTACCTATTATGCCTCCATCCCAATAAAGTTAATGAGCTCTTAACCGAGCTCCATGAAGGAGTGTGTGGCAATCATGTTGGAGGACGGTTGTTGGCTTACCGAGTAATGACCCAAGGTTTTTGGTGGCCCAAAATGCAAAGAGACGCTGCCGACTTGTCTGAAAATGCAAGCAGTGTCAAAAGCACACCCCGTTGATACATCAGCCTATAGGAAGTTTGAATCCCATTAGTAATCCATGGTCGTTCGCACAATGGGGGCTAGACATCATTGGACCATTTCCCTGAGCTACAGAGAACAGAAGGTTTGTCTTGGTGGCAGTGGATTATTTCACTAAGTGGGTCGAGGCCAAAGCATTAGCTAATATTCGGGATGTGGATGTCAAGAAGTTCGTGTGGAAAAACATAGTGACAAGATTTGAAGTACCAAAATCCCTAGTGTCAGATAACAGGGTGCAATTTGATAGTAAAGCTTTCCGCAAATACTGTAACGACCTTGACATCAAAAATAGATATTCAACCCCGGTATATCCTCAAAGCAACGGTCAAGCCGAAGCGATGAATAAAGTAATTGTTAATGGTTTTAAAAAAAGGTTGGAAGGGACCAAAGGACGGTGGACTGAGGAGTTGCCAAATGTATTATGGGCGTACCGAACAATGCCGTGGAGGTCAATAGGTGAAACCCCTTATTCCTTAACATACAGGTCGAAGGCCGTTATACCAGTGGAAATAAGTTTGTGTAGCACTAGGTTCTCAGATTTTTCCTCGGTCGAGAATGAAGAATTAATGTTGCAGCAATTGGATTCATTAGAGGAGCGTCAAGGAGCAGCAACTATCCACCTAGCAGATTATCAATAGAAGCTAGCTCGACGGTATAACAAGTATATGAAGACAAGGGAGTTTGGTGCTAGTGATCTTGTGTTACGAAAAGCAGTGGGGAGTGCACGAGATATCAATGTCGGGAAGTTAGCTCCAAATTAGGAAGTTTCGTACCGAGTCACCGCTATAGCAGGAGCATACTATCTTAAGTACATGGAGGAGAGACCGCTTCCCCGACCGTGGAATGTTCAAAATTTAAGAAAGTTTTATCATTAACTGTGTAAGGCATAAGGATTCGGATTGTGTATGAACTGACATGTGAACGATAATGTATGTGTACGTAATGTTTGCAATTTGCTGCTTGTAACTACTTATCACAAAATATTTTAAGGACAGAAGCCTTGGCTCGGTTCGATCTCAGTCACCGACCAAGTGGAAACCTTATACTTGAAAATTATCTAAGGATAGAAGCCTTGGCTATGTTCGATCTCAGTCATCGACTAGGTGGAAACCTTATACATAAAATTTTCTAATGATAGAAACCTAAGCTCAGTTCGATCTTGGGCACCGACTAGGTGGAAATCTTATATATAAAATTTTCTAAAAATAGAAACTTTAGCTTGGTTCGATCCCCGTCACCCATCAGATAAAACCTTAATCAAAATTTTCCTAAGGATCGAAACCTAGATTCGGTTTTGCCTCGGTCATCGACCAGGTGGAAACCGTATTCCCTTTCTTAAGACAAGAATCTAGCCAAGAAAATCTCATGAAGTATAAAATACCGAGCACTACGGGCCATGTACACGGAATAAAGAAAAGGAAATAATCTAAAATAATTCAAGTTTAACAAGCCATGGTAGCATCCAGTATTTATCAAATAGTAAATGTATTAGTTTTCCAAACTAAGATAATTCTGTCTCGTCACCACATCCCGGTGACCATAGGCAATTAAAAGTAAAGCAAATGGAGGGAAATAGCAATGGAAATAAATAAAAATTTCTTCTTTCAAGTGGTGGGATCACACAGCTGATCTGGCTGAGCTAGAGTAATGTCCATGGCAAGCTGGGCATCAAGGTCTGGAAGCTAAGGTTGAACTGAACTCGGCACGGCATCCGGGTCACTAGTGATCTCAAGATCAACCAACTTCTCAATCTCCTGCACCAATTCCCTCATACTTGGGGTATTTTCTTCTTCTTCAGCATCTATGGGATTTTGAATTGGAGGAGGGGGTTCCGGGTAAGGGATCTGATCAGGATTTCTGAAAGGTGAATCTTTGGGCGCTTCCATGGCTAGCACTGCTGCCATCCATCCCTCACCAAACTCGTACTACCGAGATTGGAACACGATCGCTCGACCAAGTTCTCAACGTCTGCAAAACCCACGTTGTACCATTTATTCTCACTCTCCTCCATGGTGGCCTTTAACTCAACAATTTCCTTGTCTCTGGCCGAATTTATGTTCTTAGCCCTAGCCAATCTAAGCTCAACCTCCTCTAACTTGGCTACCATCTTTGCCACCTTTTGTTCAACTAGTATTCGGGCTCCCTCAGCTGCTCTCGCCCTCTCCTCAGCATTCTTAACGGCTACATTCTTCTCCCTCATCGTGGCCTCGGCAACTTCTTTTAAGGCTTTTTCCTTGTCAGCCTCCTTCACTGCACTTTTCAGCTGGTCTTCCACCATGTATGCCAATTGTGCCGCCTAACAAGGCAACAAAGATGTGTAAAAAATAAAAAAAAAATAAAAGAGAAAAAAAAACCATAAAATACTAAAGCAGCAGTTCAACAAGTAAAGGTTAAACATTACTGCAATAGTGTGCCATTGAAGTCTGACTGCTACTGCCTCATCACTACTATCTGCAAAATAACGCACATCATTTGGCAGTTGCAAAGCTTGCCCGAGACTCCAAGCAATCTGACCACCCTCCCCGGCAAACCAATTCCTTATGCTAGAGGTCACGAGAAGAGGTTCGTCCCCGAGCATAAAAATGCTCTGCCACCCAGTAACAAGGAGGGCTAAAGAAGAAGCTACGTTAGACCCCACCTGCATGGGTGGACAGGCACTTGAGACAGGCTCTCTAATAGTCACAGCAGTTGTGGTCGGTGTAGGAGGAGTTCTCGGGGGCACATCCTCTGGCTTCTCAGAAGGTTGACTGGCATTACAAGGTCTTTTTAGACCTCGGGGGGCAGGAGGGGGAGGAACCTGTTGTTGAACATTGGGCAGCCCACTTGGCAGGAACTGGTCAATGGTCATGTTTCAGCGTACCACCATTTCTTCACCTGGGTTCTCGGCTTCAGCCTTTGAAGAGTCAACTAGTTCAACTTCTACTTGCTCAGCAGCCTAAACTCCTTCGGGGGGTTGTTGACTGGTATATGCTCAGCACGACCTTGAAAGACACTATCTGCTGATCCGTCCCTCACAGGTAGTAACGATCCCACTCTGATTAGTCGAGGACCGAGATCTTGGGCTTCACTTACTGTTAACCCTGGTGGCAAAAACCCTCGGTGCCGAACGTCAATGTATGATAATAGAGGACTATCTACGGTCAAAGCTTGCCCAGGATCCTGGTAGCTTGTGTAAACTGGAGTGCAACCAAAGATGAGGTGGGAAGCCCGCAATTGGTTGTCGTAATGTATGAAAATTTATGACCTGAGCACAAAGTTCAGGTCCATCCCGCACATGCATTGCATTGATGTTCGGTTTAAACTTTTTACCGTCTGCATCACAGTAAACAAGAGTTATAAGCACAGATAAATATAGAAGTAATCATAAATAGATGGTAAAACACTACATAATAAAAACAAGTCTAATGTGAACGGTACCGACCAATATCTCAGGGCGAGGTCAGGCAAGTGAGCTCATTGGCGTGCCAATTAGCACCCACCCGAACAAATTCTCCAGTCGAGTTTCTGTTAGAGTCATCAGGGAGGCATGATATCAACCGCACCTGAGTATCCCTAACCTTTAAATAGTACCCCAACCTCTGCACAAGCTGTACATTTAGTTTATATCATGCTAGTCTAAGTGCAGCCCATATAAATGGTCGGGACACAATCCATAAAATCTAAATGTCCTAAGTATCAAGGGATCTATGGGAAACCTAACCCCACCCTCTAAAATAGACATTAAAGAGAAAAACACTACTTGAGGACGCCGCTCAAAGACGACACTATCTTCATGACAGTATGCTACATTTACATCTAGAGGGATGGCAAACCTAGCCCTAAAATTGGCCAGGGCAGCCTTAGTTCTAAGAAGATGAGAAAAACCCATTTCTAATGATAGTATAGAAAAGGTAACTAAATAAAGGTAAGGGAGTGAGCAAAAGGACTTATAGTAGGCTCTAGGAAATGTGCTTTCTGTGTGAGAATGTATGCTTGGTGGGAGAATGTATGCTCGGTGATGATGAACTCAGAAAGATGAGTAAGTGAAAAGATGGTCTGGCAAAAGGAGGGTTATTATTATAAGAGAGAGATAATTAATGAATGTTGGGGTTTTCAAATCACTTTTTGTAACCTCCACACATGTGGCCTCGATACGCGAACCGTTAGGTCATAATTACCATCGAATGTGACAAGCTGTCATTATGTTTATTCCAAAAAATTAACCGCCGTCTTGTCTTCCATTAATGACTGACGATTCACATCCTCGAGGAATAGTTAACAAGGTGACGTAGGTCCTTGATTCGTCCCCGAACACCGGGAACGAATCAAGGGGGGGCTATTGTACAACATATAGCAAGAGGCCCATTTCCCCCTTGGCCTAAATCCAAATCTGCCAATGAACAATACCCGGCCATGGGCCCACCATTCCTCATGGTTAGCCCTAAGTGGCCCACAGGCGTTAACCCATCACTTGGGAATTTAATGCATGGCAAGACGATCTTCATAAGCAATAGTGGGCACACCGCAATTGCTCGGTTATACCTCGGCATGCCAGGAGTGCCTTAGGAAACCCCGCTGCCGAGCGATTTTCGGCGGCAAGCACCAGTTCCAACGACAACTCCTATTCCCAATGCAGAGCATGTTCTTGTCAAGAATAATTAAATTGGGCTCCACCCACACGAATGGTGCTAGAGGGAAATCATTGTTTAACCCATTATTATTAAGTTATAAATATATGAAGAAAAGGGGAAAAATGGGTTAGACACTTGAGAGGTGGGATTTGGAGAATCGTCCACTATACAAGGGAAGACTTCCAGTGAGAGAGGCTAGCTACTCTACCAGGCACTTAAGTGAATCCGCCTAAGAGCTACCCATTTTAGGATACTCAAAAACCCACCAAAATAAGTAAATTGTGAGCCCAATTACTAGGTTAGCTCTTCAGTGGAAAATTGAGTACGCACATGTATAATATTATATTTTTGTATGTATACATACTTCTCTAAAAATCTACTTATATAAACTTAAGATTGAATTATTTAAGTTTGTAAATAGATTTATATGATATCAAATTATTATTTTTAATTTATTAATAATATATATAGTTCACTCGTACTGAAAATCCATAGATTTATGAAAAGGGAAAATATTTAGTCATGGTAATATATATGAGAAAAAAAATTAAATAAATAGCTTATAAATAAACTCAAATTTAAATATATAATATTGTTTGGTGTTATATTTTAAAAAAAAAAATTAAATGAAAAGCCTAAACTTGTAATGATGGGCTTGATATAGACACATCGCTTGTTTACGGCCCTAACACCAACACCGTCCAATGAGGCCTCCATCAATGTGGCACCATGAGCAAAGGACAAATCAAAAGTAAGGTTGGCTTGTAACAACATTAAAGATTGCCATGCCACGTCACATTGTAACACGGGCAGTAGCCACACAAAGGCCAAACTTGTCACCATCCGCCATCACCGTAATATTGGTAACAGCTAGCTCCCTGGAATTTTTTTAAAAAGTTTTCTCAGAAACAAAAATTAAAAAGCTAGCTCCCTGCGAAAACCGTCGCGAATTTGTAGCCTAGTCTAATTTAAATATATATTATATATTTGAAGTTTTCTTGTAAAGTTTTAAACTCCAACTCTTATTTCTAACCCATAAAATTTTGTATTTGTAAAATAATTATCATGTCAAAAATACACAAGACGGCACAGTGGTGATCTGAGATATCCTTAAACTGAAGATATATATGTGTTTGTGTTTGTGTGTATTTGTCTTCTACATCATATGTATTCCAACTTTATTTGTCTTCTCCATCATATTTTATTTTATTATTTGCTTCAAAAAAAACTTTAATTTATTTTAAGCAAATAATAATAATAATAATTTTACAACTTTATCCAACTTTGTTTGTGATTATTTATTACTAAAAATTATCATGGAGCACTAGATACTTAGATAGTACTCGCTTCATTCCAAATTATTGGTCATTTGTCCCAAAATAAAGTTTTTTTAATTAATAAATAAAATTTCAATCTTATTCTTTAATTTATTTGAAAAGTAAATATATTTTTTTTATAATTTAAAAACAACGCATTAAATAATGTTCTCTTAAAAAAATTGAATTTTTTAAACAATACAAACATTTTAAAACGGATAAATAGAAACCGTAATGTATTAGTATATATGTATTGCGTAGGGACACATGCACTGCCAATGTTACAGCATATTATTGTCAACGCATGAAAAAAAAGAAAAAGAAGAACAAGAAGAGAGAGAGAGAGAGAGTTAAAACAAAAAACAAAACAAAAAAAGTTTGACTATTTGAAAAAAATTTGCTAGTATGTTTTGTCAACAACCCTTATGAATTCCAAAGACGAAGGTTTTTTTTAAACATAGTTGCTGACAAAGACATGCATGAATCATGATACAAGAACAAAGACTTTAAATTCTAGTATTGTGGATACGTAGTAGGCACAGACTACTTGTTAATGTAACGTATTCAAATGATGTACAGCCAGGCCCAGCACTTACTGGTCAAACATTATAGGTTTAATTCAATATATGAACACAGTACCCAGAAAATGAATAAAAAATTAAACATATGAAATCTACATTTTAAATTGGGTTGTTATTATATTAATAATTCATCTATTGGCTTGGTATGTCAAAGACTCAAAGTTATGTATAAATTATTAAATTTTTTTATACTATTTAGAAATTCATATGTGAATAATTTTTCTATGGACTTTAACCCAACAGAATTTCATCTGTACTGATGATAGTAGAGACTGCAAGTTTAGAGTATTTTAAAACTCTCCTGCAATTACATCAATTGTAAGGTTAGATTATTAGAGAGTATGAAAAAATTAAGAAGTCTTTCATTTTTTATAAATTTTATAGATAGCTTAACTAATAAGTAATAAAAGAATATTGCATTTTTTTAATGTGGTCCCAAAAAACAACCTTCCTCCCATGGCTCTTTTTTCCTCTTCTAAGTCCTCTCTACCTTGATGACGAGGGAGAGAGAGAAATTTTTTTTTTTTTTGAGAGAGAGTTTTAACTTATGGCGTCCGCTCTTAATGATAGCTCTTTATCATCAGATCAAGATACCAATCAGTTTTTAGTACATGCGGGGATTGAACCCCAGATCTCTTATTTAATTATCAGATATTTTACTAGTTGAGCTAACTGAAACCCATATTTTTTTTTTTTTTAAACCTTAAAACAATGACACAAATTTGGGTTAGTGTTATAATTGGTTAGGCATGTGCTTACAACAATATACACATATAATTAATGTACTACATGTGTTTGAACCCTAACTTAATAAAGTCTATCTACTAGTAAACAACTTGTAACTAACCATAACATTGCAAGTATTGTAATATAATCCAAAAAAACATGCATGGGAGTGAGAGGAAGCTGCCACAGAAATTTGGGAGTAACTGTATAAGGGAGTGCCAATCAAGTCTCCAATTAAGGGATGAAAGTCCCATTGGGTCTCTCGATTTGCCAATCACGCTTCCTCCAATATTAGGGTTTGTCCTATTTTTTTTAGTTTCTCTTGGGTTTCTAACATCAAAAGTTATGCTTGATTATGTTTCTTGACTGTTTGACTTAAAAAATGCATGTTCATGACGATTATTGAATTATTAATTTATATTGAATTTTTTAAAATTTTAATTTATACTGATTAGTATAATAATTTAATGTTTTCCTTTCATAATTTATTTAGTTCAATGACACTTACTAATTTAATATAAAAAACGAGGTTGTTTGTTTTAGGGCTTTTATTAATTGTTTTAGAGAATTAATTTCTTACATATTATATTGTTTAAATATTGGCAAAATTAGTTGACTTCGTTAACTAATATAAAATTACTAATTAAGTTGCTCCTTTAGAAAAATTATGAATTTATTATTTTTATATATTTATTCTTTTAACAGGCCGAGCGGAAGATGCAAAGTTAAATTCTCAAGAACTTAATAGTACCAAAGAGTTTACAAAACTCTTGATGTGTAAATTTTTAATTACACTTTTCAAAATATTAAATTTTATCCAAAATTATTTCAAAAAAATATTGATTTGAAACAAGAAGTTAAATAATATAACATATTTAAAAGTTTTATAATTTTCCCCCCTTTAATTTGAAATTTTGACAAGGCATTATTTCTTTATTCTTTAGATGGCAAAATAACTTTTTATAATAGTAAAGTTTTAGTTGTAATTCAAAGTTAGAGTTTATCTTCAAATTATTTGGAAGAAAAAGTCATTCAATTCACCATATAACAACTCAAACAAGAGTCCAAATCTTCTGTCCCACACTTCCTGCTCCACTATATACTCCACAAATAAAAACATGCCACGTGTCCATCTAATTTATTAAATGCTAAATTTATGCCTTCTATTATTTCAATTACCTAAATATGATGGGTTATTTATTTATTTATTTTAGGTAATTGAAATAATAGAAGGCATAAATTTAGCATTTAATAAATTAGATGGACACGTGGCATGTTTCTATTTGTGGAGTATATAGTGGAGCAGGAAGTGTGGAACAGAAGATTTGGACCCCTCAAACAACCAACAATGTTTACCTCGCTTGTAGTCACATGATATATTTAATAAGTCATGTGTCACGTACCATTTGGGCAAAGTTAGTACCTCCCCAAGTTCTAAATTCTTGAAGTAAGGGGTATATGTAGATTTGAGCTGCGACAACAACACCTTTAATATATAAATATTTTTAACCATTTAAAAAAAAACATGTAATTGGGGTTTTTTTTTTTTATAAGAATCTAGACCCGGTGGCCAAGTTGTAATTGGGGTTTAATAATGTTGATTTTTTATGATTATATGAATCATTAAATAATTGGTTGGGGAATTTTTTTTCATTTATAGCTAAAATCCATAGAAGAAAAGAAATTTAATACAAGTATAGAAAGTAGTATTTAGCCAAAAAAACACATATACAAGGTTCCGCCGTTACAGAAAAGAAAAGGCAAAAAATAAGTACTACTAAATATACTTCAACTTTCTGAGAAGGGAAAGAGGGTTAGATAGAGCGAGCGAGTGTGCGTGAATTGTGTACAAGAAGCGAGTAGAGCAAAAAGCGGAAAAACAATCATGGTACAAATCGCAGTACCCAGTAATATGATAAACTAAGCAAAAATAGAGTTGTCCTTTTCTTTATTTTTTGGAGGAAAAAAATAGAGTTTTCCTTGACATCCGTGAAAGAAAGAAAAGCCAGCCCCACCATTCCTATGAATTTCAAAAAAAAAAAAAAACACACACACACACACTAAAAAAAAAAATCTGAACCCAGCTAAATACACCTAGGAGCAACAAAAGTAGGTGTGTATTGGCCAAAAACCAAAGCCACAGAGCCTAAAAACCATCCCAAAAGCCACAAGACAGAGAGAGAGAGAGAGAGAGAGAGAGAGCTGGTTCTGTCTGTCTGTCTTGGGGTTAGGGGCTTTTTGATTAAGGCAGCTGAGAGTTTGTCAATCCCACTGCTCCAACGGACTTCTTCTTCTTCAGTAGTCCTCTTCCTCTGCCTCTCTCTCCAACCAGGTCTTGCTCTTTCTCTCTCTAGCTCTGTGACCCTGTCTCTGCCTTTTTTGTGCTTTGTTTTTGAATTTTGGAATGTGGGGTTTGGTTTATACTTGGCTATTTGGTAAAAAAAATTGGAACTTTTGGATCTGGGGTGGCTTGTTTCCAGGTAATTTGTGATGGGTTTGTGTTTAATTTTGGTGTTTTTGTTGGTTTAGGGTTTTTTAGTTGATGGGTTTTGGTGCTTTTGTCATTTGGTGGTGATTTTGGTTCTTTTCACGGCTTTTTGGAGATTAAAAAGGTTTACAAATTTGACAGCTTTTTTTGGCTACTTTTAACCAAAAATGGGATTTTTTTTTTTTTGTTCCTTGTTGATATGGTAAAAATTTGAAATCTTCAATTCTGTTATGAGCTTCACTTGCAGCTTTAAAAGTTCAAATTGATATTTTCAATGAATTTAATGTTATATCAGTAAATTTGCCTAATTTGGTTTTGTCTTTGTTTTATTTTTGTTGGCTTGTAATTTAATCTGAAAAAGTAGATGATGTGAATCGGAACATTTTTGCATTGTTTTCCAGATCCGGGTGATCCAGTTGGGATTGAAAAAAAAATTCTCGGCTAAGGGTTCAAGATTTTGTTTTTTTTAGCTTTATTTCTAGTACCATGTGGTGTCGTATTCTTCACGGTAAGGGTTGCTGTCAAATTCAACAACTAGCTTTTGGAAACTTCTTTCAATTTTGACCTGTAAATGCGGGTTTGGTAAATGTATTTTTAAGCAAAGAGAAGAAAAAAGAGAAAAAGCCAATATTTGATTTGAAGCTTAGCTGAGATTCTGAAAAGGTCATTGGAATCAGAACCCATAACCATAGAAGCATAAGCTGGTCTTCTGATTGGTATCTTTGGATTTGGCTGGGGGGAGCAAGAAATTGCAATGACTATTGGCAAGACCAACAGCAGTAGCAGACCATTCACACACCCGTGCAATTGTTATAAAGTAGAGAGCTTGACTGAAACCATTTTGGATGCAAATCAGACCTCGAATTTGAAAGATCGGTACACTCTTGGGGAGCAATTGGGTTGGGGGCAGTTTGGTGTTATCAGAGTGTGCTCTGATAAATGGACTGGAGAGTTATTAGCATGCAAATCCATTGCGAAAGATAGATTGGTTACATCGGATGATGTGCGGAGCGTGAAGCTTGAGATTGAAATAATGGCAAAACTATCTGGGCACCCGAATGTTGTAGATCTCAAGGCAGTGTATGAGGAGGAACACTATGTTCATTTGGTTATGGAACTTTGTGCTGGAGGGGAGCTTTTTCACCAGTTAGAAAAGCATGGACGATTCACTGAGTTTGAGGCCAGGGTTCTCTTTAGGCATCTGATGCAAGTGGTGTTATACTGTCATGAGAATGGGGTTGTTCATAGAGATTTGAAGCCTGAGAATATCCTATTGGCCACAAAAGCCTCATCTTCTCCAATCAAATTGGCAGATTTTGGTCTTGCAACCTACATAAAGCCTGGTATTCTCATTTTTTTTTCTTTGCAGATTACTGATTTTTATTTTATATTAGTCAGGCTTCCCCTTAGAATCTGAGATATTCCGTATTCTAAGCATTTGGGTTCATTGAAGCAGGGCAGAGTTTGCATGGGCTAGTAGGGAGTCCATTTTATATAGCTCCAGAGGTACTTGCTGGGGGCTATAACCAGACTGCCGATGTTTGGAGTGCTGGGGTTATTCTTTACATTCTTCTTAGTGCAATGCCACCATTTTGGGGAAAGACAAAGTCACGAATATTTGATGCCGTCAGGGCAGCTGATCTGAGGTTCCCATCTGATCCCTGGAATCGCGTATCAGAATCTGCTAAGAATCTCATCAGGGGAATGCTTTGTACAGATACTTCTCAAAGGCTTACTGCTCAGCAGGTCTTAGGTAGGTTGGATACTCACCAAGTCATTGTTTATTTAAGGGTAGTGGTGTAGTGTTCACTTTACCATCTGAACGTTCAAATTCAGGCGCATTGTTTTGGATTCTGGTGACATTAGGAATGCAGAAGGGGATACCATTATAGTTATAAAGTTTCTTTAAGAACATTATTTCTTAAAGGCCAAAAAGTCTTTATTTGAAGCATCTAGAACTGAGGTAGAGGATCCAGACATTTATATCTTGAGCACATCCCAATCCTATCACTGTTGCGTTACAGAATGGAAAAATATTATTTTCATTCAAGTATGCATCTCCTTGCATTCCATCTTTTAAATATATTGTTTTTCATGAGGCAGTAATGTATGTTTTGAAGGATGTCTTTAAAGTATCAACAAATACCATTATTCCATACTGTGTTGTTAATGGTCTTTAGCTAGCATTAGAAACCTAATCATATAGATGTGGTCTTGCTGTTGTTGCAATTAATTGGTCAGTTAACTAGTATGGGTAGACCCGGGGATTTTGTTTTCCTTCTGACTTATTAATTGGTGTCCTTTTCTCCCTTGTTTGAAGACTTTCTATATCCTCCACGGCTAGAAAACATAAATTACGTGACTCTTCTTTTGTAGATCACTCCTGGATGAAGGACAGCAGTCCCGAAGATCCAAGTGCACGTGAAAACCATAGTTGTGGAGAATTGGGAATAGGCAGTGGCTCTTTCTCTAACTCATTTATGTCCAGGAATGAAGACATCAGCTTTGGCGCTGGATCACCTGTTACATGTGACATAGAATCACCTACATTCACATGCAGATCATCCTTTTCCACTTTCATGGCAGAACCATC
Source organism: Quercus ilex subsp. ballota (assembly GCA_032727855.1). Taxonomy (NCBI): domain Eukaryota; kingdom Viridiplantae; phylum Streptophyta; class Magnoliopsida; order Fagales; family Fagaceae; genus Quercus; species Quercus ilex. The sequence goes on along the minus strand of CM064916.1, from coordinate 15,214,174 downwards.
AACACCTCTCACTGCATCTGGTGGATTTTCTTTCCGTAGCATTGGTGATTCTAATGCCTTGGAATTCTCTTCCCCCATTCCTTCAATGCCAAGTTTTGCATTCTTTAGTCCTGGTTCTGCGATTGAACAAGGGAGTTGTGCATTAGAGTTTTCAACCAACATACCTAGAGTGGATGCAATTCAAGGAGGTATTTGGGTTTTACATTTTCCAATTCTTTACACCATCTCATAACCTATATCTAAAAATCCTATTTTGCGTCCTATTATGCAGAGGCAAGCTTGGGGAAGCTGTTCATGTTACCGGATTCTACTCTTTGCTTTGGGCACGAGGCAAAAGAAGTGGAACACAAGGCATCTGAAGTTAGAAGGGCAGGAGGAACAATTGGGTCTAGGATGTTGGGCATCGGTAGCAAGAGGAACCATACAATTGGACTTGGTGAGCACGAGCAACTTGATCTCATGGTGTCTGAATCAGTCATTCGATGGTCGTCATGCACACATCTTCCTACTTCTCTTAGATCCTCTCTCGTATGTTGAAAGTATGGACTGGCTGACCTCATTAAACTAATTGGTGGTTCTGATGAAGTATCCAAGTGTTATGGGAATGGCATACCAAGATGAAGTTTCGTGCTAGTGTGTTGTATTATATTTGTGCCCTAGTTGCTAAATCCCGGTGATTTAGTGCCAGTTTGAGTTTTGCTTTAATCAGTGTTGGTATGAGTGATGTCTTTCTGGTTTAAAGAGTTAGTGTTAGGTTCTTTTTTTCACCGGTAGTTAGTGTAACTTGTGGCTAATGGACTCTTACCTTGTGTATAAAGTTTGCTTCTTTGCTATATGAATTTTTCCAAGTTTCATATTATTGCCTTTTGGAATTGCAACTTTTTTTCTTCAGAATTTTGCAACTTTCTTTCATTTTCACTTTCTTAGTTAAGCACAGTGCGGTTCTCTGTCAGCTTGATTGCTTCTCCAGCTTAAAATTTAAGATCCATTTGTTTTAATCAAAGATTCAAAATATCATTCCATCGTTAGGTGAAAAGGTATTACATTGCTTTCATGAACACAGTTGCTTATTACATAATAGATGTGAGGTTCAGTGTATTGTAGAATTTGGCGATTCAATTTGCTCAATTACCGAAGTCATTTGTTGCCTAATAAGGAACATGAGTTCGAATCTTGTCTATATCAAAAATAAATATATCGATATCTTGGCATTATAGTATAAAACAATAATTATAAATCCATTTATTTCCGACTCTTGAACTAAACCAATACAAAGTTATAAGATAGTATCCAATTTTTCCGATAGGTTCTTATTGGCATTCATTTAGTAAGAATTGATCCTACGATTTCGCCAATTATGAGTTGAACACCATAGGTTTACGTTCAAACAATAGTTATGGAATGGACACCGTAGATTTAGACTTTTATTATGATAATTTTCATTTTAGATGAGTCACAAATTCACAATCAAGTTAATAGTTCTAGAATCTATGTCTTCATTTGCACAACTAATACATGTTTTGCAAGAATTATATTCCAGGATTAATTAAATTAGTTGGATGCTCAAAACGTGTTACGCATCTATTCTCAATTAGAAAGAAAAAATGTAATTATCAAAAAATAAAAGAAGAAATATATAAATATAAATCTGGGATTAATTAAATCAGTTAAGATGCTCAAAAACCCTTTGGACATTGGTGGGGGTATTCCTATAGATGTGGGGCACGGACATTGGTGGGCCACTCTCACTCATTCCTCACCAAAATCCCACTATATATCTTAATGATCAAAACATCCTCATTACATAAGATTCTTTTGTGGAGAGAGAAATAGAGCAGAGAGAGTGACAGCAGGCCAAGGCAAAAGAGTTGGTGTTGGTGACTTGGTGTGTTACAAGCTAGAAAAAATTTAGTACCACAACATTTTTCACTTCTTTGCAACAACTGTGATATGTGGCAAGTGTAAATGGAGGAGAAAAAAATATCGGTCCATGTGTAAGTGATAGACAGTCGTTTATAGTCTGTAACATCAAAATTGTGACAAAAAGTAATAAAATAATTTGTATTCCTAAAACTACTCATTACAAGCTAAGGATTGCTCCACATCCCATATTAGTGATTGCCATTAAGATGTTGGAAAAGAAATGAATGTTATATTATTTATATAGAACAAGCCAACATGAAGAGTTGCAAGATTCCAAGTTCTTTATATTATATATATGCTTTGTTTTATAGACAACTAGATAAAGGAGCAATTCATTAGAGTAAAAGGGTCTCACAGTCACTCTCACTCTTATTGGAAATGAGGTACAACAAAGACTTCAAGTTCATTGGTCAGAGGCTTACAAAAAAAAAAGATGGTCACATTATTATCCTTGTGCTGAAGTGAAGAGCTAAAAAGTTGACTAGGCAAAAAAACACTTATCACCTCTCTATGTTCTAGTATCCCCATTTTAAGAAACACACAAACCCCCACCAATGCATTTTGATGTCTGCTCCTAGAGAATTTGATTATCATTATGTCTTTCAATGTTTGGATCAAGACCCCCCAAAAAAAATGAAAATGACAAGTGGGTGCTATTGTTTTGCAATTGGAAGAGAATATTGATGTTTGGAATGTTAAAGTGAATATATACTCTCTCTTTTTTTGCTTTTTTAATGAATGAAGTGAATATATACCTAATGTCTCTAGGAGGTACTGAATACATATTTGACTATCAGAATTTTTCAAAAAGGTTGACCACCAACTTCTACCATAAATTCTTGACCAGTTCGAATTTAAGTTACGGAGAATGTACCCCCCGAAAAAAAAAAGTTACCGAGTAAAGCAAGTACATTAGATTGTCCTCCAGGCTAAGCCAAACGTTATATACATAACAAACTGGAAAGGACATTAATATTGTGTGGTGTTTTCTTGAAATTCTGGGGGAGCATAGTAATGTTAATTGTATTTAGCAGAGGTACAGGGCTCATTCTAACAGTCCCCTGCTCCTTTTTTTTTATTTTTTTTATAGATCAGTACATAATAAAAGACGTTAATAATGAATTTATAAAAAAATGATCAGGTGTTAATCAGAGTTTGCCTACTTAATTAATAAGTAGTGAAAAGTTTTGTGCCCCTATTATTACTCTCTTCTAACTTCTTAAATGTAAATTGAAACAAAACTCCCAAGTATTTAACGACTTTAGTTTTTTTTTGGGCGATATTTATTTCACATATCATATATTTTTTTAGTTTAGTATAGAAACAGACCGTGGTGTGAAATACTTTTTCCCTTTTTAATTTTATATAAGTATTAATTCAGTTTTAAATCTTTGTATTATAATTTTCATTCCTAAAATGTGTAATTTTTTATTTTTTTTATCATTAATGTTTTGCTCTAAAAATGAAATCCTAACTCCGTGTCACTGCAAGTTATTTTCGGCAGCTACATGTCTCCCAACTGGACCTTATCCATACACGAAACAGGTGTCACCCCCACAGACCACAGCCCCCACTAGTCATGTACATGTTCAGTCAATTTTTTAAAAGCATAGTTTTTCTGTTCTTAGGGTCCACCACTACTGTATTTTTCTCAGCACCTTTCTTGCTGTTGGGTACCAGTGGCACACAAAATTTCATGAATTACTAGGTAATCAACTAATCATAGATAGATTTTCCTATAAAAAAAAATCATAGATAGATTTTCCTAAATGCTAAGAGATAAGGTCTTAACTAGCCTCATATTTTGTAGGGTCACAATTTCACTAACAAAATAGACTTGTGCTTTTGGTTATTCCACATGGACTTCCTTATCACAAAACTCCACGTATAGGATCCCAGTTCCTTCTTTTACTACATTAGATTCAAAACAAACTACGCACCAAATGTGGTGTAAAATAAGCTCAAACCCTCCAGTTCTTTGGCAATTTCCCACACAAAAACCAAAGCTTGGACCAAAAATTATCACCTTCTCTTCCTCTTCCAACAACCAAAAACAAGAAGAACTTGGTTCCACCACTGCAGTTACTCAAGTCCAAGTCCCAGAAAGTAATGATTACAGTGTTAAGTTCAAGACTCTTGGAGGTTGCAAGCTTGGCATTTCAAGGTATCCTGATTTTGAGTATGATGCTGAAGGTGGATCAGGAACTGGGTCCGGTACAAAGGTCCCAGATAGTGAGTTGAATGATGTAATTTCAGTTTCATTTGCCATCAAAACACTTTACATACCACCATTGACAAGTGCAACAACTAAGTTCTTGGGTTTACCATTGCCACCATTTCTAAAGATTGATATTGTCCCAGAATCCTTTCAAGGGAGCATTGACCGAGAATCCGGCAAGGTAATTTACCATTTAAATGAGCAGATGTGTTTGCCTTCTGCAAGATTGTTCTAGCATTGTCATAAGGTAGTTTCTCTTACATTTGATTGCATGACAACCCCACTTAATATTGCAGCTGTTGTTCATGCAGGTTGATCTTGAATTCTTGGCTAATTTCTGGTTTTCTGCTGGGAGTATATATAGAGCTCCACGACTGCTGGTTAAGACAGTTTTGACATCTGAGGAGTCAAATGGAACTATAAGAAGTGGAAGAGGAAAGAGGTTAGATAAAGAAGGCAAGTGCAGATTAGTTGGGGTGGCAACTGTTGATCCTATTGATGATTTCCTCATGAATACATTCCTTGGCCTTCCTACTGAATGCCTTGCCAATCTGAACGCTGTAATCTCCATTTCTAATTCTTTTTAAGATTTCAAAACCACAATTTTTCCTGTTTTTCATGCAGTGCCAAAATCATCCTAAATGAAATGGAGTAATTGATAAGTTTTTTCTTTCCAACCAATTACAGTTTAAGATTCAAATTGCGGACAGAAAGGCACCAAATTGTTTAGGAAGTAAACTTGTACTGTTCTCATCAACACCTGAGATTTGTTTATGAGATATGGCGGCTCATAAGAAAGTTTGTATGCAATTTTCTCAAGTACAAACAAAGAAAAACAAAAACCTTAGAATACACCAAACGTGAACTACAGCTTTGAACACTCAGCATTTGTTTTACAACATGATGCCTTCAATCTATAGACATCAGGCTTAATGGAGTTGTGGTATGAGTCGTATGACTATATAATAAGTTGTAGCTTAAGAAATCCATCAACCAGTAAAAGTGTCTTATTATATCAGTAAATTTACAGAGGCTTTTCTGTTGTTTTTTGGAGTCACTAGCTGTACTGTAATCCTTTGGCAACTTCTAGGCATTATCTGCTTTCAGAATGGCATAATCAAACTTCTCTGCATGAAAGAAAAAGAATTTAAAACAGAAGTAAATGTGAGTGAGGCATTTAAAAAAAAGAAGTAAATGTCAAGCAATACCATCCAATTCTGCACCTGACACGAACACCAACACATGTTCATTTAGAACAACTGTAAGTTCAAGCAATGTCAAGGTCACTCAAATGCCAGCCTTTGAGTGCCAACCAATGAAGCATATTGACCCCCCTTTGCCAATAATTCAAAGTGGGTACCAAGTTCTGCAATCCTCCCATCAGAACAGAGTGCAATTTGATGGGCATTTTGAACTGTGCTTAATCGGTGAGCAATCACCAATGTTGTCCTGCTTTTCATCAGATGGTTCAGAGCATCCTGGACCAAACGCTCACTGACTGCATCCAAGGCACTGGTAGCCTGCAGAAAAGGACTATATATATTATTAAGTCCAAAACTGTTATGGGCCTATGGGGCCAACACAGTCTCATGCCAAGTGGAGAGAGCTTTCAGAAAAAAGCATGTAGAACTGGGATTTGTGATAATTCCAATCTCATTTTGTTATGTTGACTTGGAGAAGAAATGTAGATGCACTGAGAAGCAAATAAAGAGCTTACCTCATCAAGTATCAGGATTGGGGCATTCTTTAGCAGAGCTCTAGCAATAGCAACTCTCTGCAGATCAAAAACAGGAAGAATCAAGCACCTCTCTCTCTCTCTCTCTCTCTCTCTCAACTTTATAACCATACCTGTCTCTGGCCTCCACTCAGTAGGCCTCCACGCTCGCCAACAAGTGTGTCATAACCCTTTGGAGAAAAATAAACATTCAGAAACAACATAAACTAACAGGTGTGGAAGACTTGCGTATTGAGAAGACAACAAACCTGTGGCAGTGAAATTATGAATTCATGAGCATTTGCTGCTTTGGCTGCCTTTATCACATCATCCTTGGATACATTATCATCTGGAAGCCCATATGCAATATTTTCTCCAACAGATACCGAAAAAAGAACAGGTTCCTGAATCATATATTTATAAACTTAGGAGAAGAACAACAATAAATGTGATATAATTACACTTGTTACCACTGATCAGCACCTGTGCAACTTGGTTTCAGGTTGGGTTGGTTTGGTTTAACCACAAAGCACAAACAAAACCAAGAATCTAGAGGGGAAAATTGTACTGACCTCCCCTGAGGTTTTTCGTTAGTACACTTGCCTCCCCTCTATTTTAGAATGAGATATTCAGGGGTGGTTAGTCTAAATAGTTTGCACTTTAGGGGAGGTGAGTGTCTCATTCTAAAATAGAGGGGGTAAGTGTAATTTTCCCGTATCTAGAGCATCAATCCAACACCCAACTCAACCAGTGCAGACAGTGTCAATACAAACCTGACTAAACTTTATATTCCTTGATCCTAAACCCAAGCTACCCAATTTTCAAATTCTTTCAGAAATAAAAAATACTCATGAAACCTTAATAAGAATTTTATCTGAATACTCAAACACACAAGTATAGAACATATGTTGCTTTTAGGATACTATATTGTCAATCCGAAACCAATCCAATGTAACCTGGGAACCTAGGATCTGGTATAAAGTTGGACCAAGTTGTATCCCCACAGTAATTGGCTAGTCAAGCTATATCTCAGATTTACTAGAAAACAGAATTATGCTATGCTGAGATGAAATGATAATGAATCCATATATACAATACATCTGTGCATGACATGTTTGTAGCAGATGTATGGAGATCCAAGAATAGACCTGATTCACTATAGAGACAACCCGTGCCCATTCACTCTTGTCGAATGTTCGAATATCATCTTCTGCAACTGTTATACGACCTCTGGTTGGCTGCAAAAGGGATACATCAATTCATTCTTCACCATCCAAGACAACTAAATGAAACTTCCATTTAACAAATAGAACTTTAAGTAAAACAACAAAAGGAGAAAACCTCATAAAAACGTGCCAATAGCTGTACTATTGTACTTTTTCCTGCACCACTGGGGCCCACTAGAGCTGTTACGGTTCCACATTTGAGAGTTAAATTTAGACCATTTAGGATTTCCACATCAGGTCTCACAGGATAAGAGAAGTGCACATCTGGCCATCAAAATGAGAACACTCATTTACAGTGGAACAAACGGCAATAAATTTATTGTGCAAAAACAACAAGATTTATTATGATATCCCATTCTATAGCCAACTAAGAAAGGATTTATGCAAGCTTGTTCTTAACAAAAAGAGGGGGAAAAGAGAGACACTTAAGGAGAAGCTTGAGATTCACAAGCAGTTAGATATAGCAGAACAACATAGCACATAAGAAAACTACACTCACAAAGTCAATTTTCCATAGACACACAACCATTTAGAATCCTTATGTTACACTTTATAACAAGCAGAAACTTAATAGAAAATTTCATAAAATGGACTAGGACTTCTTAAAAGGATAATACTTAGACATGTGTGTATAAAATTGATAATGTAAACAAAATGAATAAAACTGCATGATTGATACCTTCAAGACAAACATCACCAGACCAAGCTAAGCTACACACGTTGCTAGCTGATTTCAAGGCTGACATATAATGCACATTCCTAGAGAGGATTTTCTCATCGTAATCATTGATGAAGAACAATTTATAATTGTCACCATGCAATTCTTTTTGCTGCATTTCTCTTTCTACACCATATGCAAGGGCTTCATCAATTTCAATCTCAGATAAAACAGAGTTGATTCTCTCAACAGCAGCAAAAGTTCCACGAAGATCTCCAAGTGTGTTCACGAGCCCTTGAACCTAAAAGATGTATCAAATCAGACCGGACGAAGATGATGGAAATAGCATGAGTACACAAGCAGCACTGAAGAACTCACAGCGAATGTTAATGTGAAAGTATATCCAATAAAAGAAGCCACAATTCCAACAGAGAGCTCACCCTGTAAGCAAAAAATATGAATGATTGAAAAAGAAAAACCTTAGACTTTGGCACTGATAAAATCACATTTGACTGTGCCAAATAGGAATGCTGGTAAGTGAATGAGTATGACAATTTTTCATAAGGATGCATGCATTAAAATTAGCACTCACAAAGATCAAGGCCCTAAGTTGTGCCACAGACAACAGTACACCATAGCCATCAAACATACCTCAGAAGTATGATGGTTTAATAATCTAAATAATCCTTCAATAAGAAATATTAGTTTGGTAAAGTAGTCATACTCAAACACTTCATTCAATGCAAGATTAATTCAAAAGTGGCTTAAAAAACATATGCAATATTGTGTAACATTATGATTACAGAAAGAAACAAGCATAAAAATAGCTAGGAACATGAAATCTACCATGAAGGGAAGCTACAAGACAAAACGACCATGAGAGTGCCTCAAATAGAGAAACCATGATTCTTTAGCCGTAGAAACTGTAAAACATAAATGGGGTACATATACTTTGGGAAATTGAAAAACATCTCTTCCCTTTCTAATTGGAGTTCTTATACAAGGCAGAAAACTACTTTACTAAGAAACAATAAGAATCCTAAATTGAATATTTTGGAAAACTTTATAACATAGCTATCGATATTCAAAGGTGATATTGTTAAATATAGGGGAGCATAGTAGTTGATGCACTGAATTTGAATTGCATACAACATTTCAAGGTCTAAGACAATAGTCAGCACAGATTCACAAGCCAAATGTGCTTACCGCTTTCACTTTGCTTCCTCCAAGACAATATAAGGCCATTAGAGAAATATAAACAGCAATTCTTGTCAAAGATTCATTTATGGATTTAAAAGTCCCAAGCTTTATGCCAGTAGCTTGATAAGAAAGAACCTGCCAATCTCCATTAAATAAATGCTAAGCATAATGATGAACTTTTCACATCTCCATGACAATAGCTATTAATGCTTGAATTATCTTACTTGTCTACCGAACATTGACATTTGATGCTTTTCACCACCAAAGGATCTTACCTGTAATAATTATGTTACAATTTCAATCATCGAATGTATATCCAAGCTTTAATTACTATGTCATCTATAGAGGTGAAAAAGAAAAAAGTGCAGCAAAGTATTGATTAAGAACTTACAGTACGAATAGCAGAAAATGTTTCTGTCACACAATCAGATATCAATGCCTGGGCCAACCCATGAGCTTTAAAAACGGGCACAGTTGATCTCTTGTACACAGCTTCGGAATATTAATAACAGTCAACAGAAGGAAAAGAAAGATTAAACAAACAATAATAAGCAATTTTTTTTCCAAATTACCGCACACAGAGCAAGAAGTAACAAAATCCACAAGGGGAGAGAGAAGGAAATAGAAAAGAGAAGAGTGATTAACTGACAATAAGATACATTTGAGTGATCTAAAAGATAGGGGATGAATAAAAAGACAAGCTTATGAAATTTTCAAAGACAAAAATGTGAAACTGATTGCGAAAAAGCACCAAGATGATGTAGAAAGAATTCCTAACCCCAAGCCAACTTGCAATATTGGCACTCCACAGGTCAACATTGAAGCTCATGTGATCATGAAATTTAATGGAGATGATCTACCTCTAAGATACATTAAGCACATATCAAGAATCACATTTAAAAACAGATTCCTATGTTTATTTGTTTCGTGAGAGGGGGATGGGGGAGAGAGAGGTGTCAACCATACTTTTATCAGCCTTATGGATAAGAACAGAAAAACTTCTAACATCAAACAAGCTACACAAGCTAAAACATCCAAGATAAATATTTACCAACTGAAACAGACACGGTAAGCATCAGAAGGCCCAAAATAGGTGCAAGTTGAGGGGACAACGTAAATAGTATGCATATTGTCCCAGTGACCTACAAGAAGAAAGAAAACAAGAGATATGATGACCCTTAGTGAAAATAGGTAATAAATTGAAAACTGAAACACAGATAGGAAATTATAAAAGAAAAGTGATAAGGTGAATTCTATATTTGAGGAGGGTAATTACTAATTAGCCTCTAAAGCATTCTGAAACAACATTCAAATTGTAGTATTAAAACAGAAAATTTATGTTACTTTTGAATCATAAGTAATTATGTACTTGCTTAAATGTAGACAACACAAAGCTCACTTGTGCATGGTGTAGAGTTGCTTGCCTCAGAAAGTGCCCTGAATCCACGATCCCTTGAAATGTTCTCACTCACAACATCTTTAAGAGAACCCAAATCAGATGTTAGCAAACCAGTAAGTTCACCTACCTATAAGGTGCAAAGCCCAAGTTAATCCAGTAAAAGGAAATTGCTGGGACAGTGGAAAATGTAAATTAGGTGAAATGAATGACAGACATACAAAAAATGGACAGATAGACGTTGATGTGAGTAACCACTCTGAAAAATTATTTTAAAAAATAAAATAAGAGGAAAGGAAAATAAATTCACCAGCAGCTAACAGAAAATTTGTAAAACTAAATGACATAAGAGTAAAAATGGTAAGAGAATGTGGGTAGTACCAGTTATCCTTTCCACAACAAATTGTTCTTGCTCTCTCTCTCTCTCTCTCTCTCTCTTTCTCTCTCTTTTTACCATGCCGTTCAGCCTATTTCTTAATATATTTTTCTTAATTTTAGGCATGATAATAGGTCATTATGTTTCCCTAATCTCACATGTGTACCAATTGCAATCTTCCAAAGTTTTATATTAGTTTGAAACCAGCATGAGTAGATTGGTGATGGGCAATAAGCTGAGTGACTTCTTTTCTATCAAATGTTACAAATATGTACCAGATTGTCAGAAAGTGAGGTGTGACCAGTGTCAGTTTAAAATATAGGCATGCAACAATAGACTATCAGTGACTTATTCCTTAAACATTACAATCCTATAATGAACTAAACAACACAGAACAATAGCTACATACATAAGTTTTTTATACAATTTTCCAAGTGAAGCAATTTGTAGCCTAGGATACCAGTTGGCAAACTGCATTCCAATCAGCAATTTGCTCCATTGGGGGTAAAATGCAGTCAATTTGCGAATTCGACCAATTTAAACAATGCAAACCGCAATTGGACCAAAATTCTAATTTTTTCCCCAGTTTCCACATATGAAAAACAAGAAAGCAAGTGTAAGGTTCAAACCTAGGCCAATTCGTTGGAGATGTGGGCTTATTGCTATTTTATTTCTATTTAATAAAATACGACAAATAACATTTAATTCATTCAAATACGCAAATTATTTAAATAACTTGAACACAAGAATTTATCCAAAAACTTATGAGAGAAAAATATCTAGTAAATTGAGTGAGAGATGACAAAATGCTCAGGATCTAAATGGGATCTAAGGAGTATAGGCAGTAAATTCCAGCATTCTACAGACAGAGTGAAGCATACAGTAAATTGCACAAGCTGAAATTGAAACAGAAGCACCAACATGCATGATGAGGATGATATGCCTGCACCCTGAACATATTAGGTTTCATATTAAGCAATTTATGGCTCATTGGCTTAATAAAATCAGCATGTGATTTTTTAAACTACCAAAATCTTCCATAACTTTTTTTGAGAAACACACACGCAGGGGAGAGGGGATGGGGTTCTAACCCAAAGGCACACCACAAACCTTCCATAACTTTAATAGAAGGCTTAAAAGTCTTGACAGAAGCTAATGAATGAATCCATTCAAAATTCTACTAAAGAATACAATAAAATACTTGATCTAGAATTAGAAGTTTTTTTTTTTCTAGAAACATATGGTTTACTTGACAAATATATAATTTAAAAATACCATGACAACAGTCAGATTTATGTGTCTACCAACTTTGATTATGATGCAAGAGTGCAGCCCTTGCCATGATTTAACAAAAGAAGAATGTTCTGAGACAAAATCAAATATTTGTTGCTGAAGCATGAGGCACTTTTTGGGATTCTTACTTAAGGGTTTTTGAAAGTGTCTGTCCATTAAGTCAATAGTCCTAACTAAAGGTGATACACAATCGCATTTTGAGAAACATTATCAAACCATTATCAGCATAACATAAACTTGCAAGGACCAGAGGTTATAATTGCCAGAACAAGCTAGACATCTCTTAGACACTAGTAGTTTCTTGAGTAAGTCAGGAACAAAAGAATTCATTAACAGATTATCTCATAATTCCATTCATGAATCATGAAGAACCATATGAATGCACTTGAAAAAGATGTGTGTGTCTTTGTAAAATGAATTAAAGGGTTTTATAAATATACCTTGTATCGGTCAAAAAACTCAACCTGTATAGAAAATAACAGAAAAAATATTAGAAGGCCAAGTATGCAAGTAATAACTTTTTCTTGCAAGTTTCAAACACAATAAATAGATGACTTAACAAGCACAAAAGGAAAATACAAGTTTATAATTAAGCATCTATATCATTTCCGAAAATGGATTTTCTATAAATCAAAGTAGGAATAGCACACCTCTTGCATGTGCTTCCACACATGGCAACATATGACATACGTGTCATACCAATGCAAGAACTAGACAAGTTTAAGCATAATCTAGCAGTTCTAAACCCCCCACCCCCAAAACAATATTTTTTAAGAGTTAAATTGGAAATTTAATGTTACCTTCTGAATCAACACCCTTCTGAAAATATGGGCTCGCAGTTTTGACATAACCTTCTCCCATATAGTATTCAAGTTTATAACAAAAATAACGGTTAGAATTGGCTCCAGTGCATACAAAACTCCCACTTTACTGAGCAGCCTCCACAATGGCTCTGGTCTAGCACCAATAAGTACTTCAAAGAATCTACCTACAAAAATCATTGACATAGACTCTGAGCTCCTATTCTCTAACACAAATGAATTGTCACTCTTATATTAATAGTTGGCTAATGAGATTAAATGCTAAAAAAGTTTATTGAATTCCAAATACAATTAAAATGATGCCCTAGCCCTTATTTAGATGATAACAAATTGCAAATTTTGAATATGCTTGTTAGTACCCAATTAAGCAAAAAAATCCTTCACCTCCATAAACTTTTTTTTGCAACTTTTTTTTCTTCATCAATGAAACCATTATTTTTGCATCAGTAATGCTACAAATACAACCTTTTTCACAACTGTTGAAGTGGTTGATTGTGAGGATACAACATTTTTCACAAAAAATTTCACAATTGCTAAAGTAATTGATTGTGATTGGTGGACACAACTGACATTCACAAACCCATCATTTTATTTTATTTTTTCTCCATCACTTTGACCAATTCAGCAATTGTGAAATCTCTTATGGGAGAAAAAAAAAAATGCGTCCATAAGATTGTTGTTTTTGTATGAATCATTCGTCATAAATAATAAACTTTATTGTTTTGAAAAAGTAGAGTTGCATTAGTTGTATTTAGGGGAATTTTTTTTTTTTTTTTTTTAATTAGGCTTTAAAAAGTTGATACTAGCCTCAAAATCAATAAATAATCCAATCATACTCTCATACCAAAATTCGTTTTCCATTTTTACCCTCAATTTTCTACCAATCAAACAACAACACCAAGTCTTAATAATAAATTTTTTGGGTCAATTAATTAGAATCAGTCACATGTATTTTTTTTTTTAGTAATGCTACGTACACAAACTATTTTACAATATTTTTCCAAACTACTGATGTGGCTTTAGTATTTTTCAAATAGTTATTGCAAATAAAAATGTGATATTAGTGATGGCCGTATTAAAACCGGTAAAAATTTACCACATCAGTAGTTTAATATTGTAAAATAGTTTGTGTTTTCAACGTTACTCTACTTTTTTATCCCAAATTCATATTCTGTTACTCCCTTAATCAATTAAGGCCTTTTTTATTTACTTTTACTTGTGTTAAGTGTTAACTTGTATCAACTCGCTTTTTCTCTCCAACCAAACATAGCCAATATATATATAAATATATATTACAATTAGTCAGATTTTCTTTTCTTTCCATCCAAACAGAAAAGAGTACAAACTAAATAAATGGCGAAGATGAAAATTTCAGAATTTGCTTACCTGAAAATATGGGCATAGAGAGAGTACAAGTGGTGCAGCCAACGAGAGCGAAAGCCGAAATCGCGAGCCTCAGCTTGTGCCTACTCAACAGAGTCCACAATAGCCCCCAGCTTATCGGATTCGGCGCCGGTGCCCGGTCCTTTTCGGTCAGTGGACCCGACCCGTCGATTCTGGGCTCGGGCTCGCTGACACTCGGGTCGGACGCGGGTGCGGACACGTAAGCAAACGAAATTGAGCTCGTCTTCTTGGGCAGTAGTGTTGTGGTTGTTGTGAGTGGGAATGGCGGGAAAGGGTGTGATTGGTGGAGAAAGGTAAAGGAGAGTCTGGGATTGGGTGCGGTTGCGCGTGTGCGGACGCGAGTGGGAGTGCGAGTGGGAGAGAAGGAGAGAGTTGCAGAGGCCATGGATGAGTCAGTATACGTGTGTGTTTGTGTGAGTTCAACTGTTAAAAGATACTGAACAATAAAAAAGGGAGGGAGACAGAGATAAAGGCGCTTTTCTCTGTTCTATCTTTCTTTGTTGTCCAAAGAGTTTGAACTTCACGCGCTTAAATGCGAAAGGGAAACAAAATTGCATCTTTCCTTCTTTTCTTTTTTTTTTCTTTTCTTTTTAATGGCTTTTTTATCTTTTTTTGAGAAACATAATGGTATTTTTATCTTAGGAAAAAAATATTGGTATTTGATTGAAAAATATTTTTTTTTATTCCAATTGAAAAATATTTTGTTATACGTTGAGTCTATTGTGTATATTCTACGTTGACAGTGCAGGTTTGGTTGGCACTTGGCACTTGTCCATTGATATCCTTATGTGTATCGGGATTTTCAATTTTTTTTTTTTAAGGGAAAGTTTGAACTTTGAAGATATTTATTTAGTCTAAGTTTTTATTTTTAATTTTCGGTTCTAGTTACAGGACTTGCGCATTTGTTAATTGACTATTTTAGAAAAAAAATTATAAAATTAAAAAAAAAGTAAAAAATGGTAATTATTTTTTTCTTTTCTCATAAAAAAATTCTAAAAATATTTCTTAAATCAATACTTTTAAGATATTTGTTAATTTTTTCCTTAATTTTAATTGAGCTAGAAACATGAAATATACTACTCAAATTTCAACCTTTGATGAAGCGATGCCATTTACAATTTGCAAGTGATAAAAGAAATGTAGAAAGCAAAATATCCCACCGAACTAGGTCCAAATTTATAATATACCTAGATGCTAAAGAAGTTTGTCTCAATTTTAAGAGGCTCATGTGAAAGTACATCGAACAACATTTTGTTTTCATCAAAATAAATATATAAAAACAACATTTCATTTTGTAACAGTACATCGAACAACATTTTGTTTTCATCAAAATAAATATATAAAAACCACATTTCATTTTGTAACGTTTCATGCTTTTCTTGTGATTGACCAATGATTTTCGTATTGCCAAAAAGTAGGGATGGCAAAAAGTTTACTTGCCCCGCTTGACTTGTTTTACCCAATTGTGTATCTACCCCCCAAATGAGTGATGGGGTGAAGATTGGTAATTGGTTTTGCTCACTTTACAACGAATATGTGTAATATATAGCTCAATTAGATATAGAGGTAAAAAAAATTTCTCTGTGCTCTTTTCTGTAGCACCCCTCCCCTCTGACTATCCTTGTCCTACATTTTCTACAAAACCTTATCCTGTTTTCCCTAAGCCTGAGCTCTTTTCTAGTTGTGATACAATGGAGGTCTCGGACCTCATTACTCGCATAGAGAATAGCACATGGATAGATGCATGCCTTGAGCTCCCTCCAAACCAATATGATAAAAAAACACATCCTAGGTGCTACTAGGAAAGCTCATTACCTATAAAGCTGTAGGTACATCCACAGTCTTTGATGTGGTGAATAAAGCAGGGAGACTCGTTTTTCCAATCCGAGTGAGTGGACTAGAGAACAATACCTTCATGTTCCATTCCCATCATGAAGTAGATATGGACAATGCTTATTGTAGGAGGCCCTAGTCCATCCGAGGAGGACACCTAGTCTTAAAGCCATGGAATCCTTCCCTCACATGGCAATAGATACCCTTCACATCATCAGCATTTTGGGTACAAGTGCATGGCCTTCTAGAGTTGTGGAGATCTCTGAACAACCTTCGACTACTCGAAGAAAAAGCCGTGAACGTTATTGAGTTTGACCTTGCCAGAGAAGGCAGTGGATCCTGGAAGAGGTTTATACGCATCCAAGTCGAAATCAATCTCAACCGACCTCTAATACTAGGTATTTTTCTGCCCCGGCATAACCTCCCCCGTCTCTAGATTAGCTTGAGATATAAAAGGTTGGCTGAAGTTTGCTATTGTTGTGGGATTATTAGTCACGAGACTCATACATGCCAAGGAAAAGTGTTCTTCATCTGAAACCCTTTCGGTCATGAGTTCATTAGCTTAGGGCCATGGTTAAGAGTAAAGAATTGTACCACATCGTTGGAGTTATTCCACAAACCCAACCGCCTCGCTTAACCTTCGTCATCCAACGGAGCTAACCCTAACACAATAGAACCTCAAGCGACCTTGCCAGCACATCATGCCATGTCAGCAAGCCAGGACAAAGCACACATTCCCAGCCAAAGCAGTGTACCTCAGGTGTGTAGCTCTAGCTAGGCATAGCTGTACCAGACCACCAACCCGTAAGAAGGTACGTCCGAGGGGACCAGCACTCAACAGTTGGCGTGTCCACCCACACACGTATACAACCCTTCCTTTATCCCCTCTGAGCCAATCACTAATCCTAGCAAGGTCCACACCAATCCAATCACGGGACCTAAAAGCCCAAATATCACCAACCCTTCCCACCCAGACAGACGACCCAAGCCCACCATTCCCCCCAAGTTTTAGCCCAAACCAAAGCCCATCACCCTAAGCTGAAATACAACCTGAAAAGAATACTTACCTAACCCAAGACAACGCCCTTTCTCCCCAAATAGTATCATCTCAATCAATTTCACCGCAAAAGCAATCCGAGAACTTAAATGTCCCTCAACTACCCCAATCCCCTCCGCCACAACAACCTCAAAAAGAAAGCTAACCCAAATCCCACACACAAAAGAAAGGTGTCACAGCAAGGGCTCAAAGTTTTTGCCAAAAGAGTCAGGTTTGATGACCACAACCTTGAAGCGGTATGTCCCAATCCCAAGACAATCACCTTCACCCCCAAATCAAGAGTGGACCAGTTTACTCTAAAAGAAAGGCTGCTAGATGAGCCCAACCCATCAAGTTAGTGCATCCTAGCTCCCCAAGGTGAGCTCATCAAGTCTAATTTTGTCTTTTCTGCTACTCCCTTCAAAATCAAATCATGCTCTGTTTCTACTGTTATGGCCGATGAGGCGAGCCTTATCAAGCCCCCAACCTCCCCATGAAAATCCTAGGTTGGAATTGCGGTGGTATATGCAATACCACGACAATCAAAACTTTTAAGGCTCATATAAAAGGGAATAGCCTAGATATTATTTTTCTTAGTGAAACTAAAGCTTCTGTAAATAGGATGAAGGAAGTGCTAAGATCAATAAAAAAAATTTGATATGTGTGTTGTTGAGGCTAAAGGTGTTATAAGTGGTATTTGTGTCATGTGGAAATCAGGGCTCTCAATCCACCAAGTGGAGTATGACAAAAATCTCATTGTAATCAAAGTGTCTGATGCTCTCTACAAATGGCTTATAGTGGGGTTCTATGGCCCTCCATACCCAACTAAGAAACAAAAAGCCTGGGGGAATCTGATGGCCCTTCTAAACTCCTGTCAAAGCCCTTGGCTCTGCATTGGTGACTTTAACTTCATCACTAATGATAACAAAATTCTCAGAGGGAACAAACGTAGGGACTCCTCGGCCACAAATTTTTTGAAAGAGTTGATCTTTAAGTTCGGAGCTATTGATCTGGGTTTTTCTGGTAACACTTTCACGTGGGCTAGATGAAAATGTGGAAGCTCCGCCATCAGGAGAAGATTGGGCAGAGCAATTGCTAGTATATCGTGGCGCCTAGCATTCCCAAAGACTGAAGTAACTCATCTAGGCACTTTCAAGTCTAATCACACCCCAATTCTGTTAGATACCAACCCAAAGGATAGCTTTACCTGCAGACCGTTCCGGTTTAAAGCAGCTTGGATAAGAGACAATGGGTGCAACTTTGTTGTGGAAAAGGCTTGGAACGAGGAAGCTTGTGGTCCAGCTTTCATAAAGCTTTACAAAAAGCAAGGTAAAACAAAGGAAACACTCTAAAAGTGGAATAAAGAGGTGTTGGGCACTGCCAAGTTAGGATCAACCTTCTTATGGATAGGATTACTGAAATTCAAATGAGACTCCTATTTGAGGATAATGGTAGAATTGAGCAAGAACTCCAATTAGAGCTGTTAGAATGGCTCCTTAGAAGGGAAATCCTATGGAAGCAAAAGTCTCATGAGCTATGGCTGAAAGAAGGAGATAGAAATATGAAAATTTTCCACTTCTCCACCATTATAAGGAGGAGGAACAACATCGATGCAATCAAAACAAAGGAGGGCAGATGGGTTACTAGCTCAAATCATATTAGGCATCTTTTTTTCTCATCTTTTAAGAATTTGTTCATTGAGGAAAATGTGTCATTTCCTGAAAACCTTGACAACCTTATGACAAGCTGTATTACTGAGGAGAAGAATGCTATTTTGAAGAAAATACCAACCCGAGATGAGATCAAAGAAACTTTGTTTCAAGTGCAAGACCTAAAAGCCCCTGGCCCCAATGGTTTCCTTGCCTTGTCCTATAAAGAATTATGGCCCACTGTGGGGGATGCAGTAACAAATGCTGTCATATCTTCCTTCACACACAAAAGCTTGCCTGTAGAAGCAAACAGCTCACCGATTGTTCTTATCCCAAAAACTACCAACCCAACATCAGTAAATAGCTTCCGTCCTATAAGCCTCTACAATGTCGTATACAAGATCATATCCAAGTTGCTTGTTGCAAAGCTAGGACCTTTACTTCATAAGATCATCTCCCCCTTGTTAGTCGGCTTTTATACCAGGCAGGTGGATTGCAGAAAATCAAGTAGTTGTCCATGAGCTCTTCCACAGTTTTAAAACAAGGAAAGTCAAATATGGTTTTATGGCCATCAAGCTCGATCTCCAGAAAGCTTATGACAGATGCAACTGGAAATTCATCCAAGCTATGTTCACTAACCTTGGGTTCAATTCTATCTTCACCAATTTGATTCGAATCTGTGTTTCATCAGTATCCTTTGAAGTCTTGGTTAATGGAGGTAAGTCAAACCAGTTCAAACGAACCAGAGGACTAAGGTAAGGTGACCCACTATCGCCATATCTTTTTGTTCTAGGCCAGGAAGTCTTATCAAGAACGCTAGATAATGAACTTAGAGCTGGAAACATTAGTGGCGCTAAACCAAGTGCAAGAGGGCCTGCAATTATGCATGTTGTGTATGCGGACAACATTGTCCTCTTATCGAAAGCAACAAGGAACGATGCAAAAAGGCTAGCTGATTGCCTAGAAAAATATTGTGCATGGTCAGGGCAGAGCATAAACAGGGACAAATCTGGGATTTTATTTTCAAAGCACATAGACCCTAATAGCAGACAAGCCATAAAGCAACATCTTCACATGAAAAGGCTTAATATCTTGGAGCATCAATGTTCATGTCCAGGTCGCCTTCAAAAGACTTTAAATTTCTTAAATACAAAGTGGAAGCTAAGCTATCGGGTTGGAGAAGCAGATGCCTCTCTTGGGTAGGTAGATGTACACTCATAAATTCTGTATCTCAAGCCATACCCACCTACACTCTATCTTCTTTCAACATCCTTATCAAAAATTGTGACAAATTGGATTCAATCTCTAGAAGGTTTTGGTGGAAACCCAAAGAGAAAAAAGGAAGTTTCATTGCCTAGAAAAAATGGGATAAACTTTGTCGGCCTAAATGTGTAAGATGCCTCGGCTTCAAAAAAACAAGAAGTAAATGCTGCACTTCTAGCCAAAATAGTCTGGATGGTAACTTCTGGCAAACAAAGCCTTTGTATGGAAGTTTTGCAATCGAAGTATAATGTCAAAGAGGATTGGCTTAGAGCAAAACCTAGGAAATCTGCCTCGCCCACCTGGAAAGCAATTGAAAATGCCAAGAAACTGATTGAAAAAGGAGCATGTTTCCTTTTGGGAGATGGCAAATCTATCAATGTATGGGATGATCCTTAGGTGCCTTGGATTGAAGGTTTTAGGCCGAAACCTAGGGTTGATGACTATCTTCAACTCCCAATCAAGGTGCATCATCTCTTAGACCACACATCAAAAGCATGGGATGAAGATATGGTGATAGAAATATTCTCATCAGAAGCTGTGCAAGCCATCCTTACCATCCCAATCCTAAACACCCCCAAGCAAGATAGACTCATCTAGCTGCCCGACTCCGAGGGATCCTTCTTTGTAAGGTCTGTGCATTGAGTGGCTTTCCCCAATCCAGCAACGACAATCAAGATATTTCTCATTGGAAAAATACGTGGAAAGTGAGGCTTCCAGAATGGTTGAAAATGCTATTATGGAGGATTGGAGCCAATGCCATCCCTACAAGGGAGAACCTCCATAGAAAAGTCCAACATATAGACCTGTCATGCATTCTTTGTAATGAAGATATTGAGAGCAGCATACACCTTTTCTTTTACTGTCATTTTGCAAGAGCTCTATGGGCAACTATAGGATGGGGTCTTAGGATTGATTCTGCATCGCTTGCATCTGGCGAGGACATCCTGAAATTGATCATTAACCCTCCAAGTGCCTCTATGAGATTTGGAAATCAATAAACCTCAAGCTCTTTCAATAAGATCAAGCCAATCTAACAAAGGCCAAACTAAATGTGCAAGCAAGGTATTAGGAAATTTCCAAGGCATTCTCCCCAATCATCCACCACACTCTGAGGTCTGTAGCTACATTCTAGACTCCTCCGCCTCCAGATCACATCAAAATTAATGTGGATGGGCTTTAAGCTCCTCTAAGTCTGTTCTGGCCGTTGTAGCTCTAAATCACCTAGGTGAGGTGCTCTTCGTGTGGGGTAAAGGTCACCACCTTTGCCACCCCTTGTAAGCAGAAGCTTCGGCTCTCCTATGGGTAGTCCAAATCGCCATCCAAAATCGTTGGTGATCTGTAATTTTTGAGGGGGATGCAAAAATCTGCTTCGACGCTCTCAACCATCCTGAACTTGTCCCCAACTAGAATCTAAACACAATCATCAACAACATTCATAGCCTCTCTTCTGGTTTTCCATCATGTTTGTTCTGCTAGGTTTGGAGGGACTACAACTTTGCAGCCCATAAAGCTTCGAGATATGCATTGAACTCCGTGCACCCGTTTTGTTTTTCTAATGGTAATCTCCCCCCAGCCATTGAGGTAGCTTGTAAGGGAGATACCACTGCGTGTTTTCCTCCTTAGTTTTCTTTGAATGAATATGTAGTTTATCAAAAAAAAAAAAAAAAAAAGCTCAATTATCTCTATATATATATATAATATTTTTATATATATTAGATTATCATCTAACAAAAAGTTGCTTACTCTTTCTCTTAGCACTCTCACAAATTACATATCTTAGGTTTTTTTTTTTTTAAATTTTTTATCTTGTTAATGTCGAAGCTACCTCATTAGACCATTCACAATAAGGTTGCTAAAATGACTATTTAGTCATTTTAGTAACAAAAACACTAAAACACACTATATAGCAAAGATGTTAAAGCTAAAAAATTTTGAGTGATAGCTACAGTGAGCTGTTAGAGATAGCAACTCATTGTAGCTTAATGGTATAAACAACAAATATTTTTTTATTCCCCACAAGCTCACTTCTCACTCCCACACGCATATTTTTTCTTTTCTTTCTCCTCTCTCACTTCTCCTCTACTCTCTCCTCTCGGCTCTGGCTCTAGCCCATGTGAAATTGGATTGTGGACATCGATGTTGAGGTGGGATCGGATTCGTGGGTTTGGGTTGCCAATTTTGTGATTTGTGAAATGAGATCGGATTCGTGGTTTTGTGATTTGTGGCTTGCTAAGTTTTGGTATGGCGTGTAGGTTTTTGTTAGTTGTGATATGGGTTTGAACTTTGTGGTAGTCAGATTCGTGGGTTTGGCCATGCTTGATGGTGTTGCCATTGGTGTGCGGCGTTGGTGTTCTAGGTTGGTGTTATAGGTTCATGGTTATGGTGGTGGGTTTGGCTGTGCTCGATAGCGTGGCCGTGGGTCTCTTCAATCTCAGATCTTCTCTCTTCTCTCACTCTCCAGGGTTTATGGTCGAGTTGATTTTGGAATGGCTCACAGAGGGTTCACAATGGTTGACTTTTGTGGGTTTTTTTTTTCCTCCGGTGGTGGTGGTTGGCAGTGGCTGGTTGCAGGTTGCTGGGGTTGGTTGCTGTTCGTACCACTAGATGTGGCTTTTTTTTTTGGGATATGTTATTTGATTATATTGTTTATATAATTTTAATGTGATGTATGTTAAAATAAAATATTTGATATTTGGTGTATTGAAAAGTAAATTGTTAAAATACATAAAATGACTTTTTAAGTTGGTAAAAACTAAATTTTATTGAGGTTTTTGGTGTAAATCCCCTATAATAAAACAACACCAACTGGCCAAACCACCTACCTGTCCACTCCCACCCCATACTGTTTTTGTCTATCTCAAAGAGTCAGAGAGGACAAAACATAAATGGGGCACCCTCGATTAGACCCCATCTCATTTTGTTGTCACTTGCATAAAAGGGTTGGAAGGATGAAATCTAAGGACATTATTTACGAGCGACCCGTACTTATCAACTTTATTTGGGAATATACTAATATTCACTCTTAAATTGAATGGTTAAATTTTTAAAAAAAAATTATATATATATATATATATATTTTTGGTTAACAAAATTATAAAAACATACCATACAAAACCTGTATCTCTCTCTCTCTTTATATCTTTGTGTCTTTGGTTTCTCAAAAAAAAAAAAAATCTTTGTGTCTTTGATTCTACCCAATAATATAATCAATTAATTCAGTTTTGCCTACAAATATTTGTATATCGGATTCCATGCATTCAGTATATTAACGATGTTGACCTTTCATAACTGGAGCTAAAATAAAGCATCCATAATTCATTATACAAGGAAATGAACTAATTAAAAAAAATAGTGTTTTTTTAAGATTAAATAGATATGTAGAATCTTCTCCCATAAAAAATATGTAGAAGATTAAAAAACAGGGCAAGGTTTCCTCAAAAATAGCTTGAAGTTCAACTCATTACATTACAATTTATAGTATTTGTCCATATGAATTATTCAAGCGAGTTATATAACTTATTAAAAATTTCTTATAACTAAAGGTAAAACGAAGACAAATGGTATTTTTAACCACCATATAGTGGGTTGAAAGAAATTTCCTTCAACCGTTGTGAAGGTAAACTTTTTTCCTAAGAAAACTAATGTTATTATGTTTTGTTTGGTAACATTTCTGAAGTGAGGAAAAAAAAAACTGTAGTTTATAACTTGAACAAAGTTTAGTTACAAATTTAGTTGTAACTTTAAACTATAACCTTACTCAATAAAATAAAAATTACTACATATTTTGAAAATCTAATTGTTGAATTGTATGTTATTTACTCTCTTAATACACATGTCAAATTTTTTATCAATCAGATATAATTTACTACATGATCTATAAGTTTATATTTGTGCATAATTTTAAATTACAAAAACTGCAAACAATTTATTGATGACATAGTTATTGATCTTTAATTTTCTAGAAATTTTGCAAGCATGGAGATTATAAGAAAAATATGTAATTCAATGGTGGATTTGTAAAAAATTACCTCCAATAAAAAGATACTCAGTAAGGTTGTAACCTTAGGTTACAATTAATTTTATAGCTAAATTTTGTCCTTATAACTTTATGGACAAAATTTGACTACAAACTTGGTATAGCCTAAAACTACAACTTCACTCAATATTTTTTTGTTAGATGTGAATTTTGACAAATCCATCACTAGATTACGTTATATTTTTATACCTTCCATACTTGCAAAATTTATAGAAGATCAAAGATCAATAATTGTGTTATCAATCAATTGTTTAAATTACAAGTTTTTATTGTTTAAAATTATGTATAAAAAAATAATTTTATGGATCATAAAGTAAATAACATTCGATTAGCACAAAATTTGACATATGTGTCAAGAGCGTAAAGAACATACAATTCAATGGTTAGATTTTCAAAATATGTAGTAATGTTAATTTTTTAAAATGAAATTATAGTCTTAGGTTACAACCAAGACTATAATTTTTAAAATAAAATTATATATGTAACAAATTAAATCCTATATTTTTATTTGGGTTCATTCAATACATATACTTTTAACTTTGCCAAAAATAAACCCACACTTTCATTAGTGTGCCAACTAAAACCCTCCATCTCACTTTTTTCACTATAAAAAATGGTGGCACCAATGCACACAAAAATTGTATTGTTTTCTCGAAAGACACAATTTAGAGGAATCTTCTCAAATTCATTACATAACAATTTTTTTTTTTTTTTTGAGAAACAAACACACAAACATATATACACAAGGGAGAGAGAAAGAGGTTCTAACACAAAAGCACACTACAATTCCACTCAAAAGTAATAGTAACTTTTAAGGGAGGGTGTGACAAGTTATACATTACATAACAATTGATAATACTATATACATGTATTATTTAAACAAGTCACAACTCACATAACTCATTAAATGTGTCATCTTAGTAAAAGTAAACATAAATGAGTATATCAATTGTCATTCAATAGGATGGAGGAGTTTTCCTCCAAATTGGTTTGAAGATAAACATTTTTTCCTTTTTCTATAGACAAGTAGACAATGATAGTGTTTTTAGAGAGAGAGAGAGAGAGAGATCAGAGTTTTGTCAAAGGTGTGGTATTTTAAATGGTAAAAACAATGTAAATTTTTTATGTGTTTTGACATGTGATTTTCGTGTATAATTTAATGTATTGGAACGAGAGTTATTGATTGCCATGGCAATGAAAGTGTAGAATTTAAAATAATAAAATAGAAATGATGTTATATACTATTGTTTCTCAAAATTATATTATTTGCTCATTTAAGTTCATTCAAACAAGGTTGTTTATATACTAAATAAATTAGGGAAAAGTTAATGAATGTGTCGATGACATTAGTTTAATAAAAATTTTTAGAAAATTTAATTTAACAACTTTTTATACTTTCAATAAAAATTGTATCAAAATTTTTATAACATGATTTATTAACAATTGGCTTAACGGCATCTGTCGACGCCACTGGATAAGTTCTATTTAATAGTAACATACTTTATCTATATATATAAATAAATAAATATAAAATATATATATATATATATATATATAAAGATAATGTTTTACAATATATTTTTAGGCCAAAAAAGTAAAATGACGAACAACATCAGAATGCCCACGCGTCACCTCGTGAATCGCCTCTAAGGTCAGCTCCTCACGAGATCCTTCTCTCTCTCTCTCTCTCTCTCTACACACTGAATGAATTGAATTGAATTTATGATACAAAATCAACAACCAACCCACACCACTACTACTACCATTTACTCTCTACCAAAACAAACACCCCATACTATTAACTTCTCAACTCGCTACCTCCAACCCCAACTCACTCACCCATTCACTCACTCCAACTCGCTTCCAAATCCGAAACCCTCTGTCTCTGATTCCATGGAGCGCAACAACTCACACTCTCATTGCAACCCTCATCACACTCCATCGATTCTCTAGAAAAATCTCCACCGAAGGAAAAAAAAAAAAAAAAAAAACTTTTTCTCTGTTGACTTTTTCCCATTTTTCGACGAATCGCATGGCTCGGCTTCATTGGACTCTGTTCCCCTCCTCCTCACTCCTCCTCCTCTTCTGTCTCCTTCCTCTTCTCCACGCTAGCGCCGGTGACTCTGATCCGATTTACAGGCAAGTTTCTTCGTTTTCACTGTCCAATTTTCCATGGTAACTTTTAATGGTTGAATTCCAAGTTACTTTCACTGTTTGATAAGGAAGCTAGGTTTGGTGATTTTATAGTTTGTGTAGTAGCTGCGGTAAAAAAGTTATAATGGATTTCTTTTACCGTCACAGTAAACCAAAAGTCACATTTGGTTTGGTTTGGTTTATGAGATAGTTGATAACTGCTGGTGTGGTATCTAGAAGAAGCTTCAGTACGAGTATGAGTATGAATATGACTATAGCTGCATTAACCTATGGTTTAGCTAAATTTTGTTTGATATGTTATAAGGCGATGCGAAATTGATCTATTTTTGATGATTTAAGATATGATGTTTCCTACTATGTAACGATTTTAGATGGCGATTTTTTTTTTTTCATTAGTGGCACATAATAAACTTGACTGAAGGCATCGAAAGACGAGATATAGGGGATCCTTGTATCCTCTAGTCTCCGAGTGTTATTAGAATGATAATTTTTGTTGTCTGTGTTGTGATAATTCAACATGCAATTTGGTGTTTCCCCTGACCATTTCTTGGGAGCTAAGAAGTACCGATGTGCTCTACAAGTTGGAAGAATTAGCATCTACATGGTTTAATTTGCTAATGGGGTTCGGGTAATTTGCTTATGTGTATCTTTTTTTTTCGGCATCTTAGATTTTATTATGGTTATAATTTTTTAGTATTACAATCATTGTTATTGTCGCTGGTTTTCTAGGGCTTGCGTGGACCAGTGTGAGAAAACTGGATGTGTGGGGAAAAATTGCTTCCAACATTGTAAATTCTCATCTGATGGAAAATCTATTGATGGTCCATGGTATCTGCAAGAACCACTTTATCTGAGGTGGAAACAATGGGACTGCCGCAGCGACTGTAGATACAACTGCATGCTAGCTAGGGAGGAAGAGAGAGAAGAACTCGGTCATACGCCTATAAAATATCATGGGAAATGGCCATTTCGGCGTGTTTATGGGATCCAGGTTTTTACAATTGTGTTTGAGCCTTGAGGAGCACAGTTTAGTTGTGAAATGGTTACCTTGACTATAGTTGCTTATGTTTTCTGTAAAATTAAAGCCATTCTATTTTTCAGGAACCTGTTGCTGTTGCCCTGTCTGCCCTCAATCTTTCTATGCAATTTCATGGTTGGCTATCCTTTTTCATCCTCTTATACTACAAGTTGCCTTTGAGGCCTGATAAGAGGACATATTATGAGTATACTGGCTTGTGGCATATCTATGGGATTTTATCAATGAATTCCTGGTTCTGGAGTGCGGTTTTTCACAGTCGGTAAGCAGCCCCTACCAAATATCCTTACATGTACTTATTAAAAAGAAGTCCATTTATTATTTAAAGTGTGATCATAGCCTATTAAGTTAAAATTAGGTTTTTTTATAAAACTCATATAAGACCAACTATGCTCTGGGGTATTGAATATTTATCCCAATAAAAAAGAAAAAAAAAAGCTCTTTGTTATTGAATGTTGGGAAATAACAAGTAACATGAGCTTGATTTTGAATATGATAGAATAGTGGAGAAGATACATGTAGCCAACTACGGTAACTCTATCAAGGAATCATAGCTGATCGCAAAATTTTGGGACTGAGGTTTTGTTATTGTTGTTGTTGTTATCATCTGAAGCATATGACTTGCATTATAATTTTCGGAGAAAAGCTCTTGAACTGGGCTCTAGGTTTCTTCTTAATGTCACTGCTAGATTTACATTCTAATTTGCCTATCAAAAAAAAAACTGCTATTTTTACATGATGATATATGTTTGTGCCTAAAATCATTCAGGAAACGAAAAACCTAGTTGCTTTGCACAATGGTTAGATTATAGTTGAACTCAGTTTATTATTCACTGTACAGCTTTCTTGATGCTCTATGAAATGAAGTTGGTTATGTTTCACGGTACAAGAGTTCTAAAATGGGGACGGTCTTCTCCACAATTTGTTTTCATACATGAAAGGCCCGGAACCTTTCATGTTAGAGGGAAAAGCATATTATGGTCCTTTTCTTTGTCACTGCTTTTGTTTTAAGCTTACAAAGCTATTTATGGTAAGAGAGAAATTATTTTTATTGCACTGCGCTTTTAACTGTTTGTTAATTTTATTATTTATAGAGATGTGGAGTTGACAGAGAAGCTGGATTATTCATCTGCTGTGGCTCTACTTGGGTTCAGCCTCATTCTATCAATACTCCGAGCTTTTAATGTGAGAGATGAGGCTGCAAGAGTCATGGTTGCTGCTCCACTGATTGCATTTGTGACAACACATATCTTGTATCTGAACTTCTATAAACTTGATTATGGTAAAGTATTTTCCAAATAGTCTCCCTCTATTGAATGATGTTCTGGTGACATTATCAATATGAAAACTATTGGTACAGTTATGTCAAATTTGTTTTTTAAATATTCATTGCATATGGCTTGGTTACTCTACCCACAGTTTTAGAGTTTCTATTCAGTGGAGATTGCATCTTTGGAAATTGCTATACTGGATATTTTAATGCATAGTTTGATCTAACAAAGCCTTATTTCAACTATTTGGGATTGGTGCTGTTTACTTTTGTTGCTGCTCCTCTATCTCGGTCTATTTTTCCTGCAAAATAATTTCTTCTATTGTAGGCATTGTTTTTGTCCTTTCTGGGGCTGTTGTTGCTCTTTTATTACACAATTCACACTACTTTGTTTGGCTGTCTCAACTTTTCCTGAATTACTGAGATACCCCTAACTACTCACGAGTGGATTTGTATTGTCATGTCTCTCATCATCCATATCAACAGCCTAGCTTAAGCTAATTCTGATATTGCAAGCTACCTATATGAGGAAATGTGTTGTTTAACTTTCTTCAATAGAGACACCCTACAGAACACACTAAATCAATAATTTTCTTCCTGAGGCTACCTACGTAATTATATTCGTAATCTCAAGATAAATGATTCTGGAAATTGAATAGTCAAAACAGATTTCTTAGTATGACTTTTTATTTTTGAAATGTTTAAAATATGTTTCTATACCTTGGAGTTCCCTGTGAATTGGGTCTGTAATACTCTTATGCTAGGATATTATAACTGTGAATTGTCAAAATATCTTTTGCTCATGTTATTTAATCCTTCTACTCTCAAAAATTATCTCATTCTTTACTTATATGACTATATCCATGCAAAATTCACAGAAAATGCGATCTTTGGGCAATTGACTCTGTAATAGACACTAACTCTGTAATAGACACTAGTAACATTTGACCAATACAAACATATTGCTTGGTAGCTCACCAAGGAATTGAATTAGTCAAACTTCCCAGAAATTGTCTTATTTGATTATCAGGAATTGAAAACTGACAGTTCTCACATATTCAAATTCATGTGGCTGTGGCACATACCACTAGTGTTAAATGATATAGAAGCAAATTCCGAGTGTCTATCAGTAATAGTTGAAACAGAGTTAGGAATAGGTTTTTGAGATGAGTAATTATATGTAACTGACTGCTTTGAGTTCCGCAATGGACTAATTTCTATCGAAATTCTACAAAAATTTAATGTATCTGCCTCTTTTGAAGAACTAGTATTCACCTATCAACAAAGTGTAGAAATAAAAATATCTTAAGAGATCAATGCAACATGCCTAATTACTTACCTAAAACAGGAGAGGAGTTATGCTGGAAATTAATTTGTTTTAGTTTGAATACCTACTTCATATGACATAGTCAATTGCGCTATTTATTTAGTGATCTTACACAACATCATTTTGCAGGTTTGAATATGAAAGTGTGTGTGGCCATGGGTGTGGTTCAGCTCCTTGTATGGGCAATCTGGGCTGGAATCACTCACCATCCGTCCCGCTGGAAGTTATGGTTTGTGGTTGTAGGGGGAGGCCTTGCTATGCTGTTGGAGATATATGACTTCCCACCCTACCAAGGATTTGTTGATGCTCACGCTCTTTGGCATGCAACCACCATCCCTCTATCATATTTTTGGTGGAGTTTTATCAGGGATGATGCGGAGTTCAGGACATCAATTCTCCTCAAGAAGATAAAATAGTGAATCTAAATCTAATGCTTGAGCGTATCAGATGGTGGATTGCATCAATACATGACATGCTCACTCCTGTAATTACATCGAAACATGTTCACTTTTTCCTACCGGGTATGCATTTCTTTGAAATTGCTTACCATGATAGGTCTCCTTGTCTTGCATTTTGTTTTGTAACATTCAAATTGTTTCCATATATTAAGTGGGATACTTTTCTGTATTGGAATCCAAATTTCCTCTTCGTTTTTTCCCCTCTTAGAAAATAAATAGCTCTTAGATGTAAGAATCAAACAAACCATGCAACTATATTTTACTGTAAAAATTGTGTGTAGTAGCCAGCTCATTAGTTTGTTAGTTTTATGTTTACCTAGTATCACTGATTAAGTTTACGCAGGAATGATGGTTCAGCAATTCGTGCTGCTGAAACAATAAGAGAATCTGTAAGGAGAGCCCTTGCTATTACTTACTGTCCTTATATAGTAGGGCAGAGTCGGCGGACCTTCTTGGTAGTCCGTAAGGGAAGTACAATTTGAACATGATCCAGTCCAAAGTCCCATGGCTTGGATTAGACCACGTTTGATTTGTCGTTGAATTGAATAATTGATTACTACTTAAAAGTGCTTTCAATTTCTGAATCTCATTATTTGTTTTTTTTTTGTGGTAAAAAAATCCATTATGCATGATTGCTTCACGTAGATGGAGTATAGTGAATGTGTTAAAAAGGCACATAAACGTAGACCACAGTGGTCATGTACACGACATATGACTATTGAAATCTTTTAATAAGGGTTTTTACTTGTGTGAGTTGTGACTCCTTTGTAATTGAATATGTTCAATCTTACAACGTACATGCAAGCACAACATATGACATTGATTACATGGCGATCTCTATGGAACAAAACTTACACAATCATTGAAGGTTGGCATATTCAAATCAGCGAGATTGAATTTCTCATTTTTAGGCATTGGGTTTTGGATTAGGTACTACAATTTCTTGTTTGTTTGCCTCATAGACTCATAGATGATCTTCATTTATCTTGCAAGCTTCATGAAGATACCGCAAACTGGACTAACATATTTTGTGTGTGGAATAAACAAAAGAGAAAAAACCAAGTTGAAGTGCCATTCAGCATCCAAGTTTTCAAGAGGTACCTGGCTTCAATAATTGGAGGTATAAAAAAGGTTCACTTGTTCGTGAGATCTAGCGTATAACTGTATAAGCCCAGGTTGTAGCCAATTGCGTCTCAGCAAAACAAATGACGTGTCTCAAGCAACAAAACCGCTATGCTTATCTTTCTCTCTCCAGCGACTTTGGAAAAGCTTACGAGTTTCATAACGGTTATGAAAGTCTACGGTTGTGAAAGCTTTGTAAACATTAGGCAACCTTTGGAAACTCTTTTTCCTTTTTCTTTTTTGGGTCCAACAATTTTTCTACATTGACATGAACCCAAAATTCTCCTCCCCGAAATCTGGTGAAAGTTGCCTTTATCACTCTCTCATTGTTTCCGTGCAAGGCATGCCTAACCAGCCTTTACCTCCACTCAATTTCTGTGTCTTTCTACTACTTATAAAACACTACTTCTCACAAGAAACATGTTAACACAAATTACCAGGAGATCAAAACAAAGGGAAAGAGAAGTGAAACGGTTCTGTGCCATGGAGATTAAGGTTCAATCTGATTCCAAGCACCCAGATGAATCAAAACATCCCCTCTTGAAAGACAAGGCTGAAACAGAAGAGAAAACACTGATACAAAAAGCCATTAGCCAAACATTTCAGAGCACAGCTCATTTGGCCAATCTTTTACCAACTGGATCAGTCCTTACTTTCCAACTTCTATCACCCATTTTCACAAATCAAGGTAGCTGTGACTCGATAAGCAAGTTCATGACTTCTGCACTTGTGACCCTTTGTGGCGTCTCATGTTTCCTGCTAAGCTTCACTGACAGCTTCAGGAACAAAAAGGGAGAAATCTGTTATGGGTTTGCCACCATCAAGGGCTTGTGGGTCATTGATGGTCCAGCCACCCTTTCACCTGAACTCGCTGCAAATTATCGGCTAAGATTCATAGATTTCATACACGCTTTCATGTCAATACTTGTATTCATTGCAGTTGCACTCTTTGATAAGAATGTGTAAGTTGCTTCTTCCCAACGCCATCAGATGAGATCCAAGAGATTCTTACAAGATTGCCAGTCGGAATTGGTGTCATTTGCAGTACGTTCTTTGTTGCGTTTCCGACCAAGCGCCATGGAATTGGCTTCCCACTCTCTGCAAATTAACAAAGTCTTTTTATGTTTGCGTGAAACATACCAACCTCCATGCCTTTTACATGTTTACAAAATCAGTGGTATCATCTGGTTGCAGGCATTATTACATTATTCTTTGAAGTTTAAATTCACATGATGATTCTCTGCAATTTGACCACTATCTTAGTTAGAAATTGCCTGCTCATGCTTGTCAAATGACTCAAATTACAGGAATTGGTATACTTACAATTTGTGACAATAGTGTTGGTGTAGGGTTTTACAATAGAATCACTGTTCCAATGCAAATAATGGGTATTTATACGTGTGGTTACTTAGTGAGTTTGAACATCAATCATCTTTTTTTTTTTTTTTTTTTTGAGAAATAATTGCAACATGCTGCTAACTCTGCAGCTCGAACCCTTTCTCCCCTAGACCTCCAAGCACTTTGTGCAT
Organism: Quercus ilex subsp. ballota; assembly: GCA_032727855.1. Lineage (NCBI taxonomy): Eukaryota > Viridiplantae > Streptophyta > Magnoliopsida > Fagales > Fagaceae > Quercus > Quercus ilex. Next base: position 15,181,232 of record CM064916.1, on the reverse strand, counting down.
GGAGAGGTGCCAATTCAGCTACAAGGGCTTTGACGAATATCAATCATCTTTAACTGACCTATTATCGCAATTTATCAAAATCTTGAGTAAATCGTTGAACCATACACCGAAGAAGATACAAAATTTTAATCTATATAATAAGATTGTGTAAATCAAAATTTAAATGCAATTGCAAACATACTTTCAATTGGACTGTTCTATCCTATGTGTACGACTGTACGAGAGCATGTTACTCAACGGAGATTGTGATTAGCTAATTTCTGTCAATGACTTGAACGAGATAAATGCAAAAGATTGCTTGGAGTAGCAATTTGCTAAAGTCCACTGGAACGATTTATTGCTGCATACACTTTTTTAACACTAGTTCAAAAAATAAAAATAAAAATAAAAAACCATTTTTTTGACAGAGAGAATTATATGCCATATGGCATATAAAAGTATGAAACTCATTTCAAAAATTTCAAGTCTCATTGTTGATTATTAAGATAATTTACTATAGATTAAATCATTTACTAATATATTACTCTATATAAAATTTTATTACGATATTCCAAAAAATTAAAAATCAAATTCAATTTTCAAGTAATTTAAAATAAATTTAAATTATTTTCATTATATATCATAATTTTATGTTTTTATATATAAAATTTGCACAATATGTATTTCAGTATTTGCGTGAAGTGGATCAATTTATATATGTATTTTATGTCATAAAATTAATAGGGTTAATTTCACTAACGTACCCTGAGGTTTGAGCTAATACCAATTAGGTCCAAGACTTTTTAAAATTGACAAATTTGATTTCTAAAGCTAACTTGGTCCTTAAACATTGTTAGGCCAATTAGTTTTTTTTTTTTTTATAATTATTTTGGGGATTGAGTTGGTTTTAGGGACCAAATTGTTTAGTTTTGAAAAATCTTAAACTTGGTTGTCATTAACTCAAACCTTAGGGTATGTTAATGAAATTTAACCAAATTAATATATATTTATCATGTATCTCACAACTCGTCATGTGTCAAGTTGTGATTGGTAAATGTGTGTCAGTGGGCCATATGGGGATACACTTTTGCCAAATATGTGGCCAATTGTGATATAAAGTTGTATCCAATTATGTAGCATATTTTGATTTTAAAGATTTAATTAGCTTAACCGTAGCATCTTTTTTTTCTTTTTCCTTATTTTCTGAGAAGGAACGGTATCATCTAATTTATCAACGTGTTACGTGAGACCCAATCAAAAAGAATAAGGGAAAAAATGTTACGTGAGAGAAAAGTATCTAATTTCAAAATTTTTTTTTCTCTTTAAATTTATCTACACGGTCCCATGCGGGAAACAAACGCTAGGGTTTTTATTATATGCTAGGTTTGGCGGCGAGGTTTTTTGAAAGGCCACCGTTACTTTTGCTCAACCTCGCAACCCGAATCACCTCCGCTCATCCACCACCGCCACCATTATTCGCACAATCTCGTTTCCGATTCTTCTCAGCTACGAACACGAACAACAACAACAACATAATGGTAATTTCAATTCACAATTCACACAATGCGGACTGTTCGGATTTTCTTAGCGGAATTGTTTGATTCTTTTCACTGTTTTGCAATCTCACAATATCTATTGTTTCTCAGGCGGATTCCGAGAAAAAGCCCGAAATCGAAGACCTCGAGAAGAAGAAGAAAAAAGAAGAGAAGGTTTTTTTTTTTTTTTTTTTTGAATTTTAAATATTCAATTGCGGTTTGGTTTCTCAGAGTGTGAGTTGCTGATTGTGATGTATTTGATTAATTGCTAATTTTGGTGCCATTGGTTTGGATTAAAAACATTGGGTATACGTGTGTAGCAAACGGTAACATTGTTATGATATTTTTAATTCAATCAGATTATTTTATGATTTGGATATAAATCTGAGGCTGCCTTGTAGAGCGGAGACCTGGTTCGATCTCAGAATCTTTTGCTTTGATACCATGATAAATTACCGATTCTCCCAAACGCTTAAACCATTAGGAATGGATGAATTTAATCATTTAACTATATTTCTAACACTTCTTTTGTTAATTCTTTTTTGGATTATCTTCTGTTTGTGTTTTCTTTACTTCAATTATTTTCTCTCCTAGAAGAAGACCTTGATAGAAAGTAAATTTTCAGGAAAACATTGTATTCTATTCCTGAAAGTTATTTTCTAAGTTGGAATAACTCTTTTATTTTTTTTCTTTTTTTGAATAAAATTATTGGTCAAATTGAATACATTATTTTCTGGCAGGCAAGGGAGAAAGAATTGAAAAAGCAAAAGGCTTTAGAGAAAGCTGCCAAACTGCAAGTAAGAAGGAAATTTTGTTTTTTTATTTATTTATTAATTTTGTTTTTTTTTTGTAGAGTCGATCATATATTTGTATGCCTTAGGAGTGTGTATAATGATTAGTGTGTTCCATTTTGTTTAAGGCTCAACAAGCATTGAATACTCAAAAAAAGAGTGAAAAGAAAACGGTAAAGCGTGGTGGGGAGGAAGAGAATCCCGAGGAGTTTATTGACCCTCAAACGCCTTCCGGCGAGAAGAAAAGAATGTCTAGTCAAATGGCAAAGCAGTATAGTCCTGCTGCAGTTGAGAAATCGTATGTGTTGTTGTTGTTGTTTTTTTTTTTTCTTTTCCTGTATGAAATTGATCATAATTGTTTTTCTATCTTTTCTTATTATCTTTTCATCTGTGCTTGCTGATCTAGGTGGTATGAATGGTGGGAGAAATCCGGGTTCTTTGTAGCAGATGCGAAGAGCTCCAAACCCTCATTTGTTATTGTGAGTTTATTTCTGGACTTCTTTAAAATTGTTTATGGAGTTATAAGAGCATTTTTCTTTGTTTGTGTTTTCTGTTTTCATGTCACAAAAAAAATTCTGAACAGAAAGATATAGTGACTTTGGTGTGAATTAGGTTTTTTTTTTTTTAAATCATTTGTGTATCATGGGTGGTTTTTAACATATCTAGAATGTTGAAGAGTGTGGTTAAATTTTTCTGAGAAGTGAGAGCAAAACTAATGATAAGGGCTTGTATATTTTTGGCAAGTGACTTGTTAGGCAGAATTGCCCCATAAAGCAGAAATTTCAGCAGCAATGGCAATGGGTTTTGGTGGCATTGGTGGTTCTGGTTGAGATGTAGGTTGAGGTTGTAAATTGGAGAGATTTTAATTTTGGTTTGTAAATTGGAGGGATTTGAATGGTAGAGATGAGAATAGACTCTAATATGGATGAGACTAAGGAGTAGTTCCTACAATTTGCTTTCTTCTTGTGTCTAACTAGAAATTTTGTTGGAAAGCAACCATCTCTTGTAAATTTTACTCGATTCATTGTCAATTAGTTTATTAGTATGAGTTATGGCTGGTTAATTTTGCCCATACATTCTGTTCATTTGAGTTTTTGGTCTGGACTGTCTGTTTAACCCCTGTGCATTGATTATGTATGTATGTATGTATGGACATACATGGCAGATGTTTGCTAGGTAGAACTTTAATCCTGAGAATTTAGCCTAGAATTCTCTAAGTAAACTGTGCAAATATAAATTAAATGTTTGAAGCATGCTGTGTAACATGTAAAGACAAATTGTTTAAGTTGAATGCAAGTTTTGATAGAACTTGGTTCCTTTATTTTGCAGGTCTTGCCACCCCCAAACGTGACTGGTGCCCTCCATATAGGACATGCCCTTACTGCTGCTGTAGAGGTCCTGTGGTTTCCTGAAATCTTATTTTTATGCTATACATCTTTCATATTCCTTGCTGTTTTTTAATATGAATTGGTACATACTGTATGCAGGATACAATTATTCGCTGGCGGAGAATGTCCGGATACAATACCTTGTGGGTTCCTGGGATGGACCATGCTGGGATTGCAACACAGGTTCTTCTTCCTTTTTCCTCTTAAACAAGTTGTTAGTAAATTAGACTTCTAAAAAAATTTCTGTATACGTTGATTGTGAACATCTAGCTTTTTGCAGTCCTATATTGCTCAATTACATGTAGCTTTGAGAATGTTTGTTATTGTTAAATTACCAATTGTCCCAAAAGCTTAAGCTATTAGGAAATGGTGAGTTTAATTACTTAACCATAATTCAAACACTCCCCCTCACTTGTGGGCCTAAACTTCCCCTTAATAAGTGAGGGCCCAACAAGTGGGAATTTAACATTTTAAATGGGAGGTAGAGTGAAGACAGAGATCGAAGTCAGGATCTCCTGCTTTCATACCATGTTATATTACCGAATGTCCTAAAAGTTTTAGGAAATAGTGGGTTTAATCACTTAACCATAATTTTAACAGTTGTTTTTTTTGGGTTGGGGAGAGTGAGGTCACATATTACTCAGTGGCTTGCTGCTGTATGAATGCTCTCTGTGCATCCAACTTCCTGTGAAATGTTTGGGTGTTAAAGGTTCACGGGACATGGGGATTGGTAGGAGCCACCTATTACTTGGTGGCATAATGCACTTGGAGGGCTCTGTGTGCAACCAGCTTATTTATAAGATGTTCTACCAGCACTGACCCTCATACATGTGGTCACATTTTAATTGACTGGTTTCACCCCTCGCCATTCAGACCCAAAGAGACATCAGGATTGCTGATTTTGCTTATTTTTTCACCTAAGCTACTGGTGCCTCTGCAGTCTGTGCCCAATAGTTTGCATAAATCAATCTGATATAGCTTTGGACTGAATTTGGGTCTTGGGAGAAGGACCAGTGAATGGGTCCTACCTCACGACTATATGGCACTGTCATTCTTGAACTCTTTATATGTCATATACCTTTCAATAAACATCTTTGCCTAATGGGCCATTTTCCAAGCTTGTATTACCCTTGCAACACATCCATACATATGCTTGGAAGGTGTTAATGAATTTGAATATTCTTTACAGTACAGGCTATTTGTCTTTCAATAGGTTAATCCAAGGTGTTTATTCTTTTACTTTATTTTTTAGGTGGTTGTGGAAAAGAAGATAATGCGTGAAAGAAAATTAACCAGGCATGATATTGGTCGAGAGAGATTTGTATCTGAAGTGAGTTCAAACACTAGCTAATATCAGCATCCTTCCCAAGGGAAAAAATCAGCTCTGTTCAGGATTTTGATGTCCTCATGTTGCTTTTTCTACTTTCACCTATATATTTATATCCTGATATTTCCATATATTGTGTCTAAAGGTCTGGGATTGGAAAAACAGACATGGGGGCACTATTTTACAACAGTTACGTCGATTGGGTGCTTCTTTAGATTGGTCTCGTGAGGTAAGGGTTTAGTTTGATATAACTCATTTTTACGTTGTTTGTAGACAAGCATGTGTCATAATATATAATATTAATAAATTTATATGTTTGCCCATATTAATTGATTTATAAAATGAATATTCATACAAATTAATCGCGTACCTGCAATCAGATTTGAACTGGTGGACATTCAGTCCTCTGCTATACCAGCCATTCTTGATGAGTTGCTTTTGTTTTTTTCTATCAGATTCAGTCATGAATCACTTATTCTTTCTTCTTCCCCACTCTTTGTGTGATATTGCTAAGTTTTCTTCTTTTTAGTGCTTCACAATGGATGAGCAAAGATCAAGAGCTGTGACAGAGGCTTTTGTTAGGCTTTACAAGGAAGGCCTTATATATAGGTATGCTTGACACTTATCAAAAAAAAAAAAAAATGGTATGCTTGACATTAGGAAAACTTGTGTATTCTTTATCATGGAGGTTGTCCGTGTGTGTGTGTATATATATATATTTGAAATAGCTTCATTCATAATTTTTTAAATATGTCCTGCCTCTGAATAAGTTCTGTTGCTTCAGTTGCTTCAAGTTCTCTCTTCTAAGTTTTGAGCTAAATTTGGATACAGATAGCCCAGTTGAAATTTATATTTACCAACAATGATATCAGAATCTTCCTATTGACATGATTCCTTTTTTTTTTAACTTGCCAAAAAGGATAAAATAAAAGAAAAGTGGTCTTTTTATTGTATAGCATGTGTCAAAAATATTAAATATGCTAAATTTACTTTGAGGGATTTATACATGTCATTGTCTAAATGATTGATAGCTTTCTAGCATATAAGGTGGTGTTTATTTTCTCAAGTTAATAATTTTGAATTTTGCTAGCATCCATATTATAATATATGGTCTTTGGTCAGACAAAGTCAGGCATGGCTTGTATCAAACGCTACTTGCAGAACACTAACTATAAAAATTTTATATTATAAATTGTTCATTTCTGTTTGTGCCATATGTCATACTAGGTTTGTAAGACAAGGTTCTGAAATTAGTGTTATTTGATTGGGCACTGGTTTGTATTTTGTTTACTCAAGTCTGCTAATTTCTTTGAATAACTTTGACTTTTAGTTGTCCTGCTGTATATGCCCTTACCTGTAGTTTGATTAGTCCCATTTTTGTTCACTAGTTACATGGTTTTAAAAAACAGATAAGACTGAATGGTCACATCGGGTTAATTGCAAACTGGCCACCAGTCCTGTTTTAAGAACCCCCAAAATTGGAAAAACAATTTTTTTTGTTGATAGGTAATGGAAAATTTTATTAAGAAAAACTAGCTAGCCCGAGTACGATGGGGATGTACTATGGGGTTAAAAATCAAGAACCAAAATTACAATGATCATGTAAAATAGAAAGGAAAAAACAAGAAAAATGTGACAGAGCCACACTCCATACAAGGAGAGTGTAAGAAAAATGACTTAATCTCTAGCAAGGACCGCTCATAGCGCTCACAGCATCTTGCATTTCTTTCACTCCAAATATACCACATCAAGCAATGCGGCACAAGTCTCCAAAAAGTGTCTCCTGAATTTACCTTGCCAAGACTAACAACTCAATTACCTTCCGTGGCATAACCCAATGAAAACCAAACAAGCAAAACACCAAAGACCACAGCTCAAATGCTATGGGGCAATGGAGCAGTAGATGGTCCACGGACTCCCCGCACCTCTTACACATGTAACACCAATCAGGAACAATAAGATGCCTTTTGTGAAGGTTATCAGTTGTAAGAATCTTACCTAAAGAAGTTGACCATGAAAAGAAAGCCACCCTTGGAGGAACTTTCGATTGCCATACCAACCTCCAAGGGAAGGAAAGAGTAGGAGGGTAGAAAGAGAGATAGAAACCAATGTCCATAAACCGATCAAAATAATCTTCCTCCCAATCTTGCGGTGAACGACGAAGTGAATGACGAAATTGAAAATTCCAATGAATCCTCCCACTGGACCAACACATAACCTTCGCCATTGAAGAGTCCCTTACTAAGACAATAAGGTTCTAGAAAAGCCTCTTTGAGGGTAATATCCCCACACCACACATGCTTCCAAGACTTCACTTTAGTACCATCACCCACATCATACCATAGGAGTTTAGAGAAGTTCAATCAGCCACTTCTAATAAACCTCTAAAGGCTAACACCATATGCACTTTTCACCTTTTTTGTGCACCAACCATCCCAAACTTTTCCATATTTCGCCTCTATTACCCTCTTCCATAACGCATTTGTCTCTAAATCATACCTCCACAACCACTTGCTCAACAGGGCAGAGTTAAAACTTCTCAAACGTCTTATACCTAGCCCCCCTACTTGCATTGACTGACAAACCTTAGCCCATTTCACTTGGTGTACTTTAGAATCACCACTAATTCCACTCCACTGAAAATCTCTGTGTATTTTCTCCATACGATTAGCAACCTTCCTAGGTAAAGGAAGAATGGAAAGGAAATATATAGGTAAGGAGGAAGAATGGAAAGGAAATATATAGGTAAGGAGGAAGAATGGAAAGGAAATATATAGGTAAGGAGGAGAGGGTATTTTTGATAAGTGTTACCTTACCCCCCTTAGATAAATAAAGCATCTTCCAACCTGCTAGTCTTTGTTCCATCTTCTCTAAATTAGGATTCCAGATTGACAACTCCTTAAATTTAGCGCCCAAAGGAAGACCTAAATATTTCAAAGGATGGGAAGAATGCCTACAACCCAACAGCCCCACCAACACATCTAGATTATGTACCACACCAACTGGTACCAACTCTGATTTCCCCAAATTAATTCTTAAACCTAAAACCTCCTTAAATCTAGTCAGAATCTCCCCCAAAGTAACTAATTGATTAGAGTCAGCATCACAAGAAATAAGAGTGTCATCTACAAATAAAAGATGAGACACCATCATTGAAGTACTAGGTGTAGAACTCACAGAAAGAGCCCGAAAACTGTCCAGCAATTGCAACCACATCCAACAAATGGCTCAAAGCCTCCACGAAAACATCAAAGAGCAATGGAGATAGAGGATCCCCTTGCCTAATCCCCCTAGAGCTTCCAAAAATCTGAAGGACTCCCATTAATCAAAATGGAAATTTTGACAGTAGAAATGATAATCCATTCTCCACTTTTCTGAAAACCCACAACGCTGCAACATATACATTAGAAAACCCTAATTCACATGATCATATGCCTTCTCCACATCCAACTTACACAACACCCCTGGAATCCCTGTCTTAAATCTACTATCAATACACTCAAGAATGTTCGAACCATGGTCAAACCAACTATTTCATTAAACAGTTCAAGGCTTTATTGGTCAAATCTGGTTTCCTTTTTTTGGATTTTTTTGCTCAAAATGGCTGCTGATAGCCTAAAGCTGTTAATTTTGTTGTTAGCTGGATGTCTAGAGCCATTGATCTTGTTTGTCGGACTTGGAAAACCTTTTTCGTTTATTGCTGTTGATCTTGTTCCAAATGATGAATGTGGATCCATTTGGCTACGACTAACGACTAGATCTCAGACAGCCTTTTGTGGTCACCTTGTGTTTTGCTCCACTGGCAGAGACATTTTCTTAAAATTGTTCTTTTTTGTGTGTGTGATTGGAGAGGAATAAGAGGATTAAAAAATAGAGGGATTTTGTTTGTTTAATATTCCTCAGTCTGTTTGGTTTTGATGAGGCATTCATTATTCATTACGCCTAAAGTATCCATAAATTTTTTCCTTAATTTGAGATGAATTACAAATTTGTTCAAATATTTCAAAATGATGAGAAAACATCTACCTGATCTCTATCATGCATTGTGGAAAATATCATCTTATCTATAATTAAGATATATTTGAACCTCTTTAGATATTTTCATGGTCAAGAATGCTAATTTTTACAAATTTATTATATTTGTTATCATATTAATTAGCTATCAAATCAATAATTATGTCATCATGGTTCAACCCCTCAGTTGAATCTTGGTTTGACCTTTGGTCGAACCCTAGTCTAACCTTAGAACCTTGAACCTCTTCTGTTCTAGTTCTTTTGATGGTTTGGTTTTCAAAACATTTACTTGTAATGCTATTTGTTTGTTGTTTTGATAAGTTATTATATTACATTCTCTTTTTGCAGAGATTTACGTCTTGTGAATTGGGATTGTGTGTTACGGACTGCTATATCTGATATTGAGGCAAGTCGTGTCCTCTTAAAAGGCAGTCTTTATAATGAACTTATTTAGATTTAAAAAAAAAAAAAAAAAGTCTTTCATGGATTTTTAATTTATTGAAGTTGTTTGTTCATGTAGGTAGACCATATTGAAATCAAAGGAAGGACTCCACTAAAGGTTCCAGGATATGAGAAACCTGTGGAATTTGGCGTTTTAACTTCATTTGCTTACCCTTTGGAAGGGGATCTTGGTGAGATTGTTGTAGCTACTACTAGGGTGGAAACTATGCTTGGAGATACTGCTATTGCTATACATCCTGATGATCCAAGGTACAAACATCTTCATGGAAAATTTGCCATTCATCCCTTCAATGGAAGAAAGCTCCCTATAGTTTGTGATGCGATTCTTGTTGATCCAAAGTTTGGGACAGGTGCTGTTAAGGTAAAGTTATTAAAATTTCCCTTTTGAAGTTTATGTTTCCAGGATGTAAGAACTCATACTCCATACACGATCCTGCAGATTACCCCGGCTCATGACGCGAATGATTTTGAGGTTGGAAAGCGTCATAATCTTGAGTTCATCAACATTTTTACGGATGATGGGAAAATAAACACCGATGGTGGCCCAGAGTTTGCCAGGATGCCACGATTTAATGCTCGAGAGGCAGTTACTGAAGCATTGCAAAAGAAGGTATTGGTGCTACAATACTGTTTATATAAGTTAATTCTCAAGTAATTGAGGCTATTCTACCAAAAAAACCGAGGCTATAAAAAATTATACTATAGATATAACATATTTTATTAGTCACATTATTAAACTATGGGAGAGAGTGATTGAATATGGGTTAGGACATGAAATTTAACATTAATATTGGAGAGTCAATGTGGTTTTATGCTAGAGAGATCTACTATGGAAGTTATTTTCACACTTAGATGTCTAATGGAAAAATATGGAGAAACTTGTAAAGATTTCCATGTGGTTTTTATTGACTTGGAGAAAGCGTATGATAGAATACTTAGAGAGGTTTTGTTGTGGGTTTTAGAAAAGGCAGGAGTTCTTGTATAGTGTATTAAGCAAATTATAATTATGTATGATAGAGCTGAGTTTCCTATCATTATAAGTTTGCATCAAGGATTAGCATTAAATTCATAGCTCTTTGCATTATTGATAGATGAACTTAATAGGTTGATTCAAGATGAAGTCCCCTTAGTGTATGATTTTTGTAGATGATATAGTTTTAGTTGATAAAACTAACAATGGAGCTAATCTCAAGTTATAAATTTGGAGAGGTTCTTTAGAGCTTAAATCTTTTGGCTGTGACTAAAATGGAGTAAATGGAATGTAAAGTAAATCAGCTACTGGAAACTATGGGATGCCAAACTCACTATTGATGGTCAATGGATTTTATAGACCTTTCAATATCTTGGATCAATAATATATAAGGATGGAGAGATTGAAAAAAATATAAATCATGGTATAAGAGCAGGACGGATGAAGTGGAAAAATGTATCGAGTATTGTACTTATCAAAAAAAAAAAAAAAAACTGTATCGAGTATTGTGTGATCATAGAATACCTATCAAGTTAAATGAGAAAATTTTATGACTGTTATAAGATCAACTATATTCTAGGGTACTAAATGTTGGGATGTTAAGAAGCACTCATCCATAAAACGAGTGTCATTGAAATGAGAATATTGGATAAGTGGAAATATAAGGAAAAATAGGATTCAAGATGTGGAAGTCCCCCTAAAGATTTAGATGCTTTGGTCATGTGTAGAAGAGAGTGATTGATGCACCAATGAAAAGTAAGTTGATTTTCATTGAGGAAAAAAAAGGTAGAGGAAGACCTCAACTAGCATTGGAGAAGTAAAAAAGTACATATCAATTAAGGAAGTAAGGCTTGACTGTTGTATTGGTGAAAGCCTGAGATTAAATATGCTTATTTTAGTGAGGGGTAATTGATAAAGTGGGCTTCTTGTTTCATGGGACGACTGTACATGAGTTGCATCTGAATGATTTTTTAGTTGTCACTGCAATACTTCTGACTGGCCTAAATAAAGCAAATTTCATCCTAACTCCGAAGAAAAAGAAAATATTATCCTTGTTTAGATCCAGCAGTGAAAATTTGTCATATTATCTTTCTTTTCAAGCTGGGTAAAAAATAAGAGACCAAAAAAGTTTTCTTTATGTATTTATTCCAAAATGTGTCCATTAATTTTCTGTAGTTACAAAGTTCTTTTTTTTTTTTTTTTGGGGGGGGGGGGGGGGGTGGGGTATGAGTTTGTGTGAGCTTTAGTTTTTGCTCTCACCATTCATTGCCTTGGGTTTCACTACCATATATCTCATAAGAAGGGAGCATTCCTGTGCTTGGTTGGGTGTGGAGAAAATATTAGTTAGGGGTTTTTCTTGTTTTTTAGGACATTCAGCTTTGTTGGGTGGGTGGAAAAATTATTAGTAGGGGTGGGGATTTTCTTTTTCTTCAGGACAAAGTGGTTTGTGTTTATCAACAAACTTTGTTTGAATTACTGGTTCAACTGAAGCATTTGACAATGTCAACATGAATAATTGATTCTCCAGAAGCTTTTTCAGCTCCATTGCGGTTCACATTGGAAAGAGAAAGAGTAAGAGAGTGGATTTACAATCGTCTTTTGTTTTCAGGACAGGCTTCTACATGAATTTTGGTTCTGGAAAAGTGTTATATATGGCTGTAAGAGGATGTTTATAAGGTATCTTTTGTTTTTGGGGTGGCTTTTAGATGACTTTTGGTTCTGGAAAGGATTCTTTGGCTGCAATATGTTCTGATAGGCGACCATCCTAGTTGTCCTGTGGTGGGAGGGATGGGTTTTCTTGTGTCATTCTGGATAGAACTAGATAGGAATTTTTGGCTCTACTGGAGTTCTAATAAGGGAGCATCCTGGTGTTTTGTGGAAGGACCAAAGGAGGGGACCATCCTGGGAGTTATCTAGAATGCCTTTACTGCTCAATATTCTGATTTAAAAAAAAAAAAAAAGCCTTTACTGCTCAATAAAATTTCCTTCATGTTAATTGTTCTGTGTATTACGTTATATTTATTCTCTATCCATGTATTTTGTGTCTGATTCAAATTTTTGTTTGACCACTTCATGTGACACTGCAAGTTTATGTTATATGTATTCTTTTTATGTTACTTGTATACCTTCCAGAAAAAGAAAGGTAATGGCCACACAAGTTTATTTCACCTATATAGACCAATGGCATTAATACTGTACCATACCAGCCGTTATTCATCCTACTAGTTCACCAACCAATATAGAAATACCTCAAAATTGTACCAGTCTAGATGCCGGACATTACCAAGCATATTAGGAAATACCGGCTATTTCGGTCAATAAATTGAAACCGGCTGATCATGATGTCTCCCTCAGCTTCTCTGTCTTCTTCTGCCAGCTCTTCGTTGCTCAGTCCCTCAAATTCCTCAGATTCCTTAAAATACTTCTGTTTCACACAGATCCTAGCTCTATCTTAAAGTTCTTCCTCTGTCACTCTTCATTCCAAAGGCACTGTAATTTTCTTCTTTCTTTTTCCGTCTCTCTTTTCTCGGTTGCTTCTCAAGGACTAAAATTGTACTCTCTTAATATTTCCATTTTTATTGGGCTATTATGTTGGGCTTGCATTGAGATATGGGTTGATTTGCAATTTTATTCTATTTATAAATTTAAAAAATATATATATACACACATTTTAGCTGTAATCCCAAAAAAGTACACTGGTACTAAATGGTTTTGAAATATTCCCTTCTCTTGAACAAACCGAAATGGTCTACGGTATTGTATTAACTCCCTCGGTATTGATACTGTTCAAGTTATTTCATAACATTTGTTCTATATCTATGTATTCTGCATGTGTCATTACCGTTTATCAACTCAATGTTGTTTATTCCTTGCATTTAGGGACTTTATAGAGGTGCTAAAGATAATGAGATGCGTCTTGGCATATGTTCAAGAACGAATGATGTAGTGGAGCCACTTATAAAGCCTCAGTGGTATGTTAATTGCAGTAGTATGGCAAGGCAAGGTCTTGATGCTGTCATGGATGAAGAAAACAAGAAGATTGAGATCATCCCAAAACAGTATTCTGCTGACTGGAAGAGGTGGTCTTATATATCTCTTTACCTTGCGTTATAAAATTCTAATTTTCACATCATTTGGAGTAGATACATATTGAAAAGAAGTGTAGAATACCAGATTATTGTCCCACCTGATGCAACTTACTTTCTTAAGATTGTTCTGACAGTATAATCGAAACTGTTTTAAGAATGTAATTTTGGAAACAATCCGTAGAATCTTCAGTGATTTTTTTTTTTTTTCTAAAAAGAGTTATTTTGGAATTTCCTTGGTGGGTTTTGATCTTCCAGGCATGCTTCATCTATGTTGCTTGTTAGCATATTTATTTTGATATGTTATTCTATGCAAAAAAAAAAAAAGGTTAAAAAAATTGAGTATTTGGATCTTAAACATCACAGATGGCTTGAAAACATTCGTGATTGGTGTGTCTCGAGGCAACTTTGGTGGGGTCACCGTGTCCCTGCATGGTATGTCACGCTGGAGGATGATGAGCGGAAGGAGCTTGGTGCTTACAGTGACCACTGGGTAGTTGCAAGAAATGAGGACGAGGCTCAGGTGGAGGCTAGCCAAATATATAATGGGAAGAAGTTTCATTTAAGTCAAGATCCTGACGTGCTTGATACATGGTTTTCTTCTGGTCTATTTCCGTTAACTGTTTTGGGCTGGCCTGACGATACAGAAGATCTAAAGGCATTTTATCCAACTTCAGTGTTGGAAACTGGCCATGATATTCTCTTTTTCTGGGTTGCTCGCATGGTAATGCTGGGAATGAAGTTGGGTGGTGATGTACCTTTTAGAAAGGTAACTTGACCTTGCCCTGTTATATCTTTAGAACCGTGCTATAATTTTCTTTGTTCTAAGTTGCATAATAAACAGCCTATAACATGACATTTGAGTAAAGATTCAATATAATATTATAAGAAAAATATTTGATAACTACATAATATTATATATGTCTGACATTCCAACCATACTCAAACTAAATATGACAATACTTAAGGGTTTATTCAGATGGAAATTGCTCCTTTGCTCTAGCTCAAGTTGGACCTTCTCCCCAGAAGAATTGGGTGGAGGCAGAGCCATAGAGTTTGTGGTTTCAAGAAATATCTGTATGTGTGTTCAGATGAAGGATGAATGGTTTCTTGTCAATATTGAGCAGCAAGGGATATAGATCCGTAAGATCTGACCTAGGGCACTATTTGTCTTCTGAAATGATGGCAGTGAAACCAGAAAAGGTCCTTATGGTCTTTCACACCATCAATAAAATGCATACTTGAATTTGTGCAAGGCTCTTTTATTGTAGCCACTGGGAAACTTCTCAGATACGTTGTGGTTTGTTTAAGATGATTGTAAAACAAACAAAGAACCTCTTTCCCCGTGAGTTTTCAGTTTATAACTCAAAAAATGGGGCCTAAATGTTTCTTCTCTTTTATATCATATCATTAGCAGGGTTGAGGGTTAGTAAGGGAGTACAATGCTCTTGCCCAATTTCAGTCTGGTGGTTGTAACATATTTATTTGATGTATATGGTTGTGCCACAAGTACCCGTTAAAGCAAATTTCAGATATGTATACATGCATGCATGTATATATGCCAATCCTCTTTGGATCAAATGTCATCTCCTTCTGTAAACAATAGCTGTAGGGTGAGTTCATTAGTTCAATTCCGTATGGATGCATAAGTTGTATTATTTCAACAACAACAATAAAGCCTTAGTCCAAATGGGGTTGGCTATGGATTCTCAATAGACCAATAGGATCAACTATGCATAAGTTATTAATTTATTAAAAAATTATTATTATTATTATTATTTTTTTCTATATAGTGTACATTTTCCTGTGCAAATCTATTATATGAACTAAGGTGACGTGATCTGATTGAAGAACCGTAAACTCTGTGCAGGTTTATTTGCATCCCATGATTCGTGATGCACATGGGCGCAAGATGTCTAAGTCCTTGGGAAATGTCATCGATCCACTTGAAGTAATAAATGGGATATCCTTGGAAGGTCTTCAGAAGAGGCTAGAGGAGGGCAACTTAGACCCCAAGGAACTAACTGTTGCTAAAGAGGGACAGGTGAAAGACTTTCCTAATGGTATTTCTGAATGTGGTGCTGATGCTCTCCGCTTTGCACTTATTTCTTACACAGCTCAGGTTCATTTCTTTACCCATCTTTCTTTCACTCATTTGGCTATTTCCTTTAATTGATTCACTGATATCTGTAATCATTTTGTCTTCCAGTCTGATAAAATAAATCTGGATATCCTAAGGGTGGTTGGGTATCGTCAGTGGTGTAATAAATTGTGGAATGCTGTACGATTTGCTATGAGCAGGCTTGGGGATGATTATGTTCCGCCCACAAATGTAAATCCTGATGACTTGCCATTTAGCTGTCAATGGATACTCTCAGTATTAAACAAAGCCATATCCAAAACTATTACGGCTTTGGAGTCATATGAATTCTCAGATGCAGCAAGTACTATGTATTCATGGTGGCAATACCAACTGTGTGATGTTTTTATTGAAGCAATTAAGCCTTTCTTTTCTGGGAGTGATCCAAAGTCCGAGTCTGAGAGGAGTTTTGCTCAAGACACACTTTGGTTATGTCTTGACAATGGGTTGCGATTGCTTCATCCTTTTATGCCATATGTTACGGAAGAATTATGGCAGCGCCTTCCTTCATCAAAGGACTGTACAACGATAGAATCAATTATGATATGCAAGTACCCATCAATTGTAGAGGTAAGTTTAGTTTTCTAATCTGGAAGAGAAAATGTAATGCACTAATAAGCAAACATTATTTATTGCTAACTACCCAATTGTAGAGGTCATGTAATTGTTTATTTTGAAAGCGAAAATTAAGGCTCAGATAAGGTGAATCATTGGATGGCTTCTCCTCCCTATGTAAGAGTAAGGTGGGGGATGCAACTGTGGGATCATACCAATCAAAAAGAGCAAACAAAAGAAAGAGACAGTTACGGAACAGATAAGGTAGAACTGTCAGGGTGCATCGTAGTGGTTGGAGGCTTGGGATGAGCTGTAGACCCAGACATACTGGGTTTGATCCCTAGTTCCCTTGGATTACTTGATACACGGTTCTGGTGGGTGGAGTCGTGTATCTGTGCTTTGCTCCCTAGGAGTGGGCCCAAATGGCCTTACCTTGGTGAGGTTCCAGATAAGGCAGACCAGAAGTAGTCAGTCAGCTAAATTTAATAACTTATAAGCATAATTTAGACGCGTAATATTGTTCATGGTAATGAAGGTTTTTTCCTCTCACTACATGTACTTACTTTTATAGTTCACTTTTTGATTCAAATAGTGTCCTCAAGGATTTGGTGAAAATTTGATTTGCATGTTTTGCCACAAATCATGACTTCTGGTTTATTGTTCCCACCATCTCATATTGTTGGTCCTATTTAGAAAATTCGACTTTTTAAAGAGACATTATTTAGCAGAGTGTCTTATAAAAAATTATGAATTTTCAAAACTAACCTCCTTAATATAAACTCAAATAAAGCCAATGAAAAATATGGGTCAAATAAAATAAAGGGTCAGTTATTTAAGTTATAAAATTGTGATTATTAATTTCTAAAGTGGACAGAATTTTTGAATATCTTAAATGGAGTAGAGGACCAAAAATATTGAATGGAGGGGAAGTATAATACACTGCATAGCTGTTTGAAAAGTATATGACGGTAACTATTTGATTTAATAATTCGTATTATCACTGTTTGATGATCTTCATGTTATCTCAGGGCTGGACAAATGAAACAGTGGAATATGAGATGGAGCTTGTAGATTCTGCAGTGAAATCTCTCAGGTCACTTGCAAATGAAAGACGTGAAAGGTACATGGAATCAATCTTAATAAAAAATTCCTCTTCATTTTTTTTTTTGGATCAGCTTTTGTTTGTTCTCTCACTCCTTTTATTTTTATAAAAAGAAAAGAAAAGTGAGTGGGACATTTTTTTTTGCCTAACCATGTAAGAACTTACACTTTTGGCTTTGGTTAGCAAAACTTTAATTCTCAACCCAAGAAAAAAGGTATAATACTAATTGAAGGAGTCTGAGATATGATTTTCCAGGAGTATGCAAATGGAAAAGCCTTGGATGGAATTAAAGCCTAGAACTGAAAAGGTCAAAGAGGATCCCATTTAGGACAATGAACTAAAAGTTTAAAAAGGATGATCTTGGGAACATTATTTCTATCATATGGATAGGGGTCTTCACAACCTCCAAATCTCTTACATTGCTGTCCTGGCTGTTAGCATTTATAGGTTTTCTTCCTTGCATTGTTTGTCTTGGTTGTTTTCTGAGGGTTCTCAATGTTCTATGATTCCTGCTTTGTGGAATTTCAAAAGATAGTTATTTGGGTCTTTATTTAGGGAATTATTGGTAAGTATGTATGTTTCTAAAAGCTAAAGGCACACTTGAGAATGTTATGGTTTCTAAAAGCTTGAGGCACAAATGAAATTAATTCTTTATTTTGTGATTCCTGATGCCTTTGCCCAGTTTCTTTCATGTTTTTATTTGAAGTCATAAATAACTAAAGAAAATTATTAAAATTTATAAATTTTTCCAACTTTTTATATAGCAAATGGAACTACGTAGGAATGAGGATCTAATGTGCATTGTGGGATCGGATGCAATGATTAAATCAATATCTCATGAGGAAAAAAATGAGCAGAGAAAAGAAGAAAAGGTCTCTTTTTTTCTTCTTCTTAGAAACGAGGGAAGTGGTCGAAAAAGTAATTGAGGGACATTGCCAAGGCTCTAGGCACTTCTGCCTAGTTCTTGACCCTTGTATCTTGATATAATTTCCATTAAATCCTAACTCATATGAGATAAATTTCTTACTTATGAAACTGCCAATGAGCAGTAACTCAAATGGTTTTTCCTCTCGTACAAGGGGAGAGGAAGGTGAGGTGGGTTTGAGCCTTCTAGGTGGGTTCAAAACTCATCAACTGCATAATGTACAATAAAATAATAATTAATTCATACTAATGAAACTGAGTTATGGTGAAATTCAAATTTTCCTTTCCCATTTTTCTGAGCAAGTAGAGTGCCCGCAATTTTAAATCTGTGCAAGTTTATGTTATATTTATTTGAATTTGTCGCCAATGAGCTTTAGCTCAACTGGCACCTCTTCTGTTTGTAAGTGCTAGCTGTGTGTGTCACTTGACCATTAAAATACATATTTAACCAAATTTGTCTTATTGAAAATGTTAACATTACAAGATTGCCTAATACTGGCTATGATTCTTCTGTCTTCAGGCGACCAGCTTTTGTGCTTTGCAGAAATGAGGCATTTGCAGAGATTATTGACAGCCATCAGCGCGAAATTATTACCCTTGCCAATTTATCAACTTTGACGGTATTTTGCAAATACTGCTCTTAAAGTGGCTCTGCTATTTTCATGTTTGAGACATTACTTATCAAAAAAGGATACACACGCACATTTCAGACATGCTTTATGCTTCATTATTTACCAAACGTCTACATATTGAAGTTCTCGACAATCAAGTATATGTGTGTTCACACACACACACATATATGCTAGCAAAGCTGTTTGATATACCCTGGTGACATTTTTTTTCTTTAAAAATTTAATCATTTTTAATATAATTTTTTAAAGTCTTGAAGTACCTATACTATGCCAAAATCTTAGAGTGCTCTTTTATAAATTGGTTTTCATTTTTTTCAGAATTGAAAAAAAATACACAATTTTCTTTATATATTAATTTTGGCTAGAGCAAGTGAAGCTAATATCTAAAATTTAATGTTTCTTCTGTGCCAATGTTGACCACTATGCTGGGTGATTATATCAATTCTTGCTTTTGAATGGAGGCTAATGTTGCGTATTGCTAGTTCATTTCATCTGATTAAAATACCTCTTTACTGTGAAATAAACATTATACAGGTAATTGGTGAGAATGATGCTACTCCAGTTGGATGTGCAGTATCTGTTGTAAATGAAAACCTTTCTGTTTATCTTGAGCTTCGAGGAACTCTTTCTCCTGAGGCAGAACTTGAAAAGATAAGGAAAAAAGTGGATGAGATTCAAAAGTAAGATTCTGGTGGAAATTGCTTTAATTTCTCTCTCTCTCTCTCTCTCATTCTCTCTCTAAATTACTGATGGATTTTAAGTGGCACTTCCAATTAATAAGTAGAAAAACTATAAGAAATGGTGTAAAATGGGAATGATGTTGGGAAAGGCTTTGTTGTTGTTTAGTGTCATAGAAAGGCAAATTCTATGTTTTTCAGTCCCCAAAAGCAAAAAAGGAGGCAAAATTCATTGGCTTATGTATATTGTGTATGAGTGACTCATTAATTTCGTATTGCTGTTGAGAAAACTTATTTATAAGTATCTACCAAACTGAATATGTATTACCTCTGATCAAGGAATGCCAATTACAATAGATTTTGGATTTTAAACCTTTTAGTTAGGTTTAACTGAAATGTTAAACCTGAAAAGACATTGTACTAATTTTCCATTGGTTTTATAGCGTTGAGAGTAGTTTTTATGATTAAGATTATGCAATGAAGTCCTGGAATGCTAGAATAGACGGGCTATATCCTGAAAATGAAAAGGCTTAATGGTAACTATGATACTGTGTTTTATTGCCAGGCACAGAAAGATCATATAAGCATCAATTGTTCTTATTCGATTCTTAAATATTTCAATATTTTTATTCTTATACACAGCACTGTATGTTGCATCCCGCTGATGGTTAAAATTTTTATTTTTCAGGCAACAAGACAAGCTGTCCAAGGTCACGAGTGCTACTGGCTACAAAGAAAAGGTTCCTGAACACATCCAGCAGGAGAATGTTGCGAAGCTAGCCTCGCTCATGCAGGAGATTTTGTCTCTTGAAGAAGCCCGCCAACATATTGAAGCTCAAGCCAACAACAATCACGATTAACTGTATTATTTGTTGGCATTTTTGGTCTCTGCAACCTCAAGAGTGCCCCTCCCTTTTTTGGTCAAAATAAGGAAATTCAGTTAATTAATTAAAAGAAGAAATTATCAGGTCCAAATGACTGTATTTTTGTACATTTGATACCACCAGCCTTGTTACCATATTAAATGTGTCATTATTTTTAATGTTCTGTTTATAAAATCTTTTATTAGTCAAGAAGAATGATGTTGAATGAAACTACTGAGATTTTACCAACTCCAGGAAATGAAGCACGCAGCTAACGTTGCTGGTTTTTCCTCTTTCACTAGTTAGGAAGGATGATGTTGACTCAAACAGCTGGTTATGATTGTTTAATGGAATCGATTTTATCGAAATTAAGAGTTTGAGCTGAAGGTGACCCAAATGCCCATCTCGTTGAAGTGGTTTTCAGTTTTCGTCACCAGGAAAGTTGGAGCACCCTCATGTCATAAGCGTGGCTTTCTGCCCCTCCCACTAAATAAAGAAAGTAATAAATAAAGAAATTTGTGAATGTTTTGCGTTGAATACTGTTTTAGTTTTACCGGTTTATTCATCGTACCGTTTGAAATTATCATCATATATAATATTTAGTAATTAATAAAGTATGTTATTACTTTATTAAGCCAACTGATTATCATCATATATATTATTTAACTAATGCTGTTGCCACAATTCGCCCACGAGTTGTGATTAGTAGATACCCCTCCACTAGTCACGCCAAAAGGCAAGTTGTAACACCAGCAGCATATCTCATATTATTTAGTAATTAACGAAGTATGTTATTACTTTATTAGGTCAAATGTGTGTGTGTTTTATTATAAATAAACAGCTATATTGGGGATATTTACAAATAAAAAAGGTTCGGTGAAGTTGCATTCCCAAGTCCCAACACTTGTCCACGTGCATTGCCTTTTTTTATTTCCAAGGTGGAGTTTGGATAGCATTTTTCAGCTTGCGCGTTGTTGTTGTTTTTCTGTGGATTTGTGTATTGTTAATGAGGCTTCCAAGTACCTTTTTTTTAGTAAATATAACTTTCCAAGGTGGGGTTTGGAAAGCGTTTTTGAGCTTGCGCGTTGTTGTTGTTTTCTTGTGGATCTATGCATTGTTTATGGGACTTCTAAGTACTTGTTTTAATAAATATAACTTTAAAACGATATTTCACGACATTATTTATATATTTAAAAATTATTTTATTATAATATTTTTAGTTTTCAACTCTATCCATTTATATATTTAAAAATTATTTTATTATAATATTTTTAATTTTCAGCTCTATCCAAACACAATCACAACCATCAACCATCAAGTTTCAGTCATCAAACTTTTTAGCTGTTTTAAAGTTCCAGAGCAGAGAAGCTTGAAGAACCGTGATGAGAATTTCAGATGGCAGCACTTGAACTTCTTCAAATTCTTCTTCTTCTT
Source organism: Quercus ilex subsp. ballota (assembly GCA_032727855.1). Taxonomy (NCBI): domain Eukaryota; kingdom Viridiplantae; phylum Streptophyta; class Magnoliopsida; order Fagales; family Fagaceae; genus Quercus; species Quercus ilex. Next base: position 15,159,353 of record CM064916.1, on the reverse strand, counting down.
CATCATCATCAGAACATTTTACATTTATGGTTATGTGTTCACACTTTATCTCAAATAGGAGATTCCCTTTATTTATTTATTTATTTTTGATAATCACCTTATTTTCACTCATCAAACACAAAATCCAATTTACTTTATGTTAAGAGTATTTGTAATGGACTAGTCATCCTGTTAAACTAAAAGTTTGATATAGCTAACCCAAAAACATAGTGTCAACAATGAACTAGCACTGCAGCTTTCTTCTCACACTCTTCTGCATTCCCATTTGCAAGACCTAAAAAGGTGTGAAATTTTTGTTCATCATCTCGGGTTTTGCTCAAATTTGAGCTTTCTTAGATGTATGTAAATGTCCCAAATGGGTATACTAAAAATAAGTATAAACTTATTTCACAAAACTTTCCATTATACATTATGAAAAACGGACTATAGTTCTTTTTGTACAATATATGCTTCGCCATCTCCAACTTCACTTCCAACATATACATATAACTTATGCGATTCTCCAAAAAAAAAAAAAAAAAAAAAAAAAAAAAAAAAAAAAAAAAACATATACATAACTTATACACACTTCATTCTCAAAAAAAAAAAAAAAAAACTTATACACACTAACACTTCAGCATTAAGTTATAATATTACTAATACCGATCCAATTTAATAATTCCATAATGACACGTCACTATCAGCAGTTTCCATGTTTTCTCCGTCATAACAATGAGGTGGAGGCAACAGCATCCCTTCTGCCATACTTCTTAACAACTCTGGCATGTCGAAAACCGCCTCATCATCCATAAAAAGCATGCTTTTTGCCTCCGCCTCTGCTGCTGCTGCTGCTGCTGCCGCCACTGCTGCTGCTGCTGCTGCCGCCGCCACTGCTGCTGCTGCTGCTGCCGCCGCCACTGCTGCTGCTGCCGCCACAGCCACTGCTGCCATTGTTGCCGCCGCATTTTCTAATCTCTGACTCAACTCATCCCCAGAAACCCAGTCCAACTCTGCAGGTCGAAATGCCTCGGCCGCCTCCGCTGCAGCTCGCTGAATATCCTTCGAGGATGGTGACGCCGGAACTGGCAGCCGCCACGCCGAGTCAGCGAAATTGAGACACCCGGACCTGCCGCGGAGTGCAATCGCGGCCACGTCATGTGCACGTGCTGCCATCTCCGCCGTGGGAAAAGTCCCAAGCCAAATCCTGGACTTCTTATTGGGCTCGCGCATTTCAGAAACCCATTTTCGTGGGTTCTTTCTCCTCACTCCACGGTAGACTGGGTGTCTCGTTTCTTTAAACTTTTTTCTTCCATCTCGCTTTTTGGGATTTTCTGAAGCTAATATGACCTCCTCGTCCGACAAGTTCACCATGTGAGTGCTGTCACTTCCGAACTCCGAGGAACAACTATCAGACCCCATTAGATACTGTGGGTCCGAGTAATGTCTTAAAACATCCATGTATGTCTAACACAAAGCTAAATCTCAAAAGGGTTGTGTTTGTGTTTGTGTTTGTCTTAAAACATCCGAGAAATGTCTTAATTAGGACAGTACTCTTTTTATCTCACTCAGTACTTCTAGTGAGCTTGTGTTGAAGTAGTGTAGCAGAAGATGTAAGCAAGCAAAGAGTTGCGTTTGTGTTTGGATTAGTGTTAAGAAGAGTGAGAGTTGGGACACATATATATATATAGAGAGAGACGTTATGTGATACGAAGCGTTAACGAAGTGACACGTACGGAGGGGGATAATGGAGACAGGCTGTGAAGAAGTCCCCATGCCGACGGTTTCAAAAATTTGGATTGGAAGATATTTGTATCAGTTGGATTTTCTTTATTTAGAGTCAAGTGGATTGTGGGGTTTTCGTTTGGATAATTTGTCCGGTTCGGGACTTTGAGTGAAAGTGATTGGGGTCTTTGTTTTTTTAAGTTTTGTCGTTGCTCAAAGGTATTCTTGTGTTGGGTGTGTCTTTATAGCGAATGAATATGGAAAAGTCGACGAGAATATAATTTTTCACAATTTTTTATCATAATTGTGATATGGCATGTGATTGGTAAAAAAAAAAAAAAAAAATAGTGGATTCATAGATAAGTGATAATTATCTATATATATTTTGTAATTTTTTTTTTTTGTAATTTATAGTTTGTACTGGTACGAGGAGACAAATTACTCGCCATTTTCCTTGATCTTATTCCAGAGCTATAAGTACACAATTACAACCCGTAATCATCTATTACTTATAATTTATTGTTAAAATATTGTTAAAATATTATAAATAGTATTTTTGTTTTATTACTAGTATTTTGTAGTTTACTATTATTTTAAAACGTGGGTTCAATTTTCACCTACATCAAATTAGAAACGATAGTCTTAAGTTAAAACTCTTAAAAAAAGAAAGGAAAAAAAAAAAAAAAACACTTACTCCTCTCCCCCACCCCACCAATTACGCCAGTCTCTTTTCTTATTTTATTTTATGGAATCACCACTAACCAAGTGTAATTAATCACCTAATGTCTAATTCGTTTTAATTACCTAATTAACTAAAAACCAATTTTAGGGGCTCCTAAACTAATTAAGGCAACGAATAGTCTCGAACCAAAGGTTTTTGAACCTGAAAGTTCAATTACGTATTGAGAAGGTGTTAGGATAGTACCTTATATTAATTTAATTAAAACGATCACATTTTAAAGTATATCTTAAATACTTAGCATTTTTTAAAGAGTTTTTGTATAAACAATAAATATATATAGCTTAAGAATATAGTATTTACATATAATATATATATATATATATATATATAACTTACTCACTGACACTGCAGCTTTTTTCTGGGCTCTTTTTTTTTTGGTTAACCCAGGAGATTGATTAATTAAACAACATAAACAAGCACAAATGTTGCTGGCTTTATCTCTATATATTAAGAGGATTCAGAAAGGTTGTTATGATTTCAGCAAATGTCAAAAATACCTCTAATTTAATTAGACAATCCTTATTCTTAAAAAAAAAGGGTTAAAATTGTAATTCAACAAAATAAAAAAAAATAAAAAACTACTAGAGAAACTTTTTTCCTAAAAATTAGAACACTCTCTATTTAAAAATATCTCGCGCATGTTTGATACATTTTTCTTTAAAAACTAGCACACATTAAATCTAGCAGTTTACTCAATTTCAAATCCTAAATTTTAGTTTCTTAAAAATTCTTTCCAATGTAACCTCACTAAAAATAGATAAATTCAAATTGAAAAATTACATTAAACTCAAAAAAAAAAAAAAAAACTCATCGGACGTGCAGAGTGCGTGTGATGAGGGTAGTATATCTTTATGGGGCTCCTTCAATTCAACACTAGTCATACTTCTGCATGGCATTTTCCCCAAACATGATATTCCTTAGTAGTACTTTTTTTTTTTTCCCTTTCAAACAGTTTCCCTTTAACACTGCACATAATAAAAAACAATAAGCACGGAAAATAAAATTTATTTCCTCCTAATAAGAACCACCCTTTATGCTAAATTAAACTTTACACTATTAATCTATAATATATAGGGCTTTCAATGCTTGACCCAACCCGTGAACACAACATGAACTTGATACGGGTTTTTTCGAGTTAGGGTTAGGGTTGGGCCTGAATGGGTTTGAGTAATAAATAGGTCGACTTAAAAACGACATAAAAAGAAACATGTCATAAGCGGATCAACCCGCGTAACCCGTAATAGACACGTTTGACATGCCAATTTATCTTTGTCAACCCAAAATAACTCACTTAACACAACCTGTTTAATTTGTATAACAAATAAATATTTATTTTATTTTAGATTTGTCAAATACCTTTTATATCCAACATATATTTTAAATTTAAAAAGAAAAATGAGTAATTACAACAACTTACATGGGATATAATTGAAAATTGAAACTTTACAAACCTTAGATTTCTAAATTCTAAAAACCCTAAATCTCTAAACCTTCTTATAAATATCTTCTTCTTTTTTTTTTTTTTTAATTTCAGCCGTACTACTCACTCTACTATCTTATAGTTTCACGCCTAATTCTTAAACTCAAAGTCTCAAATTGGTTATTGCTCTCTCTCTCTCTCTCTCTCTCATGTGTTTATTTTTTTTGCATAATGCTTTTGTTCTATAAGCTTTGAACCCATGTGCCATTATTAATATATGAGATATATTAATTTTTGATTAAGGCCACGGTTGTAGCTTTTGTCGTGTGTGTGTGTGTGTTTGTATTAGTGTTGGACACGTTTGCATATCTTGCAAGTGGGTTTATTTAGAGATAGTTTATACACTAGATCTGATGGGTATTGCTTTTAAAGATTACAAGAATGTGGGTTGAAGACTTGAAGTATATGCATTACTTTTGAGATGTAAAAAAAATTATTTCTAGATGGATGTTATATTTAATATTATGCAGGTTAAAATGGATTGTGTTACATTTGTGTCAACCCAACACAATTCGTTTATTAAGTGTGTCAAATGGGTTGGGTTAGGTCAACCTACCTTATTAACAGGTCGGGTTAAGGTTGAAGGATTATGACATGATTATTAAATGGGTTGGGTTAGGGTTGAGCCATTTAGTCAAATACCCTTACCTTGACATGACACAAACCCAATACGCTAACCCGAATTGATACTCCTTATTATATTACTAATAAAAATTAGATTGAATAATTCCATAATGACACATCACCATCTGTTTTCATGTCATCTCCACCATAACAATGAGGTGGAGGCAACAACATCTCCTTTGCCATATTTATCAACAACCTTAGCATGCCGAAAACCACCTCCTCATCTATAAAAAACACACCTTCTGCCTTTGTCTCTACCTTCGCTGCCATTGTCACTGCAGCCTCATTTTCTATTCTTTGCCTCAATTCATTTCCAGAAACACTGTCCAACTCTACTGGCCGAAATGCCTCAGCTGCCTCTAATGCCACCCGTTGAATATCCTTTGTCGTTGTTGACGCTGGAACCAGAATCCTCCACACCGAGTTGGTGAAATTGAGACACATGTATCGACTACGGAGTACAATTGCCGCCACATCATGTGCACACACTGCCATTTCTGCAATGGGGAAAATCTCAAGCCAAATTCCTAACTTCTTATTAGGCTCATGCACTTCAAAAACCCATTTTCGTGGGTTCTTCTTCCTCACTCCTCACTCCACGGTACATTGGGTGTTTTGTCTCTTTGAACTTTTTTCTCCCATCTCACTTCTTAGGATTCCTGAAAGCCAACATGACCTCCTCATCCGACAAGTTCATCATACAAGCACTATCACTCTCTGACCCCGAGACCTAAATATCATACCCCAATTAGATATTGTGGGTCCGAGAAATGTCTTAAAACATCCATGTATTTTCTAAATCAAATCAAACCTCAAAAGGGTCTTAATTTATAGTAGATATGGAATACACTAAAAGAAGACACTCTTTTTTATCTCGCTCAGCACTTCAGTTTAGTTAGCTTTGTATTGAAGTAGTAGCTAGCCGTAGATATAAGTAAGCAAAGGGTGGTGTTTGTGTTTGTTGAAGGAGTAAGAACTAAGAAGAATGAGAGTTGGACATATACATAGACATTGGGACTTGTACAAAACGCAAAGGAAATAACGAGAGTGTGATAAGCAGCCAAGCTCAGTGTGATAAGTAGCCAGGCTGTGATGTGATGTTCCCCATGGTTTTCGACAAAAATTCGTTCGTAAGCAATGCTAGGCTATAAAATTTTACATATCTTTTGCCATAGCTTGACGCATTGCGAGTTATAAGTAATAAAGAAAAAGTAATTGTTAATATGAGTTTACACTTTTACCATATAAAACTCAACATGTAATGAGTTGCAGTAAAAGTTGAAGAATTTGTCATGTTCAAGATTTTGTATTTTGTTTTTAGAATACTAAGTATTTTTAACACACACACACACACAAGAGAAGAGGAGAGAAAGTTTTTAAAAGAAACTTAGAGTGGTGTATATCCAAAATGGCTTTAACTCTTGGATACACAGCACATGTTTTAAATCCCTTTAACTCACACTCATTTTCCAATGTGGGATTAATCCACTGTTTTTTCTTTTGAAAATACTTAGTATTTTTAACACACACACATAGGGAGAGGGGAGAAGGTTTTTTAAAGAAACTTACAGTGGTGTATATCAAAAATGGCCTAACTCTTGAATACTCAACATAGGCTTTAAACCTCTTTAACTCACACTCATTTTCCAATGTGGGATTAACTCATTGTTTTTTCTTTTGAGAATACTAAGTATTTTTAACACATACACACGGAGAGGGGGAAGAATTTTTTTAAATAAACTTACAGTGATGTGTATCAAAAAGGGTCTAACTCTTGCTGTGGTTAAAAATTATATGTGTGGTGTGTGTGTCTTTCAACTTGCTCTGGTGAATGAATATTTGGTTGTACATAGGTATCAAATTCAGCATAACACAGTCACGATATTATGAACTTTTTGTACCAATACGACTACACAAATTACTCGCCCATTTTATTTTATTTTGTAGCCTACTATTATTTTTAATGTCTAATTTGCAGCTTTATTTGATTTCATAATTATACGATTCAAATTATATATATTTTTTAGAAAATGTTTAAATTATACATGATATTAGCTTACAATTTTTTTAAAAAAATTATATATTTCTAAAATATGTAATGATTTCTCATTATAATTATATATATATATATATATATATATATATGATTTAGAATTTAATTGGTTTTAGACTATTTGGTTTTTGCATCCAATAATTTACTTGTCACAAAAATTAAAAACTTATATGAACACGTGACGAAAAATTAGACTCCAATTGAAATCCAACTTAGAATCTAATTCAATTTGGACTCTTCAATTTTTACACTCGATAATTTACTTGGCACAAAATTGAAAATTAAATGGGACACGTGATGCAAAATTGAGAATCCAATTAAAATCCAATTAGATTTTCTCTGAGTTTTGACTATATATATATACTAGCTTGTAACTTCATGCATATGCATGAATACACTTAAAGATATACAATAAGATGCATAATATAATTCTTATATATATAATTTAAATACTATTGATAATCATTTTTATATTTTGTTAACTCTTTAAAAAATTTTGTAAGGATATTATTAGGTATAAAATGTAAATTGTCCATTTTTTTTTAATTATTGTGAAACACTTTTTTTTTTACGATTCATTTATTCTAAACTCTTTGGTTTTTGTACTTAATAACTCACTTTGACGAATATTTATGATGTGGTCCCACATTTGATTCTGAAATTAAGAAATAAAATTCTTTAAGAATAAATAATTTAGGATATATGACGCAAAATTGAAACTCTAATTTGGAATTCTAATTTGAGTTTCTCTCATATTTACCTATTATTATATATATAGATTAGATTCTATCATGTTCATATATTAAAAAAAAAAAAAAATTCTATCCTTATGCTTAAACGAATTTCTTTATTTTATATTTTTTTGTATATTTTCATTTATTTATATTAACAATTGATCGTTACAAAGTGTGGGGTCATGGGCCCTAAATCATACAATAATTGGGTTTTGGGTTTTGGCCGAGAGCATGGTAGTCCAAGTCCGAGGAGGAATATCTCCTCAGACCAGCTAAAGCACGGTCATATATAAGTCCTAAATGGTCAAAGTGACCTTCCAGAAAGTTCTAAAAGATAAGAACTCAGAAATATCTAAGGGAAAGCTGCTATCACTGCATTGAACGCATTGCTGCTACTTTTCTGACCGCATTTATATGGAAAAGACCTCTGAACAGTGTTGCCTTAAAAACCACAACTCACAGAAAGCCAGCAAGGGTGTCTGATGGGACAAGCACTCAAGTGGTGGCCCAAAAGATCAACAAGTGTAGGATCAAGATCATCCAAAAAGAACCATATAATGTAAGAGGCTCTTCATTAAATGGGGACCAGGGAAAAAGAGAGAGGAGGCACTGTAGCAATCTAAATTGCACTTGTACTCTGTTTAATCAATTTATATGGAGACTTACCTCCTTGGAAGTGAGTTCATCTCCTCGGACAATGAATCCAGTCAACTCTATGTTCACTGTTCTTGTTTAATCATCTCCCATATCCATATTAGCCGTTGTCCAATCCACCAAAAGCCCAGCTATTTCACCTACTCTCTACAAATTCATTGTACTGGGCTCATTGGGCTCATATCTCATACCTTTTGGGCTTGGACTACAAATTGTGACCTACACAAAGTATCAATAACAATTAGATAAAAAATCCAATTGGTGTAAATTATATTTCAATTTTAGCAACAAAAAAAAAAGCAATATTTTCTATTTTGTGATCACAAATTATTCCCTATTTTTTCCTAACTATTTTCTTCAAATCTTAATTTTGCTTTCGTTAGTCATTTTATCCTCTACAAACATTCACATCCAATTATGCATTAAACATCACCAAAAAGTCACTTTATCTGGATTTTAAGTGGCACTTCCAATTAATAAGTAGAAAAACAATAAGAGATAGTGTAAAATTTGAGAACAATGTTGGGAATGGCATGTAACGCTTCAAAACATTAAGCAAAAGATTAAGTATAAAAGAAAAGGCTTAGTTGCTGTTGTATCTGTATATATATTTTTTTTTTTTTTTTTTTTTTGAGAATGAGTTGCTGTTGTATCTGTAGTATCAAAGAAAAGCAAAATTCAACGTTCTTCAGCCCCCCTCCCCCATAAATAAATAAAAATCCAAAAGGAAAAAGAAAAAAAGAAGGAAAAATTTTATTGTCTTCTGTATATTGTGTATGAGTGACTCATTAATTTCGCATATTAGCAAACTTATTTATAAGCACTTTGTGGGTGCCCTATCTATGAGAAATTATAAGATCCACATGGTGGACAAGTGACGTGATCCACCATTCCACTAAAAAACTTCAACATGTTTAAAATTGTTAGAAATTTTTTTTAAGCCGAAATTAATTGCTGACTCAGCAATTTTAAATAAATGAAAGTTTTTTAGTGGAATGATGGATCACATCACTTGTCTACTAGAGGACTCTATAATTTCTCCCTATCCATTTGCGCCTGGGGCGAGTTGTGTGCTGTTGTGGTAAAGCCCAGGCAATGTAGCCTCGCGGGTCATCCCCCAATCTCCACTTGTCATTATTTTTAATGTTTTGTTTTTAAAATCTTTATTAGTCCGGAAGAATGATGTTGAATGAAACAACAGAGACTACAAACTCCATGCTCGATGACTTCCCTCTTCAGCTGAACTTGTATGCAAAACAAAAATGTTTGGTTTTTTTTTTTCCTTAAAAATTTGGAAGAAAGAATTAAAAAATAAAAAATAAAACGTTTGAGTAACTTTCTTTCTTAGATTTATGTAAATGGGGTAGAGTAAATATTAGAGTACAAACTTAAATATTCTGCAAAAATATCCATTATACTATATACATTATATATGGAAAACGGAAATATAATTCTTTTGTACAATATGGCTTTCGCCATCTCCAACTTTCTCTCACATCCAACATATATACATTACTTACACGCTAACACTGCAGCATTTTCCTGGGGCCCCTTCAATTCAACACTAGTCATACTTGTTCATGCCTTCATGGCTTTTGCCCCAAAATATGATTTTTCCTAACAGTACTTTTAGCTTTAGGTAGCTTGTATTGAAGTAGTTGCAGTAGATATAAGTAAGCAAAGGGTGGTGTTTGTTTTTGTTGAAGGAGTAATTAGTAAGAAGAGTGAGAGTTGGACACATATATGTAGACGTTAGGACCTTAGGATTACGCAAAACGTTAAGGAAGGAACTCAGAGAGTGATAATAAGTTAACAAGCTGTGTAGTGGTGTACCCCATGCCGACGGTTTCAACCAATTGGAAGGTGAGATTTGTGAGCAATGCTAGGACCATTAAAATTTACACAATTTTTATCGCATAACAAATTATTATTGTGAGTGGTAAAAATAAAATAACGGGTTTGTATAGGTCAATACTGTCATTGCCCACAATTTATCACATAATGAATTATAGCAAAAATATATTATGAGTTGCAATAAAAGTTGTGTAAATTTTTACCCGTTGGGTTTTTCTTTTCGAGGCAAGTGGATTCGGGGTATTGAATGGATAACAAGTGGAGAATATGTGCCCTCAGGATTTTTGAGTGAAAGTGAATGGGCATAGTTTTGTCGTTTCTTAAATAATTTTTATGCGTGGTGTCTGTCTCTACTCTCCCTAGTCTCTAAATACATATGGGTGTATATTATGGGTGTCAAATTCAGCGTCAAGGGAAGGTCCGTCATTTTCAATTGTCACCGCTGATGATTCCTAGCCAAGATATTATCAACTTGAGAAAATTACATTTTTGTTCCTAACATTTGTCACGTACGTTAAAATAGTTCTTAATATTTCAATTTTTTTTAAGAAAACAATAATACTTATTAGAATGTATAAATATGAAAATAGAATATAAATTTTTTTTAAATAAGCTTATAATTTTTAACATTAAATAATGAATCATGAAAAAAATAATAATAATATTAAAATATTATTTTTTATGCCACCCAAGTATTCACTTAGCCAATCACACGTCTTCGGCTTAAAAAATACTAATATTTGAAATTAGCTGTTTTTTTTTTGAGCCAAGTGAATTGACTGAAAGGGATTGAATATCGGATACCCCTAGTTTGCTAGTACTGCTAAAAGTAGTATGTGTGGTCTGTGGGTCTCTGTGTTACATATAAGTGTCAGTTTCAGAATCAAGGGGTGGTTTGTCTTTTACGTTGTCATTGCTGATGATGCATACTCAAGATATTATCAACTTTTGTACCACTAAGAGGAGGCAAATTACAAGCCCATTTTATAATGTTAATTTTATGATGTATTATTTGATATTCTTTAATTTTTTACTTGAATCAAGTTACTTTTTTTTTTAAATAATTAATGTACTAATAGTTTTCTTCTAGACTTTAATAAATTATTTCAAACAAGGATATATCTTTATCTATATATGAATTTCTTATATTTTTTGTGTATATTTTTTCACTTACTTTTAATAACAATTGATTACCATTAGAACTTTTTCGATAACGATTGTAAAAAAAAAAATCAATCAATATAAATAATATTTTTTTTTAGATAAAAAAATTGCTATATTTTCAATTTGGACAAAGTTTAGTTACAAAATTAGTTGTACCTTAATATTATAACCTTACTCAATATTTTTTTTTATTGGAGATGAATTTTGACAAATCCACTATTGGATTACATATTCTTCTTATTCCTCTATGCTTATAAATTTTCTAGAAAATTTAACATCAATAACTATGTCATTAATAAAATATTTAAATTGTAAGTTTTTATTGTTTAACATTATGCAAAAAATATAAGCTTATAGATCATATAGTAAATAGTACCCGATTAACACAAAATTTGACATGTGTATTAAAAGTGTAAAGAACATGCAATTCAACGGTTATTTTTTCAAAATATGTAATAATATTTATTTTATTGAGCGCTACAATTAATTTTGTAGTTAAATTTTGTCCTTTCAATTTTATGATCACAACTTCTTCTTCTTCTTTTTTCTAACTATTTTGACCAAGTCGCCAAAGACCTTGTAGCTGAATTAACACCTCCTCATGCACAAAGTGCTTGAGGGTCTAAGGGAGAAAGAGTTCGTATTGCGGGATTAGCAGCATATTGTAATTATCTAAAAAAAAAAAATGGATAATTACACTTTACCCACATGTAGTTTGCTTCTAATTCGATGTGCCTACCCGTGGATTCAATTTTGACACTTTGCCCACCTGTGATTCTCACCGTTACTGTGTCGTAACCCACCTCTCCACTTTCCGTTATCCTAACACAGAAAAGGTAAAAAACAAAACCCCAAACGGATCAAAACACTCCTCACATGAAGAACATACATCCAAAAAACTAATACAAATCAAATCAAGCAATACCGTTTCAGCCTAACTCTCATCGAAACTCTCATCTTCGCTCTCTCTCAAGTCAAATCCCAAGCTGTCCATGGCTCCACTCGATCAAGTCTGCTCTCAGCAGTTGAGTCTCGCAGTAGTTCACCACAGAGACGTACGACAGCAACAATAGAGATGCTCCCTGCGACGGTCCTTCTATGCGGTTAGGCAACATCGATGGTTGATGGAGAGAAGCTGATTCAACCATGGCTATGGTGTCATGGGTCTTGGCTTGGTGGGTTCGAACTTTGTGCTTTGTAACCTGAGCAAGGCGTTTGAGTTTGAATGGGGTTCTGTATTTTTTGGAAGAGATGGGTTTGGTGGGCTTTTGTTTTGTGGGTCCTGCTTGGCTGTGGCCTGTGGGTTTGTGTAGTTAAGGTGTTTGGGTTTTTGCTGAGGTTGTGGTTTGTTCTTGGTAGATTTTTGGAGTTTGGCTATGGATTTGTGTGGGTAAGGTGTTTGATTTTTAGATGATGTGGTTTAGGTTCTACTTGGCTGTAATTAGTTTCTTTTTTTTTTCTTTTCTGGCTTTATTTCTTTGTGTAAAGTGTAACTCTTATTTCTTGGGACCCTTTTGCTTTGGCAAAGCATTGATACAACTAGTCAGTCCAGATTGAATCAATCTATGTTTGTGTGTGTTCTTCATGTGATGAGTGTTTTGATCTGTTTGAGGTTTTGTTTTTTACATTTTCTGTGTTAGAGTAACGGAAAGTGGAGAGGTGGGTTACGACATAGTAACGGTGAGAATTACATATGGGCAAAATGTCAAAATTAAAACTACAGGTTGACACATCAAATTAGAGGCAAATCACAGGTGAATAAAGTGTAATTATAAATAAATAAATAAATAAAACTATTCTGATCAAGTCTTAATTTTGCTCTCATAACTGTTATCTTTTTTAATATTTTTTATTTAATGATTGAAATTAAAAATTATTATTTTTAATTTTCAATATCAACCATTAAAAGTAATTTAATATGGTGCAGTACCTATTCCACCTGACCTCTATCTGAACAAGATTGGCGTAGGTAATTGAAACAATAAATAAATGAACAAACACCTTTTTAAGATGTCCTCAGTCCTCACACAATTCCCAAAAAATGATATTAAAATTTTCATTAACTGGACCCCCTCCCCCCCAACCCCCAACCTCCCACTCACTAGCAGGTTTTATCAAAAAGAGAGAAATTAACGAATAAAGTCATTAACTGGTCCCCCCACCCCCCCGGTTTTATCAAAAAGAGAGAAATTAACGAATAAACTCATTTTAAATTACATAGAATTTTTGAAAGACTTGCACAAGATTAGCATAAATGAAGAGAAATTTTAAATTACAATAAAGACCAACAACATAAAAAATAATGCAAGCATGAAATTAAAATTAGATGATCTTTCGATTCGTTATAGCGTTAGAAAATTTAAAAATGTTAATTATTGGGAGATTTCAAAAAATAGCCGTTGAGAATTTAAAAAATATAAATAGATGAGAAATAAAAAATAATAAAAAGAATAAAGATTAAAAAAAGAAATATTACGTCTATAATATTTTCACAATAAATTTTAGTTGGCAGGTTGTTACAGGTTTTTAATTTGAATTTATTGCTAAAATTACTTTTTTGTTGACTAATAACAGTAAGAGTCCGTTTAGGTAAAGAGGATAAAGAGGGAGAGTGGAAGGGAGTAGAGTAGAGTTGGCTAAAAATAGATTAATTTTGGGTCAAATCTATTCTACTATACTCTCTTCATTCTCTCTCAATTCAAACGAATCATAAGTAAGAACCTGCCACATAAGATTTGTTGTAAAAATATTATGAAAATAACATTTCTTTGAAAGGAATAATGAAAAAAAAAAATGAGATAGAGAATTGATATAAAGTTTATTGAATAGTGTTTAAAAAAAAGGACAAATGTTAACAAGTATTGTACTATACTTGTTAAGGTTAAAATAATATAAGTTATAATTAATAAAAAAAATAGATAAAAAAAATAAATGGTATAAAACTAACCTTAAAAGTCTCTAAAACTGACAAAATATTGATATAAAACTGGGTAGTTGACAAAAAAATTCTTATAAAGTTGGATTTTAACCGGCACAGTATATAAAAGTTAAAAATACAAAAAATTTGACTATTAAAGATGCTTCTAGCTAAACTGTTTTTGCCGACTATCGCTTTTTGAAGTTCGTGGATCCCACTATATTATTGATCTAGAAACCTTTTTGTTTTTTTGGGACTGTGTTCCTGCTGGAAATATCTATTGCAGTTGGATATATAACTAAAAGAATATTTTTTTTTAAATTGTTTTTTAATGAGAACTGAGAGTGTCGTTTTCACACACATCAAATCCATGAAGAACCATCCTTTTTCTTTTAAATAATTACGGTAAAAAAATTATCCCTCTGCTTTTATAGGAATGATTTTATTAATGTGTGCCTTATTCATTTTTATTTTTAAAAAAAAAAATTTCGAGAATTAAAAAAGTAATGACAACTTTTTTAATTTTCAAGAAAATATTTCTAAAAATAAAAAGCTTAATGTATGCCCTTAAGGCACACATTAACCAGACCTTTATAAGAAACACTGGTGGGATTGAATGATTGACGGATCTGATGGTAACCACCTGAAAAGAATTTATGTACTGTTCAAGTGTTTAGATTACTTATCGAGTTTGAATGTCAAGTTGGACACAAATGACAAATCTTGATTTTTATGGGTCCCTCAATAAATGAGATGAGTTAGAGCATTCTCATTAAGGACGTTAAAATGAGTATATGCTAAATTTTAGAATCAAAATACCAAAAAAGTAACTCCATTAAAGTTTTCAAATTGTAAAGTTTTTGGCATATTGCTACAGTGGGCTTGTATTAATACAAGCTCATTGTAGCTTGAATTGTAAAAAAAAATAGTTTTTTATTCATGTTGGCTGAGGTAGTTGGCTGGGTGTTTGTGTTAAGTTGTTTTATTATTATTTTAATGAGTAGTTTATATTATTTAAATGAAATGGTAAAAAATATAAAAGTTTTGATGTTTGACGTATCTTAAAATGGGATGGTATAATAAATAAAGTAGATTTTTGAAGTGTTAAATGCTAAAAATTTTAAAACTCTTGATGAGAATGCTCTTACGGCTTTCACTTAATAACTCACATTAGAATATATACACTAGTTGTTAGCCCCAAAAAAAAAAATTTTATGTTTTGTGAAAAATGATCTAAGTCTTAAAAAAAGATTTTCCAAACAATTTGTTACTAGCAATGAACATAAATAATGATAAAGAAAAATGTGAATATCTCAAGAACGAATTAAACTTTTTTTTGAAAAAATTATAACACAGGAAAAGTTAACAAATGTCTTAATAACATTGGTTAAAGAAATACTTTTAAAAACTTTTTATGATAAAAAAGGCGTAATTGTTTTTTTAGTAGTTTTTTTTTTTCTCATAAAAATTGTAATTTTTTTTTCTTAAAATGGTTTATTAATAAATTTCCTAAAAGTATTTATTAACCGGATATTCATTAAAAAAAAAAAAACCTAAAAATTATTGCATCTAAAAAAATTAGAAGAATGAACTTTAAATTAAAAAAAATATATTATTTAATTAAATCTAAATATATAAAATGCATCAATTTAAACATCCACAATCCCTTAGGCCGCCCCTTGTAAGAGATAGCAACTGATGGAATGAATTATATACCATAAAAAAGTCCCTTAAGTAATTTCCATTACATGTGCATACAAGGAACCATCACAATGGCACAAAGAAACGCAATTTCACATCTGAGATAGATTGTAAGAATTTTGTGCCCTTGGACATAGTATATATTAAATGTGGACATAAAATCTTGTTTCAAAAAGCATTATAATTAAACTGTCAGTATTTCAGTGATATCCATGTGCATCCAAGTAAGATTTATATGAATAGAACAACTTGCAAAACATGATTTGACTTGATTCATATTCTATATTTATCCAAACACCAAGTGCTTGGAAGAAATGCTTGTGAGTGAAGAGAGATGAGTTATTCAAAGTAGAAATTTGGTGCACAAGCAGAGATGGATGGTAACTAGTCACCCAATAATGCTGAAACAAGAACAATTGGAATTACTTCAAAATGTCAAGTACCTGATTTTATTTGTTTTTTAATGAAAGGTACTAAATTGTGTTGTTTCCCTTGTATTTTGACATTCCAACATTGGTAATAATATACTATTTAGTAGGAATCTTATGCCACATGCTATATGGACAAGATTGAAGTTTCTGATATTCTGTGCTCAGTGCTCAATTCCCTTTGATGTATTTATTACAAGAGTTGGATGCTTATTTTTATTTTTTAGAATTAAGTGAATAAATTTCTTAAAAAGCCAACAATGTAGTATTCTTACTTGAAGAAGATAGCAGAATCATGGACTTGATAGCTAAAACAACAAACAATTATGGCGATATGTGAGTTGCGATCCGCTTAGTTTGCGATTTGCTTATCCCTTAGAGCACTAGCATTGGTGGTGCTAAATAGCTATATAGCTATTTTTAGCACCACCAATTTTA
This sequence comes from Quercus ilex subsp. ballota, assembly GCA_032727855.1. Lineage (NCBI taxonomy): Eukaryota > Viridiplantae > Streptophyta > Magnoliopsida > Fagales > Fagaceae > Quercus > Quercus ilex. The sequence goes on along the minus strand of CM064916.1, from coordinate 15,142,860 downwards.
AAAAGTGAGCTACAATGTGTTGACACTCGGCCTCGATTGGGGCGGAAGCGGAAAAACCGCCTCTGCCGTTGCGGGCCCTCGTTCTACCACCCACGATGGCGACAGCTCTCGCGTGCATGGGGCCCGTTGGAGGCCCCTCTTGAATGTATATGCATGTGTATTGTTCGCGCGGAGCTTCAGGTGCTCTCTCTCTTGGTGGAGGAAGGTATTTGTCTACCTTTGATTTTATGGCAGGAATCTGGGCCAAATTTTAAGAGATTATCGAAGGTGAGTGAAGTCACCACCAATCATTGGATTTTTCTAAGGTGTGATTGATCACCTGTTTCTAGTTGATTTTATTACCGATTCTAGGTTAAGAAAAATGGCATTTTTTCTAATCTAAATGTGGATGGCAAAAAAATCTTGCTTCTTAGGTCCAGAAGTTTGGTTATGTGTGGGGAAGGTGTTAGGTACCCCACAATGCCTGTCCAATAACAGTTGTTTGTTTTGATAAAACCTTAATTTTCAGAAATTGGCCATAAAAACATGATTTCGGCATTGGCTTTCGGGGCTTTGAATGCATGGGGGCTTTAAGGTTTGGCTTTTGAAAAGGCGTGATCCCAATTTATGCTTTCCTATGGCATTTGAGCCGAGTACTAGATTTTCACGACAAAAATCCGGTGACACATCACATTACTTTCGCAGCGGATATTAGGCATCGTTTTGCCTTAGGTAACATGGACTGTGACGATTACACTGAAAGGGGGGAGCAAGTATATATACATACATTATGCACAATGCAAGCACACATAGTAGGAAAGTAAATGCTTACATTCCTAGAGCATGGCCCAAAATATAACTGCAGGGACGTAAACAAGGGTAGCTATACTCTAGAAATGAGGACGAATGGTACATAGCATGATATACCTAATACAAACCATCTAAAGAGAGAAATGGGGGAGGAAGGAAGGGGGTTTAAAAGAGTACATAACCAAATGGGAAAAACTAGACTCCTATATCTACTGAACCTAACTGCTTGGCTCATATTGACATGCTTGTTTCCTCGCCCTTTTTGCTTACGCCTAGGAGACTGTGCCCTAATTCCATGTGTCCTTGCTCTATGTGTGTACATGCAAAGGCAAAGACAAGAAACCAGCAGACAAGCAATGGAAGGAAAAGATACAAAGAACATATGAAAGAGGCATAAAACAAATAAGCATTATAGACATGACAAGCAAAGAAACAAGAAAGCAAGCAAACAAACGAGAAGGCAAACAAACGAGAAGGCAAACAAGCAAGAAAGCAAACAAAAGGTGGTGTCCGTGAGGGACAAATGTAGGTTTGGATCGAATGTCCATAACTTCATTGTGTGGAAGCATGGACGACACTCTAGCAAGCAAGACTCATGCATGGACATGTAAGCAAGCGTGTAAAAATGCATAGAAAGCCAACGGTGGTACAAACAAGCATGGTAAGCATATCATCGCACAAAGCGGAAAGGGGGAAAGGTGTGCACGAAGCAACTAGTATCGTGGCGATGCGTCCCAAGTCGTTAGACCCACACAAGGCTTCATGGGCGTCAGGTGTAACCACACAACCACAAACCCGCTAAGGGTGTCAAGCGTGGCAAAGCCTAGAACAAGAGGGGCTAACGCAAGCATAAAACATAGAAGCAAGCAAGCATAGACATGCAAAATGGGTGATCCAAACCGTGTGTGGACGATGTAAAGACCACAGGGTCTAGATCGAGTCCTAACCCCTAGGCCAAAATACAAGAAAGAAAGATAATGCGACAAAAGGGCTACAATAGCACATGGTATGACAAACATAGCCTAGGTCTAGGCACACAAACATGGCATGAAGTGTACAAGCACATGGAATATAGCAAAAGCATGTAGAGAGCATAGATCGAAACACACAAGCATGTGGAAGCATAGATCTAGACATATAGGCATAGGAACATACATGTAAACATGTAGAAAATTAGCACATAGACATGGATGGACATGAAACCAAGCATACAAGCATGCGAAGAATCGGATACAGGCACAGGAGCATAGAACGTGCAAACAAACACGTAGATCTAAGCAAGACATAACCATAGACATGATATCAAGCATGCAAACATGTAACTCTAACATCAACATAGAGCAAAAAGAGGAACAAAACATATAAAAACATGGCATGAAACCCTAAGCATGTAGATCTAAACATATGAACATGTAGGATTGATATGAATAGAGCAACTTGCAAATCATGATTTGACTTGATTCATATTCTATATTTATCCAAACATAAAGTGGTTGGAAGAAATGCTTGTAAGTGAAGAGAGATGAGTTATTTGAAGTAGAAATTTGGTGCACAAGCGGAGATGGATGGTAACTAGTCACCTAATAATGTTGAAACAAGAACAATTGGAATTACTTTAAAATGTCAAGCACCTGATTTTATTTGACATTCCAACATTGGTAATATACTATTTAGTAGGAATCTTATGCCACATGCTATTGACAAGATTGAAGTTCACCTATGTTGCTGACAAGATTGAAGTTTCTAATATTTTGTGCTCAGTGCTTCTTTCCCTTTTATGGGTTTTTTTATAAGAGTTGGATGCTTATTTTTATTTTTTAGAATTAAGTGAATAAATTTCTAAAAAAGCCAACAATGCGGTGATCTTACTTGAAGAAGATAGCAGAATCATGGACTTGATAGCTAAAACAACAAACTGTATGTGCACATATTAACTTGAAGAAGATAGAAAACGTGCGGTGTTTTCAAATTTAAATATACTTTCCACCCCCCATTTTATAAAAGATATCATCATTTAGTTTTTGAGGATGTTGCGAAAACTATTGAGTAATTGAAGTTCTTACTTATCAAGACATTGTTTGATTGGTCTCAGACTTGGGGATTTAACTATTGAGTCATTGAAGTTCTTACTTATCAAGACTTTGTTTGATTGGTCTCAGACTTGGGGATTTATGCATTGTACTATATTTTTTTATATCTAGTCTCAAATTAGTTTCTCTAATTGATTTTCTTGTATTCATTTTAGGTATTGTGTGTTCATCATGGCGAAGATTATAGGGTAATTGTTTATTGTTTTTTAAGGGGAATTTTAGAAGAGTTAAATTTTTTTTATTTAAATAACCATAAAGGGTCAATGCAAAGGCTCGAACTCGGGTATCCTTTGTTTAAAATACACGTAACTTACCTCTAAGTCATTTCCTCTAATATGTTAAAAAGTACATTTAGAAATAGACAATCTTTTGCAAATTATCTTATGCTTACCACTAAGTTATGTTATAAAGATCTTACAATTAAATTTGAATTAATCTTTTTGGGACCGAACAAAATTAACCTAAAAATTATAATTTTCTTCTCCATTGATAATGATTAAGATGGATGCAGTTTCTTGATAAATATGTTAATTAATATGCCTAGACTAATCCCTTGGATGCTATGGCAATATGTGAGTTGCGATCAGGGGTGTGAGGAGTGATGAAAAAAAATATCTAAAACATCATAAACAAATTGTCGGTTTTTGAGTTGGGATGATAACCTAGCACTATAGACTCTCTAAGACTATGCAATTTTGTACACTCTTGCATGCTTACATATGGACATTGGTTTTTGTATTTGGGGACGTTGGTACCATCCAATGTTACTAAGGAACCATTTACTTCGTTGTAAAATATTTTCCAATGGAAAATACCACTAAAACCTAAAATAAATAAAATACCATTGGGATGTCAAATCACCAAATTGTACCTGAAACCTCTAACATGACCAACATATTCTCCCAAAAAAATAAAAAATAAAAAAATAACTGAAATATCACTCTATGTCATTTTGAAGGTTTTAGGACTATTTTTGGACATCATTAGGTATTTTTGTTACTTTTAAGGTTTGTGACTATATTGGGACGATTCATTATTAAATTTTTAATTATTACTAAAAACACCAAATATTAGAATGATAGGTTATTGGAATGGAATTTCATGGGAACTATCAAATGTGAGTAAAAGTACGGATGGTATTGCCCAATATGACGTTGGGAACGGATGGGAACTATCAAATGGAATTTTATGGGAACTATCAAATGTGAGTAAAAATAAGGGAACTATCAAATATGATAAAAGTACAGTCATATGTGATATTAGTATTGCCCAATATGACGTTGGAACCATTAAATGTGAGTAAAAAATAAAAGAGCTACCAAATGTGACAAAAGTACGGTCATATATAATATCGGTACTGCCCAATGTGACGATAGAACCATCAAATGTGATGCTTTGGTAATTTGGTACCATACTCCAAAAAAATGGGGTACAATATTTGTACCCATCAATAAATTGTAAAATAAGTTGTAATAAGAGCACTAGCAATGAATGGGTAAATGCTTTAAAAAAATTAGCATATGTGACCGTAGACTTCTACTGGTAGAAGTGTACAGTCACAAATGCTAAAATTAAAATCTACTTTTTATTAGACTTCTCTTGTCAATCTCTCTCCTTTTTTGTAAGAAGCAAGAACATGGTACGAGTACGAAACGACAATACGGAAATTTTTGAAGAAATTGACTTGAGTACGGCAGGACACGTGTATTAAATAATTATTAAATATATTGTTATTTATATTTTTATATATAATTAATCATATATATATATATATATATAAGAGTAATAATGGATAATAAAGAAAATTCATGTAAAGAAAAGTTCAATTAAGTTCATGTTAATAAGTTACTTTGTCGCTAAGAAAGTTCTCTAACTTCTCTTAGGCAGTAGAATTGTCGTTCCTTTTGAAGGCTTGTTGTTTTTCCACGTATTAACAGTGTTAATCCGTGGACTAGTTGGGTTCTCTTTCAAGGGTTTTGGGAAACAGTTTTTATTATTTGTCTTTCTCCTTTTCCTGATCTAAGGTTGAAAACCTGATATGTCCGCAATGGAGGAATTGACACAAAATTGGACTAAATTTACTCTTTCAAAGAGGGAGGGACCTAGGTGTTGTTTAGAGAATGATCTTAGTTCTCAATGTCGGGGAGATAAACACATTGGGAAGCTTCCTTGAATAATTAATATAACATATAGAAACACACTTTAACCCAAAAGGCCTAAGCCCAATGGGTATGTGCTCAATTATGTTATATTAACTACTCATTCTTCTCATCTTTATTCAATGTGGGACTTCACTCACACGTGTAACCCAACAATCTCCCCCTCCGTGTGAGTCTCTGCCACTCTGTGGGTTTCAAGACTTCTCTGTGGGCCATGAATAAGTCCTACTTGCTCCCCCTTGCCTAATGGGCTTTTCACTTCATCAGCGCGTCATCCATGGGTCTCTCGTACGCCATCCATGGGAACCACGTGTCAACCCCGCACGCACATCCATGGAAACTCCGCACGTCCATGTCCATAGGAACCTCGCACCTCATCATTATTTAGCACCATTTGCAATATTCCTTTGTTGGGCTTTTCTTTTTTCCAACTGAAGCTGGAAAGGAGATGATTTGGCTACATGGTTTCTTAGATGAATTGAGTAAGAAGCAGGAGATGGACATTCTACACAGTGACAGTCAGAGTGCAATCTTTCTTGCCAAAAATTCAGCTTTTCATTCAAAGTCGAAGCATATACAAACAAAATACCACTTTATCCGTTACCTTGTTGAAGATAAGTTGGTAACACTTGAGAAGATATGTGGATCTAAGAATCCAGCAGATATGTTGACTAAAGGTGTCACTATTGAGAAGTTGAAGCTGTGTGCAGCTTCAATTGGTCTTCTAGCTTGAGGACAGGAGGATGAGTTGCAGGGATGAGGGATTGCTTTTGGAGGATAGCGGCTAATGTTGATGATTGAACTAGTCTCCAAGTGGGAGATTTGTTGGGCTTTGTGGAGCCTAGTTTATTTTTGGCCTAACCCATTATAAGTAGGATATAAAAGGCCGCTTTTATAATTAGGGTTTTTTAGACTACTACTGTTGTTGTGTTTTTAGAGAGAGAGAAAAAACACTGTAGCCGCACTTTGTATTTTTCCCTGATAATAGTGAAATCCCTGCAACTCCGTGGACGTAGGCAAATTGCCGAACCACGTAAATACTGTCTTGTGCGTGTAATTATTTTTCTTTGACGTGTGTTTTCTCTATTTTTTTGTCTCTCACAGGTTGGAATTTTGGTTAAATTCCCAACACTCAAAACCACATCATTGCAGCAAAGTTTCTGACGAAGAGGGCTCTCAACATTGATTCAATAGCTAGAACGTTAACTCCTCTTTGGCAATTACGAAATGGGTTTCAAGTTCGTAATGTCGGAGAGCATAAAGTTCTGTTCATCTTTGATAATGCCGCTGATGTTGATAAGGTGCTAAATACTGAACCTTGGAGTTTCGACAAACACCTTGTGATCATGCAGCGTTATGATAAAAGTAAGGTGGTGGAAGAACTCGGTTTTGATAGGACATTGTTTTGGGTGCAAGTCCATGAGTTGCAGTATCGTTTTATGAATGTAAAAGCTGCTGAAAAAATATGCGAAGTTCTTGGCCAGGTAATTCATTCCACTGATCCTACAAAAACTGAAGGAGGCAACTTCATGAGGATAAGGGTGCTGATGGATGTCTCACTGCCTCTGTGCCGTGGTCGGGTAATTTCTATAGAGAATGGTAAAACCATGTGGATATCCTTCAAATATGAGTGTCTCCCAAATATTTGCTACTAGTGTGGTCGTCTAGAACACGATGATAAGGGATTGCGATCTATGGTTGGAGAGCGAAGGCAGTTTAACTGTTTATCAAAAACAGTTTGGTCCAAGTCTTCATGCTGCGCCTTTTTCTCCATCACGCAAAACTGTTATCTCTGTTCTAGGATTTTATAAATCCAAACTGGGCTCGTCTTCGAAGACTGTTCATCGGGAAACTAAGGGTAGGGCTGAACTGGTGATGATGAATAAGAAAGCCTGGATCCTAGACTTTGATCCGGCGATGATAAACAGTCTTGAGAATCCAGGTCACGTCACTCACCATCAATTAAGGGATGAAGCCGTTACTATGGACTCTACAAAAGTAACGCATAACGTATGGGAATACAGAGATAATCCAATCAATGATTTTTCAATCAACCCATTGATTTCAGGAAATCATTACTCCAAGAATCAAGGGACCGTATCCTCATTCGATTTATTTGATGCCAGAATTAATGAGATTGATTCGGAGTTGAGTAAATTTGATCCCATTAAAGACCCAGCCAAAATAGGCAATATTTCCCAAGTTGCTATTAGTCAATCACGTAAGAAGCAGGAGCAAGTTAAGTCACCACAACTTCAACGCAAGTGGACCCGATTGGCAAGGAAAGACACAGAGAATGTTACACACGAAAACGCAAAAAATAGAGGGGAGGGCAACGCGGGAAACGTAAGTGCTGAGAAGAGAGGTTTTTCATAGATTGGTGATGTTTTTGAATTACCTTGCAAGAAGAAGCAGGTTTTAAGTGAGGATGAAGTCTTAATTTTACCATTGGCAGAGGCTGGTAACCAGCCCTGCCAAGAATCATGAATCTCATTGTTTGGAATCGTCGTGAGCTTGGGAACCTACGTATAGGGAAGGAGCTTGGAGATATAATATGGGTAAAAGATCCCTCTGTAGTGTTAATAGCCAAAACACTTACAGACGAAGTAAGGCTAGACCGCAGGATATTGATTTTGATAAAAAAAAAAAAGGGTGGTTCCCATGAAAGGTCGTGGGGGTGTTCTTGTTCTTTTTGAATTACCTTGCAAGACAAAGCAGGTTTTAACAGAGGATGAAGTCTTAATTTTACCATTGGCGGAGGCTGGTAACCAGCCCTGCCAAGAATCATGAATCTCATTGTTTGGAATTGTCGTGGGCTTGTGAACCTACGTATAGGGAAGGAGATTGGAGATATAATCCGGGTAAAAGATCCCTCTGTAGTGTTAATAGTCGAAACACTTACAGAAGAAGCAAGGTTACACCGCAGGATATTGATTTTGATAATAAAAAAAAGGGTGGTTCCCAAGGAAGGCCGTAGGGGTGTTCTTGTTCTTTTTTGGAAATCATCAATTAATTTAACAGTTGAAGATTCGTCTAAATATTATATTGATGTATGTATCGACAAGAATACTATGCAGGAATGGAGATTTACAGGTTTTTATAGTGAACTTGAAATAGCAAGAAGAAGTGAAGCTTGGGACAGTTTACGCAGTTTAAACCACCACCCAAATACCCCATGGCTTTGTGCGGGGGATTTTAATGAATTAGTAAGACAAGATGAAAAATTGGGAGGGGCAATCCGATCCAGTAATCAGATGCAGTTGTTCATAGATGTGCTAGATGAGTGTGGATTTATGGACCTTGGATTTGTCAGTCCTAAATTCACTTGGAGTAGACACTTTGAAGATGGACGGTCAATCTGGGAAAGACTTTATAGAGGTTTGGTGAATAATGCTTGGTTCCAAAAATTTCCCGGGTCACATGTCCACCACCTCTGTTGTGATTCATCAGATCATGTTCCTTTATTCCTAAATTTGTCAGGACTGAAACCTCTACCAAGGAAAAAGAGCTTCAGGTTTGAGGAGATGTGGCTTTCAGACAATCGTTGTGGGGAGATAGCTGAAGCTTCTCGGTGTTCCTCGATCAGTGAAGTAGGTGATGACGCCATTATTAAAAAGGTGGAAAGGTGTGGGAAAGATTTGGCTTGGTGGAACCGGAATATTTTTGGGAATGTCAGATTGGAATTAGAAAGGAAGCGAAAGATGTTGGTTCAAGCTGAATTGGAAGCAGTGAGTAGTGGCCTAAATTTTAGGGTTAGAGAACTCAAACATGAGATAAATATTCTCCTAAATAGAGAAGCCCGAATGTGGAAACAGCGATTCGTGTTCTTTGGCTGTCTAATGGTGATAGCAACACAAAATTTTTCCATACCAAAGCAACCTAGAGACAAAGAAAAATATATTATTGGAGGCATAAGGGATGATCATAATTCTTGGCAGCAAAACCCCCAAGATATAGAATCTGTTATTCTAAATTACTACCAAAATTTGTTCTCCACTTCCATTCCAGCAAATCAGACCACTACATCAGATCAAATATCACAAGTCATAACTGAAGAGATGAATCAATTGCTAATTAGAGAATTCATGGAACATGAAGTTGTAGCAGCTCTGAAACAAATGGCGCTGCTTAAGGCTTCTAGTCCTAATGGCATGCCTCTGTTGTTTTACCAACACTTCTGGCAAACGGTGAATCAAGATGTTATTAGTTCAATCATTTCTTGGCTAAATTCAAGTACATTGCCTCATCCTGTTAACCATAGCTTTATTGCTCTCATTCCAAAAAAAAAAAAAAAAAATCCAGAGTATATTATTGAGTATCGCCCTATTAGCCTGTGCAATGTGTTGTATAAGATTTTTTCAAAAGTTCTAGCTAATAGATTGAAGAAGTTGTTGCCTACAATCATCACTGAACACCAATCTGCTTTTACAAAGGATCATCTCATCACTAATAATATCCTGGTGGCTTATGAGACCCTCCATAGTATGAAAAAATATAAATCTGGAGATAATGGTTTCATGGCTCTCAAGCTTGATATGAGCAAAGCTTATGATCGGGTGGAATGGTTTTTTCTTAAAAATTTGATGAGAAAAATGGGTTTTTGTGAAAATTGGATTGGCCTAATGATGGTGTGTGTTAGGATAGTATCTTATTCCGTCTTAATTAATGGGGAACCGAAGGGGTTGGTATATCCTTTGCAAGGAATCGGGCAAGGAGACCCACTTTCTCCTTTTCTGTTTCTTCTTTGCATGGAGGGGCTGCATGGACTTATTAATAGTGCAGCAATGAGGGGTGATATAAAAGGTTTTTCGTTGTGTAGAGGAGGACATGAACTAACCCATCTGTTATTTGCAGATGATAGTCTTCTGTTTTGTAGGGCTACTTCAGAAGAATGTGAAAAGGTTCTCCAAATTTTGGAATCCTATGAGCAAGCCTTGGGTCAGAAAGTTAACAGAAATAAGACAGCCATTTTTTTTTCCAGCAAAGTCACACCAGATACTATAAAGCAAGCAATCAAAACTGCTGTGGGTCTTCAAGAAATCACCGAGTATGAAAAATACCTTGGCTTGCCTTCTTTGGTGGGGAGGATGAAAAAAAAGAGCTTTAATTTTATAAAAGAAAAAATTTGGAGGAAGCTGCAGGGTTGGGAAGGGAAACTATTGTCTCAAGCAGGTAGGAAAGTGCTCTTAAAATTCGTCATTCAGGCTATTCCAACTTTTACCATGGGTTGTTTTAAGCTCCCGTTGGGTTTATGCAATGATATTGAAGCCTTGATAAAAAAAAAATTTGGGGCCACTGTGGAGACCGGAGAAAAATTCATTGGGTGAAGTGGGAAGTGTTGACAAATTCAAAATCAGTGGGTGGAATGGGGTTTAGAGATTTGGCTTTATTTAATGACTCCTTGTTGGCAAAACAAGCTTGGAGATTATTAAAAAATACAAACTCTTTTTTACAAGGTGTTCAAGGCAAGATTTTTCCCCACTTGCTCAATCATGGAGGCGAAGGATTCAAGATCAGGTTGCTATGCCTGGAGAAGTATTTTGCAGGGTAGGGATGTGCTTCTCAGAGGTTCAAGGTGGCAGATAGGGAATGGAAAATCTGTCAAAATTTGGCAACATCATTGGTTGCCAAGAAAACATCCACCTTTGTTGTTATCACCTCTAATCCCTTCAATGGAGGATGCAACAATGAATATTTTGATAGAGGCAGAACAAAGGCAGTGGAACCATGAAATGATTGATGGTTTTTTGGCTCCACAAGAAGATGAGTTAATAAAATCACTCCCTCTTACACAAGCTGAATCTGATGATATCATTTTTTGGCCTTGGGTGAAGGATGGAAGTTATACATGTAAATCCAGATATCGTTTCCTGAAGGAGGACGCAGAGCTGGTAATGATGATGGCGAGGGGCTGGACAAAAGCCTTTGGAAAGGAATTCGGTTGCTATATGTTCGAAATAAGGTGAAGAATTTTATTTGGAGAGCTTGCTAAAACTCACTGCCAACTAAGCTGAACTTAGTGCGTCGAACAATCATTGAAAACCCCCACTGTGATAGATGTCGTGAAGCTGATGAACATACTCTCCACTCTCTTTGGTCATGTCCAATGCTTGATGTAGTATGGTCGGATTCTAAGCAGTGGGCATGCCGAACGTCCCCACAATTTTTGGATTTTAGGGAGTTAATTCCATGGATTATGAAGGAGCACCATAAGCTTGAATTATTTGCATTAACGGTTTGGGCGATATGGACTCAAAGGAACTAAACACGACTGCAACAGCCTTGCTGTAATCTATTGTAGTTGGCGCAAGAGTGTGAAGGACGCTTGGCTGAGTTCCTTGACATAAACCCTGTACCTCGACCTCGTTCTCCACAGCCTCAGGCTCATTGGCAACCTCGACAGGCAGATGTGGTGAAGATAAACTTCGACGGAGCTAAATTTTCAAAGATGAATAAATCGGGAATTGGTGTTGTTGTTCATGACAGCACTGGGCAGGTTCTCGCTTATATGTTGCAGCAAATCCCTCAAGCGTATTCAACAGAAGAGATTAAAACATTAGCTATGCGTAATGCCCTTTAGTTTGCTTCTGATATTGGTATTAGAGTTGCCGTCCTAGAGGGGGATTTGCAAATTTTAATGAAAAGGTTGGTTGAGAATATAGAGGTGTTGTCCTATAGTGGAGCTTTGCTTAAGGATGTGCGTCATTGTTCTAGTTTTTTTAATCAATTGCGTTACTCTCATGTGAAGAGAAAATGTAATAAGGTTGCTCACAGTATTGCTAGGTATATTAAGCATATCTCTGACTTTGTTGTGTGGATGGAGGGTGTTCCACCACACTATTTTTCTGTCATCCAAGTTGATTTTGTTGAAATTACTTAATAAAAGTTCATCGTCTTTCTTCTATTAAAAAGAAAAAAGAAAAAAGAAAATCCATTAATATTAAAAGATGTTTAGAAATTATAATAAAAATCAAGAATAATGATATCTTATTAATTTTTAAATGCACTATTACTACTATTCATAGCATGAATGCTTTCATTGTTTTGTGAAAGGTTATTCAATTCTTATTATTCCCGAATTCTAGCTGTGTCCTACATTTTTTTTAGAAGGACACGTCTAGAACACGCATACAGAATTGTCCGAGATATGTTAAGTGTCCGATATAAGTACGACACCCCAAATGAAGTATTCATACTTCCTAGCTTCTTTCTCAGCTTTCTCACTCTCTCATCCCTCTCCACTTTCAAACCAACCTCTCACTACTGATCATGGCCACTTCTTTTATTTCTCGCTTACCTTTTTCTTAGTTTTTTATACTCTCTCCAAACTATCTTTCTCGTCTTGGTGGTGGCTAGTGTGATGATGTAGTCTCAGAATGTTTCTCTCTCTCTCAATTTGTGGGTGTTGGTTGTAGTGGCGATCAGTGTTTATAGGTGTTCCGTGGTTGTGGGTATGTGGGTGTGAGTTAGTTGTGGGATAGTAAATACTGAGGCTAACCTTTTTTTTTTTTTGGAGAGATAATTACAACATACTTGTAACCCCGCAACTTGAACCCTTTCCCCCCTAGACTCCCAAGCACTGTGTGCATGGAGAGATACCAATTCAGCTATAAGCCCTTTGGCCTGAGGCTAACCTAAAAAACTTTTTTTTTATTACTTTTACAAATAAGAGGTGTTACGTTCACAACCTTTTTATAAAAATCATTGAGGGCCAGTTGTTATTCGTTCTAATTTGAATTCAAAATTTAAATTACTTTTTTACCTATCCATAATAACAATTAAGAATCTGTCACTTATAATTTGTTGTAAAAATATTGTGGATATAACATTTTTATTTAACATACATTTGCTTTGATAGGTGAATAAGAAATCTGGGGTTCAATTCTCGCCTACACAAAAAACTGATTGATGTATTAGTTTAATGATAAAGAGTTATCATCAAGAGCGGACACGGTAGATTGAAACTCCCTCACAAAAAAAAAAAAAAAAAAAAAAACATTTGCTTTAATATTTATTTATCTACATTATTTAAATATTAATCTCTCTCTCTCTATAAATAAATAATTTTTTTTTTTCCCCTTCCCCCACTCCTTTTCCACAGCAACACGGCAAACACCCTTTTACAGCACCACCGCCGACCCACGTTCACCTTCACCGCCAATCACAAACATCGACCCAATCACCAGACACACCCTCGCACCAACAAGCCCACTCACCTGCGTATGGCGAGGCTGCTGTGTTTGGATAGAACATCCAATACTAGAGATCTAAAGGATTTGGCTTGCTCGTTTACTGATTTCGCAAATCCGATGGTGAGCCGATGAAATTCTTGCCTTATAATCTGGCTATATATATATATGTATATATACACACACATATATTTGGTGTGTTATACGGGATTGAACATGCTTGATAATATTTGTGGTTTCATTGGGTTTGCTTCTCTAACCCCATTTGATCTAATTGTTGCTGTAGTAATAATGTAGTATCACTGTCACTCAGAGTTTGAAAGTGATATTCAGACAGATTTGTTTGCATTATCAGCTACAGGCTATTCTGTTCACTGTTCAGCGTTCCATACGGCCTTGGTATCGGCCAAACTCTCCATTTTGAGCTCTGTTGCTACTGAAGTTGCCTCTGTTGAAGGTAGACTTGTTTACCTTTCATATAACTTGGATGGCTCTTCATTAATAGTAAGAAGTCTCTTAAACGATTAAATCCCTAGCATTGCTCATATTGAAACATAAAAGAGTTTTGTAAAAATACACTTTCTCTTTCCTGAAGCAGTCTAAATCTAGATACATCGTTTCATCAAGAAACAACAACGACACTATGAAACAGAATATATATATAATGGCCAATGGAATCCTTTTTGCCTTATCTAAGTAAATAATGCAATTGCAAATTGGATTAAGAATATTTTGAATTTACATTAATTCTGCTACAAATACAATTTAGTCAAATTCAATTTGGCAAACCACTATACCGGTTTTTAGTCAAATGTCTAATTTTGTGATTGATAACTTTCTTTTTCCTTGGTGTGTTGTTGGGAAATTTATTGGGATCAAGTTTGCAAGTGCTTTCTCAACTTAATTGCTTTTTCTAGCTTGTTATATTGGTTTCTTTAAATGCTTAGTTTTTCCTCATCTTTGGTATTTTGCATTAAATTTGAGATTTGGGTTTAGAATTTGTTTTTTTTCTTTTGTTGTTACCTACTTTGATTACTTTTTTTTGGGCATTGTCACTTGTGATTAAATTTCTATATCTTTCTTTAGTTTTACTTTATTTGGTTTGATTCAGATCTAAGAATTATGTGATGTAGAGGTGGTCTGTGAATGTGATGTTGATGATGACAATGGGCACGAACATCACACTGTTGATTATGGTACGACTTTAGGCTTGTTTTAGAGCTAAATTTTTTAATATTTCAGGTTTTGAGTTCAAATTTCATATTTATGGTTTTCAATTTTTTTTCTTTCTTTGAGTGTCCTGTCAGTTTGGTCGTAGAGAAAATTAACTTGTATTCAGTTTTCTTATGTTTGAATAATTATGGTATAAATGTTTTGAGTAAAAGATATGTATTTGGCATGATTGAGTTCAAGATTTTTGTATATAGGAGTTTATTACATTTATTTCTATCTGACAATAAAAACCTTTTTTTTTTTTTGGGTATAATGAAATAATTTCATGTGGTATAGATCAATAGCTCCTATTGGTGCTTTGCTTTCACCTACAATCGCTTTATTTCTATTGATTGGTATTAAGTCTTAAGCTACATAAGCCTTTGGATAGAATTTTTGCGGTAGAGGCATTTGATTTATTATTATTTTTTAATCTTTGGTAAATGCAAAAGTGGCTCTATCATATGTTTGTTCTTTTTCTATATGGTTTATAATTCTTCTGTTTATTTGTATAAAAGTTTGTATTCATTTTTGGCATTGCTACAGATGATGAATTAAATGTAGAATTTAAGATGATCAGAGGATAGTCCTTAAATCACTTTGTGACATGAAGGTAAAACATCACTAGTTTGGTTACTTGTTTAGTTTTAATATTCTTCTTGAAAGATTACTTATAGTTGTTACATATATATATATATATATATATAGTATTTGGGTCTTAAACATCATAGATGGCTTGAAAACATTCATGATTGGTGTGTCTCCAGGCAACTTTGGTGGGGCCACTGTGTCCCTGCATGGTATGTCATGCTGGAGGATGATTAGCTGAAGGAGTTTGGTGCTTGCAATGAACACTGGGTGGTTGCCAGAAATGAGGATGAGTCTAAAGTGGAGGCTAGTCGAATATGTAATGGGAAGAAGATTCATTTAAGTCCAGATCCTGACATGCTTGATACATGGTTTTCTTCTGGTCTCTTTCCATTAACTTTTTTGGGCTGGCCTGACAATACAGAAGATCTAAAGACATCTTATGCAACTTCGGTTTTGGAAACTGGCCATGATATTCACTTTTTCTGGGTTGCTCGCATGGTAATGCTAGGAATGAAGTTGGGTGGTGATGTACCCTTTAGAAAGGTAACATGACCTTACCCTGTTATATCTTTAGAACTATGTCATGATTTTCTTTGTCCTAAGTTGCATAATACACAGCCTATAACATGGCATTTGACTAAAGATTCAATATAATATTATAAGACAAATATTTGTTAACTACATAATGTTATATATGTCTGACATTCCAACCATTCTCAGACTAAATATGTCAGTACTTTAAGGTTCAGGATTTATTCAGCTGGCGATGCTCCTTTGCTCTGGCTCAAGTTGGATCTTCTCCCCATAAGAACCGGTGGAGGCAGAGCCACAGAGGTTGTGGTTTCAAGAGATACTATGTGACGTGTAAATTACCAATAAAAAGATAGGTATCTATATGTTCAGATAAAGGATGAATGGTTTCTTGTCAATATTGAGCAGGAAGGGATGTATATCCACAAGATATGACCTAGGGCATTATTTGTCTTCTGAAATAGTGGCAGTGAAACCAGAAAAGGTCCTTATGGACATTTCACATAACTCTTATCTTCTGACCTGGTGTTCACTCTATCAATAAAATGCATACTTGAATTTGTGCAAGCTCTTTTATTGTAGCCACTGGGAAACTTCTCAGATACATTGTGGTGTGTTGATTTTCCATGACACGTTTTCCATGACACCAGAAACATTTGGGAGCTACAACATCAAATGATTGTAAAACAAATAAAGAGCCTCTTTCCCCGAGTTTTCAGTTTATAACTCAAGAAATGGGGCCTAACTGCTTCATCTCTCTTATATCATATCATTAGCAGGGTTGAGGGTTATGGTAAGGGGGTATGAATGGTCTTGCCCAATTTCAGTCTGGTGGCCGTAACAAATTTCTTTGATATATATGGTTGTGCTACAAGTACCAGTTAAAGCTATTTGCAGATATGTATACATGCATGTATGCATATAGATGCCAATCCTCTTTGGATCAAATGTCATCTCCTTCTGTAAACAATAGCTGCAGGGTGAGTTTATTAGTTCAATCCCATACAGATGCATAAGTTGTATTATTTCAACAACCAAAATAAAGCCTTAGTCCAAATGGGGTTGGCTATGGATTCTCAATAGACCAATAGGAGTCAATTATGCATAAGTTATTAACTTATAAAAAAATGTATTCGGTATATTCGTAATTTTTTATTATTATTTTCTATATAGTGTACATTTTCCTGTGCAAAACTATTATATTAACTGAGGTGACGTGATCTGATTGAAGCAGCTTAAACTCTATGCAGGTTTATTTGCATCCCATGATATGCACATGGGTGCAAGATGTTTAAGTCCTTGGGAAATGTCATTGATCCGCTTGAAGTAATAAATGAGATATCCTTGGAAGGTCTTCATAAGAGACTAGGGGAGGGTAACTTAGATCCCAAGGAACTGACTGTTTCTGAATGTGGTGCTGATGCTCTCTGCTTTGCACTAATTCCTTACACAGCTCAGGTTCATTTCTGTACCCATATTTCTTTCACTCATTTGGCTGTTTCCTTTAATTGATTCACTGATATCTGTAATCATTTTGTCTTCCAGTCTGATAAAATAAATCTGGATATCCAAAGGGTGGTTGGGTATTGTCATTGGTGTAATAAATTGTGGAATGCTGTATGATTTTCTATGAGCAGGCTTGGGGATGATTATGTTATGCCCACAAATGTAAATCCAAATGACTTGCCGTTTAGCTATCAATGGATATTCTCAGTATTAAACAAAGCCATATCCAAAAAATTTATGGATTTTGAGTCATATGAATTCTTAGATGTAGCAAATACTGTGCATTCCTGGTGGCAATACCGTGTGATATTTGTATTGAAGCAATTAAGCCTTTCTTTGCTGGGAGTAATCAAAAGTTTGAGTCTAAGAGGAGTTTTGCTCAAGACACACTTTGGTTATATCTTGACAATGGGTTGTGATTGCTTCATCCTTTTATGCCATATGTTACAGAAAGAATATGGCAGCGGCTTCCTTCATCAAGGGACCATACAGCGATAGAATCAATTATGATATGCAAGTACCCATCAATTTTAGAGGTAATTTTAGTTTTCTAATTTGGAAGAGAAAATGTAACGCACTAATAAGCTAACATTATTATCTCTAAGTAGCCAATTATAAAGGTCATGTGATTTTTTAGTTTAAAAGTGAAAATTAATGCTTAGATAAGGCGAACCATTGGATGGCTCCCTCCTCCCCATGTAAGAGTAAGTTTTTTTTTTTTTTTTGGGGGGGGGGGGGGGGGGGGTGGGGTTCATCCCAATCAAAAAAGAACAAATGAAAGAAAGAGACAGTCAAGGAACAGAAAAGGTAGACCTGTCAGGGTGCCTCCTAGTGGTTGGAGGCTTGGGATGAGCTGTAGACCTAGATATATTGGGTTCGATCCCTACTAGGAGTTTCCCTAGATTACTTGATACATGATTCTGGTAGGTGGATTTGTGTATCTGTGTTTTACTTCATAGGGGTGTGGGTCCAAAGTGCCTTACCTTGGTGAGGTTCAACGTCAGAAAAAAAAAAAAAAAGGGACAGATAAGGTAGACCATTAGATGGATGACCTGGATGTGGGGCTCAACATTTGATGTTTTGCTTCTTTGAAACAGAAGTATTCAGTTAGCTAAATTTAATAACTTTTAAGCATAATTTTGACACGTAATATTGTTCATGGTAATGAAGGGTTTTTCCTCTTACTACATTTACTTTCTTTTATAGTTCACTATTTGATTCAAATAGTGTCCAAGGATTTGGTGAAAATTTGATTTGCATGTTTTTCCATAAATCATGGCTTCTGGTTTATTGTTCCCACCATCCCATATTGTTGGTCCTATTTAGAAAATCTGAGTATTCAGTTAGGAAACTTATAAAATTGTGGTTATTAATTTTTAAAGTGGACAACATTTTTGGATATCTTAAATGGAGTACAGGACCAACAATATTGAATGGAGGGGAAGTATAGTACACTGCATAAGTTGTTTGAAAAGGTTATGATGATAACAATTTGATTTAATAATTCATATTATCACTGTTTGATGATCTTCATGTTATCTCAGTGCTGGACAAATGAAACAGTAGAATATGAGATTGGATCTTGTAGATTCTGCAGTGAAATCTCTCAGGTCACTTGTAAATGAAAGACGTGAAAGGTAATTGGATTCAATCTTTTAATATAAAAAGTAAATAAAAAATCCTCTTCATTTGTTTTTTGGATCAACTTTTGTTTGTTCTCTCACTCCTTTTTTAAAAAATAAATAAATTAAAAGAAAAGAAAAGTGGCTGGGACATTATTCTTTTGCCTAACCAAGTAAAAACTTGCTCTTTTGTTTTTGATATACAAAACTTTAATTTTCTCAACCCAAGAAAAAAGGTGAAATACTAAATAAAGAAAGAGTTTGAGATATGGCATGCCAGGAGTGTGCAGAAGGAAAAGCCTTAGATGGAATTAAAGCCTAGAACTGAAAAGGTCAAGGAGGATACCATTTAGGACGATGAACTGAAAGTTTAAAAGGATGATATTGGAAACATCATTTCTATCGTGTGGATAGGGATCTTCACACCCTCAAAAACTTTTAACTATTGCAGTCCTGGCAGTTAGCATTTATATGTTCTCTTCCTTGCATTGTTTGTCTTTGTTGTTTTCTGAGGGATCCCAATGCTCTATGATTCCTGCTTAGTGGAATTCCAAAAGAAAGTTAGTTGGGTCTTTATTTAGGGAATTATTGATAGCTAGGAATGTTTCTAAAAGCTTAAGGCACAGATGAAATTAATTCTTTATTTTATGATTCCTGATGCCTTTGCCCAATTTCTTTCATGTTTTTATTTGAAGTGATATATAACTAAAGAAAATGATTAAAATTTATAATTTTTTTTTCAAATTTCTATTTAGAAAATGGAACTCTGTATAAATGAGGATCTAATGTGCATTGCGGGATCGGATGCAATGATTGAATCAATATCTTATGAGGGAAAAAATGAGAGGAGAAAAGAAGAAAAAGGTCTCTGTTTTTCTCTTTAGTAAATGAGGGAAGTGGTGGCAAAGTAATCAAGGATGTTGCCAAGGCTCTTTGAGGCACTTCTACCTTGTTCTTAGCCCTTGTATCTGTCTGGAAATAATTTCCCCTCAAATCCTAACTTGTATGAGATAAATTTCGTACTTATGAAACTGCCAATGAGCAGTAATTCAAGTGGTTTCTCCTCTCGTACAAGGGGAGAGGGGGGTGAGGTGGGTTCAAAACTCATCAAATGCATAATTTGCAATAACAAAATAAAAGTCATACTAATGAAACTGAGTTATGGCGAAATTCAAATTTTCCTTTCCCTTCTTTCTGATCAAATAGAGTCCCCATAATTGTAAATCTGTGTAAGTTTGTGTTAAATTTAGTTGAAATTTGTCGCCAACGAGCTTTAGCTCAACAGGCACATCTTTTGCTTGTAAGTGCTAGGTGCGTAACTTACCCATTAAAAAATATATTTAACCAAATTTGTCTTATTGAAAATTACAAGATCCACTAATTATGGCTATGATTCTTCTGTCTTCAGGCAACCAGATTTTGTGCTTTGCAGAAATAAAGCATTTGCAAAGATTATTGACAGCCATCAACGGGAAATTATTACTCTTGCCAATTTGTCAACTTGAACGGTATGTTGCAAATGTTGCTCTTAAAGTGGCTCTTGTACATTCATGTTTGAGACAGTACTTATCAAAAAAAAAATTCACACACACATTTCAGACATGCTTTCTTCTACATATTGAAGTTCTCAACAATCAAGTATATGCATGCAAAGCAGTTTGATATAGCATAATGACATGTTTTCTTTAAAAAAAAATTAGTGATTTTTAATCTGATTTTCTTAGAGTATCCATACTATGCCAAAATCTTAAGTGCTCTTTTATAAATTGGTTTTCATTTTCCGGAATTGAAAAAAATATATCCAATTTTTTATTTTGATACTGATTTTGGCTAGAGCAAGCGAAGCTAATATCTAAAATTTAATGTTCCTTCTGAGCCAAGTTCAGCCCAAGTATTCAATCCATGGACAAGATAATGTTATTTGATTTTCTTTGCCTGCCTTTGTATTGTATGTTTTATATTAGTGAAGTCTTTGTAGCCATGTGGTTAAGCATGTGTGTCTATGTATTAAAATGCTCCTGAGTAATTATTCTGCTACTGTATCTCTTTAAATTACTGATGGATTTTAAATCGCACTTCCAATTTAAAAAGTAGAAAAACGATAGGAAATGGTGTAAATTTTGGGAATGATGTTGGGAAGGGCATGAAACGCTTCAAAACATTAAACAAAAGATTAAGTATCAAAGAAAGGCTTAGTTGCTGTTGTATTTAGTATCAAAGAAAGACAAAATTCTACATTCTTCAGGCCCCCCCCCCACCCCCCCCCAAAAAAAAAAAAAAAACCCATGAGCAAAAAAACAGGAAGGCAAAATTCATTGGCTTCTATATGTTGTGTACTAGTGACTCATTAATTTAGCGTATTGCTGTTGAGCAAACTTATTTTCATTAATTTCACGTATTGCTGTTGGGCAAACTTATTTATGAGCATATGCCAAACTGAATTTGTATTACCTCTGATCAAGGTACACCCATTACAGTAGATTCTAGATTTTAAACCTTTTAATTAAGGGGGATACTTACCATTGATAATCTTGTTAAAAGAGGTCAGTCCCTTGTTAATTGGTGTTGCATGTGTCAATGTGATGGGCAAACTGTAGACCATCTCTTACTTCACTGTAAGTTGGCTTTTGCTTTATGGTGTGAAGTTTTTCATGTGTATGGAGTCCATTGGGTAATGCCGAAGACAGTTATCTCTTCTTTTTGCTTGGGAGAATTGGTTTGGGAAGCACCTGTCAACTATCTGGAATATGACCAGTTTGTCTACTGTGGTTTGTTTGGTAGTAATAACTGTATCTTTGAAGATAAAGAGAGATCTAGATCTTTTAAAAAATCTTCACTTTGGTACTTTATTTCAGTGGGCTCGTATTTGGGGTCTTACACAATGTATTTCAATTTTTGCTTTCTACAATCTGTTAGCTCTTAGCTGTAGCTCGAGCTTTTTGTAGTTTCTTCATGTCCAGAGAGTTCATCATCATGAATATGATGTTCATTTTTTCAATAAAATATCTATTACCTATCAAAATATATATATATATATATATATAGGTACAGCTGAAACATTAATACTAGCCTTGTTACCATATCGAATGTGTCGTTATTTTTAATGTTTTGTTTATAAAATATTTTATTTATTTATTTATTTTTGATAGATATAAAATCTTTTAGTAATCAGGAAGAATGATGTTGAATGAAACAACAGAGATTACGAACTCTTTACGAACTCCATGCTCGATGACTTCCCTCTTCAGCTGAACTTTTATGCAAGATAAATGTTTGGTTTTAATTTTTTTTTTTTTTTTTTTTTTTTTAAAAGAAGACGCTGAGTAACTTTCTTTCTTAGAATTATGTAAATGCCCCAAATGGGTAGACTAAATATTAAAGTACAAACTTATTTTGCAAAAATATACCTTATACCATACATTATGGAAAACGGAATATAATTCAACACTAATCATACTTTCTGGGACACGATGATCCTACCAACACTAGTCATACTCGTGCATGGCATTTGCCCAAAGTATGATTTTCCCTTGCAGTACTTCCCCCTTCCCTATAACACCACACTTAATAAAAAACAATAAGCATAGAAAATAAAATTTCTATTCCTAATAAGCAACCATTCTATATGCTAAATTAAGCTTCTTCTCTTTTTCTTTTTCTCAAAACTTTTTGAGAAGGCACTAAATTAAGCTCAATATTATTAAGCTATAAATTATTAACATTTCAATCAAATTGAGTAACTCCATAATGCCATGGTACTATTAGTTTCCTTGTCATCTTCATTGTAACAATGAGGTGGAGACAACAACATCCCCTCTGCCATATCTGTCAACAACCCTGGCATGTCGAAAACTGCCTCATCATCCATAAAAAACGTATCTTCCACCTTCGTCTCCGCCGCCTCTGATGTTGTTGCCGCTGTCGTTTTTGTTGTTGTTGCCAGTGTCATTGTTGCATTTTCTAATCCTTGACTCAATTCATCTCTAGAAACTACGTCTAACTCTGCTGGTCGAAATAATTCAGCTGCCTCTGCTGCTGCCCGCTGAATATCCTTCGCCGCTGTCGACACTGGAACTGGTAGCCGCCATGTCGAGTCGGCAAAATTGAGGCACGCGGATCGGCCGCGAAGCGTAATGGCAGCCACATCATGTGCACGCGCTGCCATTTCTGCAGTGGGGAAAGTCCCAAGCCAAATTCTAGACTTCTTATTGGGCTCACGCACTTCACAAACCCATTTTTGTGAGTTCTTCTTCCTAACTCCACGATACACTGGATGTCTTGTCTCTTTGAACTTCTTTCTCCCATCTCGTTTCTTAGGATTCCTAGAAGCCAACATGATTTCGTCTTCCGACAATTTTACCATGCTGGCTTTACCACTCTCTAACTCCGAGGACCCAATATCAAATTGTGTTAGATTTTGTGGGGCCGATGAATGTCTTATAAGATTCATGTCTAAAACAAAGCTAAATCTCAAAAGTGCTTAATTTATAGTAAAGGAGTACACTAAAAAAAGACACTCTTTTTTATAACAATAATAATTAAAAAAAAAAAAGAATAAGAAAAAGATATTCTTTTTATCAAACTTAGTACTTTCCTTTTTTGAGAAGAAAACTCAGTACTTTTAGTTAGATTGTATTGAAGTAGTAAGAGACGAGTAAGCAGAGGGTTGTGTTGATGTTGGAGTTTGTTGAAGGAGTAAGAAGAATGAGCGTTGGACATATATATAGGCGTTATGAATTTTATGATTTTTTAAGTAGGAACACGGAGCGTGATAAAGTAGACAGACTGTGATAAATGGTTCCCTATGCCGACGGTTTTAACGATTTTGATTGGATCATATATGGCCTTTTCTTTTTAAGCCAAGTGGATTGTGGGGTATTGTAGGATGACACGTGGAGAATTTGTCCCACTGAGGATTTTTAGAAAAAGGTGATTGGGCATAGTTTTGCCGTCACTAAAAAGTAGCATGTGTGTCCCCACTCTCCTCTACTCTATAGAGTATAGAGTGAATGAATGTTCGATTGGTGTATAGGTGTCATACACAGCGCCAAGAGATGGCCCGTCTTTTATCACGGTCACCGCTGGTGATTCATGGTCAAGATATTATCAACTTCGGTTTTTGTTTTGTACCCGTGCGAGGAGGCAAATTACTCGCCCATTTTCTTTTTATTACTAATATTTTGCAGCCTAGATTTATTAGAGTACTAGCGTGTCAGGCGTGCCTTACCAAATGTTATTTATTTAACCCACCATAAATTACTTTATCAATTTTAAAACCTTTTTGTTTGAGGATGGCTTTACGGCTAGCTCAGAGATTCAAATATACCCCTGACTTGGCCCCAAAAAAAAAATTAATATAAATTTTTTTTTATTTTTGGTTTTGACTCCTTAAAATAAAATTTTAAATACCCTGACTCTAAATTTTATTTAAACCCAATTGAAATAAACTTGAAATATGATCATCTTAGTGCTATTTTCACAATATTTTTACAATAAAAGTTAAATGACAAGTTGTAATTGGCTTTTTATCTAAACTCATAACTGACATCACTTTTTTACATACTTTTAACAATTTGCCACCTAGATTTTATAGCGTAAATGTTATGTTAGTAGCATTACAATTAAAATTGATAATTTGTTAAAAAATAAATAAACATTCTCTCTAGACTCTAGCTTACTTTGCCGTTGATGGTAGAATGAAACTGTTTTTTTCTTGTACTTTTCTTCTTCATCAGCAAAAAATTACACAATTTATACAACCAACTAATCTATATTTACATCTATGATTCTTTTCTCATTCTTTCTCCCTTCTATAGTTTCTTTCTGTCTAATCAAGTAGTTTGATAAGTATTACACAGTTTTTCGAGTCCAAAAAGTCTTTTAATACTTGCTCCAATTCCAAGAGAATGACCACGTGTGTGGTTAAAAATCCATACACTTCAAAAGAAAAATCTTATATTAGTTACTATTTTTTTTTCTTAGTTTCACGTTTACTCTCAGGCCTACTCTTAGGTGTGTTACTATTTTTCTTTATCATATATTTTTATTTAATTGATATTACACATGATTATAATAAATTATTATTAATTTGACAAATATTATGATTAGTTATTTAATTATATTTATTTATACATTCAATTGTTGTTGTCTTACCTATTTTTAAACTATTAATAATTTTTTTAGAATTTAGAATACTATGTTAGATTATTATATGTAATATGACAATTGTACATACCAAAAAAAAAAAAAAAAAAGATAATCATTTTATTTTTTACTCCTCCACAACAAAATCTTAACTCAAGACACTATTGACACCATAGGAAAAAAATCCAGGAGCCACCACTAATCATTTTACAATACACTCTACTGGGGGTGGCAATTTGTGTCCGTGTATCGGGTTCGTGTCGCGTCGACTCATGAGTATTCGATTATATAAGTCAACACTAACCCAACAAGTTTATTAAACGGGTCAAGATTTCTCAATCCTAACATAACCCATTTATTAAACGGGTCGATCGTGTTGAACCAGTTTATCAGATTTTATCAAAATGAAAAAAAAAATAGTATTAACCAAATTGAATTATGAAAAAACAAAAACAAAAATTTAATATAAAATTTAGAACTAACGGGTAACTGCATCATAAATAATCATTCAAAATAAAAGCATATCTCAATATTACAAATAATCAATCATAATATGTCAAAGAAAATAAACCACAATAACTAATAAATTTATATATCTAGAGTTTGAAGGGTATATTGGTAAAATGTCATTTATTTTAAACAAGTCAAACGGGTTCCATGGATTAGACACTAACTCAACCTGTTTATTAAATGAGTTAGTCATGTCAACTCGAATATGACACTAACCCATTAAGCTTAAACCCATAACCTGCTAATTTCGCGTCGTGTCATGTCGAGTTCGTGGATCGTGTCCAATTTTGCCACCTCTACAGTCTACATCATATGTTTTATTTTAACATTACACGACATTAAAAAAAATAAATAAATAAAAAAATAAATAAAACTCAACTATACTAAAAAATTAATTAAAAAAAAAAAAAAAAAAACCAAACCAAACCAACCCACTAATCCATCAACCCGCATCCTACCACCACCGTTCAGCCCCTCGAAATCCTCCACCACTGCCATTGAAACCCACCACAAGAGACACCAAAAAACCAATCTCAAAACCAAAACACAAACACCATAAGACAAATAAGAACAGAAAAATAAAAAGAAATAGAGAGAAGAGAGAGAGAGGCTAGTGGCCACTGATAGTGGCTTCACCGGTGAGCTTCAACCCACAACCCATATCACAAACCCACAACCTAAAGAAAAAGAGGCACCAGTGAGAGAGGGACAAGAGAGAGGAGAGATATTTGAAGAGAGAAGGGAGAAGGGAGAAAGGGAAGACTGTCTGGTCTAAGAAAGAGAAACCATATATATATATATATATATATATAAGAGGAGAGAGAAGAGATAAGAGATAAGATAGAATAATATTTTTTTTACAACGTTGCTATAGTACCATTGTATTAATAGAACAGCATTGTAGCATTTTGGAAAAATAATTGCATTTTGACACACCGTTGTATTAACATGTTTTAGCATTTCGTACACCTAATGCCAATGCTCTACAGAGAAATTTGGGCCCGACTTGTGGGTACCCGACCCTAATGGGTCGGATTTTACCCAGCCTGATAAAGAATAGAGTTGGGTATGGGTTTAAAAAAAAGAAAAAACCCAAAGTGAGTCCGAGTTTTATCAAAACCCGACCCGAACCCGGACCCAGACCCAGACCCGACACGGTTACATATAAAATTACTTAAATACCCTTATATATAATTATAAACCCTAAACTCCCTTACTCATTTCTTCAGATCCCTTACTCTTCTTCAGCTCACACAAACACAAAGTGCAGCCATACACAGCCGCCTCAGCCCTTAGTGCCTCACTCACTCTCAATCTCACACAGCTCACATGGTCACGGTCTCACTCACTCTCAATCTCACTCCCTTTCAAGCACCACTAGCCCAAGCTCTCAGCCTCTCACCGCCGGTCCAAGCATTCACCACCGCCGGTCAAGCTCTCACTCACTCTCAATCTCATCGCCGGCCCAAGCTCTCACTGCCTCTGTTCTCTACTTCTCTTCAAAAAAAATTTTGAAATTTTCAGAGACTGAAAATTTTCATTCTGAGTCTCTGAGATGTTTGTTTCAATTTTTTGGTTGGTGTTTTCTACTAAAACTATGGATCTCAACCAAAATATGTATCAATTCTAGTTATGCTAATTGTTAGTCTTGCCACTGGAATGAATATTCATTTTCGTTTTTATGCTTTTGTGAAATTGCCTTGGCAAATCTGCGCTGTATCTAAATGTTCATTTTCGTTTTTATGCTTTTGTCAATGGTATCTTGGGTGATGAATCTTTATCGCTTAACATGAAGAAGCAAGGGGAAAACCTTTTTTTTTTCGACTATAGATTTACTTGAAAATTTTCAAATACAAAAATTGGAGGTGTTTAGGTGCTAGATTAGTATGGGAAAAACTTCATTGAATGAATTGATGAGGCAGCCATCAACCTTAGCAGTTAATATTTGGGCTTCAATTCAATTTTTTTTTTTGGTTAGCCCACAATTTGGGCTGCAGATTGGGCCCAAATCTGGTTGGGCTAAACGGGGCCCAGCGGGGTGGGTTTGGGCCTTGCATAAAAAACCTGTTTATTAAACAGGTCGAGTTTGAGTAACAGGTCTAAACCCGCAGGCCGGATTCAGGTATGAAAAAACCCGGCCCGTTGCCATTCCTGTGCTATGTGTATGTATACAACATTTTTATAGCAAATCCTAAGTGTTAAGTCATTATTGGTGAGAAAAAAGTAATTTCAATAATGACTTCAAATTAGAATTCAGTAACAATTTACCAAATAAGATTTGTTGTAAAAATATTGTGGAAGTAGTACTTCACTTTACTAGCTTGTAAGTTGTAACCATTGTATACACATTTTTTTATCATAAAAATATACATTATTAATTAAATTATTAGAAAAATAAACGTAATTAGATGCATGTTAAAATTACTGTCTAAATTTAATACTACTTATGATCATTTTTATTCTAATTTTAATAAAATAAAATGTGTAGTAATTTTTGTTGAATAAGTATATGATTGTTTTTTTTTTTCATTAATATTGGACTTCTAGTATTTTGCACTCATTAACTCACTTGCGTTATGTTTGTTTCGGCAATAATGTTTTCTAGAAAATTAGTCATTTTCCAAAAAGTATTTTCCATAAAACTATCTTATTTTCCTATGTTTGGTAGCAAACTTAAATGAGTTGAAAAATAATCCCATAACTTTTCTTTATTTAGCTTGCTGTGAGATAGATTTGTTTTCCAAAAAGATTGTGGAAAATAATGTCTAAAAATAAACCATACTTTTTTTCTTGATCAAAGATGGTTTTTGTAGGGTCAGTTTTTGCAGCCCAAGCCCAAGGAAGTATGGATTCGGAGCTCACTGAGCCCAAAATAATAAATTTTGTAGAGAGTGGGCGAAAGGGCTAGGCTAATAATGAAAATAACAGTATTAAACGATGACACCAATGGGAGGATTTAGATTAATATGTCCTCGGACTGATATGAATGCCATGTCCGAAGAGGTGCTTTTCATTGATAATCTAAGATTACAATTCTTGGAGCTACAGTCATCAAATGTATTCTTTTTTTCTCTCCCCCCTCCTCAAGGGGCATCCCTCTCTTATATAGTACCCCCTTCCTCCATCTTTACCGTCCACTTGTTCATCATCCAGACTCCCACTTGAGTGCATGTCCCATCATACTCTCTTTAGCTTTGTGTGAGTGGCGGTAACTGAGAATGCACTGTTCAGAGGTCCCCTCCACATAAATGCGGCCAGGAAGGTAGGTGCGGTGCATTTAATGCGGTGGTTGAGGCCTGTCTCCTAGATATTTCCCTGTTCTTGTTATCTTCATGTGTGTCCGAGGTTTACTTCCCTCCTTATACTTGTCAGATGGAGCACTTGAACTTCCCGTATCTGTCAGGCAAAGATCCTTCGGATCCGAGGGCATCGGACTCCTCGGACAAATAAATAACTCCTCGGATATTGCCCGCGCTCCTCTCCAGACATGCTCCCTTTACATGGGCCTTTGATTAAATGTTTTCATCTCCTCGGACTAAGAGTGTTCCTTAAATGGGGCCTTGGGCCCAAGTTAGGTTGGGCTTTTCGTCCCCCACAGTTTTCATTTGACTCATTTTTTCTGATACTACTAAACATTGGAAAATACCAAAAACTATCTTCACACAACATTTTCCGTCAAAACAAACAAAATGTTGGCACAAAAATTTAAAAACTTAAGTGGACACATGACGTAAAATTAGTGCGCAATTGAAATCTAATTTAGAATATAATAAAATTTTCTCTCAACATTTGCTATGCATGTGTGTGTGTGTGTGAGATTTTTTTTGGGGGGGGGGGGGGGGGGGGGACAATTTCTCCCTTTATGGCTGGGGTAGTTCACAATTGTCCCCATTATTTTTGAAACCAACTACGGACACCGATCGGTAATCAAGAGGAAGGAAACCACCCCCATCGACTTCATCCACATTGGAAAGGTGTGTTGCTATTTTTTATTAAAAAAGAACAATATTTATTTCTTTTTCTTGGCGACGTGTGATGATGTGTGTGTTAGTGAGACTCTTTTCTTATTTTATTTTATGGAGTCCCCACCAATTATTGGTTTATTGGTCACCTAATATCTAATTCATTTTAATTACCTAATTAACTAAAGTTGTTGTTGGTTTTAATTTGAAGTCACAACTTAAAATAATTTTTTCCCACCCGTACCAGTCAATAATAATCTACCACTTAAAATTTGTTATAAAAGTGTTACAAATATAACATTTTCCTTTATTAAAACCTTTTAAAAAAACTTTTTTTAAAGAGTTTGTTTGAATCAAACCATTCATTATTTGGTGGGATATGGTTTATGGTGCTAGTTAAAGAGTTACAACTTTAAACCTTTACACCCATGAGAAATCTACAAGGATTATAAATAAAAAACTTTAAGAAAATAAAATATTTATTTAAACAAAGTTCAATATCCATGTATATATGTATGTAAGTGTGTGTGTGTGTATATATACATGTATATATTTTGTCACCAAAGATAGATGCATATTCCAACTTCAATGTGGGAAGCCTAGGTTGTCCTGCATCAAGTGGTCATGGAGATATTTCACCCAAAAGGGAGGTGACGTAGTGTAAGAAATTGTAAAGCACCTATATATATATATATAACACACACACACACACACACCTTTTGCCTCTATCTCCGCCGCCGTCATGGCCAACACCACATTTCCATATTGACCTTAATTCATCCCCGGATACCTTGTTTGACTCTGCATGCCGAAACACCTCGGCCGCCTTCACTGTTGCCTACTGAATATCCTCCACCTTTGCCGACACTAGAAGTGGCAGCTGCCACGTTGTGCTTATAAAATTGAGACTCATGTTGGCCACAGAGTGCAATTACCGCCACATTATGAGCGCGTGCTGTCATTTTTGCTGTGGGAATGTCCCAAGCCAAACCCTTGACTTCTTATTAAGCTCTCGGACTTCACAAACCCATTTCCTCGAATTCCTCCTCACTCCATCGTACATTAGGTATCTTGTTTATTTGAACTTCTTTCTCCCACCTCGTTTCTTAAGATTCATCAAAGCCAATATGACTTCCTCATTTGACAAGTTCAAGTGAGAGCACTGGCACTCTCTAACTCAGAGGACTAACTTTTCAAACCCTACTAGATATTGTAGATCCAAGAAATGCTTAAAAATATCCATATATGTCTAAAACATAGCTAAATCACATAAAGATCTTAATTTATAGTAGTGGAATATACTAAAAAGACTTTTGTTTTTTCCTTTCTCACTCAGCACTTAGTTAGTTTGTATTGAAATAGTAGTAGAAGATATAAGTAAGCAAAGCGTGGTGTTTGTGTCTGTTGAAGGAGTAAGAAAAGTGAGGGATTGTATATATGTGTTAGGAGTTTAGAAAACGCTAAGGAATGAAGAACACGGAGTGTGATAAGGAGTCTGGCTGTGAAGTAGAGGATCGGGGTTGTTCCCACGGTTTTAACTTTTAACACTTGAAATGGAAGACTAGAAGATATTTTGATTTCCCATAATTAATTAAAAGTAAGGAAGCAAAAGTGGGAATGAGTTTGGTACCAGCGGCTGAGTTTTTTGAGCCAAGTGGATTGGGGTGACACGTGGGGATTTTGACCTGTAAAGTAAGTGTGGTCTTTAAAGTCTAGACATTTTCAATTGAATATAATATTTGTTGTATAGGTGTCAGTTTCAGAGTCAAGGGACGGTCCGTCTTTTCCACTGTCACTGCTGATGATCCTTTGCCAAAGATATTATCAACTTTTGTACCAGTTGGAGCAGACCAATTACTCGCCGATTTTTTTTAAAAATAAATTTTATGAATTTTACTAACGCATCACATGTTCACAGTAAATTATTTTAGAAATTTTTTTATAAAAAAGTGAAAAGTTCATTAGCATTTTTTATAAATTTTTCATTAATTTTTTATAAATTAATTATTAATATATAATCTAAAGACATATATTAACTAAATCTAAATTTTATTACTTATACTTTGCAACGTACTATTTTTTTAATGTCTAATTTTTTATTTATGGGAGTTTTTAATGTCTAATTTGCAGCTTATTTATTTTCTTAGTGCATATTCTCATTAGCTCATACAAAAATTTGTCTATAGTAATAATAATATAATATTTTACAAAATTAGTATTAAAAAATATTCATATCATAATATTGTAGTTTAAAGATTATTTTAATAAAATATTTATTTTTTATTTGTATAACTATTTTTTAAAAACATTCGCATCATTCACAGCTCACAAGCGCACACCAACTATAAAAATGAATAAAATCAAAGCAGGTGATCAATGAGAATATATTCTTGAGAAATTGAAAAAAAGTCGGCGAGTAATTTAAAGTTACAGAACGTTGTTGGAAGTTTCAAGGAAGGTGTGTGAAACAGTAGAACAAGAATGACGTGGCGCGTTGCAAATTTTGAAACAACAAACAAATGGACACCTTTATGTGATGACGTCACACAGTTCCCAACACGGTTGATAGTTAACGTAATAAATAATATATATTATCAAAAAAAAAAAAAGACAGAGACAAAGCTAAGCTAAAGCTAAGTTTTTGCCGCGTAACCGCGTATTGAACTTTGTGAATTCCACGTTATTTTTTAAATCTAGAAACCTTTTTGTGTTGTGTTCTGTGTGAGCCCCACTGCCATTTGTGAACTTCGGATATAATGAAAACACAAGAATAATTGATGGATATGCTTTATTGCTATGGTGGTCACCACCTGAAACTGCTCATCTTACTTATCTATCTAGTTTTGGATATGTTATACGTCTAGTTGGACAGAAATCTTGACATATGGGTCCCTCACCTAGCTGAGAAGGGATGACGTTTCATGGTTGTGATGGACGAGTCGTGGTCACCACGACCCATTACTCACAATCAGCTACATTAAAATAACTGTAAAATAAGTGTAAAATTAATTATGATCTTAAAAAATTGATAGGTTAAAAGTTGTGAAAAATATTTTGAAACATAACTCTTTTTGAGCAACATTTTTCACATTTCAAACATATTTACACACACTTTTTCACCCACATGTATATCAAAAACACTTAAATAACATTACTCAAACTCATCTACCAAACACCCATGTTTCTAGATTAATTGCTCTCATTCGTGTATATCATTTGAATCAATAATCTAGGTAGGTTAAGAGTAATGTTACATGCGCAACTTTTCCACAATTTTTGCATCGTATCCTAGGTAGTAAGCTTTGCTTGTTATTATTTGGGACCATTACTGACTTTACTTTTTTATTCACTAGTAATAATTTATTTCTTAAGATTTGTTATGAAATTATTTTAAAACATTATCATCATAACATTACCCTTTTTTTAATTATTGGGTTAATATGTTGTAATTAATATCGAACTAGCATGATATTAGTGGTGAGGCCATATAAAACTATAAAAGTAATTTTGCACTACTCAACTTGGTAGTTGAACGAATTGTGAAATAAGTTGTAAGAACACTAGCAACGGATGTGTTAAATGCTAAATTTTTAGCACACAAATCACTAAAAAAAAAAACAAATTGAATGTATCAAATGCTTAAAAAAATTGTATCATATAGTAGAAGGCTGGAACTAGAATGCTAAAATTAAAACTTATTTTTTATTAGATTTCTCACTCTCCTTTTTTACTTCTTTTGTCAATCTCTCTCTTCTTTCTTAGCTCTTTCTTTCACTCTCTCGTCCCTCTCCGCTCTCAAACCAACCTTTCAGCACCGATCAACTTCTTTTATTTCACTCTAACTCCTCTCTCCAAATTCCATTTTTATTTTTATTTTCAAATCTTTGCTTAATCTAGCCTTGAACTTCACACTGGTGCTTGTCCAGTCTCCTCCATCCTTTACTAAAAGGTGAGAATTTTTTGTTCATTATCTCGGTTGAGCTCAAATTTGAGCTTTGATTTTTTTTTTTTTACTTCCCCTTTTCCTTGATACACCTCTTCTCTCCCTATTTATTACAACAAGAATCTATAAATTTTCTTCCTCTGTCTCAACGAATTGGGTGTTTTGTGGGATTCTTGTGCTTGATGACTTGCCTCTTCAGCTGAACTTGTTTGCAAGACAAAAATATTTGGTTTTAAGTTTTTTATTTCTTGGACCGTTGGAAGAAAGAATTAAAAAAAAGGATGATGGAAAAATGTTTGAAATAGAATTTAGAATAGAATAGTTTTCTTTCTAATATTTATGTAAATACCGGAATGGGTAGACTAAATTTTCCATTATAATATATTATGGTAAACGGACTCTAATTTTTTTTTTTTTTTTTTTTTCCTGGTACAATATGGCTTTGCCATCTCCAAATTATACTCACATCCAACATATATAGTTTACACACTAACACTGCATCCTTCAATTCAACGCTACTCATACTTGTGCATGGCATTTGCCCCAAATATGATTTCCGTTGTAGTACCTTTTCCCCCTCAAATAATTTCCCTATACACCGCACTTAATCAAAAACAATAAGCACGGAAAATAAAAATTCTCTTCCTAATAAGCAACCATTCTATAATCAATTTAAATTCTATAAGGATGGCTTGTAAATCATTGGTTTACATTCACCAATAAGAGAATGTCACATCATCATTTACAAAAAAAAATGAATATAATTTTCACATTATAACAACTCACTTAATATCCTATTCGATTTGTGAAATATGATATAATAGATTGTTATCGTATGTAGTAACATGTATTGAGTTTTAAGTAAAAAAAAATTAATGTGGTAAGATATGATTTACACCACGTCTTTATCAAATTTAGACTCTTCTATAATCTATATGCTAAAGTAAACTCAAACAATCAAACTGAGTAACTCCATAATGACACATCAATATTAGTTTCCATGTCGTCTCCACCATAATAATGAGGTGGAGGCAACAACATCCCTTCTGCCATATTTGCCAACAACCTCGGCATGCCAAAAACCGCCTCCTCATCGATAAAAAACACACATTTCACCTCCGTCTCCGTCGCTTCCACGGTAGTTGCAACCGACACCACATTTTTTCCCATTGGCCTCAATTCATCCCCGGATGCCTTGTTTGGCTCTGTCGGCCTAAACATCTCGGCCGCCTCGACTGCAGCCCGCTGAATATCCTTTGCCTCCGCTGATGCTGGCATCGGCAACCTCCAAGTTGAATCAGCAAAATTAAGACATGCAGAGCGGCCGCGAAGGGCCGTGGCCGCCACGTCATGTGCACGTGCTGCCATTTCAGCCGTGGGGAAAGTCCCAAGCCAAATCCTTGACTTCTTATTGGGCTCACGCACTTCACAAACCCATTTTCTTGAGTTTTTTTTCCTCACTCCACGGTATACTGGGTGTCTTGTCTCCTTGAACTTTTTTCTTCCAGCTTGTTTCTTAGGATTCTTGGAAGCCAACATAACCTCCTCGTTCGACAACTTCACCATGCAAGCACTGTCACTCTCTGACTCAGATGACCAAATATCATACCCCACTAGATATTGTGGGTACGAGAAATGCTTAAAAATATCCATGTGTCTAAAATAAAGCTAATTCTCAAAATGGCCTAATTTATATCAATGAAATACACTAAAAAAGATAGTAGTAAGTGGTGTTTGTGTTTGTTGAAGGAGTAAGAAGAGTGAGTAGTAGAAGATAAGTAAGTGGTGTTTGTGTTTGTGTTTTTGTTTGTTGAAGGAATAAGGAGAGTGAGAGTTGGGGATATATATAGACGCAGCATAAAGAAAGGAACATGGGGCGTGACAATAAGTAGCCAGGCTGTGAAGTGTTGTTCCTCACTCACGCTTTCAACAATTTGGAAGTGAGAAGATATTTGTAGGATTGGTATGAGCTGGGTATTTTATTTTGAGCCAAGTGGATTGTGGGCTTTTGTATGGCTAACACGTGGGAATTTGACTTTGTTCAGGATTTTCCATGTTATTGCTACTACTACGCTAAAAGTTAAAAAATGGTATTGCGTGGTGCGTGGGTCTTTCCACTCTCTCTAGCGAAATCAAAATATTGACTGTATAGTACAGGTGTCAAATTCACTGTCACTGCTGATGATGCATAGTCAAGAAGATATTATCAACTGTTGTACCAGCGCGAGGATAGTCGCCCATCTTCTTGGCTAATTTGCAACTTTTTTTGACTTCATATTCCTCGTCTCTTCTTTCTCTCCATTTGAATTTAGCTATTTTTTAATTAGCGTATTAATTTTGATAGTTGAAGAGAAGATTTGAAATTTTTTCTCTTCTACATTCAAAATAGATTAATATTTTAATCTGATGGTAAAGATCTATCATCAATAATAAACATCGTAAGTTGAAAGTCTTTCTAAAAAAAAAAATTTATTTCTAGCCATTCTCTCTTTATTCATAAGTTAGATCTATTCTTACTTTTTGTGGAATTTCTTTATTTGGCATCTTTTTTCTTTTATATTTTCATTTGTTTATATGAATTTTGTTATTGAATACTCTAAGGGCATTGTTTAAGGAAATAATTTTAAACACTTTTTGTGGAAAAAGGCATGAAGCACTTCAAAACATTAAGAGTAAATTACGCATTTAATCCCTAACGTTTTTCCTATGTATCAAATTAATCCCTAACGTTGTAAATGTATCAATTTGGTTCCTAACCTTTTAATATTGTATCAAAATAATCACTGGCATTAAATGGTAGATGAAAAAAGTTTATGTAATTAAAAGTAATATTAAGATATCCATCTTTATGCCACTTAAGCAGCCACATAGGCTAGCTGCTACATGTCTTTAGTTCAAAAAATAAAATAAACATTTGAAATTAGTTTATTTTCGGACTAAAATTTGATTTTTTTTTCTTTCTTTATTTGATTTTCTTTTATTTTGCTTTCTTGGAACCAAACAAAACTTAAAATCCCAGAATTTAAAACTCAAAAATTCAAACTGAAATGTGGTTTGGTACCAATTATATGGAATTATGGCGAAGTTTTCTGGCCTCTAGCTTCGCATGGAGATAGGTTATTGATTTTTGTGAGATCTGCAAGGACTCTCTAATCTCTATATCATTAATATATAGATTTGATATTTAGAATTGGGTTACAAGTTTTTAACTACCTTGTTTTAGAGTTCATGAAAAGCTTTGGTACTTTGCCATTCAAAGGTTT
This sequence comes from Quercus ilex subsp. ballota, assembly GCA_032727855.1. Taxonomy (NCBI): domain Eukaryota; kingdom Viridiplantae; phylum Streptophyta; class Magnoliopsida; order Fagales; family Fagaceae; genus Quercus; species Quercus ilex. Next base: position 15,106,349 of record CM064916.1, on the reverse strand, counting down.
CTGTAACACATTAGATTGCAGGTCCGTCTGTTTAGTGTTTTAGTCCCTTCATGGTTCTCTCCTAGCTGTCTATACAACTGACTTACTTAATAGCACAGTGCAGCAATGGATAGAGAATATGCTAATTTCACACAATATAAGAGAGGCTGATTCTATGGAATATATGCAGGCCATCTTCACCACTCTATGGACCATATGGACTCACTGAAACATGGTGATCCTTGAAGGAAAAGCGCCAAATCCCATGGAAGTTGTTCTAACTGCCCAAAATCTGTCTTCCAAGTACAAAGAAGCCTTTTCCAGTCAATCAGTTTCAAACAGCAAGTGCAGAAGAACAGAACCAAAACTCAACACAGCTGCAGGACAATGGCAACTGATCATCAAGATTGCAGGGGTTAGGAGGAGGAAAGCAAAAAGGAGTGCGTGGGCATATGAAGCTAAGAATTTACAGGGAGTTATCATGTTTTGTGGTGTAGCTAGCAGCACAGCAATTTCAACTTATGGAGGCTTTGGTGGAGGCAGCTATCAAAGCCAGAAGTCATGGGTATCATCGGATTTTGCTTTTATCTAACAGTAGGAATCTAGTCCAAGTCATCAACAAGAAGAAGAACCCAGGTTGGCAAGAGAAGACTATGGTTGCTGATCTAAAAATTTTGTACCAAAGTGGACTGATCTCTAATCTGTTTTGAGTCCCCAGAGTTGTTCTTCACTCGGTATGGACTGCAGCTGATTTGGCAACTAGAATGCCAATACACGAAAGCTGGGTTAATCCAGCTATTTTGTATCTATGATAAACTCTGTATTTCTCCCTTTATTTGGTATCAAAAAAAAAAAAAAAAAAGTGTTTTAGTCCCTTCTCCAAAATTGCAAATAGTAAAAAATTCCTATTATAATTAGAAAAACAAAAAAGAATCCTATTCCTCAAGCCACTCATAACGTCAACAGTCAATCTTTTTCGTCCCCAAATAAAATATCAAACTTCAAACCCCACTCCCCTTTAGTTCTCTTTTCCCAATCCCCTTTAGTTCTCTCTCTCTCTCTCTCTCTCAAAACGAAATGGCAATAGTAAAAGCAAGGAATAAATTAGATGGATGCCGAGCATTTTTGGAGGACGTAATCATCAGCGTTGAGGAATGTTGCAAAGAAATTGCACTTAGACGCTGCAATACTTCAAATCGAAGCACGTGCTCATGCTAGTCCTTGTTCCAGCTCTTGATCTTTGTTCAGTTTTGCATGCAGCTAAATTAATTGAAGCAATTTGTGGTGGCTTGGAATAGCAAGGAATTAAGGGTTGTCTGTGTACCGTATTTGGAATTTTATTTTTGTATTCAGCCGATCAAAGGAAGAGTTTTTTTTTTCTTGTTTGGTTACTGGGAAAATGTGGGAAAAATGAAGGAAATTGAGTTTTGAAATCTGGTTTTTTAACCCCATTTGGATCCCCAGAATGCAAAGAGAAAGACAATGAGAGAAGCAAATTTCAAATTTGTCCGAAATAAACTTATTTTATTAACTAAAGATATGTGGCAGACTATGTGATTGCTTAGGTGGTGTAAAAAATAAATATTTTTATATCACATTATACACATCAACTTTTCCATCCACCACTTAACAATAATGACTATTTTGACACAATATCAAAATATTTGGAGCCAAACTAACACATTTAAAACGATAAAGACCATTTTGACACATATGACCAAAGTTAAAGACCAAACACATAATGTACCCGAACATTAAACAAAAGATTATCAAAGAAAAGGCTTGTTGCTGTTGTATTTAGTATCAAATAAAGGCAAAATTCTACATTGGCCAAAAACATTTTAAAACAAAAAAACAAAAGCAAATGCAAAAAAGAAATAAGGCAAAATTCGTTGGCTTATGTATATTGTGTATGAGTAACTCATTGATTTTGCGTATGGCTGTTGAGTAAACTTATTCATAAGCATCTACCAAACTGAATTTGTATTACCTCTGATCAAGGTATACCTATATCAGTAGAATCTGGATTCTAAACCTTTTGATTAGGTATTTATTAGTCCAGTACACTGCATTGTATATACATTTTGTTACAATCAGTGCATGGTACAGTTCAATTCTATGTATAATTCTAGCTCAATTCATAAGGAAAAATGAAATAAGGTTGGGATATTGCCAACTCTAGAATCTGGGTTCAGGATGTACAAGACCTCTTCTCTCTCCATTTATTACAGAAAGAATCTATAATTTTTCTCCCCCTCTCAACAAATTGGGTGTTTTGCGGGCCTTTGATCTTCTTGTTATTGATGACTTCCCTCTTCAGCTGAACCTGTTCACAAGACAAAAATGTTTGGTTTTAAAATTTTATTTCTTGGAACGTTGGAAGCAAGAACATATATATTAAAAAAAAAAAAAAAAAGCTATAATTCAAAACTGCTTTTGTCGTTTTAGTCCTCTAATTTTCAGTTTTGCCATTTCAGTCCTCTAAATTTCAAATTTTGTCAATTCAGTAATCCGTTACCCTTCAGTTAAGTCCTGCCGTTAACTAAACCAAAACGACACCGTTTTAGTTTTTTTTTTTTTTTTTTTTTTTTTCCTCTTAATTTTAATGAAATACGTTAATTACCACCCAAAAAAAAAAAATTTTAATTAATTTCCTGCAAATTGAAAGTGATCAGATCCAGCATCCCCAAAAAGGCTCCAGTCTTCAAAATTGCAAGATCTCGAGCTTCGCAGTACAAAATATGATCTTATCCATCCCATCCTCATTGTGATTCCAAGAAGCAAAATAAGAAGAAGAACAAGTATGGGACTTGCTAGAATCAAATTAATGGAATTACATATATTCAAACAATGCATAACATGATAACAATAACATCTTAAAACACCATCAATATGAATTACTGAACTGAAAACTATATCAGCTCTAAGAACCCCTTAAATCTGAATTGAAAACTATATCAGCTCTAAGAACCCCTTATATAGAATCATTTCCAAATCCCATTGTTGCAGATCTAAAGCAAAAATTGGAAAGACCCAAGCTAATCATGGCTTTCAATCAAGAACTTTCTTAGCTCTGCTTGCATCTCCCTTAAGGTTATCAACCTCAGTAGGCCTAAAATACCTCTTGTCAATCACAACATGATCTTTCCAATTCAAACCCACATACCCAAACGCAACCTGCAAGAACTCCTCCACAGTGTGAGAATCTTCCGTGGCAATCTTTGATTTTTTTTTTTTTTTTTTTTTTTTGTAGTTAACGTATTTCAATAAAATTAAGAAATAAAAACACCAAAACGGCGATGTTTTGGTTTAGTTAACGGCAGGACTTTAACTAAAGGGTAACGGAGGACTAAAATGACAAAACTAAAATTTAAATGACTGAAATGATAAAAATTGAAACTTAGAGGGTCAGTTTTGGATTTTAGCCAAAAAAAATGTCAAAAAAAAAATTTTTGAAATAGAATTTATAATATAATAGCTTTCTTTCTTATGTTTACTAGTCACTAACCTATGTGATGCACAGAAAAATTAAATAAAAATTACATCTACTTAAATTGAAACACTAACTTTGAAGTTCTTCACCGTTTATAATAAGCCAAAAGGCAAACCATCATCACAAAATAACAAATACACAACAAAATATTTAACATAAGTATGTGTTCAATTAACATTTTTCAGCATAAATAATCAAGTCGACCATTATATGTATTCCAATTGTATTTTCATACTCATGGTCCAGTGATCTTTATATAGATAAAATCGATGAAAAAAAAAAGTCCTTAACTATTGCAAAACAACCAAAAAATAAAAAAGCAAGCCAGCATCACACACTAAAAAAAGCTATCCGAATTTGAACATCAGTATGCACAAGCTAAAATTGTTTTGCTAAATAAATTATCAAATCCACCATTGTACCAATACTCCAATTGGCAAAGGCACTCTCACACTTATGTCCAAAAATAAAAATTATATGAGGGCATTTGAACTAACAGTCTTGACCCAAGCATCCTCCTAGAATTTTAAGTGAGAAAGTTTTCAGCCAGTAACTTTGAGTAAAAATCACATTTGCACAAAATTTAAGTAGTCTAACCCACCAACTTTTGATCAAAGTGACATTCCTACTGCAGAGAATAAGCATTGTCTCACGTTTAAGAACACAAAAAAGCATGACCACAATAACACATAAGACATTTTGTCAAACATGTAGGATGCTGCAAACACACATTAAAATCAATGCCCATTACACATTACACAGACACAATCTCTAGATTGATGCTAAGAAAGATGAACTTCTATATTTATTTTTGTTTTTTTGGCTAGTAGGCTTATCCTAATTTCCATTGTGGTAGTTGAATTTATAAAGAACATCAAATGGGATTCAAGATGCTCAGTTTAGATTGCTATAACATATAACATTAACACTATTTTACACCCATCTCTCCAAACTGAATAATAGCAAATACTCAAAGAAGATTGAACATATAACATTAACACTATATAGAATGTCAACCAACTCTTTTATATATAATGGCTCTTGAGCTCTCTTTTCATGAAAATTTTCATGCCAAAAAGTCGATATACAGAACAATGAGAATGTACAAAACCTACATATTTACAATTAGTGAGAGCACAAAGTTGACTCAATTTTTACCTGCACTGGAAGACACAATTTGACACCGGAGGAGCTCTTGAATTTGAACTGTATAACCATGGTTGATTCAAATCACCAGGGAAGATTGTGACTCAGATGGCAGTGGAGATGAAGAAGAATTCCCTGGTTACAAAGTCTATGTTAGGTTAGGGTTTGATTTCATAAATTAGAAAGATAGAATAACACTGCAATGTTGTAGCAGATTAACATACAAATAAACTACCAATTTAACATGACAAATCACAACTTGTAATTTGGAAAACAAAAAATAACAAATTATAGTTGGCTTACCCATTTAACCTAAAATTGTTTGTATCCTAAAATTATCGAACACATACTAACTAATAGAAATTGATATAAAATATTCACCTTGTGACATAACTTAAAAGTCTCAAACATGCAGCTTCAATAGCTTTAACACAATAAAAATTAGCAAAATTCAGAGCAATTGAAGCTTATGCTTCATCTGGCTGGGACTTGAGAGAACAATGAGGAACTGCTGTTTATAATATGGAATAGACCTGATATAAGAGGGAATAATCAGCAGAAATCATCACAACATGGCACCCATCAAATTCTCATAATTATGAAAGTCATTATAAAAGCAATAAAAGAAACTGGTGTCATGTCATCTTGCTTCATTCAAACCAAGTAAGCATAATCAACAAAAACCATCAATTCATTTCTGCAAAACAAATCTCACGCTGGGTTGGCATGAAAAGAAACAATAAATAATCCAAACAACAATAGTAGATTTTCACAAACAGACATAAATTTTAACCAAGCCTAAAATCTTCATTGAGTCTAATTTCACTGAGACGTTTTGTCAAGCACTTAGAGTGATGGGGAGGATTTTTTCACAAATGACATAAAAATTTCACCAAGCCTTTAATCTTCATTGATTCTAATTTCACTGAGACATTTTGTCAAACACTTAGGGTGATGGGGTTGGCCTATTTTCACAAAGGACACCAATTCTTATTTCATTCTTTCAACCACTATACCAGCAAAAACATGAGAGAGAGAGAGAGAGAGAGAGAGAGAGAGAGAGAGCAAGAAAACTGGTGAATTTGTTGAAAGAAATTGGATTTTGAATAACATATGGAAGCCTCTGTATGTTTTGAGACCCTGAGTTTCAGTTAATACACGCTCAAAATTCATGATTCACTTAAATATATTTTGGTTGCATTTTGATCAAAGCTCAAACAGGAAGATCGTCTATACATATAAAATAGAGAAGAATTGAATAAGACAGCCAAATTGGATTGCAAACATAGATTATCAAAATAAAAACTCACCTGGAGATGATGAGGATGACCGGTGGATTAAGAGAAGCCAAATAAACACACGCAGAGACAGATTTTGAAGGAAGGGACCAATTCATGGTGATGGGGCTGGCCTGTCTTTACAAAGGAAAAATAGCTTCATCTCTCTAACTCTTCAACATGATCTCAATCTGATTTTGGTATAATTTAATAACTTTGCCGTATATACATGTCACACAAATATACACACCATCAGAGTTCCCAAGTCCCAAACTTTTGTTTTTAAAATGAAAACCCTTGTGTTGAACTCAAACCCACTTACAAGAAGCAGTAGTTAAAGCTTGATTAGAAACCTTGAGAACCACCAATATATTGCACCAATTCCTTGTGACTTGTGAGCAAAATAAACCAGCAAGAAGGATTTGGGCAAAATCAAAATCGAGAGAGAGAGAGAGAGAAACATACCCACAAAGAGTGCGAGGTAAAATCCCTCAAAGCTCCAGTCATTTGATTTTCTGTCATCTTATCTCCTTATCTTCGTTTCACCGACACTCTTTGCTGCCTCTGTGCGTTAGTTCTTGGGTGGGTGGGAGAGTTTTGTCTCACCACTAATGAGTCCAAAACTCAAAACCACGCTAAACCAAAAGGTCCACAAGAACCAAAACACCATGCCTTACCCACTTGCGTTTTTAATATATAGTAAATAGAAATAGATTTATACATGAACTACCCTAAATGGGTAGACTGAATTTTCCATTATTGTACATACATTATGTCAAATGGACTACAATATATTCTTTTTTACAACATTGCTTTGCCATCTCTAACTTTCACTCACACTTACACTAATATAACTTGCACACTTACACTCACCCACTTTTTATGGGGCTACTTCAATTGAACACTACTCATACTAGTGTATGGCATTTGCCCCAAATATGATACTCCCTAGTGGTACTTTTTTTTCCCCTCGATAGTTTTCCCATAACACCGCACTTAATAAAAAACAATAAGCACGGAAAAGAAAAATTACTGTATCTTCCAAATAAGCAACCATTCTATAATCTATATGCTAGACTACACTCAATACTATTAAGCTATAATAACATATTACTAATAAAAATCAAATTGAGTGACTCCATAATGACACGTCAATATCGGTTTCCATGTCGTCTTCACCATAATAATGAGGTGGAGGCAACAACATCCCCTCTGCCATATTTGTTAACAACCCCGGCATGCCGAAAACCGCCTCATCATCCATAAAAAACACACCTTCCGCCTCCATCTTTGTTGTCGCAGGCGACACCACATTTTTACTCATTGACCTCATTTCATCCTCAGATACCACGTCTGACTCCGCGGGTCGAAATGCCTCGGCCGCCTCGGCTGCCGTCCGTTGAATATCCTTCGCTTCTGCAGACACAGGCACGGGTAGCCGCCACGCCGAGTCAGCAAAATTGAGACATGCAGACTTACCTCGAAGCGCAATTGCCGCCACATCATGTGCACGTGCTGCCATTTCTGCTGTGGGGAAAGTCCCAAGCCAAATCCTTGACTTCTTATTGGGCTCACGAACTTCACAAACCCATTTTCCTGAGTTCCTTCTTCTAACTCCACGATACACTGGGTGTCTTGTCTCCTTAAACTTCTTTCTCCCAGCTCGTTTCTTAGGATTTCTCGAAGCTAACATGACCTTCTCTTCTGAAAAGTTCACCATGCGAGCACTACTACTCTCTGACTCAGATGACCAAATATCAGACCCCACTAGATACTGTGGGTCTGAGAAATGCTTTGAAATAACCATATGTCTAAAACAAACCTAACTCTCAAAAGGGTCTTAATTAGCTATCAGCTCTCTTTTTTTCTCACTCAGTGTACTCTAGTTAGCTAGCTCTATTGTATAAGTAAGGTTGGTGTTGAAAGAAAGAATAAGAGAGAGAGATTGTATATATACGTTAGGATTATAGAAAGGACTAAGGGTGCGCAACACGGAGTGAGTGTGATAAGGATCCAGGCTGTGAAGTGGGGGATGGGGGGTTGTTCCCCACGGTTTTAACATTTGGAAAGGAAAGATACATTGATAATTATGAATTAAATTATTAAATTAAATTTTTTGTTTTTTTAAAGTGAGGGATGAGTTTGGAACCAGCTGGGTTTATAAGCCAAGTGGATTATGGAAGGACACGTGGGGAATTTGACCAGTTCAGGATTTTGACTGAAAGTGATTGGGCTTTTTGTAGTTTTGCTTACTTTGCTTAAAAAGTAGTGTGTGCGGTCTTTCTAGGGAGTAGCGAATGAATATTGGTGGTATAGGTGTCAGATTCAGAATCAAGGGACGGTCCATCTTTTTCACTGTCAATGCTGATTATGCATTGTCAAAAGATATTATCAACTTTGATTCTTCCAACAAATAAAAAAGATACTTTCAACTTCTGCACCAGTACGAGGAGGCAAATTACTCGCCGATTTTCATTTTTTACTAATATTTTCCACCTACTATTATTTTGAAAGATTTTATTAATGTGTGTCCTAAAGGCACATATTAATTTTCATTTTCGAAAATTTTTTTTTCGAGAATTGAAAAAGTATTGACAGATTTTTCAATTCCCGAGAAAATGTTTCCAAAAGTAAAAGGTTTAATGTGTGCCCTTATTAACTAGACCCTATTTTGAATGCCTACAGCTTTATTTGATTTTATATTCTTAGACTTTGTTTGGTTACAAAATGAGGGAAGAGAAGAGAAAAGAAATTAATGATAGAAAGGAAATGAGGAATAAAATATTAGAAATAAAATCTCTCTTGTTTGTAAGGAAATGAATAAAATCTCTCTTGTTTGTTTGGAAATGGGGAGAGAAGGGGAAAAGAAAAAACAATAATACATTTTGCTTTCCTTTGAAGAAGAATAATATATGTTTTTTACTTTTATGGCCATATAAATGTGAAAGATATATGTGGGTTCCAGTTAGCTCAACTGGTAAAGTTTCTAATGGTTGAATAAGAGATCTGGGATTCAATCTCCGCCTACACCAAAAACTGATTGGTGTCTTGATCTGATGATAAAGAGCTATCATCAGGAGCGGACGCTATAAGTTGAAACTATATCTCAAAAAAATGTGAAAGATATATAAAAGTTATAAGCAAATATGTAACTTTATGTCATATTATGTTATTTATGTAGACCCTATTTTTTAAAAAAAACCATTGTCTCCCTTCAAAACCGCCTAAATTGGGTGGATTGCAAATCTGTGGGCTTAAGAGAAATGGTTTCTACCCCTTTACTTTCTTCCATGGTAACCAAATAGAGGAAAGACTATCATTCTTCTCATTTCTCTTCTCTTCCTTTCTGCTACAGCATTTCCAAACACACGGTTAGAGTTCATTTGAGTCTAGTTGTTTTTGGCTAGTTTTTTTAGCTTTTAGTTTAGACGTACAGTTTTTTAAAACCTTATTGTTTATTACTTCTTTAAAGAACAAGCATACTTTTACACATTTTTTACAAAAACTAAATAAATAAATGTTTAACACACAATTAGTCCATTATTTCTCTTAACTTTAATCAAGTTGTCTTTTTTTTTTTATTATTATCATTTTAATTTCTTTCTTTTAAATTTGATCAAATAGTCCATTATTTCTCTTAACTTTAATCAAGTTGTCTTTTTTTTTTTTATTATTATCATTTTAATTTCTTTCTTTTAAATTTGATCAAATTACTTCATGTGATTCTCTCTCTTTATTCATCAACTAGATCTATACTTATCTTTAGATGAATTACTTTATTTTACATCATTTTAGTTGTTGTAAATTTTCATTTATTTATATTAACAATTGACCTTTAGAAATTACCAATAACAATAAAATAAAAAATTCTCAACCATGTAAATTATATTTCAATTTTACCAACAAAAAAGGCAATGTATTCTATTTTGCAATGACAACTTATTCTCTCTCTTTTTTTCCTAATTATTTCGTTCAAGTCTTATTTTTTCTCTCATTAGTCATTTTATCCCATAAGAACATTCACATCCGATCATGCATTATATAATCACTTTAAAATATACTTTACATCTAATTCTCTACTCTCTTACCCACTTTATTTGGATATTAATTTTTATTCTATCTTTGTTCTTTTTGTACACTTTCTTTATTATTTGTTTTTCACATTCATTTTTTTTTTTGTAAATATTTAACACCAGGTGGAATAAAGTAAGTGTTTTTAATTTTATATAGAAAAAAAGCTAAGAGATCCTCTAAACTTTTAGGTAGTGGTCATTACACCCCTTGAAGGGTATGAATTTTTATTTTTACCAATTTACTCCATAAATTCTACACATGTGCCAAATTGATACTTTTGCTTAACTGCTGTTACAATTATCTAAAAATACTCATGTGAAACGCATGTGGACTCATAAAGGGGGAGAGAGCGAGAGAGAGTCGATCTGGACTGCAACAACTATTGCAATTTAACCAAAAGGCCAATAGTTTCTTCGTCAACTCCATTGACCATATTTCTCTGGTTGAGAATTTTTTTCTCTTCACCTTTGTACCTAACAACAATTATGAGCTTGTCATTGGGACTAGGAATAACTTTAAAAGGCCAAAGCTTCATGTCGATTTGAACAGAAGGGTCAAAGAGTTAAGTTGGATAATTTTTGGTTGGTAGAGTGTTTGTGAAATGGTAATCGTGCTTTGGGTTTAAGAATTTGTATTGGGATTGGAATAGGAGGTGAGATTTTTAATAATTTCAGTAGTTTTAGAGAGAGTTTGAGAAAGTTCTAATGGAAAGTGGAAAGAAAGTAAAAAAAAAAAAAAAAGGTGAGAAAGAGAAAAATATCTTAGATTGAGCTGTGTAGTGACTAATAAGTACTGCTAGTCAACTTTAACAACAGCCTAACAAAGTATCAATTTGGCAAATGTGTAAAGTTTTAGAAGTAAATTGGTTAAAATAAAAGTTCAATGATCTCTAGGCAGTTTTTCTATTTTATATTATATGTTGCTATAGTAATCATCTATATTTAGATGATATTGTAAGTATGTAACGATATGTAAAAATTTTAAGAGTAATTAGTCATGCATAAGCTCGTTTGGTAATGTTATTCTAATAACGTTATTTAAGTATTGTGAAAATATATATAGGTGAAAAAGTATAGTAAAAATACGTGTTGTGTTATTTAAAGAATACAACCAAACACCCTGAAAGTGTTTTTGATAACTTTTTGTTAAAGAAATATCATCTAAGGTTGTGTTTGTTTCGGCAGTAAACGGAATCCGAAAAATATTTTACACCACAGGACGTGTTTGGGTTGGCCGGAAAATGATTTCTGTTGACCGTAAAATATCAAGCCTTGAAGTGGAAAATAATTTACACTTGTATTTTACCTTCAAATGATTTCCAGACTCAAACACCCGAAGAGAGAGAGAGAAAGAGCAAGAACAGAGAGTAGAAAGAGTGAGCTAGATCGCACCAGATCGCATCACCGCCACAACCCCAGATTGCACCACTGCCGAGATAGCGCCACTGAGATCGCACCCCAGATCGCATCGCCGAGATCACACCGCTGAGATCGCACCCTAGATTGCATCACCAAGATCGCGCCGCTGCCGCCGCCCTCTAGATCGAACTCTCGTCGTCTCAATCTCGGCACCCCACACGCAGACGTCAGTCCGAGGTCCCCCCTCACGCTGGCGAAGCCCATCTCACCTCTACAATACCCGATCCACATCCCTTCAAACCCATCTCCCTTTTCTTCTCTTCTTTCACACAGATGCCGGTCCGAGATCACCCCTCAATTTTCTATCACTCTTTCTTCCTACCTCTCTCAGTTTGACCGAATTTTTTGAGTTTAACGAATGAGTTTGTTTTGATTTTTGTTTTTTTAAGTTTATATATTGAAATTTTCTATTATAAAATTTGTTTGGATGCTAAGAAAATGGCTGAGAAAATGTGAAAAATTAGTAGAAAAATAGCATTTTCAGAATGTAACCAAACACATGAAAACATTTTCTAAAAGAATTTTCATAATACAGCCAAACACTTAAAAATATTTTCCTTTCCTAAAAACATTTTCACCTGAAAATATTTTACACTAAAAAAACATTTTATATTCAACCAAATGCAGCCTAAAATCCTAGGAAAAAGAGGACAAGAATATTCTTCATAGTACGATAGATTCCTAAATGGCTTTTTAACACGAGGGAGAATTGAAAAAAAAAAAAATCGGCGAGTAATTGAAAGCTATAGAACGTTCTTGGAAGCTACGAGGAAGTGTGTGTGAAACAGTGGGGCAACAGCAAGGCTGACGTGGCGCATCGAAACAACAAACAAATGTACAGACACCTTTTTTTTGAGATGACGTCACACAGTTCCCAAAACACGGTTGACAGTTAATAATATAAATAAATATATAACCGCCACATATGTTAACGTATCAGTTAATTTCATTAAAAAAAGACAGACAAAGATGGTTTTGCCGCGTAACCGCGTATTGAAAATGAAACTCTCAGTGTATCCCCACTACATTTTTCTTAGTAATTTAATTAATCTAGAAACCTCTATTTTGGTTGGTTGGATTATGTGTTTGTTTTATCTGAGGGTCCCACTTTGGAATCCATTTTGGGAACTTTGGTCGTATGTTACAGTTGGAAATAACTGAAGGAAGTTAGAGAGGAAACTGGGAGTGTCGTTTTCACTTTACACGAACATCATGAAGACCCATTCTTTTCCTTCTTAAATAAAATTTTTTTTTTTTGGAGGAACCTTTTAAATGATTAATTAAAGGAAAGAAAGAAAATATAAATATCCATCGTGCTTAAAAAGATACAAGTGGAACTGAATGATTGAATGGATAAGGTGGACTGTCACCACCTGAAAGGAATTTATTATTTCATCTTATCTAGTTTTGGTGTCAAGTTGAACAGAAATCTTATTATGGGTCCCTCGCCTAGCTAAAGAAAGCATGACGTTTTCATGGGTGCGATGAGTCCTGTGCCACGAGTTTATTACATGGGAAACGAAAATTTTTATTTATTTATTTATTGTAATAAGTGTTTATTACAATAATTTTGAGTTTGTTACAACAAAAAATTTCATTGGGAAATACCGAAATAGTAGCTTTTTTTTTATTTTTTATTGTCATGTGTATTAACAAAATTGTAGGTTAAAAATTGTGAAAAGTATTTTGAAAATGGTATGATTTTAGGCTTATTGTTCACTCACTAATATCATTTGAATCAATAATCTAGAGACAGTTTTTTTTTTCCTCTCTCTTAAAGAGTAATGTTATGTACATAACAATTTTAATAATATTTTAATAATATATTTTTAGTGGTAATTTGATATTTGTTTTTATCTGAGACTATCATTGATATCAAATTTTTATTCATCAATAACAATTTACCACCTAAAATTTGTTGTGAAAATGTTGTTGTAAAGACTAGATTTGAACCCTTCTCCCACTAGAAATGAGTGGTGGCCCAACAAGCCCAAAACAATATATTTGTTAGATAGTGGATCTTATAGGTAAGACTTAGCAAATCGTATATGGGTCACAAGAAATTAAATTCACGCCAAAAAGATAAGAAAATACAGTTTAAAGGGAAAAATGTTCCTTGGTCAAGTCCGAGGATCAAGTGTTCTTATATTCACTCAAGTTTCTCTAAGTACAAGATGTTTTCTCTCTCTTTCTCTTGTTTGATTTTCTTTCTCAGTGATTACATACCTCAGTTCTCATAGGGGTCTTTTCTTTATGTAGTCTTACTCATTTTCAATCCTAGCATTCCATCTGTTGATTGTGTAAGTGGTCTTTTAGATGCTTATCCCATTAGAGCCCTCTTGGAACCTTTGTATATAGCTGTATGGTTCAACATCACTGTTTAGGCATCATTTCCACATAAATGCTGTCAGTTGGTTAGGTGCAGAACATTTAATGTGGTGGTAGCAGCTTTCTTCTCAGATATTTCCTAGTTCACTGTGGATTCTTTTATCTTAAGCTTATCCCTAGAAGTATGGTGCCCTCTTGCACGGTATCCTTTAGGCAATCGGGCTCCGATCCCCCACAACGTTTCCTGAGGAAGTTTGGATCCTCGAGAGATAATCTTTGTTTGTCATTGCTTGTCCTTGTCCTTGTCCCTTTGCTATACAAGCTTATCTTAATGTTCAACCCTCCTCGGACAAGGCCCACGGCCTAATATTCCTACTCGGCTAATTTATCCCCACAGTTGTTAATGTAACATTACTCTTTTCTTAAGTATTGGGTTAGGGGCGGACCTAGGATTTCAACCAAACACGTATCAATATGGTATTAACAAACTATCAACCAAGATAAATACATAAAATTATTGTTTCTTAATATATTAAGATTAAATCATCTACCAAAAACGAAAAAAAAAAACACAAAATAATATTCGTGGGCACCAAACACTACTCAGGTACTTGTACTTGGGCCCTCAATTTATTTATATGTGGGCTTTCTCTCGATCCTACTAATGGGGCTCCAACCTTAGTCTGATATGCTCTTGTCAATGTTTGGCCTCTCACCCTCTTCCTCACTTCCTTCTGGTTTTCCAACACTTTATTGTTTTTCTTCTCTCCTCTATGGCTTTGTCCTCCTTTTATAACCCTCCGTGAGTGGGGTGGCCATCATTTCTTTCCCACTCACTCATATATTCTCACGTCCCACAGAATCCCAAGGGATCCTCATGAATTTAAAGGATTCCCTCAGAACTTGTTTCAGACGCTGAATAGTGTTCGGGAGTGGATTCCTTTCAGGATCTTCAATTCTCATTGACCGACCTCTCAGAGGATTACACACAGACTCCCTTCATGATCGGTTTAGACTACCGACCTCTAGGCAACCCCTCGAATGTGGTCGCATTAATCCCCGATACTCAGACAGTGTCAGGCATGCTATGACGGATTCCAGGGTCACCTCCCTTAGGCATACCGGACATACGTCACTCGATGGGCCTTGGGCCTAGCGTAAAACTTTCGTTTAGGTGGGCCGACTTGTTTTCTTGGCCCAACCCACCCACAATATTGTTTTTTAAGAGCATCAGCTATTGCCAATATATATATATATATACACATTTTCACATACCAAAAATTACTTTTGCGACTTTAATATAGCATTTGAAATATCTCATGTTTTTGTTATTTGGTGTCCTAAATACTAAATATTTAGCATTTAGAACACCTGATGCTAGTACTCTAATAATAGGCTTAATAGATTTTTTATTTTTTATTTTAAAGTTTTGCTTTTTGTTAAGTTTTTTAGTTGAGTAGTTACTAGTTGGGCTAGACTAATTAAAATAGAGTAGATCTAAGTTTTTGAAAGAGAGAATCGCAGCTCTAGAAATAAAAATATAGAACCAATAAATTTTTTTTTTCTTTGGGCTAGGGGGTTGGGCCCCCTTGGGTCCATCCCCGTATTGGGTTGATACGTTGTAATTAGTGCACACAACTAACATGATATTAATGGTGGACCATATAAAAGTAATTGCACTACTCACAACTTTATAGGCAAGGATTTGCTGCAAACTAAGTTGCAGCAACTCCTGCAAAAATGCACATGTGTCAATACCTCAAATAGACACTTGTCCAAACTTGTATTTAAATAAAAAATTTATTGTCAAGATTGAATTTTTTACCAAATGGCCACTTGACACGTGTGCATTTTGCACGAGTTGCTGCAACTTAATTGGCAGCAAATCCTTACACCAATTTTATTACTTACAACATATTGTGAAATTCATTTAAAAAAAAAAAAACAAATTGTAAAATAAGCTGTAAAGTGATTTGGCTTGCGCTTAGTATTTCAATGCGTTGGACTCAAAATAAACAAAATATGTATATATTAAAAAAACGCAACACAACATGTATTTTAAATGAACATGTGTTGCTCTCATAGCATTAAACCACTAAACAAAAAAAGCTTTACTCATTACAGAAAAAGTTTTATGTCTTAAGTCTTATGAATATGATTGCTCTATTTGAATTTGCCTAGCTGGGTTGATTGGTAAAGCCCGTTCGTTTGTCGCACACGATTGTACCATTGCGTTTTACAAATCAGCGCAGACGTTGGAGCTGAAAGTAACAGTTTCTAGGTTCGGGCCGAAAGTCCCATTTTTTAGACCACATGGAAGAAAAATTCACAAATTGTCAAGTTGTCCCAATTGTTCGAACACAGATTTTGCACGAGTTCACTTTACATGACCATGTCCTGTCCATGATGTCTATCTTGGCCAATATTTTGTGCCAACTTGTTTTATTTCTTTATCAAATGCTGTCTTTGGGTAGGCAAAGTTGATGAATTGCGTTGAAAATAGAAACTGCTAGGAAATGACACATTATAAAAATTCTCTAAAATATTTAGAAGCTTATAATTAAGATATATTTTGGCTAAGAGAGATGCTACGTCTACAATATTTTTACAACATTTTTATAACAAATCACAAGTGATTAGTTGTTATTGATTCAAATTTGAATTTAACACTAAGATTACTTTTTTACCCCAACAATAACAATTAGTAATAACCTGCCACTTAAAATTTATTGTAAAAATATTGTAAACATATCATTTCTCTTTTGGATAAACCCAAGCTTAGTAATTGACTGCTTAGGTTGAAGCAATTGACTTTTCTTCATTTATTTATTTTGGCATCTCGTAGCTTGAAGCAATTGACCATCCTCAATCAGCGTTTAATGTTTCTTTTCAGTAATAAGCAATCGATTTTTTTTTTATATCTGATTTAACTTTCTTTTTTTTTAAGATTCCACTGCCGCAGCAGCTACCAGCCTACCAATATGGTGAGCTTGGTTGGCATTGTCTTGTGAATTTGAGATTTACTTTGTTGTCTGATTAGTTGAGATCTGTTTGATTTCACTAATTTTTATCACTCATTATTCATTTTTGGTGAGCCCCAATATCCTATGCGTAAAATGTGTGTTTGGCCATATTTTCAGTTTCAATTTTTATCACTAAAAACTCAACAAAATGAGTGATAAGTGAGTGAAAATGAAAACTAGATTTATGTGTTTCTAAGTAATGAAAAAAGAATGATTGTGGCAAAGTTGTAACAACATGCAAGCTCTAGGCCCACGGTCAGTGTATTGCCTAATCTGTGGCCAGTCCATTGACTCCCCCAATGGCTCTCTCCTCTCTCATACCAGACCTCTGGTTTTTTCTTTCTTCCTTTTTTGTTTTGCCTTCTTCCTTCTCTCTCACCAAGCCAACCTCTGCCATTAATAGAAGCCATGGTTCTCCCATCTTCGTGCTTGGGGTGTAAGTAATCGGTTCCAGTTTGTCGGTTTTGAAGGCAGTTTTTACACCGAACCGAGGATATCGGTTTTGCCATACTTGAAACCAACACCGATTTGTAAGGAAGGAATGCCGAACCAAGCTGACTACAGTCGGTTTTGGTGTTTGGAATGTGAGAAAAAAAAAATCAAAAAGAAAAAGAGAAGAAGAAATACCTGATGAAAAACCATGATTGCCAAGAAAATCCCAAATCATGTATTTTCACTTTTTCAGCAGACAAACAACACAAAAAACAAACCAAATCAAACAAACAACTCACACTTTAACAGAAAAGAACATACCCATGACGACGTAGTTTTGTGTTATAAGGAGAAAAAAAATGAAAATGTTATTATCATCATGGTTCAAACCTGGGACAAGTGTTGTCACATGTGTGTCTTACCACTAAACTAGTGGTAGTCTTCTTGAAATATTTTGTACATAATAATATTTAATACATATCGGTCGGTTTTGGTTCAGTTTGGATTTTTACTATTTGAACCAAAACCGAAACCGAAATGCACCAAAACCAAACCGAAATTTTGGACACAGTTCAGCCGTTTTTTTGTTTTTTCGGTTTTGTGCACACCCTACTCTGTGCTCTGTCATCTCGGCGGCCCAAAAACTCAAATCGATTGAGTATCTCAGTCTCCACAAGGTAGATCATTATCTCATTCCTTCTTCCTTTAGATTTCTTCTAACCCAAAAGCCATGATAACATAAAACCCATAGCAACCAAACCCATCTTTCTTCTTTGACTTTTTTCTTTTTCTTTTTGCTAAGAAAAACCCAGAATTAAATAATACCCAAATCAAAAGTGGATTGAAGAAAGTATCCCAAGTGAGAAAAATCAAAAATTAAATAATACTCAAATCAAAACTCTCTCTTTTTTTTCTTTTTCTTTTTTTTTGGGTTTAGAGACGGAGCAAGTGAGACAGTTAGAGATTGGGAATATTACCTTTGGTTGTTTGGTTCAATTCACGTAGGCTCAAGTGGGGGCTAACTCAATTTGTGTGTAGAGGTGGGAGAGGCCAAAACTAGAAGGAGATGGGGCTCTATGGAGTTTCAGTCTTTGTGGGCTCCACCAATATGTGAAAATGTTGAGTTTTGAGTGAGAGACACAATTGAGTTTTGGTACCAAACAAGAAATTGTGAGAGTATTGATTTATAGTAGAGATAGAGTTTTGAGATATGGGATACGAGTTATAAGTTTTGAGTTTTGAGTTAGAATTAAACCCCTTATGGTCCGACAATCTAGCGGTACATCGCTTAAACAAGAAAATGTTAATTAATTCAACCCCACCATATATACATGTGGGTTTTAGCAAAATAATACTTTTTCATAAATTATTTTGCAATTTTCTCCTCTCTTTTTTTGGTAATTCAGATTTTATTCATTTAAGAAACACATATTACAAAGGGAAATCTCAAAACAAACCTGCTACAGTAGCCAAACTACAAAACTAACTACAAAACAAATGGCAAAGCAAAACACACTAACAACTAAACAATACATCAATAAGGCATCTAAACCAGCACCTTTAGTCAACAACACGTAGACAGCACAATAGCACTCTAGCAAAACACAGGACATGATTTCTAGGATCAAATTAAAATACTACTTGGATCAATTCCCCTAATTACAACAGATGGTAGAATTCAAAACTGACTTCTTGAACTTGGTTTTAAACCCCAACCTAGCTTTAACATCATTAATGATGCTTCTCTTTAGCTACTTTTCAGTCCAAAATCTTTCTTCATGAACTATAGCATTCATTTTTAGCCAAATGTGGTAGATTGATGCCCACCAAGCAAGTTTGGAAGCTATTATTCTCAGCCCCTTCCCTTTTAACTCTCTAGTCCCCTTAAGCAATCAAGTCCCCCCACACAAACTAAGCATTTGAAACTAGACACGACTTCATCATGTCCCAAATTCTTCTAGTGAAAGAACATTCAAAGAAGAGATGATATCTACTTTCAAGGCAATTTCTACAACAAACAAAAACACACACACACAAGCTATCACCCAAGTACCTCCACTTGGCCATTCTATCTCACGTGGACAACTTATTGATTACAACTAACCAACCAATAAAAGAATACTTCAGGATAGTTAAATGGAACCAAAGCGACTTCTACCACTCAACTTTGCTAGATTTATCTCTAATCTTAGCATATGTTGTAGCATAAGTAAACTTCCCAAATTTAATAACTTGCGACTCTAAGTAGTTATAAGGGCATTAGATCTAGCAGGCATAGGATGCCAAAGGTCATGCCAAAGAAATATAATTTTTCCATCCCACACCTCAAACCTGATAAACTTTCTTATTTCATCCCTCAATTTAAGAATTGCTCTCCAACCCCCAGGTAAATTCTTGCAGAAATTTTACAGTCCAAAAACACTTGCGAGATTATATACACATGGTTAAGCTTACACTTAATCCATATGGGACACTAAGATCATAACATGTTAGTTATGTGATGAGGTAGGGTTTGATAGAAATCCTAAAAAGTTTGGATAGCAGAGGGGACTACTTGTGAGATGTGATAAACTTTGTTATTGATTAGGAGAAGGTTTCTTTGTACCAGATTGTCGACTGTTCACAACATTGTGGCAAATAACTCTATATTTTTCCCTTCTTCCATAAAAAATCGTACCAGATTATAGAAGTTGGAAAAGAGTTGTGTAGAAAATCACACATTTTTGTTGTTTTTGTTGAACCACTACCTGTGATGGGTACTCTATTAGCCTTTGATAAAGCTAATATGTTTTGTAATAGACTTATTAATTCCTAATCTACGAGTATATCCCATTCTAATAAAAAAAAAAAAAGAGAAAAAAAAAATATTGCACCAAATCATTAAAGTTGTTGACTTGATAGTTGACCCCCCTTTTAAGATTTTTTTTATTTTTTTTATTTTTTTTGTGTGTGGCTCCATCACTGTTTCTTAGGATGATTGATTTTAGGTTGGATGCATGGCTGACTCGTTATTCATCATTCCTAGGCCCAAGTGACTGGGCCTGGAGGCCCAGAAGACTTCATTCTTCAACAAGTCTCACCTAAAGATGTAGGACCAAAGTGACTGGGCCTGACTGGTCTAAATTTAGTCTTCATCTTGTACTCGAGAGACCAAAGCAGAAGGAGACAAAAAATGTAGGACCCCTCCTCCTAAAGAGAACTATATAATAATATTATAATTGCAATAATTACAGCAAGGATCAAATCCGGAACAGACAAGTATCACCGCCCAAAAAGCATGACATTGATAATAAATTCTTTGGTGTAAGAATCTGAGTCCAAGGAACAATAGCCCACAAGAATAGAAATGAGTCCTCAACGCACATGATTTGAATCTCAATTGTGGAGATTTGAGAATATATATATATATATATATATATATATATATATATATATATATATATCCATTGTTTGACATGGGATTTGCAAGTAATAAACGAAATAATAGTAGTATTGAAATTTGTAAAACCAATACCCTATTGTAATAATTAGCGTGTGATTGTTTAGCAACGCGTCTGCGTTATTGTTGCATTTGCGTTTTTTGGCCCGTCCCATGGTACTGTTTATGGACCAGCCAAAGCACAAAAATACCTGAATAGTAACAAGTGAACAGTATTTTGATTTTTAATTAATATTTTGTTATAATGTTTTCAGTAATAAGTTTTCAATTTTTAGCAAATGAGCAGTATCCAAACATACCCTTAATCTCGCTATTCATGGGCACTGAGTTTGGACAAAACTAAATCTGAGACCTCTAGTTCTCTTGTCAAAATCTTCAACAAAATCTTTGGTTAGTGGATTGCTATCCATCAATAGTCTCTAGATTAACTCATATTTTCTCTTCTCTTATACAAAATTAGTGTGTAGCCCTGTGCATATGCACATGTACAGTTAAAAATAATTACAATTATACATTTCAAATTATATATACATTTTTATAAGAGATTCAAATTATACATAATATTAGTTTATACTTTTTTTAAACCATACATTTCTAAAATATGCAGTGGTTTTTCATTATATATATTTATATATATATGATTTAGAATTTAATTGGTTTTAGATTTTTCGGTTTTTGTACCCAATAATTTACTTGCCGCAAAAATTAAAAATTTAGATGGACACATGATAGAAAATTAGATTTCAATTGGAACTCAATTTAGAATCTAATTGGATTTGGACTTTTTGATTTTTACACTCAATAATTCACTTGGCACAAAATTAAAAATTAAATAGGACATGTGATGCAAAATTGAGAATTCAATTAAAATCTAATTAAATTTTCTTTAAACTTTGGCTATTAATATATATATATATATATATATATATAAATTGGATATCAATATGAAAACCAAAAATCTAAGATTATTATTTCATTGTTACGTGGATGATGAATGATGGATATGCCGGCATAATAAAACTAAGTAAAAGCAGGGTGGGGTTGTGATTACTGAGAAGACAACCTTTGCTTTACTTCCCATAAAACAAAAACAAAAACCTTTGCTTTACTTGTCGTCCACGACAAATTATGTTCTCTTTTTCATAGATATGATAAGATTTTAATTTATACTGTCCATTTCATGACGGTTGCTCTTATCATTTGGTTAAGATACTAATTAGTTATTTTCCTCAAATCTCTTATTTGATAACAATAAATTTTACTAGTCAAGTTAATTATAATTCACAACAAGAGTAAAAGTTGTCTATCCTGGATATGTTGCTGTGTTAGGAAGAGATAAAAACAATAGAAGAGATATTGATGATTTGATTTATGTTTTTACTTCATTGGTTAAATAATAAGGGAAAATGGATAAAATTGTCAATTTAAGATATTGATAATTTGTTTTATGTTTTCTCTTCATTGGTTAAACAATAAGGGAAAATGGATAAAAATTGTTAATTTATAACAAATTTAATATTTTTCAATCTAAGTGTGAGTTTGGATAGCAAATGCGGCTGGCTGGCGTTTGCATTTTTCCTTGGGTCCCGTGCACTGAACAGTGCACGGGACCCGCAAATACAGAAAAACGTAAATATAACTTTAAAACTTGGTCTCACGGGCACTATTCATAGTTTAACAATTATTTTGTTAGAGTGTTTTCAATAATAAGTTTTCAGTTTTCAGTAATAAGCGGTATCCAAACAGATCCTAAGAATCTAGATACTCACCTATTTCAAAGGGAATCCAACTTCTTACAAGAATAGGGTTAAGTGGGAATCCAAATGCCCTAACATTTGATTCCCTTGTGTGATTTGTAACCAAACATCGGAAAATCTTTCAATATTCCTAAAAATCCTAAAACATTACTCTATATCAAACGCCACCTAACATATAAACCATATGGTTTCAAAAATGACAAATAAAACTCCACATTTTTTTCATTTTTATTTTTTATAAATCCAAACACAATACCATTATACCTAAATGAGTTGCAATTTAATTGATTAATCTTTGAAATCTTACGGTTTAAATTGTTCCTTTAATGCTGCACATTTCTAAGCTATAGATTCAAAATATAATTTTTTTTTCATATATGAGAATTTACCTAATTAATCTTAGGTAATTGTTTAGTCTCCCAAATTTTAATTACAGCTTAATCAATTAAGGCTAATCTATAATTAATCCCAAGCGTATGTGATTAACCAATTGAACTAAGCATGGATACCAACAATTGCATGGCTAAGCATATCAAACATAAAAACTAAGTTATAAAGCAATAAGTAAAGTGAAGCAAACCTAAGAACCAGTGGAAAACCTTATTGCGGCTAGCCACCGAAACAATCCACTAAGTATAGACAATTGCAATACAAATTGACATACACAACCCTCCAAGTAGTGTTACCATCTCGTACTCGAACCCTCCAAACTTTTGCTTGCAACCGACTACGTTGAGTCATTTCTCTAACTGAGGCACCGGATCCCGCAACCAAGCCTAGTTGCACCTTCAAGCCACCATGGCTGAAATTGGAAAGCACTAATGGTTCCTGATAATCTAATTCACTCACAACACTCAATGGATAGTGATAATTGTGATTGAGATAATCTTCTCTCAAGGTTTGGCTATAATGAGATGGAAGAGTGTAGACAATTGACGGTGTTTAGCTCTTTCAACAATAGATACAATTATCTCAACTCTCAGGTATGTGTTTAGGGTTTAATTCGTGGAAAATTATAGGTATTTAGAGTGGGAAGGGGTTAGTACAGTAGATGATCTAAATAATTAATTTTTTTTTCTATTCAACAAATTTGCAAGTGCAAATTGGTGAGAATCCCACAAATCTAAAAGTACAACGAATTTTTATAAAAGTGTCACGTGCTTTTTTCATGGGTGCCAATGTCATGCAAGTTCTCGGTTCCAGTAGCACTACATTGGACTCTCAAACCCAACCTTATTACAAAAGTAGCCCACAAATAAAAAATATTAATCATAAAATTTTAATTAAATTAACACGAAATAAAGTTAACACATTAAAAAAAAAATTTAACTTAACACATTATTTATTAAACGTCAATAGTAGTAGGCATTCTTAGTCCATGTGTGAAATCCACGTCCAAAAGAAAAGGTAGATATGCCTTCTCTTTCACTTAAATTGAATCTATCCGTTATCATTTGTCGTCATATGTGTCAATATTTTTGTTTTAATTATCTATTTTATAAAAAAATTTATAAAAAATTAAAAAAAAAAGACAAAAAAGTTTATCACTTTTTTATTTTCTCATAAAAAGTTTTCTTATCTTTATCATTTGTCCTCTTTCGGATCGGGAACAGTTAAATTTTATATATTTTCAACTTCGTCCAAAAATATCTTCAGCAATCATCCTGTTTTGGCAAGAGGACACAGTCAAGTGTCTTTCCAAACATACATCATTACTTCCGTCATTCTTTACTTTGCACATCATGTGTTTTATATGAAGAATTAACGAACCAGAACATTCATAGCTTGCTTCATATGCATAAAAATTAAAACATCAACAAACTCTTAACTAGCGTCAGATCACGCGCGTGTGGCTCTTTTATTATTACTAGAGGTTCTATTTTTTTTTTTTAGATCAATAATTTTTAATCTATAAATTAATCTCTCTCTCACACACACATATATATAAAGTGAATACACAAATAAATAAATCGTAAAAATATACTAAAAAAAGACTGAAAATTTCTACAGAAAAGAAAGCCTCAAAAGACTTTGAAGATGAACTTGACATCAATATTGTAAAATAGAAAGAAAAAGAAAACCCAAAAAAAAAAAAAATATATATATATATATATATATGAACAAAAAAAAAATCAAAAAGTCTTGAAACTCACAGGTTAAAATAATATTTGAGTCAGCACCCACAAAAATTCTTGGATCTCATTTCCTTTCTTTTTTCTCATTTGATATAATCTACCACTTTCTTCTCATATAGTATCTTCATTCTCTTTGTCAAAAGTTTGTGGACGTTAAAAATTATCACAATTTAAAAAAATATATATTATAGCAAATGATTGAGGAAATTTGGAAGAATAGCGCATATATGATAATTGAAAAGTAGTTGGTTTTTTTTTTTAACACTGAAAAAAGTAAGTGGATAAGAAATGTGAGTTAGTGAGATTTTAAAAGATTTTTTTTTTCTTACAAAGTCGTAAACATGTGTTTGTTTTAATTATATATATATATATATATATATATATATATGATGAGTACATAAATTCATATTGTCCAAACTTATCATTGGACGACCAAAGCGCCATAAACACGCATTTAATGCATGAGCCGTTACCAACGGATGCACGTGTAGACATAACCGTTTGCAAAATCATCAATCACCTCATTAAGCCACCAGAGGTGTTATCAAAGCTATTAAGGCCACCATTGAAGGCCTCCAACGGCTAGAAAGACAGAAATCTATATAAACCACCTTAGAACCAAGAGAAGGTACATACATACACTGAATACACTCTCTATTCTTATTATTTCTCTCTCTCTCTCTCTCAACGTCTGACTTTATCATCGGAGGTGCATTACCTGGTACCATCCTGGAGACCATAGAGAGAGAAACATCTTTGTTATATATAAACATGATACTATATGTCATGCACACAAATAGGTATATAATTTTGACTCAAATTATATATACACACACGTATTTAGGTCATAACAATTTCTTATATGGTATCAATCTGCTGAATAAATTAAGAGATACCTTACCTCAAACTTATAATTTCTCACCTCTAAGATTGCTTTTCATTTGAGGGCTTGTTGAGATTACTGCCATTGATTCTCAATGCTCCAAAGTTTTTTAATCTCATTAAAATTGTTTGTGATAATACACTAAATTGGACTGACCATTTGGGCCTTTTAAATTTGTAAAGAACTACTTATCTAATCCGTTATTAACATTAGTAACTCCAACCCATCAAATTAATATCCCGTAATGAATTTTGAAACTCCAACTAAATTAGATTAAAGGACTTAATAAAATAGATTAATTTGGGTAGAAAATTTTGTAAGACCCTTTAAGCTCATAAATCAACCCACACATAACCACTTCCAATTTATAACAATACTATTACACATCACTACAAGTATTATGACAAACTAAAAAATAGAGAAGTTATTGGCAAGATGGGAATCAAGCCCAAATCTCATTTTATCCCTTCATAGACTAAAGTAAAGATGTGTAAGCATTAATCTCAAAATGGTTATCCTTATGGATAATTTGAGCCAAAAAGGACATTAATTGCTCAGGTATCTCTACCTTGAGATTATATGGAATAGAGACAGCAATCTTCACATATAAATAATATTAGTGAAAAATCAACATAGATTAGGCCACATGTTATATGTCATTCATTGCATACCAAATTTTGCACCTCTTTACTACCACTATAAACTTGATCACTTCACAGTGATCAAACTCGCTCTCTCTTTTCATCTTATTACATGGCACCTTACTATACAGCCATATCCAACAATAGAGAGAACCAACTATGCAATTGCAAAACTATAGATCAAATTTCAAAAATTAGAAATAATATATTGCAACTGCACCATTAATTATATGGCATCCCAATCAACATACATACAAGAGCAAGCATATGATTCATTTCATGCATTAGACTTCCGATTCAAACCCAATGCAACTATCAAAACCAAAGCCTAGCACCACCAACCACCAAAATAACACCACTGAAATATTGAAACCAACCCATGACCTACTGCGGCAAACCCATAACCACCACGGAACCACTGAAACAACTCATCAAAAAATGGCAAGCAAAACCCAGCGACACATGGCCATCCACCATCGTCACCTTCAATCTTCAAGTCGTCGCCATCTACCAGAGAAAGAGAGAGCAACAGAGAGAGAGAGAGAGAGAGAGAGAGAGCTCAGAATTAATAAAATACGTAAAGCTAAGTTTACGCTCACTAAATAGTAACTTGTATAAGTAACAAATTACTGTAGCAAAATGTATAAAACTTTTTAGATATAAAAATTTGGTTGTTGGGTGTTTTTTTTTGTGGTTTGGACTTTGGAGTGCTAAATTGCTAAAATTTAGCTTTTACCAATCTAGATACTAACGGCTCGTTTGGTTGTGGTGTTTAGGTATTGATTGTCAAAATAATGTGTGATTTAAAAAAAATATTGTGAAAACACATATTTAAAGTACACATAATACTCAAAAAAAAAAAAAATTGTTTTGGTACCATGTGTCTAGTAACATATTTTCAAAACTAAAGAAACACAATTGTGTGTTTGGTATGAGTGTGTGTGGGGGGAATGAACTCGAGCTTGGACCGAGAACCAAAGGCCCAACAGATTATATCTTAAAAGATGGGTTTGGCCCAAAGATGTGGATATAAGTGAAGAAGCTTGAGGAATAAAAGATAACTCCCAGGAGTAGATCCCTCGGAGGTTCGAGCTAGCTACCATAACCACTGCTCCTTACTGAGGCACTAAGCAAGGCTTTTCCTAGAGCAGATACGCAAGGAGCCATAGGTAACTAGTTCCCCTCTGGTCTGAGATGCCACCGTCATCAAACTCACCATGGGAAACGCCTTGAAGAGATAAGGACCACAGAGGCAGTCTCCTTCGCATTAATGAGATGTTTTCAACCTAATCTCTTCCGCATTAAATGTTGATTGATTGGCCTGAACAATGAAGACACACCTAAAAGTCTTATTTCATTATGAAAGAATGACATGGCAAAGGGGTGATGGGACAAGTATCCCCCGAATCCAACTGGAAATAGTCTAGCTAGGGAGAGAAGGAAGGGAAGAATGCCTAAAAAAGGAGGGTAGGTGCAGCAGGAAATGAGGTTCCAAAAAATTGAGAGATAAGACTTAGAGAAGAATAAGAGAGAGAAAATTGTAATAGCAGAATAGGTCTAAGAGTTTTTAGCTTTCAACCCAATCCTTTGTCGGGAAAGCAGTTTCTATATCAATAAATAACCTTTTTGTACCTTATCACTTTGTAATTAGTTGTTCAGATCTTCCATTATGGAATTTTTACCCCTATGTTCTTATAAATTAATTGTGTAAATCATCTATTTAGTCACCATCATTAAGAGTGTTTGTTTTTCACCCCCACGGTGTGTTATTTTAAAAAAATTGTAACTTTTGTGATATGAGTAGTGATTTTAATTAATTTTTTTTAAAGAGAGAGACTCTCTCACCCAACAACTCTTTCCTCTCTCTTTTGCATCTTCTTCCATCTCCCTCATTGCTCTTCAAACTACTACAATACCCAATGTTGAGCTTAATATCAAATCACCATCACATGACCCCAACCAAAAACAAAATAACCTAATATTATCTAAAAATAAAATTAAAACAAAATTAGAGAGAAATGAGTTTTGTTCTTTTGATATATAACCAAATATTGCCAAACCAAAAACAAAGCTTATGGGTTTCATGGGTTTCTTTCTTTTATGGGTGGGTTCTATGGCTTTCAATGTTTCATTCTTTTAAGCTCACCTAATTTTTAATTTAACAGAATCAACTCAAATAAGTGACGAGAAACCCATAAAGTAAAAAAATAGAGAGAGAGAGAGAGAGAGAGAGAGAGAGAGAGGATTCCTTTTTTTATTTGTGCCAGCTTGTGTGGGTCCCATAGTTTTCATAATAATGTAGTGTTATTTAACAAAGTTACTTAAAAACTGAAAATTGCCCTAATATGTTCTCAATATATAGTGTTTAAGCAATTTAATTGATACATTTGACTCAAACACTCTAAATTAAACATTCTTACCAAACACATATTTTTTTTGGGCTCACAGTGCTCAATATTTAAATACTAAAGACTGTTGTTTGAATTCACGTACTTGATGACCTAATGCTCTTAAAAAGGAAAGAAGAATAGAGAGAGATGGTGAGAATATAGCCAAGAGCACTACAAGTCTACAACTATTGACATTGTTAACGTGTAATAGGGTTGTGGGTCTTAGGCCCACCTTGTTTTCTTGTATAACACACATACTTGTATTACACAATCCGCCTCTTATATAAAGGCACTCATGTATATTTTATTTGCTGTGAAATACAATACTATTCATTTAGTATTTCTAACATGGTATCAGAGCTACTACTCTAACCTTTTTGGTGTCTTGTAGTCTTATCTTCTTCGGCATTCTCCTCTGCATCAACCTTCTCCGGCCAGTAAACCCATCTGTGCCCTTTTTCTGACTGTCCCACCATCGTCAGAGGCACTCCAGGTTGAATCATCACAGAAAGAAGATCTTCCTTCACTACTAAGATCATTGCCTTCCTCAGATCCATCAGTTCTAAAGCTCCAATTACAACACCAGAGGTACAATCGTATAGATCGTCAACCGATCTACTCAACGCTGCCAGAATCACGACCTTCTGAATGTCCATGCGCTGCCATACGCCACCTAAAGATTCGGTGAATTGTCCACGCGCTGTACGCGCCGAATAGGTTTTGGCACGCGCCGGTAAGTACCTGCTGACATCATTCGTGACGTCATCACTACCAAGTCACCTGCCACGTCAGCCCTAATTGATATCATCTTCCACATCCGCGCTTACATCATCTGCCACGTCAGCACTTACGTTATCTACTTACAATAGCCCTATTACAGTTAACTCCTGCAATGTTGTCTTTTGGGAACATCGCTCATTTGTCGAGCTCTTTCACTTTCGTGCCTACCTATCTACCTCTTTTGTCTCAGATATTTTTCTAGATGAGTCACATATTCCTTCTATAGTTACTCCTGATCCTCCTATGGATTTCTCTGTCCAACCACCAGATATTTTTTATGTCTCTCCTAGATCATCCTCTAATGAATAGGTGGAAGATGAACAGGTTGAAAACGAGCCACCTAACCCTAAGCTTGAGTCCTATGCTCTTGCTCTGCCTGAAGATCTTGCACAGGACATCCACCTCGTCATTCAACTTGGGTAAGTCCATTCCTGCACATTTACTTGACTATCATTATTACACTACCCTTACTACACTGCACGAGCCTCACACCTATTGTGAGGCCTCCACTGACCCTTTATGGCAGATTGCAATGAAAGAGGAACTTGATGCATTATCTAAAAACCATACTTGGGATTTGGTGACTCTCCCCCCTGGGAAATCTGTGGTTGGTTGTAAATGGATTTACAGGATCAAGACTCACTCTGATGGGTCCATTGAGCAATATTAAAGCTTGTCTTGTTGCAAAAGGTTTTACACAGGAGTATGGAATTGATTATAAAGAGACCTTTGCTCTGGTTGCTTGAATCTCATCTGATCGTGCCTTCTTAGCTGTTACTGCTACCAGTAAATGGGACATATTTCATATGGATGTCAAAATGCTTTCCTTAATGGAAATTTAAGTGAATAAGTTTATATGCAACCTTCTCCTGGTCTTTCCATTAAACCGAACAAGGCTTGTCACCTTCAACATGCACTTTATGGCCTTAAACAAGTTCCACGAGCTTGTTTTGCCAAATTCAACTCTACCATCTCTTGCTTGGGTTACATTATCAGTTATTATGATTCTGCCTTATTTCTTCGTCGCACCGACAAAGGCACCATTTTACTTCTCTTTATGTGAATGATATGATCATAACTGGCAATGACCTCAGTAACATTCAAGAACTCAAGGATTTTCTCAGTCAGCAGTTTGAGATGAAAGATTTTGGACATCTCAGCTACTTCTTGGGTCTTGAAATCACTCATTCCATAGATGGTCTTTATATTACTCAAACCAAGTATGCTTCTGAACTTTTAACTCGAGCTGGACTCACTAATAGCAAGACTGCTGACACTTTAATTGAACTTAATGCGCGTCTGACTCCCTCGAGGGAGAAGGGGGAACCATTGTCTAATCCCTCTCTTCACAGACGATTGGTTGGCAACCTAGTATATCTCACTGTCACTCGTCCAGACATTTCTTATACCATTCATTAGGTGAGTTAGTATTTGTCTGCTCCACGATCGACTCATTATGCTGTTGTTCTATGCATTCTTCGATACCTAAAGGGCACTTTCTTCCATGGCCTTTTCTACTCTGCTCAGTCTCCCCTTATTCTCCGTACATTCTCTAATGCTGATTGGGTAAGAGATCCTACTGATTGCAGGTTCACCACAGGTTATTACTTTCTTCTTGGTTCTTCTCTGATTTCTTGGCGAAGCAAGAAACAAACCCTTGTGGCCCGCTCTAGTACTAAAGCAGAATATCGTGCCATTACTGATACCACATCTGAGCTCTTTTGGCTACAATGGCTTCTTAAGGATTTAGGTGTGTCCACATCCTCTGTTACTCCTTTTTATTATGACAACCAAAGTGTCATTCATATTACTCACAATGATGTATTCGATGAACGGACTAAATACATCGAGATCGATTATCATTTTATCCGTTATCATATTGTCCATGGTGCTCTCAAGCTGTTATCAGTCTCCTCTAAAGATCAACTTGCAAATATCTTCATCAAGTCACATCCTAAGGGACGCCTTCGTACTTTGGTTGCCAACCTCAAGTTAGTCTCACACCCACCTTGAGTTTGAAGGGGGCTGTTAACGTGTAATAGGGCTGTGGGCCTTAGGCCCACCTTGTTTGCTTGTATAGCACACATATTTGTACTATACATTTTGCCTCTTATATAAAGACACTTGTGTATATTTTATTCTCTGTGAAATACTATTCATTCAGTATTTCTAACAGACATATTAATATATATATATATATATATATATATATATAGTGTCTAAGCACACGCGTGAGCGCATACTCAGAGGCAATTCTATTTTTTTGGGTAAATGTTAATAATTTGCAACCATTATGATTTGATATTACTACATTTTTCAATCACAAAAAAATATAGGGTATGATGAGTATTATGTATTTTGTGGTGTAATGAGTATTATGCATTTCATCACACCCCTATAATTTTTTTGTGAATGAAAAATGTAGTAATCCCAAATTATAATAGATGCAGATTTTTAGCCTTTATCCAAAAAAATAGAAGAGCATCTGAGCACGCGTTTAAGCACGTGCTCAAAGGCTAGTTTTTAATAACAGTTATCAATTTTTGTTTAATCCTAACATTTAGTTTTTTAATCCTAAAAGTTAGCCACTTACTACACATCATAACAAAAGTTAAAAAAAGCTTAAATTTAAAATTTATCAACTACCTACATAACATTTTTGATGGAGTAAATTAATAATTATTAAAAAAAAATGTAAATTAAATTTCACATAGAATTATACAAATGATAAATATAGTTTCTGTTACAAAAGAACTTTTTTTACAACAATTTCTTAGATAACAACCACTTCATGTGAGGTTTGAATTATAACAACAATTTCATTCATTAGTATTCAAAGTTACTACATTTTTCAATCATAAAAAAACTTAGAATGTGATAAAATTTATGCATCTATGAGTGAAATAATTTTTGGGTATAAATATCATCAAAATTCTAAATATTTTTATAATTGAAAAATGTAATAACTTCAAGTAATGATGAATGAAAACTATTAACTTTTACTAAACAAAAATAGAATAGCTTCTAAGAGCATTAGCATTGGGGAATGCTAATGTCATATGTAAGGTGTATTTAGCATTTCAAGCCCCAAAACGTATTGTATCAGGGAATGCTAAAGGCAAGTATTGCAAATTTTTTTGCAATATTGCTACAGTGCAATTCTAAAGGTAGAATTGCATTGTAGCAGTATTGTAAAAAAAAAATATATATATATATATATATTATCTCTGACTTTCTCATCTCTCATCTCTGTCTCTCATTTCAGTCCTCTCTCCATCACTCCCACTCTGTCTCTCCGTCTCCTACTCCATATTTCTCCCCCATCAAACCCCATCAAACTCCACTCCCACGGCCACACCTTCCCTCTGCCGCCGCCCTAATTACATCCCCAATCGCATCTCTGACCCTAACTACGTTCACATCTTTGACACCACTCTCTGCGACGACGAGCAATCCCCCAACGCCTCTCTAACCTCCAAGGAAAAACTCGACATAGCCCGGTAGCTCACCAAGCTCGACGTCGACATAATCGAGGCCGGCTTCCCCGCCGCCTCCAACAACGATTTCAAGGTTGTGAAGACCATTGCCAAGGAGGTTGGCAATGCTGTTGATGCCGATGGGTACCTTCCGGTCATCTGTGGCCTCTCTCTGTGATTTGTAATGGGGTCCAATGGTGTGGGAGTGGGTTTTGGGTCGTGGTGGTGCAGTGGCGGCATAAGGCCGTGGTTGTGGCTGGGTATTGATCTTGCGTGGGGCCATGGTTATGGAGACAATGCCGGTGGAGGCGTGGAGATAGCTTCCGATGGGTTTTGATGGGGGTTCTGAATGGATTTTTCTTTGATTTTTTGTGGGTTTCTTTGCATGGTGGTTGTGGGTGTGTTGTTGCCGTGTTGGCTTTGGTTGTGGTGGCAAAGGTGGGTTTCATGGTGGCAGATATGGGTTTCATTTGTTTGGATTTTTGCCGTGGGGTGGTGGCGTGGCCATGGGTTTCGGTTTAGGTATGTTCTTTGTGATGGTGGTGGTAGCAGGTGGTTGTAGAGGTGATTTGGGTTTTGTTTTTATTTGGGTTTTAATATATATTATTTTATAATATAGATATATTATTTTAATGAGTAGAATAGAAAAATAAAATTTTGGGATGCTGGAGGTATTGTAAAATGGTATGGTATAATTAATAAAGTGGCTTTTTGAGATGGTAAAATAGAGTAGAGTAGTATTTCTTGATGCTAATGCTCTAAGCATGGCTAGTATGATATAACAGATTCTTTATATAACTGCCTATCGTTGAGTCCTAAAGAAAATGGTGTTTCTATTCCTGTAAATTGAAAATTTTTCATTGGAATTGTAGCCTTTAAGGTTCAGAGGATAAGTCTGTCCAAGAAAAAAAAAGGTTCAAAGGATAAGAATTTGGTGTGTTAGTAAACGTTAGATCAAAAAGAGAAACATAATTCAAAAAAAAAAATATATATATATATATATATATATTCGGACCTTTGATATGAAGGCCCATCATGAACTTGTCTATAAATGAGATTCACCTACACATGAAGGCACAAACACTAAAAAGAAAAAAAGTTACCATTTAAATAAGAATTAGTTTTAGTCTTATTGTTGAAGTAGTTTCCGTAGCGCCATTCAGAATGCGTGGGTACAGGGTAGTCATCATATTTGATGTCAAACAGTGGCAAGACCTTCACCCCTTGGGTTAAAAATTATAAGGTTTGACTTAATTATAAGGTTTGACTTACTTGATACTTTTAAAAAATGAATTATGTTTTGTTTTAATAAGAGACCGTTACATTATCTACTAATTAAATAAAATGTGCAGAATAAAACCTACTATCATTTGTCATTTTATATATATACAAAAAAAAAAAAAAATGTCCAGTTAAAAAAATACTAGACGTAAGTCAAACCCAAAATTAAAATGGCAACATGGACTTTTATAATTGCTTCAGTTTTTTTTGAAGTTATTATCCGATATTTTTTTGATATGAATGTGGTCTTTTTTTTTTTTTTTTGATAGGATCTGAAAATGGATTTGAGGCAAGTGTTTTTTTTTTTTCAATGAATGTTACAACTTACGATACGTGGAGGAGAGGGAGGAGATGAAAGAAATTGTTTGTTTGTTTGTTTTAGGAAGATGGAAGAAACTGTTTTTTTTTTTTTTAAAGTTATCTAAAATTTAGGATTTTTTGAATGATTTATTTTACAATTTTAATCCTCTTATTTGAACTTTCTAAACAATTGGATTTAAGGATACTTTGCGCATTTAAAAGTAGGAATTCAAATAGGAAAAACCTCTTAAATAGTAGTATAGATATATGTATGTATATGTGTGTGTATATATATGTATGTATGTATGTATGTATGTATGTATGTATATGTATGAAAGTATAAAATAAAAAAATAATAATAATAAAAAATACCCACCTATTTTACGTTTAAGTAAGAACAAAACTTGGGGGACAACCTGATAAAAATACCCACCTATTTTACATTTGCTTCTATCACAAAGATGTGCTTCA
Source organism: Quercus ilex subsp. ballota (assembly GCA_032727855.1). Classification (NCBI taxonomy): domain Eukaryota; kingdom Viridiplantae; phylum Streptophyta; class Magnoliopsida; order Fagales; family Fagaceae; genus Quercus; species Quercus ilex. The sequence continues at coordinate 15,071,626 of CM064916.1, read as the reverse complement.
ATTTTAACTATTATTACCTAGCCTCTGTTAGTGTTACCACTCCCTTTTCTTCATCCATTTGTTTTTAAATATTGGCAGTCTCTTTTAGGATTTGAAGTCAAGGAAGTAAGCATTGGTTAGATTTTGATTTTCAAAAATGAATTTGTTTGGCTATATGTTAAATTATAACACTGTACAACTATCAACTATATACCAATCCCAAATCTAATGTTATCAACAATTATTATCATGTCTAATTAGCAATTAAAAAACTTTATTTTCTTTTTTTCCCCTCTTTTAGGTAGCATTCAAATTATGAAGATGTTGCTTGCTGTTATTGCAAGACTTACTGCACATTTTGTCATTTTCTAATGTATTGTTTTACGGGTCTTGACCAATAATTCTAAAAAGTCGGTTGGCACAATTGTTTTCTATTCAAACCTTTGCTATTATATATTTTGCCCACAAAGTTTAATGTAGCCACGTTGATGGGCCGCGTCAGAAGATTCTTTGTTGCTTTAATTCTTTCATATATATAAATGATTTTCAAGAAATCTTTAAAGTAATGAGAAAATACGAATATTTTATGGTGGATTCCTGATGTTTACACTATTCATTCATGAGATTGAGTTTAATGATGCACTGATTGGTTGTGGACCGAGGGTTTTTTTTTTTAAAAAAATAAAATAAATCATGCAAAAGCCAGGTAGTGATATGAATCTATTCACAAAACTTTGCTATGATTTTGTTCATCTATCTTATGTACCTTTTTAAAAAAAAAAAAAAAAATTAACATGTACCTTTCTTACCCAGGGGTTTGATGAGATTTATGTGCTTGTGGGTGCACAAACTATCATTATCATATAAACTTGATTAATTAAAAACTCTAATTAAAAAAACAAAAGTGCACATGTTAATATTAAAGTATGTTTTTAAAATAGTGTATTATTTCACCAAATATCTTGTAAATATATGACAAAATAGTATATATCTTTGTGGATATTTTGTGCTACATCTTCTCACATCTCTAGGTTTTTCAAGAATAAAAAAATACAGCAACCTCAAATTAGGATAAATGGAAAATGTGGGGCCAAATAATCCCACGGCCCAACCCACTTCATTCCTGGGCTGAAGGCCCGAGCCGAGGAGACATCCAAGTCCGAGGATGACCTCATCATCGGACGTCCGAGAGTTTGAAGGATGTATTCGCAGCAAGCGGTCATCTTCACACTAAACGCACCTGACAACCGCCCTAGCCGCATTAATGAGGAAAGGACCTTCACCAGTGTCGCCTTGGTTGCCGCGACTCCCAGAGAGACTGGGAAGGCGGCTGATGGGACAAGCACCTGAGCGAAGATCATGATCACTCAACAAGTGTAGGGCTAGGATTGGTTGGGTAAGGGGAATATAATGTAAGGGAATCCTTTCTGAGAAAGGGGGGACGGTAATAATTTAGAGGTTCTGGGAGAACTTGATGGTTGGTAGAGAAGAAGAAAGGAAAAGAGAGAAAACAGGGCAAGGGCCTCCTCGGCCCATGGTCGAGGAGCCCATCCCATTTGTAAACTGCGCTAAATCTATTTCTTTAAATAAAAGAGACCGGAGTTCACGCCACACGAAAGCGCCAGCCGGCGCCTAGACCTTCGACCCACTCTCTATAAATTCATTGCGGGGTTCGTTGGGCTTTTGACCCGTGTCCATTGGGCTTGGGCAATCAAAAACCCAGTCCCTACAGAAAATATTGACCTTTAGAGAAGAAAAAAAAAAGAATAGAAGAGTCTCATTACACTCTAATTGTATTGGTTGTTCGTAAATGCGTGATATCAACGGACAAACATGTAAACCTCATATTAAGATTAATAAAGAATTATGACACTAAACCTTAAAAAAATATATGAGTTTTGATCTTAATTTGCTTGACTGTGTGGTTGCGACTCATAAGAAGCTGAGGTGGACGCAAAAGATTAAGCTAGTTTTCCTTTTTATTTTTTTATTTATTTTTATATACAATATAGAAATTCTACTTTAACATAATTTAAGTGTATATATGTGTGTGTGAAGATTCTTCTTAAAAATTTGAACTCCAAACCTTATGCTCTTACCCCACATTTCACAAACACTTTATATTTGTTGAGTGACCATCGTTCTATCGGTGCAGCGCGATGGTCAGGCTAGTTTTCCTCTTAATTTGCTTAGACTATGCGGTCACTACTCACAAGAAGCTAAGGTGGACATATTTTATTTATTTTTATTTTTTATAAATTTTACATGGCTCTAAACTTAGACACGTAGGCAGCTTTTAATCTTATAAAGACAAAAGAAAAATAGTCGCAAATAATCCCAACCAAGTGAAATCAAACCCATACCCCACTTACAACTACTCCACAATAAACAACCCACAGTGCTCCACAGCCGCAGTGATCCATGGCTCCACACAAACCCACCTCCTATGTCGGTACCACCGCAAAACTAAGACTGAGCCTTTATCCATGGCAGACCCACCTCCTCCGCCTCAATATTACCATCTCCATTAAAACACTACTTTCTACTAGTTTCTATAGAGATTTACCACTGTGTAACATAAAAAATATTACTTTAATCCAAAAAACTTAAAATAATCTCCACTTACAAAATATCTCTTAAAGACTTAAAGTTACGGTCATATATAATCCCGGGCATTGTAGTAACTTGGGAAAGTCAGTCTTGTTCTAAAAAAGGAAGAAGAAGAAAAGTCTGTCAGATTTAGCACAAATTTTCCTCAATATGCTGGACCTTGATATTAGGCGCAATTCTTGCCTTCTTTCTGGAAATTTTGACCATTGAAGAACGAAAAGTTCAGGTATTTAACTATTCACGGATAAGATGTTCAGAACTCTGTAAGGAAAAAAAAAAAAACGTTTATTTTCTGTATATATATTTTTTAAAAACTACGCCCCCAACATCCTTTTTATGTGGGTAGTTGTGAACTGTGAAGGGCACTGGATCGTTTTTATTTTTTATTTTTTGACCATTATGCTTAAAAAACCTACAAGAAAGTCTGCTGGGTTTTTTTTTTTTTTTTTTTTTTTTGGGGCCCCCCCTTGTGTTGGGGGAGTGGGGGGTGTCGAAGTGGATGATAGGATAGGATATACATGAACCACTATAGGAAAGTCCAATCCTATTTACATGTTCCATACTTGGTAAGTGGAACTTTTCATAAAACGAGCCCACTTTCTTATTCAGCTAAAAAAAAAAAAATGAGCACACTTTCTTTCATCTACAATGGAGTTCTTTATATTTGCAGTTTTACCCTATTACTCTGCTTTAGTTTAGCTTAAAGAAGCAAACCAAATTAATTTGGCGAGGCTATGTAGGAGATGTCTCAGAGATGTATCTGAATCCGCACTAGTTGCTAAAAAATAATAAAAAAATAAAAAAAATCTTTTTTTCTTGCATAAAAATTTTGAATTAATGCATCTAGTGCACTTTTCACTTATGTAAGGTGGACCCCATATGTGGGTCCATGCTTATCTAAGCAGAAAAGGTAGCATATTAGGTGTACAGAGTAATTTCTCCCGCGCTTTTGCATGGTTTAATTTTTATTTTATTAAAATCAAACTTCTGCATGCTTTTTTTCTCCAACTCCATTCCACCCATCTTTTTTTCCTCCTCTTCCACGATCTACAGCAAGAACACTTTTTGATTATAATAACCCAAAGTTTGAGACGCTTATGTGTTGCAGTAAACTAGGCCTTTGATAATCTTTTATGTTCTTGTAACATATCTAGGTCTTTGAGTATCTATGGCCTCAGTCCCAATCATGAAAACTATTAGTAATTTCTTTTTCTTAACGAAAATTCTTTGTAGTGCTCTATCCTCCAATAAAGAAAGTGTGTTACCTCGCGAAAAAGGACAAGTACTACATTGGAAACCAAGTCTCCCTGGACTTTATCAAAACATAGAATCAACGAAGTACCTTACATATATTAATAGAAAGTATACACAACGCAACTAGCACCATGAAAATCATAGTTAGCACCACAAGCATCTAATTCTTCTAGGCTTTCTAGTTAAGCTTTACAAACCCAGCACATGGAGGGAGCTCATCCGGTAGCTAGTTTAAAAAGAACAAGAACAAGAACAAGAACAAAAACAAGAACAAAGCATAACAAAACAAAACAAAAACAAACACACATACATACAATACAAAATACAAAGATTTTTTCAACCGCCATAGGGTTTAGTTTAATATGTGTAACTCCATAACCCATCTCCATCTCCATTTCCATCACCGCCAGATTCATCCGAGGACAACTTTGACTGAATCCTAGGAGGACTTAAAAGCATCCCTTCTGCCATTTCCACCAGCAAATTCGGCATATTCAATAACTCTTCTTCGTCAACGTACTCTTCCTCTGTTCTATTACGATGTGCCGTTTCGTGACCACTTGTGCTACTACTACTACCACTACTACCCTCCGACGATCTCTGCATCATCGCCTCAGCCGCAGAGGCCGCCGAGGCCCGTATGTCACTCGGCGCCAGGGAAGCCGGTATCGGATACCACAGAATCAAATTCGGGAAGTTTAACACCGTGCTGGGTCCTTTCAAAGCCAAAGCCGCCACGTCGTAGGCCACCGCCGCCATCTCCCGGGTCGGGTACGTGCCGAGCCAAATGCGCGTGGTTTTACGTGGCTGGCGTATCTCTGATACCCATTTGCCGCTTCGACTCCGAGCCCCACGATACTTCTTGGGATTGGCAGCAGAGCTGGACGATCCGGATTGACCAGACGAACCTTCCGATTCAGATATCGGAGAGGTGGAGGTGGCGGCGGTTGTGGTGGGGTTGGTGTTGGTTTCAGAACTCGAAGCAGATATTGCTCCTGTCGTATTACTGTTCAGAGTGCGCTCCTCCCGGCGCACATTAGCATGTGTCGATGGGTTATTTTGGCGCACATTAGCACGATTCTTGGGCATTTTGCCTTTAGGTCCTTTTGTTGTTGTTGTTGTTGTTGTTTTTTTTTTTTTTGGTTTTTTTATATATATATATATTTTTTTTTGCCCTGAATTGGCCTTTACTTGCCTACATATATATATTTTTGGTTTCGTACGGCCGTCACAATAATGACAAAAGAATTTATAATGTCTGTTTAAGCTGTTAATTTATAACTTTCTTGTGATTAAAAAAGTTTTATTCTAGAAAAAAAAGTGAATAAAATTTGTGATATTAAATTTTAAAAAAATAAATCTGTTATAGGTTATACTATAAATCTTTATTATATAGATTTAATAAACTAATTATAGGATCAATTGATAATTCAAATATTTATTTAAAAGGTGGTTAAAGTCCACCAATCATAATTATTGACACATTAATTTGTAAATTTTATATAATAAATTTTATATTTTATATTTTTTTAATAATTTGATAGTTAAAGATAAAGTAATTTAAAAATACCAAAAAAATGTTAATTAGTTGAGTTATAACTTGTGAGAGTTTAAAAAAAATTTGTTAATTTCTTTAATATTCTTCATTTGTTAATTTCATTATTATGTGGGTTAATTTTAAATTTATCGGGTTTGTAACTTATAAAAAAGAGGAGGTGAAAGTGTGGAACAGTGGCACAGTGGGATAGAAAGGGGGTGGGAAATTCGTGGCTGAGAGAAATGGTCCGACATCAATTTGTGGCTCAAAGTGGTTACACGTATTGGACGCAATCACGGGATTAGCTGGTATCTACCAAGTCTGCCATCATGTCAATTCCTCTCTATGCGCATTCATAAATATCTTGGGGGGTTTTATGACGATCTTGTGCGAAGGATAAAATCGAATTATTAACAAGAATTGGCGATAATTAATCTAGGTCATGCCTACAATTATTTGTATTTTTTTTTTTTTTTTTTGGCAGGTTGCATGAATTGAATACTCATTGCGACTTTTTACGGAGCTCTACTTTTTATTTTTTATTTTTTTAATGAAAGAGCTATACTTTTTTTCATTTTTTTTTTATTGATGGTGGTGAGGCAGACTGATCCTGTTTCAGTGTTTGGAATGCGAAAAAAGGAAAAGATGTTCATTACTTTTTTTTTTGGGTACCTATTAAGTTATGTATCAATGCTATAGGTTTTTATCCCTAAAAAGTGTCGGGGTAAAAAACACAAATTATGAAGAATAGTGCTTAGATTTTTTATCAACAAAACTAATTTCTAAGTAAAAAGAGGTAAAGTTTCATAATGGGAAGATTAGATAGATGATTGAAGGCAAAGAAGGTAGCAATAAACACTTTGATTGAGAAAAACTAGTTTCTCGATTAACAAAGATTGAGAGCGTGTTTGGTCATGCATTTTAAACATTAGTGTTCAATGTTTAAACACTGAACACTAGTTTCCAAAAACCAAAAACTGCGTTTGGTTATCCATCCTTGTTCAGGGGTTGTTTGAAAAACATTGTTCAAAAACCCATTTTCAAAATGATGATTTTGAAATCACCTCCAGCCTGTTTTTAAACAACAAACACTAGTGTTTTAGTGGCAATTGCATAATTATGTTGAACACTTTATGGGCCCACCTGGTTAGAGATGCTCTGTGTATTGTCTCCTCTCTAATCTCTTCCTCTCATCTCTTCACGCCGAATCCATCTGCAGACCTCATCTCACCCACACAGTCAAAGCTTACCCAGCGGCATTAATCTCACCCACCACCATAACTCCCCTCACCGACCCATCTGACCGTAAAGGTCTCTCCCTCACCCAGCGCCATTGATAACTCAACCAAGCGCCATTAATAAATCCTCACCAACCCATCCAACAAGACACAACTACACACTTAGCTTACACCGATCCGAGGAGCGTGAAGCCCAGCCATGGATCAAGGGGCTACGTCGATGGAGATAAGGGGCATGGGTTTCGTTTTCTGCTCTGAGAGAAGAGAAGGGAAAAAGAACTAAAGAAGGTACAAGAAGGAACAAACACAGAGGAGCAACGGGAATAAGATGTTCTCTCTCCTGAATTAAAAAATAATAGTTCGTACAGGTGTCAGTTTTTTTTTAAATCAAACACACACATACCAAACATATTTTTATGTTTTTTGAACACCGAAATATGTTATTTAAACTATGATACCAAACACATTTTTTTGTTCTATAAACACTAAAAACACCTTTTTCAACAACACTTTTTAAACTACAATTTTCACATCTTTTTAAACAACAATTTTTGAACTCTATGACCAAACGGGCCCTGAATCTAAGGAAAATACAAGTTCTTGCTCTCTTGTTCTTCTTCCTCTATTTTTCTAGATCCCCTTTTCTATTGGCTCCTCCCTTTTTTTATCCCTCCTCCCCTCATCTTTTCTAGTTGTTTTCCTCTTAGTTGGATTTGTGAAGATACTTGTCCAATCTGACTCTCCTTCTATCATTTCTTGATCATGAAAGCAAACTTTTGGAGTGTCTTCAATGTTTAGGTTAGTCATTCAGCATTTAATGTTATTGAAATTATGTAAGAATTAATACGGAGGTAACTGTTACGTTGGGTTCTGCGTCGTTTTCATTGCATTCCTCGGGAAAGGGGGATTGAAGTTGCATCTTCGATGAATCAGTTGATCTGTTTTTGGTTAGGTCATCGTATCTCGAGGTTAACCAGTTCCTCGGATTACCTCGGTAGTTGATTCAAACGAGCTATCTTCTCTTGGGCTTGAGCTTTTCTAAGTTGGGACCTGGATTGAGGTCTTATTTCGAGAACGTCTCTTCGGCCTTTCCTCTTTGGCCCAAAGCCCATAGGCAGCCATGTTCCAACCTCCCCCCCACCCCCCCAAAAAAAGATTTTTAAAAAATGGTATAGGTTTTTAAATAAAAAATATTAACTTTCATCGAGTTGTTGATTTACAAATAATTTTTTTCATTTCCAAAGATTGATTTATGGACATTAGGAAACAAAACTAACTAATCATAATCCTCTTCTTTAACTAAAATTTATTTAATTTGTACTATTCAATTATTATTCCGAGAGTTTGCTTCGTTGAAAACAATTATTAATAAAATTGGAAACATAATTTTCTTTATAACTATTGACATGGTCTATTGTGATTGGCATAACATCTACATAAATGATATCATTTTTATCAAATTGTTATTTTAGAACTCACAATTCCCAAAAACAAGTTTACCTTGGATGTCTATTGTTAATTTTTTTTTAACATTTTGCACAGTAAGAAGTTACCATAGCAAGTTTTAGTGACTTTTTGTTTCTCTCTCTCTCTCTCTCTCAGATTAGTGGGTTTGTTTAGGTGAGATCAGCGGGTTGGTTGGGTTCATTGTGGTGGAGATTGGTGGTTGTGTTGGGTTTGTTGTGGTGGAGATTGATGGATTTAGGTCATGGTAATTGTGATTTTGGTTATGATTTGGTTCGATTTGTTGTGATTTGTGATTTGGGTTACAGTTGTGCTGTGATTTGTGTTCTGGTTGTGTTGTGATTTGGGTTGCGATTGTGCTGTGGTGGTTGGTTGTAGGGGTCACTTTGGTTGTTGTTGTTGTTGTTGGTGATGGTGGTTGTGTTGGTTTTGATTTCGGTTAGTGGTGGTTCTAGTTGTTCAGTGGTTGGGTTGTTCTAGGTTCGGTGGTAGGTGGTTGAGAGAGAGAGAGAGAGAGAGAGAGAGAGAGAGAGAGAGAGAGAGAGAGAGAGAGAGAGAGAGAGAGAGAGAGAGAGAGAAGAAGAAGAAGAAGAAGAAGAAGAAGAAGAAGAAGAAGAATGGAAGAGGAGAGAGAGATGAGCTAGTTTCATATTATATTTTTTGGTATTTTATGTTATTTTAACTAGCTTTGAAAATGCATGCATATGCATTGATACAGTTAAAAATATATGATTGCATGCATATTATAATTCCTACATAAGTTAAGTACTATTCATAGTCATTCTTATATTTTATCAACTCTTAAAAAAGTTTTGTAATAAGAATATTATTTAGTAGAAAACATTGTTATTAGTACCGTTTCGGACCCTGTTTCGGTTTGTCTAGTGGAATGGAATATTTCGGTATCGGCCGATTTCGGCGTACAGTTTCAGGGTGTTTCGGGGTTCTTAAAAAATAATTTATATATATTCTTGTTGAACATAAAATTGTCAATTCTAATAAATAAATAACTAAATATCAAATAATACAAATCATTTAGTCTTAACTCTTAAGTCTTAAACATCAATATAACATCAATATAACATCAATTTAACATCACACAATAAGAAAATTTACAAGACAATAACAAAATTTACAAGACAATAACTAAATATCAAAAAATACAAGATTTACTCCTCCTTCTCATCATCATCCATGAGAGAAGGATCAAATTCATCATCAAAAGAACTCCCAATAACTACCATCACCCATTGGACCTTTACTCTTTTTTTTTTTAATTTTTTTTTATTTGTAATAATAGGTCAAATCCGGTACCGGCTGGAATTTGCATCTCGGCCGGAATTGGCCGGAATGACTGGAATGGCCCGGAACGGCCCGGAATTTGACCCGAGGTGGAATGTGGGGTATTCCGGTACCGGTTTGCATACCGGTACGAAAAATTCTGGCCGTTCCGGCCGGAACGGAACGGAATCAATAACAATGGTAGAAAATGAAAATTGCTCATGCATGCTTGTTTACTTTATTTTAGGAAAAAAATTGTTTTGCTACTTCTTAACTTAATTTTTGTTAATATGATGCAATTAATTTATTTCATTTGTGCATTTTCTAGATAAGACACGAGCAACCAATTTTTAGAATGTGGTATAATTTCATTTCATTTGTTTTTGGACTAATATAGTTTGGTCTTTGTTGTAATATTATTTTATTTATTTTCTTTACGTTTTTTGTCGTTGTGTTGTGTTTTAGAGTTAGTTTAATAAGCTACGTTTTTTTTTTTTTTTTAATCTTAATATTATAATATTTTAATGAATATTTTATTCTTGATGGGGGCATTGGGAAAAAGAAGCAATAATTTAATATTTTAGACTAGCAATTTCTCCTTTCAAATTATATGCTTAAAGTTTAATTTTGTCCTTAAATTATTGGTTTTGTTGATTGTAGTTATGATTTAAGGGCCCTTTTAATAAAAGAGTTGCCTAATTGTCTTAAAATTATTGAAAATTTTAAAACTTCAATTTCAATTTGCAATAAATTTCTTATATTTAAGAAAGAAAAAATAAATTTCTGATTGAATCTAATGTTACATTTAATATAAAACTAACAAAGTCCTAGATTTTTGCAATGAGTAGTAAATATTTTCACAAAAATTAAGAAATTGAATTGACACATGGCACAAAATTAGAACCCAAATGAAATTTAATTGAATTTTCTCTCAGCGCGCACACACACACACGATGTGTTATATGTTAAAATAAAAGTTGACGTGTTGAGTGAGTTGTAAAATAGAATGTTAAAATATATTAAGTAAGCTTTTAGAGTGTAAAATAAGTATTTTTTAGATATCCAGATGCTAATGCTGTTAGAGCATTGGCACTGGGGGTTGTAAAACCCCTCAAATGGTAAATTTATAGCATCAAAACCATAAAAGTATGCATTATCCGGTATTCTAATTGTAAAAAAATTTACAATTGTGCTACAATAGCATCTTATTTATATGATGCTATTGTAGCATAATGATATTCTTAAAAATTACTAGTATTTTTTAATTGTTTCTCTCCTACTTTTTGTCAATAATTCCAACAAACTTTATCTCTCTCATCTCTTCCTCACTCATTATTTCGCTTCTCTTCTCTCTCTCTCTCTCTCTCTCATTATGCTCTCTCTTCTCTTTAGACCCAAAACCACATAGCCATCACACCATGGTCGTACCTACTATCACGGGCCATGGCGAGCCACCACCCTTTGGGTGTGGCGTGGAGATCAGCGTTGGGGCGTGGCAATTGGCGTTGGGTTGGTTGTTGTGGCGTGGTGATCGGCAATGGGCATTGGGGCATGGCGATGGGCGATTGATTTTTGGCAGTTGTTGGTTGTTGTGGGTTTGTGGTAATGGTAGGCATAGGGGTGGTAGTGGGTTATGATTTGACAAGGTGTTGGTGGGTTCTAATCTGAATAAGGTGGGTGGTTGGTTGTGAATGGTGGTGGTGGTGGTGGTGGTGGGTTGTGCGTGGGTGTGGTTGTGCAGAGAGAGAGAGAGAGAGAGAGAGGGGAGGAGAGAGAAAAAGAGACCGAAATTAATATAAAAATAAAGTGGTTGTGATGGTGGTGGTAGTGGTGGTTTCTTGTGGTTGTTGGTGGTGGCTATTGTGGTTGTGGTAGTGGTATAGATCAAACCCATGCAGTTATGAAATTGATAAGAAAGAAGTTGTGGTGGCTAGTTGCTTAGAGGAAGAGGAAGAGAGATAGAGAAATAGTAAAAAGAATAAACAGAGAAGAATATTTAATTAAAGTGAGAAAAAAATAGAGTTTGGAATGTTAGGTGTGTTGTAAAATGGTATGTTATAATAGATAAAATAACTTTTAAAATGGTAAAATAAGATTTTTTTTACAAACCGAGTGTGAATGCTCTTGTGCATCTATCATAACATATCGTGTTAATAGGTGTGAAAAATACTATCTTAAAATTATGAAACAATTACGAATAGGTCAATTAATGAGTTTTCCTTTACAATTTTTGAATCATTAACAAACTTATTATAACCAAGTCTCTAAAACTTGTCCTTGATATGATCTAGTGAAGAATTTGGTACGAGAAATTTGACATGCTTCTTTATATTTAGATTTTTGGAAATGTGATGTTTGGAAGTAAAAATTCTAAAATTATATTTATACAATGTCTTTTTTTTGAGGGGTTAATTACAATTTAATAGTGCTTATTTGTGGTTTGGACTTTGTTGCTTTACCCATGTGAAGTGGTCTTGGCTCCATAACCCACATCATCACTTCAACGTAAGAATTAGGAAAAAAAAAAAAAATGAAGATAAAAAAAGTTAGAATTTTGTAAAGAAAAGTGCTATTGCCTTTAACATTTATGCAACAAATCTTGTTATTAGTTTTAATTTGAATCCACTATGAAAATTATTTTTTTATCCATTGGTAGCAACTACTAATAATTTTCCGCTAAAAATTAGTTGTAAAAATATTATAGACAACATTTTCCCGCTTAAAAATCTAGAACAAACTTTTTTTTTTCTTTGCGGAAGAAAATCAAGAACAAACATGATAACAAAAAACTATAGATTTTCTCGAATCCTGATCAAAATGGGGAGTATGAAAAAAATATTATTTCCTTCGAACATCGTTTTCTCAAACATGTTTATTTACTTATTATTTATTATTTATTTCTTTATTTTATTAATTATCTCTCTCTTACAAAGTTCCATTATTTATCACCCGTTTCTATCTCTCTCTTATCATCCATATTTCCTTACTCTCTCTCTCTCTCTCTCTCTCTCTCCCCCAATCTCTCTCTCTCTCTAATTTTTGGTTGTGTCTCTTGGGTTTGATCTGATGAAGAAGATGGAAGGGGTTGTTGCTATGGAGTCTTCTCCATATGCTGTGTGTGAGGACCCAAGAACCAGGTTGAGGCATCAGAATCTCTTAACTGGACATTGAAGAGCTACATAAGGTAATTTCTTTTGTGGGTTTTCATGGATTTGTAATTTCTTTTGTAGGTTTCACCAGATCTGATGATTGTTTGATATTCTGGAGGTTTGTATTTTTTTTTTTCAGCGGTTTTATGGATCTTTGATTTGTGATTTTTTGGTGTTTGGTTGCTAAAAAAATTGATTTTGGATCAAACCCAAGACGCTTTCACAAAATCCACACAAAACCCAATTCCAGCCAACTAATTTTCCCAAAAACACATCATCTTCAGTTCTCTCTGTCAATTTATCAAACACCCATCTGAAACTCGAGCTTGGTACTACCAAATCAGATCTGATATGGCTTTGAATTAGAGATCCAAAACTGAGAGCAAGCTATAGCAGACGATGATGATGAAATTACGGTGGCTGTGGAGGAGGTGTTCATGCCGACCACGGCGGCGATGGCCCGACTTTTATGATGTGAAAAAAAGTAATTTCAGTATTAATTTCATAATTAAATAACAACTTCCTGTCACATATGATTGGTTGTGAGATTATTGTGGAAGTAACATTACTCAACATGTGAATCAACCAAAATGTTTCTATTTCTCATATGATTGGCTGTGAATTGTTCTGAACATAACGAAATCTATATGTGAATCAACCAAAATGTTTCTATTTTTTTTTGTATGACGAGGAAATAGTAGTTTTGTGGATTTTTTTTTTTCAAAACTCTGATTTTTTTTATATTCATTTATTTGTTTATTATTATTATTTTTCAGTGAAGTGGTGAAGTGAGTTACGGATTCCCAGTGGAGGCCAACTCAAGTGGGTGAAGTAACAAAGTAATTCAACCAAAAAAAGAAGAAGTACCAAAGTCCAAATCATGGTAGTCACTGCTAAAATGAGCCTAACTACTAAATTGTAATTAACTTCTTTTTTAAAAAAGAAATATGATAATATTTCCAACCAAAAAAAAAAATGATATCCCCATGTTTGATTTAAGTTACTTTTACTCTGCATAGTTCAGAAACATTTTTCATAGCATGTCTCTGAATATTTTCTTAAAGAAACCATGCCTTTTGTTTCTAAAAAAGGGGTCTGACATGATGCACGTTCCATTTGATTTAATCAGGTTAGGAAATTTATGAATGTTGTAGATAACAATGTTAGCAACATGTTTTAAAATTTTTGTAGCCATTGGTTATGTGTATTGAGAGAAAAATTAATCCCTAAGTTTATAATTTGAAAATTTGTGCCTCGTTTTTGAAAAAAAAGAAAAGGAAGCTACATTGTTAGAAATAGAATCTACTACATCTCATAAACTTTCGAACAACAAATGATTTTGTTTTTTTTTGTTTTTATGTTGGATTAGAATTGAGAGAGATAAGAGAAATCAAAGTAGAAGATGACCCTTCAGAACTGCACCTTTTGGACAAGAGAGACTGGGATCCATGTCAAGATGACCAAATGGTTGACCTATTTAGTTTTGTAAGTTCTTGATAGATTTAAAATTTTTATTCTTCCACAACTGTTGTCACTTCTGGTTTTTTCTATAGCTCACTTGAGTTGTTGCCCTTAGATTTATATAAAAAGGGGTGCAATGGCTCATTTTTGCAGACAAGATTTTAGTGGTGTTGTTGATAACAACATGCACTGAAACCTCTCTTTCTGGTATCAATTTCTATTAATGCATTTAGATCGTGGATGTTGTGTGTTTTGTGTTTGTAACAAATATAACCGTATAAGCTATATCAATATTATATTTGTGTAAAGGAGTTCAAGACACTGTAGAACATTTACATAGATCACGTTTATTTGTGACTTCAGTAGATGTATGTAAAGAAAGAACTCTTGTTTTTATATACTTATTTTGATTTTCAACACCTCATATATTTTAAGTACTCATTATTTATAGATAGATATGAAAATAATACCAACAAAAGTTTAAAACATAAAATACAACATTTTCATGCATTGGCGAATTCCTTTCCTTTTTTATAAGTTTCATTTGGATGATCATATTTTCACCTAAGAAAAAGAAAGAAAGAATATACCACTTTTTAAAGCATCACATATTTTAAGGTACAAATATAATTTTACACAATATACACAATAAATGGATGAGAATAAGCTTATCCAAACCCCCTACATATTTTCTAAACATGATTTTGAAACCAAGCCTAAAAAGCTTGCACATGTTACACTATAAAATAATTATCTTTAAACTCTCCACATGTAATTACCTGTCCAATCATTCTTCATCTTGAAATGATAAAAAAAAATTAGATGAAAATAAACTCATCCAAAAGCACATGTACTTCCTAAACACGGTTTTGAAACCGGGGCTAAAAAGAAAGCACCGGGGCTAAAAAGAAAGCATTCACGTGTTACACATTAATTCTATCAGATCATTATCCATAAACTGTACACATGTTATCACATCTCTAATAATTTTCTCTCTCGAAGCAAAAAATAGGGATGAATAAAGCAGAAGTATGTGAGGCCATCAATGGGAATGTCTTATTTTTTAGTAATGCTATAGACAACAATTTACAACTTTTTATTGGTTCATATTTGAATTCATCATAACTTCACTTTTGTATCTACTAATAATTATTTTTGTCTCTCTAAACTTATATCTCATTTTTCTCTTCTAAGCTTATGGTTGTTGATATCATATTTTTTCTGGCCTTAAAATTTGATGAAAACTTGAGGCTTAAATTAAGGGATTTTGTGAATTTAATGGTTAGATCTTGTTTTTGTTGGTTTCAATCGATTTTATGAGATTAACCAGGTTTTAAATCAAATATTATAAAATTCCTTTCATGTGAAAGTCTTTGAACATAAAATTCCTTTTTATATTCCTTTCATGAGAATATAGAAATTGTCCCCATTGGAAGATGTGTAGTTTCACATAAAATATGTATTATTTTCCCTTGAATGGCCCTAATTTGCTCTTTAGTTGATTTGGATAGGATAGATGTGTGGGTTTTAGTTAACTTAACTGCTAAAGTCTATATGATAGTTAAATAAGAGATCTGAGGCTCAATTCTCGCTTATACCATTGGTGTCTAGGTGTGATGATAAAATGCTATCATCAGGAACGAACGTCATATGTTAAAACTCTTTAAAAAAAAAAGAAAAAAAAAGAGAGTAGATTTGGATAGATGTTATGAAATCACATTTTTATTCTTTAAATTACTTTATTTTTCATGGAATGAATGTCATCACATTTATTGGGTCCAACTATTTACAATTAAATTGCCGCATTTACACTTATATTTCCATACTCATTGTTCTTTCTTCTTCTTCTTCTTTAAAACTTTCTTTGATCATTTTTATTTTTGAAATTGCCGCATTTACACTCCATATATTTTGAAGTAAAATATTTTTTGAAATTTATTTTTCCCATTTTCAGCTGTTTGTTTGCAAGTAAAATATAGTCATTTGTAAAATGCTTTACCTTTGAAAATTTGGTAAAACAATTCTATAAACACACAGTAGCTTCCATCCCCCATTTTGTCGCTAGGTCACTAGTTCAGTGGTCGGATACATAGCTCTGATGGTCGGTGATGGTGGTCCGATGGTCGGAGACTTTGCTCCAGAGACCGATGCCGGTGGTCAAGTCAGTGGTGACTCCACTCTATAACTAGTACTGGTTGTCTTGTGTTTAGAGACTTCGTTACGGCGACCGGTGCCGGCAGTCTGGTGCCACCAGACGCTTCATCGATCGATGCCTGTGGTTCGATGGCTGGAGACGCTGCATTGATGGCTAGTGTTAGCGGTCCAATGGCCAAAGACATTGCACCGCAACTAGTGTCGGGGATCTAGTATTCGAAGACGTCGTTTTGTCAACCTATGTTGGCGGTCTGGACATCAGAGATATCACTCCAATGGTGATTGTCTGAAGTCCAATCACTGAGCCATCACTTTGACTGCCGATTCCAACGGTCTGGTCACTGGACCTCTAACACCAACGACTTCGGTGTTGAGCTATCAGTTGTTGAGGTCCAAAATATCACAATATTGTATCAAAGCCTAAAACAATACAAAAAGGTTGAAATCTAAGAGCCATTTCGGCTTTTAAGGAAAGGGCAAGACCCAAATTCATTAAAAAGTCAATAGGAAGAGACCCAAGCCCACGAGTGGGCAAGCTTTGGGCCTTACGAAACAAAGAAAAGAGAAGCTCAGCCCAGCCTAGCCCATAAGGGAAAAAATCGTTGGGCACTCAGGGAGAAAAACGGAACTAGGATACCTGATGATTCCTAAAAGCCTGGGATCCTTAGGATATGCAACAGGGCCAGGTTGAGATTGAGACATCTCAAGGGAGCATGCCCAGGAACACAAAGAACGAGAGCAAATGTGTCCCATCAGCCACCCAATGATGCAGAAAAGGAGCAGAAGACTTGGGAACCAACAACTCATGAATAAGGGTCTAGTACCTCGGGGAACCCAGGAAGATGCACCATAAAGGAAGGAGGCTGGGGATCTTTCAGCCTGATAGAAAGGAATTTGCCCATTTAGGGAAAATGACAAAAGGCAAAGCAGCTAAAAGGTGGGTTTGAAAAGGGTGGTGTTTAGAAGCCTTGGGAAAAGAAAGATTAGAAGTCAGCCTTTTAGGACCTCTTAAAATGGGAAAGTCAGCTAGGGGCTTTTGCAGAGGGAACCTCAAAAGAGGGAAATAGTGAGAAAATGAGGAAGAGTCCAGCCAACAATGGTACACCAAAAACCCTAAGGTGACACTATAAAAGGAGGGGCAACCAACAGTGAAATTCATTCAGTAACAGTGAATCAGAGGGAAAAGATCATTTAGAAAACTCTTTCAAAATTTAAAAGGAAAGAAAAGATGAAAAACACCGTCCAGGATCCCAAAGCAACCACTAGAGAATACACTTGGATTCAAAGAGATTTAAACTTCGCAAGTTTTGGAAGCCTGAGAAGCTATCTAAGTCTGTGATTTTTGAACTTATTTGGACCTTGTAACATATCCTAGTGCAGAAATAGCATGATGTATTAAAAACTTAAGAAAATAATGAATCATTTCTTACTATCCTAAGGATCCCTAATGTTTATTTCACTTTTCATTTTGCTTATATCATTCTTTATTGTCCCTTGCTATACAATACGTGTATATTTTCTATATGTTAGTATGTATGTGTTGTAGGATCCACGCTTTGTGCACAACTTGGTTCTAAATCAGCCCAACTTAGTTGCGGTGAACTAAGCACAGTCCCTTTAAATGTAAAGCATTGGGCCCAGCATCCTTGTTTCTAATTGGGCCTGTGTGCTGTCAAAAAATAGAACCCGCATTAGTTTTGGTGGTTTGCTTAAAAAAATTTACTTGTCATATCAAACTCCTGAAATTATATTTTACTAAAAATGTTGTACATGTAAAATATTTTACTTCAAAACAAACGAAGTATTAATTGAATTGGTCCCACAAATTTTATTTGTGAAATGCGTGTTCTTTGAATTTTTTTTCCCCCATTTTATTGAGCATGTCCTAATTCAATTAAACTAGGTCCATTACAATTTTATTGTGCTATTCTCTAAACCATAGTTATTAAACCTAGCATGCACATTTACTCGATTTATGAGTTGGGTTATTGGATCACCAGTTCAACTAGTGAGTTATCGGTCGAACCATAGGATCAAATAATTCTTTATATATATATAAAGAATTCTATATACAAAATAAGTTTGAGAAATCATAGCATAAATATGTAAATTAAAAAATTAGGCATATGACTAAATTAAACTAGCAATTATAACTCAAAATCAAGGTTTTCACAATAATAGAGTAGTCTGTTGATAGAGTGTGAGTCTTAAAGGTAGGAAAACAAACAAAGAAGTGCACTTTTTGTTTTAATTCTTTAGGCTTTCTACTCTTTAAATCACCATTTACCCATTAAATAGTAAAGAAGTTAATAATATGGACCTATTGATGTAATTTTATAATTTTACAAATCCAACAGGTTAAATAAACCCATTCTGGTTACCTGAGTTGCTACAAACCCATTGAGTTTGACTGGATTTGACTAGGTCTTACACAAAAATGATCTATTTAAACACTCAAGTTGGTCTAGGTACCGAGTCATCGGGTTTTTGGTTTGACCAGCCAAGTCGGTCCCGATTTAATAACTATGCTCTAAACTAATTACATTGAGGAATGCATATTTAAAAATTGGTATTGTCTATTAGGGTTATAACACTCTCCTCCCTTGAGATTTGGTGGGATAACACTCCACCCCAAACCTGAAGGGAAAAAAAAAAAACTTCCCTCTCATGAGGTTTGAAAAAATTAACACTTTCCCCTTTTGTTTATATTAATAACAAAATATTCTAAATTTCTTTAAAAGTTCTTTTACAAAAATTTAATCATGGTTAATAAAAACATAACTAATAAATTTATAATAAAAATGTAAAATTTGTTAAGCACCAAAATACTTGCAATGACAAATTTTTCATAACCCGTTTAAAAAAAGAAAAGAAGAAGAAGAAGAAGAAAGATAGCAAAAGTCATACTTAATATTTTAAATACACTTTAATTAAAAATTGAAAACAATAGATTTTAATTTTGAAATGGAGATTATTTTGGAAACCTGCTTTCAAGCGAAGAGCAGGTTAGTACATAGTATTTTTAATGAGAAAAAGCTTGTGTCCAGTGACACGTAGGGTCCGAATCTGCATCCCAATGTGTCCGGTGGCTGGACACAAGTTGTGTCATTTTTAATTAGGGAAAAATGTCTTTTTATTCTTTTTTTTTTTTTTCTTCAAGTTTGAAATGGAGTGTCATCTCTCCAAACCTGAGAAGAGTGTAATTACTTGTTCATTTTGTCATTGCTAGGTGGGAGCTCACATTTGATACAAGTCTCCTAATTCTAGAGTCTTCCCCCTCTCCCCATGCATAATCGAATTGCAGCTAGCAAGCTCAAATCCTCCCTCATTTTTCCTACTTTTCTTCCCCCCAAACCTCCCACTCTATTAATCATCTCTGTACGCAAATACACACACAATTTGAATTCTACGCCATTCTCACTGTTACAATACCTTCTGAGACACTGAATTTCTCACAACAATGACAAAATACCAACCCAGTCTTCAACTGTGAATACACACAAAATGGGGCCTGGACCCATCATATACAACGAAAAAAACCACATCTCACCTGCAAACACAACCAAAAACACATTCCCGCCTGCCTTTTAGAACCTCCTTGGGTTTGATAGAAGATCGAGAGAGTCAGAGAGAGAAAGGAAAAATACCGCCGGTGGAGGTCGAGTTGCAGAGCTCGAGATCCGGCCATGGAGGCTCGGGCTTGGTTCGCAGAGAGTCTGAGGTTTAGAGATACAGAGAAGGGGTTTGACTTTTGAGGCCTAGAAGGTTTGGTGAGAAGGAAAACCACCGTCAGTGGTGGCGAGTGGTGGAAAGTTGCAGAGCTCGAAGCTCCGGCCATGGAGAGAGAGAGAGAGAGAGAGAGAGAGAACGTACTGTTGTAGAGGCAGGGAACCGGGTTGAAGAAATATGGAACTTGGGTCGGGTTTAGCTCGGCCCAGCTCTACAGGTCCAGCCCACTGAAGCTTCTTGACCTTGAGGCCATTTCCAGCGTTTCAACCCAGCCCATTTGGTATGAGTCCTGAATACCTTCAAGCCCCAAGAAATCCTAAGCCCAGCTTTAACCCACCTCTCTAACTAAAGTTTCAGGAAGCTTAAGAATTTCATTAGGCCCAGATCCGAATTCTTGAAATCTTCAGGCCCAATCTGAAAAATCCCTCTATCCATCACACACATAAGCCCAATCTGAAAATCAAAACAAATTCAAGCCCAAAAGTAAACGGCCAGCCCATTCATATAAAAGTAAAACTTAAATCAAATCCCTAAGCCCAAAACATTTCAAAATTACAACTTTGCTACCAAACTTTTCACAATTGCATTTTTGGCCCCCCAAACTTTCATAAATTGCATTTTTGGCCCCCAGGTCACCAAATATCCAAAATCCCTAAAAATAATTGAAGTGTCTTCTAGATCAATAATTTTGTCAATGAATTCACATGTTGGTTGATTAGATTTGCATAATATACTCTTTGTAATTCACATGCTTAACTTGTCAATATGCTTATCTCCTCTTTCCTATTGTGATTTAATTAATGTTGTGTTTATGTCAATTCCCTTGGGGATGTATGTGAGTTAGCATGCTATTTTCATAGATTGCATTGTGAATTCTCCATCTCGTAACAAAAAAGGCTTAATATTTGCACCATTTTCAAAGAAAGAAAACAAAAATTTTCTAATATTCTTGGAGGGTATTTTGCAACAAAAACTCATGATATTTTCAATAAAAACCCTTGGAGGGTATTTTCCTACAAAATCTCATGGGATTTTCATCCCTTGGAGACTTTTTTTTAAAAAAAAATTTATGAGATTTTCACCAAAACCCTTTTTTTCCTAAAGAATAAAAAAAATCATTTTTTTTTCCAAAATAAACGGCCTTTTTTCACAAAATGAATTTCAAATGGTGCTTGACCCATGCCTTAAATTAATTAAGTCCATGACCATCAATTAGCCAACAAATCCCCCATCCCCTAAGCACTAATCTTTTCATTAGTATTTTTTTTTCATTGCTAAGTAATAAAATTTTAATGGAGTGAGATAAATTTCTTGCATTTAGAATAATTTATCTATGTATGCCTAATTGTATTTCCTCACTAGTACATAGTATCTTACATACCATGCATTCTCACATGCACACGCATTTTCACATGCTTCACGAGCTTCACATGCTTCACATCCTTACATGTCCATAAATACTCACTTGTACAGGCATCCTCACATGTTTCCTTGAATCCAAATTCCAAATGAACAAGTCACATTTCAAATAATAGAAATTAGGATTTAGTCAAAACAAGGTACTATCTTATGATAGGCTTTGTGGGGGTGTCTAACACCTTCCCATAGTAATAGAACTTCCGAGTCCATGTCTTTGGTTCAAGACATTTGCCTTTCCCTTTAGTTTAAGAACCCTTAGGGTAATTCTTAGTTAATTAGGTAATAGATGGATTAGACATAGATGACCAATCACATCTTAGAAACCAATAGTTGGTGATGACTCTAATAAAATGGAAAGATAATGAAGAGACTGCCATGCACCTACATCACTCTAGTGTAGGACACAAATCACACACTTGGATCACACGTTGCCAATAAACTCCTCACATGTAGAAGGTTGATTCTCGAGAGATGCCTTGGGAATTTCGATGTCAACAGTTGTGGTCACCTTATCCAAATTCTGAAACACAAGAAAACTCAGATTTTTGATAAGGGACACAAAACCCGCATGGTTTTTTACATTTTCATCCATGGAGTCTCTCAAATCGATGTTCCCAATTTTTACCACCAACCCATTTTTCTTCAAGACAAAACCTCTTAAGCATCCAAGTTTTCAATCAAGCCACCCCCACCAGTTGCTGGAGCCAAATATTCCAAACTTACCATCAGTTGCTTGCATATATTCCAGGATCGACTGTGGAATGTAGATGTTGAGCGCGTTATGCAGGCTATGAAGCTGGATAATGTAGTGGTGGAGCTATGTAGAAGCAGGCAAGTGTGACTTGGTTTTTGGATATACGTGAGTGTGTGTATATGTATTATTTATGCAAATCGTGAATATTGTTTGTTTGAGACATCAAATCGGAATTCATTAGGATTTTGTTTAGTCTACTGAAACGCTGCTCTATAAGTTATAAACTGATGTGGATGCTACTATCATGAATTTTTGAGAGCTTTTTACCACTTGCCTTGCCTTCCATGTCAAGGTTTCGCAAGGGAAGGTGTTTGACAAGTTTTCACTGATTACGGTGGTCAAAGGTTTCCAAGAATTCCCAACTTGAGCTGTAAATGATACTTAAAGGATTAAGTGGTGCCAGCGATCTCTGATTTACAATCTAGACAAACAAAAAAATCTGCTATCAAATTGCTTTTATATGATCGATCCTCCTATAAGATTTTTTTTTCTTCCCTTTTTTTATTTTTTATTTTTTATTTTTTTTTTGGTGAGGGTGGAGGGAGGGTGAGACAAGCATAAGAGGTTATCAAGAATCTACATGGGTACTTAGCATGTAATGTCCTTGTTTTCATGTTTTGCATCGACATCCGAAGGAGTCATCCATCTACATATGTGCGCATTGCCCCATATAATTGGCAATTGACAATAGGCACTAATATCCTTCACTTGTTTTTCTAGAAATAGAACCATTGAGCTTCACATTTAAGATCATTTACAATAACCATCCTAACTAGGCTAACCTTATGGTAACTCTTCCTTCCATATGCAATGCAGGTCAGGGGCAAGGTCTTCACTCTTGAAGACATCTTGCATCACTTTGCTTGAATTCAATGAAGTGGTATGAGTTTGCTGCCATGAGGGTGCCACAATATTACTTACAAAATGGTGCAAACATGAACCTTAGAACACCTTTTAACACTAGCATGTAACATGCAACCAAGGGCAAGATAGAAGAAGAGTCGACATTTATGCAGGAATTTGATTTTATATAGTGCAAGGTCTATTAGAGAGAAGAAATAATACTATTGAATTAAAGTCACATTTTATCTGGAAATAGCAATAAATTAATTTTCTTGATCAGATTGTCTTGATAGATTGCAACAAGAAGTAACATGATTGTCAAACTTATTTATCTTCAATTCACATCTTAACTTCAATTGTTACAGAGTTCATTTTCAAGCTGGAATTATGTACGCTTCCAATTATGGTGAGCTTGGCCAACCATTTCGTTCAAATATGTTTTCTTTGAGTGGGACTGGGTTTTTGGGTAATGTTGGTCATAGCATAAACTTGGGTAAGCCTTAATTTTTCGTGCATCTTCATTATGTGCCTTTGGAAAACTAGTTACTGAAAAGCCTAAGGGCAGCGGTAGGTCTACTGCTGGTGATTTTTCCCTCAAAACTTGATTCAGATATTGACAACCCTTTTTGTGATGAGGTATTTGCTTTAGATTATTAAAAAATGAATCCAAACAAGTACTTAAGAAACAACATACAATCATGTTTTTCTTTAGAGCATCTTGAATTCTTGATTTATAAATTTTTTATCTCTAGAATGTAGTTCTGAGCTGCTTGAAAAGTATCTGAAAAAGTTGGTGCTCATATTTCTGGTCATATTGATTGCTGTTTTAGCAAATATGGCATTATATTTATAGTATATTTTTGGTATTTGTCTTGAAAGCTAGATTTTTGAGTTATACATAATACCAAATAACATAATTTCATTTTGTCCCGTTTGTGTACTTGCAGCTTGAAAGGGCTTGAAATCCTTTGACATGGACTGAGAAAGTAAGTTCGGTGGCCTTATTTGCAGGATAACATCATCGTTCAATATGTCTCAGAACAGTCTTAAGGTTGATCACTAACACAGTTTCTTTGTCATTGAGATAATGCACAATTTGTTTCTTGTTAAAGTCTAATATATTGAATTTAAAGATTTCCGGCCTATCAATTTAGTGGGTAGTGTGTATAAGTTGTTATCTAAGGTGTTGGCTAACAGATTGAGGATGGTGTTGGACAAACTCAATTCTGAGTTGCAAAATTCTTTTGTAGGTGGTAGACAGATTTTGGATTTAGTGCTTATTGCTAACGAATGTCTTGATAGTAGACTGAAATATCGTACTTCAAGAGTGGTTTGTAAGTTAGACATTGAAAAAGCCTATGATCATGTGAATTGGGACACTTTGTTCTATCTATTGGAGATGATGGGTTTTGCGGTTCGATGGAGAGGATGGTTAAAGGCATGTGTCACTACTGTTCGTTTCTTAGTTTTGGTTAATGGATCTCCTGCTGGTTTCTTTGGTAGCTCATGAGGTCTAAGACAAGGTGATCCGTTGTCTCCTCTTCTCTTCCTTTTGATCATGGAGGTTTTAAGTCGGATTCTATATAAAATTAAGGAAGGTGGTATTCTTTGGGGTTTTCATGTGGGACCTGTTAATACTACTGGCATTCGTATTACCCATCTTCTTTTTGCTGATGATACCATTTTTTTCTGTGATCCTTCTAGGGAGCAGTTGCTCTCTATTAGGTTGGCTTTGACTTGTTTTATTTGCTTTACCGGTTTGAAGGTGAATGTGGGGAAAGGGAGATTGTCCCTATTGGGGAGGTGAGTAACATTTAAACTTTGGTCAACATTCTTCAATGCAGTGTGGGCAGTTTGCCTATGAATTATTTGGGAATGTCATTGGGTACTTCAAATAAGACAGCCTCTATTTGGAACCCTATTTTGGAGAGGATGGAGAAGATGTTTTCAGGCTGGAAGCGTCTTTATTTGTCAAAGGGTGGCAGGCTCACTTTGTTGGAAAGTAACCTTTTAAGTCTCTCAACTTATTATCTTTCTCTTTTTATTGTTCCTAAAGTTGTGGCTATTAGATTAGAACGTATTCAGAGGAACTTCTGGTGGGGTTTTTCAGAGGAGTGTTTCAAATACCCCTTGGTGGCTTGGGAAAAGGTCTGCTTATTGCTTGAGCTGGGTGGTTTGGGAATTCGGAAGTTGGTGTCTTTTAATTAGGATTTATTAGGAAAATGGCTTTGGAGGTACGGCTGTGAAACTACCCATCTGTGGCGGAGGGTCATTGCCATGAAATATGGGGAGGGGAGAAGGGGGGGGGGGTGTGGAGCACTAGAGTTTGTAGAATGGATCATGGGTGTGGTTTATGGCGAAGCATTAGTGAAGGTTGGGAGAACTTTTCTAAGCACCTGTCTTTTGTGGTGGGTGATTGTTCACATATTCTCTGTTGGCATGATAAGTGGATTTGGGATAATTCTCTTATAACTCTTTATTCTCAGTTATTTGTGTGTTTAGCTAATAAGGAAGCTTGTATTTATGATGTTTTGAGTCCTCCAGTGGGTGGAAACAACAGAGTTTGGAATTTAAGATTTTATAGGGAATTCAATGACTGGGAGTTAACGGCTTCTTTCTCATTTCTTCACTTGATCCAATCTCGGATTCCTAGGGGTGGTGGTTGTGACAGTCTTTGTTGGAG
The DNA here is from genome assembly GCA_032727855.1 of Quercus ilex subsp. ballota. NCBI lineage: Eukaryota > Viridiplantae > Streptophyta > Magnoliopsida > Fagales > Fagaceae > Quercus > Quercus ilex. Next base: position 15,046,071 of record CM064916.1, on the reverse strand, counting down.
CCTCAATGGAAGTGGGAAGTTTGACACTTATCTTTTTATCATAAGATTCAAGATGTTACTCTTTCTATTTTCCCTTAGAAGGGCATTTGGAAAGTAAAGGTTCCTAAAAGGGTGGCTTTTTTTATGTGGACAACAGTTCATGGCTAGATTTTTACTTTGGATAATCTTATGCTTCGTGGTCTTTTTTTGGCGAATCGTTGTTGTATGTGCTGTTGTAATGAGGAATTTGTGGATCACTTGTTGATTTTTAGCCCGTTAGTTCATTCTTTGTAGATGTATATGCTTCAGCTGTTTGGGATTGATTGGGTCATGTCAAGTTTTGTTGTAGTCTTGTAGACTTATTATTTTGTTGGCATCCTTGGATGGGGAAACATAATTTCGACATTTGGAATTTGGTTCCAGGTTGTTTGATGTGAACTATTTGGACTGAACGTAATCGGCGTTTTTTTGAGGATACTAAGAAATCTCTGGCTTAGTTAGATTTGTGCCAACGGATGCTCTTTGATTGGTCTCAGTGTTGGGGTCTCTTGGATTGTTCTGCTCTTATTGATTTTCTTTTGTCTCTTAAAATAGTTTAATGTTTCTTTGTTCTTCTTTGTTTCTGTTTGTTCTTTGCTCACTCTTGTGAACTCTGTGTATCTTTTCATCTTTTTTTTTTGGGGGGGGGGGGGGGGGGGGGGCGCAATAAATTGGTATGATTTTTGATAATAACCTCCTCAATAATGCTATCACACACTTTTATACATTTTTTTGCCACAATTATCTTACATAGCAGATTGTGAGTTGTGAAGAAAAAATGGTAGGCCTATGTGATAGTAACAGTGATAGATAGCTAATCACAGTCTATCGCATAGGACAGTTGTGGCAAAGTATGTGGTGCTAACATTATTGTAACCTCCTCGCTATTAGTGTTCCCATGCCTATAATGAAGTTTGTTTTGGTGGAACTAATTTGGAGTTTGAAAATATTATGAAGTGATTCTATATCCCGAGTTGGCTGCAGAAATCCTTCAACTGGTTGTTATCAAATGGCTTCCCGTTGTCAGTTACAATCACTCTTGGTAGTCCAAACTTGAATATATTGCCTATAGATAGGGGGTCTATATTGTCAACTCAGAAGGAGGGATATTTGGCTGAAAATTTGGAGAGTCCACCATCACCTCTAAAAATTATGTATAAGAGAACAACAATCAGAAAGAAAACCTGTCATTTTCCTCATCAAGATACCCTCCTTCCATGGAAAGATCACCTTCAATCCCTTGATCAATCTCGTGCAAACGAACCCGAAGACCTCCAAAATCACACTCAATCATCCGTTTTCTGCATAATATTCAATAGTCCAGATGCTACCTTTACACCATCTAAATCACTCGGACCAAATGCAATTTCATTCACCTTGAATCAGAACTTCAGATCCCTGGTTTTGCTTGGCAAATAAAGATGAATGGTCACCTTGTTGTCTTCATCAACAACAGCCATAAAGGCATCAACAATACGTTTCCTCATTCCATCATAGGGAGAAGACTCATGGATCATCCAATAGAAGTGGGGATCTGAATGTGGACGAGATCTCTCTTTAAGAATAGAAATCCTAAAGAAGTTCCACCGCTAATAAGCTTCTTATTAGAAGTAAAATAGACATGTACTTTTCTAATCAATTCTTATTTGATTAAAATTGTGATATGAATAAGAATGATTTCCATTTGATGTCATGAAATTGAATTGCATATCATGATCAGTTATTGCATCAAATAAGGAACTGATGAACATGTGGATGATTTCTTGAGAGCATGGTCAAATGAGTTAAAATTTGTCGTCATCTTGCTATGCATGAGTAGATATGACCTTAAGAGGGTATTCCATGAGTTTCTTTTCATGGAAAATGAGTTAGTAAAGATTCGTGCAAGGAAAATTATGATAATCTATCAGCATGAATTGGATCTACATTTTATGTGTGATTTTTCTATGCAGTTTTATTCTGTCATTGGTGGTGTGAACTAACATTTGTTTTCAGGGATTCAAGTTCTATTTTTTAATGTAATCTCACATGTTATTTCTTGATTTTTGTTTAATGTAACATCTATGGATGAAATCATATGACTTGGAGGGATTGACCATTTGCCATTAATTACTGGGAGACATATTCGGATTGGGCAAGATTGATAACTTAGATAGACCTCATTTTGTGACACAACCTTCAAGCCTAGATCAAAGGATTTAAAATAGTTCATTTCCAATGTAATTTTGCATTTTCTTAGTTTGTAATAAGGAATCAAAGCAATGCAATTTTTTCTTTAGTTTGTAACTAGGTAAAAGCCATGTAATTTTCTTCTTCCATCTCTTTGTTAAGATAATGTAATTTTGAATGAGTTAATAAAATACATATTTTATCGGGTTTCTTCATTTTTTCCCAATAATAATCGACTTCATTCTACATCCCTCAAATTATGCGAATAAATATGGTCATTTGAGCCTCCATTATTAGACTCATTATTTGGGGGAATAGCCAAAAATTGATGTGCTATTGGGTTGTGGTTGTCATACTTCAGTTCATTGAGGTTTACCTGACTAACAAATTTGCCTCTGGAATCACAAAAAGTGTGGGAATCGATATAGAGAACGTGATTGATCAAACTACTAATTTGCTATAAAATCTTTAATCATAGTACTTGATGGGTAGCTTCGACAAACCAACCCTAGCAGCAGCATTGGAGAAAGTCCGATGGATAACACATTTTTTTTTTTAACAGAAAGATCATCAATACACAAGAAGTTCAAGAAGTAGAATAGTATTGGTAAAAATCACCATATCAATACATAAGAAGTTCAAGAATAAGAAGTTTAAGAAGTAGAAAAGTATTGGTAAAAATCACCATAGTCAAGGACGAAATCACAAGAAATTTGGTTACTTGAAAAGAATTGTAGTAAGGATCAAAACTCATGCCTTATACAACGATAACCTACATCACTTTTCGGGTAAATTTTTTTGTTTTGGCTTTTCATTAGTCATTTTTTTCTATTTATGGTAATTTTTTATTATTAATATTGGAGTAAATTTCAATTCAAAATTTAGAATGAGATCTCACTTATTTTGGGATGTCTCCTTTAGTTTGTAGAATTCAATTTAATAATTTTCTCAATTTGGCATTTTTTGGGGTAATTTTTCTTATTTTATAGCCTAATTTGTGCTTAATAAGAATTAGAGCTTTCTAGCTAGAGTTTTTTTTTTTATTTTTTTTTTTTTATGGGTCTCCTTGCAACCCTAGGATTTTTTTTACATGCATTATAGCGTCCAAGGCGTTCATAAATATCTATATTCATTTACAACCATACGCAATACTAATGTCAAAAGTACCAATTGTGACCCTCTTTTTAATTTTAAAAAATATATTTAGAAAGGATAATTTAAAAAAAAGTTTTCTTTTTGAGTTTTTTTTTTTTTTTTTTTGGATATAAGATAGAATTTCTATTTTAGCATAATTTAAGTGTATATGTGTGTGAAACTCTCTCCTAGAGACTTGAACCCCGACCCTTGCCCCCCATACCTCACAAGCACTTATACTTGTAGAGTGACTATCGCACAAAGGGTATGCGGTGCCTTTTAGAGTTAGAGTAGTAGAATCATTGACATATCAAGTAATAACATTAATATAACAATAAATATACATATACAATTTTTTTACACAAATTTTCACAACTGTATTAATAGAAAGTTGTCAATAGTAGATGTCTATTTCTGACAACTTGATAATTTTTTTTAAAATGTTTATTTTTAGGGTTAGGTCAATAAAAACATCGTTTAATGACATTAATATAACAATAAGTCTACATTCACAACTTTTACCACACAGAGTTTCACAATTGCAGTGATGGCAAGTTGTCAACATTGATTTTTTTTTTTTTAATAAAAAAAAATCTTTTAAGGTTTAAGGGCAATAGAACCATTGACATAATGGCATAAAAAACTTTTTCACATTTTTTTTTCCATAATTGTTGTGATAGTTATTAATAGAAAATAATGGCATACACAACTTTTTCACATTTTTTTTTTCCATAAATGCAATGATCATTGTTAATAGAAAACAAGAAGAATGTATTAATGGTAAGTCAATATAAAAATGAATAATAACTTCTTCTTTTTTAATAGTAGGCCATATGCTTGCTAGAACCAGCAAAATTAAGACTATATGGAAGAAAAAAAAAAGGGTTAGAAGAACACCTGGCTTGGTTAGACAAATTGCTCGCTAAGGATGTATTTTATACTACTGTATCGAATGAAATTACTTTAATAAAATGGTCAGTTTCAATTTTAGAAAATGGCAAAATTTAAGTATAGTATTTAGGTGTTGTTTCGTAGGTTCTTTTTTTAAAATTCAGCTATGTGGCTGCTTAACTAAAAATAAACTTTCATTCCATGCTTAATTAAAAATACACTTTCATTCCATGAGAAAAAAAAGCCACAAAGTTGAATTTTAAGAGAGGAACCAAAATAACAATACCTAAGGTACTGTACTTAAGTTTTGTCTTTTAAAAAATATATATAATTAATAATCAATAATAACTTGCTTTTTTTCCCATAAAAAATTATAATAACTTTCTATCTTCTTTTTTTTTTGAAAACAATAATAACTCTCTATCTTAGTAAAGTTATAATAAATGTTTTACACATAGCATTATTCTTAATATAAAGGAAATAAATAAAAATATATTGTAATACTCTGATTGGAAACCATTAAAAAAGTTTAGAATAATTTATAAGATTTAAAAAGAAAAAACATTTTGATAAAAAGAAGGGAATTTTTTTTTTTTTTTTTTTTTTTTTTTTTTTTTTTTTTACCAATAGGAGTAGAAGTAGGAGAATTATACACGAAGTCCATGGGCCAAAATTTTTTTTTTAAGAGAAGTCCTTGGGTCAATTTAATTTTGAACTATAGTTCACTTTTTGTTTCCCTTATTTTAATTATTTGTTAGAAAGTGAACATATGGTATGGATAGTTTTTTTTAATCTTCCTATAATATTTATCTATAAGTTTAAAAATTAAAAGAATATATATATATATATATATATATGTTTGATCATTAAGGTTTGATTTATATCCTAATTTAATATTTAAAGAGAAAAAAAGGGTAGAGAAAATGGTAAATAGTTCAATTGATATCTTAAGGTATCTGAGTATTTTTAATTGAGTATCAAGAATTCAAATTCTCCACCTACAATTATTAATATCAAAATATAAATAATAAATAAACATTAAATCAGTCCTTCCGTTATTTTCCTGTTAAATTGCTTGATTATGCTGTCACTAAAAGCTGAGGTGGAATTATTTTATTTTATTTTGTTTTCCAGCTTCTCAAAAAAAAAAAAATTTTATTTTCCTAATTTTACATGGCTCTAAACGTAGACACGTAGGCAGCTGTTTTAAACTTACAAAGAAAAAGAAAAAAGTTGCAAATAATCCCAACCACGTAAACAAACCCCAACCCCACACTCAACCACCACCCAATAAGCAATAAGCATCCATTAAAATACTATATACGAATATGTGAAAAAAAAGAAGAAGGAAAACTATTAGTTCACATTAATTATAAGATTTTTTAAAATTATTTGTTTATAGTGTGCTATCAATATAAAATTTACATTATAAATTAAAATGGTACATTTTTATTTAATCTATAATATAAATACAATATAAATCTTACATAGTTCAATACAAACAAATAATTATCCAAAAAACATAAATGTCCTTTTGGGAATGACCTTTAGGCTTTTTTTTTTTTTTTTTAAGCTAAAGTACAACTTTTAAAACCTTATCTATACTTTAACATATAGCCAAAAAAAAAAAAAAAAAAGTGTGCATTTGATATTGGTTTAAAAGGTCAGTTTTTTTTACTATTATTCATATATCTCATTACATTTTTTGACACTATTTATGAATTTCACTATAATATTTTAACTACTTTTTATTTTATTTTTATTTATAATACTTTCAGTAAAATATTTTTAATTTTAACTAAATAAACTGTTTTAACCAAACCCTAAAGATGTCCACGCTACTTTATATTAATTTCTATAGAGAGTTACAGCTGTGTAACTTAAAAAATCTTAATCTTATCCCAAAATAAAAACCCTAAAAAAAATATCCACTTGCAAGAATATCTTTCAAAGGTATAATCATATATATATATATATAAATATCCCCACCATTGTAGTAACTAAGAAAAGTCAGTGTTCTTCTCAAAAAAGGGCAAAAAAAAAGAAAGAAAAAGAAAACCAGTCAGTCAGATTCACAAATTTTCCTCAAAATGCTAGTACTTCATATTTGGCACAATTTTTGCCTTCTGTCTGGAAATTTTGAACATTGAAGGCCGGAAAGTTCAGGTACTTTTTTTTTTGATAATAACTATATATGGATAGAGCTTTTTAAAGGAAAAAAAAAGAAGCTTTTTTGTTTTTTGTATATTTCTTAACTACTCCCCCAGCCTCCTTCTCGTATGTCCCCAGTTGTGAACTGTGAAGTGCACTGCATCGTTTTTTTTTTTTTTGACCCATATGCTTGAATTATTTTAAAAAAATTTTTTGATGAAGACCCATATGCTTGACTAACTACAAGAAGGTCTGCTGGGTGTATTTTTTGAGATTTGTTTTTTTTTTTGGTGTTGAAGAGTATGATAGGATATACCCATGAACAAGTATCAGAGAGTGTAATCCTAATTACATGTTTCATACTTAGCAATTGGAACTTTTCAGAAAACGAGCACAGTTTCCTTCTTAGCACAATTACTCTGCGTTGGTTCAGCTTAAAGAAGCAAACTTGCTTGTTTAGCACAGCTCTAATGGCTCTATAAGGCCTAATGAACAAAGTAATGTGGCAAGGCTACATAGGAGTGCCTACAATGGAGAGGTGTTTCTAAATCCTCATTGATGCCCAAAATTTTTTATTATAAAAAATCCTTCTCTTTGCATGAAAATTTTCAATTAAGACATTTAGTGCACTACATCTTCCTTTCACGTAAAGTGGGGTCCATAAATTGACCCATTCTTGTGTAAGAAGAAAGTAACATAAAAGGTGTACAGAGTAATTTCTCCCACGCTTTCTTGTGGTTCAATTTATATATTATTAAAATTCAAGTTTGCATGCTTCTCTCTCCCAACCCCCCTCCTTTTTCATCTTCTCTACCACAATCTACAACATAAACACTTTTGATCATAATAACCTCAAGATTCAGACGCTTAAGAGTTGCAGTGAACTAGGCCCTTTGAGTATCTTTATGTTCTTGCTCTTTTTTGAGCAAATCTTGCTAACATATTTAGGTCTCTTAAGCATCTATGGCCTCACAATCCCAATCATGAAAACTACTAGTAACTAGTAGTGAGTATTTCTTATTAACAAAAATTCTTTGTAGTGCTATACATCCTATAAAAAGAGAGCCTAGTACCTCATGAAAAAGCACAAGTTCATTGGGAAACCAAACACTCTTATCTGGACTTATCCAAAACACTGGATAGAACTTAGAAGTAGCTTAATACAAAGCATACACAGCACAACCAACCACCAAGAAAGATGCTAATTAGCAGCACAAGCATCTAATTCTTCTATGTAGCTAACTACCTAATCTGCAGAGTGACAGAGTTACAAACCCAGCACATGGAGGAAGCTCATCCCATAGTTAGTTCAAGAACTAAGGCAAAACAAAACAAAACAAACACACACACATACATTCAATACAAAATACAACCATTTTTCAAACACCATAGTGTTTAGTTATATGTATAACTCCATTACCCATCTCCATCATTACCTGATTCATCCGAAGACGACTTTGACTGAATCCTTGGCGGACTTAATTACAAGCGTCTCCCTTAATTTCTGCCATATCCACCAGCGAACTTGGCAAGTTCAATTCTTCGTCAATGAACTCTTCCTCAGTTCTTTCACGATGTGTGGTTTCCTGATCGGCACTACCACTTTCCGGCGATCTCTGTATCCTCGCCTCCGCCGCACACGGCGCCGCGGCGCGTATACCTGGCGGTATCTGACACGAAAGAATCACATTTGGGAAGCCCAACTCCAAATCTGGTCCCTCCAAAGCCGCCGCTGCCGCCATCTCCTTCGCCCGGTACGTGCGGAGCCAAATGCGCGTGGTTTTATGTGGCTGGCGTATCTCTGATACCCATTTCCCGCTCCGGCTTCGATTCGAGAGCCCAGGTATTCCCTGTGCTCAGTAGTGCTGGCCGATCCAGGTTGACCCGAAAACTCTTCCGCTACCGAATCGGTGGCTCGACGGCGGTGGTTGTAGAGCTTGAAGTAGCTGCTGTATTACTGGCCAGAGTGGTCTCTCCCAGCGCAAGTTAGCGGGTACAGGTAGGTCATTTTTGCGCACGGTAGCAGGTTTCTTTTCTGGGCCATTGTGCATTTACTTTCTTTCTATAAGCGGATAGGGTTTTGTTTTTACCCTTTTTTTTTTTTTTTTTTTTTTTTTTTTTTGGGAGAGCTTTTTACCGCCTGCCTTGCCATCCATGTCAGGGTTTCCCAACTTTGATTTACAGTCTAGGGTGTATGATTGATACACCCATGTGAATTTTTTTTTTTTTTTTCCTTTCTTTTTTTGGTTGGAGGTGGGGAGGGTAAGACAAGCATAAAAGGTTATCAAGTGAATCTACATGGGTACCTTGTTTTTATATTTTGCATTGACATCTGAAGGAGTCATCATCCATCTGCATGAAATTAATGGAAAATAATTCTCTACCTTTAAAACAAATTTAAAGGTGTACACAGCACCAGGTTAATTATTTAAAATTGACAGTTTGAAGATGATTAAATTCAAAAAATAAAAATAAAAATAAAAATAAAATCTTAACCGTAAAATTGACAAAAGAGAGAAATTTTATTTGGTTATTATTTATGTGTGTAGTGGCATATATATACCCCATATAATTAGCAATTGACAATAGGCACTAAATATCTTTCACTTGTTTTTCTAGAAATGACCATCCTAACTAGCTAGGCTAACCTTATTGTAACTCTTCCCTCCATATGCAATGTCGGTCAGGGGCAAGGTCTTCACTCTTGAAGACATCTTGCATCAATTTGCTTGAATTCAATGAACCTTAGAACACCTTTTAACACTAGCACATAAAATAAAACTGAGGGCAAGATACAAAAATAGCCAACATTTATGCAGGAAGTTGATTTTATAAAGTTCAAGTCTATCAGAGAGACTAAAAATACTTTTGAATTCTAGTCACATTTTATCTGGAATAGAAATTAATTAATTTTCTTGAGCAGATTGTCAAACGTATTTGTCTTCAATCCACATCTTAACTTCAATTGTTACAGAGTTCAATATTAGGCTGGAATTATATACTCTTCCAATGATGGTGAGATTGGCCAACAATTTCTTTCAAATATGTTTTCTTTGAGTGGGATTGGGTTTTTTTGTAATGTTGGTTGTAGCAGAAACTTGGGTAAGCCTTAATTTTTTGTGCATCTTCATTTTATGCCTTATGAAAACTAGTTACTGAAAGTCCTAAGCGCAGTGTAGGTCTACTGCTGGTGATTTTTTCCTCAAAACTCTTTTCAGATATTAACCGCCTCTTTTTGTGATGAGTTATTTAGAGCATCTTAAATTCTTGATTTACAAATTTTTTTTTCCTCTAAACTTTGAGCTGCTTGAAAAGTATCTGAAGAAGTTGGTGCTCATATATATTTCTGGTCATATTGATTGTTGTTTTAGCAATTATGGCATTATATTTAGCATATTATTGGTATTTTGTCTTGAAAGCTGTATGTTTGAGTTACACATAATTCCAAATAACAGATTTTCAGTTTGTCCCATTTGTGTTCTTGCAGCTTGAAAGGGCTTGAAATCCTTTGACAATGGACTGAGAAAAGTATGTTTGGTGGCCTCAGTTATTCATGGGGTAACACCATCGACTGATATGTTTAGGAGCAGTCTCAAGGTCGATCACTTACACAGTTTCTTTGTCATTGAGATAAACCAATTTGTTCCTTGTTAAAGTCTAATATATATACGTATTAAGGGGAAAAAAAAGAACTTTCTGGAAATAAAACTGGTTTGATTTTTTGATAATAACCTCCATGCTATTATTGTTCCCATGCCTATATTGAAGTTTATTTTGGTGGAAATAATTTGATGTTTGAAAATGTTATGAAGTGATGACTCTATATCTCGAATTGGCTGCAGATATCCTTGAACTGGTTATCAAACGGCTTCACATTGTCAGTAACTATCACTCTTAGTAGTCCAAAGTCCAAATCTGCATATTATGGATTTTCAGGCGAAAATCCTTGGTGATCTTTTGAGTTATTGTAGTTGTAGGTTTGACTTTCACCCACTTAGTAGAGCAGTGAACACTGCAAGAGTAGTGCTACAGGTACAAACTATTTTACAACAACTCTTTTCAGTTATTGTAGTTGTGGCTAACTTCTTATTGGTTTTCATTTAAATCCATCACTATCATCACTTTTTTATTTGCCAATAACCAATAATCACTTACCACATCAACAGTTTGTAAAAAAAGTTTGTATCTTTAGCATTACTCTTACCACAAACTTCATCTATCTTTTGTGTATAGATAGGGGTCTATTATGTCTAACTCAAAAGGAGGGACTTTTGGCTGAAAATTCAGTGTCTACCATCAGTCATCATCTCTGAAAAATGTCTATAAGAGAAACAACAATTCTGAGAGAAAATCCATCATTTTCCTCATCAAGATACCCTCCTCCTTCCATGGAAAGATCACCTATCAATCTCTTGAGCAAACTCATGCAAACATGAGTCCAAAGACCTCCAAAATCACACTCAATCATGCATTTTCTGCCTAGTATTCAATAGCCCAAATGCTTCCATTACACCATCAAAATCACTCAGCCTACCATAAGACCATTAAAATCACTCAGCCCAAATGCTATTTCAGGCACCTTAAATCAAAACTTCAACGCTAGCTAGTTTTACTTGTCAAATAAAGATGAATAGTGACCCTGTTGTCCTCATCAACAACAACCATACGATACATTTCCTAGTTCCACCATATGGATAAGACTCATGGATCATCCAATAGAAGTGGAGATCTGAATGTGGACGAGATCCATCTTCAAGAATAGAAACCCGGAAAAAGTTCCACCACTAAGATTCTTATTAGAATTAATACAGGTAGTGATGAACATGTAGATGATTTCTTGAGAGTATGGTCACATGAGTTAAGATTTATCATCATTTTTTTTTTCTTCTTTTTTTTTTTTTTTTTTTTTTTTGATACAAGATATAAATTTTACTCTAACATAATCTAAATATATATGTGTGTGAAGCTATTTTCTGGAGACTTGAATTCCGGCCCTTACCCCCACACCTCACAAGCACTTATACTTATGGAGTAATCACTGTACCAAGGGTGCGTGGTGGTGATTTATCATCATCTTTATTCTTGCCATACATGAGTAGATATGACCTTAAGAAGGTGGTTCTTTTTATAGAAAATGAGTTTAGTAAAGATTCATGTAATGAAAATTATGATAACCTATCAGTGTGAATTGAATCTAGATGTTTATGCATGATTTTTCTATATTTAATTCCTTATTGGTCATGTGAACTAACATTTGTTTTCAGGGATACAGGTTTTCTTTTTTTAACATGTAATCTCACACGTTCTTTGTTGATTTTGTTTAATGTGTGATATGACATATATGAATGAATTTGATTAGGAGGAATCGACAGTTTGCCATTAATTACAAGGAGACATCTTCAGATGGCAAGATTAATATCTAAGACTAAAGACCTTCTCATTTTGTCACTTAGCCTTCAAGCCTAGATCAAAGGATTTAAAAGATTAGTTCATTTCCAATGTAATTTTGCATTTCATTAGTTTTTACTAAGGAATCAAAGCAATGCAATTTTTTTTTTTTTTGGGTAACCAATGCAATATTTTTTCTCTAGTTTGTAACAGGGTAAGAGCCATGTAATATTCTTCTTTCATATTTTTGTTAAGATAATGTAATTTTGGATATTAGTTAATAAAATACCTATTTTATTGGGATTCTTAATTTTTTTTTCTCAATAATAATCAACTCCAATTTACATCCCTCAATTTAGGGGAATAAACATGGTCGATTGAGTCTTCATTATGAGACTCATTATCTAGGGGAATACCTAAAAATTGGGGTGCTATCGTGTCCTGCTTGTCACATTTTAGCAAAGTATTATCATGAACCATATATGGGTATGACTCTTTCTTATGTCCAAGTCTACCACATTCAAAGCACATGCTTTCAATACCACATACAAATTCAGTTGGGCATATTTTGCAATATTAATAAAGGTTCTGAATGGCTCATTGAGGTTTACTTGACCTAACAAACCTACCTCTAGAGTGGTAGAACCACAAAAAGTGCTAAATCGACAGAGAACCGGATTGATCAAACTACTAATTTACTATAAATTCTTTAATCGTAGTACTCAATAGGATCAAAACTCATGCCTTCTACAACGATGACCTACACCACTTTTCGAGTAAATTCCTTCGTTTGGGCCTTTAATTAGTCATTTTTGCTATTTATGGTAATTTTTCTTTTATTATTGGAGTAAATTTCAATTTAAATTTTAGAATAAAGTCATGCCTATTTTGGGATGTTTCCTTTAGGAAGTAGGATTTAATTTTGTAATTTTCTCAATTTTGCATTTTTAAAAGTATTTTTTCTTATTTTCCAACTTAATTTTGTGCTCAACACGAATTAGAGTTTTTTAACTAGGAGTGTTTTAGGGTTTTTTAAGTCTTGGGTAACCCGAAGACTTCTTTTTTGTATTTACGTGTTATGTTTCTTATGGCTTTCTCTTGTATCAATAAGAATTGCCACAAGGTTTCCAAAAGTAACGGGACTTGGAAACTGTATATATATATATATATATACCTTTACTAGTACTATGAGAGACAAATTAAGTTTGGGAGGGCTTTGATTCAATGTTTCTTACTCAATATCTTTATATTAGAGGTGAATTTGGACAAATCTCCATGCTTGCAAAATTTCTAGAAAATTAAAGATCAATAGCTATGTCATCAATAAATTGTTTAAATTGCAAGGATTTGTAGTTTAAAATTATGCATAAAATATAAGCTTATAGATTATATAATAAATAATATCTGATTGGCATAAAATTTGACATGTGTATTAAGAATGTAAAAAAAAATGCAATCCAGCGGTCAGATTTTCGAAATATGTAGTCATGTAATTTTTTAAAGGAAATTGTAGTCTTAAACTATAACCAATTTTGTAGCTAAACTTTGTTCTTGTACTAATTAATTTGAGATAATATATGAGTTCATATGCTTATAGAGTGGACATTGGATTGAGATTAAGCATGTATGGACTAGGCCTGTTTCTTTAAATAATAATAAGAGAGATGCTACGTCTACAACAATTTTACAATATTTTTACAACAAATTACATGTGGTTAGTTGTTATTGGTTCAAATTTGAAACTAACACTAAGATTACTTTTTTGCCCCAACAATAACAACCAATAACAACCTGCCACTTAAGAAATGTTGTAGAAATATTGTAAAAATGTTGTAAACATAGCATTTCTCTAATAATAATATTTGTGCTCAACACGAATTAGAGTTTTTTAATTAGGAGTGTTTTAGGGTTTTTTAAGTCTTCCGTAACCCTAAGACTTCTTTTTTTCTATTTACGTGTTATGTTTCTTATGGCTTTCGCTTGTAGCAATAAGAATTGTCATAAGGTTTCCAAAAGTAGGAGACTTGGAAACTATATATATACATTTACTTTTTTTTTGATAAACATATATATACATTTACTAGTACTATTAGAGACAAATTAAGTTCAGGAGGGCTTTGATTCAATGTTTCTGCTCTTTGGATAGCTGGAAGACGAAAACCCAATTTTGTCTTCATCATCAAAGACCTGGTTTTGAAGCATATCCTTGCTCAAGGCTCCTGTGATACAAACCAGAAGCTTATCTCTGCAAACTATATGCAACCTCAACAAAGCTTACCTATATGAAGTTTGCCTTTTATTAATGTTATTCTTTTCTTTTTATGTATAGTTTTTGGGACCTCTGTAATTGCCCTGGGCGGCCATTTCAATAACTACAAAATATTTGTTTGTGTGGTTGTAAGGATGGGTGATTTGTGATCACACTATAATATGACGAAACTTTTACGTATATAATATTCCTGTTTGGTGGATAGTGTTGCTTAAAAAAGAAGCCGCACATTATATATTTAAAGAAAAATTGGTATTTGGGCTGACTCATCATTACTTGGCCCAAGCTAAGCTAAAGTGACGGCCCAGGAATATTGACGTCCCACTAATTGAAGTGGAGTTCTCCATGACAACCTATTTCAACAACTTTTGAAGAAAACTTGGTCGGGATCTGGTGAACCCTAGAGACCAAAGCAGAAGGAGACAAAAATAAAAGGACCCTCCCTCCACTTAAAAAGACTTATATAATTGCAAATTCGCAGTAGTGACAGCAAGAATCAAATCCGGAACAGTCTCAAACTCTCACCGACCAAAAACCATGGCCCTGAAAATGAAATCTTGGGAATAGAATCCGAGTCCGAAGATTCCGCCCTTAAAGGAACAAAAATCCACAAGAATAGAAATGAATCCTCAACATTCATGGGATTTGTGTTAGAGAAATATTATATTAAGAGGGCGTTTGGATTGCGCGTTTGCGCGTCCACGTTTTCTCAAATTTGCGTTTCTCCTTTTTTTTTTTTTTTTTTTGGCTGTATTGTTTGACTTTGAAAGACAAAAAATACTGTGCATAAACAGTATGTGCACTGTTCATGTACTGTTCATACACTGTTCACGTAATAAAAAAATATTAAAAATGGGTCTCACAGCACTATTCACACATTTATAAATTATTTTGCTATATTGTTTTCAGTTTTCAGTTTCAACAATAATAAGTTCAATCCAAACGGACCCTAAGTCTCACGTAGGAAATGAAAGAGATACCGTACAAGTTTATATGGTTTATATGATTATAGGTTGGATATGGAATTGAGCTCAGACATGTGTGGCTACGCCCTCTTATCTAAATAATAATATAGGGTAAATTACATATTTAGTTCTTATCTTTTGTATCATATTTCAATTTGGTCTATAATCTTTCAATTATATCAATTTGGTTTTTAACTTTTCACTGTCGTTTCAATTTAGTCACTGCTGTTATCTCTTGGATGAAAATTTCTGATGTGGCAAATAATCAAAATAAAAATTTAGTTCATTGCCACATTGATGGAAACTAATTTTTTATTCTGGTTGTTAGCCACGTTTGCAATTTTCATCCAAAAGATAATGACAGTGACTAAATTGACACGACACCAGAATGTTAGGGACCAAATTAACACATTGAAAGGTTAGAGACCAAATTTAAATATGGTGTAAAGAATATGGACTAAATTTAAATATGGGGTAAAAAATAGGGACCAAATACGTAGTTTACCAAATAATAATTTATTAATAGTGCAGTTTAGTGAGCATTTGATTTATTATGGTGTTTAAATTTGTGTATTGACCTATTGTACTAAAAATAAAGTTTAGTTACAAAATTTGTTGTAAACTAAAATTACAACTTTACTCAATATCTTTTTATTAGAAGTGAATTTTGACAAATCCACAATTGGATTACATTTTCTTTTTATATCCTCCATACTTGCAAAATTTCTAGAAAATTAATGATCAATAGCCATGTCATCAATAAATTGTTTAAATTGCAAGGATTTGTAGTTTAAAATTATGCAAAAAATATAAGCTTATAGATCATATAGTAAATAATATCTGATTGGTATAAAATTTGACATGTGTATTAAGAGTGTAAAGAAAATGCAATCTGGCGGTTAGATTTTTGAAATATGTAGTCATGTGAATTTTTTTTTAAAGGAAGTTGTAGTCTTAAACTATAACAAATTTTGTAACTAAATTTTGTCTTTATACTAATTAATTTGAGATAATATATGAGTTCATATGCTTATAGAGTGGACATTGGATTGAGCTTAAGTATGTATGGACTAGGCCCGCTTCTTTAAATAATAATATTTTATTAATGGTTCAGTTGGCTGAGCATTTTATTTATGATGATGAATTTTTTTTTTTTGAGGGAATTTATGATGATGATTAGATATGTGTATTGCACTCATTAATATGAGAGAACTCTAGTTCTCTTGTCAACAAAATCTTTGGTCATTGGATTGCTATCCATTAATAGTCTTTAGGTTAAATCATATCTTCTCTTCTCTTTCACAAATTAAACTGGAGATGATCAATATGTTACATGGATGACGGATGATGCATGATAGACATGTGAACTATACTTTACCTTTTAATAATAGTAAAACAAAGTAAAAGCAGGCATTTCATTCGTCCGCTCATGGGTGGGTTTGTGATGAGGAGACAGCCTTTGCTTTACTCGTCATCCATGATGAATTACATTCTCTTGTTAGTAATGATGCTATCATTTTGTTTTTAAAAAAAATATTCTAACCCGGATAATTTAATAGTGTATCAAGTTAAACTATATGGTTTCAAAAATAACAACCAAAATTCCAAATTTTTTTCATTTTTATTTTTATAAGTCCAAACACGTACAATTCCACTATACTTAAATGAGTTCCTATTTAATTTCAATTTTTGATATAGGCGAGAATTGAACTCTAAATTTCTTATACAATCATAAAAAAATTTACTGGTTGATTTTAGGGATCTAAACCGTATGTGTCAAAAATTCACATTAAAAAGAAAAGGTGGGGTATGCTTTCTTTTTCACTTAAGTTGAACCAATCCTGTGAGGAAAAAAAAAAAAGTTGAACCAATCCAACGCCATCATATATGTCGACAGCCGCATATTATATGCCGACAGCCGCAGAATTCTAAAAACATATTCAACTTTTGCTAATCATCCCACCCATAACTGAAAAGAATTATTTATCGGTAACATAATGATCATGGTCTACTTATGTTTTTTAAATTTATTATTCTTTTTTTTTTTTGCTTGCTAAAAATGGATTACTCCTTTTATATATTTTAGTTATCTTTAACATTCGTCCACTTTTGGTCAAAATTCTCTTTATGTTGTCAATATCTTCAGCCATAATCCTATTTTGGTAAGAAAACACAGTCAATTGGTCTTTCCAACCATGCATCATTACTTCCATCAATCTTTACTATTCTCATCATGTGTTTTGAATGAAGAGCTAGCAGCAAAGCAGAACATTCGCGTAGCTTGCTTCACATGCTTTAAGAAAAAGCAATAAATTTTTAGGACCGGTTGGTAACATAGTGTTTGTATTTTTTTAAAAATACGTTGGGTAAAAAATTATTTGAAAATACGTGTAATTTTATTTAAATATTAAAAATAGTTGTTTAAATCACGGTAACAAACCGGCATTAATTACCAAAAAAGAGTTTCTTATCTTTATTTTTGTGTCATTATCGTTGAATACCCTAATGCAGTGTAGTGGGTATGCACAATGTGTGAGTACAAGTTCGTAGTGGCGGTTCTAGAAATTATTTTTAGGGTGTTCACTAAAAAACTTAAATTATACAAAATTTAATAAAAAAACAATTTGAATATATTAACGTCACAAAAAAACACGCAAATACATGAAATATTACAAATTTTTGTATTAACAAAGAGAATAAGAAAAAAAATAGACTAATAAAAGTTAAAGTGCAAATTGAAAATGCTAATATGAGAATAATTAAGTAACCATAACAATTTCATAACAAATCTTATGCAACAAGTTGTTAGTATGTTATTGGTGGGTAAAACATGTCAATACTGAACCCAAATTAAAATTAGTAATAGCTTACCACATAAAATTTATGGTGAAAATGTTGTGGATGTAACATTACTCTTATATTTATTGAACTCAAATTCTTATGAGTCTTAAGTAAAAGTGTTCAACATTTTTATTAGGGTGGTCAAAATAAGTTAATTTAGTAAATAATATATTTTTTAAAAATATATACATACAATATTTTCAAGTCAAGGTGATCCCATAATATATTAATTTAAAAATAAATTTGTATATAATTTTTTTTTTTGACAAGTGAGGGTGGTCCTTGCCTCCTAGGACCACCGACCACCCTCACGTACAAGTAGAGCGCCAGTGCAAGTTCGACTTTAATATTTTAACATTAAGCGACAAAAAAGACTTTCAAATTTTCACTATACATGATATTTATATGATATTTTGGTTTCCTATGCTTCTGTTGCTCTGGATGTGATACCGACTAGACTACAGTGACCTACACTAATTAATTATTTGTGTTTATCTTTTGGGGGCGGCTTTTCTCTCAAAAAAAAAAAAATTATTTGTCTTTATAATTAGATTATAAGCCAGTTTTTTTACTATAAAATAATTCCTTTTGTGTTTAGGACTACACTAATTGTGTGTGTTTAAGCTAGTTTTTTAACTGTAAAATAATTCCTTTTGTGTTTAGGACTACACTAATTGTGTGTGTTTAAGCTAACTTTGCCTGATTTTTTCGTTCAACTCAGGTCAGTAGGCCGAGAGGATTTTGGATCGATGAACCTAAAGGTCAGTTTACATAAAACTAATTCAATCTACTCAATAGGATTGTAAAGATTGAGTCCAATTTATGTTTTTATTTATTTTGAAAGTTACTATAATAGGAATCAGATTTGAATCCTAATTTGTCTTGTAAAGAAAAGAATAGAAAAATGCTACTTAGATACAAGACTCTTGTTAATCGAGTCAAGTTTTGAAAGTTCAATATTAATTCATTTAATTTTATTTTAAATACAAGTCGAGTTCGAGTTTATCACCAAGCTAGATTATGTGTAGGAGTGCACATGAATCAGGTTGGAGAGTTCTTTCAACCTTGCCTGACAAGGTTGACTTGATAAATTCTTAAATCAATCCAACCCATCACATGTATAAAAACCACCCTAACCCAACCCACATGGGACGTCGGATTTGGTCAATTTGTGCCAAATGAGTTGAAAAAACAAGCAACCTAAACCCGACACTTAAAATAAAATTCCAACCTAACCCCTAAGGCATCAAGTTTGGTTGGGTTGGCTTGGTGGGTTGGATGCACACCCTTTTTTTTATTTTTAATACAAGATGCACACCCCCTAATTATATGTCTAAGCTTTCCTTATTTTCTTATAAAATAAGCTCGAATATGCTCACTAGTTGCTTGATTAAATTATAATTTCCACATTTATAGTAAACATCGCAACTAAAATTGTTACCCATTCACAAATCTCTGCTAATAATTAATAAATAAATTATAGTTGATATTAAATTATTCGAGTTAGTTCGATAGAGTCTATGAATTTATAAAAACTAGACTCACCAATTTTGTATTGTTTTATGAAATGAAATATTTATATTATCAGAGATTGATTATATGAAAAAATTACTATAAAAATTACCAAAATAATTTGTAATCTTATGAACTTATTTACAAAAATACACAATTTAATTTTCAATTTATATAAGTATATTTTTATACATGCATATATATAATATTGAAATTGAGTCTCATACTCAAGATTTTTTTCACCAATATATTGGTATGTTTTAGCTTGACTTGTTTAATAGTCGAACCTAAACATAAACTTGAATTTGGCTTGTTTGCAAAATAAATAATCATAAATAAAAATTTTCTTAAGCCGGGCCTATCTGTTCTTAAATAGTTGTATTCATTTACAACCATGTGCATTACTAAGGCCAAATGTCACCAAACGTGGCTCTTTTTGAAGAAAAAAAATTATTTAGAAAGGATAATTTAAAATAAAAGTTTCTTTTTAGAGCTAGGGGAGGTAGAACCGTTGATATGATGACATTAATATAACAATAAATCTACTTATACAAACACAAATTTTTGCAACTCGCCAAAGTGCAGTGATAAAAAGTTGTCAGTAGTAGATGTATACTATTGACAACTTGATAATTAAATAATAAAAAAAACTTTTTAGGGTTAAGGGAAATAGAACCATTGACATAATGGCATATGCTACCTTTTCACAAAATTTTTCATAAATGCGGTGATAAAAATGTTGCTAATAGAAAACAATAAAAAGATGCTAATAGTAACTGGTAAGTGCATGTGAAAATAAATAATAACTTATTTTTTTATAATAATAATGAATAATAACTTGTTATCTTAATAAAGTTATAAATAATGTTGGACCTATAAAGCTATAAGCCTATAACATTATTCTTAACATAAAAGAAAGAAATAAAAAAATATATAATAATATACTATTGGAATCATTAATAATTTTAGAATAATTTGTAAGAATTATATATATTTTCCCCCTTTTTAAATCTTTTAATAAAAAGAAAAGAAGAAACGTTATGAGTAGGAGAATTATAGACAAAGTACATGCATGGGTCAATTTAATTTTGAACTAAAGTTTTTCCTTTCTTTTAAATTATGTAAAAGAAAGTTTATAGACAAAGTACATGGGTCAATTTAATTTTGAACTAAAGTTTTTCCTTTCTTTTAAATTATGTAAAAGAAAGTGTGGATAAACGATGATGTATGGATGGTTTTTATTTTATTTTATTTTAAATCTTCCTATAACATTTCTCCATAAGTTTTAAATAAAAAAAATAATTTTTAATTATAAAAAATATATATTTAATAATTGAAGTTTGATATATGTCGTATTTTAATCTCTAACCTTTAGAGCATTCATATCAATTTTAGCATAAGAATCAACTTTTTTTTTTATATATAAAATTTTACATACTTTACAAAACACTCTACATTAGATCATCTATTTCATACTATATTTCAAATTTTCTGAATTTTTTTTTAAATGTTTTTCTTTTTTCACATACAATAGCCACTTTTTTTTTTTTTTGGGGTAAAGATATCAATCACTATATGCTCTCTTCTTTCATCCTCGAGTTACATAAAATAAAAAAATTAAAAAAATTAAATGCAAAACGAATAATATTAGTGTAAATTTACATGATTCAAACATGTAAATTTACATGTTTCACACAATTTTACACCGACGGATATGCATAATTTTTTTAAAAATTGTATAAATTTTACCATTTTTTTTATTCTATTATACACTCATTTGTGTGAGTGCTCTTGAAACTAGATGTGTCTATTGATCTAAAATAATTGGTCATTGTAAATCAAAGGACACGTCTAGTGTCCCAATAGAGAGACACAGCATTCAAATTATCTATCCCAAAGGACATGTCTATTGTCTCCAATAAAGATACTGATGGTTAAAAGTATCTATTCCACTGAACCATATTTTTATACAGCATTTTACCCAAAACTAAAAAAACAAAACATCAAATCAGGCACATCGCATTATTTTCGTGTTAATTTACTTGAAGAGTAATATTATGGACACATAAAAGATATATAATTTTGTGTCACAATTTGTATCGTGATGAGTTGTGATTAGTATATATGTGATGGTAGGTCACATAAAAACACGTTTTTACCACTTACAATTCACTACGTGACAAGCTGTGATACAAAATTATATAGTTTTTTGTGTCCCTAGCATTAGTTTTGCACGAATATACGGGCACTAAAAGGCTAAAACCTGAGGTGGACTTGTTTGATTTTATTTGATTTTTTATATTTATACATGGCTCTAAAGATAGACACGTAGGCAGTTCCGTAATCTTACAAAGAAAAATAGAAAAAAGCTGTAAATAATTCCAACCAAGTAAAATCAAACCCAGACCCCACTAAAGGTCAATAAGCATCAACACTCCACCACTGCAGTGATCCAACACACTAAGCCACTTCCTTCGCCGGGGCCACCGCGAATCTAAGACCGAGTCGTTTACCACGGTGGACCCTACTCCTCAGCCTTCAGTATTAATATCTCCATTAAAATATTATATACAAACATGCGACCAAAAAATCTAAAAAACACTAATTTTTGTTGTGTTACAGGCTGTGTAACTTAAAAAATCATACTTTTATCCCAAAAAAAACATTAAAAAAACCTCCACTTTCAAAATATCTCTAAGGTCCAGTGATCATATATAAATCCCCAAAATTCAAGTAGCTTACAAAAGTCATTCTTCTTCTCCAAAAAAAAAAAAAAAAAGTTGTCTCAGATTCGGCACAAATTTTCCTCAAAATGCTAGTCCTTGATATTTGGAACAGTTTTTGCCCTCTCTGTATGGAAATTTTGACCATTGAAGGCCGAAAAGTTCAGGTATTATAAGAACTTTTTAAGCAAAAAAAAGTTTTTTTTTTAATAATTATTTTTTTTAAACTACTCTCCTAACGTCCTTCTTATGTGGGGTAGTTGCACTGGATCGTTCTTTTTTTTTTGGACTTATATGCTTGATTCTTGAATAACCACAAGAGAGTCTGCTGGTTTTTTTTTTTTTGGGCCCCCCCTGTATTTTTTTGGGGGTGTGGGGAGGGGGGGGGGGGGGGGGTGAAGTGTATGATAGGATATGCGCATGAAAAACTATAAGAACATGTAATCCTAGTTATAAGTTGTAAACTTAGCAATTGGAACCTTTTCATAAAACAAGAACACTTTCTTTCTTCTACAATGGAATTCTTTAGATTTGCAGTTTTACACAGTTACTCTGGGTTGGTTTAGCTTATAGAAGCAAGATTGCTTGTTTAGCACAGTTCTAATAGCTCTATAAGGTCTAAAGAACAAATTAATGTGACAAGGTTATATAGGAGTGTCTACAATGGAGAGATGTTTCTAAATCCTCCCCAAGGTGTAAAAAAATAATAAAAAAGAAAAAAAAAAAAATTCTTTCTTTCTGCATGAAAATTATGCATTTAGAGTTGTGCATTTTTTCCTTACGTAAAATGGGCCCAATATGTGGTCCCATGTTTACATCAGCCAAAAAGTGCAACAAACAGAGTAATTTTTCCCGCGTTTTTTTAAGTATAAATTTTTTTTAATCATATTAAAACTAAAACCCAAGTTTCGCGTGCTTCTTTCCCTCCCCAGCTACCAACCCCAACCCCAACCCCCAAACTCTCATACAAACACACCCAAACACTCATACAAACACACGTTCTTTCACAAATAACACCTTATGATCATAATAACCCAAACATATGTGATGCAGCAAACTAGGCCTCATCTTTATGTTCTTGCTAACATATTTTGGTCGTTTGAGTATCCATGGCCTCACAATCACAATCATGAAAATTACTAGTAAAATTTGTGTTCTTAACAAAAATTCTTTGTAGTGTTATTCTATATATATATCCTCCTATAAATTATATATAAAAAAATGGTACCTTATGAAAAAGGACAAGTACATGAGAAACCAAGTCTCTTTCGATTATACCAAAATACTGGATCATAGGAGTACCTTAACATATATATACAAAACAAAACAACACAAACAGCCACACAAAGATAGATCTTAGAAGCAAAACCATCTAATAATTCTTCTAGCAGGCTAACTACGGACAACGTTGTACCGGTACAGAGTTACAAACCCAGTACGAGGAGGAATCTCATCCGATAGCTACTTTGAAAAAACAAGAACAAATTAAGAACAAGAACAAGAACAAGAACAAAAGCAAAATTAAGCAAAGCAAAAACAAACACACAGACAATACAATACAACAGAAAAATACAACAAATACAACTCGAAATTTCATACATCATAGGGTTTAGTTTATGAATAACTCCATAACCCATCTCCATCTCCATTACCATCACCACCAGATTCATCAGAAGACGACTTTGACTGAATCCTAGGAGGGCTTACAAGCATCCCTTCTGCCATATCTACCAGCAAATTCGGCATATTCAATATCGCATCTTCGTCTACAAACTCTTCCTCACTACGTCTACGACTTGTCGTTTCCTGACCGGTGCTACTACCCTCCGACGATCTGTGCAGCCTATCCTCCGCTGCGCACGCAGCCGCGGCGCGTATGTCGTTGGGCGACATCGAGGCCGGTATCGGATACGAAAGAATCGAATTCGGGAAGTTCAGGGCCGTATCGGGCCCCTTCAGAGCCAAGGCCGCCACGTCATACGCAGCCGCGGCCATCTCCGGCGTCTGGAACGTGCCGAGCCAAATGCGCGTGGGTTTACGAGGCTGGCGTATTTCGGATACCCATTTCCCGCTCCGGCTCCGAGCCCCACGATATTTCGGGTGCTGAGTAGGACTGGGCGATCCGGACTGACCCGAAAACCCTTCCGATACAGATATCGGTGACGTGGCGGTGGTTGTAGAACTTGAAGTATTACAGGTTAGAGTGGTCTCCTCCCGGCGCACATTAGCGGGTGTAGAAGGGTCATTTTGGTTCACGTTGGCCATTTTGACTTTACTATTGCCCCCTTTTTTTTTTCGGGGCTTCAGTTGGCCATTTACTTGGGAGCATTTATTTTTGTGATTTTGTACGGGGCGTGGGAATAAAGACAAAAAGTTTATAATGTCGCTTTAATGTTTTATGTTTTTTTTTTTTTTTTTTTTATGTGAGGAAATGTTTTATGTAAGTAAATAAAATGATTCTATTGGAAAAAAGTGAATTAAATGAGTGATATCAAAAAAAAAAAAAAGATCGGTAGCTTATGCTAAAAATTTTATTATACAAATCCAAGTTAATTGGACTGATAAAAATTATTATTATTATTATTATTAAATAAGAGATTTGATTATAATTTTTGTATATACCAAAGTCTAATTTCTTTTTTAGTATGATGATAAAAAGTAATATTATAAAGCGAATGTTGTATTTTTTTTATAAAAAAAAATATTTTGGGTTTGAAATACTAAATTAACTAGCCAAAAATATTTATATCAAATCTTTTTTTTTTTTTTGGAGAAATTTTATATCAAATCTTAAGTTTTATATAATAACATCTATAATTTTTATTTTTTGATAGTTCAAAAATTGGAAATAAATTGATTTGAATCTTCGATAGTTGAAGATGCCGACAACCGAGCGCTTGACATATTTTACAATTTCTTTAATATTTTGCATTTGTTAATTTCATTTTATGTATTTTATTTTAATTTATTAAAGGATATAAGAGGAAGTGAAACAGTGGGAGAGAAGGGGTGGGAAATTCGTGGCTGAAAGTTTGGGCCCACATATATTTGTGTGGCTCAAAGTGGGTACACGTGTTAACTCAAACAAGCAATTTGCTGTGATCTACTACCGGGGTCTGCCAGCATGTCAACTCCTCTCTTGTGCATTACTTATCGAATCTCGGGTTTTATCCATTCTTATCGATGGATTTGGTAAGGTTTGATACGTCCGCATATTTTTTCAACAAATAATAGGGTGTTCAGTTGATATTAGTTCTAATTTAAATTTATTATTGAGAGTTTTTTATTCTACTAATAATAATAACATGTATTTTTTCTTAAAAAAAGAAAAAATCTGTAACAATTGATCATTTAAAATTTATTATGGAAGTATTATAAAAATATTGTAAATATAATTTTTTTTTTAAATAAATACTTTATTTACTTGGATTCCATATTTTTTTTTGGGAGATAAAAAGATAGAAGGAATCTAATTGAATTACTAATTTACTATAATAAGAATGGCTGATTATTAATCTAGGTCATGCTTACCATATTTAGTATTTCTTTGGCTTGGTGTTTGAATATTTTAGTGCGACTTTCTATGGAGCAATACTTTTAATTTTTTAAATGGAAGAGCTCTACTTTATATTGATAGTGATATGATGCCGATTGATATTGTTTCCGTGTTAAATGAAGAGCAAGTGCAAAATGTAAAGATGATGATTATTACTTCTAAATTTTTATCTGTTAAGTTATATATTAATGGAAGTAAAAAATTTTGTTTGGGAGGCGAAGACTAAACTATCATATTATTAGATTATAATTCAAGAAAAATTCATGTATGTCTTTGTGTATTATCTTTTATTTTTATTTTTTTGAGTCATAAATTCTTAATTTCAAGGTAAGTCATAACTATATATAACTATATATATATATATATATATATATAGAGAGAGAGAGAGAAAGAGAGAGAGAGAGAGAGAGAGAGAGTTACACCTGATGTAACTTCACATAAGTTACACCTTTTTTTTAACCGTAGATTACCATTAGATCTAATGGTCAATAACATTCTATGCCTTGTAATTAATATTCTAAATATTGCATTAATGAGTTACCAAAAATCTCCATTTTATTTTATTCTTTAAAATTAAATGCCTTCTCTCTCCAATTCCAAAGCACACACATTCTCTCTCTAATCTCGTCTCCTTCTCCATGGCTTCACCCTTTCCACCACAAGACACATGATATCTCATATATTCATCTCTGATAATAAAGAAAAGAAATTAAGCAAGAGACAAATCACTCCATTTGTATTGTGTTTAAAGGACAACCCAGTTTTTCTCCCTCTCTTTGCCCCCTTTTTATTTTATTATATATATATATATATATATATATATTGCTTGGGCCCCTATGAATGTGGATCTAGCAAATTTCAATCGGGAATGTGAATATGAAATCTTAACCTACCACCACTTATGACATTAAAACCCCAATTTTTGAATTGGAACATGACTAATAGTTTGGTACTACCACTAACATTATGAGATTTTAATGAAAGTTTCCATAGTTCCACCACAACATTGGATATCAACAATTCTGATCAAATCAAGTGTTTATTTTAAAGGATTTGGAGGTAAGAACATTTAAGATAAAAGTTGTCAATTTGATGGCTTACAAACTCAGAAATTGCAATAGCCATATCATTAGCACTTTTTTTTTTCTTTTTACTGGAATTTCTTTGTCATCCCAATGACTGAAGTGAAAAACACCGAAACATATTTTGTAAACTTCAAATACTGCCTCAACATTTGATTTCTTATAATTGAATAAATTGCTTAATTTTTAAGAAAGCATATAACAACTATTCGTAGATGAAGATATGAGATATCATGTATCTGTTGTGGAAAGGATTAAGGCGTGAAGTCATGGGAGAAGGAGATGAGTTTAGAGAGAGAAGATGTGTACTTGGTGATTAGAGAGAGAAGGCATTTAATTTTAAAGAATAAGGAATAAATAGAAGGAAGGTTTTTGTTTTTTGAGAGATAAAAGGAAGATTTTTGGTAACTCATTAATGCAATATTTAGAATATTAATGATAAGGCATGTATAATTTTTTAACCGTTAGATCTAATGGTAATCTATGGTCAGAAAAAGAAATAACTCTTGTCAAGTTACACTAGGTGTAACTTGAACCCATCTCATATATATATATAAACACACAAGTTATATGTCTACAAAATTATCTTATTTAAAATCTTTACATCTTTCTAAACTCTACTAAATATAAAAAAGTTTTTAAATTTGCTATAGACATGTATAACAAATATTCAAAATTTGCTTTTCCAAATGTCAAATATAAAGAAAATTTTGAGTAGAAGCCTATATATATGGAATTAAAAATAATGAATAAAAACTATTAATTGGTTAAAAGAAAACAAATAATGAACCATAAGATAAATAAATACAAGTGAAAAGTGAGAGGAAGAGTTTTGCACCTCTCAAAAGAATATTATGGTTATTCTAAAAAAAAGAAAAAAGAAGAAGAGAATATTATGGTGACTGACTTGTTAATTATGTTAGAGAATGGTGCTATCAATACCATATTTATTCTGGCCTTAAAAAGGGTATTGGTAACCAAAGGTTGATATATATTGAAGAGATGTTAAGCTAATGTGAGAAGAGTAGAACATCAAGTGATGATGATGACTAATGAGAGATTTTTTGAGAGGCTAACGTGTTGACTTGGGAGGTGGATGGAGAAAGTTTTGATTGCTTAATTTATTTTGTTGGTTTGTTTGTTTTTGTTTTTTGTAAAAAAAAAAAAAATTGAGTCTAATTGGGAGGTAGACACGTACAAGTCACAGGTGGGGGGCCCAATTTTTTGGTTGGGGGGCTAGGCTTTACAAAACTAAGCTTGTCTCACTTTTTACCTATTAAAAGTCAGATTTAATTTAATTTAAAATTTTTTTTTTGGGGAGATGGGGGTTTGGGGATGGTCCCCCTATGCTATAGGTTTTTAAATCAAAATTATTAACTTTCATTGAGTTCTTGATTTACAAATCATTTTTTTTTTCATTTCCAAAGATTGATTTATGGACGTTAGGAAACAAAATTAACCAATAATATAGTCTTCTTCTTCAGCTAAAATTTATTTAATTTAAACTATTCGATTATTATTCAAGGAGTTCACTTTTCTAAAGAAGTTGAAAACAATTACGAGTAATATTGGAAACATAATTGTTAACGTGGTTTGTTATGATTGATATCACATCAATTTTAGATAAGTCTACAAATGATACCATTCTTGTTATGTGTTTATCGTAACATATCATGTTTGTAATTGTAAAAGTGTTGTGTCCTGAAATTATTAAACAATTACGAATCGTTCAATTAATGGGTGTTCTTTTATAGTTTCTAAATCATTAATAAACTTACTAAAACCAAGTCTCTAAGACTCTAACTTGTCCTTGATAAGATTCAATGAAGCATTTGGTATGAGGAATTTTGTGTACTTCTCGGTATATTAGTATATAGATTTTTGGAAATGTGATGTTTTGAAGTATGAAGCTCTAAAACTGTAATTATACATTTTTTTTAAAATTACACGTCTATTTTTTATTTTTTTTGAGAGTTTCAACTTATAGCGTCCGCTTCTGATAATAGCTATTCATTTTCAAATCAAAATACTAATCGATTTTTGGTATAGGCGGGGATTGAATTCTAGATCTCTTATTCAATCATCATAAACTTTACCAATTGAGTTAACTGGAACCTACTCCTATTTTTGATTTAAGTAACTTACTCCGCATGGTTCAGAAACATTTTTCATAGCATATATCTCTGAATATTTTTTGTAAAAAACATGAAAAGAACCATGCTTTTTGTATAAAAAAAAAGGGGTCTGACATGACACACATTTCTTTGAGAAAAACACACATTCCTTTTGATTTAATTAAGTTGGGAAAATTATATATGTTTCAGATAATAATATTAGCAACTTGCTTTAAATTTTTGTAGCCATTGGTTATGTGTTTTGATTGAAAAATTCCCTAATTTTGTAACTTTTCAACAACATATGGTTTACTTATTTTGGATAAGAATTGACAGAGATATAAGACATCAAAGTTTTGGACCAAACTCTCTAAGGTAAAAGACGACCCTTCAAAAGAATCAAAACTACACCCGCTCTTAGATAACAGACACTGTGATCCCCCCATGTCAGAAATGACTAAATGGTTGACCTATTTAGGTTTGTAATTAAATTCTTGATAGATTTTAATATGATTTTTCCAAAATTTTAAAATAAATATTATGAGAAAATTAAAAGAAATTTATGAAATATTTTAATATGCTTTTTCCCCAAGAGTTGTCACTTTTGGTTTCCTACAACTCAACTGGAGTTCTTTCCTTACTTTTCTATTAAAGGGGTGCAACACTGCAACGGCTTTTTTGCCGACAAATTAGTGGTGTTGTACTGGTGTTAATATATACCTAACATACACTGAAATCTCTCTCTCTCTCTATTATAACATTTTTTTCTTCTTTTTTGGTAGAAACCTCTCTTATCAATTACTATTAATGCATTTAGATTGTAGATATTATATGTGTTTTGTGTTTGTAACAAATATCATCGAATAAGCTATATCAATATTTTATTTGTGAAAAGGAGTATAAGACAGTGTAGAACATTTCCAAAGATCATGTTTATTTGTGACTTGAGTAGGGAAAAATGTATGTTACAAGAAAGAACTCTTGTTTTTATATATACACTTATTTTGATTTTCAACACATCTCATATATTTTAAGTACTCATTATTTACATATAAGAAAATAATATTAATAAAAGTATAAAATAAAAAATACGGCATTTTCATTGGGATGATGGATGAACATATTTTCACCTAAAAAAGGAAAATAAACATATATACCAATTTTAAAAGTATCATGATAATAGCTTAATTTTGCATATTTATGTCATTATTAGAAAACATTTTCATACTTATTTTGAGTTAATTCATGCATTTTATATTTGGTTTTAAAATAATGTTGAGTAATTAATTTTGTGCTTAATTGAATTTTAATGCGTGAATTTGTCTTTTGTAGAAGAATGAAATTAAATAAGCAGATTTGTGCAAAGAAGAAGGCTAATATACTTTTGTGGGGTCAAAGAATTTGGCAACCTCAACCCATTTTATACCAAGCCCAAGATCCACGCCGAGGAGGAAGAAATGCCCGAGGACGAATGAAGAAAGTCCAAATTGCCAGGAGACATTGCCGAGGACAATCATGTTCTCGGCCAATTGAGATCATATAAGGGAAGAGCGGAACGCCATCAAAGGCAGCCTCTTAGAGCATTCCAAGAAAAAGGACAAGCGCAATGGGTCAGCCATGGGAGCATAGTGGAAGAGCAATTCAAGGAGAAATTGTCACATTCGCATTAAATGCCCACAACTAACATCCTGACAGCATTAATGAGGAAATGACCCCAGCACAGTGCTGCCTTGGTTGCTGCAACTCACAGAAGGTGTGGGAAGGTGGTTGATGGAACAAACACTCGAGTAGTGACCTGCATGATCAACAAATGAAGGGCCAAGATCAACTGGAAGTGGACATATAATGTAAGAAATCCTCTAAAAAAGGGGGTGGAGAATTAGAAACAAAGAAGACCGTAGCAATTTGCATCATCTTCGAAGCCTTAGGAACCAAGCATTGAAGAAACAATAAGACCAACCAGCTCCTCCGATGAAGGCCGAGGACAGAATATTACATTTTAATCCACGTCCTTGATTATTCAATCCACTCATAACCATGTCTAACTGTTGTAACCCTCACTAAGGCCTAGTTCTTAAACTCATTCTTTATAAATTTATTGTATTGGACTAGTTGGGCCTGAGTCCACTTATCCCATAGTAGAAGTGTTCAAACCCAGTCCCTACAACTTTACTTTTACAAGGGCCATAATGAAGTTAAATAAGGACAACTCAATTAAATTTGAGTCCAATTGGAGTAAGAAATCAAAGGAAATTTGCATCGAATTCAAATCCAATTCGGATTAGAATTCTAGCCTGCACACCAGATAGTATTTTGGGCCTAACGTTCAGCTCAGAAATCCAATCGAGATTATTCAAGTTGGGCTGGAAAGTTAACTTAAAGGGCTACAACTTTTTAGTTTACTAAAAGTCCGAATTATAATGTTAAATGGGCCAAAAATGTCGATTAAGTGAAGCCTAAAAACATGAGATTTTCTCCAAACGAGAATTCAACTTGTAATAGGCTTTTTTGACCCATTTAAAGGCTCTTTAGGGCAAAATTCAGAAAAGAGCTGCCGTAGAATGTAATTTAGGTTTTCTTAAAGTTTCTTCATAGTTTTTAGAGTTTTATTTGTGTTATGGTTTGCTAGAAACCTTGCTAAAGTAAGGGTTGAAACCCAACCGTTTATTGATATGTTCTTAACAATTATTTTATGGTTTTAATGCTTATGTTCTTATGTTTTTGATTGATTTACTCATCTATAAAAGTTTTTAGTTCTATATAATTTTTTGATTTATCGTAAACTCCGGGCACGTTAAATTCTTAGCATTCCTTGCGAATTAATTCACTAGTTTTGTTTTGTCTAAAATCAATCAATTTCGTAAAACTACCTTAGATAATTAATTCTTTAGTTTTTATTGTTAAATCATCTGACTAAGATCATCATTCGTATGAATTTTAGTTGAGTTATAAAATAAATATTGTTAAGACTACTAATAGATGTGTTGTGTGTGGATCCCTAAACCTTAGCACCTTAATATATTGTTATTTTTTCTCAATTTAAATTACCTTTACTAAACCATCAAAATCTCTTCAATTAAACTTTGTTATTTTAGTTTTATTCTTTTGTGGTTTGTTAATCAATTCTCTTTTCCCTATGGATTCGACTTTAGACTTACCGAGTTATTATTTCGCGACAATCTTGCATTTAGGAGCATTATTTAAGTCGCAGCATATCACATATTTTAAGGTACAAATATAATTTTACACAATAAACACACGAAATTGATGAAAATAAGCTTATTCAAATGCGAACATAATTTCTCTTCAAAAAAAAAAAAAAATGCGAACATAATTTCTAAACCCGATACTGAAACCGGGTCTAAAAGCTTCCACATGTTTCGCTATCAAATAATTATCTTTAAATTCTACACATGACATTGTCTAATCATTCTTCATCTATCTTGAAACGATTAAAATTAAAATGAAAATAAATTCATCCAAACAGACACATCCTTCCTAAACACGGTATTGAAAGCAAGTTTAAAAAGAAAGCATCCACGTGTTACGTATAAATCCTATCAAATCATTATCCTTAAACTGTACACATGTTATCACATCTCTAATAATTTTCTATCTTGAAACAATCGAAATCAAGATTCCTTATTTATCAGAAATTTGGGGTAGAAAAAAAAAGGGAGAAGAATAAAGCAGACATGTGTGAGGCAATCAAAGGGAATGACTGAATTTTTAGTAATGCTTTGACGGCAATTTTCATAATAATATTCTATGACAATTGAGTTTTTTTTTTTTTTTTTTTTTTTTTTTTTAAAAATTTAACCAAGAGACTTTCCCATATAAGTTAACTATAATCTATTTTATGACAATTGAGTTGATAAATTTGATTGATTATTATTTTGATCTACCTTAACGTCAATTTTTTTTAATACTATTATCAACTTACCACCATTATAACTGAGTAATGCTAAAGACGCATAAAATGATATAATTTTTCTTACGACTTGTCACATGACAAGTTGTAAGTAGTAGAAATATGCTGGTAGATTTATGTGGAGACACATCTCTACTAATTATAACTTGCAATATAATAACTTATAACAAAATAATAATACTAGAGATACGAACTATTTTACAAAAAATTTTACAAACTGTTGACGTGGTGAATAATTATTGGTAAATGAAAAAGTGATATTAATTGTAAGTCCAGATAAAAACCAATAAGAGGTTGGTTATAACAACATTTTATAAAAATGTTGTAAAATAGTTTGTCATGTAGCATTACTCATAACAAAAATGGTGTCATTTTAGGAATCTCGGGCATTACTGTTCATAATTGTGAAATTTTTTTCACTCTAAACTAATGGCTACCTTTTTCTATTCTAGGCCCACGGTCGTGGCCGTAAGTTTTTAGTTGCCTTATCCAAATTCTGAAACACAAAAGAAAACATAAGGGATACAAGGCCCACATGTCTTTCTTCATTCTCGTCCATGGAGACCCTCAAATCAACTTTCCCAATTTTACCACTAACCCATTTTTCTTCAAAACAAAACCTCCTAAGCGTCCAAGTTTTCAATCAAGCCACCCCCACCAGACTTTAATTTCACAGAACTGAAATTTTGAATGAATCTAGAGCCAAAATAGCCCAAACTCACCCTCAGTTGTTTGCACATATCTCAGGATCGACTGTGGGATGTGGATTTTGTGCGCGTTATGCGGGCTGTGAAGCCGGACGATGTGGTGGTGGAGCTATGTAGAAGCAGGCAAGTGTGACTTGGTTTTTGGATATATGTGAGTGTGTGTGTGTGTATTAATTTAAATTTAGTTTGTTGATGCAAATCATGAATATTGTTCGTTTGAGATATTCAAATCATAATTCATTAGGATTTTGTTTAGTCTACAGAAACGCTGCTCTGTAAGTTATGAACTGATGTGAATGCTACTGTCATGAATTTTTGAGAGCTTTTTACCGGTTGCCTTGCCTTCCATGTCAAGGTTTCTCAAGGGAAGGTGTTTGACAAGTTTTCCCTAATTATGGTGCTCAATAGTTTCCAAGAAATCCCAACTCTGATTTACAGTCTAGACAAAAAATAAAATCTCCCATGGAATTGTATTTATATGATTGATCCACCGATGAGATTCCTTTTTTTTCCTATTCTTTTTCTTTTTCTATTTTTTGGGTGGGGTGGGGTGAGTGTGAGACAAGCATAAGAGGTTATCAAGCATAGCATGGTATGTCCTTGTTTTCGTGTTTTGCATTGACATTCAAAGGAGTCATCTGTCTACATGAAAATAATGGAAAATGATTCTCTATATTTAAAACAAATCTAAAAGTGTACACATGACCATGTTATTTAAAATTAACAGTGTAAACACTGTTAGATCTAGAAATAAAACCTTAACCGTGAAATTGATGAAATTGAGAGGTCTTATTCTGTTAGTTATATGTGAAGTTTCAAATATATATATATGCCCCATATAATTAGCAATTGAGAATAGGCACTAATAACATTCACTTCTTTAATTAGAACCATTGAGTTCCACATTTAAAATGATTTACAATAACCATCCTAACTAGGCTAACCTTATTGTAACTCTTCCTTCCATATACAAAACAGTTGAGGGGAAGGTCTTCACTCTTGAAGACATCTTGCATCACTTTGCTTGAATTCAATGAAGTGGTATGAGTTTGCAGCCATGAACCTTAGAACACCTTTTAACGCTAGCACATAACATACAACCAAGGGTAAGATACAAAAAGAGCCGACATTTATGCAAGAAATTGATTTAATATAGTGCAAGGTCTATCAGAGAGAATAAATAATACTTTTGAATTCAAGTCACATTTTATCTGGAAATAGCAATAGATTAATTTCCTTGAGCAGATTGTCTTGACAGATTGCAACAAGAAGTAATATGATTGTCAAACTTATTTATCTTCAATCCACATCTTAACTTCAATTGTTACAGAATTCATTTTTAAGCTGGAATTATATACACTTCCAATGATGGTGAGCTTGGCCAACAATTTCTTTCAAATATGTTTTCTTTGAGTGGGACTGAGTTTTTTGTGCATCTTCATTATGTGCC
Source organism: Quercus ilex subsp. ballota (assembly GCA_032727855.1). Classification (NCBI taxonomy): domain Eukaryota; kingdom Viridiplantae; phylum Streptophyta; class Magnoliopsida; order Fagales; family Fagaceae; genus Quercus; species Quercus ilex. Next base: position 15,011,170 of record CM064916.1, on the reverse strand, counting down.
TTATGGAAACTAGTTACTGAAAATCCAAACAAGTACTTAAGAAATGGCTTACAATGCTACACATATTTTTCTTTAGAGAAAGGTGCTATGGGCTCTAGAGGAACCTCTCGGAGCCTCTCCACTGAGGAAGAAGCCGAACTAACCAGGAGTAACAAAAAAGTTAAAGATATCAACCATGCAAACTTCAGGGAAGATGTTATCAATGCAGAGAAAGAGCATCCGTGGAGTAGGGGCAATACTAGTCACCAAATGTCCTTTAAGGATAAACTCGTGGGAGAGTTACCAGGAGCATATCGTCAAACTTTTGATCTTAAGGATTAGATGGAATCATTCTCTGAGATTGAACCAGATACTGCCTCCCTAAGGAAAGGACTCGCGGCAGTGCGACTATCCGATGATTTGAAGCAAAAAATCAGGGCGCCATGGTCAAGAGCGTTGATTGTGAAGGTTTATGGGAGAATAGTGGGATTAAATTTCCTACAACAAAAAATCGCTACGCTGTGGAAACCAAAGGGAAGACTTGACTGTGTGGACTTGAGTAAGGACTTTTTCTCAGTCAAATTCTCGGCGGTGGAAGACTATGATCTAGTTCTTGATAAAGGCCCATGGTTCATTGAAGAGCACTTCCTTGCTATAAGACCTTGGGTGCCAAATTTCAGACCAAACTCTACTGATGTTTCATCTATAGCAGTTTGGGTAAGACTCAATGAACTTCCCATTGAATATTACCATGTGGAAGCTTTAAAGGAGATTGGCAGCACCATTGGTAAGGTCTTGAGGATTGATTCTCATACTGCATTAGAAGCTAGGGGTCGTTATGCTCGAATATGTGTTCAGATTGATGTGGAGCAGTCGTTGATCACTGCACTCCTCATTGGGAATTTTGAACAACCTATTATCTATGAAGGAATTCAGAAAATGTGTTTTTCCTGTGGTCGGATTGGACATCGGAAGGAAGATTGTCCCCATATTATCCGACTAGTACATCCGCCGTCGAGGGAGATAACGGAGATTGTGGATAAGACTCAGGAAAGCCCATGCGAAAGGCATGTTGCCGAGTCAGCCAAGGACCACCAATCAAGCGCTAGTACGAATGAGGACAATCTCTATGGCCCTTGGTTGGTTATGACACGTAAAAGAAGTGGGTACAAACCCAGCAGGGACAGCAACATTCTTGGTACGAGCCGTTACCTTGGGAAAGGACAAGGATCTCCTGTGTGCAGCAAGGAGCGTGTGCATGAATACAAAAGGAAAAAGTCCATGACTTGTGCTAGTGTTGGGCCTCAGGAGGATAAGGCCGAAGGTTTAATTCATCAGGAAGTGAGCTCTTTTAACATGGGCCTTAATTCTGCGAACTTGAGCTTTTCAAGTTTCAGCCCAAAGTCCTTAAGCCCGAAACAGGTTGCTAAGGTTAAAAAGGTCTTTCCTAAAGAAAAGGCAACCCCAAAGACCTCTTTCAGTGCCGCAGAAAAGGTAAACCAACCTCTAGCCCCTTCTCATCCTAACACACTCCAAAGCTCCTCTCTTGCTGTTGACGCTGCTGGCCATGGAAACCGGAATATACCCAATTCGGTGTCCCAGTTGTCTAGTAGTTTACTTAAAGCTGAAAAGAGAGGTCAGATTGAAAGGTCACACTGTGGAAGTTTCGCAAGCGGCGAGTGCAGTGAAAAAATCGAAGCAGCGATGGCCACGGAAGTGGTTTAGTTTAGAGCTCAAAGAATTTTAGAGCGCCAACCTTCAATGGGTAGAAAAGAGTGTGAGGTTGAGCCTTTTGGCTCGGGTGATCCCAACAATGACGATCTATTCGATTCTATGGGGGTGAGCTCATTTTATCCTTTTGAGCTTGGTGAAGGAGTAATAAAAAATTTGGGAGTCACTGTCCAAAAGCCCATTGATCTCAAGCCCATGGAAGATATAGTGAGTGTAAAGGGAGATAGGGGTCCAACCGAAGAATCTGTTGGTGCTTCTGTCCAAGTTGGGGATCATTCTGCTTTTTGTTATGGAGGTGAGGGTGATGGTCTTTCTGTCAAGGAAGATGGGATGGATTTTGACGAACGGGGTGAAGCTGCCTCCACGGTCTGATTTGTGTCATTTTCCAATTCATATTGTTAGTTATGAATATTATCATATGGAATAGTAGGGGTTCTCTGAAACCCAATTTTTAGAATTATATTGGTGATCTTGCTCAAAACCACAATCCTGCGATTCTGGTGGTAATGGAAACAAAAATAAGCGGTGATCGAGCAAAAGCGATTACTGATAGATTGCCATTCGATAGGGCGATTCATTCTGATACTATTGGTTATGCTGGGGGGTTGTGGTTGCTGTGGAACTCAGATAGGGTGGAGGTGTCTTTAATTTCGAAGATGGAGCAAGAAATTCATGTCATTGTTAAGGCATGTGCTTCTGATTTTTCTTGGCTTTTTTCTGCTGTGTATGCTAGTCCTAGATTTGAAGAAAGGTCCATCCTGTGGAATAATCTCTCTACTTTGGCTAAGCTGCATAGTATGGCTTGGGTTATTGCTGAGGATTTTAATGAACCTTTAGTGGATGAGGATAAATTTGGTGGCAGAGCTGTCAATGTTAACAGATCAATGCAATTCAAAGAATGCCTTGATAAATGTAACATGGTTGATTTGGGGTTCTTTGGGCCGAGGTTCACCTGGTCTAATGGGAGAGAATTGTCAGCTCTAATACAGGAAAGAATTGACAGATTTTTTGTGAATCCTGTTTGGTACTCGAAGTTTCCGGAGGCAAGAGTCACACATCTTACATGCTGTCATTTTGATCACTGCCCTGTGCTTCTGGAAACCGCTCCTCTTAATCAGTTTCAACTTCCTAGGTTTTTTAGGTTCCAAAGTTGCTGGTTGTCTGACCCGTCTTTTCCTGCTGTGGTTTCATCTGCCTGGAACCGGGATCGATCCCTTCAGAGAGCCACAAATTATTTTGTAACTGAAGTGAAGCAATGGAATAAGGATCATTTTGGGAATGTGTTTAGTAAGAAAAGAAGGATTATGGCCCGTCTCAATGGCATTTAGAAGGCTATTTCCTCTAGACCTATATCTAATCTGTTGGAGTCAGAGAAGCAACTTCATAGAGAGCTAGAATCTATTTTAGATCAGGAAAGAGACATTTGGGCACTTAAATCAAGAGTGAACTGGATGATTTTGGGAGACAGGAACGCCTCTTTCTATCTTATGTCCACTCTGGTCAGAAGTAGAAACCGGATTTCAGTTATTAAGAACAATGTAGGGGAGTGGCTTCATGAGGAGAGAGATATTATAAAGCATATTAAAGAGGGTTTTGAAAGCCTTTTCTGCTCCTCCCTGGCTTTTTCAGAGAGAACCCCCGAGGCTTTGTCTTAGGGTTAGGTTTTTCTCATAGAGGACGAAGGTGAATCCCTTAGTACTGAGGTTACAGCAGAAGAAATAAAATCGGCTCTCTGGTCGATGAAGCCTTTTAAAGTGCCCGGTCCAGATGGGCTTCATGCAGGTTTTTATCAGCGCTTCTAGGGAGTGGTTGGGAAATCCATGGTTGAGGAAATTAAGGAAATTTTCGTTAGGAAAAAAATCCCAGATTATCTCAATAAAACTCTTATTGCTCTTATTCCTAAGATACAAGGTCCTGAAACTCTGGGTAATTACCGACCTAGCAGCTTATGCAATACTGTCTATGAAGTGATCACAAAGGTTTTAGTGGCTTGGATTAGACCTTTACTGGACAAGCTCGTTTCCCCTCTTCAAACTGCCTTTGTGCCAGGAAGAAAGGGTACTGATAATGCGATTATTGTCCAGGAACTTATTCACTCCATTAGTAAGGTTAAGGGTAAGAAGGGATTCATGGCTATAAAGATCGATCTTGAAAAAACTTATGATAAGCTAGAGTGGGGCTTCATTAGGGGGAGGCTTCTTAGTTTCAACTTTCCTATGGATTTGGTGGAGATCATCATGAGTTGTGTTTCCACAGTCTCAACCTCTATTTTGTTCAATGGAGGTATGTTGGAACCTATTAACCCCTCTAGAGGTATCAGATAAGGAGACCTACTGTCTTCCTACTTATTCATTTTGTGTATGGAATTCCTGGGTCAACTTATTGAGAAGAAGTACAGCGAGAAATTGTGGAACCCAGTTAAAGCCTCCAGAAGTGGTCCGAGCTTCTCTCATCTTTTCTTTGCAGACGATTTAGTGCTTTTTGCTAAAGCCAATCAAGCAAACTGCACTGCCATCCGAGAGGTGCTTGACATCTTCTGTGAAAAATCTGGTCAGAATGTTAGTCAATCCAAGTCAAGGGTGTTTTTCTCGCCGAATGTTGTTACGGAGAGCAGGGAGGATATGTGTAGTCTTCTTGGGTTCAGGTCGACTTCTTCTATTGGAAAATATTTGGGAATTCCTATTAAGCATCGGGGGCAGTCAAGTCATGATTTTGATTTTATTTTGGATAGAATGAAGAAGAAATTGTCGGGGTGGAAGGCTAATCTCTTGTCTATGGCAGGCAGAATGGTTCTTATTCAATCTTCTTTGTCTACCATTCCCAATTACACCATGCAGTGCACTTATCTCCCGAGCAAAGTGCTGGATGGTATAGACAGGATCAGTAAGAATTTTTTATGGGGATCTATGGACACCTCAAAAAAGATGCATTGGGTGGGTTGGCATAAGGTAGCAAGACCTAGGAAGGAGGGCGGTTTAGGGCTTTAGTCTGCAAAAGGAAGGAACACTGCCTTGTTGGCAAAGCTTAATAGGAGATTTCATTCAGAAAAAGAAACTTTATGGGCCAGGGTTCTTAGAAACAAGTACTGCACTCGTCGAAGAATAAGCTCGACCAACAGTGATAATCTTCCTTGTTCCCGAGCGTGGAAAGGTATGAGAAAAGGGCAGGATGTTTTTAATGCTGGAACAAAATGGGTCATTGGGAGAGACAACAAGCTTAATTTTTGGCTGGATAATTGGTTTTCTCAAGGTCCTATCAGAAATTTAGTGCAGGGTCCTCTGAACAGGGGTGAAAGTGGTATGGAAGTTAAGGAAGTGGTGTCGGCGAATGGTTGGAATTGGTCGAGATTATCTTTTGATCTTCCCTTGAATATAAAGCTGGGAATTCAGGCTACTCCCTACGCTTTAGCTGCTAGGAGTGAGGATAGACTGTCGTGGGCAGCTACTGGAAGTGATAACCATGTTTTTGAGGGGCATTGGATTTGGAAAGTTAAAATTATTCCAAGGATACAATTCTTTGTTTGGAGATGTTTTCACAACAGTATTTGTGTTAAAGATTGCCTAGCTTCAAGAGGAATCAATATTGACCCTTCCTGCCCTTGGTGCAGAGACGAATCGGAAACTATTATTCATTTGCTTCGGGACTGCTGGGGTAGCAAAGAGCTTTGGAAGCAGCTTGGTATCTTTGAGATGGATAGAAGTTTTTTTACTTGTGATCTTCACACATGGCTGACCGTAAATGCAAGGAATGGACATCTTAATAGTCATAGCAACCTCCCCTGGAATATAGTGTTCCTCTTTGCCATTTGGATGTTATGGAAGCAAAGAAACAGTCTTGTTTTCCAGAATAGAAGTTCCAACCCAAATTTAGCTATCCAAATTATTAGTCAAGCAAGTGACTTCCACTGGTGTGCTACGGATTGGAAGAAAGCCAACAGTTTCACAATGAAGAATATTAGATGGGAGAAGCCACGAAATGGTTGGAGGAAGCTAAACACGGATGGGTCCTCTTTAGGTAACTCAGGTCTAGCTGGTGGAGGAGGTGTGATTAGAGATGAGTTTGGTTATTGGGTGGTAGGCTTTTCAAGGAGGATTGGTGTTACTTCAAGCTTTGAAGCAGAGTTATGTGCATTAAGGGATGGACTTACCATCTGTGCGAACAAGAATTTCCAAGCTGTTGAGGTAGAGTTAGATGCAAAAGCTTTAACAGATGTCCTCAATAACCCCAGTCAGACAAATCCCATCTTTTCCCCCCTACTGGATGATTGCAAGCAGCTAGCATCTCAGATCCCTCGCATTCGATTCAGTCACTGCTACCCTGAATCCAACAGATGCGCTGATTACCTCGCAAGAAAAGGTGTGAAACAAATTGAAGACTTCTGCATTCTTAGTTATCCTTCTGTGGAGTTAATTCCTGTCTTTAACCATGACTTGTCTGGTTTATTTGTAAGTAGACGTTGTCCTACTGATCTTTTGCGTTTGTAGTTTCTTTTGTTTTATCCCTTTTACCCAAAAAAAAAAAAATTTTTCTTTAGAGCATCTTGAATTCTTGATTTACAAATTTTTTCTCTAAAATGTAGTTTTGAGCTACTTGAAAAGTATCTGAAGATTTTTTATTTTTTATTATTAAAGAGAGTTTCAACCTATGGTGTCTGCTCTTGATGATAACTCTTTATTATCAGACCAATACACTAATCAATTTTTGATGTAGGTGGGGATTGAATCTCAAATCTCTTATTTGACCATTAGAGATTTTACCAATTGAGCTAACTTTTATTAATTTTATGTAACTTTTCATCGAGAGCAATCCAGATCTCTTTCTATTTTTTCTCAAAATTTTATGTAACTTTTCTCATAAGATCAATATAGTTAGCATCCTTCAAAGATGATACATAATTTTTTTGAGAAGAAGAAGAAGAAGCAGAGAAGATGCTAACACATAATATAATATAATTAAGTTTGCGTGATTTAAATTTGTGGCAAATATATATATATATATATATATATATATATATATATCTATGATAAAGGTTTTTATCTAAATGATATCTAGAAATCCATATTCTTTTAGTCTTATACAAATAGTCCATTCTCAATAGCCTTTTAAGTCTACAAATTGTTCAATCTATAGGCCCAAACATATTCAAAGAATGTTATCTAAATTATAAATTCTATGGCCCTTTATCACACAAATATTTTAATTCCTCTAATGCATGGTAAAGGAAGGTAGGTGTGTGTCTAGCCATTTTCTTGGTTTGTGTTGCATAATTTAATGATATGGAGGATGTGACTAAATTTAAATGTTGAATAAAATAAGATGAGAAGAAAAAATAGTAAAAATAAAATATATAGCAATAAACATTAAATTATCCAAGTCATGTTATGTAATATAATAACAATATATTATTATATACCATATGTATAATGCAGTAGGATAATATTTAACAATAAAAAAGATAACAACTTAAAATACAAAACTAAATGGCATCAACCCAAAGTAGAGTTCTAACTAAAACAAAAATTCATCAACCTAAAGTACGGATGCAAGAAAAATAAAAATACAAATTGAGAGAGAGAGAGAGAGAGAGAGAGAAGTAACAATTTTTGTGTGAGAAAACTACGCATAGAATAGAAGAGAAAATGTCAAATTTATAGTAATATGATTAGAATAATAAAAGTCAAAATAAGGAAAGATAAAATGATAGATAAACAATGATATTAAGGTCGAAAGTAGTGGAGAAATGAAAAGGGAAAAATGAGAGAGAAATGTTGGAAAAAAAATGGTTAAAAGTATTTTAATTTTTAGATAACGGAGTTTTTAGATAATGGAGTAAATGTTTTATAAAAATATTGGAAAATTTTGAAACAAAAAGGATAATGACGTGACTGTCAATGTGACTCAACTAAAGCATAACAGAAATAAATGCTATGTTTTATCTTTTAGATATATATAGATATAGATTATTGGTAGCGTCTTAAAAGCTAGATTTTTGAATTATACTTAATACCAAATAACAGATTTTCAGTTTGTCCCATTTGTGTTCTTGCAGCTTGAAAGGCCTTGAAATCTTTTGACATATGGACTGAGAAAGTAAGTTGGGTGTCCTCGTGATTTGTGGGATAACATCATCGACTGATATGTCCAGGAAGAGTCTTAAGGTTGATCACTTAAATTGTAATATGAAGGATTTCCTTTTGATGTCATGAAATTGAATTGCATATCATGATCAGTTATTGCATCAAATTAGGAATTTCACATGTGGATGTGATGAACATGTAGATGATTTCTTGATAGTATGGTCATATGAGTTAAGATTTGTCATCATCTTGCCACCATACATGAGTAGATATGACCTTACGAAGGCAATTCCATGACTTTTTTTTTTTTTTCATAAAAATTGGGTAAAATAAAGATTCATGTAATGATAAATATGGTAATCTATCAGCATGAATTGGATCTACATGTTTATGCGTGAATTTTCTATGTTTGATTCTTTGGTCATGTGAATTGAAATAGTGAAATTTGTTTTCAGTTTTTTTAAGGTTCATTTATTTATTTATTTTATGTAATCTCACGTGTTAGAGCACTCGCACTAATCAGTACAAAATAGAAAAAGTGCATAATTTTACACATTTTTGCTCAAAATTTACTCACATCAATCCCTCTATATTACTGTGCATTTTCATTATTATTATTATTTTTTGGTTAAAAGGAAAATGCATTAAACTAGCTAGCCATAAAAGGCAAAGTAGTGGCTAAAAGCCTTAAAGAGTACAAACTAGTAGTGTCCAAACTTAAAAAATTACATAAATCATCAGTAGGTGGCAAATCTAAAACAATAAAATTCCCAGAAAAGGAGCAGCCTGCTCTAGCAAGGTTGTCAGCACACCTATTCACCTCCCTAAAGACATGGTTGATCTTGATACGATGGAACGACCCTAGGAGGTACTTGCAGTCGTTGAGAAGAGGGGAATACGAGCTGTTAGAGGGTTTTTTTTAGCTAAAACGAGGTTAACAATAACTTGTGCATCTAATTCAACAAAAAGTTGGGTAATGCCAAGCTGGACAGTTAGCATCAGCCCATCTCTCAAAGCCCAAAATTCAGCGACAATATTGGTTACAACCCCGATATTCCTCATGTAGCCCTTAATCCATTTCCCATGGTGATCATGGATAAGGCCTCCCCCACATGCCTTCCATTATTGCTACAGCAACCGTGTATATTTACAAAGTTATCGTAGCTTTTTATTTTATTTTTTCTCTCTCCTCTCTCATCCGATTTTCTCTCTTCCTCACTCTCTTTCTCCTCTTATATTCTCTTAAATCCAACAACAAATCTATACAAATCACCAAATTCTTCAAACTTATTCTAAATCTAGATCCCAATATCATCAAACCCTTTCCTAAAAAAAAAAAATCATTAAACCCATATAAATTATCAAACCTAAATTGCAAAAAAAGAAGAAGAAAATGCAGAAGTGGTAGAAGAAGAAGATGCTGAAGAAGAAGTAGCAACAGAGAGCCCAAAATCACCGCCCACAGTAGCGGAGAAATGCGCACAAAATTACCACCCAAATTGCAAACCCAAAATCATTGCCCATAATCAAACTTAAATTGCAAAAGAAAAAGAAAAGAAGAACGAGAAGGAGAAGGAGAAGATGAAGAAGGAAGAAGAGAAAGATGCAGAAGAAGAAAGAAGGAGAAGGTGAAAAAGAAAGAGAGAGAGAGTGTTTAGAGAATTAATGAGTTCGAAGTGTGTGGTAAGGTGGGTGGGGCTGTGGGTACTGGGTCGGTGTGAAATAATAAATAAAAAAAAGTGAGAAAAATATTATTTAAATAAAAGAAGGTGTATTATAGATAATTTGATGTAGGTGTTTTTACAAAGTGATCATGTAAAAAAATAGAAAATGTGCATAATTTTACATATTTTTGCTCAAAATTTACCTACATCAATCCCTCTATAATATTGTGCATTTCCATTATTGCTACAGTAACCGTGTATATTTACATGGTTACTGTAGCTTTTTATTTCATTTTTTTCTCTCTCATCTCTCATCAGATTCTCTCTCTTCCTCTACCTTATTTCTCCTCTTATATTCTCTTAAATCCAATGACAAATCTATACAAACCATCAAATTCTTCAAACTTATTCTAAATCTAGATTCCAAATTCATCAAACCTTCTTCTCAAAAAAAAAAAAAAAAAAAAAAAAATCAAACCCATAATCAAACCCAAACTGCAAAAGAAGAAGAAGAAAATGCAGAAGTAGTAGTAGAAGAAGAAGATGCCAAATAAGAAGAAGAAGTAGCAGTGGAAAGCCCAAAATCACCGCCCATAGTAGTGGAAAAATCCGCCCAAAATTATCACCCAAATTGCAAATCCAAAATCACTAGTTATAATCAAACTCGAATTGCAAAAGAAAAAGGAGAAGGAGAAGGAGAAGAAGAAGATGCCGAAGAAGAAAGAAGAAGGAGAAGGACAAAAAGAATGAGAGAGAGTGTTCAAAGATATAATGAGTTTGGTGTGTGTGATAAGGTGGGCGGGACCATGGGTAGTTGTGAAATAATAATAAAAAGTGAGAAACATTTTTTTAAATAAAAGAAGGTGTATTATAGATAATTTGATGTGAGTGTTTTTGCAAAATGATCGTGTAAAATAGAAAAAAGTAGAATAAACAGAAAATTTTAGACAGACTGATACGAATGTTCTTATTTGACTCATTCCTTGATTTTTATTTAATGTATGACATGACATTGATTTATGAATGGAATTTTTTGACTTGATGGGATTTGATCATTTGCCATTAATTCCTAGGAGACATCTTCGGATTGGGCAAGATTGGTATGTCGCTTAGCCTTCAAGTCTAAATCTAAGGATTTAGATTAGTTCACTTCCAATGTAAGTTTGCATTTTGCTTTAACTCGTAAAAAGAAAAAGTAATTTTACATTTTCTTAGTTTGTAATTATAAATAAAAGCAATGCAATTTTTCATTATTTTGCAACAAGGTAGAAGCCATGTAATTTTCTTATTTCATTTTTTTGTTATGATAATGTAATTTTGGATTAGTTAATAAAATGCATATTTTATTGGGTTTCTTGATTTTGTCCCAATAATAATCGACTCCAATCTACTTTGCTCAATTTAGGGAAATAAACATGGTCAATTGAGCCTCCAATATGAGACTCATTATCTAGGGGAATACCCAAAAACTCCTGGTGCTATGGGTCGAGGTTCTCACACTTTAGCATAGCAACATCATGAACTACTTATGGGTATTAGTATTACTCTTTCTTGTATCCAAGTCTACCATACATGAAACACATGCTTCCAATACCCTTATTAAAGTTCAATTGAGCATATTTTGCAATCTTCATAAAGGTTTTGAGTAGCTCATCATGGTTTACCTGAACACAGAACCAAAGAAACCGGCTTCTAGAACCAAGAATAGTGTGGGAATCAACATAGAGAACTTTTTTTTTTTTTTTTGAGAAAGAACATAGAGAACTTGATTGATGAAACTACAAATTTGCTATAAATCATTTAATTGTAGTACTCGATAGGTAGCTTCGAATGAACCCAAGCCCAAATTGTTAGGAGAAAGTCCAGTAGATAGCACAAACATTTCTTAAACATAGAGCTGTCAAACACAAAAGAAGTTCATAAGATAAAAAAAAAAAAAAAAAGTAATAGTAGAAACTATAGGAGTTAAGGACGGAATGGAATCACGTGACTTGCAAAGAATCATTGTGAGGATTAAAACTCATGCCTTATACTGCAATTACTTACACCGTTTTTTAGGTGAATTCTTTCGTTTAGGCCTTTAATTAATCGTTTTCGTTATTTATGGTAATTTTTCTTTTATTATTGGAGTAATTTTCAATTAAAATTTAGAATAAGGTCTTGCCTTTTTGGGATATCTAATTTAATTGTAAAATTTAATTTTGTAATTTTCTCAAATTTGCATTTTTTGATAATTTTAATATAATTTTGTGCTTAACATGAATTAGATTTTTCAAGCTAGGAGTGTTTTAGAGTTTTTAAGGGTCTCCTGGCAACTTTAGGATTTTTTTTTTTGGTTACATGTTATGTTTCTTATGGCTTGTCATAAGGTTTCCAATGGAAAAAATTGGCCTTTGCCCTTTTTAAAAAAACAATCCAGCATTTTGCCCTCTTTCTCAAACTAATTAGGGAAATGTGCCTCTTTTAAAAATTGATTTTCTTAAAATCGAGTTAAGCCCTATAGTGGCGTTTTTAAGGAGCCTATAGTGACGTTTTAAGGACCTATAGTGGCGTTTTGTAACTCGATCTCCATGAAGTCGAGTTATAGGTAAAAAAAAGGAAAAAATTTGCATGTAACTCGACTTTATGAAAATTGAGTTACAAAACACCACTATAGGTCTTGAAAACATCACTATAGGCTCCTTAAAAACGCCGCTATAGGGTTTCAGAATTTTTTTTTTACAACTCGATTTTAAGAAAATCGAGTTTCAAAAGGGGCATTTCTCTAATTAGTTTGGGAAAGGGGGCAAAATGCTGGATTTTTTTTTTGAAAGGGCATTTGCCCGTTTTCTCCGGTTTCCAATGGTTATATACTTAATACCTTTACTATGAGAGACAAATTATGGCTAGGAGAGTAGGGAGACGAAAACCCTCTTCAATTTGGTCTTCATCATCAAAGACCCATTGATTCTCAAGCATATCCTTGTCCAAGAAAGCTTGCTAAAAGGCTCCTGTGATACAACCCCGAAGCTTATCTCTATACTTTGTAGCGAGTAGTGTCCTTATTAGTTTGATCCCTCAACAAAGCCACTAGCCCTTGAGGATCTAATTTCTTGAGAAATTATTGGTTCCTCTAGGAGGACCACTAATGTGGTCTTCCCTGCTCCTGCCAGCCAATAGGAAAGTGCCACTTGGCCATTTTTTTCTGACTTAGCTCCACATCATCACTTCCCTAACTTAACTATTGTTAACAAAATCAAACCAAGGTTAAAACTCAGCTCCACTTACCCACAGCCGGAAATCCAAAATCAAAATTTCTCTCAAACACATCTGCCTCTTTTCTTTCTCTCTCCCTCTAGCTCTATTTCCCTAATATCTCTATAGAGAAGAAATTCCCCCTCTTTTTTTGTATGAAATTGAAATTCAAAGAAGTGTTAAGCCATGGAAGGCTGCTGTTTTCACAAGATAATATTTGAGAATAGAAGCTTGTAATTTTTTTTAAAAAAATAAAATGTTATGTGGTTGAAGATTAATGAATGATGAAAGAAGGTAAACGATTTTCCTCTTCATCTGCAAATTAAGTGTGTTTGTTTGAGGTTGTAATTTTCATAGGTGAGTAAAAAAATAAAATTCTTAGTTTCTCAATTGAGATTCTTTCTCCCTTTTTCCAAGTTTGTTTTCTGTTGGCTTTTGGAAGATGGATGAATGGAATTCAATAGGGATCTAGCACATGTTTTAAACATGCCAAGAACTTCTCAAGGTTGAAAATATTTTAAACATTATTTGTAACACCCCGACCCAACTTTAAAATTTAACTATGTGTTTAAGTGGTTAATTATTATTTTAAGCCACTTTCTTTTTATAATTAATAGAAGAGTATTTAATAAACATATTATTTTATAATTCCATTGAATAAGAATGGTAAAGATTTTGAATAATGGAATGACTATTTGTATTATAAATATATATTAAGTATAAGTATGTACAAAAATTATATTAAGTGGTTTAAGTTATTAGATATATAGTTGTTGGTATTTAATTAAGTGTTTAAGGTAAGGGTTAATTTGCAAAGTTATTTTACAGTTTAGGCCTTTATAGAGTATAAGTTTGTGAGGGGGGGTGGAAAGTGAATTTAAAATAAAAATGAGTTGCAAAGGGTGAGTCATCAACTCACCTTTTCCTTAGCAAATACGTGTCCCACCAAGTTAATTTCCCTTGACTTCTTTGGCTGCACCAGCAAGTCCACCTATTCTTTTTTCTCCCTTATCTCTTCTTTCTCTATTTCTTTTTCTTTGTCTTATTTCTTTGTTCTTTCCTTGTACTTACACGGTAGCACTTCATCTTCTTCCTTGAATTTCTCAAAACAAGTAGAACTTCCAAGAACTCCCTCTCTCACTGAAACCATGTATCTCACTCTAAGGAAGAAATTAAAAGTTTAGCCCTAAGATTTCAGCTTCAAAGTTGTGGGTAAGTAAATAAAAATCTCATCTTATCATGGTATTTTAATGGTGGTATGGTTTACTTTAATTTCACTTCTATGTTTCTCTAATATGATTGTGAGAAGTTGGTTTTTGTGGTTTGTAAAATTGGGAAGCTTGTAAGTCTATATATATATATATATATATATATATATGTTGTTTTAAGAAGTTTTGAAATTGTGTTGGTGATTTGTTGAAGGTAGCTTAGGAATTTTACTAATTAAAGATGGTGTATGATTAAGGAAGTGAGAAAAAGTTAGGATGGGTACTATTGATGTTATTGCTGAGATTTTTGGTTGTATGTAATTTTGCTCTAAATGATTAAATGACTGCATATAAATGTTTTATAACATGTTTAATGAGTGCATAAAAATCCCCATATGAAAATACCATAGTTTGATAATTGTTTGTGAATTTACAAGAAAATGTTGCAAAGCTGTCACTGTGACAGATTTGATGTTTACAACAAGAAAATTCTGTATTAAATCATATTTTGTGAATTAGGATGCTAGGAGTAGTTTTTATGAATTCTAAGACACACATGGTTGTTATGGAAGTGGTCTCACAGCATTTGGATCAATATAAAAATAATTGTTTAATTTCTAAATTGCATGAAATTCTGTCAGGACAGATTTGAGTATGCTGTATTGTATGATTTTTAGTAAATAATGGTTTTATGCTTTGACCATGAAATTTTTATGGCATATACTGGACATATAGAGGAATTGCTTTATAAAATTGCATGAGGTTTGGATGTGAATTGGTAGTCAATTTGTATTTTATAAGTAAAGTATATGCTGCTGGAATGAAACAGTGAATAGTAAGGGACATGCCTAACTTTGAGGATTTAATTCTAAAGTTAGGGTGAATGATTTGTACTATAATTTATTATGTTCATCATATGATATGTCTGGATCATAGAGTAATTTTGTATAACTTGGTTCAAGGTATATTACTCAAAGGAGGGGTTCTAAACCATTCGACGGTTGTATTTATGAAGCTGTTTTGCTGAACATGCTGTATGTTTCCTTAAGAGTGTTTATGGTTACATGACAATGCTTAAAAGAGTTTATGTTTATGCATGCATTATTGCCCTAAGCTCAAAGCACCTTTCGAAATGAAGTTGGCTCTCCTAGAGATATGATATTAATATGAGAATGTTGATTTTTCTTTAGTTTCATACATCATTTGTTGATGTGTGCATAATATGTTTGTGGGAACCTCGTTGAGGTGAGATTAGGATTTCCTTAATTCTAAGAGATAGGTTTTGAGATGAATGTGTAAGTTTATGATAAGGAAATTATGGATAGTAATAAGTTTTGATTTCGGTTTAGGTGTTACCAGCCACCAGGTCTAAGCTCCTTCGACTTTAGGCTCTCGGTTCCTCTGCTTTCAGGTAAGGGATAAATTATATGCGCATTTAGTAAGTTATGAGGTTATTTTAAAGTATATTATGTATTAAAAGGTTTTTGATTAGAGATATGACATATAATCATTATTCAGACAAAGATATGTTCGTGGGCTTTCGAAACCCTATGCATATGATTTAAGCATATTGATGTTATGACTAATTCCATGAACATGATGTTTAAAGAAAATAATGGAAATGCTTTTATTATAAAATGTAATGCAAACTACGAATTTCAGTATGATGTATAAGTATGAAATATTTTCGAGTTATGTTCTCTGGTGATCTGAACTCGGTAGTAGGGGTTAATTACTGGCTTTCCATGGAAAATGTTATCTGTTTGGCCATTTAAAGTAGAGGAAATGGGGCTGCCCGTAACTCTAGGCCATTTAAAGTAGAGGAAATGGGGTTGCCCATAACTCTAATCTGAATAAGGCCTTCTCCCCAATGTGTACGGATGGCGGGAAGGAATAAAACTTTGAGGGGATGTGCCATCAAGCCTTCCAAAGAAGACAATACCATGCACACGAGATCACCCAAATGTGACGAGGTTTTCTCTGTACAGACTTATCAGATACGGACTAACCAATAAGTTATTTATGAACAGCTATATTATGTTATTAATCATGAGAGAAATATTTTGTTTAAATGCATTGTAAAAAGTAAAAGCTCTTATGAAAAGAAAGCTGTTTGTTAAGGATAAAAGTTCTGAATTTCTGTTGGGCTATAATGATAAAACTTCTGATGAAAGTACAAGTTTATGTTAAGAAGTTATCAGATATTTGTTTTTCTTTATGAAATGTTAAGTTTTATGATTATGAAAGTTATAATATTTTACAAGAAGAAGTTTATGAAGGACATTTTTATTATTCTTTAAGATGCTTCCAATTTAAGACAAAGTTACCGATCATCTGATTTTAAGTTAAAATGATTATTTTGTAATGAAAATATATATATGGTAACTTTGTAAGAAATGAAAGAAATTCAATCCGAAAGGCTTTGATAATATTATTCTGATAAGAAAAGGGAAAACAATTATTTTTACGAAGAACGTATAAGTTATTATTATAAATAGTATAAAATACTATGCATGAAAAAGGGGTTTTCCTATCTAAATAATTGTAAAATGAAATGAATTGATTTACATACATCCTTATTAAATTCTCATATATCTTATCTTTACTGGGCTTCGCAGCTCACCCTATTATTTTTCAGTCAACATGTTTTAATTTGGAGCAGAAGGAGCCTTAGTCGAGTTTTGGAATGAGCTGATTTTAGTTTTAAAAGTATAGATCCCAAATTAGCAATTCGATGTTTAGCTTTGTAGTATTCTGTATTTGAGGATCTAAAGAAAATTGTGTACCTTACAATATTAAGAGATGTATTATGTGAGATTCATAATTTGAATAACTGGTGGATTATATTATTCTTTGAGTATAGGGTAGATGCTCTGAATGTCAAGTGAAAGGTTATATAATTTAAGTAAAGAAACAAGGATTTAAAGTAAGAGGGAAGCTTTTGTAAAAACTTTTGTTAAAAGTTAAGTTGGTTCTTGTTAATATCAGGTTTAGGCTTGATATTAGCATACCGGTCATGGTCACAAATCCGGGTATCGGGTTTGGGGCGTGACAGTTGTGGTATTAGAGCAAAGGTTCTAATTTTGTAGACTCTAAGTATCGATCTTCAGAGTTAGATATTAAGATTGGGTAGTTAAGGGTAGACAAGTAAGATACATCTCTTCAGAGATGTTTGAATTGTTTGATCATTGGCTTATTATTTGATGTCTACTAGTATCTTGGATATCTTGAATCATGAAAACATGCTCAGTATTGCTGAGGTTTTAGCTCTTTTGTTATTAGTATTATGATGCTTGCTACATTGGTGTTTTATGGTCTGTCTTGTTTCACACGGATCAAAGAAGATCACTTTCATCATTTTTGTTCCATAGAAACCTCTAAAATCATCTTTGTTAGAGTACTATGGAATCATAATAGGCTAACTCTAGGTTTGATATATTATGTATTTCTCTAAAGAGAGAAATTGTGGTTGGCTTCTCTATTTGACTAGAAAAAAAAAAATGAAAATGGAAGCCAAATCTTAGAACCCTTAAAAAAAAAAAAAAAACTACAATACTTAAGTCTTTTCTATTATTTGGTGATTTGATTCTTTGTATTACTATGACATTTAAAAAGAGAAGCATACATGGTAGAGCAAGTTTGTTCCACCTTTAGCCAAAGAAATTCATTTTTCACCAGAGATTTTGTTTATTACAATTGCTAGTAACTTAGTAAATTCAGTGCAACAGACATTTCTGAGGTATTGGAAGCTTTAAGCAATTGTATGGCACATGATTCTGTCAAAATGAGTGTTTTGGCTTGTTCAAGTATGATATACAATAACTGTTGTTTGGTACTCTATGATTCGAAATTGATGTCTAGGGGTTATTCAGTTTTTAAATGGACTCAAATTTGTAAAGTTTTTATTTATTTATTCTTTCATTTTTCCTTGCACTATTTTTCTCCATTACATGTCCAGTCTTTGACAAAGCTATTTTTATAATGACGTTTTCTGGCATTATTCTAATGCATTAATTTTTTTACTAGTTTACTTTAGATATGCATGGTGGACATATACTAAGAAATTGGCCCAGGATCCTAGAAAGTATATATATATATATATATATCCATAGTATGTTTAGGAAAAAAAAAAAAAAAATTGTGCTTGCTAGCATGCATCTGTTCTTGTATAACAATTGCATGTGTCGGTTGAGATAATACATTTTTGATTTTTCATGTAGAGTTGAGACAGTTTCCCATTACAAATTGTAATATTGTTTGAATGGTGAAATGGGGGAAAATAAGGTTGTAGATTATTTTGTTTGCTGACTGCTAGTGCTATCTAAAGATATGCTTATCTCCTTTGCCTTTTCTTTCTTCTTTATTATTTTAATATGATTCTTTTGGCTCTAAATAATTTTGGTAGTATGCTTGAATTTTGGCCACCCTGATAATCGTGCTGACAGTAGCTTTGGGTAGGTTGAAAAATCTGTCTATGAGTGCTTGTGTTACTCTTAGGGTTAGGATAATTTGCAGATTAAAGGTTTAAAGCTTTAGAAAGAAGGGTTAGGGTTCAAGAATAACTAGGGTTTTGGTAAGTTATGATTATTATGAACACAATAAACATGCCCTCTCTTTTTAGTACAAGTGAACTAATGAGATACCTCTAGTAAACTATAGTGTGGTGATAATATAATTATACTTTATCGATGAGGGTTCCATTTTGATTTTTGAAATGTAAAACAATGATTATAATGTTTATTTGGAAATTGTTTATCAAACTTTTTAAGGAATAAAGAAGTTTTTGAGTTATTAAATGTTTTGAAAAATTGTCTATCTTATTTTATTGTAGTCAGCCTTCCTAATGTTGGTATGGACTGATTTAGTTGAACACTGCTGGCCACGTGTGATTTGCTAAGTCATTTGCCAACTAACCTTATGTGAGGTGACGTAAAATGATTATTTTGCCTATTCCTTGGTCAAGTAATTTGTTAACTGCTGTTGAGCTCGTGTGTGGTTTAACAAGTTATTGATAACATATGATTTTAGTATAATAAAATATCACTTGTGATGATATTATTTGATGAAGTTTATTTTGGAAAAAAAAATGTTGTCAAAGTGAATTTTGATAAGTTTTTGGTTGTTGATAATGCATAACGTTATATCTCATTTTTTTTAATAAAGGAGAGATATATGCTAAATGGATGCTTTCTAAGAAATTGATGCTTTCTAAGAAATTCTTTGAGTTGTGGAATTGACCTTATTTGATTAATTTATTTTGTTGTACCTCTTGAAATGTAATCTGTTGCTCAAGTTACTAAAATTTTGACAAGTGAATGATTTCTAATATCCGTTTGTCACAATTAAGATATTTTCTTATCAAATCTGCTGATTATATTGATATTATAAATTCTGATCCATGTATGAAAGAATTTCTTAATTGTATTCTTAGATTGAATATATATTATGTGACGTACTCTTAGTGCTTGTCTGCATGTGTATATAGTGCTGTATCTTTTAACTGGGCATGACAATTGTTGAAAGCATGTATCATAACTTAAGGAAATTTTATAATGAGATAAATGGTTGTAATGTATATATATAACTTGACATGCCTGTGATTCTATTATTTTGTGATTTTTTTCAATTTATCATTTCACATTTTTGTAATACAAAGATCTTTACTGTTATAATTTTCGAGGACGAAAACTTTTAAGGAGGGAAGGATGTAACACCCCGACCCAACTTTAAAATTTAACTATGTGTTTAAGTGGTTAATTACTATTTTAAGCCACTTTCTTTACATAATTAATAGAAGAGTATTTAATAAACATATTATTTTATAATGCCATTGAATAAGAATGGTAAAGATTTTAAATAATGGAATGACTATTTGTATTATAAATATATACTAAGTATAAGTATGTACAAGATTCTCAAAAAAAAAAAAAGTATAAGTATGTACAAAAATTAAATTAAGTGGTTTAAGTTATTAGATATATAGTTGTTGGTATTTAATTAAGTGTTTAAAATAAGGGTTAATTTGCAAAGTTATTTTATAGTTTAGGCCTTTATAGAGTATAAGTTTGTGAAGGGGGGGGTGGAAAGTGAATTTAAAATAAAAATGAGTTGCAAATGGTGAGTCATCAACTCACGTTTTCCTTAGCAGATATGTGTCCCACCAAGTTAATTTCCCTTGACTTCTTTGGCTGCACCAACAAGTCCACCTATTCCTTTTTCTCCCTTATCTATTCTTTCTCTATTCCTTTTTCTTTGTCTTATTTCTTTGTTCTTTCCTTGTACTTACACGGTAGCACTTCATCTTCTTCCTTGACTTTCTCAAAACAAGTAGAACTTCCAAGAACTCCCTCTCTCATTGAAACCATATATCTCAATCTAAGGAAGAAATTAAAAGTTTAGCCCTAAGATTTCAGCTTCAAAGTTGTGGGTAAGTAAATAAAAATCTCATCTTATCATGGTATTTTAATGGTGGTATGGTTTGCTTTAATTTCACTTCTATGTTTCTCTAATATGATAGTGAGAAGTTGGTTTTTGTAGTTTGTAAAATTGGGAAGCTTGTAAGTCTATATATATAATATATATATATATATATATTTTTTGTTTTTGTTTTAAGAAGCTTTGAAATTGTGTCGGTGATTTGTTGAAGGTAGCTTAGGGTGTTTACTAATTAAAGATTATGTATGATTAAGGAAGTGAGAAAAAGTTAGGATGAGTACTATTGATGTTACTGCTGAGATTTTTGGTTGTATGTAATTTTGCTCTAAATGATTAAATGACTGCATATAAGTGTTTTATAACATGTTTAATGAGTGCATAAAAATCCCCATATGAAAATACCATCGTTTGATAATTGTTTGTGAATTTACAAGAAAATGTTGCAAAGCTGTCACTGTGACATATTTGATGTTTACAACAAGAAAATTCTATATTAAATCATATTTTGTGAATTAGGATGTTCGGAATAGTTTTTATGAATTATAAGACACACATGGTTGTTATAGAAGTGGTCTCACAGCACTTGGATCAATATAAAAATAATGGTTTAATTTCTAAATTGCATGAAATTCTGTCAGGACAGATTTGAGTATGCTGTATTGTATGATTTTTAGTAAATTATGGTTTTATGCATTGACCACGACATTTTTATGGTATATACTAGACATACAAAGGAATTTCTTTGTAAAATTTCATGAGGTTTGGATGTGAATTGGTAGTCCATTTATATTTTATAAGTAAAGTATATGCTGCTGGAATGAAACAGCGAACAGTAAGGGACATGCCTAACTTTGAGGATTTGATTCTAAAGTTAGGCTGAATGATTTGAGCTATAATTTATTATGCTCAATATATGATATGTCGGGATCATAGAGTAATTTTGTATAATTTGGTTCAACGTATAGTACTCAAAGGAGGAGTTCTAAACCATTCGACGGTTGTATTTATGAAACTGTTTTGCTGAACATGCTGTATGTTTCCTTAAGAGTGTTTATGGTTACATGACAATGCTTAAAAGAGTTTATGTTTATGCATGCATTATTGCCCTAAGCTCAAAGCACCTTTCGAAATGAAGTTGGCTCTCCTAGAGATATGATATTAATATGAAAATGTTGATTTTTCTTTAGTTTCGTACATCATTTGTTGATGTGTGCATAATATGTTTGTGGGAACCTCGTTGAGGTGAGATTAGGATTTCCTTAATTTTAAGAGATAGGCTTTGAGATAAATGTGTAAGTTTATGATAAGGAAATTATGGATAGTAATAAGTTTTGATTTCGGTTTAGGTGTTACCAGCCACCAGGTCTAAGCTCCTTCGACTTTAGGCTCTCGGTTCCTCTGCTTTCAAGTAAGGGATAAGTTATATGCGCATTTGGTAAGTCATGAGGTTATTTTAAAGTATATTATGCATTAAAAGGTTTTTGATTAGAGATATGATATACAATCATTATTTAGACATATATATGTTCGTGGACTTTCGAAACCCTATGCATATGATTTAAGCATATTGCTGCTATGACTAATTCCATGAACATGATGTTTAAAGAAAACAATGGAAATGCTTTTATTATGAAATGTTATGCAAACTACGAATTTCAGTATGATGTATAAGTATGAAATATTTTCGAGTTATGTCCTCTGGTGATCTGAACTCGGTCAGTAGGGGTTAATTACTGGCTTTCCATGGAAAATGTTATTTGTTTGGCCATTTAAAGTAGAGGAAATGGGGCTGCCCGTAACTCTAGGCCATTTAAAGTAGAGGAAATGAGGTTGCCTATAACTCTAATCTGAATAAGGCCTTCTCCCCAATGTGTATGGACGGCGGGGAGGAATAAAACCTTGAGGAGATGTGCCATCAGGCCTCCCAAAGAGGACAATATCATGCACACGAGATCACCCAAATGTGATGAGGCCTTCTCTGTACAGACTTATCAGATACGGACTAACCAATAAGTTATTTATGAACAGCTATATTATGTTATTAATCATGAGAGAAATATTTGGTTTAAATGCATTGTAAAAAGTAAAAGCTCTCATGAAAAGAAGAAGTTTCTAATGAAAAGAAAGCTGTTCATTAAAGATAAAAGTTCTGAAGTTCTGTTGGACTATAATGATAAAGCTTCTAATGAAAGTACAAATTTATGTTAAGAATTTATCAGATATTTGTTTTTCTTTATGAAATGTTAAGTTTTATGATTATGAAAGTTATAATATTTTACAAGAAGAAGTTTATGAAGGATATTTTTATTATTTTTTAAGATGCTTCCAATTTAAGACAAAGTTACCGATCATCTGATTTTAAGTTAAAATGATTATTTTGTAATGAAAATATATATATGGTAACTTTGTAAGAAATGAAAGAAATTCAATCCGAAAGGCTTTGATAATATTATTCTAATAAGTAAAGGGAGAACAATTATTTTTACGAAGAGCGTATAAGTTATTATTATAAATAGTATAAATACTATGCATGAAAAGGGGTTCTTCTATCTGAATAATTGTAAAATGAAATGAATTGATTTACATACATCCTTATTAAATTCTCATATATCTTACATTTACTGGGCTTCGCAGCTCACCCTATTATTTTTCAGTCAATATGTTTTAATTTGGAGCAGAGGGAGCGTTAGTCGAGTTTTGGAAGGAGCTGGTTTTAGTTTTAAAAGTATAGATCCCAAATTAGCAATTCGATGTTTAGCTTTGTAGTATTGTGTATTTGAGGATCTAAAGAAAATTGTGTACCTTATAATATTAAGAGATGTATTATGTGAGATTCATAATTTGAGTAACTGGTGGATTATATTATTATTTGAGTATAGGGTAGATACTCTGAATGTCAAGTGAAAAGTTATATCATTTAAGTAAAGAAACAAGGATTTAAAGTAAGAGGGAAGCTTTTGTAAAAGCTTTTATTAAAAGTTAAGTTGGTTCTTGTTAATATCAGATTTAGGCTTGATATTAGCATGCCGGTCATGGTCACAAATCCAGGTATTGGGTTTGGAGCGTAACATTATTGATTCATTAGTTCGCAGAATAAGCACAAAATATCTAAACTCAAATTATAACGTATGAACAAGAGAACAAAAAATGACTTTGAATTTTCCTCAGACCCACGACAAAGACACCATACCCACCATACCCACAGATTCCTCAATCAAAACCCATCATACCCACAAACCAACAGAGATCTCCTTCCTCAGACCCACGGCAAAGACCACTTCTCCTTCCTCCAAAATGCAGACCACCAACCACCGTAGAGATCTCCTTCCTCAGACCCACAACAGAGCATCCAAAGAATCAAAACCTACCATACCCACCATTCCCACAAACCAACATATATCTCCTTCGTCGGACCCACGGCAAAGACCACTACCGCAAGCCACAAACCACCCACATGCAAACACTGTTCCATTTGCTGCTGAATCCCCTGCACCATCACACCAGGCCCAGCCCAGTCGGTGATGCAATTTATAGTTTTCATTCTTAATTTTTCTTCTTCGATTCACTTTTATTTAGATTTAATATTCCTGATTAATTTCTGCTTTTTTGTTACCTTTCTCTATAGTCTTTTCCTTTACGTGGCCTTCCATGGCTTAACACTTCTTTGAATTTCAATTTCATACAGAAAGAGAGGGGTGTGGGGTCAACCTCCTTGTGAGAGAGAGGATGCACGTTTCAAAAACATGCAAGACTCTCTCACAGACATGTTTCTGACCCCCCCCCCCCCCCCCCACAACCAAAAATAAATAAATAAATAAATAAATAAAGGGGAAAAAAACTTTTTCGGATTTGGATGGTTCATGTCATAACAAAACATTAGGGTTGTTTGGTACTGTTGTTTAAATAACAGTTTTCAGTATTTAAATAATAATAACATTTTTTATACATATTTTTATAACACTTAGGGGGTGTTAGGTACGTGTACTTTAAAATATGTGTTTTGTTGTTTAAAAGCATGTGTAGAAATACGTGTGAGTGAAAAAGTGTTTGAAAATGCATGTAATGTTATTTAAAAATCGAAAACATGTGTTTGAGTGAGTGTACCAAATACGGTTTTAGACACGTATTTTTACAACACTGAAAACTGAACAACAATACTTAAACACTGCTACCAAACGGACCCTAATTGTTCTAAAAAAAGTTTTATTTTAACACACTAAAATGTTATTTTATCTATTTTAACATAGCATTTAACAATATACTCCATGTTACATTTCTTATTTTTAACACATCACCATTAAAATTTAAAATAAGATCAATTTTTTATTAATGAGAGACATGGTACCTTACAGTACGAAATGCTAAATTTTTATGGCATTTGAGAGATATGATGTTGGGGTGTTTTTTTGTCTGGTGTGCTAAGCTCTTATCATATGTTACCCACTACAATAGATGAATTTCTTTCAATAATAACCTCTCTTCCCCCTCCCTCCTCCTCCTCCCCCTCCGCCCCCCCCCCCCCCCCCCCCCACTCACGGGTAATTCTTACATGCTCTGGCCCCTCATGTGAGAAGAGGGAGCATTATTTCAGGAGCACCTAAGTTTTTTTTCCCCACTCACGCACTATGTCACTATAACCTCATAATCATAAAATCTGAAACCTACAAATAACGTTTTTTCCTTAAAAAATGAAGAAAGAAAAGTAAGCCTAAGATATATGTATAGATCCTAAGAGCATTAGCATTGATATTGTTAAAAAGCCAAATTACTATTTTTAACACATCAATACTAGAAAGCATACGATGGTGCTACATCTAAAAAATTCTGCAATAACCCGTAAATGGTTATCTCTAAGAGTTTACTGTAGCTCCAAAGGTAAAAAAACTATAGTTTATTTTGTGGAATTACTTTCTCTTTTCAGCCAAAAAAAAAAAAAATTGTTTCTCTCACTCTTTTCCTCTCTTCAACCTTCTCCCTCTTTTACTCTCTCTCTCTTTCCCAGCCTAGAGCTTCTCCCTCCCTCTTAGCATATGTAGATAATATTGCTTGCTCATTTTCTGTAATGGTCAAGTCTTTGTGATGTAATCTTGTACCTGTCACAGATATTATAGAGGAAATGATGAAAATTGGTAGGAGTGTTGAAGCTGTTGATGTCGCTTATACTTTTGGGGTTGAGGAAACATTTCATCCTCAGCAAGCGGTTGTGGCAGTTTGTGGTGGGGTTATTTATTTATTTTTTAAATTAGATTTGCAGTGGGCTATGATTGTTTGTGTGTGGGTGTTTTTGGTAGTGGGTGGTGGGTTGCGGCGGTTCTATGGTTGTCTGTGGTGCTTTTTGAAGTGGGTATGTGGTGGATGTTGAGGTGGGTTTGTGGTGGTTGGTTTTTTTTTTTTAAATTAGAGTTGCGGTGGTTTTTGGGTGTGTTTGATATGAATATTTTTTTTGGGGACGTTGAGTTTATGGCTGTGCATTGTGACGGCTGGTTGTGCTGGCACTGGATTGTGCCTGGTGGTTGTTCTTGATTCATAGAAGAGAGAGAGGAAGAGAGATAAAGAGACAACCAAAAAAAAAAAATAATAATAATAATGAAAGAAAAAAATATTTAAATAAAGTGATAAAGTAGATAACACTAATGATGTTTTATGTATTATAAAGTAAGACAATAAAAAAGATAAAGTAAAATTTTAAAGGATTAAAAAGCTAATAAAGTTGCGAAAGTTCCCAATAATAGTAATAACACATAGCAAAAGTACTCAGAAGTCTCTTCAGACTTTACCGAAACACTCTCCAGCATTACAGCCATTACTCCATAACATTAACACATATATATACAACAACAACAACAACAACCAGACACAATAGCAGCAGCAAAACTACATTACTCACTTACTGCAAAATCAAGCACCTTAATTCTCCTACCAACCTGCCTAGCTACAGACACGCTTCAGTAGCACAAAACCCAGCTTGGAGAAGCTTAATCCAATAGCTAATTCAAAAAAAAGAACTAAGGCAAAACTAAAAAAGCCAATACAAATTGGCCGTACATGGTTTTTGACAAAGGTTCGTACATCCGAGGTTTACTCGAATGCTCAAACTAAAAGGACCCTACCTGGATAAGATTCTGCGGCATTTGAAAAAAAAAAACAGCACCACACATTATATAGGATTTTAATTTTAATTTATGTATAACTCCATAAATTATCTCCACCTCCATCAGACTCATCCGACGACGATTTCGACTCGATCCTCGGCGGACTCACCAGCATTCCCCCCGCCATGTCCACCAGCAAATTCGGCATGTTCAGCAGCTCTTCCTCATCGACATACTCCTCTTCTACGCGACTCGTCGTTTCCACATTCGTCTCCTGCTCCTGCGCTCCTCGACTACTGCTCTCCGACTCGGTCCCCACCCTCGCCGCCTCCGCCGCGCTCGCCGCCGCGGCACGTATGTCGCTCGCCGACGCGGAGGCCGGTATCGGGTACGTCAGCCTCGAATTCGGGAAGTTCAAGGGCGTGTCGTGCCCCTTCAAAGCCAGCGCCGCCGCGTCGTACGCCGCAGCCGCCATCTCCGGCGTCGGGTACGTCCCCAGCCAGATGCGCGTCGTTTTACGTGGCTCGCGAATCTCGGATACCCATTTGCCGCTCCGCTTCCGAATCCCCCGATACATCGAGTGCCTCCCAGACAGTACGGGTTGACCCGAAGACCCACCCGGAGATTGTACCGGTCCCGGTGACGTGGCATCGGCAGTAGGAGTTGGTGGGTCATTTGGATTTTGGGGCACGTTAGAAGGATTGTAATTGCTGGCCATGCAGCATATATGGGTATAGTATGTGTTTTTTTTTTTGGTACAGATGTTGAAATGTGGCGAAAAGTTTATAATATGGTTTTTTTTTTTGTTTTTCTTTTTTGGGGGGTTCTGATAAAATGTTTGGGGAGCTTAAGGTTGTTTAATGTGATTTGAATTGAGGTTTTCATTGTTGGATTTTTATAAGAGGGAAGTGCAAGTGAAGCAATGGGAGAAAGCGTGGGCAATTCGTGGCTTGGTACTTTCTTTTGAGGAATTGAAGAAGTGGGCACACGTATTGGGTTACAATTAAGCAAAATTAGCTGTAATTTATCTGGTTTTTTCAAACCTTTCAATTTCACTCATGTGCATTAAAATACATGGAACCTTCAAAACCTCGGATTTCGTTGATGATTATATTGTTGGCTTGCTGCCGATCATTAATCTTTGTTCATGCTTACCAACCACTCTATGCATTTATTTTGCTCTGAATATATAGTACGACTTTTTTTAGCTTTTATGGAGCTCATGTGTTTTGACAGAGATATGACGTAGACAGTAGCTGACTCGTGCTTAATGGTTAGAGCATCTGCAATATGTTTTGAATCTAAAACTTGGAACTTTCATCGAGTTGTTGAGTATTAGGAATCATTTTTCATTTTTAGAATATCGTTTTATGGATTTTAGCCAATAAAATTGACCAATCCTAGTCCTTTTCTATGGCTAAAATTTAGTGATGATTTGTCCTATTAGAGTATTATTGTTGGAGTTTGCTTTTCTCAGGAGGAAAACAATTATGCTATTCGCAGAGTTAATTATTGATTGGAAGCTCTCGTGATTTATTTTTTTGTGAGCTTAAAGTTGTTAGTTTAAATAGTGACAAATTTCACTATCATGCAAGTGGTTTTCATGCTATTTATGAGTAAAGTTTAAGTGAGTTGGAGCCAAAATTCTTACTTGTAAACTTTTAAAAGAAAAGAAAAGAGAAAAGCAACTATGGTGTCATCAATTAAATGTATTCATTTATTATTGTGTGGACCCATGGATAGAGCCATCATTGGAACAGGGGTGCAATGGCCCCTCCCAATTTTTTTTTTAATTATTATATATATGTGTATCAATTTTAGTAATTTTATTTTATAAAATTACATTTTGTTTTTCTTAAATAATATCATTGATTCTTTTAAGAATAATACTATGCTCACAAACTTTTTTACAAACTGTTTTGGTAGTAGATTCTTATTGATTCGCATATGAGCCACTACTCACATCATTTTTTTTACTTACCAATAACCACTTATCACATCAGTAATTTATAAAAAAAGTTTGAAATTCTAGCATTTTCCTCATTTTAGTGACCATACAAAAATTTATATATCTAAAATCTAAAACAAAATATACAAGCCCCATAAAAATAGCTTAGCAACAAAAATTACCAATAGTAAAACTAAAAAAATTAAGCTCAATTAACCAATTTTATCTAAAATAAAAAACCTTATCCTTTAAAAAATTCTAAACAATAATTTTGTTCTTACCCATAAAAATTAAAAAAAAAAAAAAAAAAACTCAGTAGCTAAGTAGTATCTATGTGAGAGGTTGAAACCGCCGCACACAACCAATGATAAAGCCACCCCCTAACTTAAAGTTTTGACTTTGTCTCTGTGTGGACCTTTGGTAAAGTTCTAACCAAGTCTTTAACAATTGGTCCTAGTCTTGGTTGGTACCAGATTTTTGATTCTTAGCTTTTGATGCTTGGAAATATTGACTTTTGAAAATGTAATTATACCATGTTTGGTTTTTTAGAAATTTGAAAATACTCAATTTTTTTTTTATGAATGATTTTTACATTTAAAAAAAAAAATGAAAGATATCCTCATATTTGATTTATTTTAAGAATTATATCTAAACTATACTCTTATTGCCAAGCCTTTTGTAGCTTATATAATACTTCCAGTGAAAACATTAAAAATTGGGTAAAAAGCCTTTTCCCCCTCTATGCTTATGATAATTTATAATTTCTCTCATTATCTTTGAAACTAACCAAATTCTTCTTCTGTGTTTGGAAAATGAACAAAGACCTTAAATTCGTTACTTTTTTTTTTAGTTAAATCCAATAAAATTACAATGATTACAAATGCAATCTTAGAAACTAACAGTGCAATCTTCAACTTTTTCTCTTCCTTATGTTGTTCAACTATAATTTCTTCAAAAAAATTTGCTAGATTTAACTGAAAAAATAACAATTTAGGGGTATTTATTTATTTCTTAAACATAGTGGGGGAAATTAGTTGGTTTTAAAAATAAAATTGGGACTTGTGAATTACCCCAAGCATAAAGAAAGGAAAGTGTTTGTTTCCCTTAAAAATTCAATTCTACAAATGGAAATAATGTCTAATATAATAGTATATTTTAATTACTCGTTGTTTATACAAATGGAAATAAAATCAATATAAAACATAATGGGATAGTTTCCTGTATTAGCAAATATCTTTCCTTTTCAACTATTTAATTGACTTTTTCGTAGTTTCTAAACACGGTTTTGAAACAAATCCAAAAGGTCCTCAAAACGCAAAAGCTAGCTAGCTTCCACGTGATGCGCATTAATCCTGTCAAAATCACTGTCCTCAAAATTGCACACACGTTTAAATAAAAAAATATCACACATGTTATGTATCATAATTCTCGTATGACTTTACTAATCCAAACATTCTCCACCTTCAACGGTTCAACCACCAAAATCAAAGTCTTTAGTGTCGGTTAATAGGTAATCGGACATATAGACTATTTTACAAAAGAGTAATGCTAAATACACAAATGATTTTATAACATTTTTACAAACTGCTAATTTAGTTTTAGTAATTTTTAAATAATTATTAATAAACAGAAATGTGAGGTTAGTGGTGGACCCATATTAGAACTAATAAGAATTTGTCATATCAACAGTTTGTAAAAATGTTGTAAAATAATTTGTGACTGTAGTATTACTCTTTTAAACAAAATTTAATACTACTTTTATGGAAAAAATAAAAATTATTAAAAAAATTAGTTCCTTTTTTAACTCTTCTTATAAAAAATTTAAAATTTTTAATAAAATTTCTAAGTTAATGCACTTAGTATATTCATTAACTATTTTTCTTATTAAAAAAAAGTATATCCATTAACTCTTTATAGTCCACTAGTACAATTTTTTTTAATGAAACCTATTTCATTAAAAAAATATACTTGAAATTACAACTAAATTTATCCTATAAAATCAAATCAATTTTTAGAAAAAAATTGAATAATATATCCAAGTGTTTAACAAGACAATCATAAAATTAAAAAAAAAAAAAAAATCATAGTATAACACATAACAAAATAAGAGCAGAGGCGGCGCTAAAATCTTGCCCCATCCTCGCTCTACTACCTTTGCAAGGCAAGAAAAACCCGCGCGGGGCGAAGCGGGGAGGGGCAGGTTAAGCGGGGCGGGACAAAATTGCCATTCCTATTGTGGTTGGTCATAGTTTCATATTTTATTATTTTATTTTGACTTATAAGAAATTGACACCTCAATAATTGTGAAAATATTGTAAAATTTGTTGTGTTAGTATAACAATATATATGCGGGTTCTTATAAATATTTAAAAGAAAAAAAGTACAAACGGAAGACTGGAAAAAAAAAACGTTGTACCTTCAGTGCCATTTGAACAAACCAAAGTAGCATTGTAGCAACTATTCAAAATTTGGAAGAAAAAGAAAAGGCTCACTACACCAAAAGTGGCACTATAGAGGCATTGCCACTTTTTATATAGTTAGTAGAAAAAAGAGCATAAATTGATGACTGAAAAAAAAAAAGTACATATTGAACAAACCAAAAGTATTATAACTTTTACACATTTAGCTAATAAGTGTCACAACATTTTCACAAAACATTTATTTTTCAGTTGTGGTTGGTCACAGTTTCATATTTTATTATTTTATTTTTGACTTACAAGAAATTGACACTTCAATAATTGTGAAAATATTGTGAAATTTGTTGTGTCAGTATAAGAATATATATAAAAAGAAAAAAAAAGGAAGATTGAAAAAAAAAAAAATGTAGCTACAGTGCCGCTTGGTACTGTAGCTACCGTTCAAAACTTAAAAAAAAAAGAAAAAAAAAAGACTAAAGTGACTCTATAAATCAAAATGGCAGGGATTGCCTCTTTTTATACGGTTAATAGAAAACTTATATATATATATATATATAAAAGAAAAAAAAAAGGACCAAGTTACTGCACGTGGGACAATCAAGGTCGTTGAAGTTAGTTGCCTTATCCAAATCCTGAAACACAAGAAAACTAGTGCTCTATTTTTTTTTACTCTCACCAAACACATCTAACTCCTTAATTCTCTTCCATGGAGAACCTCAAATCAACCTTCCCAATTTTCACTACCAACCCATTTTTCTTCAAAACAAAAGCTATCAAACCATCCAAGTTTTCAATCAAGCCACCCCCACCAGACTTTGATTTTAGAACAGAAATTATGGATGACTCTAGAGCCAAAATAGCCCGAACTCACCCTCAGTTGCTTGATTTGGCTAATAATGGGAGCTTGGTATTGATTGAGAGAAGTCAGTATGGTCCTGTACCAGCATGGAGGACCGAGTTTGTGGAGCCTGAGGCGATATGGTTGGTTGGAACTACGCATATATCAGAGGAATCAGCTGTGGAGGTTGAGCGTGTTGTGCAGACTGTGAAGCCTGATAATGTTGTGGTGGAGCTATGTAGAAGCAGGCAAGTGTGATTTGGTAATTGGGATTTTTTGTTTTTTTTGGGTTGAATTTAGTTTGTTGATGCAAATTTTGAATGTTTATTGAAGATTTCAAATCCGAATGCATTAGGATTTTGTTTAGTATTCTGAAATGCTGCTCTATAAAAGACATTTCCTCAGAATGGAGAAATGCTACTGTTATGAAATTTTTAGGGCTTTTTACTGTTGGATATATGCTTGTGAGTGGAGTTAATATAACAAAATTTGAACCAAACTTAAAAGTTTTTTGATTAATGATGCCCCATTATGTTATTATTATTTCTCCAATATTTACCACTTGCCTTACGACTTTCGAGGGAAGGTGTTTGACAAATTTTTGAATGGAAATGACATTGTGAGGATTTATAACAATCATTACTATCATAGTTTATAAATCAATATTCTTGACCACTGGAAAGTGGCAACTTTTAAGGATTAAGCGAGCGATTTCACCAGGAATCTCTGATTTACAGTCTAGATGACAGTAAAATCTTCTATCGGATTGCATTTATATGATAGGAAGGACACAACCTTGTCGAAGATGGTTGTTCCTTTTAAAGGAGTTTTACTCAATTCCCTTGAATCCCAACTTTTGATGGTTTCCATGCCAGGTTGAGCTCAACCACGTTGGTGAGACAACAATTATAGGTCATTTAAGTGAATCTACATGGGTACTCAGCATGATTTGTCCTTGCTTTCATGTTTTTCATTGACATTTGAAGGACTCCATCTACATTTTACAGTTATGTGTGGAGTGCCATATGTTGCCCCTATTAGTTAGCAATTGACAATAGGCACTAGTAGTCTAGTACCGTCCACTCATTTTTCTAGAGTTAGAACCATTGAGCTTCACATTTAAGATGATTTACAATAACCGTTGTAACTCTTACCTCCATATGCAGTACAGGTCAGGGGCAAGGTCTTCACTCTTGAAGACATCTTGCATCACTTTGCTTAAATCCAATGAAATGGTTGGAGTTTGCAGCCATGAGGGTGCTACATTACTTACTTACAAAATGGTGCATATATGAACCTTAGAACACCTTTTACACTTGCAAATAACATACAACTAATGGAAAGAAAAAGAATCAACATTTATGCAGGAAATTAATTTTATAGAGTGCAAGGCAAGGAAGCACGGGTGCGCCTATTTGGCCAGCGCACCTGAGTTGGATTCGCGTGGATGCGCCATGCGGCTGTGGACGCAGCTGCACACGTGTCCGTGGACGAATTTTTTTTTTTCGAATGCGGCCCGATTCGGTCTGAAACAGTTTAAAATAGGACTCAATTTGGTTCGATATGGGCCGATACAGTCAGAAACAGGACCCAATTTGGTCCGATATGGGCCGAAATACTTGTTTAAAAAAAAAAACGTAAAAGATTATATCAAAACACACCGTTTTGTTGGCAGACTTTGAAGGAAACAACCCTAAAATTATATCAATTCTCACTTTATTAACTACTATTGCTCTTAAATTGATATATGCTTACCATTATATGAAGAAAAAATGCTTAGCAATATATATAAAAATATAAATAAAAATATATTTAATAATTAATTAATAAACGTATTCCGCAGCACCTGTGCCTTACTCTTTCAAAAATTGCCGTATTGCCGCAACCATGCTTCCTATGTGCAAGGTCTGCCAGAAAGACTAAAACTTATTACTTTTGATTCAAGACACATTTTATTTGGAAATAGCATTAGATTAATTTTATGAGCAGATTGTCTTGACAGTTAGCAAAAAGAAGTAACATGATTGTCAAACATGTTTAGCTTCAATCCACATCTTAACTTCAATTGTTGCAGAGTTCATTTTCAGAGCTGGAATTATGTACACTTCCAATGATGGTGAGGTTGGCCAACAACTTCGTTCAAATATGTTTTCTTTGAGTGGGACTGGCTTTTTTGGTGCTGTTGGTCGTAGCATAAACTTAGGTAAGCTTTAATTTGTTCTGCACCTTCATTATGTGCCTATGAAAACTAGTTACTGAAAATCCTAAGGCAGGGGGTCAGACTGCTCTAGCACTTCGTCTACTGCTGGCAATTTTTTCCTCAAAACTCTCTTCAGATATCAACCGCCCTTTTGGTGATGAGGTAGTTTCTTTAGATTCAAAATAAAACAAAAATACAATCAAGGACTTAAAAAGCACCATACAAATATGTTTCTTTGGAGCATCTTTATTTACAAAAATTTCTATAATCTGTAGTTCCGAGCCGCTCGAAAAATATCTGAAGAAATTGGTGCTCAAATAGTTTTGGGGGATCGGCCAATTGAAATTACGGTATGGACATATGTATTAACTCTTGCATACACATGAGACAACTTGATCAAATGATACTAAAATATTCCAGCTAGTTCTTAACTCCTATTTCTGGTCATATTGATTGCTGTTTTAGCAATTATTGTACTACATTTAGTACATTTATTGGTTCTTGTTTTAAAAGCTGGATTTTTTAGTTATGCATAATTTTTCAAATAACAGAATTGCCATTTCTCCTATGTGTGTTCTTGCAGCTTGAAAGGGCTTGGAATTCTTTGACATGGACTGAGAAACTAAGTTTGGTGACCTCAGTTATTCGTGGGATAACATCATCGTCCGATATGTCTAGGAACAGTCTCAAGGTTGATCCCTTACACTGTTTAATTGTCATCTAGGTAATCCAACTTTTTCCTTGTTGAAGTCTGATGTGAGAGAGAGAGAGAGAGAGAGAGAGAGAGAGAGGGGGGGGGAGGGGGGAGGAGGGAGATTTATGGTTTGAGGATTTCTGCATCTTTGATAAAGTTTTCACCTCAGAAAGCTTGGATATAAGTATGACTGGTTCTATACTTTCTGAAATTAAACTCTTCCCCGAAATTATATGATTTTTTGATTCTGCATAATCTCCTGGCTGTTACAGTTCCCACGCCTCTATTGAAGTTTGAAAATGAAGTGATGACTTTAAGTCTTTGGATTGTCTATTTCATATATTGAACTTGAAGAAGCCTTTGTTCCACTGAACTCGGGTTCGTTACAGGAATTGTTTTTCACCATCTCCTTGTCCTTTGTTTTCACTTGGAGGATATCACTTTTGGTTTGTTGTACCAGTTAAGGAAAATGATGATATACTGATTCCTAACATGTGCTAGAAAGCTATATTGCCTTACATGGCAAGGACCATAGAAATTGGTTGCTAGCCTCTTATGGTGGTACCTAAGTAAAAGCTAACAGTGTCCCCAGGGGGAAGGAAGGGGAAGAGGCAGTACAGCATATGTTATTAAAATGGTGTTCTTGTCATATAGAAACTTTAGATCCTTCCCTTAATCAACCATTTGAATGCTTTTTCAACCAGGACGGCAATGAAACCTACATTTTAGGGTTAATGTGTGTTTCTTTCTCAATTAACACATAAGAGTGAAAATGTAGTAAATCTTACCCGTAGTGTATTTTTGTAATTAATTGGACTGCTAGACATTTGTTTTTGGGTTTAATGTTCTTTTTCTGTTTAGACAAAAATTTCACCACAACTCTGTTTTTATCAATCTTAGTGTCATACCCATGGACGTAGATGTCCTGCTGATGCCTTCTTAAGTATGTTTTCTGTTCTGAAGGATTGGAATTAACAAAAGTTCTGAGCTATTAGGATGTAAAGTCAAAGTTTGCTGTAATATCCTATTTTTCTTTGCATTTTAGACCGTAGTTCAACAGTATGGTGACATTAGCATGATTATTCCTTTATAATTTCTACAACCTATTGCAGGAACCAATTTCAGATGATGGAACCTTTCAGCTCTATGAGCAGCTCAGTTTTTCATTTCCATCACTCCTGCAGCCTCTTATACACGAACGAGACACTGTAAGTACTTCTCAGCCAGAAAACCACTAGAAAGCTGCAATGTCCTTCAACTCCATGTTAGAGATGGGTACATTCTCATTTGTTTAGAGTTTTGAGGGAAAGAAGAAAAAATTGTGCCAGAACTTATAATTTTCATATAGTTTTAGTGACTTGTGGAAAATTTTAATCTTTGCTGACTCATTGGATCATAGTAATCGTGCATCATGTTTCTACTTTACTTTACTAAGGCCTATAATTTTCATCTAAGAAATATGCTACTGCTTTCTCAGTACCTAGCATGGTCACTAAAGAGGAGCAAAGCTGTGAATAACAGTAAAAGAGTGGTGGGGGTGATTGGAAAAGGCCACATGAATGGAGTGATATATGCACTAGTATCAGACCAAGGAGATTTGCGGTTTCGAGATCTTGCAGGGAAGAGGCCAAATGGTGATGGCTCCAACCGGTGGGTTGATGGTCTTCTTAAGAGTTTGGTTAGAGATACTGTAATTGGCATTTTGTTGTGGGCATTATACGAAGAGATAAAAAGTGGACTATAAAGTTCAATGGTCCTGATTTTCAATTGTTGTCAGTTTGTCCACAACAATTGAAAATCAGGACCATTGACAACAATTATATTGATTGTCAGGGACCATTGGACTATAAAGTATTAAAAAAAATTGGATGATAATTTGAACAACTAGTATTCTTTTATAATTGAAATATAATTGTTATTTTGTATACCCTGTTCAGGAAAGAAAAGTGATTATTGGTGTGGCACCAAGTTTAAGTTGTTAGTATTTGTTAATACGGCTATATAGTCTTTCTGTTTCTAAAGAAGTGGAAAAATAAACTTGTCAGTGGAAATATGAATCTTCCCAACTGATTGAAGAATCATCATTTTATGTGTTAGAGCATCAGTCCCCGGCCTTCTATATGCTATACAAGTGTCATTATAAAAGTCTTCCTCTCATTTAGCAAGATAAGCGAGGTGCATTCGATTTTTTCTCCCTCATCCCTTAAGAGCATCGCCATCAGTATTAGTTGTGCTAAAAAAATAGAAGCTGTTTTGACATATTAAAAAGTTATTTTATTTGTTTTAACATACTAATTTATAATTCACCTACATCACATTTTTTACTTTTAACACATCACCATTAAAATAACCTAAAATAAGTTCAACATCTATATCTATATATATCTAAAAGCTAAAGCGCAACATTTATTGTTGCTACGCTTTTGTTGAACCACATCAGGGTCACATTATTCACCCATTTTCAACATTCTCTTTCTTATTTTTGACTTTCTTTTTCTTATTAATTTCTCAACTTAATGTTATACTTTCTCCAACTTTTCCTCTCTCTTTTACTTTTTAATTTCCCCACTACTATTTATCATAATATTATTTATACTCTATCCCTTTATCTTCCTTTATTTTTGGCTTTTCTTACTCCCCTCATCTTACTCTAAATTTCAATTTTCTATTTCATTCTATACATAGTTTTTCCACACACAAAAAGGTTATTTCTCCCTCTCTCAATTTTTTTTTTTCCATTTTTTGGTGAACATTTTTTTCTTGCATCTCTACTTTAGGTTGATAATTTGTTTTTAAAATTATTATTAGGAACTTTACTTTAGGTTGATGTGATTAAGTTATTATCCTTTTTCTTTCTGTTTGATTTCATAGATGTTATCCTATTGCATTATATATAAAGATAATATATAAGAATATAATATTATTTTATAACATAACATAACATGTCTTGGATAATTTGGTGTTTATTACAATATTTTTTATTTTTACTTTTTTTCTTCTCATATAATTTTCTATAAATTTCTTAGTATTCTCTCTCACATTCTCTATTGAAAAGTTGTTATTCTCTCTCTCTCTCTCTCTCTCTCTTCAATTTTTATTCTTTCTTACAACTCTACTTTATATTAATGAATAATTGTGATTTTTAAAACTGTATTTTGGGCTTATATGTTTTGGTGTTATGTTTTTTAATTCCCTATTACAAGTAGTATCTCTCTCTCTCTCTCTCTCTTATAGTTTTGGTTGGTTTGATTTTCTTTGAGTTAAAACTTGATTATTTTGGAAGTAAGAATTTGAGTTTATATCAAAACACAGTCTTGGCTATGCTAATAACAGATCGGCATTTGGTCCATTTCGGTCTATTTCGATCCACTTCATCAATTTGGTTTGGTTCGATCTACTTCAGCCCACTTCGGTCAATTTTGATCCAATTCGGTCTAATTCGGTCCACTTCAGTTTAATTAAGCCCATTTGGTCTATTTTGGTCAATTTCGGCCCAATTCAGTCCATTTCTGTCTATTCGATCCAATCAATTTATTTGTTCCACTTCAGTCCAATTTGGTTCATATGGTCCACTTAGGTATATTCAGTCCAATTTGGTCTACTTAGGTTTATTCGGTCCACTTTGGTCTATTCGGTCCATTTCAGATCACTTCAGTCCAATTCGGTGTACCTTCTTAAGAATGGCAAAATACAAGTTTCAGTTGAGAGTACTATTAATTATTTGAGTAATATCAATTGTAATTATATGATAATTTTGGTTATCATAATAATTTTTTTAAGAGAATGAGAACTTGAATAATAACTTTGAAACTTATAATT
Source organism: Quercus ilex subsp. ballota (assembly GCA_032727855.1). Classification (NCBI taxonomy): domain Eukaryota; kingdom Viridiplantae; phylum Streptophyta; class Magnoliopsida; order Fagales; family Fagaceae; genus Quercus; species Quercus ilex. The sequence continues at coordinate 14,972,834 of CM064916.1, read as the reverse complement.
GTATCAAAAGAATTTAGGAAAATATAATGCATAATAAAAATAGTTAGAAGAATATGACAATTTCATTAAAGATTAATATCAATAAAAAAATGATAAAATTATATGTGGGGATGTAAAAACTGGTCCCCAAGGAGTTCTTCATGGATTCTCTTTCAAACTATTCAAACAACCTACATATAAGTAAACAATTAGGGAAAAACACTCTACAATGGGAAACTCAAGCAATTGATTTTGAAAGCTCGAATTTGTGTTAAAACACAAGAGCTTGTTTAGACCCCCAAATTAAAAATATGGCTTGATTGCTTTTACTCTAACTTATCTAAGTGCAGAACAAGAGTAAATGTGCGCAATGAACCGATAACTACTTTAGTGCATAAACATGAACTACAAACAATAAAAGTAAAGCACAGGAGTAAGGGAAGAGAGATGGAAACACAAGATAACACCGAGACGTGTTATTGAAAAAGAAACCGAAGAACTCAGCGAAAAACCTCTCAACTGCCCTTCAAGCGGTAATCGATCCACTAGAGAATAAAGTTGGAGTATACGAATAACAAAAGACCCTCCAAGCCTAGTCTACCCAATGTACTTGAGCCCTCCAAGCTCCTGCTACCAACGGACTTCTTAGAGTCATGTCTTCTCTAGCTTTTCGGATCCCGCAATACACCCGATTACATCTGCCAAGTCTCACCGGCTTCTTTTGGCAAATCCCCAAAGCTTCCCAAGCTCCAAAATACTCTCTACACTCTGAAAAGGCGTGGGTTGTGTTTGGGTATTGATAGGCCAAAAATGTATTGACCCCTTATGATGAATTAACCAATTAATTAGTTAAATTAATTAATTAATTCAATTATCATGCAATACACATGGTATCATAAACAAATCACCAACTAAGTTAATATGCAGCGAAAAATAAACTTGACACGATGATTTGTTTACGAATAGGGAAAACCTCCAATGCGAAAACTTCACCGAGTGATTTTAAAGTCATCACGCCTGAGAATCCACTATTATCACAACAAGTGATTACAAGTAAAGGAATCCCAATACCTTATACTAACTTACAGTTGAACCCTTACCCTAATACATAATTGGACTTGTTCTGTAGTGACAATCTCTCCTCTTCAATGCACGGCTCCCAGTACGTGACTAACCAATCGATGCACGGATCTAAGTACGTGACTAACCACCAACTTGAGAGGGATGTTGGCTGCAAAGTTTTTCAGTTCATCAACACGATAAAGATCACAAAGCTCCTTTGTTGCAAAACCCTACGGCGTACAAACGCAGCAGCTTCTTCATGAGAAAGATGAACTAGGGAATATGTTTCTGGTCACAATATGCTTGTGAAAAACTTTTGCATTAAGTTGCATCCACTTGCATCCACTTGCATCATCTGTGACGGCTCTTAAGATAATCCTTATATATGTTTAGGGTTGTAAGAAAAGAAAGCATAAACAAATATACACGGATTTGTGTGAAATCAGATTTGAAAAACTGATTTTTGTAAATCTCGATAGATAGGTTATCTATGGAGTAGCTGTTGAGCATCGGGCTGAAGATCCATTTTAAACCTCAATAGATACTATCTGTCGAGCTTTAAAATCTAGCACTTCTTCACTTGATTTTTGGACAAACTTGCATGGCTTTAACACTTGGACTTAAACTCTTGTTCCTTAAAGTACCAAACACATCCTAGATCTACCCAATTACAAATAAAGTGCGTTTTGTCAAAGGATTAGCCAATTCTAAATGACATATATTCCTAACATGATTCACATATGTTCTAACAATATCCCCTTTTGGCAATCCGTGACAAAACCACAATAAATAAATGAACATATGAGAGAAGTCATAGATCACTCAACTCATACTTACTTGCTGAATACAATAAAATCTAATTCTAACACAAACTCTAGAAAAACTTTGCAAGAAGAGAGTTCATGGTAAGAAAGACTTTGACAACCTGTATTTCTAAAACACTTTAAACAAAACTCATTACAGCATCTTAATGTGAAATAGAAATATAAAAGATTGCATACAATAAATAAGAAGCATGTACATAAAGAGAGAAAAGAAACAACACATGAAGAGATAGGTGAAAGAATATAATAACAACCTCAATATATATATATATATATATATATCTCAAAATGAGTACAAGGTTTGCTATCACAAAGTAAAAACAATGTATCTAAAAAGAAAGAAAAAAAATACATAAGTCCTCACTACATCCCTCATAAACAAAAATACTCCCCTAACAAAAATATCTCCTATACTAACTCTCCCCCTAAGTACATGACTAGGGATGGCAATGGGGTGGGGCGGGGTCGAAGGATGCGGTCTTCATCCCCGCCTCGCATGGTTTTGTCTTGCCCCATCTCCGCCCCGCCCCCGCATGACGGGGAAAACTTTCTCATCCCATCCCCGCCCCTTGGGGCCCCACGAAGCCCCTCCCTACCCCGTAAAACTCTACTTTTTTGTTAATTTGCCCTACAACTAGTACAATTTTTTTAATGAAACTTATTTCATTAATACAAATATACTTGAAATTGCAATTAAATTTATCTCATAAAATCAAATCAATTTTTAGAAAAAATTGAATAATATATCCAAGTGTTTAATAAGACAATCACAAAAAAAAAAAAAAAAATCTCATAGTATAACACATAACAAAATAAAGGCAGAGAACCACATTGGGTAAAATAAAATAAACTAATATTGATATGTTTGTTAATAGTAAGGTTTTAGGGTATGAAAAATTTACAATTATAACCCTTAGCAATGCGGGGCGGAGCGGGGTGAGTTTAAAAAGTCTAAACCCATCCCTGCACCACCACCATTGCAAGGCGGGAAAAACCTACATGGGGCGAAGCGGGGAGGGACGGGTTAAGCGGAGTGGGGTAAAATTGCCATCCCTATACATGACTACTCTCATACCCAAAACTGCTTCCCCTTTTTGTCACGAATGACAAAGGGTAAGTCACTGAGAAGCAATCATCTTCTCGTCACCAGAAGAGTTAGGGCCATCATCCTCATCAGCATTATCACTACCAGATCCATCATCACTTTCATCCTCTGAAGCTTGTGGAGATGGAGAAGAAGAAGCAGTGAAACCACCCATGATAGCCTATTGTCGTGTGATACGACCAACACGGGTGTTCACCTGATACAACTCATCACTAAAAGTGTCAAGGCGAGCATTTAGGCGTACAAGCTGTGCCATGATGGCCTCGTGAATCACTCCACTTGCAGAAGAAGAAGGAGCGGATGTGGATGGAGCGGAAGAAGCTGGAGGAGTTGCTATCTTGGTCCATGGCACTTCGGTCGAAGCTGCGCCTCGCTCCGTCTAACGGTCGCTGCATCTATGGCACACATGACAGAGAAGTGTGGAGACTCAGAAATGGAGACAGATGCATGGCGAAGAATTTGCATGATAGCAGAAGGAAAAATGAGCTTATCATGGGTCGTCGTATCCTTATAGATATCTATAAGGGAGAGTATGAAATGAGAGGGAAAATCTATAGTAAGTCCCTCAAGTAGGGATAACAAAAATCAAGCATGAGGCTCAGTAATCGAATTATAGTGAGACAAGGGATGTAAAACAAATGTCATCACCATATTCAAGAACCTCAAACCTTTTGCAAAGCCCGAGAAAGAGGTGTTTTGACGGTCACCCCAAGATAAGGGTGTCTCACAGAAAAGAGACATGAGTTCGTCTTTGGACACAGTCCGAAGATGATCACAGCCGGGGTAGTTAGCAAACTTTAACCTCGGTACGTGTAGCACCTCAGATATAAAATTTGGAGTGACACAATGCGCATACCTCAAACATGAGTGATGAAATGAGGTACAAAATAATCGAATCCGTGCATACTAAAGTAAAACTCCTGTATGATCACGGAGGGACAAGTGACTGGGATGTCATAAAGTGACTCCTAACCCCTACTGTAGATGATAGTGGGAAGGTTAGTATCAGAAATGTCCGATAGGAAAACTTGGCATTCCGAATGAGTGCCTTATCGAGAAAAGTTCTCCGAGAAGTCCTGACGGGCTTTCTTATCACGGAACTGAACATGAGGGGGGGTAGAATCAGAAGTACATGCCCTAGAATAAAGAGGGTTCTGGGATGGAGTAGACTTGCTCTTTTTAGATGCCATAAAGCAAACTAATCTAGAGAGAGAGAGAGAGAGAGAGAGAGAGAGAGAGAGAGAGAGAGAAGCAGAAAAGTACCAAGCACAGATCAATATCAATAAGATAGAGAAAAAAATGGTACGTATGCAGAAAAAATGCATGAGCATGTGACATGTAATAATAAAAACATCATGGGCTCAGCCCAATCCAATCCTACCAGTACACATGATTTCAACATAGTAAACACACATCTATAATGCATGAAACATTGTGAAAATGCAAATGTGATGCAATGCATGAACATTTAAGATCATTTAAACAAAACTCAACCCAAAATTTTTGCAATAAACCTCATTAATTTTGTAAAACCCTAAATTTTTCAAAAACCCCAAAAGTTAGGTAAAAAAAGATGAGATGCAAGATAAAATGTAAGAAGGAAGATCATACCAGAGAAAGAAATCACTCTTGAGGCCGAAGATTGGGTGGTGAAGAAGTTTAGAGTGAGAGAAGGTTGTTTGGGAGAGGGAGAGACGTTTTTCTGTCCAGAGAAATCAAAGAAAACGAGAGAAAATATCGCGCTGAGATATATATAGTAAACATGAAGCTTGATGGATTGAGAGGTGTCGAGAAGTGTCGAGCTTTAATTTTCGACAATTGGAGCTATCGAGGAGCTATCGAGAGGTATCCACAGCAAAGTGACCTCAATGGATCAAGAAGCTATCAAGCATCTATCGAGCATACAAAAACTTTCTTGATGAATCGAGAAGCTGTCGAGAAGCTATCGAGACAAATTCTCAAAAACTTCGATGGATCGAAAATGCGATAATAGCAATCAAGAAAGGAGGTTCAAGAGGATCGATAGATAGCCTAGCTGTCGAGAGGTATCGAGAAGCTGTCGAGATTGCTTAAAAACAGTTTTTCAAAGAAGAGAAAAATACAGATATGAATGCAATCAAGCATGCTACTCAACCAAAGATCCAAACAACATTTTAAGCTTTCAAAAACATCTCTTAACAAGAAAATGTCAAGAATTTAGATCCAAAACATAGACGCACATACTAAACAAGTCTAACCGATTTTATATTTCAAAAACAAGTCACGACAGTTTAGTGAGCATACATTAACACATGTATTCCTTGTGATGACCAAATCACATTGTACCTGCACATGTATCAAGAGTAGCAAAGAATATTGCGTGTTGTGTGTGAAAAAATATTGCAAGATTGCATAAGTGTCTACATGTTATGACGATTTGATATATGAGAAAATCACTTTAACTCATACACAATCATAACTGCTTGATGGAGACTATCACTTTCGAGGTACATCCTATAACTCTCATATCTCCTAGAAGACACGCTTGCAATCATGTATAAAACATTTTGATTCTTTTTGCTTTTATTTTTCTTTGTATATTTTCTTTTGTAAAGTATATCATGTATGAGCATATAAGAGAGAAAAAAGAAATACCCAATGATGTTAAGTTTTTGACATTGTACTTTTGCTATTTTAAAGCATACAGATGTCATTTCATGATTGGCGGCAATAGTGGTGAGATGGTTATTTATGCATTTCTCTTAGAATTTTCTAGTCCTTCTCGTAAAAAAGAGTGATACGAGTGTTAAGTACAAGAGATTACTTAATTTTACTCATCAGAAACACGAGCCACAAAACTCACTTGCTTAGTTATGCATAGAGATGCTCATCTAAGCTACAAAAGATACAAAAAGTAGAAAAATTTGTTTCAATGGCCATCCAAGGTACACAAGTACCAATGTACACAAAACACACATTGTTTTTGTATTTTTCTGATTTTTCAATTTTTTTTTTATTTTATGAAAAACAAAATAAAGCGAAACTGAAAACAAACAAACAAAAACATGTTAAACAAAACAAAGCATAAAACTAGACTGACTCAAAACTAGAAAGCAAAACACACAAGTAATGCAAGCAAAAATTAGAGGGAAAGAGAGAAAAGTGACAAAATTACTTCGAGCCTTTTTCCTTCCACACCTTGGAAGAACCTTTCCGTTTAGCGAACTCTTAATTCGGCGGTAAGGGGGAAGAATTGAAATCGTTTAAGTTCGAAAGGAAGATGAGGACTTTGAGAAGATCTCTAAGAGGAGCAAAAGAGGATGAAAACTGATTTTGATTTTCCGATGAGATTATACTGTTGCTCTATTGAATGGCTAACCATTTATAGCAATTAGGTCGAGTATGTCCAGTCGCTCTACAGTGATGACAGAGATGTTACTTATTCTGTTTAGACTTTTGGGTATTGCCTTTCTTAGCCCTAGGGTTTTTAGTCTCTTTCTTATCAAGCTTAGGGGGTGCTCCTAAGATAGATTTACCTTTATGTATATTCTCACTAGCTAGAGCAGTTTTGACATTATTGTTCTTAGATTCAACATTATTAGCAGGTGAAACAAAAACAGTAGTACTAGTAGAAGCAATATTAAGAGAAGAGAAATCATACCCTAACTCGGTTCGATCAGAAGTAGAGTTTTGAAAGCTGAGCATCCCATTAAGCTTTACACTTGAAGTCCTCTCCAATTGAGCTCTGACTTGGAACAGTTTTGCCTCAAGCTTCTTGGTCTTTTCAGCCAAGAAATTATTCTCAAATCTCAGTGCTCCAATGGCCTGATTGGCTTCATTAAACTTTGTGAGATTTCTTCTCGTTCAAGCTCTACATCACTGAGCTTCTTGGTGGCCAACCTATACAACTTCTCATGCTTTTCTGAGACTTTGTATAATTTTGCATAGGCTGTGTGGATGTCATCTTGTTCATCTATCTTTTCAAACTTGGACTCCACCAAGTCCTCTTCTTCATCCACATCTTCAACAATACCCTCAGTAGGATTTACAGTGACAGTGAAGGCATTTAGGATTCCATCATCCTTATTGTCCGAATCATCCTCAGGTTCGGTGTCACTCAAGGTAGCAGCAAGAGCCTTACTTTTCCCAATGGTCTTGAGATAAGTTGGGCACTCTTGTTTCATGTGTTCGAAGCCTTGATACCCAAAGAACTTTGGTCCTAAAGGAACAGTGTATAGACTGCCATCCCTAGCATCCTTCTTTCCTTTGTCTTGGCTCTTAAACTAAGACAAACTAGACTGCTTGCGGTCTTTGTCAAATCATTTAGCATTGGCATTCTTCATAAACTTTTTAAACTGCCTTGTAATATATGATTTCATTTTAGAATTTTCATCGTCTGAAGAATCATCAGTGTCACTGCTCTTGGCCTTCAGTGCCATGCTCTTTCCTTTACTTGATTTCCCAATCCTTGTCAACCCAACTCATAGGTTTGCAGATTGCCAACCAGCTCTGTCAAAGGAATTTTGTTAATATCCTTTAATTCCTGAATTGCGGTGATCTTGTCTTGAAATCTCTCGGGTAGAGATCTAAGCACCTTTCTAACAATCTTGGGTTCAGGAATGGTTTTCCCAAGATTAAAGGCCGAGTTCACTATTTCCTTGAGTTTGGCATAGAACTCATCGAACGACTCATCCTCTTTCATCCTGATCTCTTCAAAGCTTGTAGTAAGCCTCTAAAACTTTGAATCCTTGACAGCCTTGGTTCCTTCATAGGTTGTCTAGAGGATGGTCCATGCTTCCTTCACAGTTTTGGTAAAGGATATCTTCTTGAACTTCTCATTTGTGACCACACTGAATAAAGCATTCAATGCCCTGCTGTTGAAGTTAGTCGCCTTGATCTTAGCATCATCCCAATCAGCCGGCGCTTCCTTTGGCTTGGTCCAGCCTATCTCCACAACTTGCTGCACTTTTTCATCTAATGACTGCAAGAAAGCTCTCATGCGTACTTTCTAGTATGCATAGTTAGTGCCATCAAATAAATGAGGTATAATCAACGATTGTCCTCTATCCATGACAACAGGAGTCAATGAATCACACAACAAAGATTAACCTTAATCAAAATATGTCTGCTCTAATACCACTTGATAGGCCAAGAATGTATTGACCCCTTATGATGAACTAACCAATTAATTAGCTAAGTTAATTAATTAATTCAATTATCATACAATACGTGTGGTAGCACAAATAAATCACCGATTAAGTTAATATGCAGCGGAAAATAAAGTTGACATGGTGATTTGTTTACGAATGGGGAAAACCTCTAAGACAAAAACCCCACCAGATGATTTTAAGGTCACCACTCCTGAAAATCCACTATTATCATAACAAGCGGTTACAAGTAAAGGAATCCCAGTACCTTATACTAAACTACAGTTGAACCCTTACCCCAATACACAATTGGACTTGTTCTGTAATGACAATATCTTATTTTTAATGCACGGTTTCCAGTACGTGACTAACCAATTGATGCACGGATTCAAGTACGTGACTAACCACCAACTTAAGAAGGATGTTGGCTGCAAAGTTCTTCAGTTCATCAACATGATGAAGACCACGTAACTCCTTAGTTACAAAACCCTACGGCGTACAAACGTAGCAGCTTCTTCAAGAGAAAGATGAACTAGGGCATATGTCTCCGGTTACAATATGCTTGTGAAAAACTTTTGCATTAAGTTGCATCTACTTGCATCATCTGTGACGGCCTTTAAAATAATCCTTATATATATTTAGGGTTGTAAAAAAAGAAAGCCTAAACAAATATACACAGATTTGTGTGAAATCAGATCTGAAAAACTGATTTTCATAAATCTCGATAGATAGATTATCTATCGAGCAGCTGTTGAGCATTGAGCTGAAGATCCCTTCTAAACCTTGATAAATGCTATCTGTTGAGCTTTAAAATCTAGCACTTCTTCACTTGATTTTTGGACAGACTTGCATGACTTTAACACTTGGACTTAAACTCTTCTTCCATAAAATATTAAACACATCACAGATCTACCAAATTACAAGAAAAGTGCGTTTTGTCAAAAGATTAACTAATTCTAAATGACATATGTTCTTAACATGATTCACATATATCCTAACAGGTACAAATCTCATCTCAATGTATGACAATGGGAGAGGGAAGGAGAAGAGGATACAATGATTTCTCACTAAGGATGAGTAGTTCTCTCTCTAAAAGATGGGTGTGTGTGTTGTAAAAAACCTATTTAGGGTTTTTCTCTCTGAATGGCCTTACATAATTTTGTGGGTAATGAGGGTATATATAGTATAGATGAAGGGTAAGAAAATCACACTTAAAAATTCTTCGGGCAGGGAGTTTTATCAGGTATCTCGCGGGTTGGCCTTTCTCACGAGACACTCGCGAAATTGATAGCTTGACACAACTCTTCAGCTTTCAGCTTATGTTTCTCACGTGTCTCTTTCGAGGGTAGGGTTCTCGCGAGACACTCGCAAACGTAAAACATAGTTGTAAATCACAACTTTACAGATTTCTCTAAAATCAAATATTACAATTTCACGTTGGATAATACAATAGATAACTCTCACGTTCCTACGGTGTTATCTTTACTCTCTCTTTCTCTTACTGATTTTTCTTCTCTATCTTCCTTCTTTCTTCTTTTTTTAGCTCCTCCGTCCTTTTGCCTCTCCTCTCCCTTTTATGGCTTCAATCCTTATTCTTATCACTACAGTTGTCCTGTTGCCTACTAGAGTCTCAGGGATATTTTCTTTAACTTTATTGGTTTCCTTCCCACCCTTATCCTGGAACTCTGACTTTTGGAGGTTGTTTGTACTGTTTAGACTGTCTTACTTGTATTTAATGCGGCAGAGGTTAGGTAAGAACTCCATCATTAATGCGGAGGCAAATATCTTCAACCTTCTTACATGTTCCAGAAGTTTCCCAGGATCTTGGGCACCGTCGGGGAGCTACATGTGGATCATTCATGCACTTTGCCTTAAATAAGGCTTGTCCCTCTCTTTCTCCACGGGAAGAGTTTTTCCATGGTATTCTCCTTTCTTGGATGTGGAGGATGGTGCACCTTCCTCTTTCTTACAACCCATTGCCTTTAGAAACTCCTTCAAGCATATGGGCTTAGCCCAATTCGCTCTCGTGGCCCAGTTAATTATTGGGCCTAAGGCTTGGACGGGGATTCTTTTACTCCTCACAATAGCCCCCCACAAACTCCACGTCATTATCATTGAAATAGGGATTGTGGTTCAAGAAAAAATGGAAAATCATTAACTGACATTTATGAAAAATGGCAATGTCAGGTAATTAATGAGGCGGACACGCTTGAGTTCCCTAACCCACGATCATTGGTACGCGTCATCAAATAGCGGTTAGATGGGAATTTTGGAAAACGGAAAAACGGGCGGGAAAGGAAGGGTTTCTACTTGTCCCTTTCTCTCCCCCATTTCCCTCTATGTAAGGAACTCAGACCCTCAAAGCCTTTTCCTTCTTTACCGATCTATCACTAGAAACACCAACAAAGCTAAAAACTCTCTTAACTGCCTCCTTCTCCGGTGACCTTCAGGCGACCTCCAGTGCACCTTTGCTTTCTTGCCCTGTTGTAAGTGCATCTCCTTTTTCTTACAAATTTTAGCTTTGCCTCATAAACTTCTTTCCTAGCTTTTTCTGTTTCCTCCTTTTCTTTTCATTTCAACCAATATCTTAGAGCTTTCTTTAGTCTATAGGGAAGTTTAAGCCTATGGTAGATACTTTTGAGCGTTTAAGAGAGTTTAAAATGAAGTACAACTTCCCTGAGAATGTTGAAGTGAGGTATTGCCCAGAATCCGAGGCAATACTCTCTAGGGGGGAGGGCAGGGTGGTAATTCTACTCGTTGCTATTGTGGAAGGAGGGGTTAGGATTCCTATGAGTGACCTACTCACGAATTTCCTACGCCATTTTAAGGTTTGCTCTGACCAATGTACCCCCAATATATTTAGGATTGTTAAAAGTGTAGATACCCTTAACAAGAAGCTCGAATTGAAGCTCACCGAGCATGATATCAATTATATTTATAGTTTTCAAGATAGTAAAACCTTCGAGTTTTACTTTAAGATTCGATACGGGGAGGTGAGGCTTATCTCAGACCTTCTGGATTTAGACAAGGAAACAGAAAGAGACTACTTGGTCGTCTCAGGGAACTAGTACCCCAGCGGAATCCATTGCCCCACTAATGCAGGTAAAGCAGGTGGGTAGACTTAATATGATTTACTTTCAACTAGTTTACTATTATTATTTCGCCCTTTTTCCCAAGTCGTCTTTCATACTTTGTATGACTAACCTTTGCTTGCTTCTTTTTCAGAGAACCATGCCTTCAAGAAGAAGAGGCAACTAATAAACTCCACGGACTTGAATAAGTTACTGAGATCTTGAATTTACCCCCATAGCGACGGTCAACTCTGTGCAGCCTACTTGATACTCGGCTACTCCCCTGTGTATCGAAGCTAACAGGCCGCGAGAAAGGCTAGAACTGTGAAGCATCCTCTGCTCCCTTACATTGACGTTTGCAGCAAGGGATACATTTTATCCCCTTATGAATGAGCCGCCGAGAAGAAGGAAGGTATGAAGCAACTCTCCTCCTCCGTTCACTATTGCGGACCTTGGGGTCATTATCGCAGAGCCAACTCCAACTGACCGCCCACAACACCAAAGGAAGAAGAAAACGGGCAACGCTGTTGCCCGTACTCCTTTGCCTCCTTGAGAAGAACTTGACATCCAAGATGCCATCTCATTAGATGAGTCTCTTGTCGAGATACCGATCCAAAGAAGTGGAGTCACTCTCGTACAGCTCTTGGCCAGTCCCATTGTGCCAAGGACTCAGACTCCTCCAGCTCCAATTGCTAATGTTCTCGCGGTCACCCAAGTCGCTCCAATGACCGTAGTAGTAGCAACTTCCACCTATGAGACTAGGGCTAGACGGAAGCATTCGAGGGGAGCGGGCCAAACTTTTGCGGCCCCCGATTCTGAAAATTCCCCTCCCGACCTAAGGGATTCCTGTGTTAATGTCGTGGGTGCTCCTGTCAACACACATTCTTTTACTGTGGATGGGGTTCCCCTTCCCGCGACCGACAGGGTCAGGCTGTAGGGGCAAGGTGGCTGAAAGTGTAGGCGAAGCCCTTTTCCTACCCGAGGACATGAAGTACTGGGCAAAATGGGATGATGACTCCCTCTTGCTTAACATGAAGAAAGAGGCTCTCATGGTAACAAATTCTCCCATTTCTTATTATTGCCTTCTTCATTTTTCTAACTCTTTTTATTTTTTATTTTTATAAAACCATTATCTTCAATACATGGTAGGGATATCAATGCTCCGTGGTGATTGAGGAGAGGTACCAAGCGGCCAAGGCTAGGGCCGAAAAGTTAAGTAATGACAATGAGGATCTTCTTAAGAAGATATCAGATGCCATGAACAAAGTCTCGGAATTCGAGAGGCTTCAATCCAAGGCTGAAGAGAACACCAAGTCCATCATGGAAAGGGCAGAGGCTTTGGAGAAGGAACTGTAAGAGGCTAGGAAGGCTCTTGCAGATAAAGATGTCGAGCTGAACAGCTATGTGGTAGCTGATGAGGCAAGGATTCAAGAGCCTACTACCAGGGCCAGTATGACTGTATTGTCACCGTGAAGCCAGAAGTCCAGCAGAATCTCCAAGTTTGCTTCTCCAAAGGATGGATTGCCGACCTTGACAAAATGCAAATAGAGGCTTCATCTTCCCTAAGGTTGGAAAGCAGTATAACTACCCCTGCGGAGCTGGTCATCGGTCCAAACCCCGAGATTCAGTCCATCATTAATGATGAATCTCCTGTCCAAGAGGTTAACGGGGCCAGGATTGCCACGGTGTTGGGAGGAGAGGCAACTACTTCCGCTGCACTGTCTTCTACCAAGGAACCTCCTTGTGTTTAATTTTCTTTAAACTATCACTTCTTTGAGAACAATTCTATATTTTGCCCCGTTTTTAGGGGCTTTTGTTCTGTAATCGTTTAAGTGTTTGAATCTTTTTTCTTATAAATGTATTTCTTGGTGTGCTTATGCTTTATCCGTCTATATCTCCTGATTTACTTAGACTCATGGTTTTTCCATGGGGAAAATACCATTAGCTTTCTATTGGATTACTAATTTCTAAGTTTTGACAATATCTGATAGTTAAAAACTAGATCAAACTTAAAGTAATAATTTTATCTAATCACTTACCCGGAATGCTTGCTTCGTGGTACTCATCTCTTACGCGTTAGCAAGTCTCATTCATGCTCTTAGCTAGTGTACATATGGACAAACTAAGTAAGATAACAATTTGAGACCTATTCCTAGCAAAGATGAAGTCCATTATCACAGAGTTTGTTTTTCTTCTTATATAAAGTCTTTAGCTCGCTTCCTGTTAGTGACCACGGAGTCATAGCAAGATAGAAAACTTAATTCGCAACTTACTCGGGGCAAAGACAAGGTCTAGTATCTCGGGGTTTAGTTTCAATAAAGTTTTAATTTTGTTTTTTGTTAGTAACCCTAAAGTCAGACTAAGGTAGAGAACTCAGCTTAAAACCCACCTGAGGCAAAGACAAGGTCTAGTACCGCAGGGTTTGCTTTCAATAAAGTTTTAATTTCATTCTCTGTTAGTGACCCTGAAGTCAGGCTAAGGCAGAGAATTCAACTTAAAACCCACCTGAGGCAAAGACAGAGTCTAGTACCACGGGGTTTACTTTCAATAATGTTTTAATTTTGTTTTTTGTTAGTGACCCTGAAGTCAAGCTAAGATGGAAAAATTAGCTTAAAACTTATCTGAGGCAAAGATAGGGTCTAGTACCTCAGGGTTTATGTTCCTTTGCTATCTCAGCATCCCGAAGTGGGCTTTCGTGGGATTTATTATTGCTTAATAAACTGAGATAAAACAGAATTGTAAGTAGTGCATATTTTCTATTTGACATTCAAAAGAAATACTGCTTTAAATTAAATACATTCCATGGCCTAGCTATAGGTCTTTCATCCAAATCTTCTAGCCAATAAGCACTAACCCAGCAATGGATATGACTCTATAAGGCCCCTTCTAGGTCGGGCCTAGCTTTCCCATAGCTAGGTCTCGGGTATTTCCTAAAACTGTCCTCAGTACCAAATCTCCTAGAATGAACTCCCTATTATTGATTCCTTTGCTGTATCTTTGGCAAATCCTCTGTTGATAGTTAGCCAGCCTTACTGAAGCCATATCTTGGCTTTCTTCTATCAGATCCAGATGCTTGCAGAGTAATTGATCATTCTGCAGAGTAATTGATCATTCTTTCCCACTGGAAACACATCAGTCTGAGAAGTAGGGAGCCTAGTTTCCACGGGTATTACAGCTTCTGCACCATATGTCATCGAGAAAGGAGTCTCTCCCGTGGAGTGGTCCAATATGTCCATAGCACGCTCGAAAGCTCTTCTACCCATTGACCCTTTGAGTCATTTAGCCTCTTTTTCAGGCCATTTACAATGGACTTGTTGGTCGCCTTTGCCTGGTCGTTGCTTTGTGGATAAGACGGAGTAGAATACCTATTGATAAGTCCCAATTTCGAGCAGTATCGTCGAAAGGCTTTGCTATCAAACTGCAATCCATTGTCTGATATGAGAGCCCTTGGCACACCAAATCGTGTCACAATATTCTTCCAAATGAACCTCTTCACATCCGTGTCTCGGATATTGGCAAAGGACTCTGCTTCCACCCACTTGGTGAAATAATCTGTCCCTACCAGGAGCCATCTTCTAATTCCCGTGGCCTTCTGAAGAGGCCCCATTATGTTTAGCCCCCACTGGGCAAAGGGCCATAGACTGTATATAGGGTTAAGAGGACCCCTGGGTTGATGGATGCTTGAAGCAAACCTTTGGCATTGATCACATTTTCTAGAGTACTCCAATGATTGTTTCTGCATGCTTGGCCACCAATACTCCTAAGTAAGGGCTCGGTGCGCCAATGACCTACCTCCTATGTGACTTCTACATATCTCTTCATGCAACTCTTCTAGAAGTGTTTCAACTGCCTCGGGATGCACGTACAGCAGATAGGGCCCTGAATATGACCTCTGATATAATTTCCCTTTAACAGAGACCTAGTACTGTGGAGACCTACATCTAATCCGCTTAGACTCTTTCTTATCTTTGGGCAAAATCCCATTTCGGAGATAAGCTACAATTGGATCCATTCAACTTGTGGATGGATGTATGCTCATGACTAAACCCTTGTCGAAAGGAGTTAAGTTGGAAAAAGGAAAAAGTTCAATTGTCACAATCCTCGGAAGGGGATCTTCCATTGAAGAAACTAGAGTAGCCAGAGAGTTGGCATAACTATTACCGCACCTTGAGATATGCGAGATCTCTACCTTCTTGAATTGATACTTTAGTGTCCTGACGTCCTTTAAGTAGCTTACCATTCTTTGGTCCTTAGCTTTGAACTCGCCCGTAATCTGACTAACAACCAGTCGTGAATCATAGTGTAATTGTACTCTGTCCGCCCTTACTTGTCTAGACATTCTGAGCCCCGTGAGGAAAGCTTCATACTCTGCTTCATTATTTGTCGCAAGAAAACCCAGCCTGAATGATTTTTCCACTTTGACTCCTTCTGGAAAGATGAGTATAATTCCAACCCTTGCCATTCTGCAGTTTGACGCTCCATCCACATACACTTGCCAAATTCATTCATGAGGTTCCATTGCTCTGCTTCCTTCTATTAGCAAAACTTCAGCTTGCCCGGGAGTGAATTCGGCAACGAAATATGCTAAAACCTGCCCTTTGATTGAAGTCCGAGGCCTATACTAAATATCAAAAGTTCCTAAAGAGGCCCTCCACTTGGCTATCCTTCCCGTGAAATCTGACCTCCTGAGCAATGCTTGTAAACGATGCTCAGTTAGCACAACTACTGTATGGGCTTAAAAATAGTGGGGCAATCCCCGTACGGCATGAATTATTGCAAGCACAGCTTTTTCCAAATGAAGATAACGTGTTTTTGCTTCCACAAGAGTCTTGCTGACATAAAAGATTGGCTTTTGACCTCCTTGATCTAATTTTAACAGGACAGCACTCATCGCATGATCAGTCATAGCTGAATACATATACAGCGTTTCTCTAGGTACCGGCCTTGATAAGACGGGAGCTCGAGATAAATACAACTTTAATTCATCAAATGCTTGCTGGCATTCATCTGTCCTTTGAAATCCTTTCCACTTCAGCAGCAGTTGGAAGAAAGGTCGACACCTCTCCGCAGATTGTGAAATGAACCGATTAAGTGCCACAGTCATCCCAGTAAGTTGCTAGACCTCCTTGGGGTTCCTAGGGGACTTCAAACTCTACAAAGCTACAAATTGATCTAGATTGACTTCTATACCTCGGTGAGTAACCCGATAGCCTAGAAACTTCCCCGAGCTACCCCTAAAGGCACATTTGGATGCATTCAATTTCAAATGGTGCTTCTGTAATGTTTCAAAGGTCTCTGCGAGATCGGTAAGGTGATCCCCCCCGGCCTTACTCTTCACTACCATGTCATCAATGTATGCTTCCATGTTTCTGCCCAACTGCTTCTTGAACATCTTGGTAACCATTCTTTGATAAGTGGATCCTGCGTTCTTTAGCCCAAATGGCATGACTTTGTAATGGAAATTACCTGTAGGTGTAATGAAAGAGGTTTTCTCCTGGTCCTTAGGGGCCAAAGCTATCTGATGGTATCCTTGGAAAGCATCAAGACAACTCATTTTGGGATGCCCATAAGTTGCATCAACAAGTTGGTCTATCTTTAGCATTGGAAATGGATCCTTTGAACATGCCCGGTTAAGATCCGTGAAGTCTACACATACTTTTCACTTGCCATTCTTCTTTTTCACCACCACCGTATTAGCTAACCACTCGGGATAATAAACCTCCTTAATTGCCCCAGCTTCTTTGAGCTTCTCCACCTCTTCCTTCACCGCCTTGGTGTGTATATCTGAGGACCTATGAGGCTTTTGTTTCTTCGGCGAGCACTGAGGGTCTACATTAAGCCGATCACAGATAAATTCAGGACTTACTCCAGGTGCTTCATATAGACTCCATGCGAATACATCTAGATTGTTTATTAAAAACAAAATTAGCTCTACTTTTTCCAAGATAGGAAGATTAGCTCCTACCTGGAAGTACTTATTCCCAAGGTCAATGTGTATTTTTTCCAATTGCTCACATGTGTCCTTGGGTGGAGACTGTAGCTGCTACAAGGGATTTGCCGGTCCAAGTTTTCCCTCATTCCTGTGCCTTATGACGGCTATCTGGCATCTTCGTGCTATGCTTTGATTTTCACGTATTTCTACAATGCCCTGCTTGGTGGGGAATTTTACCTTCTGATGCAAAGAAGAAGGAACTGCACCCATAAAGTGGATCCAAAGACGTCCAAGAATAGCTGTATAAGGGGAGTAGGAGTGCACTACTATAAAGTGGACCATTTCCTTTCTTCCTTCCACTTCCACGGGTAGAGTCACTTGTCCAGCTGGCAAAACGATACTTTCGTCAAAGGCCACCAAGCGGTTAGTATACTTTGTCAAATCCTTGGGGGTAAGTCCTAACCTTTCATATAGGTCAGGGCATATTATCCTGCCCCGTTTCCTTGATCTATCATAACTCTTTTTACATTAAAGCCCCCAATCCGCAATGTAACTACTAGTGCATCTTCATGGGGCTGAACAGTATCCATAAGATCTTTTCCCGTAAAGCCAATGCATTCATCTTCCCAACGTCTCTTCTTATGTGTAAGGCCTTCCAATTCTGAGTCAGAAGCTGAGTTCACGGTCAATATCCCCAGTGGAGTTTTCATAGTTTCCACCTGCTTCTTAGCCGTATGTATCACCCCTATGAGCTTCCAGCTTGTGTCGAAGTTCTTGAAGTGGTTACCCCTTTCAGGCATTGCGGATGAGAATCTTCTCGTACTAAAAATTCTCCTAGATAATCTGCTTTCTCAAGCTGGTGCAAGTGATCCTTTAGGATTCGATAATTCTCAGTTGTGTGTCCTCAGTCTCGATGATATGAACAGTAAAGGCTCTGGTTTCTTCTCGTAAGACTCATTATTTATTTTTTCCACAATTTGGTATGCAGGCTCTTTGTACAACAAACTAACCATTTTAGGTCTCATTTTCTGAGCCTAAGAGAAGAAGTCCCTTCAAGGTCGGGGAGCTTGATCTACCTTAACCTCTTTCTTTTCTACGATGGGTGCTTTTGCTTTAGCCTTATCTTGCAACTGGTCATCTTCTAACCTCTTATACTCCTTCACCCGCTCCATTAATTTATTCATATCCGTGATTGGCTTCAAAGCCAGTGAAGCCCTCATGTTGGAATTGATGGGAAGCCCCACATTGAAGGTACTTGCAGCAATTCCCCCATTATCTCCCCCGATCTCGTTGTATAATTTCCAGTAACGATCCGAATAAGCTCTGAGGGTTTCGCCTTCCTTAAATTCCAATGAGAGGAGTGAGGCGAAAGGCTTCGAGGTCCTACTGAATGTCACAAATCTTGCCCCGAACACTCTGATTAGCTTATCATATCCTCGGATAGCCCCTTTTTCCAGCCTATCGAATCATTTCATAGCTATTGGCCCCAGGCTTGAAGGAAAAATTTTACACATCAGAGCCTCGTTTTTAGAATATATGGCCATGATTTGGTTATAATGACTGACATGTTCCACAGGATCCATTTTGCCATCATAAATAACGAAGGTTGGCCTAGTGAATCTTCGTGGTAAATCAGTTTTCTCAATCTCTTCTGAAATCAGAACCTTGTTTTTAGAATATATGGTCATGCTTTGGTTATAATGACTGACATGTTCCACGGGATCTGTTTTGCCATCATAAATAGCGAAGGTTGGCCTTGTGAATCTTCATGGTAAATCAATTTTCTCAATCTCTTCTGAAAAGGAGGACTGAGATATCTGATGCAGTGCCTTATCCATGGCATCATCGTTGGAAACTTTGGCATCGTAGGGATTCGAGATTAAAGGGCTGACGAGTGCTGAGGAATTGGTCCTTATGCTTCTCCCTATCCGGCTCTCTCCCCTTCTATTCTTGTGGTGAGGTGGAGAGATTGTCCTCTCCCTGTGCGGAGACTGCTCTTGCTTTCTATGGGGAGGGGGTGACTCCTATCTTGCTTCCTATTCCTATGATCCAGAATGCGTTCATTTGGTCGGGAGTGACTGGGTGGTGGGCTTGGTTCTCTCAGATGATGAAACTCTTTGTCTTTACGGCGGAGTAACTCTTTATCCTTCTTGGCGTTCCTCTGCAGCAACGCCACCTGCTCCCTCAACATTTCCACCTTCATGGTAGGAATAGAGCACGCTTGCTAGTATGAATTCTTAGGCTTGACCCCTGCATTTGCTTTACATTTATTCGACAAGGAGATAAAATTGGGTTATTCAGGTAGTCCTCGATGTGTGGAACTAAGATAATTTTCTCTTCATTTCTTTGTCACGTTATTTATTTATTATTAGATATCTTTGTTTCATGTTGCTAAATTTATTTGTTGGCTTGAATTTACTGTTAAATATATTCCTATTTGGGCATTGTTAATGTTAGCAATATTTGTAACATTGCTAACATTAGCCTAGGTGTCTGGATAATTATACAATATTCTCAGAGTACTATAAATGCATACTTCTTCCTCTTACATAATTGTGGGTCCCACTAATTAAATTCATAGTATGATCCACAATTCATGTGAGAGGGTGGAGTACGCATTTATGGTACTCTTGGAGTATAAATAATTTTCCTAGGTGTTTCTTCTCCTCTTTTTGTACAGATAAGGCCTAATTATTTTCATTAAAGACTACTTTTCTCCCATTATTTATTGTGTGTCTTGAGGGCATATATTAACTAGACCCTTATTTATTTACTTCACTCACTCACTATATTATTTTATTATATAAGACGAAAAACAACGGTAGTAGCTAACTGATGACTCACTGGTATGAGTACTAGACTTGACCATAAGAGCTTATGTCTAGCTATTAATTTATCTAAAGCAATTACAATGTCGATTTAGTCAAAACAAGTTATTTATGGTGATCCAATAAATTGATTTACAAACGATGGGTTGTAACCTAAGGTCATTAATTTTTTATAACATATTATCTTTCTATTGTTGTCTGTACCCTAAGGCTATAATTAAGTTTGTAACCAAACTTAGACTTAAGGAAAAAAAAAAATCACAAATATCATATTGTCATTTGCCATATTTAAAATACTTGCAAAACACCTCGGTTCCGTTTTCCAATATTCATGTTCAAGACCGGTAAAGTTAAGTTATGATTAAATTGAGCCTAAAGCTATTTTTAAAATAAACATATAGGGGGAAAGGTAACGGTAAAGGTGAAGAAAGAGCTTCAAACTTGTTTCAGGCTAAACCTTTTCCTTATTGAAACTGCCAATTATAAATTTATTTATTACTTTTACTTTCAATAAAAATAATTAATTTTTTTTGGGGGTTCTTACACTAAAAAGTAGTTTGACCTAAAATGAGTAAAATTTGGGTTTAATTAATGAGGATCAGACTTTGCAGTGCATCCTTATCTAAGCAATTTATTATTAAGATTTTATCAAGATTTTGGATCCTTTTTAATTATGTGAAATGCAGTGGTCTCAAACTGTGGGCCAAGGACCTCGTTTCATCACTGTGATACTGTGACGTGGCGCCACGTCACTTGCAATTATGTATCCAAGTATGGAAGAAGAATCCCCCATTGGTGGTATTTTAGACATTTGACTCGACTTAATCGAGGGCTATAGAGTCATTTCAATGTGGAATGCAGAGACAATTTTGGATAAAAACTAATTGAGTGGTTTTACAATCTCCATGGGCCAGATCTGGTTTTTCTATCCTTTTTGGGTATTAAAAAAAAAAAAAAAACGTATTTCAATCAATTATAATTAATGTTGTTTTGTGATTTTTTTAAGGGCAGTTTAGGGTGTTTGTTATCAAGTTAAAATATCAATTGATTTTTGGCGTAGATGAAATTAGATCTCTAAATCTCTTAGAGTAAGACTAAAAAATGTTACAAGTTATGCTAACTAGAACATGCTGTCTTAACCTACTTAATCATGTTATAATGTGACAAACAAAAATTTGTTAGGAGTAATTTTCTGTACTGTATGCGATAAGGCACATTTATTAATTTTCCTTTTTATATAAAGGTGGGTTAAGTATGGAAAGAAATTTATGGAAGTGGGTCCATTGGTATCCATATAGATTTTTTCAGAAGCCCACCAAATTAGCCCAATGAGAGTGTCTCTTTGTTGGCACACGTTTTGGCACTGTACCTGGGATTAATCTGTGATTTTGTATAAGACGTTAGGCTCATGCTTATGGGCCAAATGTCTTTGTTTGATAGTTCAAAACATTTTGATTCTTTTTAAGAATTGAAATCCTCCTTTTAAGTTATAAAAGAGGGAAAATCTCAATTTAATTATAAAAAAAAAAACTTGAATGAAGTCATGTGAATTTCTTCTCCGCATCTTTAAATAAATAAATAGTAACCACTTAAAATTAAAAATAGGAATAGATGCCATGAATAAATTCTTCTTTTAATTGCACTTCTCATAATAATATTAAACAACTAGCTAGATTGTTGGTAATGTCTGAAGTGTTTTAACATTTTATCAAGTGAATGAGTTATATTTAAAGTGATCTAAAATTTATTAATAAGATGAAATGAAGTATTAGAAGGATTCGCGACACGTAGATGAGTTGTATTTAAGATATATGATTTGGTCGTTAAGTCGTTATTACCGTTAATCCGAATATCCCACATATGTGATTCTCTGATTGTTATAAATAGTATAAGGAAAAAAAGCCTAAAACCCTATTATGTAACTCTCCACATCAAAATAAATTCTTCAAATATTTTGAGGAATACTTAAAAATTAAGTTAGATCATCTTTGAAGCTATCTTATACATTATTTACATGCATTATTTCATGTTTTAATTAATAAAAGTGATTAAAACTAAAAGAAAAATTAATATAACTTAAAAAATTAATGCTAATTACCAACATCAAATCAATATGGACATAACTAGACACCATCTATTTTGCATTAAAATGTTTTCTTTTTTCAACAATTAACAAGTTACGTCCACTAAGAAGTACATAATGAGGCAATTTAAATGAAAGATTGCGAAATCTTCTTTAGAAAGGCTCTATGTTAAAACCTCCTATTTTAGCTAAATTGCATTGAATATTTATGTTGGGCTAGATTTTTTAATTTAATTAGTATTAAAATTCAGGGGGTGATGCATGTATGCCTCCTTCAAAAGTTGATAGAAATGACATACATTTATCTAGAGATTTAAAAAAAAAAAAAAAAAATTGTTATAAAGCTCTATCCTTCCATCTATCTCTACAAAAGCAGTCATTTGACAAGTGTTGCACATTCTTTGCGTCCATTTTTTGATTCCATTAGCAGCTTCTACTATAAATATATCCCCCTCTTCTCCCCAAATTCATAGTATATATTCTCATCAAAAAAAAAATCATAGTTTATTGACCATGGCCATGGCTAGTGAGAGAGTTAGAGTAGACCAATCTTTCAAAAACAAAACCTCCATTGTAGATATCCATATTTTGGTTGTAGATGATGATACTACATCTCTTGCCATTGTTTCTGCGATGCTTAGAACATGGAAATATGATGGTACTTTTTACTTTTGTTTAAAGACTTTAATCTCTTTGAATTTAGCTTCTTGTTTAATTCACAGATAATTGCATGGTTAGGGCTTTGACAAGCCTTTATATTCATGTTTTATAATGTTCATTCTATTGGTACACACTTTCATTCCAGCCATTTTTATTTCATTTATGTGTTTGGGGACTAATAACTTTTGAATTACATACACAGACGATTAAAATTCTTCTGCCTATAAAGTTTTGAATTTCATTAATTTCCAAAAAAATAATTTTTTATTTTAATTTTTCCCTTTAAAATAGATCTCACACTTGTTTTCTAGTATTGTGATTATGGATCTCATATCACACTAATTTGGTAAGGCTTTGTGTGCATGTTTTTTGACTTAATCTAAAAGATTTCTTCGTTTTCATTGTCTGTAAGAAATTGAAGGGAGATTTTTTTTTTTTTGAGAAGATTGAAGGGAGAATTTAAGTTAACATACCTGGCTTTCTACTAAAACACAGAAAATTGTTTTAATGTTCTTTCTTGACACGATTGGTTTGAATCCTTTCCTTATATTGTTAGTATTATGTTTCATGAATTTTCTTATAGTCATTAATTTGTTATGCATGCATGTTTTTTCACTTGTTTTTAGATATTCCTTCCATTTATCTACATTTCACTATGAGAAAAAGTTTAGTGAAAAATGTTGCAAAATTAGTGTCTTCATCTATTGCACATATAATAGATTTAATTTTTGTTCACATATATTACAAATTGAAATTTTATAATCTTATTCTCTCAAACTATTATGTTTTGATCGTATTTACTTTTTCATTGGCTCAAAGTTCTTGCTTGTGTACTACAATTTTTTTTTTTTTTTAAATTTATAATCCATGACATAAATCATTGAAATCTACAATATTCTTTTCTTACCAAGAGACTATATATGCCTCTAATCCTTTCCTAAGATTTACTAGATCTGGGTATATACTCTATTCTAGGGGTGTCCAACCCACCCGCTCACCCGTCCAACCCGACCGTACTTGACCCATTGCCACCCAATCCTACTCGACCCATTGCCACTCGATCCTATTGCTCCAGCGATCAAACATGGGTCTCGACCTACCTAAAACCCTGGCGGGTTGGTTGCGGGTATCCTCTTTCAAAACCCGTGAAACTCGATCTGCCCGAAATACATCAATTTTGGCGATTTTTCAAGCATTCCAGCGGCTTTTTCAGCTTAATTTTTGATAGATTTTGGCAAGCAATATAGCTAAACCAGCACAGATACACCAGATCCAGCGAGTTCTTAGCACGATTTAGCGGAAATCTCACCAAATTCGATGAGATCTACACCAAATTTGGTTAGATCTCATTAGATCTTGGCTGGATCTAGCTAGATCTCGCTGATTTTCGGCAGTTTTTGGTTTCACCCAAAATTAATCACCACCCGAAGGAAACCTGACCCGTGAAACCAGATACTTTTATGGGTCGATTGCGGGTTTGGGAACCCCCACCCCACCCAATCTGATCTGATCGATTGTAGGTTGGGCATAAGCCCGACCTGACCTGAACCGAATCGACCTGTGGACAGCCCTATTCTATTATTTTTTACATGTAATAAATAAATAAATATATATATATATATATATATATATTTGTCAATTTTGTGGAACGATTGTTATATTGCATTATAATGATCAAATTTCCTCCGATCAATTAATTTAACATTCTTCAACCAAGTATTTAAAATTAAATCTTAGTTGGGAATGCTATATATGTGAAATCACTTTTGTTTAATTTGAACATAGTAGGAAAAAGGTTTCAATATTTCCTTTCTACAGCGATTCCTTTATAAACTAATAACTTTGTTGCTATTACTTTAGTTGTGGCTGTTAGAAACCCACTGGATGCTTTGGCTACTCTCCGGATGCAAAAATTCGACCTTGTTATTACAGATCTGCATATGCCTGTAATGAATGGGCTTGAATTGCAAAAGCAAGTCGAAGAAGAATTCAAGCTGCCTGTGATTAGTGAGTACCATTTTACATCAATGATTCTAATTGTTTCACATTTAAAAGAAAAAAAAAAATGTTTCACTAGCTATGGTTTTGTTTGCTTAAATAACAAGCCATTGATTTCATCTATAAAATGTTCCGCTAAATGTTTGTCTACATATAGTTCAATAGGCTTTTGTTATACATAAGGATAAACGCATTAAGCACCATATTTTTTCATCATTTTTTAAAATGACAAAATTTAACTACAAAATTGGCTGTAACATAAGATTATAACTTTACTTAATATTTTTTTTTATTGGAGGTGAATTTTTACAAATCCACAATTGGATTATATCTTCTTCTTATATCCTCCATGCTTGCAAAATTTCTAGATAATTAAATATCAATAGTTATGTTATCAATAAATTGTTTAAATTATAAGTTTTTTGTAATTTAAAATTATGCATAAAATATAAGCTTATAGATCATATAGTAAATAATATCCGATTAATACAAGAGCATAAAGTACATGCAATTCAAATGTTAGATTTTCAAAATATATAGTAATGTTTATTTTATTGAGTAAAGTTTTAGCTTAAGTCTACAATTAATTTTTTATCTACACTTTGTTCTTTTTAAAAACTATGCATTTCAAGTTTTTGTACACATGCACACACCCAAAAAAATAAAATTAAAAAACCTTTCACTAAACCTAGTATTATTTCATCTTAAAACATAATTTTTTTACCTAATGCATTTGTTCACTGTAATGCAGTGATGTCCGCTGATGATGAAGAGAATGCCATGTTGAAGAGTTTAGAGGGTGGAGCTGCTTTCTATATGGTAAAACCAGTAAGCCCAGAAGACCTCAAAAATTTATGGCAGTATGCTGTTGCAGCTAAAAGAGGCAAATCTGTTGTTATCGAAGAAGTCAAAAACACTCCAGCTAAATCATCGGTTGTTTCTTGCGAGAAAAAACAATCTGCAGAATCATCTGTGAATCAAGAAAAACATGATAAAAAGGATTCCAAGAGAAAAGGTGCCCCAAAAAAGGGAAAGGAAGATGGGAATCAAAAGAGTCGTAGAGCCCGTAAAAGGCCAAAGGTGATTTGGACAACTTCACTTCACAACCGATTCTTGGAAGCCATAAGGCATATAGGCTTGGACAGTAAGGGATCTCTTGCTAATTACAAATACTTTTCCCACTTTGTTTATGCTTAGTTTTCAGTTGCAATTTCTATATTTATGTTTGTATTTCTAATGTTTATCTTTCTAATTTTGATTCTTTCAGAGGCTGTGCCTAAGAGGATTCTCGAGATCATGAATGTGCGGGGCTTGACTAGAGAAAATGTCGCCAGTCATTTACAGGTTTGGTTCTACATTAAAATTTTCATTAATATATCCTTTTTGGCTAAGCTTAGGTTTTTGTTGTTGAGTTCAATGTGCCATCATAATTTCATGCAAAATGAAAGCAAATAAAAAAGATCAAAATTTATTTAATTTTTTAAATGTCATTTGTTATAATTTAATTATAAAACTTGTACAATTGAGCATCTCGTACATTCAGTTATTGAACATGGAACATTGATAACCTATTTTTTAGATAGTTACAATATGCTAGCTAGCTGAAACCTTTTTTCTCCCTAATTAAACTCCAAATACTATGTGCATGAAGAGATGCCAACTAAGTTACAAAACTCTTAGCTAGAAATTTGACAACTTAGACCATTAAAAACTTAAAATCATAAAAGAAAGTTGCAAAAGGATGGTTCTAAAGACGTCCAACCAAGTGTTCATGAGCTGTTTGAAACAGACAATTAGATTGTATAGGACTAATTATTTTCAAATAATATTTCCAAGATAAAATCTCATGTCTTTATTTCCAAAAGCGCTTTAGGCTTTATACTCCTTAAATTAGTGATAATTCATTTTGTAGATAATGCGGAAAGCAAATAAGGGATCAAGATCCAACTGGATTATTAGGGTAGTCCGTATGCAATTCATCAAATCCTATCAATTTTTTTTGAATTAAATAATTATGATTTTTGAAATCATCAATTTATTAAAAGATTAATCTCTTCATCCTTATAACTTCACCTCCAAGGAGAAAAAAAGGGGGGGGGGGGGGGGGGGGAGTTTTGTTAACTTCTTAAAAAATGCCACCCACAAATAGATGTTGAATTTTTTTTTTTTTTTAATATTGGAAATAGACGTTGAATTGAATGAGAATAACTCAAATTCTTAAAATTAAGTGAAAATTTTGCATTCTAAACAAGAGGAGCTTTTTTATAAGGAAAAAAAAAACCCACGGATGCCATACAGGGGAATCATCAAGAAAAATCCTTGATCTTTTTGTTTGCATTACATCTATGTGTGTTTTATTTTACTTGGGCCCTCAAATAGTGTAATTAAATATTAAAGTGTGTGTTTAGAAGTTAGTTTGTTTCTCAAAAAGAATACTAAAAATTGTTTAAATTTCCTTAATAATATCATAAAATTTTGCTGGCGTAAACATCATAAAGTAGATACTTATTCAAAAACAACATTTACATAATTCCGATTCTTATTCAAAAACAACCGATTAGTATTCATAGTTTCACATAGGGAATAGTGTTAAATTATTAATTTTTCTAAAAGTTTAAGTAATTAAAAAATGGTAAATTTAATCATTTAACTACGTACTTCTAAGTTCTAACACTCCTTCTCACATGTAGACTCAAATTCCTTTATAATAGGTGATGCTCAATATTTGAGATTTTAAATGAGAAGTAGAGTGGAGGAGATAAAGATTGAATTTGGGATCTTTTGCTTTGTTACCACATTAAATAATTGACTGTCCACCATCGCGCACTCTTGGTGCGGTGGTCACTTCACAAGTATAAATGCTTGTGGGGTGCGAGGGATAAGGGCTGAGGTTCAAGTTTCCAAGAAGAAATTTCACACACATATACACTTAGATTAGGCTAGAGTAAAAATTATATTTTGTATATAAAAATTAAAAAAAAAAATCGATTGTCCTAAAAATTTTAAAAAAATGATTAATTTAATAATTTAACATCATATTTCTAAGAAATAGAAATACAATAAATATAATAAAATAGTGCATATACAATGAAGTAATTGATGTTCATAAAATATTAATTTTTTTTGTTTGCAAGTATATAGATGATATAACTCTTTGAAATATGTAATGTTGCGAAGTCCACGTATCACCAATTGAACAAAGTTTATCTCAATTGCTCTAACCAATATAATTCTGTACCTAATAAGAAATGCACCACTTATCAAGTGGGTATAAGTAATAATAATAATAATATTATTATTATTATTATTATTTTGTTTTGTGCGAAAATAGAGTATTTAAAATGTATAGATATGAACATATCCATTCGTTTATAAAGATTGATAAGAATTTTTTTTTTTTTTAAAGTGTATTAGATTACACACTAAAAACATTAGAGTACCTTTGACCCTAACAATAGTTTTAGCCTTTATGCCACCGCTTTTGCCAATGATGGAAACTGTTCTACCATTATTGAAAGAAGTAAGACTATTGTTTTTCAATGAAAGCATACTTGCACAATTATGTTAATTGTTTCTTAATCATTATAATTGCTCATATATATGCATATGAATATTGCAGAAGTATCGTTTATTCCTAAAGAAAGTCGCGGAAAGAGGTCTTTACACCTCAAAGGGCTTGTCTATGAGATCAAGCTTTGCCTCTGGTCTTCCTCCATCACTCATATTCAAAAATTTCCAACAAAACTATCCCCAATTCCCAGAACAGCAACAAAGGAGAACATCTATGTTCCAACCAGGATTTGGAGGTAATTTTATGACACTTAATGGTTCTGTCCTTGGTGGTATCCCTTCTAATAGGGCATCTTCAAGTGGAGCTCAGTTTGGTTATGGGGATTCCTTTAATGCTCTTAACATAGGCCCTGCACATTTTCCCGCTAAGCATAATTCTTCAAGTTCCAACTTTGTGCCTCAACTAGGACAAGAGCAATGGCGCTCATCAAACAATCTTCAGCAGCCATTGTTTGGAAACATAAATAGACCTCCTCTTTATCAGGCAAATCGTCCAATTTTTGCTAACAATGATGGATTGAATTTTCCATCGCTGGGAGATATGACATGTGGCCCTAAGAATAATGCTACTAATGGTCTAGTGAATACTTCAAATTGTAATGACACATACCCACAACAAGCTCAACCAATTAGGCCTCATCTTCGAAATGATTCCATGTTGAACTACAACTTTTACACACCTGGAAATCTCAACCCTAGTTATATTCCAGAAACTGGGAACAATACGGGGTCTCTCAACTGTTCTAATGCAGCTACAAATTTTGGCAATAACAATGGTGTTAATGCTGGAATCCAAATAACTAATGGGAGAGAGCTAATTGGAACAAATGAAAAGAGTTTCAATGACAATGGGACACCAAATGGTCCTTACAGTGGCTATGGAATGTTGAATGGGCACAATTACAATATTGGTCTTGCAACAATGGGGAATGGAACTTTTGGTAAAAACATGGAACAAGGAGAGTCTTCTTCTACTGGGTTTGAGAATGCAAACCAATTGCAACCGTGGTTTAACAATGTCAATCAACAAGAAAATGGTCTGTCAATTTTTCAAACACAGTCACAGCAACAACCCAATCTTGTGAATGGCGGAGAAAATGACTATTCCTATGATGATCTGCTGAATGCCATTTCTCTCATGCCAAACTTAGGGGAGGATGATCTCAATGAGCTTTTCTTGGAGGAAACCTACAACCAACCTCCTTCTCAGGTGCGTTAGAAAAAAAAAATATTTTAGCAAAAAGTCACTTTGAGTTTGATTTTTATGTTTATAGTGATTCACATGTAAGATAGCTGTTTTAGAACTTATTGAGGTAACAAGTTATTAATGAATTTTATATGAGTTTACTATTGATATCACTTAATTATAATTTATCATTAACAACAAATCGTCTCAATAGTTGTGAACGAATTTATGAAACACTAAAAAGTATTACAAATACAACTCAAAAATTAATGTGATTAGAATGTGATTGGTATCACTTGAATAATATAATAAATAAATATTTGGAATTTTGAATTATTTTTTTGTAAGTGATAACAAGTCATTTTGTATGTGTCTTTATATATATATATATATATATATATATATATTCTTAATTGCTTCATTAAGAACCACTGTTTTACTTTGTATGTAGCAACAAGGTGAGGAAGAAGAACCTTTTGAAGAGAATCCTCCTGTGAATGATCTCCAAATTCTTGAACTTTCTGGTTCATCCAGTCTTGAAGAGAATCCACCTTTAAGTGAACCAGCCTTTAGCCAGGTATGTGTCTAATGCATTTCAGTATTAATTTTGATTTATAATAAATACAACTAATTAAATTATTCTTGAAGCACTTAATCTAGTTTCCCTCTCCAATATACAAATGCAAGAAGATTTTATAATTCGCATATATTAGAAGCCAAGTTGTTAATAGTTAATTTTCTTGTTCGCTACTTGCTTATTTGTTTCTGTTTTTTTTCTTTCTTTCTTTTTTTCTCAAAAAAACCTCAAATAATCACAAGAATTAGTAGCCATTGACAATAATCCAAATTTCAACCTAGAAATTTTATTGTTTGCATTGTCATAGTCACTATGATCGATTATTCTTGACGCCAAATTTACTATCACTGTGTTCAGAGTCCAGGCGGTGAACAACTAGTGGACTTGGACTTTGATGTCGACATGTTTATTTCGGCGGAAAGCCCTGATCAAAACCTCAACCAGGCAAATTCAGCTTTTCTTTTATTTAAAGCATTCTATAATATCTTACTTACAATAAGTCTACACAAACCCTATGAAGAGAGGAAAATACTTTTGAGTTCACATATGATTTACCTCTAAACTATTTTTTATAATTTTTTGAATCAGACACATAGTTTTAAGAGCTTCTCAATGAAGTAATGAAAACATTGATGTTCCTTAACATTTCTTCGAAACACTGGCCTAGGTTTTTGAAAAAATCATTCCTTATTCTTGCAATTTCTATGAAAAAGTAAAAACATATATACTAACTTTTACACATTAGCCCTCTTAAAAAGATAGTCTGGCTTCGCCACTGCTTTGATACAATCATTTTTGCCTCCTTATCATAATTAAGTTCGTAACCCTTTTGTTATAATGTGTACAGCAACAACTCGTGAGCTCAAATGATCTTTATGGCACAACTCAGGTGGAGAATAATGTTAATACCCCATTGGAAAGCCAGGCATGATCTTAAAGAGCTCTAATTTTATCACTAATGAATATACTAAATTGTTTTTTTTTTTTTTTTTTAAGTTTCAAAGTCTCTTAACTTTTTCTAATGAAAATTTTGGGTTTGATTTTCTTGTTAAGGGATGGGAGGACGACTTCATTGACTCCTTGTTTAGTCTTAGCCCCAACCTGCAGCTGCTAGAGTGAGAAAGTTGTGATCCAATCCAGTTGCGGAGAAACTTTATTATCTCTATGCATTAATTATGTTTAATTATATTGTTATGAGATAGCATAATTGTGGTTTCATTTTGAACTTGTTCATGGCCCCGTAGTAATTTTACTATGGAAACGCCTTGGACATATGACTATGAATGTGAACTTATTTTAGTTTGTCGTAATTTTATTATAAGACTTTTCTATACGGTCATCTTCTTTTTTTTTTTTTTGAGAAAGTTCTATATGGTTATCTGTGTATATCTTAACCGTGAAACTTGGTATCAAGCTAGAAGCTTCACAAAAAATATATCTAGCTTGAAATAAGTG
Organism: Quercus ilex subsp. ballota; assembly: GCA_032727855.1. Lineage (NCBI taxonomy): Eukaryota > Viridiplantae > Streptophyta > Magnoliopsida > Fagales > Fagaceae > Quercus > Quercus ilex. Next base: position 14,941,378 of record CM064916.1, on the reverse strand, counting down.
TTTGCTATCTCTCTATTTAATTGGTAAGAATTGATTATGTATCTAGCTAGTATTTCTATTTTAATAAAATTATTGAGTTGTACTACATTCTCATCTATAAGAGTGGATTTTATTTATGGAGAAATTACTCCGTACACTATTTGCCTAGAGGGGTTTCCGGTGCAGTGCGGTTTTACGCAAGGGAGTCAATACTGTACCGGAGGCTGTACCGGTTTGGCCAGCGGTACGAAATATTTCGGATACCAGCCAATACCGGTTTACCGTTTCGGGTTTACCGCTATTTTTTATATTTATAAATAAATAAATAAATAAATAAATATATATATATATATGTATGTATGTATGTATGTATGTATGTATGTGTGTGTGTGTGTGTGTATATATATATATATTATAATAAATATAAAAGTTTATCATAAAACATTTCCTCAATTCAGAACTAATTATTCATGGTTTTAGACTTTAGTATCAATTAAAAGAAAAAAAAAACACAATATAAAAAATAAAAAGGTTAAAAGTTACCATTGCATACTAAGAAAACAAATAATACTAATAAATTAATGCAAATAAGTTACCATTCTGTCCTAACAAAAATTCAAAAATTACAAAACTTAAAAAATAAAAAATAAAAAATAAATAAACTTTTTTCTATACCGGTCGGTACGCCCGGTACCGGCCAGTATTGCCCGAAATTGGCTGGTACGAGGCCGGTACGGCCGGTATTTTTTTCGGTACGAAACAGAGGGGTATTTTGTACCAGATTATTGGCCGGTACGGTATATTCCGGCCGTACCGGCCGGTACGATACGGAATTCACTTCCTTGGGTTTTAGACCATTTTTAGCACTGCACTGCAATGTGCGATTTAGCTAAAGTTATAATTGCACCGCACTTCATATTTACGGTCACATGTGCAATGTAGTGTGGTTTAGAATTTAGCCAAAACCATAACTGCACTGCGCCTTATTTTTGCGGTCATATGTGCGGTGCAGTATATAAGATGCGGTTTGAATGATTTGAGGCCGGTGTTAGGAAATATAGACCCCAGTTGATAGAATTAACAAGTTTTAAACCCAAGTTGTTAATTAGATTAATTATGAATAAACCTTGTTAATAACAAACAAACATCAATATCATGTCAAAATCATGCAGCGGAAAAATAAAATAAGACAAGATATGATGACCCAGGAAAACCAATGAAACCAACCAATTTCACAGTAAAAAACCTGGGGGGAAACCTTCCCGAAAAACAATCCACTATAGAAAAGAGAAGTTTCAGATCTAGTACAAAACCTTTGTCCCTAGACTCTACAATCCCCATAGATGAACTCACAGCAGAAACCTTCTACTGCTTCAGAACCTCTGAACTCTTCAATATATGAACGCCACCCTTTTTGTTGCACGGATCCCAGTACGTGACTAACTCTTTTGCACGAATCTCAAAACGTGACTCACTCACTAACTTAAGGAAGAAGAATGTTGGCTGCAAAGTTCTTCACTTCATCAACAATGAAGATCAAGAAGCACTTGGTTACAAAACCCTAAGGCGCAGAGACGCAGTAGCTTCTTTCAGAGAGAATAAGGCGTCGGTCACCTTTTGCATATGTTCTCCTTGTATTCTCTCATGTGACGACCTTTAAAATAAGCCTTATATAAGTCTAGGGTTGTGAGAAAAGAAACCCTACTCAAATACATAAGTCTGGCCCAAAAATCAAAAAGCTGAAAATTCTGATTTCCCGTAACCTCGATCGATCGAGAGGTGTCGAGGAGGTGTCGAGGTTTAATGAATCTCAACAGATAGCAGCTATCGAGGAGGTGTCGAGAAGGTGTCGAGGAGACAGAAACTTTCTCGATCGATCGACCAGCTATCAAGAAACTATCGAGATTGCGATAAGAATCAGCTGAAGAGCTCGACAGATAGCCAGGTGTCAAGGTAGCTATCGAAAAGGTGTCGAGCTTTAAAAACCTTGCACTTCAGCTTGCTTTCTCTTGGACAGACTTGATGACTTCAACACTTGACCTTGAAACATTATTTCTTGAAGTATTAAAAACACCTAGAACTACCCAATTACAAGTAGAGTGCGTTTTGTCAAAAGATTAGCCAATTTACATAACTAAGTGACATATGTTCTTAATCAAGTTAAAACATATATGTCCTAACAATCTCCCCCTTTGGCAATCCGTGACAAAACCACAACAAACAAATGAGCATATGAGAGAAGTCATAAAACACTCAACTCATATTTACTTGTTGAATACAATAAAACCTATCCTAATACAAACTCTTGAAAAACTTTGCAAGAAGAGAGCTTATGATAAGTAGACTTTGACAACCTGTATTTCTGAAACACTTTAAACAAAACTCATCAAGGCATCTTGTGTGAAACAGAAATAAATAGATTGCATACAAGTATAAAGAACATGTGTATAAAGATAGAAAAGAAACAATACATGTAGAGATAGATGAAAGAAACATACATCAGCATATAAAGAAGATAAGCACAATGTATGTAAACATGGTCACAAGACCCAAGGTACAAGAAGAAGGAAGTAAACACTCCCACTAACAAGATGAAACACATCTCCCCCTTACAAAGGAATGTATTTCTCCCCCTAACTTGTAGAATCTTAAACAGAAACCACTAAAGTTTCCACAATTTCTCCCCCTTTTTTGTCATGATTGACAAAGGGTACAAGAAGCTAGAAAACTTAACCCGAGAAACATAAAGATGATCAAGGATGATCAATGGGGTACAAAGAAATCCATATAAATGCATGAATGTAATGAACCAAGATGCTATGCATGACAAGATAATAGAAAGATGCAAAACATGTGAAAAACAAGAAAAATGTTAAGCACATAAAACCCAAAACACACACACACACACTAAACAAGTCTAACCAATTTTATATTTCAAAAACAAGTCAAGACAGTTTAGTGAGCATACATTAGCACATGTAAAACCTTTGTGATGACCAAATCACATTGTACCTGCACATGTATCAAAAGTAGCAAAGAATATTGCGTGTTGTGTGTAAAAAAACATCGCAAGATTGCATATGTGTATAGATGTTATGACGATCTGAGTTATGAGAAAATAACTTTTAACTCACACACAATCATAATTGTTTGATGGGGACTATCACCTTCGAGGTACATCCTATAACTCCCACATCTCCTAGAATACACGCTTGCAACCATATTTAAGCATTTTTAATCTTTTTGCTTTTTATTTTCTTTGCATATTTTCTTTTATTTTAGCATATCATACATGGGTATATAAAAGAGAGAAAAGAAATACACAAGATGTTAAGCATTTGACATCGCACTTTTGCTATGCCGAAGCATACGAATGTCTTTAACACTGCACTTTTACTATGCCGAAGCATACATGTGTCATATTATGATTGGCGGGCAACAGTGGTGAGATGGTTATTTATGCCTTTCTCTTAGGATTTTCTAGTCCTACCCGTCAAAAAGAGTGATATGAGTGTTAAGTTTTAATTGATAACCTAATCTTACTCATCACAAACAAAAGCCACAAAGCTCACTTGCTTAGTTGTGCATAGAGTTGCTCATCTAAGCTACAAGAGATACAAAGTTTAGAAAACTTTGTTTCATTGGCCATCCAAGGTACACAAGTACCAAAGTACACAGAACACACACTGTTTTTGTATTTTTCTGATTTTTCTTTTTATTTTTATTTTGAAAACAAAACAAAATAAAAACTAAACAACCAAACAAAAACAGATAAACAACATGAATGCATGAAAGAAAGATTCATATGCATGAAAACATGATAGAAATATGCAGATGCATGAAAGCATGATTCCAAAAACAGATAAGAAATCAAGCAAAGAAAGTCCTACTTTAGATAGAAAGAATCAAAGCAGAGGACAAACAGAAAAGACAATTAAGTCTTAGGCTCCTTTCTCACCCACACAGCACGAGTCTTTGGCCGTGAAGATGAAAAGGCACGTGTCCTAGTATGTCTACTAAAGGACATTGAAGAATTAGAATTCTCCTGAAATTGAGTTAAAAAGCTCAAGACTTTTAATAACTCTCCAAACAAATGTGTAGGTCCTTGAGAGGAAACCTGTGACTGTTTGGACAATTGCTTATAAGGATACAACTTAAAGCAATTAGGACGAATGTGTCTAGCAACACCACAATGGTGACAAACATGAGGTCTAACAAATGATTTAGAATTAACCAGAATAGTTTTGGATTTCATACCTTTATTACCTTTCTCAGATTGTGGCACAAAGACAGTCCTTGATCCAGAAGCCGTGGAAGAGGAAGGGCTGGAGGAAACAGCATATCTTAAGCCAGTCTTATCAGAGGCTTCCTGAAGGGTCATCTTCTTAGGTACTTCATCATCAGAAGAATCCTCACTGTCACTAGTACTCTCCACAATCACCTTATCGGTTGTGGCAGCAAAGGCCATAACTTGACGACATTTATCCACAAACTCATCAGAAGAGTCATCCTCAGTATCACTCCAGGTAGCAACCAACCCTTTATCTTTTGACTCCTTGGTCTTTTCCTTCATGAGGTAGTTTGGGCACTTTATCCTCATATGACCAAAACCTTTGCACTCATGGCATTGAATAAGGGGTTTTTCATTCTTGCCCTTCCTAGAGGATTTAGATTTCCTAGGAGGTTTGCCCTTATTCTTTTTCCTGAACTGAAGAAGCTTGATAATCTCATCAGTTATGAATGATAGATCCTCATCCTCATCATCATCTTTATCTTCATCTTCGGTTTCAGAGTCCTCAATCTCTTCCTCTATACCCTTAAGAGCCAAGTTTTTACTCTTTCCACCTTTTCCCATTGAGCTTAATCCCATCTCATAGGTTTGAAGGTTCCCTACAAGCTCAGTTAAAGGAATTTGATCAATGTCCTTGACTTCTTCAATGGCAGTGATCTTAGCATGGAATCTTTCAGGTAAGGACCTAAGGATTTTTCTAACAATTTTGGATTCTGCAATACATTCTCCAAGGTTGAAAGCAGAATTCACAATATCCTTGAGTTTGGCATAGAACTCATCAAAGGTCTCATCCTCCTCCATCCTTATTTCTTCAAAACTACTAGTGAGTTGTTGAAGCTTCACAGTCTTTACTGCCTTGATACCTTCATAGGTGGTCTCAAGAATGGTCCATGCTTCCTTGGCAACTTCAGTGGATGAAATTTTCTTGAATTCTTCATTAGTCACCCCACAAAACAAAGCATTCAAGGCCCTACTATTGAAATTTGCAGCTACAATTGTTGCATCATCCCAATCTACAGGTGCTTCCTTCGGCTTAATCCAGCCAACTTCAATAGCTTGCCATACCTGTTCACCTAGAGCCTGCAAGAACACTTTCATATGAACTTTCTAGTATGCATAATTAGTTCCATTAAATAAAGGAGGTATAAATAAAGATTGTCCTCTATCCATGACAACAGGGGTCAATGGATCACACTCAGGAAATTAATCCAATCAGAGTGAACCCGCTCTGATACCACTTGTTAGGAAATATAGACCCCAGTTGATAGAATTAACAAGTTTTAAACCCAAGTTGTTAATTAGATTAATTATGAATAAACCTTGTTAATAACAAACAAACATCAATATCATGTCAAAATCATGCAACGGAAAAATAAAATAAGACAAGATATGATGACCCAGGAAAACCAATGAAACCAACATGTTTCACAGTAAAAAACCTGGGGGGAAACCTTCCTGAAAAGCAATCCACTATAGAAAAGAGAAGTTTCAGATCTAGTACAAAACCTTTGTCCCTAGACTCTACAATCCCCGTAGATGAACTCACAGCAGAAACCTTCTACTGCTTCAGAACCTCTGAACTTTTCAATATATGAACGCCACCCTTTTTGTTGCACGGATCCCAGTACGTGACTAACTCCTTTGCACGAATCTCAAAACGTGACTCACTCACCAACTTAAGGAAGAAGAATGTTGGCTGCAAAGTTCTTCACTTCATCAACAATGAAGATCAAGAAGCACTTGGTTACAAAACCCTAAGGCGCAAAGACGCAGTAGCTTCTTTCAGAGAGAATAAGGCATCGGTCACCTTTTGCATATGTTCTCCTTGTATTCTCTCATGTGACGGCCTTTAAAATAAGTTTTATATAAGTCTAGGGTTGTGAGAAAAGAAACCCTACTCAAATACATAAGTCTGGCCCAAAAATCAAAAAGCTGAAAATTCTGATTTCCCGTAGCCTCAATCGATCGAGAGGTGTCGAGGAGGTGTCGAGGTTTAATGAATCTCAACAGATAGCAGCTATCGAGGAGGTGTCGAGGAGACAGAAACTTTCTCGATCGATCGACCAGCTATCGAGAAGCTATCGAGATTGCGATAAGAATCAGCTGAAGAGCTCGACAGATAGCCAGGTGTCGAGGTAGCTATCGAGAAGGTATCGAGCTTTAAAAACCTTGCACTTCAGCTTGCTTTCTCTTGGACAGACTTGATGACTTCAACACTTGACCTTGAAACATTGTTTCTTGAAGTATTAAAAACACCTAGAACTACCCAATTACAAGTAGAGTGCGTTTTGTCAAAGGATTAGCCAATTTACATAACTAAGTGACATATGTTCTTAATCAAGTTAAAACATATATGTCCTAACAGCCGGTATTATTTTTAAAATTTGGTTTTTTCATGCCCAACCCAAAAACTGATTTTTTTCCTTTGTTTTGGGCCAAGTTTTAAACTGTTGAACTAGTTTTTCTTTATTTTGGGCTAGCTTTCCTAAGCAACATTTGTTAGGGTTATTAATTTTTTTTTTGGTTGAAAACTAGGGTTATTAAAACATCTATAATATATTTAATATTAAAAAAATAAATATATTAATATATATATATATATACATATAGAGGCTACCGTGCGGTGTGGTTTGTGCGGTTTTCTTATTATAAAACCGCAAACTACATTTCACCATATGGTATGGTACGCTATTACTTGCGATGTGGTTATACTATTTTTGATGCAATTTGGTGAAAACCCTTTCTATTGTCTATCAAAAGTGACCAAGAAAATAATAATTAAAAAAAAAAAAAAAAAAGGCGTTAGCACGTGACCTGCTAGAGCCCAACTTTGGATTAGATGTATTTGTCCTATGCATGAACCTTGTCATATTAAAAAAAATAAAAAAGTAAAAAACTTAGAATTATAGAGTTATTGTTTACGTGAAGTTGTGAGAAATCACATACACGGTCCAACCTTTCAAATGGTTTGGTTGAACCCATGCGAATGAGTGGGGTTGTATTATTGCCTCTCAAGAGTGAAAGATTTACTCATTTTATTATCCTTCTAAATAAGAGTTTTACATTGAGTCGCAACTTATTTAATTTGAAAAATAAGTAAACCAAAAGAATTAAAAAATTTATCTTTATTGATGAATTGAATTTTTTTAATGAATTGAAATTGTACATATTTGTGTAGTAACTAAATATTACTTGGCTTTAGTCCTAAATACAATCCAAGTCAAAAGTACATGGCTCTAGTTAAATTCTAAAAATTTAAAATTACATGGAAAAGAGTTGATCTATAACCCTTGATCTAAGTTTGGAGGTTAGGTTCCAAGATAGGAAGGAGTAAGACACCCATCTTATCTAGTGAAACTGGTCTTCTAAACTTTGGTGGCCAATGATCATATCAAATCATTCAATCAATTTCTATATCCAAGAACATGTGATTGCAAAGATTAAAACAAACATTCAAGAGCATGATGAAACTCTATTCTAGGTATGCAACAATAGATTGAAAGAATTGAAACAAATGGTGAATATGTGTGTGATGTGATAAACCTTAATCTAGAATATGTTATTCTAGTATTTTAAATAAAAAACATGGAAACACATTTATAATTAGGAAAAACTCTAAATAACGAAATTAGGGTGCTTTGAATTGATAATAGAGGGGAATATTTATATTGGATATTGTGGGGTTTAGAATGAGGGCTTTTCAATGTGGGATTATGTAAATTATGACTTAGGGGCATTAATTGAGAGTTTGGACGGACTGGGGAGCAAGTAAAAAGGTTGAAAGTTCAGTTCTTCCCATAACAACCAGCAATGTTAACTTCAAAAATCATATCTTGCTCCCTACTTAATGAAAATGGTCCACTTCTTGTACTCAAATTGAAGCCTTGGATGTTTAGTTTTCATAAAAATTAACCTCACTCAAAAATTCAAAGTGGTTTGAGAGATATTCATGAAAGAACAAAGTTTAACTACAAATTGGTTGTAGCATAAGGCTACAATCTTACTCAATATCATTAACATTACTATATATTTTGAAAATCTAACCGTTGGATTAGATGTTCTCTATGCTCTTAATACTCATGTCAAATTTTGTGTCAATCGAATATTATTTACTATATGATCTATAAGCTTATATTTTATGCATAATTGTAAACTACAAAAACTTGCAATTTAAATAATTTATTGATGACATAGCTATTGATCTTTAATTTTCTAGAAATTTGGCAAGCATGTAGGATATTAGAAATAAATGTAAAATCCAATGGTGGATTTGCCAAAATTCACCTTCAATAAAAAAATACTGAATTAAATTGTAACCTTAAGTTACAACTAATTTTGTAGTTAAACTTTGTTTTTCATAAAATAGTGAGCATGATTCATTTCATGGAGATTAATTTCAGCTCAATTATCATTAATTGTTCCAAAACTAACTTTGCTTTACCATAAATAAGACCCAACTAACTTCCTTCCAAAATTTTCATGCCTCAATTATCTTTAAATCATCCCTTTAATAGAGTAATTTCACCCAAAATAAAGGGAATCATTAATGCTTTAACAACTAGATTAATTTAATGCATGCAACTCCATGGTAAATCATATCATCAACCAATAGTGTTATCACACTTCATTTAATTTAATTTAGACTAAAAATAGACCAATTAAAATCAAGAGTTCATAATCACTTGTAGTCGGGATTTAATTTATACAAGTGCACATTTACGTTGAAACCTGTTTCTTTGATATCTTTTAATTCGGTTGTCCAATTAAGATTCATGAACTGTCATTTTAAGGGTTATGACTTCAAGATTCAACACAATTGGAAATCAAACAGTAAAAACTATAGTTCATTAAAATTATGTTAAAACTTAAACCAACTGAAAATTAATAAAGGGATGAGTTATTGTGGAATATGTTAAAGAAAGAGTTAACATGTATGTAAGTTAAATTAAATTAATTAAGATAAGTTTTTCTAAACTAAGAAATAACATGTAGGTTATGAGAAAGATTGGAAGACTATATATATATATATATATTGAGAAACAAGACTGGAATTTCATTAAAGAAAATCAACCATGGTCGATTAACAATACAGAATAGAGGTGTGGAGGAACAGATTGGAAGACTATATATATGGCTTTGTTATAGACTAATTTTATATCAAGAGTGAATGAAGATAAATAGTTAAAGCAAAGAGTATTGTGTGAGAGAGTAAATTCAATAATTCTCCTAAATACTTGAGAGATTTCGGGCCAAAGAAATGTGTTTCTTTTGGTGGAGCTTTGAGCTCAACCACTTATGCAGAGTTGGTTCGATCTACACAACGAACTGTGGGGTTGTTGTATCCTAGAGGGGACAAGGTAGAAGTGAATTTCTGCTGCATAGGTTTCTAGGCTTTGTCAATCGCAGAGGGCTTAAATCTCCTTAAAGAGAGTGCGATTTTCGTGCCTCTGTTCGACATTGTTTGTTTATATTTATATTTTTATTGTAATTAAAATATCATTTTATTGATAATTTCTCCAACAATTTTAAGGAGAATCAAGAATGGAGCCAACAACTGAGAAGCCAAATGACAATGTCAGAGATCTCAACAAGCCCTTCCATTTTAAGGGAGCCCATTTCAAAAGATGGAGAGCCAAGGTCCTTTTCTATCCAAGCCTTTTTAAGGTAGTCTACGTCCTCACTGAGAAGAATCCAAACAAGGTTTCTACTGACGACATGATCGAAGATGAACTCTATGATCATTAAGAAAAAACAGATAAGTATGAACAAGATGAGTATAAATGTCGTCATTATCTTTTAAATTGTCTTGCGGATCATTTCTATGATTATTATAACACTACATACACTTCTGCAAAGAAAATTTGGAAAGCTTTACAAAGCAAATATGACACCAAAGAGGCTGGTGCAATGAAATATGCAGCTAGTCGTTTCTTTCGCTATCAAATGGCAGATACCAAATCTGTTGTGGAACAGGTTCAAGACTTTCAAATGATTGTCGCAGAAGTTAGATCCGAAGGCATAAAGGTTGAGGACAACCTTATTGTTGCTGGTATCATTGACAAGCTACCACCATCATGGAAAGAGTTCCAAAAATTAATGTGCCACAAGCAAAAAGAGACATCCCTAGAATCCTTGATCACTCGCATTCGCGTAGAAGAGGAAGCTAGAGGACAAGAGGCACTTATAACATAAGAGGTTAATGAACATTCTACCACCAAGGTATATTTAATTTCTATAAGCAATAACCAACCCAAAGATCATTTTTCTAATAATGCTCAATTAAGGCCAAGAAAGAAAAATATGAAAAATTATGGTAGACCTCACAATAGGGGCAACCCTAGTCAAAGGAATAAGAACCAAGGAACCTTTTCAAATAACCAACAAGTTAATGCATGTTTTGTTTGTGGCAAGAGTGGGCATATTGCTCAATTTTGCAAATTTCGGAAACATGGATATGTCCCACATGCTAATGTTACCTAGAAGCCTTTAGTGGCTATGATTACGGACATATACATGATCCAATATGTTGAAGGGTGGTGGGCAAACTCTGGTGCCAATAGGCATGTCTACTATGATAAAAATTGGTTCAAGATATACACTCCTTTTGAAGAAGAAAAAACAATTATGTTTGGTGACTCTAGTAAAACCAAGGTACTTGGGAGTGGTGAGGTTGAGCTGAAATTTAGCTTTGGACGTGTGCTCGCTTTGAAAGATGTGCTATACACTCCATACATGAGGAAAAATCTAATGTCAAGCTATTTGCTGAATAAGGCTGGCTTCAAACAAACAATAGAATCTAATCAATATGTAATCTCTAAGAAAGGATTATTTGTGGGCAAAGGGTATGCTTGTGATGGAATATTCAAACTAAATATTGAAAATAATATATCATTTGCTAGTTCTGTTTATATGCTATCTTTTGTGAATTTTTGGCATGCTCACTTGTGTCATATAAACAGTAGATATGTGGGAATTATGAGTAACATAGGATTAATCCCAAGACTAATAAAAGATTTTGAAAAATGTGAAGCATGTAGTCAAGCTAAAATCACTAAATGACCTCATAAAATTTTTGAAAGAAATACCGAACTGTTAGAATTAATTCATACCGATCTTTGTGAATTTGAAGGAAAATTAACTCGTGGAAGAAACAGGTATTTCATCACCTTTATTGATGATTTCTCCAAATATGCATATGTTTATCTATTAAAAAATAAAAGTGATGCTTTTGAGAAATTTAAAGAATTTCTTAGAGAAGTTGAGAACCAATTCGGTAGAAAAATTAAAAAATTTAGAAGTGATAGAGGTCGGTAGTATGAATCTATAGAGTTCAACTCATTTGTTCAGTCTTTAGGAATAATCCATGAAACTACTCCTCCATACTCACTTGCATCTAATGGTGTGGCTGAAAGAAAAAATAAAACTTTGATTAATTTAACAAATGTCATGCTTATTGAATCAGGTGCTCCTTTAAATCTATGGGGGGAAGCAATTTTAATAGTCTGTCATGTTTTAAATATGGTGCCACATAAAAAGACTAAACTCACACCTTTTGAGTTGTGGAAGGGGCATAAGCCAAATTTGGGATATTTTAAAGTATGGGGTAGCTTAGCCTTTATAAGGTTAACGGATCTCAAAATACTTAAATTGGGTGTTAGAGCTATCACTTGTGCTTTTCTTGGATATGCAGTAAACAATACAACCTATAGATTTTTTAATATTGAAAATTGTTAGGACATATGTGTATTCACTTGTTAAGAACATATGTCACTTATTTATGTGTTTTTAATACTTCAAGAAACAAGGTTTCAAGATCAAGTGTTGAAGTCATCAAGTCTGTCCAAGAAAAAGCAAGCTGAAGTGCAAGTTCATTAATTCTCGACACTTGCTCGATAGCTACCTCGACACCTGCTATCTGTCGAGAATTACAAAATCAGTTTTTCTGATTTGATTTTCTTGGGATCCGTGAATATGCTTTTGGGCCTTCTTTTCTTCTAACCCTAAACATATAAAAGGATTGTTTCAAGAGCCGTCAAATTAGACACAAGTTGCAAAAGCATTGAGCAATTTCTGTTCAAGCAAATTGGGATCAAAAGACGAAGTTCTTGACCTAGTTCATCTTCTCTCAAGAAGTTGCTGTGTATTTGCACCATAGGGTTTTGTAACCAAGCATCTTCCTGATCTTCATCGTATAGGATGAACTGAAGAACTTTGCAGCTAACTTCTCCTTCTTAGTTGGTGTTTGAAGTCGCGTACTGGGATCCGCGCATTGATTAGTCATGTACTTGGGAGCCGTGCATCAAAGGTGGAAATTGTCACTACAGATCAAGTCCAATTGGGTATTGGGGTAAGGGTTCAACTGTAGGTTGGTAAGGTACTTGGGATTCCTTTACTTGTAACTGCTTGATTTGATAATAGTGGAGTTTCGGGAGTGGTGACCTGAAAATCACCTGGTAGGATTTTTGCCGTTAGGGTTTTCCCCATTCGTAAACAAATCACCATATTATTTAATTTCCGCTGCATATTTAGTATTTGGTGATTTGTTTGTGCTTCCACGTATTTGCATGTTAAATTGATTAATTAATAACTTGGCTAATTAATTAATTGGTTTAATCACAAGGGGTCATTCAGTTTGTGGCCTATCAAGTGGTATCAGAGCAGGCACACTCTGATTAGGTTTAATCTTTGCTGTGTTGATCCATTGACCCCTGTTTGTCATGGATAGAGGACAGTCATTAATCATACCTCATTTATTTGATGGCACTAACTATGCATACTGGAAAGTACGCATGAGAGCTTTCTTGCAGTCTTTAGATGAGAAGGTGTGGCAAGCTGTAGAGATTGGCTGGACTAAGCCAAAAGAAGAACCGGCCGATTGGGATGACGCAAAGATCAAGGCGGCTAACTTCAACAGCAGAGCGTTAAATGCCTTATTTAGCGCAGTCACCAATGAGGAGTTCAAGAAGATATCCTCAACTGAAACTGCTAAGGAGGCTTGGACCATCCTCCAGACAACCTATGAAGGAACAAAGGCTGTCAAAGATTCAAAACTTCAGAGGCTCACTACAAGCTTTGAAGAAATTAAGATGGAGGAGGATGAGTCGTTTGATGAGTTCTATGCCAAGCTCAAGGACATAGTGAACTCAGCCTTCAATCTTGGGGAAACCATCCCTGAACCCAAGATTGTAAAGAAGGTGCTCAGATCTCTACCTGAGAGATTCCATGCCAAGATTACGGCGATAGAGGAATCAAAGGACATTGACAAGATTCCTTTGACTGAGCTGGTTGGAAACTTGCAAACCTATGAGATAAGGTTATCTAGGATTGGCAAGTCAAGTAAAGGCAAAAGCATGGCCTTGAAGACAAAGAGCAGTGACATAGATGAGTCTTTCGATGATGAAGATTCCAGGATAAAGTCCTACATCACCCGACAATTCAAGAAGTTTATGAAGAATGCCAATGGAAGGAGTTTCGACAAGGACCGCAGGCAGTCCAGTTCTTTTCAGTTTAAAAGCCAAGACAAAGGGAAGAAGGATGCTAAGGAGGGCGGTCAGTACACTGTTCCTGTAGGACCAAAGTGTTTTGGATGTCATGGGTTCGGACACATGAAACATGAGTGTCCTACATATCTCAAGAGCATTGGGAAAAGCAAGGCACTTGCTGCAACCCTAAGTGACACTGAGCCTGAAGATGATTCCGATAATGAGGATGACGGAATCTTAAATGTCTTCACTGCCACAGTCAATCCTACTGAAGGGATTGTTGAAGAAGTGGATGAAGAAGAAGAACTGGTGGAGTCCAAATTTGAGAAGATGGATGATCAAGATGATATCCATTCAGCCTATGAGAAGCTTTACAAGCTCTCTGAGAAGCATGAGAAATTATATAGGCTGGCCACTAAGAAGCTTAGTAATGTGGAACTTGATCGTGAAGAGTTGTCCACAAAGTTTGATGAGGCTAATCAAACTATTGGAGCACTGAGATTTGAGAACAACTTTTTGGCTGAGAAGACTAAGAACCTTGAAGCAGAGCTGTTTCAAGTCAGAGCTCAACTGGAGAGGACTTCAAGTGCAAAGCTTGATGAGATGCTTAGCAATCAGAAATCTGCTTCGGATCGAACTGGCTTGGGGTATGGTCTTTCTTTCTCTAATACTGCTTCTACTAGCAATACTGTTCTTGTTCCTCCTGCTAATAACACTGAAATTGAGAACATTGATGTTAAAACTGAATTAGCTAGTGAGAACTTAGACAAAGGTAAATCTATCTTAGGAGCACCCCCTAAGCAAGATAAGAAAGATGCTAAAAACCTTAGGGCTAAGAAGGCTAACTCTCAAAAGCCTAAACAAAAGAAGCAGCATCTCTGTCATCATTGTGGAGCTACTGGTCATACTCGACCAAATTGCTATAAGCGGTTAGCCACTCAACAGAGCAATGGCATGATAGCATCTGGAAGCCAAAATCAGCTTTAATCCTCTCTTGCTCCTCTTGGAGACCTTCTAAAAGCCCTCATGTTTCTTTCGAACTTGAACGGTCTCAATTCTTCCCCCTCACTGCCGGTTCAAAGGTTCAATCAAAGGAAAGGTTCTTCCAAGGTGTGGAAGAAAAAGGACTCTAAGTGATTTCATCACTTTCTTTTCCCTTCTTGTTTTTCTTGTTTGTTGCATTACTTGTGTGTTTTGCATTTTTGCTGAGTCAGTCTATTTTTTGCTTTACTTTGATAACATGTTTTTGTTTGTTTATTTTCAGTTTTGTTTATTTTATTTTTTATATAAAAATTAAAAAAAATTGAAAAATTGAAAAATACAAAAACAGTGTGTGTTTTGTGTACTTTGGTATTTGTGTACCTTGGATGGCCAATGAAACAAAATTTTCTAAACTTTGTATCTCTTGTAGCTTAGATGAGCATCTCTATGCACAACTAAGCAAGTGAGCTTTGTGGCTCTTGTTTGTGATGAGTAAGATTAAGTTATCTCTTAAAACTTAACACTCATATCACTCTTTTTGACGGGTAGGACTAGAAAATCCTAAGAGAAAGGCATAAATGACCATCTCACCACTGTTGCCTGCCAATCATAGTGTGATACCTGTATGCTTCGGCATAGCAAAAGTGCGCCAATCATAGTATGACACATGTATGCTTCGGCATAGCAAAAGTGCAGTGTCAAAGACATCCGTATGCTTCGGCATAGCAAAAGTGCAATGTCTATGCTTAACATGTTAGGTATTTCTTTTATCTCTTTTTATGCCCATGCATGATATGCTTAAAAGAAAATATGCAAAGAAAATATGAAGCTAAAAGATTAAAATGCTTTAAATATGATTGCAAGCGTGTTCTCTAGGAGATGTGGGAGTCATAGGATGTACCTCAAAGGTGATAGTCCCCATCAAACAGTTATGATTGTGTGTGAGTTAAAGTTATTTTCTCATATCTCAGATCATCATAACATGTATACACATGTGCAATCTTGCGATGTTTTTCACACACAACACGCAATATTCTTTGCTACTTTTGATACATGTGCAGGTACAATGTGATTTGGCCATCACAAGTGTTTACATATGCTAATGTATGCTCACTAAACTGTCTTGACTTGTTTTTGAAATATAAAATTGGTTAGACTTGTTTAGTGTGTGTGTGTGTTTCTGAGGATCTATGTGCTTAAAATTTCTTGTTGAGAGATGATTTTGAGAGCTTTTTATGTTGAGTAGATCATTGGTTGAGGTGCTTATTGGATTGCATTCATGTTTGTGTTTTTCACTTCTCGAAAAACTGCTTTTCACTAATGGCTCGACACCTCCTCAATACCTGGTCATCTGTCGAGCTTCTCATGCCTTTTCTAATCGCAATCTCGACACCTGTCTCGACACCTGGTGGATCGATCGAGAAATCTTCTGCCTTCTCGATACCTTTTCGATACCTTCTCGATCGATCGAGCTTCTGATTTCTGAATTTGGTCTTGTACCTCGACACCTCTCGACACCTGAAGCTATCGAAAGCAAATCTCTCAACACCTTCCTCAATACCTCTCGACACCTCAGCTGTCGAGAATTATTTAGGTGTCTATAAAAGCTCCTATCGCGATTTTCTCTCATTTCACTCGATCTCTCTCGATCTGTCCGACGGCTTTTCCTCTCCCAAACACCATTTTCTCACTCAAATCTTCCAACCCACTTGGATCTTGACCATTCCTTGCTTCAATCACTTGGTAAGATCACTTTTCCCTTCCTTTTTCATGCATTTCATGTTTTGAAACCTAGGTTTTGGGATTTTTTGAAAATTTTTGGGGTTATTCAAAATTGATGAGTTTTTCTTCAAATTTTGGGTTGGGTTTGCACTTAAATGTTTTCAAAATGTCATACATTACATTTCATGTGCATTAGAATGGTATTTACATGCATTTAGATGTGTGCTCTATGTTTGTGTGCTGCTAGGATTGGATTGGGCTGAGCCCATGATGTTTTTTTCCTTTGCATGTCACATGCTCATGCATTCCCATGCATACGTACTTTTTGTTCAATATATTTGATCTATTTGAACTGTGTTGGGACTTTTCTGATTGTCTCCCTCTCTATCTCTTTCTCATTCTTTTACGTTAGTAGTGTCTATGGCATCCAAACATAAATCCACTCCTGCTCGGAATCCTCTGTGTTCTGGAGCTTCCTCTTCTTCTGACTCTGCTCCTCTTAACCTTCGGTTCCGTGATGGAGATGCCCACAAGGCATTTTCGGAGAACTTTTCTCGACGAGGTGTTCATTCGAAACGCCAAGTCATTCTGGCGGACTTCGCCGACACTGACCTTCCCTCTATCATTCACAGTAGGGGATGGGAGTCACTGTGTGACGTCCCGGTCACTTGCCCTCTCGTGCTGATTTAGGAGTTTTACTCCAACATGCATGGGATAGATCGTTCAGTACCTCTCTTTTTCACTCGCGTTCGAGGTACGCGCATTCCTGTTACACCATAGCTAGTTGCGGATGTACTTAGGGTACCTAGGATAGATTTTCCTGATTACCCTTCCTGTGAGCGTCTGAGGACTGTGTCCAAAGATGAGCTCATCTATGCTTTTTGTGAGCGTCCCGCTGATTGGGGTGAGCATTAGTACACATCATGTAGGCCTTTTGCTAAAGGTCCTAGATTTCTTAACATGGTGATGACTTTTGTACTCCATCCACTCTCTCACTACAACTCTATCACAGAGCCTCGTGCTCGATTTTTGCTATCACTTCTAGAGCATCTTACTACAGATTTTCCTTCTCATTTCATCCTTTCTATCATAGATGTCCATCTAGATTTGGCGTCCCGTGATAAGCTCATCTTTCCTTCTGCTATCACAAGGATCTTACGCCATTTTTCTATCCCTTTTCCTGTGTCCGACCACTTCACTCACATCTGTGCCATAGATGCCGCTACCGTAAAACGTAGTGAGGCTCAGAGTAGGTCGCGACAGACGGATGCCACTCCTCCCTCCCGTTCAGCTCCGTCCAGATCAGCTCCAACCAGATCCGCTCCATCTACATCTGCTCCTTCTTCCTCTACGAGCGATGTATCTCTTGGAGATATTATGGCACAGCTGCAGCGCATGGACACTCGCCTTGATACACTCTCCACTGAGTTGTATCAGGTGAATGTTCGTGTTGGTCGTATTGCACGACGGCAGGCGACCATGGGTGGTTTTGCTCCAGAGGCTACTCCGTCACCACCTACTCCAGCAGCTTCAGATTCTGAGGATGAGGATGATGAGGATGATGAGGATGGGGATGCTAGCTCTACTGATGAGATGTCTACATGACACTCTACCCTTTGTCACTCGTGACAAAAAGGGGGAGTAGTTTTGGGATTATGAGAGTAGTCATCTTAGGGGGAGAGTTAGTATAAGACATTTTGATAGAGGGAGTGTTGATATTTTTGAGGGATGTAGTGAGGTTTTGATGTATCTTTTCTTTTCTATTCTTTATAGATACATTGATCTTGTATATGAGTTTTTTTTGACTAGTTTTACATACATTGTACTTATTTCCTATATATGTGGATGTATGTTTCTTTTACCTCTCTCTTCATGTGTTGTTTCTTCTCTATCTTTATACACATGTTCTTTATACTTGTATACAATCTATTTATTTCTGTTTCACACAAGATGCCTTGATGAGTTTTGTTTAAAGTGTTTCAGAAATACAGGTTGTCAAAGTCTACTTGCCATAAACTCTCTTCTTGCAAAGTTTTTCAAGAGTTTGTGTTAGGATAGATTTTATTGTATTCAACAAGTGAATATGAGTTGAGTGATTTATGACTTCTCTCATATGTTCATTTGTTTGTTGTGGTTTTGTCACGGATTGCCAAAGGGGGAGATTGTTAGGACATATGTGTGTTCACTTGTTAAGAACATATGTCACTTATTTATGTAAATTGGATAATCCTTTTAACAAAACGCACTCTACTTGTAATTGGGTAGTTCTAGGTGTTTTTAATACTTCAAGAAACAAGGTTTCAAGATCAAGTGTTGAAGTCATCAAGTCTGTCCAAGAAAAAGCAAGCTAAAGTGCAAGTTCATTAATTCTCGACACCTGCTCGATAGCTACCTTGACACCTGCTATCTGTCGAGAATTACAAAATCAGTTTTTCTGATTTGATTTTCTTGGGATCCGTGAATATGCTTTTGGGCCTTCTTTTCTTCTAACCCTAAACATATAAAAGAATTGTTTCAAGAGCCGTCAAATTAGACACAAGTTGCAAAAGCATTGAGCAATCTCTGTTCAAGCAAATTGTGATCAAAAGACGAAGTTCTTGACCTAGTTCATCTTCTCTCAAGAAGTTGCTGTGTATTTGCACCATAGGGTTTTGTAACCAAGCATCTTCCTGATCTTCATCGTATAGGATGAACTGAAGAACTTTGCAGCCAACCTCTCATTCTTAGTTGGTGTTTGAAGTCGCGTACTGGGATCCGCGCATTGGTTAGTCACGTACTTGGGAGTCATGCATCAAAGGTGGAAATTGTCACTACAGATCAAGTCCAATTGGGTATTGGGGTAAGGGTTCAACTGTAGGTTGGTAAGGTACTTGGGATTCCTTTACTTGTAACCGCTTGATTTGATAATAGTGGAGTTTCGGGAGTGGTGACCTGAAAATCACCCGGTGGAGTTTTTGCCGTTAGGGTTTTCCCCATTCGTAAACAAATCACCGTGTTATTTAATTTCCACTGCATATTTAGTATTTGGTGATTTGTTTGTGCTTCCACGTATTTGCATGTTAAATTGATTAATTAATAACTTGGCTAATTAATTAATTGGTTTAATCACAAGGGGTCATTCAGTTTGTGGCCTATCGAGAATAATGTGATTTTTGAATTAGGTGATGCTATCTTTCATGAGGAAAAATTTCCTTTTAAATCAAAAAATAATGGGGGCAAAGAAGTTAGAGAAAATGTGTTATCTCAGCCTAGCAGTTCTTCTACTCCTCATTCACAAAATCAAGAAAATCTTGAAATTGAACTTAGAAGGAGTAAAAGAGCTAGAGTTGAAAAAGATTCTAGCCCTAACTATTATGTTTTTAATGTTGATGAAAACCCTCTTACTTTGAAAGAAGCTTTGTTATCACCTGATTATGTATTTTGGAAAGAGGTTGTGAATGATGAAATGGATTCACTAATTTCTAATAAAACATGGAAGTTAGTAGATTTACCACCTGGTTGTATAACAATAGGTTGTAAATGGGTCTTTAGGAAAAAGCTTAAACCTGAAGGCACAATAGACAAATTTAAAGCTAGACTTGTTGTAAAAAGTTATAAGCAAAAAGCTAATGTTGATTTTTTCGACACTTTTTCTCCTGTTACTAGAATTACATCCTTTAGATTGCTAATTGACAACTATATATGATTTGAAAATTATCAAATGGATGTAAAAATAGCTTTTTTGAATTGGAGACCTAGATGAGGAAATTTATATGGACCAACCCAAATGATTTGTAGAGTCTGGTCAAGAAAGTAAGGTGTCTAAGCTAACTAAAACTTTATATGGCTTAAAGCAAGCTCCTAAACAGTGGCATGAAAAATTTGATTCTTGCATGATTGAAAATGGCTATAAGTCAAATGAATGTGATAAATGCATCTATTATAAAACTTGGGAAAACTCACATGTCATTATAAGCCTCTATGTGGATGACTTACTAATATTTGACTCTAATTTGCATGTTATAAATGAAACAAAAAAAATATGCTTAGAAGAAATTTTGATATGAAAGATCTTGGTGAGGCTAATTTTATTTTGGGCATGAAAATTACAAAAACATGTGATGGAATTTATCTTAAGTAGTCTCATTATAGTGAGAAAAATTTGAAAAATAACTATCATGATTGCAAACATGTTGTACTCCTTTTGATTCTAGTATTCATTTGTTTCCTGTTAATAATGACAATAATGTTGTTAATCAAAAGGAATATGCTAGCATAATCTGTAGTTTACGATATGCGACTGATTGTACTAGACTTGACATTGCCTATGCAGTAAAAGTACTTAGCAGATTTACTAGCAAGCCTATTAGAGATCATTGGCAAGCCATTGAGCGAGTTATGAAATATCTATTTGGTACCAAATTACTTGGTTTATTCTATAAAAAATATCCTGCTATACTTGAAGGTTTCAGTGATGCTGACTGGCATACTTGTCAAGTGATTCTTTGTCTACTGGTTACATTTTTACTTGGGGTGGTGCAATACTGCAATATGTTGGAAATCTTAAAAACAAACCATTATTGCTAACTCTACTATGGAGGCTGAGTTTATAGCTTTAGCTTTAGCAAGTGAGGACACAAACTGGTTGAGAGATTTGTTGCATGAATTTTCCCTTTGGAAAAAACCAATACCACTTATTTTAATTCATTGTGATAGCACTGCTACAATTGGTAGAGTACATAATTGTTTTTATAACGGCAAATCCAGACCCATAAGAAGAAAACACAGTACTGTGAGATCTTATTTGAGTAATGGCATCATTAATATAAAATATTTTAAATCTTGTGATAATCTTGCAGATCCATTAACTGAGGCCTTAACATGAGAAAGGGTTTGGAATACATCGAGGGGGATGGGATTGAAGCCCATACAATCATGAGCCGTGTATGAGGATACCCAACTCGGGGACCAGAGATCCTGAGAACTGAGTTCAATGGGAAAAACGAATCATATGATAGTCATAAGAAAATACATTATTAATTTTAATTTTATTTGAAAAAAAAAAATAATTCATCCCTATGGTGTAAATGCATTTATCCTGTAACGTGTAGGAAGTTGAGTTTTTTAAAACTAATAATGAACAATCTATAACTCTTATGAGTGGGTTGTCAAAGTTATAGGAGCACCTTAGACAGATTTCACCTATGTGAGCATGGGAGTAAGGCTACTCCCTATGAGAGTTGGGATTATTCTCAAAGGTGCTTATGAAAACTAGGATCAGCACAGGGCCGTAACGTGCTAGCTAGTAAAGCTCGTGTCAACACTTGGATCATTATGTGTGAATAGTAATACTTTATTTCCCTTAAGCAATCATAGTTCAAGTTAGAGACCACTATTGACTCTGGAGTAGAGATTGTTGTTTCACTAAGTGAAGGTTCAATGTAGAGCACACCTTCATGATGCATAATAATCCCTCTTTGCCCGATAATCTCTCATTTTCCAAATTTAATATTAAAATGAGTGGGGGGATGTTAGTGCACTTTAAATTAAAATTACGTTAAAACTTAAACTAGCCGAAGATTAATAAAGGGATGAGTTATTGTAGAATATGTTAAAGAAAAAGTTAACATGTATATAAGTTAAATTAAATAAATTAAGATGAGTTTTTCTAAACTAGTAAATAACATGTAGGTTATGAGAAAGATTGGAAGACTATATATATGGCTACGCTACGGCCTAATTTTATATCAAGAGTGAATGAAGATAAATAGTTAAAGCAAAGAGTATTGTGTGAGAGAGTGAATTCAATAATTCTCCTAAATACTTAAGAGATTTCGAGCCAAAGAAATGTGTTTCTTTTGGTGGAGCTTTGAGCTCAACCACTTATGCAGAGTTGGTTTGAGCTACA
This sequence comes from Quercus ilex subsp. ballota, assembly GCA_032727855.1. Taxonomy (NCBI): domain Eukaryota; kingdom Viridiplantae; phylum Streptophyta; class Magnoliopsida; order Fagales; family Fagaceae; genus Quercus; species Quercus ilex. The sequence continues at coordinate 14,919,036 of CM064916.1, read as the reverse complement.
CAACGAATTGTTGGGCTGTTTTATCCTAGAGGGGACAAGTCAAAAGTGAATTTCTGCTGCATCAGTTTCTAGACTTTGCCAACCGTAGAGGGCTTGAATCTCCTTAAAGAGAGCGAGATTTTCATGCCTCAATTTGACGTTGTTTGTTTATATCTATTTTTTATTGTAATTAAAATATCATTTTATTGGTAATTTCTCCAATAGTTACTATCATTTGGTCCTGGTTTTTGCCATAAAGGATTGCCTAGTTGATACGGTCAGAGCCATGCTTAAACCCCTCACCTCTTCCCATAAGGATTGTCTTCGTACACCCCTCCCATGATAAAAAGCTCTCCAATAATAGGTCATGCTTATCCTGCTTGTTTTACTTACCTTCAACCATAAGTTATAAATGTCTCTCCCACCTCCTACGTTCATCACATTCACCCAAAATTGAAACCCATCTTCATGGATAGAGAATTGAAGTCTATAGTCCTTTTATATGCTCTAGTATTACACAATGTCTCCCTCTCATATAAATGTGGATCCCATGCACAACAATGCAAGTACCACAAGTGGGGTCCACTTTTATGTAAGAAGAAATTGGTATATTGAATAATTTCATCCAAACCATAGAGGTTGGCTAAGTGATTCCTAAGGTCTCATAATATTCATGAGATTATAGATTCGAAATCTCTTGCCAACATCTTGGAGCTACCTCTAAAGACTTTTTTCCTATAATAATCTAGTGTGTGTGGGACGGGAGATTGCATACAACTGAATGAATAGTTAGAGGCTGTTTGGTTCACTAGTTTTCATGAATCAATTCTCTGTTTCCATAACTCAATTCTCAAAAATGGTGGGACTCATAGCAAAATACTCGTTTGCCTGCAAAATTTCTTTGTTTTCATAACTCTGTTTCCAACACTCAATTCTTTACTTTTTGAGTTATGAGTTGTGGAAACTGAAAACAACTTTTGGCTATTTTCAATTTCTAATTCTTTGTTTTCAATGGCAAACTTGTAAATAATACTACATGAGGGACCCACTGTTAGACTTTTAGACTCAACTTTTGACCCTTTTTTTTCTTCTTCTTTCTTTACTCGGTTCAGTGTGTGCCTTTCTTCTTCTTTCTTTTTTTCTTTTTCCTTTCACACTAGCTTCTTCTTCTTCTTCCTTCACTGGGTGGGTTTCTTTTTTTCTTTTTTTTATTTCTTTACTGGGTTCAGTGCGTGCCTTTCTTCTTCTTTTTTTTCTTTTTCCTTTCACACTAGCTTCTTGTTCTTCTTCCTTCACTAGGTTTGGTAATTTGATCTGTGTTTTTTTTTTTCTTTTTTTCTTCTTCTTCTTCTTTCACTGGGTTCGTTGATCTGATCTGGGTTTTTTTTTTTTTTTTTTTTTCCCTTCTTCTTTCATTGGGTTCGGTGATACTGAAAAAAAAAAAAAAGAAAAAGAAAAAAAGCTGCACTAGTGATAGGTATGGGGCCCACAAGTAGTATGAAAAATATTGAGTGATGGCATTTCAGTGATGGGGCCAAACGGGTATTAATTTTAGAGTGATGGGTGATGAGTGATGAATAATGAGTGATGAGTGATGAGTGATGAGTGATGGAAATTGAGTGACGGAAATTGAGTGATAAAAAATGGTGAGCCAAATAGCCTCTTAGATTCTCGAAGAGGTTTGAATACTCTCGTTTGCCAACAAACAAAAAAAAAATCCATCTCTAGGGTTTTGCTTTTGCATATGTAAGAGGAAAAGTATAGTATACCATACAAGGTGTAAGAAATAATTTTTCCTCTTTTTTTAAGACCTAGTTAATTTTTTAACCTTTATCAAATACCTCTGAGTATCAAGTTTAACCCCATTTATTGCAAAATAAAATGAAATAAGATATCGACTCCAAGTAAATGAACAAAGAATTATAAAGGACCTTTCAATATCAAAAAGGATAATCTCTCTTTGAAATTGGTTCATTTCATAGTTCATATTGTACTAAATTTTATATTTAAAAGTGTATAGATTGCAAAATTATTTAAAATTTAAATGATATGGAAATCTATACACTATTAGATGCAAAAAAATAAAATCTTAAACATGAAACGAGTGAAATTGAGACATCTTTATATAGATATGATCTTATTCCACCTAATGAAGGGTGCATGACTTGCCTACAAAAACTTAAATTCCTAATCCTGAAACAAATATTGAAAATTCAATGACACTTATACGCATAACATATGTTGCATTGGTTATGGGTTAATTCTAAATTTTTAAAAAAAATATTTGATTGTTAGGGGAAAGAGAGATTTAAACCCTAGATATCTCTGTTGGAAACACCAAGAGGTGTCAATTAGTTAAATTATAAGGCTCCTGGCAACTATATGTAAGTATACAACAACTATATATATATATATATATATATATATATATAAGGTTAGGTTCAAGTTATACCTGGTGCAACTCTAAGTAATGTTACACCACCCAATAACTTGTTAATGAATTTATATTTTGAAAATTCTACCGTTGGATTACATGTTCTATATGTTCTAAACATGCATATCAATTTTCATATCAATTTGATTTTTTTTAACATTCGATCCATAAACTCATCTTTTATGCATTATTTTAAAGTACAAAAACTTGAATTTATACAATTGATAGATGACATGACTATTGATCTTTGATTATCTTTAAATTTTGTAAGCATGGAGACTACGCGAAGATAATGTAATCCAACAGTGGATTTATCAAAATTCACATCTGATTATAAAATATTGGGTGGTGTAACATTTTTTAAAGTTACATTAAGTGTAACTTGAACCCAACCCATATCTCTCTCTCTCTCTCTCTCTTTCTCTGATCATCTTTAAATTTTACAAGCATGGAGACTATGTGAAGATAATGTAATCCAACGGTAGATTTATCAATGTAACGTGAAACCAACCTAACCCAATATTTTTTAATCAGATGTGAATTTTGATAAATCCACTGTTGGATTACATTATCTTCGCATAGTCTCCATGCTTGCAAAATTTAAAGATGATCAAAGATCAATAACCATGTCATATATCAATTGTATAAATTCAAGTTTTTGTACTTTAAAATAATGCATAAAAGATGAGTTTATGAATCGATGGTGTAACTTTAAGCAATATTACACCACCTAATATTTTTTAATCAGATGTGAATTTTGATAAATTCACTATTGGATTACATTTTTTCGCATAGTCTCCATGCTTACAAAATTTAAAGATGATCAAAGATTAATAGTCATGTTATCAATCAATTGTTTAAATTTAAGTTTTTGTAGTTTAAAATAATGCATAAAATATAAATTTATGGATTGAATAGTAAATTACATCTGATTGGCATGAAAATTGACATGTATGTTAAGAACATATAGAATATGTAATTTAATGGTTGGATTTTCAAAATATGAATTTAATAACAAGTTATTGGATGGTGTAACATTACTTAGATTTACACAAGGTGTAACTTGAACCCAACCCTATAAGCAATAAGCAAATCTCTTGCTAGATTTGTGATTGAATAGTAAATTACATCCGATTGGCATGAAAATTGACATGCATGTTAAGAATATATAGAACATGTAATTCAATGGTTGAATTTTCAAAATATGGATTTAATAACAAGTTATTGGCTGGTGTAGCATTACTTAAAATTACACAAGGTGTAACTTGAACTTAACCCTATAAACAATAAACAAATCTCTTGCTAGATCTGTGATCTTAATAAGTAATAGTTTTAGTTGATGTGAAAGTACAACAATTTCACAAAAAAATATATTGAGTCTCGCTAATCCAAAATGTGGTTTAGTGGTTATTAGCACTCTTTGGACTATTCGTACAAGAATTCTTCTTATAATTATTTGGTATGTGTGAGAGATAACATAGACCCAATAAATAATAAGTTGCTCAAAATGTCCTGAACACCCACGCTATGGGGAATTCTTGGCTGGTGCCAAAGATTGGACCTTGGAAGGCGGATTTTTTTTTTTTTTTTTCCTTTTTTTGTTTAATGTCCAAGGCAGATTAATTATGAGAGAAACAGAAATGATATAATTGATTGAAAAATCAAAGAAGCCGAGCCCAAAAGCTCATAGCCCACTTTCGTATCTTCCATATAAAATTAAAAATTGGTAATTGATTCAATCATCCATGGTAATTAGTCAACAGGCTATTGTGGAGAGAACCAAAATTCACAAATCTTGGTCTCCTCTTGCCATTCTCAGAAGCTTTCCTTTTAAATCTCCAAACTTTAAAAAAATTCTAGCCGTTAGAAAATCTATCCAAAGCTAGAACAAATCTTTTAGTACAAATACTCACTTTTTTCTCTATATTTGACCATCCAAATCACCAAAATCTCCATTAGATTTTCTTCTTCATAGGAAAACATTGAGAAAATCTTTTGGTTAGATTTTGTTATTGGATTTAACCATGATCTCTGGTCGTTGTGCAGCTTGCAAGTATTTGAGAAGAAGATGCCCTTCGGATTGCATTTTCTCTCCTTATTTTCCTCCAAATGATCCTCAAAGATTTTCTTGCGTTCACAGAATCTATGGTGCTAGCAATGTCGGAAAGATGCTCCAGGTAAATAATACTATCTTTATCATTAAATAGATAATACACACTTCTATGAATTAACATATTTATGATTTGTTTCTCAAAAAAAAGAAAAAAAAAACATATTTATGATTTATAAAACACACAAATCCATGGAGAGAAGTTGTATTAAACATGGGCATATATATATATTCTGCAATGCATTACGTTTTATATGCTTGGATTTCTTACAACATCATGGTTTTGACATTATTATTTAATCAAATTCAGCAACTCCCATCCCATCTCCGATCTCAAGCAGCGGATACTTTGTATTTTGAGGCACAATATCGACTTCAAGACCCCGTTTATGGCTGTGTTGGTATTATCTCTCAATTACATCAACAAATAAACAGTGCAGAAAGCCAGGTAGCTAAAATCCAAGCTGAGATTGCCTTCCTCAATTCTAATGCACAAGAAGTCGAAGAACCCCAAGTTGATCAGCATATTGAAGCCAATTCCAACTTCATCAACAATTTATTGCCAGAACAAATCAATCCTCTTGACCTGTCGCCCTATGGCCTTCCTTCCACTCAAACATCTTGGTTTAATTAGTGTTGTTTTGCAAATAATGCATAAAGTGGAAGATTTCTATGCCAAATAACACGATGCAATTAACGCATTCGATCTCTTTCCATCATTTAGTCAACTTAATGCATATTAACTAGATATGTTTCGTCCTTTATTATGAATTTTTATTATTATTATAGTAATAATCTTGGTAAATATATCTTGGACAAAGTCTAATTACAAAATTAGTTGTAGGTTGACAAATCCACTGTTGGAATATATTTTCTACTTATATCCTCCATGCTTGCAAAATTTCTAGAAAATTAAAAATCAATAGCTATGCCATCAATAAATTATTTAAATTGCAAGTGTTAGATTTTCAAAATATGTAATAATGTTTATTTTATTGAGTAAGATTGTAGTCTAAGACTACAACCAGTTTTATAGCTAAACTTTATCCATATATTTATAACATTGCTAACATTAGCCCCAAGCATTTCTGCACCTCTTTTTGTATGCTTAAAACCTAATTATTTTCATTAAAGACTACTCCTAATTGGGCTAATCATAGTCGAGGGCAACTCAACTTTATGAGCCCATTTAATATTGTTCTAATAAGTAGAGTGTTTTTTTTTTTTTTTAAATAGAATTTTATTATAGCTTAATTTAAGTGTATATGTGTATGAAGTTCTCTTTTGTAGACTTAAACCCTGATCATTGCCCTCCACACCCCGAAAAAGTAGAGTTTTAGTTGTAACGCTTTTGCGATAGATATCTTTAACTAAAAAGCTCATCAACGAAAAACAAACTACAATTTTCACAATTATTACACTTCTTTGATATCCAAATTGAGATATTGTTTTTAACAGTAAGAAATGACAGAAGATGACACAACAAAAGTGTTTTGTATTTTATAACTATTTGGCATAAAATGTGCTACTAAAGTGCTTCTATTTTATTTTATAAAAACTTATTTTCATATTAGAATTCCAATGAATTTAACTAATGGCCAATTTTTATCCGAAACCCCCTCCAATTTTCTACCACAATCTCTCTCTCTCTCTCTCCCCCTACAAGAAAGTAGTCTAAGGTGTTGGGAACACATGCATCTCATACATTAAATACACAACGGAATTAAAAACAATATTTACTCCATATGATGCATCAACTCATGTTCCTCATGAATTTTAAATTAGGGTTCAAAGAAAATTTACCTTGATGTAGCAAGCCTAAAAATGAGAGATGGGTGAGATCGGAAGTGAAATGGGAAAGTGATTGTAATTTTTGTAGTGTGATGTGTTAGGTTGTTTCTTATTTCTTAGAGTTTTGTTGTTTGATTTTGGGTTTGTATGGCAACTAGAACCCCATAATTGTATTTTTTTTAAAATTAATCTATGTATATGGAAGAGTGATTTTTTTTTTTTTTTTATATAAAATTTTGAATATGAATGGAAAAAATGCTGAGACTTGAGAGATCAACAACAACAATCATCGACATAGCTTCAGCCACAATCATCTTCAACTTCGCCTTGCCATTCTCAACGGTGGCGACTAATAATACTATGGAGACATCAACATGGTTGTCTTTACTCTTTTTTGTCATTAGAATGCTGCTTTGATTTGTTTGGGCACCGACAATTTCGATAACCAGGTGTGTCTTGAGCAAGCAAAGCTACAATACTCAACAATATTGAATATTGTTGAGTTTTTGTAGCTTCTGAATAATAATTTGTCAAGATTTTTTTTTTTTTTTTTTAATAAAATAAAATGAATAAGAGAAGGTGACCTTCCCTACTTAAGCTTAATCATGGTAGCCCCTGATTGCTTCCTTGCTAACACCTCATAATTTGTCTAGTTGTTATTAGTTGTAGTGGTTTTTTTGTTTGTTTGTCCCTCTAAATATCAAACTTTTACTTATAATTAAAAAAAAAAAGATTAAATTATAAATTGCACCTCTAAAATTTAGGGTTTTTGAATTTTATATTTTGAAATTTAAAATTTTAGATTTTATATCTTAAAATTCTATTTTATTTGCATCAACAGCCCCTTCATTCATATTTTCCACTAGTCATGTAAATTTGTCATGCGTGTTTAGTTCATTATATCATTTTTAATTTTTTAATTTTTTGAGGCTATAAAAATGATATGATGTCATTTTATTGGATAAACTAAACATGCGTGACAAGTTTGTGACACTTAGCAGAAAATATGGACAGAGAAAATGCTGATACAAAAAGCATAGAATTTCATAGGGTGAAATTTAAATTCTGAAATTTTATGATATAAAATCTAAATACGAAATATAGCCAAAATGAAAAAAAAAGAAATTTTTTTTCCCCCCAATGGGTCTCTTTTAGAAATAAGAGAAAACCTAGGCTCCTTTAGACAAACCTCATAACATTATTTAATAAAAACTCAGGAGCCTTGTGTGTTTCCGGTCAATTCCAAACCAAAAAAAAAAAAACAAAATATCTAAAAACTCTGTCCTTAGGGTTTCGAAGAACAAATCTTGAATTTCACTCTCTTCGTCAATCGCTGCCTTCCGAAAGGTAAAACAACGAATCTCAAACCCTCACTTCTCTATCAGATCTTCAAGATTCTTCTTCGTATATATATTTTCTCTCCCTCTCTCTTTCCTTTTTTTTTTCCCCCCCTCGTTGTTCTGTTTGGTTCCTGAGAAAATAGAGGAAAAATTTGTGATCTGGGTAATTTTGTTCCTGGGTTGGAGTTTCTTTTGTAAAAAAATTACCTTTTCTTCTCTTCTGATAACAGTTTTCTTGGAAACCAAACGGAGAGTTTAGGCTCTGATTAGGGTATTGTGGTTTTATCTTATGGGTAGATCTGATTGTTCTGTTTAGGAATTTGCTTATCTTAGCTCTAATTTAAATTTTTTTGGGTGTTATCTTAGTGCTATGTAATTTTTCCTGTTTAAATTTTTGATGGGTTAGTGTGAATATGGCTTTTGATTATATGTATTTTGTAGATTATGTAGCTAAAAGGTACTAGGAGATAGTTGTGTTGCGCTGGTTTTTTTTGGTTTAATAAGTTGATATTGTTGGTGCAATTGGTGTATTGGATTTGGGTTTTCTGTATCTGTTTGGAAATGGAATGACATTATAAAGATTCTTTCTTTTTTTTGGGTTGTTTCCCTCCAATGTTTAGCCAAATGTGAGACATGTGGCATATATTTGATTTTGTATGGTTTACATGGTTTTTTTTAAAGACCATTAACTGGATTAAATGGGAGGGAAACTTTCCCAAGCAAGTTGGAGGGTGAGGTTATAGGTTCACGACCCACTGGTGCGTGTGTTACTTGTGAGGAAAGGTTCATAATGCCACTGCTAATGAGCTCTAGCTCAACTGCCACCTCCTCCCCTTGTAAGTGCTTGGTGGAGGGTGAGGTCGTGGGTTAATAACCCATTGTGTGTGTTTGTGACTTACCAATATATATATATGTATATATATATATATAAGGGAGCATGATGCCACTTTGGTCTAGAAAAGGTTTGGTTTCCTTGCCTCTGAAGTTAGTTTTATTTGAAAACAATCCCCCGGAAAGATGTACTGTTCACACCCCAGTAACACTCTCTTTTTGGTTGGGATTCATTCAATGCGAATGTGATTAGTGACTACTTGAATGTGTTTGCTGACGCTCAATTTAGTTAAATATCTTGGTTTCATTTGGGAGGGTGGAAGGGAGAAACTGTGTGCATGCATGCATGCGTGTGTGCATACAAATTTGAGATTGTTGCATTCAATTTTGCTTTTATTGGGGGTATTGTGAGGTTAGGCTTAGGTGCAATGCAAGTGCCTTCCTATTGGCGTATTGTGATTAGTGGGTTTTTTGGGTTTTCTCTGTTGCATTATGGGTTTTTAGAAGCTTTACTTGTAATTTTTGGTAACATTTACGGGAAATAGTTCATTAACATGATCTTATTTTAATGGGAAAATTTTCACGAAAAAGAGCCATATTAATGTCCACTGTCAAGTCTCTATCTGATGTGGTTATAGACTTCATCCAGTTACAATCCATATATTTTTTATAATACGTGATCCACTTACAACTTACAAACAATATAACTTTGATTTGTTTTTAATAATTATCTTGTTTGTGTGGCCAATATTCCATGTGTTTTATACTGTGGTTGCGCTTACATCAGTAGGCTGGACTAATTGCAGTTGCTTTGAGTAAGTTTACTTATTTCTTTGTCCAAGATATATTACATAAACATGAAACTTCTGTCTCATAATGTGGCCAGGAAAAATGAGGCCCATCTTCTGTGGAAATTTTGAGTATGACGCACGGCAGTCTGATCTGGAACGGCTTTTTGGTAGATATGGGAAGGTTGAGAGGGTGGATATGAAGTCTGGTGAGATCTCTTGTCTGCCTTGTGTTTGTTTGGTTCTTTGTTTTTTTGTTTGTTCTTTTTTTATTTTATTTTTTGAAGTTATCCTTAATATTCAATTAACTTCTCAAAAAAAAAAAAATCTACCTTGATTCTCTTTTCTGCTTTGCTTTATCTGCTAATTGTTATAATTTTGGTATTGAGACCTGGATGCTGAGCTCTTAAGCGTTCATTTAGCTCTTAAAATAATCTATTAGTAAATGTTTAACATTTCTGGGGTCAAACTTCAAGAGTGAACTCTCTCGGAAAACGTTTGAGCGATTGAAATTTTTGTGAGTTAGCAAGTCATGCAAGAGTGATAAATGATCACGTAATAAAAAAAATGGTGAACACAAATGCGTATTTGATCCGATTTTACTTGGTTCCACCGCGGAAGAGAACTGAAATGTGGTGCAAATTGGGAAAGCATGAAGGATGATTTGGTGCTGATGAAAATAAATTTAGGAGAGTTAAAGGAGTGGGTAATTGCTATAATTCAATGTCCTGTGGTAGCACACTAGCTGACTCATAACAAGGTAATCGCTTGAACTTCCTGCAATTGCAGGCTTTCACTTGTTTGAAAAATAAATTGCTTGATAAATTTTTTTGGGGTTCTATTAATGAACACAAAGCAGAGTGATTTATATATTTTTTAGGTAAAAAAGAAAGAAATTACTTTATGTATTTATAATGTGCACTGGTATGTGATGTATATCGCATAAACTAGACAATCATATAAAAATTGCCTATACTCTTCTCAATAAGGCATGGGGTCCTCCACCGGCAAGTCAACTCAGCAGGAGCAAACCTATCCTCGAAGGTGGCTGGTTCCCAAAATTCTTGTGGCTCGGCAGTATGATATAACCTCAAGCAGAATACATGATTCAGCGACTGCTTTCTTTGTTGAGTTATAGTGGGGGTTCAGGATATGTTTAAGAAAAACATGTTTTTTATGAGGCATCAACCCCCATACTCAACATTTTCTTTGGCGCAGGATTATCTTGGCATGTCCTAATTCTTCCTGGCTAATGGATGGGCTCTTCAGAATTCTATTTTCTGCCTGTGACGAGCTTCCTCTTCTTTATTTTTAAGAAGAGTCATTCTGATCCTCAATGGACTACCATCCCACGTTTCCCTCAGTCACCATTGCCTTTCATCCCTCATGACTTTTGCCCAGCCTTCAATTTCAGACATGTTTCAGGTTGAAACATTGCCGACCTCACAGCAGAGGCAGCAGAATAGATGGAGAAGGCACTCTATTCATTGACCTACCATGAGACATCCACTTTTGGAATGTTGTTCCTTCACACCACTTAGTTCATCACACAAGGTCTGTTACTGATTTTGCTGGTCACTTAGTTTATAGAATTCACGGAAGTTACCAACATCTTTATTTTAGGTTAGATTTTCAGGGGTTTTATTTTTTCTAAAGGGAGAAATGTCGTCGTGTCGAAGAATCCTTAAAGGGAGGATTCTTGCCTTAGATATCTTTTTCTGACTTACATAAGTTTATTAATTTTGATTCTCTTGTTCTACTTTACTGGTTTTTAGGATTTGCTTTTATCTATATGGAAAACGAGAGAGATGCTGAGGATGCTATTCGGAGACTTGATCGAACAGAATTTGGTCGTAAGGGACGTAGGCTTCGTGTTGAATGGACAAAAGTAATGTATCTTATTGTTGTTGGGATTGTTAATTTTTTCTATCACTCTGTTCTTTTGTTGGTTTTAATTAGCATTGTGCTTAAGCTATTTTATATTTGTATGGCAGCATGAGCGTGGCATTAGAAGGCCTGGAGGTTCCAGAAAATCTTCAGCTAATACGAGGCCTTCAAAGACCTTGTTTGTTATTAATTTCGACACACATCATACTAGGACTAGGGACTTGGAGAGGCACTTTGAACCATATGGGAAGATAGTGAGTGTAAGGATTAGAAGGAACTTTGCATTTGTTCAGTATGAATCACAGGAGGATGCTTGTAGAGCATTGGATGGAACAAACATGAGGTATGTCTTTGTCATCAGTTTTAAAACATACTAGCTTTCAAAGGAACGTTCTAAACATCCATCCCCCACCACCCCCCCCCCCCCCCCCCTCTTTTTTCTTATAAAGTAATCAATAGTGAAAATACCCTTGGGCATCTTTTGAGTTGATGAAATGGTTTGCTCTGTTGACATGGGCAGGATGGTTCTAAGGCTTGAATATTCATCTTGTTAGATTTATTGAGATATCTTTAATGCTTCTAATGATGATAATTTGTATTTTAATTCTGTTATGCAGCAAGTTGTTGGATCGAGTTATTTCAGTGGAGTACGCAGTTCGGGATGACGATGATGAAAGAAGAAATGGATATAGTCCTGATAGAAGAAGTCGAGATAGGTCATTGGAGAGAGGCCGTGATAGAAGGCGATCCCCAAGCCCCTATCGAAGAGAGAGGGGCAGCCCTGATTATGGCCGTGGTGCTAGTCCATATAGGAAAGAGAGAGGAAGCCCTGATTATGGCCGTGGGGGCAGCCCAAGTCCCTATAGGAGAGAGAGGGCTAGCCCTGATTATGGTCGGACACGCAGTCGTAGTCCTTATCAAAGAGATAGGGTTGGGTCTGATCGTCGCCATGGTCCTAGCCGTAGTCCTTACCAACCAGAAAGGTTGAGTGCTGATGTTGCTCGTGGCCCCAGCCGTAGTCCTTATGGAAGAGAGAAGGCAAGCCCTGACAATGGTCGTGGCCCCAGTCGTAGTCCTTATGAAAGGGAGAGGGAAAGCCCTATCAATGGTCGTGACCTTAGCCGCAGTCCTTATGGTAGAGAGAGGGTTAGTCCTGAAGATGGTCGTGTCCCCAGCCAAAGCCCTTATGATGGGAGAGAGAGAGCTAGCCCTGACAATGGTCGTGAAGTCAGCCCCATACCCGAACCCAGGGACAGTCCTAATTTTGGTGGTGGTCCAGAAAGCCCTATGCATGAGAGATATCGCAGGTTTGCATGATTGTGATTTATTTGTCTTATCCTGTTGTCTTTACCTTAATATCAACATTTGGGCATGTAGATTGTTCTACTTATGTATTCCTTGTGTAATCTGGTAATGCAGTCGATCACCCCCCGGAGAGGAATGATCTTGATCTCAATGATCAGAAATAGCATCGCAGGTTTGCATGATCGTGACTTATTTGTGTTATCCTGTTGTCTTTACCGTAATGACAACATTTTGGCTTGTAGATTGTTCTACTAATGTATTCCTTGTGTTATCTGATAATGCAGTTGATCACCCCCAGGAGAGGAATGATCTTGATCTCAACATTCAGAAAAGAACTGCATTTGGTTGTACTGATTTGTGTTGGGTGGCAAAACTCATGTAAAATTTGTACCAATTCGCCTTTTTCAGTAACAACTATTGGGGAGTTTGGTAAAAATTTATGCTCCCGAACCTTTGTAGAACCTAGTTGACGTTAGTCTAGTTTTTAGACATTTGTATGCTTTGATTTCTGCTCAGACTTTGATGGATGTTATTGTTGGTTTAAACAAAAATTCTGTATACAAGACCTCTAATCTATGTTGGCCTTGATTCTACTCTATTCGCATATTATAGCTTAAATCAGAATAACAGTTGGCTCTCTAAAACAGGTAGTGGTGGTTGCCGATCCTTATTTTGTTGGTCTCTTAAAAAGATTGCACCGCCATATAAGGCTTTTGATCTTATCTCTTGCGGGAGTTTATGGGTTAATGAATAAGATGTTCATGGATGGATCTGAAATTTTTAGTATGTACAAAATTGCATGTCATGTCAAAATTCTAGGGGTGGGGTTTGCCATTGGTTTCTCTGCTTGTAAACCATCGTCAAAAGTTTTATGTTATGAGTACACAGTATTTGACAAATCATGCGATGACGACCCTTGGTTTCTCAGCTTTTAACCACCGTCAAATTATGTCTTACCGAAAAAGAAGACATAATTTTCATTGTCCTGAGTCAAAATTGGTTGATTTGGTGTACCTCTTGTCTTGTGGATTCACAGAATTTAGCAGCTTCTCTATTTGTAAATCATCAACTGGGAACAAAAATCTGCGCTCACAGATTAATCTTCACTTAAATACCATTTGTGCTTGAGTTAGCGGAATTCGGCCTACTTACACAATTCACCTGAAAGGGGAAGAGAAAAAAATCCAACTCAACACGGCCAGCATTATTTGATTGATTTGGTGTTTTTTTTAGGTTGTGAACCTACTGTTGGTTATGCAGAGATGGATATATATTGCACTAGAATGGAGAGAGGCGTCAGTTTCTTTTAATATTGGACTTCTAACAAAGCAAAAATTATCTTATGTATCGGTTTCACCCCAACATATGAGATTTACACGGAAAAGGAAAGATACATGTGTTTGATAGATGGGATACCTGCTTCCATTTCTATTGACTATTGTAAAGTATTTTCCTTTTCCCATTCTATTGACCATTGTAAAGTATTTTCCTTTTCCCTTGTAGTCGTTCGCTGGATTCAGCTCTCTCTCCGAACCAAGTGAGTGGGCTGGATTCGACAAATTCAAACATTGATAATTGATTATTACTATTATATTGCGTAAGATAGGGGTAGAAGAGGTTTGATGACTAAAGCAGAGGCATTAGTCATTGTTTTCACACTTAAAACTTAAGGACATTGGGCAAAATTCCGGCATTGGCAGTAATTTACCACCAAGTTGAATGTGTATTGAGGTTACGATAAAGTGAAAGAAAGAGGCCGGCTTTGAATTAATCACCCTCAAAATTATTAAAATCTAGTAGCCCCAGTCAAATTTTGCTAGCTAAATCTAAATGTTCCATTGACTTGAACTAACAAAGGAGATCGGGTTTTACTAGGAACAATCAATGTTTTCGACCATCTTTTCAATTCCGTTGATTAAAATTTTAAGCGCACTTTATCTTTATTGACCGACCAGTAATCATCAAATTATGAACAAGATTTTCAAAATAAGCTAAAAGCATGTCCATATGTTGGCAAAAAGAACGAGATCAGGATTGGGCCCTTTGGTGCTTTTCGGCCCAGTTACACCAATTCCAGTCACAACTCACACCTATACTACATTCTTTCTAGTTTCTACGACACTGACACTTCTATGACTTGGCCATAACTTCTAAAGAATTTTAACTTCGTTTGGTTTCAAGTCTAAACTAGCGAGTCAGGCATTACTCAATGCCATTTACTACATCTCCACGTATCATTTGGGAAATACAAAATCACAAATGTTGTGGATACATTTCCTTTGGATCTAAGTTTTCCTCCAAAATTTTCACCCAACCCATTACTGTGATTAATAAAGTCAATCATGTGCATTAAACAACATGACTTATTAAAAAACTAATGTGACTAAATTAACACATAGATAGTAATTTGAATCACCACGTAATGAGTTGAAATGATTTTTCTCCAAACTATTTTGAAGAAAACCATTTATATTGGTCCAATAAAATGGCTTTCTTTTAAAAGGGAGAGAGGGATGGAGTTAAATCTATTAAATTCTTTTGAACGAAAGAACTATAAATGAAGGTACTTTCTAATTTTTTAATGTTTTTTTTGACTTCTTGCCCATACAATCGAACAAAGTAGGGATTTAAAGTCTTGGACCAAGTCTTTGGGATAACATCAAGATAGTAAGTTGTTTATGGTACTTTTTCGAGATCTAATTCTAGGCCAATTTTATTTAAAAAACTTTGTTATCTTCCCAACATGATTAAATATATATATATACACTAGTCATAATTATAAAAGGAAGGCCTCTATTATCCTTTTGATTATTTATTTATTTATTTATCTTGTTTTAGTTTATCCTCTTCCATACAAGTATACAACTTTTACTATTGTCCTTTTTATTTTATTTTTTTGATTATCTTGTTTTAGTTTATCCTCTCCATACAAATATACAACTTTTTCTATAGGTAACTCAATCAAAGAAAGTGAAAAGAACATGTTCGTATCTTTTTTTTGTGGTGCACCTTTAAATATAGGTCCAATTCCAATATCACAATGACATAGTCATTTACCAATATGACATTTAAGCAAAAATAAATTAAAAAATCCAAAAGAAAATAATAAATTGCTCTTGCCCCCACTATTTGCTCACGGCCGAAAATTTTCCGACCGTCCCTTAAAAAGCAACCCACAAGTGCTAAGGTGGGGTCCGCTTTATATTGCATTTACTTTTTCGGACAACCTTTTTTCTCAAAGTTAAATCCAAAATCCACCTTTCTGGAGCGTGAAATCCAAACTTTACAAATTCACCTCCCAATGATAGAGTACAAACTACAAAGACATTTTATGGAGAGCGTGGAGTGTACAACATTTATATAGCGAATGGGATAAAATAATTACCGTAGAGATTATTATACCCTCTTTTTGGTGTAGATCACGATATGGATAATATGCTTTTCCTTTTTTCTCACCCCACTGTTACCTGAAAAGGAAACATTTACAATGTGGCCCCACTTCTCTCAATATGTGACCACCGTACGATATACAGAATATGGCGAAGTAGTTCTCAAGTACTCTCGTTTCGGAGTACCAAAAATAAATCTACTCTTTCTTTTCACGTAAATTTTATTCCTTAAATTCATAAGAAGATCTCTTATAAATACTACCTCCGTCCCAATTTTTTTGTCCTGTTTGAAAAGTCAAATTTTTTAAGAGAACATCATTTATTGTCTTGTCTACCTTTTAAAAATATATAAGTTTCCAAAATTACCCTTAAAAAAATTTATTAAAAAATTGAATTAGTAAATTAATAGGGGTATAATAGGAATATTAGTAAATTAATGACTTTTATTTTTAGAAACAGGACAATATTTTGGGACATCTCAAAATGGAATAGAGGACAAAAAAAATGAGACGAAGGGAGTATTACTATTTACTCTTACTGAATTTGAATTATGTTTATTAAATACATGCAATATTTAAAAATTTTTAACGTTAAATGTGTGAAGTGGAATTTGTAGTGCTGTCTTTATTTTAGTATGCCATTCTTTTTCTATTTTGTATTTGTTTTTGTTTGTTTATTTAAAAAATTGGTAATTATATCATATTGGTTAAATTAGTGTGTTGTGTGTTGTATAACTTATTTCATTCTTCCTTAAAAATTAACATAGCTTTTGAGTGGAGTTCTATTATGACTGTGTTATAATCTCATTCTATTTTTATTGTGCGTATGTGTGTTTATTTCTTTAAAAAAATGTTACACGTGTGTGACAAAAAGCTAAGAATTAGTTTATTTTCTTTCTTTTTAAAAAAAAATAGAAAAATGGTTAAAGGGGAGTGTAACTTTCCTACTTAAATGTAACTATAATAGACTCTAATCACTTTTAGAGCAACCGTATCAGTATGTCTAAAAAATTTCGTCTATTTTACACAAAAACTTACTTTTTTTTTATTTTATACTATCACTTTTACAAAACATACACATCAGTTTATCTATTATACACATTTTTTTATTAAAATAATATTTTTCCTCACTGTTTCTATTATTTCCCACCTACCCCCACCTCACCCACAAAGTCTATGCCTCTCACTTTCCCCTAACCCACAAAGCCTCTACCTCTCTCTCATCCCTCAAAGTCTTTGCATCTTTTTTTTTTTTTTTTTGGACAGTTTGAAAGCTATAAGGAAGAGAGATGATGATGATGATGGAGATGAAGATGATTGAAACAGAAGGAAATCATCAGCTCCACATGCATTCAAAGAGAAAAGAGGGGTTACAGATTTCAGAGAGATCTCCACCCCTCTTCTCTTCCTCTAAGAGCAGAACCTCATTAAAGTCTCTGCATCTCAAATCCCTCATTTCTCTCCTTAGTTCTCAGATCCCTTAAGTCTCTGTCACCATTGGGTTTGTATTTGATTTTGATTTTGGGTTTGGGTTATAAGTTTTCAATTAATGGTTTAATTTTGAGTTGATTTTTTGTGGATTTTGGGTTTTCGTTGTTTTAACGGGTTTTGGTGGTGGTGGTGATTGGGTGGTGATGGTTGGACGGTATGGGGTGGATGGTGGGATCTGTGTTTTGGTCGTGGTGGTGCTCTTGCAAGTTCTGTGAGACAGTGAGAGATGGTGGGTTTTGGGTTTTGTGCGTCTTTGTGTTGGTTTGTCTGTGTGGGTGTGTTTGTGTGTATTAGAGGAAGAAGAAGATGATGAGGAAGAGAAGAAGCATGAGTTGGTTTTGCAGATAGAGAAGAGAGAGAAAAAAGGGAGCGAAATGAGAAATTAATAAAATAATAAGATACACAGCTACAGTAACCGTGTATATATGTACAGTTACTGTAGTAAATGTGTAAATATGCACAGTTTTCGAAGAACTAATGTAAAATATTTTTTAGGTAAAATGTTTAAAATTGATTACTTTTTGTATTTTATAAATGTTTACATCCACTAATGTGAATGCTCTTAGGCTAAAACCTAATTTTGAAGAAATATAAGTAATACCAACACATCATTAATGAAAAGAGAGTAACTTGAAACTCAAGACCCTTTGCGCAATGGAGTCGTTGGTCCAAAGGCCCTGTTGGTAAAGTTAGTTTATTTTCAAAACCTTAGATTATTTGCATAAAAAAATTAAAACAAAAGCAAAACACACTCTGTTATCGTTGAGGCCCACATTTACATATTTCACAATCATAGTAATCAGATGGTGTCTCCCGCCAGGATTTCATTCTGCGTCATCTTCAGAGACACGAGTGGGTTTTAGCAGTTAGCATCAGGCCAGTCTGTAAATAATGGTACTGTTGCCTCAGCTTTTTGCCATTAAAAAAGAGCTATTGAAATGAAAACAAACATTTTCTTTACTTCATGCAATAATATTTCTTTACTCCATGCTATTGAAATGAAAAATAACATTTTCTTTAAAAAAGAGCTATTGAAATGAAAGCAATTCTCTTTTGCCTTATTTTCGTTTTTTTAATTTTTATTTTTTTAAATACATGCTAACTTGAATTTTGAAACCCAATTTTGGTTCATCCTTTAATTGATATCTAGAATCTAGATAGATTAAAGATATTCATTTATTTTTCAATCTACCCTACATTGGCCTCGTAGTTGAACTTAATACTTGTAACTTGATGTTTATTGGGAAAATTATTATGACTTCTCAGATGAGTTTGTTTCTGTCTCAAATTGGGGGGATAAAAATATATGTAGTATATATATAATTATTAAACATTTAAAAGGTTTGGTTGACAAAAATAAGACCCAAAAAAAGTCCAATGATCCTCCTTTTTTTTTTTTTTTTTTTTTGAGCAATTGAATCCATGATTATAGAGACAATTACCTTTCTTTTTTTTCATTTTTTATGGTTTTTTTTTTTAATGGTAATATTTGCTCTTATATTTGATAAAATTTTGGATCATTCATGATTTTTAAGATTTTATTGGTTCAACAAATTTTTTTCATTCATTAATTGAAAAAATATATTTTTAGAATTAACTTCGATGTTGAATGGGACAAACCCCTGAAGATAGAACTCATTCCCTCCCAAATGGGAAGAACATGGAGGCACCACTTGAACCAAAGGATCGGTGGTAATATAGACCGTTCTAATCAACTTATTCCCTTTCACATGTGGATTTACCCAATATTATATCATGCCACATCTAAAATAAATTTCAAATTTTATTTATGAATAATTTATTAATTCTGTTAGTATTAAAGGATTTTAACAGTAAAATTAAATATAAAGAAAAAGGATAAAAATCCTCTTTCTCCAATATGGACATCAAAGACTCAAAGTAAATTTCAAGCACTAAATTTTTTATTTTTTTATTGTACATGCGTAAATAGAAGTCCCACATAGAGGGAAAATGAAAAACTTGAGAAATTAAAACAATATAATTAAGTCTAAATACGTAATTTTAAACTTTTGAATTAAGTGAAGTCTTATATTAAGGTCTCAATTGAAGTTTGATGTTTTATTTGAAAAACAGTTTGTATGAACTCGAGCAAGCACTATGACACTGGTATAAGAATTTGATTCTTTTATGGTCAAAAGTAGGTACAGTAGGATTACTTATGATCACCGTGTGTTTGTTAAAAAAAAAATTTGATGGTGAGTTTATTATTCTCTTAGTCTATGTGGATAACATGTGTTGTTGGTTATAGTTAGTAAATTGAAAAAGGAATTGAGTAAATCCTTTGCTATGAAAGGCTTGGGAATAGCAAAACAAATGTTTGGTATGAAGTATCTTGCAATGGTAAGAATAGATAATCGTAGCCATATTAAATAAAGTTACATTAGGAAACTGGGGGATAGATTGAACATGAGCAAGACAAATTAAAAATAGTGAGTTTTCCACTTTCAAGTCAGTTGAAGTTAAGTTCCAAGCAAATTCCTACAAGTGAGAATGAGAATAGAAAAAAAAAAAAAAAAGTACCTTAGAGCATTCACATTAGTTTTTACGAAAATTCATGTCTATTTTAGCATAAGAATTTTTTTTTTTTTTATTATACATATTCACTTTTCAAAACACATCCACCTCAGATTATTTATTTTAAACTACATTTCATTAAAATATTAATTGTTTTAATTGTTTCTTTCTCTTCACATAGTAAAGAAAGAATAAACAACTAAATACAAAATGAATAGTGTTAGTGTAAATTTACACAGTTACTGAAACAAACTTGTAAATTTGCATAATTATACATAAACTAGTGTGGATAATTTTTAGATAAATTTGTATAAATTCTACACATTTTTCTATTATACATGAACTAATGTGAATGCTCTTATGGATTAATTGTTGTTAGTTTAATGGATGATGATATACTGTGCATGAGGCCCCCCTGATATTGGTCATGTTTTTGAATTGATAAATCATTTCAAAAAGAAACGTTTTGCAGCTGTAAAATGAAAATTTCAAGATCAGAGCCCTAGAAATGAAGGAGAAAGAGCACTAAAAGTTTCTTTTCAGTTCGTGTTTTACTTTGCTCGAACTTTCACATTCTTATTAGTTTCTCACAGCCACAGGGCATAGGCGTCAGTTGGTGAAGTCATATTGATAATGATATGACCATAAGTCGGTAAGTGCAAACCAAAAGATACAAATAGACGTTGGAATTGGAATGGAATGACTAACTTTACTTGTTTCAAAGCTGACTCGTGTGAGAACTTATTATAGATGTGTGAACAATTTTTTTTTTTTTTGTTAGGAGGATGTGTGAACAATTAACCAATATCCTCTCATTCACACTCCGTCCATTCCACACTACCAACCAAATGGGAAAATGGCTTTATGTAAAGAAGACAAAGTTGCATCAAATTGGCTTTATAGGAGAAGACAGTCAAAAAAACAGAACAAAACAAAAACAAAATAAAAGAACAAAGAGGAAATTTTTTAGATGCTTCTCTTCACAGTTCGTCTTACATAAAGAAAAGAAAAAAAGACTTAATGCTAATTTGTTCTTTTCACCGGCAATTAGACTGAGACTTTAAGAAGTTCATCTAGATAACATCTTACCATCAAAACCTAAGCATGTGTCACATAAGGATGCTAATCAAATCTTGACAACAAAAAGACAACCAAGGAATTTGGATCTTTATAAAAAAAGATAAAAGAAAAAGGGCTTCGATCGGATTCTCTTTTGGAAATTAGAATGTGAATAGATTATATTAATGACCCATGATCCTTTTCTAATCTTATCAGAACTTTAAAAAGCTTTGTCGATGTTTAACACAAGGGATAAGACTAAGAGTTTGTTGTCACATGTGCGGTTTAAACAATAGATTACTTGGTTCTCGATAATATAGGCCTAACTAAAACTTTGTAAAGCTGAATTACATTTATCTATCTTTTCGCTTCTTGTTTGGTATATATATATATATTTTTTACTCCCCCCTCCCCCGTTTTGTTATTATTTTTGTATTTGCTTTGTTCTTTTCGCTAATAAGGTAGGTTTGTGGAACTGGTCAGTACTTATATATCGTCGTAACTAACAATATAACCACATTGAGAACTGATTTGGTAAGGATTGGGCGAGGTGGATCATGGGCGTCCCATCACCACTGCATCCTCTCTTCAAAGTGGAGAAAACTCAAGTAGTGTAAGAGCAAAGTAGGTGTAAGATGAGGCGGAAGCATTTGTAATCCTTATTGAGGTGGCATCGATCCACAGAGAGAGAGAGAGAGAGAGAGAGAGAGGATGATGATGATGATTATGCTCAAATATATATGAGATTAAATTATGTACAAATTATCTTTAAATTTATTTAATTAATAACACATGCGAAGCGTGGTGGGGTGAGGCAGGAAAAACCCTCCCCATCTTGTCCCCTAAGGTTGTAAATGAGCTAAACCAATCAAGTATTAAAGATTCAAAATTGGTTCATATAATTTATTTAAAATACAACCATGAGTTCAAACCCTTCACCAAGCTAAATTACATGTTCAAATTCATTTTAATTTTCTTGCCAAGTAAGTCTGAGATTGTTCACGATTTACTTGATTTACTTTTTTTTTCTTCATACATAGAAAATATTACGTATGAAGCTTTTTAATGTCTTCATAAATTTATACTAACATTTAATAACTAAATTATAGTTGAAATAATATTATTGGGCTTAAAAGATGAAATGATTTGCATTTATTAATTGAAAAAAATTATATTTGTCACCCTTGTATTTGTATGGTTAACAATTATATATAAGTTACTATGAAATGACTATTTATAATAGTAATAATTGTAAATAATGAGTTTTTGTTGTAAATTATTAATCTCACGTTCATATAAATATAGTTTTATACATTTACACATATAAGCATATAATATCGTATATATATTTAAATCAAGCCCCACCCTTAAGAGTTTGTTCATGTGTGTGTATTTAGAATAGTTCACCTAGATATTATTATGTTTAAATTTGGTTTTATTTCATAGTTGAACCTAAATTTAAGCTTGAATTTCGATCACTGCTTAATAAAAAAAAACACACAATAAATGTTTTTCCTTGAACTAAACCTGAATCATTCCTAAATCGTTTATAAAAAACACGATTCATTTATAGTCTCATCATTCTCTCTTTGAGGCGGGGAAAATAAAGGCTAGCAAGAGAAGAGAAGTCAAGTCGAAAGCATTTAGCCATCTTTACTGTTGTTATTACACAGTAGACGTTGAAATTTTAGTTAGGTTTCAGAACATGTTCTAGTAGTTAACGTTATCATCATCATTTGTGTTCCGTAACGAGCGGCAGATTTTCTTTAGAAAAAATGTTGGAGTGTAATTAACTTAAGCCTAACTAAGCATGTGGCTTCTTAAAGACAAATGCTCAAATAGTCGCAAAGAGGAAAATTCAGTCGTGTTTTTTGACACCTACGTAAATGTTATTAAGTCAATTACTATAAATTGCAAAAAGTTCTTCAAAATCAAAGTCACATTTACATTAATATATCTGGTCGATGTGGCCGGATACCATGGAATGCTTCTCTATTTTTCTCTCCGTTTTGCACTCTCACCGATTTTCTCTTTATTATGAAACTAATAGTTTCTTGGTTAGTTTTATTACTTAGGTCTTAGATATATATATATTTACGCTTTCTAAAACTTCTTGATTTATCTCCTAAACTAAAATTTTAACACAATTATACTTTTGAAAATTTTTATTTTAACGATAAATTCTTAAGAAATCATATCATATACGTATGAGTAATTCTTAGGCAAATTAAGAGTCTTTAAATGGCCACAAAAAATTAAGATAAAAAATTTGTGCTTATTGACCTTCTACAAGCTCTTATTGCATGCCCAGAGATGGAGTTAATTATTAATTAGTAGTGGGTAGATATGTCGGTGCATGCGATTCACAATGTCTTCAAGCATGGTTACATTTTTCAGCACATTTTAGAAATTCAGTCTATGTCTGATCTATTATCATGATGGCATTTTTTGTAGGTGTGTCTGTCTCTCAACTAGCGAATAGGATTGCATATGCTTTTGGCTTTTTTACCTTTTAACTTTTTCATCAGAATGCAGAGAAAGCACTCTTTTACTGTCTTTAACACATCCATCGACTTCTTGCATTGGAATTTTTTTTCTTTGCCTTTTTGGTTTTATAGGTAGTTACCTACCAATAAAAATCAATTTTCTCATTCTGAATTTATATTCGATGTCCCATTTTATACTTCACTTCCCACAGTATTTTATATGTTTGTTTGTTTGTTTGTTTTCATTATTATTATTATTATTATTATTTAAAACTTTGGTTACTATGTAGGGGAAAAAATAAAAAGAATAAGAAATGCATATGTTAGGCTGTGATTGATAGAATATAAGATAAACTACTTAATTTTCGATTTTTTTATTTGGACATTGATGATTGTTAGAATATATGTTCAAAACATTGAGGCCCAATGTGTTATTGTACTACATTTCTTATGTAGCACACGTATCTTTACTTACATAAAGGCAGTTTTCTGCACGATATTTGATACAGTTCAATCTTTCGTTATTTGCAATGACGTTTTTCATGAGTGGGTACATCATAATTGGTCTCTCATACAATAATCATTCGAGTTCAATATAATAGAACTTCAGTATTTTATCAAATGATGATCAAGCATCGTACATATAGTGTCTTAGTTTTCTTCAGCTATGGTTGTTTTTATATCCCTTTAGTTTTCTTCTTGGTCATCAATTAGGGTATTTTCCAAAACTTCACGCGTACGTCGAAAGATCCACCGAAAGTGGATCTGTAAATGGACATAAATTAACATTCCTAATAGCTACAAGTGTGGTGGGACTAGTTCTGTGGGCTAGGCTAGTGCTTCAAGTTTGGTTTACATGCATTTCTTTCCAGAAGAAAAGAATCTGGGCACTCAAATTTTTTTGGGGGGGTCAAAGACTCAAAGTATTATGAAAAGCGATTTAAACAAAAACTTCATTTTTGTTGAATTTTCTACACGTTTTTATGACTACGGCGTTAGATTGTCTCTATGCATGTTTGAGTCAAAAGGGTCCCTATTCCTGTGGGCTCATGCCCTTGTCATGCAGGGTTGCATAGACTCGCGGCCAAGACCCACCCACTTATGGGTGTGGAACCATGACTGCCATCCACTTGTCACTATGTTACTACTACAATCACGTATTTGTAGGCCCAAATATAGTGCTAAAGTAGGACTTTCGATGAAAATTGTAGTATCCTTGTTAAGACTGACTTTCGCACAGTGTACTAGAGCAGAACATCTCCTGTGCAAATGATCAGTAACATTTTCCTTTCTATCGTTTGCATTTTGAGAGCCCACATGTATATTCTTATTGAGGTCCAAAAGCACCATCTACTCTTCTTGCTAGGATATAATAAAAATTCATACTAATTTCACAACATTCTTAATTTGGCATTAAAAAATTAGATTACACATTGTGGTGTACGTGTGTAAGGTAATAGACTAGTAGGTTAATTTAAGATTGTGGTATAATTGTTGTGAACTTTTGTTTTATCCATAGTTTTAAGAACTTGACTGAATCGATTGGTCAAACCAATTCAATTGTGAATCAAGAACTAATTTGGTCAGGTAAAAAATCTCAAAACCAGTAAAAATTGAAAATCGGGTGCAAAAATGGTTCATTGACCATACCGATTTTTAAAACTATGATTTTATCTTGAATGTAAATCTTTTGTTCCGCTATTTGTTTTTTACTTTGTGTTTTATCAATCATGGTATATCATGCGTTTGATTTTATTTTTTCTCATTTTAAACTTTAGTTACTTTATAAGAAAATTCAATAAAAACATGAAAAATTGTAATTAATGGAAAATAAAAAGTGAAATACAAAAAATTAGACAAATGATTTGTATGCGTTGTAGCTCTTGCTTTATTATTCAAAATTTCCTTTTTTTAACATCCTCTGCCTTTTGGACAGAACAATACCAACAAAACAGTACGCAGTGAATTGTCTTTTTTGGTTGCAATGTTCCTTTGGGACCCTTATTATGTAGCCCTCCCTAAGGACCCTCTCTATCCCAGCCGACCCTATAATTGAAAAGAAAATAAGGAGAAAAGGACATGCTCCCCCACCAAGCCTCAGATTCATTTCGGTACTTCAAACTAGTAAACTTTTTGACTTGTAATAGCCTACTAAATCTTCTAAATCTACAAGTTTGAACAAGAAATTATGTGCTCCTTTACTAAAGCTTATTTTTCAACCTTATAAAAATGTTGATTATTTGGGAAAAAAAAAAAAAAAACCTAAATTTGTGGTAAGAAAAAAATTAAGTGTAAAAAAAGTTGTACTTTAAAAAAAGAAAGGATTTAAAACCAGGATACATATCAAAGCGGCACTATAAAGTTCACATTTTTCACAAAAGTAGTTTGAATGAATACTCTTTTAGAAGTAAAAGAAGATTTGAATACTCCTTTTACCTATCCTCCTGAGAGCGGCAAAAGGCAAAGAAAATAAACCGTTTCTTTAAACCGCCATGAGTCAAAAATTGTTGAAAAAAAAAAAAAAAACACTTTTAGTAGTAACAATGGCTAAGCCGTCCGGCCACGAAGCATATATATTTTTAGTTTTGGTAATCCCACCTTATAATGTTTATCTAAACTCCCTTATATTCATTGATGGGCCCAAATGGGCCTCTGTTTTGGTGTCGTTGCAAATAGCCAAAACTTGCTCAATGTCTTAACTGTCCAAGAAACAATTTTGTCTTTGCTCTCTGCAAGAGTCAGGACATCAAACTCTGTCACGCGGCGATATACCCTGTCCCAAAAAGTTAACAAAAACCAGTTTTGATTCTCTCATATATACTATTTTATAATTTATATATAATACAAAATTGATTAAGTTTTTCTGTAATCCAATATACAAAATCTGGTTTGAGTTTTGTGTATATATATATATAGGTTAAAATTTTTATCTCGTGGAGATGTAATCATAGGAGAAACAAAAGGAATGAGACGGAATAAATAGATTTATATATGTAGTAAGAAAAGGTCCAACAAATTTAACCTCCAAATCTTAGTTCAATAACCTATTTAGTTTGCAGGCCTACAGAAACCAGCAACAACAAAGTGAAATAATTAGATTGTACAAGCTTGGTAGGTCTTGTCCAAAACACACACATCCCACATCCTCTATAAAAACTTGGAACAACCTCACTTATTTCAATCCCCCCACAACACACACACAGACATACACAAACTCTCTCTCTCTCTCTCTCTCTCTCTCTCTAGCTCTAACAAATTTTTTTGTTAACATAATGTGTAAGCTAACTACTTCTATCCCCTGCAATTCATCAGATTCCCCTTACGTCCTCACAATCGAAGAATCAGAGGACAACATGCACAAGGCCCCATTACTACCCAAAGCCCAAGCATCACGAGAGAAGAAAAATTCTTCATACAGAAACTTGAAAACAAAGAAAACCCATCTGACTTTGGCCTTCATAGAAGCCATTTCCATAGCCAAAATTGCTCTCCCTATGATACTTACAGGCCTTTTGCTTTACTCTCGCTCCATGATCTCCATGCTCTTTCTTGGCCGCCTAGGTGAGCTCGAATTAGCCGGAGGTTCCCTCGCTGTTGGCTTCGCTAACATCACCGGCTACTCTATTCTCTCCGGCCTTGCTATGGGAATGGAACCAATTTGTGGCCAAGCTTTTGGTGCCAAAAAACATACTCTTTTAGGCCTCACCTTGCAAAGAACGGTTCTTTTGCTCATGCTTATTTCAATACCTATTTCACTTCTCTGGCTAAACATGAAGGAAATCCTTCTCTTTTGTGGTCAAGATGAGACTATTGCTAGAGAAGCACAATCATATCTTTTCTATTCACTCCCTGACCTATTAGCTCAATCTCTTTTACACCCATTACGCATCTATCTTCGATCACAATCTATAACTCTGCCTCTAACTTTTTGTGCCACTCTATCAATTATCCTTCACATACCCATCAACTACCTCCTTGTTTCACACCTAGACTTAGGAATCAAAGGGGTTGCTTTAAGCGGAGTTTGGACTAACTTCAATCTTGTAGGTTCTTTGATCATCTACATCCTTATCTCTGGCATCCATAAGAAAACGTGGGGAGGCATTTCATTGGAGTGCTTGAAAGAATGGAAACCTTTGTTAAATATGGCTATTCCAAGCTGCATTTCAGTCTGCCTGGAGTGGTGGTGGTACGAGATCATGATTTTGCTATGTGGGCTATTGATAAATCCCAGAGCAACCGTGGCATCCATGGGCATTTTAATCCAGACCACAGCGCTTATCTACATATTCCCATCATCACTAAGCTTCAGTGTATCCACCAGAGTTGGTAATGAACTAGGTGCTAACCAGCCCAAGAAAGCAAAACTAGCAGCCACTGTAGGCCTTTCTTTCAGCTTCATATTGGGATTCTCGGCACTGTTATTTGCAATTATGGTGAGGAACAGTTGGGCTAGCATGTTCACACAAGATAAAGAAATTTTATGCTTGACATCACTGGTTTTGCCGATAATTGGTCTTTGTGAGCTTGGAAACTGTCCGCAAACAACAGGCTGTGGAGTTCTGAGAGGGACTGCAAGGCCTAAAGTTGGCGCACACATCAACTTGGGTTGCTTTTACCTAGTGGGAATGCCAGTGGCAATTTGGTTGGGTTTCTATGCAGGGTTGGACTTCCGAGGACTGTGGCTGGGGCTTTTAGCAGCGCAGGGCTCTTGTGCTGTGACCATGTTGGTGGTATTGGGTCTCACAGATTGGGGCTTAGAAGCCAAGAGAGCCGAAGAGCTGACCGGAGCTGTCCTTGTTGATGATGACAGCCACAAGATATTCAAAGCTGAAATCAAGGAGCCTATTTTAAATTTATCCAAGGACGTAGATCAAACTAAAGAGGTTGAGGAACAGAAGAAATTGAAAGCTGAAATCAAGGAGCATATTTTAATTTTATCCGGGGATTTAGATCAA
Source organism: Quercus ilex subsp. ballota (assembly GCA_032727855.1). Lineage (NCBI taxonomy): Eukaryota > Viridiplantae > Streptophyta > Magnoliopsida > Fagales > Fagaceae > Quercus > Quercus ilex. Next base: position 14,890,654 of record CM064916.1, on the reverse strand, counting down.
ACAAATAACTCGGCTGTTTAATTTATTATTATTATTATTATTATTTTGAGATTTTGTCTAAGCAAAGCTGTATATTAGGGGGTACATATAAAGGTGAGGAATTTTGTAAGGGACTGGGTAACTAAATAGGAAGTTTGTGCTACTTCCACGGAATCACTTTCGGATTTCAGTGAAGTAGCATAATAACAATTTCTATTTGGAACTTTTGAACACCTTAATTATTCAATAGTCTAGGAATACAGCAAGGTGATATTTCATCTTTTCATATGATAGGAGATTCCGCAGATAAAAGTTACTGTGAAATCTCCATTTATGTGAAGAAATAAAATGTTACGTCGCTAAACTCTAAAAGTGCCTGATAATTTTACCTATGTTCAAAATTTTTGTAGTAACAAAGAAATCAAAAGAGACTTTATTTACTTGTGTCTATCTCTTGCATGATCTCAATACCTTTTTTTTTTTGCTCATGAATTTTGGTTTAGGTGACAAAAAATGGATAGAGTTAAATGCCGATACACAAATAAATAAAAACATAATTTTCATCCGAAGTGCAATATTGAGGCCTACCTAACTCATAATATTGTTAAGAGTTATATTAGTCCAAATTCACTTGTGGGTCCAAATAGGGGTGTCAATTCGGGTTAGCGTGTCGGGTTCATGTCGTGTCGAGGTAGGGGTGTTTGATTAAATGGCTCAACCCTAACCCGACCCATTTAATAATCGTGTCATGATCCTTCAACCCTAACCCGACCTGTTAATAAGGCGGGTTGACCTGACCCAACCCATTTGACATGCTTAATAAACGAGTCGTGTTGGGTTGACACGAACGTAACACAACCCATTTCAACCTGCATAATATTAAATATAACATCTATCTAGAAATAATTATTTTTACATCCCAAAAAGCAGTGCATACACTTCAAGTCTTCAACCCATATCAAAATAATATAATTCAACAAAAATATAACATTTATCTAGAAATAAGTTCTTTACACTCCAAAAGAATTGCATACACTTCAACCCAAATTCAAAATAACAAAGTTTCACAAAATAAAATAACATAGTTCAACAAAAATATAATATTCTTGAAACTTGCCAAATGCTAAGTATCAATATTGAAATAATTTGAGCAAACAGTAGACTAATCCTGACTATGACCACGATTATCATCCATAGATTTTTTGTTGATGTCCAAATTCATAACATCTTCCACAAGCTCATCCAATTTCATTTGTGTAAATTCTATGCCACCAAAAAAAAAAAAAGTATTAGTAGTTCTAAGGTCTGTAAAGTTTCAATTTCCAATTATATCCTTTATAAATTTTTGTAATTACTCACTTTTCTTTTTAAATTTAAAATATATGTTGCATATAAAAGATATTTGACAAATCTAAAATAAAATAAATATTTATTTGTTATATGAGTTAAATGGGTTGTGTTAAATGGGTCATTTCGGGTTGACACAAATAAATTGGCGTGTCAAACGTGTCTATTGCGAGTTACGCGGGTTGACCCGTTTATGACCCATTTCTTATCGTGTCGCTTTCGGGTCAACCCATTTATGACCCAAACCCATTAAGGCTCAACCCTAACCCGAAAAAACCCGTGTCGGGTTCGTGTCGTGTTCGCGGGTTGGGTCGAACATTGACACCCCTAGGTCCAAATCTATTGTACTTGTTGTACTAGAATATTATATATATATATATATATATATATATATAAACACTCACACACGGTTGAGTGTATGCTCATTATATCAGGTTCTAAATCCTCTAGAGATAAAAATGGCATCATTTGGCCAAGAAGGCTTCTACGATCAACTTCACTAGTTAGTCTCGACAAAACACAAGTCGTCCTTCTTAGCGGACCGCTTAATCGATCACGAAGGTCCAATTCAACACAACCCTAGTCAAAGCCCTTGGTACGATTCCAGTCCATTTAATCCATGCACTTACAGTTGACATCGACCATGAGAATCACAAACTAAAAGACTTGACGAGAGGCTTTGCCATGGTGACCGAACCTACTCCTTATACAATGCCATCATGGGAAAAATATGGTTACATCGAACGAAGACCATGTTGTCCACCCTCTATTAGAAGTTCATTTTTCAATGGATTAAGAAGTCATGGAGATTTAATTTGATTGTGAAAGACATGGTTTTAAAAACTGAACCGGATCAGTTAGGTGAATTGGTTCAACACTAATTTGGTCTGATAAAAACTTCTAAAACCAGTATAAAATTGAAAGGGGAAAAAAAAAAGTCAAAAACCGGGAACGAAGACAAAAAACTGTTTTTGACTACACTGGTTTTTAAAACCATGAAAAAAGAATATTGTTTACCAATTATTAGGTTAATTTACCAATTATGGTTATTAATCATTAATTTACCATAATTAAAATACCAGAATCAACAATGGCCAAATTTTAAAACCACTATGAGTGAAACCTTCCCCAACAAGACAATCCACTATAGTAAAACCTTTATACTAAGATTTTAGCCATGGACTTATAGTAGAAAACTTCTGCGCTTTCAAAACCTCTGAACTCTTCTTTGGAGTTTAGCTCTTCACGAATGATGTAACCTTTCTATCTGAGCACAACCCTTGTCAATGGGTTGGGAAGATTACACAATGGGGTGACTCTAATTTAGTTATTGATATAACATATATAAACACCATTTAACCCGAAAACTTTAAGCTTAAGAGTGTGGGCTCAACTATGATGGGTCCGTTTGGATACAACTTATTGTTGCTGAAAACTGATTATTTCTGAAAACACTGTAACAAAATAATTTTTAAATGTATAAATAGTACCGTAAGACCCATTTTTAATATTTTTTAATGCATAAACAGTGCATGAATAGTGCATGAACAGTGCACAGTACTTTTTGTCTCTTAAAGTCAAACAATGCGAGAAAAAAAAAAAAAAAAGGAGAAAATGCAAGGCAGAAACGCAATGCAACTTTCAGCTATATCCAAACCAATACGATATATTAATTACTTACTCTTCTCTTTAATTAATACTCACTGTGATAATTCACTTATACGTGTATATCCAACATAATTCATTGTTATGGTTTCAGTCCTAGTGATCCACCACTTATACCATATATTTTCACACAATATCTAATTGCTAAGAGTATTTATTCACGTAGTGCTGTAAATGAGCCAAGCTTTGCTGAGTAGTGCTTGTTTGAGCTTGGCTCATCAATAAAAATCAAATAATCAAGCTTGGCTTGATCTTGAGACAAGTCTGAAAACAATGTTTGAACTCGAACTCGTGAGAATGCTAAAAGTTTAAGTTCGGCTTGGCTTGATTAATTAGTCAAGCCAAGCTTGAGCTTAATATCTAGCTCAAACTCGAGCTCAAGTCAAGCTTTTTAGCTTGGTAATCAAAAAAATTGCATTATCAAATGTAAAAGATAGACATTGGATAGAGACATTGAGGGTGACAATAAGAATCTTAGTTTTGATAGAACTGGATTGTGAAGTTATAGTTTTGATAGAACTGGATTGTGAAGTTAGGCAAAGACTAGAAGTCTAGAAAGAATTACATTTGTAATTGAATGGGAAAGACTTACATAGTAACATATTTCAGAAATTTACAAAGATTGTGAGTGGGAGAAAAGCTATACATGGGCCCACTTAGATTAAAAAAAATATGTAATTTAAGTCTAAAAGTGTTCCATGGTCAGTTTAGAGGGAGTGTTAAAAAAACCTAGAGGAAAGAAATTAAAGGGTAGTGGTAAGTGGTCTCGTGGACTATGTTATGATTAAGATATGTAATGTCATAATAATGAGTTTATTTAGTAAACATATATCAAGCTATAAACAAGCCTAATTAAGCTCGGCATGTTTTGTATTAAGCTCTATTGTTCACGAACAATTATTTTTGCTTGGGCTCGGCTTGTTTATCAAACAAGCCTAAAACTGAAGTTCAAGCTTGGCTTATTTATAAACAAACAAACATGTACGAGCTTTTTATCAAGCCGAGCCCGACTTGTTCATGAATAGCTTGGTTCGTTTACAACCCTAATTAGGGATGGCAATGGGGCGGGGCTGGGCTGGGCCAAAGGATGGGATCTTCGCCCTCGCGTTGCATGGATTTTTCTTGTCCCATCCCCGCATGACAGAGAAAATTTCTTGCCCCATCCCTGCCCCTTAAGGCCCCCGAAGACCCGCGAAGCCCCGCCCTACACCATAAAACTTTATTTCTTGTTAATTTTCCCTACAACTATTACCATTTTTTCAAATAAAATGACATGCTTCAATAATAAAAATATACTTGAAATTATAAATAAATTTATCCTATCAAATCAAACTAATTTTTAGCAAAAACCAAATAATATTATCCAAATGTTTAACAAGACAATATCATTACAAAAATCTCATAGCATACACAATAAAATAATCCAAACTCCTAATACATAACAAAATAAAAATTGCCTAGCTATTCAAAAAGAATCTCCATTAAAAAACAAAAACCCAGCCAATTTAGTTTGATTACAAACCAATATCGGCAATCAAACCAATATGGATTTTGACAAGCATAAAGAAGCAGTGTCGGCTTCTCAAAAAAAAAAAAGAAAAAAAAAAAGAAGAAGTAGTGTTGTTAACCAGCCAAATGCCCACACAAAATTACAAAAACAATGACACATAGCCTCAGACCTGTACCTCATTAAAAAAAAATTATATTATGTTAATGATGAAAAGTAAGTTGAGAAAGCCTATGAATCATGAATGAAATTAGTAATTCAAATAATATATAAATTTGTTTCTAATAAAGACAAAAAAATGTTAAAATTGGTACCTTATTTCCAACTTTGCTAGAGAGAAAAAAGAGGTAGAGCCACCTTAGGTAGAATAAAATAAGTTGATGATATTTTTGTTTAAATAGTAGAGTTTTAGGGTAAGAAAAAATTATAATTTAACCCTTATTAATGCTGGGTGGGGCGGGGCGGGGCGAGTCTAAAAAGTGTAAACCCATCCCCGCCCCGTGGTGCGGGTCTAAAATCTCGCCCCATCCCTGCCCCACCATATTTGCGGGGTGGGGAAAACCCACAAGGGGAGAAGCGGGGAGAGGTGGGTCAAGCGGGGCGGGGCAAAATTGCCATCCCTAGCCCTAATTTATTGTTATAATAACTAGATATGATATCAACTTGCTAAGATTTAGTAATGGATAGTTTTTGATAAAAAAAAGGGCATTCAAACCTTTTTGAATATTTAACTATTCTTTTAAGCATGTGCAATCCCTTCTGTCCAACATACATCGAGTTATTATAGGGAAGAATCCCTTAGAGATGACTCCAAAATGCTGGCAAGAGATTTCACAATAGTTGTAAATGTTGGTGTAATTTTAACAAAAGAAGGAACAGAGCAAGCCTAATTAATTAAGTTCACCCATATGGTTGAAGCTCCCACTTATCCCTGTTAGGTTTAAGTTGATATTGAATTTGACCCATTGCACTTCTCATTCGAATTTGATAATGGGTATGTAAGATAATTTTTATTGTACAAGTCAGCCTAATACTTGGAGAGGGGGGAGGGTGATTAAGGGGCCAAATTCAATTTGAGGATTCCCACATTACCCTTTTTTTTTTATGATAAATGTCCATGTTAGTCATGCATATCTTATATTTTTGTGGAGATCATTAATAAACCTTAACTTGGTTTTTAATCACCTAAATACTAATAATATATATTAATTAGGAAATAGAACCCATATGCATTGGCAACGCAAAACTAAACAATCCAAACCACTAGAATAATCCATAGCCCGTAATATATAGTTGACGGTTTCACATTGAACTTGTAATATTTATGTTTTACTATATATGATATGATGGATTCAGATGATAACACAAACTTTAAATAAGTGGAGTTACAACTTACAAGGAGATAACATCGAAGAAGAAAGTTTTGTTTTGTAAACCTATTAAATATATTGAACTTTATAGTGAAAATTTTGATGTGTATGTGTGATATATATATATATATATTGGTGGAACTCTATACATCCACAATAGATCTCCTTTGCAAGCTGCTTTTTATTAAAATGACATGGTCTCTCTCTCTCTCTCTCTTAGTCATGTGTGTGGGCGACGTACGTGTTTTCTACTATGCATTAAAATTATATGTGACATGACTAATTTGCTCTCTGAATGTGTTTCCCACACAAAATTAAAAAAATGTTGCATCATATAAAGGCTAATAGGAATAGGAGCTCCTAACGAATTTTGGAATATTTTTGCTGATGATAACACAAAAGGAACATATGCAGATGCCCACGAGTTAGTGCAACATGCAATAACCCCTTAAAATGATGAGTCAACTAATAAAATCTAGTAGAGTCAGCCTCAAGACTCCAAAAAAAAGAGTTTTCCCTTTGAGCTAGCTTTCGTTGCATTTCCTTTTCTTTGAAACTTCAAAGTTAACGTTGATCACAATATTGGCCTAATCGATTGGAAAATATATAAAGTCTTGGAATCTGAGAAACGATTCGATTAGGGGATCAACAAAGTATTTATGCCATTGTACCATAATTTCCTTTACACCGTAGCCCACGCCAAGGAATGAGAAATGACCAAGGATGGATATGTTCGATTCCCCAAGTCAAGTCATCCTAGTTGAGCTTAAAGCAATAGTGTATTACATAAGGTTGATCATTCTTCGACTTTGTTTCTTGCTAAACTTATGCCTCAAACTGATTTTGTCTCTTAAATTTACCTAATTTTATTTCTCTTCTCACTTTTATTTGATAGTTAATTGTATTTGTTATTTTTTATTATAGTTATTTTTTTTTGTTATATTCTCTATAAGTAATAGATTTTTTCTGTATGGATTGAATCCTAAACTTTTTTTTTCCTTTTTTCTTTTTTGCTTATCAATAAGGGTAGTCAAGGTGAGACAATTGACTTAAGAAAAATAAATAAATAAATAATCACAAAGATTAAAGATAGCTACGAAGAGAGGCATCCACATCATCATAAGCGATTAATCTTCAACACCTTTGTCTGTTAGAAAAAAGTTCACATAAAAATCAAAATTTTTTTAAAAAAAATTTAAATATAATCTTTTATATAATCATTTTATATTTATTTAATAATTTATATTGTCAAATTGTCTTCGTCGCTAAAAAATGAAACTCTGAATCATACACAAATACAATGCAAAATAGCTCCAGTTATAATTTGCCAGCAGCTATATTGACTAAATCCCCAAATTCATTCATTCATTGAGCCAAAAAAATAAAACAAATTCCTAAATTTATTGTTTCTTTGGCAATCAATTTCGATGGGACGTTGTAATATTATGAATTTATGATAACTACTTTTCAAAATTTTTTTTTTTTTTTTTGTGTGGTCAAAGTATCACCTTTTATTTTTCATTCTACAAAAAATTCATTAGTCAACGTGGAAAAATATCTAATTTCAATTAATCATAAGAAAAACATTAGGTAGTTTCAACTTAACCTTTGATGGAATTGGCTACACGTTGGGTTTGAAATCTACCTCAAATTACTCTTGGGGTGATTTGTAGGTATAAATGTCTTTTTTATTAAATTTTTATTTCCACCAAATTAAAGCAAAAAAATAAAATAAAATGAAACTCAATATTTCTCACTCTTATTGTAATTTGAGGTAGATTTCAAACCCAACGTGTAGCCAATTCCATCAAAGGTTAAGTTGAAACTACCTAATGTTTTTCTTATGATTAATTGAAATTAGATCTTTTTCCACGTTGACTAATGAATTTTTTGTAGAATGAAAAATAAAAGGTGATACTTTGACCACACAAAAAAAAAAAAAAAAAAATTTTGAAAAGTAGTTATCATAAATTCATAATATTACAACGTCCCATCGAAATTGATTGCCAAAGAAACAATAAATTTAGGAATTTGTTTTATTTTTTTGGCTCAATGAATGAATGAATTTGGGGATTTAGTCAATATAGCTGCTGGCAAATTATAACTGGAGCTATTTTGCATTGTATTTGTGTATGATTCAGATTTGCTATAATAATTAATGATGCAGATGCAAACATATAAGCTACCCGTACAACGAAGTTGAGCAATTAGGCTTTGAGAGAGCAAGAGCGTAATAGTGCATATGATAATAAAATAAAATAAAATTAGGGACCCACATGCATTGTAGACTAAAGTTGAGGATCAAACTTTTCTTTTCATTTTTATGCTTTATGTGTGGGCCATGAAAAATATCGTTGACCCTAGTTTTTTCTTTTTATAACAATTGTACATGTGATCTAAGCTTTAGAGCACTCTCATCAGCTCTCTTAAATGTGCCAAATGTCAAATATTTGGCACATTTGACACACCAAACACAAAAATCAACCTTCATCAGATATCTCAAATTTCATATTTTTTAACACACGGCTACAGTACCGTCTCATATATGAGACGGTACAGACAAATGTGCCAAAATTTTTATTATTATTTTATATACTTTTTCTCTCTCCTCCCAGGACATATCTCTCTCTCCGCCTGGTTCTCTCTCTCCGTCTGGTTCTCTTTCTCAACTCTCATCTCTGTCATATCTCTCTTTCCTCAGTCATTCTCAAACTCAAATGCAAACTCAAGGTCTCCCTTGAATACAAAACACAAAATCTCTCTAAACATCACTCAAAAACAAAACCGCCGACCAAATTTTCTTTGTTGATTTTCCTAATTCCCCATCTCTCTTTGGCACTCCCTCTCAACCTTCGATCTCTCTAACTCTGACCCAAACTCTCATCTCTGTCTAGCCCTCTCTGTTGCTCTTTCACAGCCACGCCAATCTCACTACAGTGACCACCACGCCGCGCTGCCGAGCTTCGTGCCATCCACCGCGTCATGCCACGCCGCGCCGTCGAGCTTGTCGTACCATCCGCCACGCCACGCCACACCGCCGAGATTGCCGTGCCATCCACCCCACGCCGCCGATCTCTCACAGTGTGAGACATTTCTTATTGTTTTCTGATGGGTTTTTTTTTTTTTTTTTTTTTGCCGTGGGTTTTATTGTTGTGGCTATTGGTTGATTTTGGTGGTGGCTTTTTTTGTTGTTGCCGGTAGGTTGTGAGGTTCAGGCTTATCTAGAGGGATTGGAGGTTGGGTTTGTTTGATTTGGGATGGGTTTTGAGGTTTGTGAATGTGGTGGGTTGTGGTTTAGTTGTGGCAGTGGTATTATAATTTGGTGGTTGTGGTGGCTGTCGGTGTTGTTGGTGTGGCCGTGGTCGTTGTTGGTGGCCATTGTTGCGGCAGTGGTGGCTGTGGCTGTGCCGTTGTTGTTGTTGTTGATGGAAGGAGTTAATATATTATTTTAAAGTTTTGTAAATATTATTTTAATGTATAGAATTGAAGTATAGAACATCTGATAAATGGTATATTGTAAAATGATGTGCTAAAATGATAAAGTAGGTTTTTCGTGTGTTAAAATGGCATTTTTTATGAGAGAGCTGATGGGAATGCTCTTACGTACTTATACAGTTATACCTTCAGCAGCAGCTGCGTAGCCAAAAAATTTTGTTTAGAGGGCTAACATATGATACTAATTTATTAGTTTATACAAACTTTTATCAATATGCATAAATATATACATTTACAAACAGGAGCGGAGCTAGGATTTTTTGTTTGAGGGCGCCAAATTTTGGTATTAATATATTAGTTTCGAGTCAAGATAATTCATCACACATATGTAAATGCACACATACAAATATAAACATTAATATTTTGATACTAAAGTAAGTCATAATTTATAAATATATTGTATATAAAATTAACAACTTTCATATGTATATTCGCAAGATAATTTTTTAGGTAAATTTATCATATTTAAACTCCAACAAGTATACAAAAACTGTCTAGTTTGATATTAAACATGTATGAAAAACTAAATTAGAGAAAACAAAAACTATTTTGTCTCCATAACTACTAAACCAATTGACAAATTTTATTGGTTTTTAAAAGCATTGTTGAACTAACTCAAACATTTGGGGGGGGGGGGCAACTTCTATTTTTATAGCTAAATATTTAAAGTTTTTAATACTTATACATAATATAAAATCATTTTTTAAAATTTTGGGAGGGCCAAGCCTTGCTATAGCTCCGCCTCTGTTTACACACACATATAATTTAATATCATTCATAGTGAATCCTTAAATTTTTCGTTTTTAATATAAGTTATCAAATTGTCTACCAAAGTGAGTAAAACAAATTTCAATTAAACTTATGAAGTATTTAAAAAGATGAATAATCCAAAACTTTAACAGACACAAGAACACATTTTACAATAAAAAATAAAGGTGGAAAAAAAAAAAAAAACATTCTCTATAACTACTAAGTCAATTGGACACTTTTTTTAAGAGGATCATTGGACTAACTCAAATATTCAGGAAGGCCAAGTCTCAATCTTGTGGACTAATAATTAAAATTTTAAATATTTATATATAGTATTAAAATATTTTTAAAATTTGGGGGGGGTGGGGGTGCATACCTCCCCACTCATACATGCATGCAACTCCACCCCTGACTATGAGAGTAATCTCCTTGAAAAAAATATTTAAAAACATAGAAAGAGATCTAAGTGGAAAGTTCCGATTGGTATTGTTTATGGGTTTCAGGGTTTCTTGGAAATTTTGACCTCAAATTCGGTCTGCATTCATTTGGGATCAGAGTGTTTAAAGAATAAAATCCGATTAGTTCTCCTCATATGTGACATATATTAGGATTTAACGGTTTTTCAATGATTGACATTATAACATGAGCTGGATTATATAGAAATACTGACACATGAAATAAAAAAATAAAGTCAAAATATGATACACGTATGAACAAGTAACAAACATGGTTTTCTTAGGTTTTATCAATGGTATGTCGGTGTACGATACATGTATTAAAACCTCAATTTTAAGATTAAAAAAAAAGTTTCATTTTCTTCTTACATCATAACTTTTATCAGTGACATCTAAAATGTTTGATTTTTTCCACTTTATTTAATAAATATTTTGTAAATATTTTCTTTTTTGGGTAGAAATGGAGACTATTATTTAATAAACATTGTTCATACAAAAACAACTAAAGTCGGCCGTCGAGTATAGCGTCTATTAGTTCCTAGGCCAAGCATGTCCCTTAATTTAAATCATAAATCTATTCTTGATGATGTCGCTAATTGAAAATGTTTAAACAGAACGGCGTTTTTTTTTTGGAAGGAAGTCAACAAAATGGGGTTGTGTGGTTTTTTTAAGATATGCACATTATATACGAACATTATTTCACTACATGCCATATCATGTTGTTTAATTAAGCATTCCACTAACAACTTCAAGCATAATGAATTTATTAAGTTCGTTATATAAATTTATTGAAAACAGTTTTTACTTAAGATCTCGTATTTTCAGTGTTTAATAATTATAAAAAATATTATCTTTAATGTTCTTGAATATATAGAGCCAAAATTTGCTTTATTCAAGTTCTTTTTGTCAAGTGATATATCAAGGTTATAATTTTAGTTTGTGCTTTATTTGTTTAGTTAATAATTAAATTTCAGTGAGTATCTTAATGAGCGAAATCAAATTGTTCACAAATAACTCGGTCAATTTTACATCTTTATACCCTATATCATTTAATAAATTTTAAAGCTGTTGACTTTAATTAAGTCACCTTTTAAATTCAACTTTAAAGTTTTTGATTTTGGTGAATTAACTCTTTAATTTAAAGGGTAGACTTTTCCGAGTCAGCCTCTTAATAAATGAGTACATTTTCTGATACGTTTTTTTTTTTTTTTTTTGAGAAAGTGATACGTTTCTCTATTCTTCTTAAAAGAAATGTTAGCTGTCATATTTCATATTGTATAATTCAAATTGAATCAGAAAATAGAAACGCATGCACGTTGGCGTAACCCTAAAAACAAAAACAAAAATGAGTGGGTATCTCTCAAGTTGGCCAAAATGGGCATTTGCCAATTTTGTCCAAAACAAGTAATAAAATGCCCATGTTCAGAAACTATCTAGCAAAATGTCATTGTTTTGAAACTCGATTTAATAAAAATCAAGTTACTTGCAAAATGTTACTAGGAACTCGAGTTCTATGTAAATTTTTTTTTTTTTAAGTATTTTGCCTATAACTGGATTTTCTAAAAATTGAGTTTTTTATTGAAACTCAATTTTTAGAAAATCAAGTTTAAAACAGCAACATATGGCTAAATAGTTTCAGAATATAGACATTTTGCTACTTGTATTGGATGAAATGGGCAAATGCCCATTTTGGCCCTCTCAAGTCTCAAATCATATTGGTTTAATCAAACTTTCGACAACTTTAGGGTATATTTAGCTATAGTGATGTTAAATGTTGCGGTGTTTGGTTGGCATATATTTATCTATAATGATGTTAAATATTACATTGTAGTTTAGTCAATTGATTTACTATTAATATTATTATTTTTGCCGCTAAAGCAGTGACCAATTCATGTTTTGCAAATGACGCTCCAAAAAATTGACAGTTTTAATCGAACTTTCGACAACTTTAGGATATATTTAGCTATAGTGATGTTAAATGTTGCGGTGTTTGGTCAGCATATTGTTAAGGACATATTTTATGTAGTTGGCTAATCCTTTAACAAAACACACTTTACTTGTATTTTGGTAGATCTAAGATGTGTTTAATACTTCAAGAAACATGTTGTTCAAGTATAGTATTAAAGTCATGAAGATTGGACCAAGAAACAAGTGAAGAAAATGTGTTCAATAAAGTTGGACAAATAGCTCGACACCTGTGGACAGATAGCTCGACAGCTGCTCGACACCTCTCGACAGCTGGCTATTTATCGAGCTTCTTAAGCTTTTTCCTTATTGCAATCTCGACACTTGTTGGACACCTGGCGGATCGATCAAGAAAGTTTCTGTCTCCTCGACACCTCCTCGATAGCTGTATCTGTCGAGCCTCATTAAACGTCGACACCTCCTCGACACCTGGTATCTATCGAGGTTACGAAAATCAGAATTTTTAGATATGATTTTTGGGCCAGACATTTGTATTTGTGTAGGGTTTCTTTTTTCACAACCCTAGACCTATATAAGGCTTATTTTAGAGGCCGTCACATAAGAGAATACAAGGGAGAACATATGCAAAAGGTGACCGATACCTTATTCTCTCTTAAAGAAGTTACTGCATCTTTACGCCTTAGGATTTTGTAACCAAGTGCTTCTTGATCTTCATTCTTGATGAAGTGAAGAACTTTGCAGCCAACATCTTCTTCTAGTTGGTGATTGAAGTCACGTACTGGGATCCGCGCAATTGGTTAGTCACGTATTGGGATTCGTGCATCATCAAAGGGTGGCGTTCATATATTGAAGAGTTCAGAGGTTCTGAAGCAATAAAAGCTTTCTGTTGTGAGTTTATCTACGAGGATTGTAGAGTCTAGGGACAAAACTTTTGTACTAGATCTGAAACTTCTCTTTACTGTAGTGGATTACTTTTCGGGAAGGTTTCCTCCCAGGTTTTTTACTGTGAAATTGGTTGGTTTCATTGGTTTTCTTGGGTCATCATATCTTGTCTTATTTATTTTTCCGCTACATGATTTTGACATGATATTGATATTTGTTTGTTTTAACAAGTTTTATTCATAATAAATCTAAATAAAAACTTGGATTTAAAATTTGTTAATTTTATCAACCTGGGTCTAAATTTTCCAAACAAGTGGTATTAGAGCGGGTTCACTCTGATTGGATTAATTTCCTGAGTGTGATCCATTGACCCCTATTGTCATGGATAGAGGACAATCTTTATTTATACCTCCTTTATTTGATGAAACTAATTATGCATACTGGAAAGTTCGTATGAAAGTTTTTTTGCAGGCTCTAGGTGAACAGGTATGGCAAGCTGTTGAAGTTGGCTGGATTAAGCCTAAAGAAGCGCCGGTGGATTGGGATGATGCAATAATCATAGCAGCATATTTCAACAATAGGGCCTTGAATGCTTTGTTCTGTGGGGTGACCAATGAGGAATTTAAGAAGATATCATCCACGGAAGTTGCCAAGGAAGCATGGACCATTCTTGAGACCACCTATGAAGGTACCAAGGCAGTAAAGACTGTGAAGTTTCAAAGACTCACTAGCAATTTCGAAGAAATAAGGATGGAGGAGGATGAAACATTTGATGAGTTTTATGCTAAACTCAAGGATATTGTGAATTCTGCTTTCAACCTTAGAGAATTTATAGCAGAATCTAAAATTGTTAGGACCATTCTTGAGACCACCTATGAAGGTACCAAGGCAGTAAAGACTGTGAAATTTCAAAGACTCACTAGCAATTTTGAAGAAATAAGGATAGAAGAGGATGAGACCTTTGATGAGTTTTATGCTAAACTCAAGAGTATTGTGAATTTTGCTTTCAACCTTGGATAATTTATAGCAGAATCCAAAATTGTTAGGAAAATCCTTAGGTCCTTACCTGAAAGATTCCATGCCAAGATCACTGCCATTGAAGAAGCAAAGGACATTGATCAAATTCCTTTGACTGGGCTTGTAGGGAACCTTCAAACCTATGAGATGGGATTAGGTTTAATGGGAAAAGGTGGAAAGAGTAGAAACTTGTCTTTCAAGGGTATAGAGGAAGAGATTGAGGACTCTAAAGATGAAGATGAAAGTGAAGATGAGGATGAGGATCTAACCTTCATAACTGATGAGATTATCAAGCTTCTTCAGTTTAGGCAAAAGGATAAGGGCAAACCTCCTAGCAAATTTAAATCCTCTAGGAAGGGCAAGGATGAGAAACCCCTCATCCAATGCCATGAGTGCAAATGTTTTGGTCATATGAGGATAGAGTGTCCAAACTACCTCATGAAGGAAAAACCAAGGAGTCTAAAGATAAATGGTTGGTTGCTACTTGGAGTGATACTGAGAATGACTTTTCTGATGAGTATGTGGATGAATGTTGTCATGTTATGGCCTTTGCTGCCTCAATCGATAAGGTGATTGTGGAGAGTGCTAGTGACAGTGAGGATTCTTCTGATGATGAAGTACCCAAGAAGATGACCCTTCAGGAAGCCTATGATAAGCTATGCACTGAATTCATAAAATCTGAGAAGACTTTTCATCTTTGTAGAAAAGAGCTTAATGAGATAAAAACTGAAAAAGCTGACCTGTTAGTCAAACTAGATGAGACTACAAGGTTAGTTGAGACTCTTATTGTGGAGAACACCTTATTAGAAGAGAAGGTCAAGAATCTTGAAGTTGAGCTTAGTCAAGCTAAAACACAAATAGAGAAGATGTCTAGTGCAAAGCTTGATGAAGTATTGAGTGCTTAAAAGCCTGGTTCTGATAAGACAGGCTTAGGATATGATGTCTTCGCCGACCCCTCCTCTTCCACGGCTTCTGGATCAAGGACTGTCTTTGTGCCCCAATTTGAGAAAGGTGATAAATGTATGAAATCCAAGACTGATTTTTCTAATTCTAAATCCTTTATTAGACCTCATGTTTGTCACCATTGTGGTGTTTCTGGACACATTCGTCCTAATTGCTTTAAGTTGTATCCTCATAAGCAATTGTCCAAAAGGTCACAGGCTTCCTCTCAAGGACCTACACCTTTGTTTGGAGAGTTATTAAAAGTTTTGAGCTTTTTAACTCAATTTTAGGAGAATTCTAATTCTTCTATGTCCTTTAGTAGACATACTAGGACAAGTGACTTTTCATCTTCACGGCTAAAGACTCATGCTGTGTGGGTGAGAAAGGAGCCTAAGACTTAATTGTCTTTTCTGTTTGTCCTCTGCTTTGATTCTTTCTATCTAAAGTAGGACTCTTTTTGCTTGATTTCTTATCTGTTTGGAATCATGCCTTCATGCATATGCATCTTTCTTTCATGCTTTCATGTTGTTTGTCTGTTTTTGTCTGGTTGTTTAGTCTTTATTTTGTTTTGTTTTCAAAATAAAAAAAAAAATTTTGAAAAATCAGAAAAATACAAAAATAGTGTGTTTTGTGTACATTAGTACTTGTGTACCTTGGATGGCCATTGAAACAAATTTTTCTAAACTTTGTATCATTTGTAGCTTAGATGAGCATCTCTATGCACAATTAAGTAAGTGAGCTTTGTGGCTTTTACTCTCTTCAACTTAACACTCATATCACTCTTTTTGATGGGTAGGACTAGAAAATCCTAAGAGAAAGACATAAATAACAATCTCACCACTGTTGCCCGCCAATCATCATATGACACCTGTATGCTTCGGCATGGCAAAAGTGCAGTGTCAAAAACATCCGTATGCTTCGGCATAGTAAAAGTGCAATGTCTACGCTTAACATGTTGGGTATTTCTTTTCTCTCTTTTATATGCTCATGCATGATATGTTAAATAAAAGAAAATATGCAAAGAAAATAAAAAGCAAAAAGATCAAAAATGCTTTAAATATGATTGCAAGCGTGTTTTCTAGGAGATGTTGGAGTTATAGGATATACCTCGAAGGTGATAGTCTCCATCAAACAGTTATGATTGTGTGTGAGTTAAAGTGATTTTCTCATATCTCAAATCGTCATAACATGTACACACATATGCAATCTTGCGATGTTTTTCACACACAACACGCAATATTCTTTGCTACTCTTAATACATGTGTAGGTACAATGTGATTTGGCCATCACAAAGTTTTACATGTGCTAATGTATGCTCACTAAACTGTCTTGACTTGTTTTTGAAATATAAAATTGGTTAGACTTTTTTAGTGTGTGTGTGTGTGTTTTGGGATCTATGTGCTTGACATTTTTCTTGTTGAGAGATGTGTTTTTCACATGTTTTGCATCTTTCTATTATCTTGTCATCCATAGCATCTTGTTTCATTACATTCATGCATTTATATGGATTTTTTTTTATGCCTCATTGATCATTCTTGATCATCTTTATGTTTCTCTAGTGAAACTTTCTAGCTTCTTGTACCCTTTGTCAATCATGACAAAAAGGGGGAGAAATTGTGGAGACTTTGTGGTTTCTTTCTTTAAGATTCTACAAGTTAGGGAGAGAAATACATTCCTTTGTAAGGGGGAGATGTGTTTCATCTTGATAGGGGGAGTGCTTACTTCCTTCTTCTTGTACCTTGGGTCTTGTGACTATGTTTACATACATTGTGCTTATCTTCTTTATATGTTGATGTATGTTTCTTTCACCTACCTCTAAATGAGTTGTTTCTTTTCTCTCTTTATACACATATTTCTTATACTTGTAGGCAATCTATTATTTCTGTTTCACACTAAGATGTCTTTATGAGTTTTGTTTAAAGTGTTTCAGAAATACAGGTTATCAAAATCTACTTGCCATAAACTCTCTTCTTACAAAGTTTTTCAAGAGTTTGTGTTAGGATAGATTTTATTGTATTCAATAAGTGAATATGAGTTGAGTGATTTATGACTTCTCTCATATCTCATTTTTTTGTTGTGGTTTTGTCACGAATTGCCAAAGGGGGAGATTGTTAAGGACATATTTTATGTAGTTGGCTAATCCTTAGACAAAATGCATTTTACTTGTATTTGGGTATATCTAAGATATGTTTAATACTTCAAGAAACATGTTGTTCAAGTCTAGTATTAAAGCCATGAAGATTGGACCAAGAAACAAGTGAAGAAAATGTGTTCAATAAACTTGGACAGATAGCTCGACACCTGTGGACAGATAGCTTGACAGCTGCTCGACACCTTTCGACAGCTGGCTATCTATCGAGCTTCTTAAGCTTTTTCCTTATCGCAATCTCGACACTTGCTGGACACCTGATAGATCGATCGAGAAAGTTTCTGTCTCCTCAACACCTTCTCGACACCTCCTCGATAGCTGTATCTGTCGAGCCTCATTAAACCTCAACACCTGCTCGACACCTGCTATCTATCAAGGTTACGGAAATCACAATTTTCAGATCTGATTTTTGGGCTAGGCATTTGTATTTGTGTAGGGTTTCTTTTTTCACAATCCTAGACCTATATAAGGCTTATTTTAAAGGCCGTCACATAAGAGAACACAAGGGAGAACATATGCAAAATGTGACCGATACCTTATTCTCTTTGAAAGAAGTTACTGCGTCTTTACGCCTTAGGGTTTTGTAACCAAGTGTTTCTTAATCTTCATTCTTGATGAAGTGAATAACTTTGCAGCCAACATCTTCTTTTAGTTGGTGATTGAAGTCGCGTACTGAGATCCGCACAATTGGTTAGTCACGTATTGGAATTCATGCATCATCAAAGGGTGGCGTTCATATATTGAAGAGTTCAAAGGTTCTGAAGCGGTAGAAGGTTTCTGCTGTGAGTTCATCTACGGGGATTGTAGAGTCTAGGGACAAAGGTTCTGTACTAGATCTGAAACTTCTCTTTACTGTAATGGGTTGCTTTTTGGGAAGGTTTCCCCCCAGGTTTTTTACTGTGAAACAGGTTGGTTTTATTGGTTTTCCTAGGTCATCATATCTTGTCTTATTTATTTTTCCGCTACATGATTTTGACATGATATTGATGTTTATTTGTTTTAACAAGTTTTATTCATAATAAATCTAAATAAAAACTTGGGTTTAAAACTTGTTAATTCTATCAACCGGGGTCTAAATTTTCCAAACAATATATTTATCTATAGTGATGTTAAATATTACATTGTAGTTTAGTCAATTGATTTACTACTAATATTATTATATTTGCCGCTAGAGCAGTGACTAATTCATGTTTTGCAAATGACGCTCCAAAAAATTGATAGCTTTTCACCGATTTATAAATTGTGCGTACGGATGGCAATACGATACAAGATCAGATCAGAGGTGTGTTTTGTCCCTACTTAGGGGTAAAAAAAAATTAGCGTGTGACGAAAGCATGGCTGGTCAATGCCAAAGTATGTAGTTGAATATATTTTTTTTATCCCTAATGAAATGGCTTCGATATTAACGAGGTAGGAATGAAATAGAAAGGGGAGGCCAGGGGGACAACCATGCATGATTCATGACAGTTATTAAGGGCCCGTTTGGTAATGTTGTTCTAATGTTGTGAAAATACGTGTGGATGAAAAAGTGTTGTAGAAATACGTGTTGTATTGTTTAAATAACAAAAACTGTTGTTTAAAAAACACAACTAAATAGGCCCTAAGAGAGAGAAAAAAAACCATGTGTTTTCAGTGGTAATCAAGGTTGTCAAAATCGGGATCCTTTGTAGGATCGTTTAAGATAGGTGGGATCGTAAATTGTAGAATCGGATCATGAATCGTAAGATCCTACATATTTTCAAATTTAAATAAAAAAAAACACATTGATAATAGCTTTGTATGTTGAATAATCACGTAAATTATAAATTTATCCATAAAAAACTTAGATTTGCATCATATAATGTAATTTGCATGTCATACATCGCTAAGTCTATACTAACGAAATAAATATATTTAAGTGTTGACCCTATATATCTAAAAAGTTCAATAAATGTTTAATTAGCAACCAAATACCAAAATATTTATCAAAACATATGGAAAATATTTTTCAAGTTCTAAGTTCCAAGTTTGAAATCCAAAATAAGTTAGCAAATGGAAACTAGCTAACTACAATATAAAATCTAAAAGTAAGATGAATATTAAGGCTAAGTGAACATTTAATTATTCTCATTCTAAGGTTCTTATAACCACCGTTCTAAATTCCTAATCATCATCATCCATTTCATCATCTATGTAGACATTATATATTTGTATACTAGAGCTGCAAAAGACATTAAGATATAATTTCACACTCAATTATTCAAGTTATACCACTCAGCAACAATTTAAGAGCATGCTCAAAAAATTCAATCAATCAATATACAAATACAAGCATAACTAATAAAATTATATATATAAATATTTTAGTAATATTAGAACACAAATTAGTATACTGATCAAACAAATTTAACAACATTATAACTCAAAAGGCAGCAAAGCCAACATCAAATTCTTCATTTAGAAATGATAAAGCTTTCATTCGTGTTGAATACAAGTGAACTAGAAACTAGAAAACATTTCCTTAGATTAACATAATTTTAAAAAAATAAAAAATAAAAAGTCATACCATCACAACATGAAAAAATAAAAACCTTTAAAGATTCATCAAAACAAAAAAAATTATCTCATAAAAAAAAAACAAAAATTTTATGTTTTTAGTAGGATCGGTAGCATCCCATATGATCCTATGATCCTACACGATCTTACGTATGATCCTACCATTTTTACGATCCTAATGCGATCCTAAAAGTTTTGGTAAGATGAGATCGTAAAATCGTACGATCCTACGATCTAGATCGCGATTTTGACAACCATGGTGGTAATAATATAAAAGATTAAACATTCAAGGCAAGGTGGAATGAGCAAAAGTCAACATGTCATTGTTCTATCAACCAATAAGGGACAAAGCATGATGGGATTAGGTAGGATAGAAAAATTGTTACCAAAGACTTGATAATGTTTATTTGCATATCTTTTTTTATCTCCCTAAGAGCATCCACATCAGTGGATGTAAAACTTTGCAAAATATAAAAAGTAACCAATTTTACACATTTTGACCCAAAAATATTCCACATCAATATTTCTAAAACTGTGTATATTTACACATGTGCTACAGTAATTGTGCATATATGCACGGTTACTGTAGATGTGTATCCTATTATTTTATTAATTTCACGTTCATATATTTTTTTCTCTCTCTTCTCTGTGCACAATGAACTCAATGACTTCTCCTTTCCTCAGATACACACAAACACACCCATGCACAAACACATCCACATAGACAAATTAACACAGAGATACACAAGCACACCCACATGGACAAACCAATAGAGAGACAAATCGGTGCTGGTGTTGGTTGCTTGTGGATTGGTGGATCATGCTGGTGGCATTAGATCAGAGTTCGTGGGTCGACGGAAATGGGTCTGGATGCTTGTGCATCGGTATTGGTGGCGGAGATCGGTGCTTGTGGGTTGATTGGAATGATTCTCTGCATGTGCATTTGTCATTATGGGTTAGTGCTTATGGCATAGATGATGCTTGAGATGGCTTAAGGGTCGAACATAGGTAGAGGAGATCTAATCGAGAGAGAGTGGAGATTAAACCGAAAGGGAGAGGAGACCTAAGTAATGGATTATCTATGGAGATCTGACCGAGAGGGTGTGGATTAGACCGAGAGGGAGAGGTGATCTATGTTCAGAAATGGGTATAGAGAGACGTATAGAGAGAGAGCAACAAATTAGTGTTCAGAAAAATGGGTAGAGAGAGAGCACGTATGTAAAGGGTAGTTGAGAGAAATAATAAAAAATGTGAGAAAATTGATTATTTAAATAAAATAGATTGTAGAATAGATGGACTAATATGGATGATTTTGAGAAGTGGGTATGTAAAATAAATTAAAATTTAGATTTTTAGTGTAAAATAAACAGAAAATTTTAGTCGAACTGATGCGAATGCTCTAACATAGCAAGTTAGAGAGTAGAGAAGTAAATACTACCATATCATAAGATTCTTGACATTTGACTGTATGGTCTAAATTAAGGTTCAAAGTTTGAGGAAAGTGATAAGAGTAGTTAACATGCATGATTCATGCCTCTTTAGAGTCATAATATCAAGTTAGAGCAATTAAATCAGTTGATGTATAATTGTACAAAATGGAAAAGGGGGCTAATTTTACACAATTTGAGCAAAAAAGCACCCACATCAATGGGTGCAAAATTGTGCATTTATGCACAATTGCTACAGTAACCGTGCATAAATGCATGGTTACTGTAGCATATGCATTTAATATTTTATTAGTTTTTTCTCTCTCTCGTCTCTGCTATCACTCTCACTCTCACCTGACTCTCTCCTTCTCTCTTCTCTCACCTCACCTCACTCCCCCTTTTCCTCATTTGCTCTCACTCTTACCACTGCCGCCAGTCAAACCATGCCTTCATTGCCGCCGGTCAAACCATGCCTCCACTGTCGCCGACTCTGAGCTTCATCACCTTTTCGTCAATTTTCTTTGTCAGTGTCGGGATTCTGAGATTCTGGTCGGAACCCACTGAAGCGACATGACGATGTGATGAACGACGTGATGAATGAGTGCTTCGCCGATCAACCTTCGCAGCCGCAATAGAGGAGGATCAACCTTCGGAACCCACTTAAGCGACGAGGTGATGAACGACGTGATGATCGAGTGCTTCGTCGGAGCTAAAATCTTAAGGTTTGTGTGGTGGTGGTTTGGGTCTATGAGAGAGAGAGAGCTGAGGGAGATGGGTTTGGGTTTCGGTGCTTTCAGATTAGGCCTGTGAGAGAAAAGTGGTGAGGGAGAGAATAATAAAAAATGGTAAAAGAATGAATATTTTATTGAATGTGTAGAATAGATAAACTGATGTTGGTGTTTTATAAAAATGAGTGTGTAAAATAGAAAAAAGTAGCTTTTTTTTTGTGCAAAATAGAAGGCAAATTTGCATCAACTGATATAATTGCTCTTAGAGTACAGAGAATTAAATAATACCATATCATAAGATTCTTGACATTTGACTGTATATATATGTCACAAAACAATTTGACTGTATGGTCTAAATTAAGGTTCAAAGTTTGAGGAAAGTGATAAGAGTAGTTAACATTCATGATTCACGCCTCTTTAGAGTCACAATATTATCTTCCAATTTTTTTTTTTATAAACATAGTATTCCCATCATTTAATGCTGCATGGTCCTTCTAGCTAGGCAGCCTTTGACTAAATTTAAAGGCAAAGGTGTGTAGCATTGCACTAAACAACACTCTTTCCTTGAGAGCAATGTATTCAACCCCATTGCAAAGTTGCGTTTCCCATTATTTTTTGATCCATTGCACTTATTCAAAGTTGCAAAGTTGCGTTTCTCATTGTCTCTTCTTTTTAAAGAAGACATGAACTTATACATATAATTTAAGTCGAAGTTTCCATATTCCATAGTATATTTTCTCAAACCCTGGAAGTCTGGAACAAGTCCATATCCAGCAGAACCTTGTACGCTATAACAATTATAATTAAAAATTTCCCTTTTTGATTTAGACAATTCGGTGATTAAATAACCTCAAGCCACTGGATTCCAAGCACGTTAAAAAGATAGACTGAATGTCGTCCTTGAACAAAGAGTCATCAAAGGAAAAACAATGCGTAATAAACCTCGTAGCCCATGGACCTTTACCTCCATCACTCCATTAGGGGACATTACAGGGGATATTATTCTTCACATTTTTATTCGTAACATTGAACTAGATTGCATAGCTTTAAGGCCTTTAACTTCTATCCAACTCTATAAGCTAGGGTAGCCACAGGATTAGTTACATTGTCACAGAATGTTAAAAAGAAAAACCTAAAGATACTATCGATTTTTCTATAAAAAGTTTATAAATTGACATGACAATAAATATCATTAGTACCACAATAACAAAATAAAAATAAATCTAATTCATTAAGTCATCCTCTCATTTAAAGGGTAGCAAAGGAGGAAAGTCTACTTCTAGATTTCTAATACGCTTTCGCAAAAAATGAAATATGCTATAAGCAGAGTTCGAAACTTTAGATTGGAAACAAAATCCACTCTATTTCACTTGAAATGCAAAGAGTCTATTTGAAACATAAGATTTAATTTCTGGCATTTTGCTACATCTTTTGAACAAAATGAGCAAATGCACATTTTGGCCTTTAATTTCCTAAATCTAACAATGTATAAAATGACACATACTATTTAAAATTTTAAATGCCATAGCATTAACTATACATTTAGATTTATAAAATTTAATAAAACCATGAAATAATTTCATGATTTAAATGGAGGTCATCCTCAAAAGGCGGCGTCCTGAAAACCCATACCTAGTTCCATCCTTGCCCTTTCATGCTTGTGTAAGATTTGGCCAATATGTGAGTTCTGTCTTAGGCTCTTAGTAGCTTAAAAAGTTGCATCTTTCTAATCTCACTAAATGTATTGGTATGCACAATAAATATGATTTTGAAGTCCTATCAAGCCCTTTCTCAATGTAATGTAAAATATTTTTAGTTACAACTACGTTAATTGCCATGTCATACAATTGTTTTGAAAACACATATACTAACGAAATAAATAAAGGTTCATGTTAACAGGTACTCTTAAGGTAATGGTTAACAATTTATTTTAGGAAAGTTTTAACATCACTTTTATAAAAAATAGAAAAAACTTTCAAAACATTAATTGATTTTTTTTTCCCATAAATTTTTTTTTTAAATAGATTGTTAATCATTGATCTAAGGGCACATGTTAGCATTTTCCATAAATAAATATAAACCCCACTTGCTAAAAAACATTGCAGCAGAACTCCTATCCTATCCTACATATAGAATTGGCACAATGCTTAAGTTTTTTAAGTCAAAGAACACTTTTATGAGAAATAGAAAAAACTTTCAAAATATTAATTGATTTTTTTTTCTTTTCCCATAAAATTTTTGTTTAAATAGATTGTTAATCATTGTCTTAAGGGCATCCATTAGCATTTTTCATAAATAAATATAAACCCCACTTGCTAAAACCATTGCAGCACAACTCCTATCCTATCCCACATATAGAATTGGCACAATGCATAAGTTTTATAATCAAAGAACACTTTTATAAGGTACAAACTATAAACATGAGGCCAAACAACTAAACAAGGACCACTTACCAGTGTTATTCTCCCAATTCCCGCGTCCCTCGTAAATTTATGCCTCTGCATGGTAATGTAGGCTTCAATAGGCGATATCAATTCTCAACAATTGGTAGCGTCGCATGGGGCTCAAATTCCAACCATGTCAGGAATTGCATTTCTCATGCAAAACATGACAAAAACTTTACTTACAATTGGACCCAGCATCTTGTCTCAAAATTAATTGCATCTCATTCATTCAATTTTCTATGAATTTATTCATCATCTTTGGCATAAAGCTATAAGTTCTCAATCAATTATACATAATTTTTTTTTTTTTTTTTTTTTTTTTTTTTATAGATGTTGGTAAATTCCATTTTGTTAGATGGGGATGGATAGGAATTGTATGGAAATAATAAGGAAATTAACTTAATTCGAAATAGCCATTTTTCATAAAGAAAGAAAGAGATTAAGAGAGAGAGAAATGCACTAATGCACTAAGTAATTGGTTTATTCTTCAATAATATCTAATGTTGAATTACAATCATATATTTATAAGAGACTAGCTCTAATGTCATTGGCCCATATGACTCAAGATAATTGACTAGTTAATTCAACATGTGCTCTATGAATTAAGCTATGTGTTAAATGAGCTACATGTGCTCAAATCCTAACTAACTCATTATAATCTCAACTAACTAGCTAACTAACTAACTAAAAGAATTACAACAATTATTTCATAATTCTAACAAATTTATTCAAAAATAATTGACAAATTCCATAGTAATGTAATTTTAATTTTATCTATATTATGTCTGATTACAATTCCAAAATTCAACTCAAAGAAGACAGCTTTGATGATTTCGATTGCCTTTTGATCAATGCTCGATAAATCAAACAAGTGTTTTCGGCAACATTTCAATCATTGCTCGATTGATCAAAAAACTTTTCTCAATAAATCCACAATAACAGCTCAATCAATCAAAAATCATAAAAACAATTACTTGACATGTTTTAAGGAGTTGACTATTGCCTTGGTTTTCATGTGTAACATGCAAGAGCATATAACATGGTTTATTATAGCATATGGCTTCATAAGAAGTTTAAAGAACTTTGATGTGCGCATCAAACAAAGAAAACCTAAACCTAGTTTTCACCAACTCGTGAGTTCAGAAGATCAATCTTAATCCAATGTTTCTGTTTAGTGATCAAGGTGGCTAAAGTCACAGAGCCTATTCCCAATACCTTGTTGTGGAGTTGAAACCTTTAAGTTGGTCCTTGAAGTTGCTCGGTTGGATTGATTGTGATCACTAACATGGTTTGTGAGAGGTGTTGATAGTACAAGAGTTTAGATTGGTTCTGATAATGCTAATTGGGAGATCATGTCAATAAGTTTATTTACCAAGTAGCGTTTACAGTCAATGGTTTGTCTCAGATTGTAAAAGTTCTATTCTATTAGCGAATATCTTTGCTAAGGCACGGGTATTACTGTAGTGGTTTTTCCTTTGGAGGTTCTCCACCAATTTTTCACTTCATTACCATGTCATTGTGTTCTTTATTTTACTGCTTTATCTGATGACACATGGAATTGTGCTACTTAACCTGTAATCTTGATCACATAATCTACAGCCTAATAAAACAATGGGTCAAAACCAAGTCTTTTCAGTTTTGGCTCAAATAATAAGGAGATATAAAGTGAAATTATAGTAAGTTTTGGTGCAATTAAAAAATGCATATTAACCAAAAAAAAAAAAAAAACCAAAATAAAGGGAAAAAAAGTTTATAATTTTGACTCATCTATATTGTCATTAAGAATCTTATAATTCAATAGTATTGCCTGAATCTACGAATAAGGTGAACTATGATTCAAATCTCCTCTCTTGTCGAAAATCTCCATCACACACACCTGTCACCATTATCTTGGCTACCAAACTTAGTTTCAATAAAAAATGAAGTAGTCAATTCGACGACATAGATGATCGAGAACATTTGGCTGACGCAATGACACACAATATATAGGTATGGGACTGATTTAACTTTCGTAAATCTTTATATTATGTAGCAAAGCAACCAAAGATGTGATTGTAAAGATGAAAAGATACCCTAGATTTTCATCTAGAGTATCCGATAACATTTACATTTATTTATATCTAGGGTTATAAATCCGTAATAGATATTTAGAGGACCCACATTTTGCCTTTGAAGATAATGGATTATCAAGCTTGTCACTTTTCCGTCTTACTTTGAAAAAGGATTTCAACGTCACACGGCTTTCCTAGTGAAAGTCACTTTCCATCTTTTATTTCACATTGTTACGATTATCAGCCATTCTATTTCTATATATGAAACAGGATTTTTGTTCTCGTTTTTCCTTTGATAACATGGCACATGAGTCACGGGTTGAGTGATATTAGTCAATTATCGATTGGACTTTAATATATATTATATCGTTAACGTTTAAAATCAACTTCATCTATATATGATTTTTTTATGAAATAAGTTGATTGGACTTTAATATATAATATATATCATTAACGTTTAAAAAAGTATTGATATTTTGAGGTTAATTAAAATGATTGTCCTTCTCCAAAAAAAAAAAAAAAAATTAATTATTGATGGTGCTACAAAATTTAATCTACTAGTTTTAAAACTTGTTAGTCCAAATAATGCTAGGGACATCTAAGTTTAACTACACACTCAAATTCATAAAATGCCTAAATGTCACCTTTTGATTTGTGCGCTAAATTTTTTGTCTCTAGCAAGTACCCAAGGTGGTTGTAAGGAATTTTACCTAATTCCTAAAGTCTATGAGATGCGAAAGATACAGGAATTAAAAAAATGTGCAAAAGAAACAGTCACACACAACACAAAATTTACATGACTTGACAATATACTTATGTTTACAAAGTTGTAGTGATTTTATTATTTCAAAGAAAAAATACAAAGGCAACGATTACAATACATCAATACAGCAAATCCTAATCTGAAGTAACAAATAAAAACGCCAAACAAAGAGGTCAAAATAGGCAAAAACATGACCAAAAAAATACCCAAAACAACCAAGTTTTTAAAAAATATCTTATTTAAAAGCCTAACACTTTTAAGTCGAATCGGATCACAAACCATATCAAAACACAAAACTATCCAAACGGTGGTGGTTCTGTGTGTAAGTGCTGACAAACCTGACATTTAATTACGAGTTGAAAGTCAAGCACCTTACGAAATTGGGTGTAAGTTTTGGTGTGTCGGTAGACAGACTGAAAATTTTTAATTCCGAAAATATCCAAAAGCGATATCAAGGAATATGCTGACAATCTAGTTGGCATCCTTGACAACAAGTTTAACTGTACACACTCTATATATCTATATGCTAACTCCAAAGTGGAAGTAACACACACCTCATGATCTCCTCTATTGAAGCTATAAGTGAGAATGGGTCAGCGTCAAAGAGTTGGCCACTGACAAGTGGACCGAATACCAAAGAGGCTAAGATTATTGGTAGCCCCCTCTCAAGGAGACAAGACGGCGCACGTAACAAGACCTATTGGGTTGGGAGAGACCAAACCATGGTTGGTTTGGAAATTACGTAGCCTTCACCCCCTTTGTATACATGAAAGAGTAGTACGTACGTGGTTTTTGAAGAATTTCATTTCAGTGGCAGCAATAGCCGTGTCAAACTTTGGTCTCTTGGTGAACATCAAAAGCCAAAAGCAAAGCCCCCCCCAACAAGTCTATATATCCATCCCTATCTTGAACTTTCAGCTCTCTAAGTATCAGTTTCTTGATGATGCTTATCATAATCATCGAACCTAGACACATGTATATTTTTGCCTACGTAGACTAAATTTTAATTTAGATTCTTTTTTCTTTCCACGAAGAGATTCTTTTCCTCCCCGCCAAACAAGACAAAGAGATATATTCTTCTACTTTAAAGCCAATCCATGGAACTAATTAGTTGTTGGGAGAAAGTGAAGAAACCGATTATATTTTTAGGTCGGTTAAAAGCTTTTTCCCTATATTTTTTTAAGATATAACTTTCCCCAAAATTCCAATTTTTTTCAAAAAAGTTGAAAGCTAAACTCAATAAAACGGCAAAAAGCTATGCTAGGTGTAATATAAAAGTAATTTACAACTGATAGATTTTCTGGTGGTATGATGGATTTGATGGTATCAACTCAAACTTTCGGTATATATTTGGTGGTTTATAGTACTTACATTTTTTTTTTTCTATACCTATATGATTGGACAATTTAACTTTACATGCTTTATTTGTGAGGAAAGGAAAAACATGCCACTCTTTTTAAAAATTCTAAAATGAGATACCAAATCAATTGCTAAAAATGCATGCTGGAGCACCTTACTTTCGCGACAATCCAGCCTACCCACTGAGTGAGAACCCCCAAATTCTACCTCCCCCATTACTTGCTTATTTTAACCTAATTTGACCATTTAAACTTGGGAGATCTAGCTAGGAATGGTTCCATTCTTATGCGACAATTAAAGTGGAAGGATTAGGTTTTAAGTTGCTTTGCATGTCTATCTCTTATCTCAAAAAAAAAAAAAAAAGTTGCTTTGCATGCAGTTTCCTATTTTAAAATTTTACACAGGACAATTTTGATTCTAATTATGGTTTGGTACACGAAATTAAGTCCAATAAATTATTTAGAAATTTTTTTAATGTTTCACTCAAACATTACACATAAATTTTTTTTTTTTAGATATTCAATAAATTAATTTAGCTAAATTTGATTTTTACATTAGAAAAAAATTTGAAACTAAAATAATCTTCTTTTCTAACAATAAAAATATCTTAAATCTTGTATAAGATATATTGTGTTTCATTATCATTTTGAAGAGAATACATTAATTTTTGCTTATTTGTTTAAAAGACATAATGCAAATGACACCAACAGAAAAGGCCATAATCGAGCCACACAAGCTACCTCTATCAGCTAATGGCATGGTCGATGGTGGTTGACAATTGGATTTAAAAACAAAAAAAGAAAACAATCAACTCAGCCAATGGAGAGCTTTTGAATCTTATTTTTCTAACAATAAAAATATCTTAAATCTTGTATGAGATATATTGTGTGTCATTATTATTTTTGAAGAGAAAATACATTTTTGCTTATTTATTTAAAAGACACTAGCCTCATCACACGCGCTCCGCACGTGCGATGAGGCTCTTTTTTTCATTTTGAGTTTAAAGTAATTTTTTAATTTCAATTTATCTATTGTTAGTAAGATTACACGTACAGAAAGAAAAATTTAGAATTTGAAATAGAGTAAATTACTGGTTTAGTGTGTGCTAGTTTTTAGGAAAAAATGTATTAAACGTGCATGAAATATATTTAAATAGAGTGTGCTAATTTTTAGGAAAAAAGTTTCTCTAGTAGTTTTTTTTTTTTTTTTTAATTTAAATTTTGTTGAATTACAATTTTAAACCTACTTTTTATTTTTTAAGAATAAGAATTATCTAATTAAATTAGGGGTATTTTTGACATTTTTTAAATTCATAACTAACTTTCTGAATCCTTTTAATATATAGAGAAGATAATGCAAATGGCACCAATAGAAAAGGCCATAATCGAGCCACACAAACTACCTCTATCAGCCAATGGCAAGGTCGATGATGGTTGAAAATTGGATTTAAAAATCAAAAATAAATAAAAAAATCAACTCAGCCAATGGAGGGCTTTTGAAAAATAACGAAGCGACCATCAATATTATATAAATCTATAACATACTATATATAAAAATCAAATCTTACAAAACGATGCTGTTTAAGGGAAACTTTGAAAATAAAAATAAAAATGCTACCATTTTGATTCTTTTTAATATATAGAGAAGATAATGCAAATGGCACCAATAGAAAAGACCATAATCGAGCCACACAAACTACCTCTATCAGCCAATGGCATGGTCGATGATGGTTGAAAATTGGATTTAAAAACCAAAACTAAATAAAAAATCAACTCAGCCAATTAATGGAGGGCTTTTGAAAAATAACGAAGCAACCATCAATATTATATAAATATATAACATACTATATATAAAAATCAAATCTTACGAAACGATGCTGTTTAAGGGAAACTTTGAAAATAAAAATAAAAATGCTACCATTTTGATTCTTTTTATCACACTTAAACCATTGTTGAGGACTCTTTTTTCGCCGCACATGACACTACTTCATTGGCAACCCACGCCACATCAACATATTATTGATTTTTTGAGTAAATCTCTTTAAAACCCAAAATAAGCTTATATCTCATGGATTGGGCTCACATGGCCCACAAGGTTCTTACTTCAAGAGGCAGATTCATGATCCACATTTCCCCTTCATCATTTGGGATCATAACCCCACAACATCATCAACATCAACATATGGAACGGGCTCAAGCAATGAATCAAAGCTCACAACCCATATTACCTCTCTCACACTCATGGAAAGCAGCTTCTCCAAAAAAAGCCTATATTTACACAAAATGACAAAAAAATCCAAAGTATGTCATCTCATCTTTGGCTTATGATTCAAGCTCATGAGTCTCTTTGGGGAAATTTCGGGAGTCGTGGTTTGGAGGGCCAAGAGGTATTTCAGTAAAGCTCCAGTGGTTTAAAGTTGATAAAAGAAACATGTTGTTTGGCGTGTCTTCTCCAACTCTCTGAACTATGACGAGTCTGTGTATAGTGGGTAACATATGATAAGTATATTTTATCACATAGCACTTAAAATGATAAAACTCTTAATTACTCTTTTCCTAAAACTTAATATTCATCATATGACAAACACTTAAAAACTCCAACCATCTAAATGTTGAAAAAATAATTATTCATTCAATCCCCAGTTGTTCCTATACAAATTTGGAAACCCAACATATTATTCTACATAAACTACATTACTACATTCAGCTAAAATCCAACTCAAACACATAGCCTAATCTGATTGGCTATCTTTAATCTCCAAACATATAAAATATTGATGATATCTTTAATACCTAGCTGCCATCTGCCACAATCAAACCAAATATTCCTCTGTCGGCTTCTAGAGCAGAGCATTAAATGCTCTTCTTACTCACCAAGATTAAGTCACAACACAATGAGACTTTGACTAGATCTCTAAAGTTTCATTAACTATCAATCAATCATTCTATTACTTACTAAAAATGTGTTGTAATAGAATCTTGGACCAAAAATACAAACACCCAAAAAAATGAAACATTTCCAGCAAAACACTAGCAGTGTGTTCAGCACTTGACACTTGGCTGAAACTGACATCACCAGCCATTTAATGCTCAAATCCCAACAACCAGTTGCTATACCCAAAATGGCAAGATATCCTTAAAAGAGATCTTACCATTTTCAACCAAACCCATGAAATAAATGTTAAATATTCTTTCTAGCAGCCTGACATCATCCAGCTGACCTCATCTACTTCTGCCCCAAGCAACAGCTGTCTTGTGACAGCTATGACAGATTTTTCTGACACCTGGGACAGCTTTTTCAGAACAACTGTGACAGCTGACCCAACAACCTTAATATTACTGTATTTCCTCATTTGGCTAAAAACTAAAACCAACTAAAGAAACTATCCTTTTCTTGCTAAAATCCTTTCATTTTCTGCTACTCTTTCCTCCAGTAGCTATTACCCAAAACAGCAAGAACATCTTAAAACTAAACATACCATTTTAGGCCAAATCCTATGATGGATTTTCTGAAAATTCATTGCCGATTGGAACAGATTTTGGTTGAGATTATTTGCTAAAAACTCCATTAAGTTCAACTATAAATAGAGCCCTTCATCAACACCTCAAAACACACCAATAGAGAAGAACAACTTTCACATAAACTTCTCTATTCTCACTCATTCTAATAATCTTCTTAAACTCTTAATGAAGATCTGAGCTTCTGAGTTTTTAGTTTCCAAATTAGGAACTAAACTCTTCAGCCCTTAGCTCATAAATGCTCTTCATAAGCCCTCATACATCCTCTAACAGAAAATCCCAGCAGTTTTGCTAAACACACTACGACACCATTACTCTCTTATACTCATTCTCTCACTCTTCATATTCTAAAAATATATCTATCTTACTGCTTCTATCTCCAAATACCTAAACAAATCTCCATATTCTTCTCTTACAAAATTTTTCCTCTTTGAAAGCAATCTCTACAACTTCTCCAGCAATTATAATCTCATATGTTTACTATCTTTAACCTTCATATCTCTCATACTTCTATATATCATACATATTACAAATACTATATCCCCCAAAACATCTATATCTTTTACCATCTCCACACTTCTCAAGAGATATCAAACACTCATACTAAAAGCTCTTCTCATGGAAGGCATAAACTTTTATTACTAAATCCCTTCTCCTAGAAGACACCAAGATCTCATATTAAAACCCTTCTCCTAGAAGGCTCAAATACTTCTTACAAAAGTCCTTCTCTTAGAAGGCACAAATACTTCATACAAAAGCCCTTCTTATAGAAGGCAATACTATTCATAACTTCACAACAACTAAAAGAGCATTGTCAAGGGGGAAGCTTATTTAAGTGCATGATAAGAGGGGTAAGCTTAACCAGCCTCTACGCACAGCTGGACATACTCTCTCTCCCTCCAGTTGCACCCATTTTTCCCCTTCAATCTTAAAGTTATCATGGCAAACTACATCTCCACCGTTGGAGTCATTTTGCTAGAATGCTATCAACTCATTGATGCTAAACAACTGGAGTTACAAACCATAAAAAGATAAGTGACTCTGCTTCCATATCTTTAAATTTACATCATTGAGTACATGATTACTTCACATTTAAATGCATATTACTTTATTCCAACTACTATTACAACTACTAATCAAAACTATTATATCAAACACATATTACGTATTTATTCAACCATTATCATGATTTTTAGACTTTGGCTTTAATGGTTTTGTAGGCTTAAAAGTACGCCAGTAGCCGTTGGACCATGTGGCCCAATGTTGAGTTTCGGATGCAACTCCCCAAACACAACCTAGGCCTAGCAAGGTCACACCTCTAGTGGACAACATGTGGCTAAGCAACCGAAAAAAGGCGCCCGAACAACCATTTATTGAAACGATGTCATCTAAAGAGGAAAAAACAAACACAATTAAAACATTATTGCTTTCATTAAACCTAAATACCTAATTATTCACTTTTCTCCTCACTTCTCACTTTTCACCCCTAAACCTCTCCTCTCAGGCACTAAGCATAGCCCAACGATTTTAGATCCCTTTGCTCTCTAATATTGGCCATAGCCACCACACGTTTCACCCCATATCAACAACCGGCCATTGCACCAATGAAAACCATTGTCAAAAGCTTGGCATTCTGGCTTACACGATGCAACAGAGTTTAAAATTTGGGGATTCTGATATTGTTGGCTTGGAGCAAAAATCCCCCAAACTCCTCCTAAGTGACTAATTAATGAAACCCCCCCCCCCCCCCCCCCCCAAAAAAACATGGTCAAAACCAAATTTACCTTCAGTTCTCGGTTTTTTCGATTTGTTATCAGTTTTTCTCAATTTTGACCAGTTTTTTACCGATTTTAGGCATTTTTTTAGACCGGACTGGTCTTCGGTTCTCGGTTCTACCAGCCAGTCCGATCCGATTTTTAAAACCTTACCCCTAAACACAATACATTTTTAATCTGCATATATAAAATTATAAATTTTTGTCAATAAAAAAGTAAGAAAGATAAAGTTTGAAACTATAGAAAACTAAACACTTATCAAGTATAAAATAAAAATAAAGATAAAAAGAGAAAGATAAAACTCTAAAAAAAAAAAAAAAAAAAAAGCAAACACTGAGTCACTGGGCATTATTCGCCGTCCATATATACATCAAACGTGGACCTTTTCTTTTTTAGTCTGACAAAATCCAATTCTCCAAAAAAATAAAAATAAAAATAAATGAAAAGGTAAATAAACATGGAAAATATGTGGAGAAAGTAGAAGTTATTCTTCCTTTAATGCATAATAATATAATAATTTATATGATAATACCTCATGTCCTTATCTTTTAAAAAGAAAGTATAGTGTTTATCCCTTACAAAAATGAATTATTGATCACTAACAACTGCCACTTCATTTCAGGTGCTACTGAAATTAAAAATTGTTTTGTTTAATATTTATTATTTATTTTAAAAGGGTAAGGAAAAATAAATATCCATAAAATAGTACAAAAAGAATGATTAAGGCCATAAGGGTTTGAAAAAAAAAAGTCGGTCTGATTTAAAGTTCTTGATTCTCAACTCTGTAGCTGTACCATGTTAGTAGGTAGACATTAATGCCATCAATTTTGACATGCAGAATTCATGAAAACAAAGAAAACAATATTAATACAAAAAGTTTCAATAATTTAAATTTGCTGGCCAAAGCCAGATCCTAGCCTAGCTAGCTCATCACCTCATTCAAAGTCACATGAATAATGAACCTATGAGAATTTTATTTCGTTTTTCTTTTTGTTTTTAAGGGAAGAAAAAGTGATTTGGAATTCCTGTGGATTAATTAGAATCCATGTGCGATTTGACATGACGAGGGAAAAGGGAAAAAAAATAAATGAATAAAAATTTTCTTTTCCCTGAATTAAAAAAGACACGCAGGGCATAAAAAAAAAAAAAATGTTTTATGGGTAAAAAATTATGAATTTTCTTTACGACATGATTTGGAGGTTAGTGTAATATCAGGACAAAAACAATTTGAGTAATATCAGGAATACTGCAAAATGACACAATAATTTTATAGCAATCTTAAATTAATATGTCCTTTCAAAAAAAAAATCTTAAATTAATATGCCAACTCACTCATGGGTTCACTACAATGTTTAATTTAATTTTTTTGACATGCTAGCAAGGATTGCGTTACTTCTGCTTCATGGGACTTGATAAAAAAAAAACCTTATATGTATAAAATATTATTTTACTAGTCATAAATTTGTGCTACGCACGAAAACCTACCTGTTTGTATGGTAGACTCATCTGACTTCAATTTGTGTTACAATTTGATAAAAAAGTCATTACTTGAACGTTTAATAGTTTACAAAAAATAACTCAAAAATTCAAATATTAAAACTTTTAAAAGGACATCTTAAAAATTATTTAAACAAATATATATATATATATATATATGATTACACGATAAAGAAATATAAGAGAAAGAATGGTTCAATTCAAAAGAATAATCCATGACTATAACTATTGAAATCTACTGGATAGTTTAGATATTGCAAAAAAAAAATGAATTTAAAAAATATAGATGTTAAAAAATTCCAAAAGTATAAATTTTTTATAAAAAAATCAAAAGATTCAGAACCTACAAATTATAGACAAAAAAAAAGTATATATGTGACTACACAATAGGAAAATATAAGAGAAAGATATGTTATCCTCAAAAGAATAATTCATGGCTATAGTTATTGAAATTTGTCAAATAATTTGAGATATTGCAAAAAAATAACTAAAAAAATCTAGATGTTAAAACTTTTGAAAGGCCAAAGAATCGTAAGATTCACTTCCTATAGATTATTGAAATAAAATTTTATATATATATATATATATATATATGACTACATAATAGAGAAATATAAGAGAAAAATTGATTGTTGAAATCTACCACATATTCAAATATTGCAAAAACTAAAGCAAAATTCAGATGCTATAACTTCTAAAATGCCACACACACACACACACAATTAAAGAATTAGAAGATTTAGAGCCTAAAAGTTATTGAAACAATTCAAAAATATATATGACTATTCAAAAGAGAAATACATGTTCCCATAAAAAGAAATAAGCTTTAATGGGTCTAAACTTTAAACAATAAAAAAAATGGAATCATAAACAATTATAGGTATAGAGTTTGGTGATTCATAGTTGTATAAAAGGCCGTACCAAGATCACTTTTTAAAAAGTAAATGAAAAACCATTAAATAAATTTTTTTTTCTCACATGTTAGTTTGTGCTCCTAGCAACCCTACAAAAACAAAAGGAAAAGGGAAAAAAATCCATGGAAAACTGTTAACAAAAATTTTTAGTGGGTCTAAACTTTAAACAATGAACAAAAAATAATCATAAACAATCATAGGTACAGGATCTATGGTTAATCGTTATATATTTATAAAGCAAAAGAATTAGAAAACCCAGATTAAAAAAATATAAATGGACGTACAAAGATCAATGGTTGTAAAACACAATCTTTGGTACCGTGTTTAAATGGAATTTCAAATGCTTGTCTTGTGTCTCCCATCAATTTTTCTGGGCAATAAGTACATTTATTTGGGTGTTATGCTTCGGCATTAATCTTCTTCTTTTGCTCCTCATCCTTAGCTTAGAGGAATAAAGCAAAGATTTGCAAAGTCAAATAGGAAAACAAAGATGGCTTGTGTAGGTTAGCCTGCAGATTGGGAATGGGAAAACAAAGATGACTTGTGTAGGGAAGAGTTCTAGGGAAAGAAGAAAATTTGTCGAACAACTGAGGAGAAAGAAAGGAGGTCTGCGTTTAATGAGATTGAGGAAGAGTCCTAAACTTGTGTGAGATTGAGGAAAGAGTCCTAAACGTGCTCATGTATTATGGGGTTTAATCAAAATTTAGGTTTTTGTATTATCGGGTTTTAAAAGAAAAAAATTAGAATTTAAAAAAAAAAATAATGCTAACGTGAATATTTGTAGAGCTTAGCAAAAAAATAGGAGGCTTCGATTTTATATATATATATATATATTGATTATTTTATTTACCTTTAAAAAAAATTTTGCACTCTCTAACTTAAATTTTGCACTTTAATATAGATAAATTCATTCCAAAACCAACCAACAATATAAATCATAGATCTCTCTCTTATTAATATCTTTTTTCTATCCTAACTATCGGGATCTATGATTTTAAGAGTAAAGAGTGCGTTTGAGTTGGAAGTGTATATATATATATATATATATATATACATTATTTGTGTGAGTGTGTAGTGATATTGATTGTGTACGTTATTTATTTATTTTTGGTATAATGTTACTTGTATGATGTGTGCTTGTAAGTATAGTATAAATATAATATAACTTTATATAATTTAATAATTAGGAAATATTAAGGGTTTTTTACATGTGTGTGTATTATTATCATGTTACAATAACATTTTATTATAAACTTAGTGATTAAAAAAATAGTAAAATTAGTAATTCTTCAAGCATTTGATTGGTTAAGTAGACACATAGTGTATTATTTATATATGTATGGCTCTTTGGGTCACTAATTAATACGATGCATGTAGGTTGAGTTTTTTCATTCAGTTTTAAATATTTTTATAAAAATAATGAACAATAGATAATGACAATTGCATAAAAATAAAAAATGTTATACAAACTTAACAAAATAAAATGGTTACACCTATCCACATTGACAATAGATAATAAAAACGCATAATGAATTATCATGCAAGAGTTTCAAAATATGAAAACTTGTAGAAGGAAATAGTAAAACATTATATATTTGCATGTGACTTTTTTGTGTCAATAACTAGATATATTCAAGTTCTCCATTTATTAAATTTTGTTTAATTTAAGTTTCGTAATGACTCCCTTGAAAAGAAATCCTGAATTCACCAATGCATGCTAGGAATATTGTGAATTTGTTGTGTTCATAACATTACTTTTTCCCATTAAAAAAAAAAAACATTACTTTTAAAAAATAAAATAAAATAAAGAGTGTATTTTTTTTTAAACTGAAAAAATAGGTTAAATGTGACACAAGAACAAAAAAATTAAGAACTAAAATGACACATTTGAAAGATTATGGACCATTTTAAAACATATGGCAAAGGTTGAGTACTAAAGTGGTTTTTTTTTTTTTTTTTTTTTTTTTGAGAAACAAAGTGGTAATTAAACCTTAAGTATTTATCATACAAAAGTATCTTTTATCAAACTTTGTGGTATGTTGAGTTTATTAGTGATTGGTTTTTTTTAGATATGATAAAATTTCAATCTATAGCGTCTACTTCATGATGATTGCTCTCTATCATCATGTGAAAACGCCAATTAATTTTTGGTATAGACAATGGTTAAATCATAGTTATTAAACTCAGACCAGCCAGACTGTTTGGACTGAAAACCCAGTTGTCTGGTACCAAGACCAATCCAAGTGTTTAAATGGATCGTTTATGCACAAGACCCAATCAAACCCGGCAGGTTTGTGAAATTACATCTTTACTGGTTTTTATTTTTTATTTTTAATATGTTATGACATGGTAATTTAAAGAGGAGAAAATCTAAAAAATTAAAAGAAAAATGCACTTCTATATTTGTCTACCTGCCAAAACTCTCATCCTATCAAAATACTACTCTATTATTGTGAAACACTGATTTTGAATTATAATGAGCTGTTTAAGTTAGGCATATGTTTTTTTTTTTAATTTACATATTTATGTTATGATTTCTCACACTTATTTTTATATTTATTTAATTTTAAAAAAAATTTATTTGACCCTGTGGTTTGACCAATGATCCACCAATTGAACCGTAACCCAATTTAATAATTGAAGAGGAGAAAAATTACTCTCATCCAAAAGAAGAGAAAGCCAGCTTCGTCCATCAAGCTAGCATCATTCATATGATGAACGACTACAACATACATTAAGTGAATTCCCCATAAATGACATAAGTAACGATTAATGCATCGGACAGGCAGAAGATCATTGAAGTCTATTACGCCTCCGCATTCATTACTAATAAATGATTAAGATTGTCCATCTCTCGACAAACGAATTAAATGCTATTACATACGGACATCAATGACAAACGAAGCCATAAAAGAAATTCAATGCCTAAGACAGCTAATGAGTAACGTACAGGCACCAACGGACGAATAGTCGTTGGCAAACAATAAAAGCCAACCATTAATACCAAACGGTCCATATCTCATGAATGCAGATATTCATTCAGACAATGAAGACAAGGGATATAAAAACCCACACAAACCAAAGGCAAAAGGACACACAATTCTCATCCCAAAAACTATTCCCAAGTTGAATTCTATTGCAATATACTTCAATTGAATCTCATTCTAACTTAATCATCGGAGGGCATTTGGCAAACACCACACTGATGTATCCATATTTCTCTATTTCATATGTCATTGCAATTTCGTC
The DNA here is from genome assembly GCA_032727855.1 of Quercus ilex subsp. ballota. Classification (NCBI taxonomy): domain Eukaryota; kingdom Viridiplantae; phylum Streptophyta; class Magnoliopsida; order Fagales; family Fagaceae; genus Quercus; species Quercus ilex. The sequence goes on along the minus strand of CM064916.1, from coordinate 14,850,910 downwards.
TCTAGACGAATCCAATGCCTTCGTCCATCCGTATTGACAAGGAGAGAAGAATAGCACCAAAAGCTATAAAGCCAGAGAAGAACAGCACTAACAGGTTCATCTCTGGACGAAGCCAATGCCGTCGTCCATCTGTATCAATGAGGAGTTCATACTGACGATTTTTTGCATCATCAGTTTGACACCGTCTAAGGGGACTATTTGCAAAGCCATACCGTTTCCCTTTTTCTTGACAAAAGAATTCCTCTCAATACTAGGTGGATTCCACAGCCAAACAAATTTGCAAGATCTCACGACTGTTGTGTTAACATTGTCCAGCTACACAAATGAAAAACTCAACTGAGGATTTTCAGCATCATTAGTAGGGACTGGGTGATTAGCCATCGCTTTACTCCTAAGATAAAAGGTTATATGGTCCAAACTCGATCGATGGTATCAATCAATCCAAAAATTGGAAATCCCCCTACTGTTGTAGAGATGCAACTGCAAACACTCTCGGCTACCATTGAACAACTTACCTAGCAGAATGAAGCCCTAATGCAACAGAATCAAGCGCTAGAAGTATGAATCAAACAACTGCGAGAGCAACAACTTGAAGCTAGCAACCACCAAGAGCGTAGCAACCATCACTAGTCAAGGAATGATCGTCGTGAAGAAGATGAGGCTAAGAGCAACACACCTAATAGACGGACTAGAAGAAGAAAGGCACCACCTCGCGAACTAGAAGCTGACAACACGCGATGGGAGGCTGAGATAAAGGTAATGAAGGATAGGATGGATCTTATGATGAATGCCATGAAAGGATGAATAGCGACGCTTGACGACCTCGTACACCGCACTGACTCTCCCTTCACAACACAAGTCACATCTTGCCCTCTACCGCCTAAGTTCCGGATGCTGTCCTTGGAGACTTATGATAGGACAAAAAACCCACTTAACTATCTTGAATCTTTCAAGACTTTCATGCACCTCCGGCGCGTCCCTATCGAGATAATGTGTCAAGCCTTTCCTACCACCATAAAAGGGCCAGCGCGAGTTTGGTTCAGCAAGATCAAGCTAAACTCTATGTCAACCTTCAAAGAGTTGAGCAATAGCTTCGTCACCCACTTCATTGGGGGGTAAAGGCACAAACGCTCAAGATATGCACTAATGCAAATAAGGCAACCGAAAGACAAGAGGCTGAGATTGTATGTGGCCCGATTCAACAAGGAAGCCCTATTGATAGACGAAACGGACGAGATGGTCCTTGTAATAGCTTTTTCCAGTGGGCTCAAAGAAGGAGAATTCCACTTCTCTGTGCTGAAGAATGAGCCAAAGACCATGGCTGATATGCTTTTTAAAGCCACTAAGTACATGAATGTGGAAGACGCACTAATTGCTCATAAGGATGAAAAAGGTAAGAGGAAAAGAGAAAGTACAAAAGACATCCAACTTGACACTAGAGAGAAGACCTCTCAGTATGATGGGAAGAGAGACAACAGGAAGGCGAGGCATCCATTCGGGAAAATCATCAACTTCACCCCACTGAATACTCTATTGGATCAAGTATTGATGCAGATCAGGGACGACCCCACACTCAATTGGCCAGAAAAGCTGAAAGGAGACCCAGACAAGCAATCCAAGGAGAAATATTGCCACTTCCATCGTGACCATGGACACGATACCTCCAAATGCTGCGAGCTTAAAAGTCAAATCAAAACCCTTATTAGAAAAGGGAAATTGTAGCGATTTGTCAGAGATGGACCTGGGATACAACCTCTATAAGGACCAAAGCAACTGGGCAGAGTGGAAAAGTGACCTAAAGCACCCCTTGGAGAGATAAGAATGATTATGGGAGGCATTGCAAGATCAATGGCAGAGCAGAAGAGCGACTTAGAGCACCCCTTAAAGACCGAAGATTGATGGTAGAACCAATGGAGGAACTGGAATATGTTACCTTCGACGATAACCACCTAAAAAGAGACACTTGACTACCAGTAGTTCATTCCTTCAACCATGTTTACATTTATTCTGCTTGCATTTCCTTTGCACACATTGCTTATAAGTGACATGTTTGCAAGATCAATGGCAGAGCAGAAGAGCGACTTAGAGCACCCCTTAAAGACCGAAGATTGATGGTAGAACCAATGGAGGAACTGGAATATGTTACCTTCGACGATAACCACCTAAAAAGAGACACTTGACTACCAGTAGTTCATTCCTTCAACCATGTTTACATTTATTCTGCTTGCATTTCCTTTGCACACATTGCTTATAAGTGACATGTTTTGATGCAACTTATAGTTTGATGTTATTTGCTTATTTGAGACTTAATTTATTTTCCTGCAAGCTTACGATTTGAATAAAAACATTTTCTCCCTCCACTTGTGATGCACTGAGTAGAAGGAATTGAACGACCAAAGTCGCCTACGGATGGACGAACGACCAAAGTCGCCTATGGATGGACAATCCAAACACAAATTTGCCTACGGGTGGATGGACAACCAAAGTCGCCTACGGGTGAATGGTCTAAATAAAAGTCACCTACGGGTAGACGAACGACCAAAGTCGCCTACGAGTGGACGGCCTAAACACAAAGTCGTCTATAGGTGGACATATGACCAAAGTCAGCTACGGGTGGACGTACGACAAAGGTCATTTACAGGTGGACAGTCCAAACACAAAGTTGCCTAAGGGTGGACGTCCAAAGTTGCCTATAGGTGGACAATCTAAATACAAAGTCGCCTATAGGTGGATGGACAACCAAAGTCCCCTAGGGGTGGACGGTCCAAACACCATTGTTATTCTCTTGCAGATCTTAGACTCATTCACGTCGAACTTTGCCTGGACAAACCTATTGACTAACGAAAGTGGCTTCATCACCTTTCATATTTCAACCGTGCCTATACAGACGACGGTAGGAATAGGGGGGCAACAGAAGAGGAGAAAAATTACCCTCTTCCAAAAGAAGAGAAGCCAGCTTCGTCTATCAAATCAGCATCATCCATGTGATGAACGACTACAACATACATTAAGTGAATTCCCCATAAATGACATGAGTAACGGTTAATGCGTCGGACAGGCAGAAGCGTAACCGATGGACCAACTGACAGAAGATCATTGAAGTCTATTACACCTCCGCATTCATTACTAATGAATTATTAAGATTTTCCATCTCAAGGTGGACGAATTAAATGGTATTCAATGCAAGGCATAACGTACGGACATCAACGACGGACGAAGCTATAAAAGACATTCAATGCCTAAGACAGCTAAGGAGTAACGTAGAGGCACCAATGGACGAATAGTCATTGGCAAAAAATAAAAGCCAGCCGTTAATACCAATGGCTCCACATCTCATGAATGCAAATATTCATTCAAACAATGAAGACAAGGGCTATAAAAACCCACACAAACCAAAGGCAAAGGGACATACAATTCTCAACCCAAAAACTATTCCCAAGTTTAATTCTTTTGCAATATGCTTCAATTGAATCTCATTCTAACTTAATCGTTGGAGGGTGTTTGGCAAACACCATACTGGTGTATCCATATTTCTCTATTTCATATCTCATTGCAGGTTCATCTCTGGACAAATCCAATGCCTTCGTCCATCCATATTGACAAGGAGAGAAGGACAGCACCAAAAGCTATAAAGCCAGAGAAGAACAACACTAATAGGTTCGTCTCTAGACAAAGCCAATGTGTTCGTCCATCTGTATCGACGAAGAGTTCATACTTACGATTTTTTGCATCATTAATAACTGTGGTTTGAAACTCATATCAAGGGCGGAGCCACATAACTCCTTGGCCCCCCCAAAATTCAAAATTTCTCCCATAGCAAACATGGCAACATGATATGGGTAAACTAAAAAATTATAACCGGCCTCCCCATTTGTTCCTCAAAGTTGTACTAGTCCAACGGCTTAAAGAAGCTTGTCCTCAAATAAAATAATACTTGGCCCCTTCAATTGTCCAAATACTTGTAATTAATCAAATGGTCAATAATTATTCTCTCCAAATAGTATAGATGTCAATTCATTAACCATTTCAAAACATAACTTTACTTTTCCTCCTTCATTCTCACTGTCAAGGAAACTACAGCTTACAGGTGCTTTTGCTTGTTTTCCTCTATAGTGCTGCCAACCCTTTGTTTATTCCTTATCAACTCATTTCATCCCAATATTCTCAACACAGTCAGACAAAACCATCAAAGTTTGTATTGGTGTTTAGATTTTTAAGAATATGCTTTGTTTATTAAGGTTGTGTTCATTTTTTTTTAATATATAGTTATATGATGGTATATTACATTTCTCTTTCGGTTAGTATATCGTCAGTTTTTTTAAGTTTATTTTTTGAGATTTGAAATTAGGTGCCAAATAATTCATTAAAAAATTAAAATATAAGAAAATTTTAATAATATGAATAATGATGGGTTGATAATGCTTAAAATAATAATGGACTTTTCAATAGATTTATGAATTATAATATTGTATTCGCCCCCCCAAGCAAACGTTCCTAGTTCCGCCCTTGCCTCATGTCCCTTATTCAGCAATAAGAGACTTTATGTTAACATTGTTTTTTTTTTTTTATATTGATTGACTTAGCCATTGTTCTTTTTTTATGAGAAATTTTATTAATTAAGCTAACCAATTATTTCATTTTTTTTAGTTAAACCGTGCGATTAATTAATAGAATAAGTCAAAACTTATAATTAAAAAATGGGAAGAAAAAATATTATATAAGATATTTGAATACGTAATTGGCACCATGTGCTCTGAACAAATTTTCCTTAAACTAACCTTTCAAAAAGGAAAAAGAAATGCTGCAAAATCAGAAGTCAATGCGCATAAAACTTTTCTTTTTTAAGTCAATACGTGTGTGTGTATATATATATATATATATATATTAGTATATTTTATGAAAGTCAATACGTATATATAATTTATGTAAAGTCAATTGTTTTCTTTTTACGAAGGAATGTAAAAGTCAATTGTCCTAGAAAAAAAAAGTAAAAGTCAATTGTTGGATTTAGTGCAGCAAATCCCAAAAATAAAAATTTTCACTGCAAATTAACAATTAAATAAGCTTTAAAAGTTACCATGACTTTTGAGTGAAGTTGTGGTGTGCTTTTGTGTTAAAATCCCTTTCTTTCTCTCCTATGTGTGTGTGTGTTTTTGTTTCTAAAAAAAAAAAGTGTTATGTTAATGGATGTTCTTAGGACAATTGTTAATAAATCATAATAGAAAAGTTTTAATACTATTTTCATGGAAAATATAAAAATTTGCCAACAACATTTATTATTTTATCATTCTTTCAATAAAATGTTTCTAAATATAACTCCTAAACTAATGCTTTTAGGGCATTGGTTCACATTTCTCATTAAATAAAATAATTAGCCATTGCCATTAGTATTATTTTAAGCTAAAGTATCTTGATTCCTATTCCCTGTCAATCGATTAAAAAGATTATGAGGAATAAAGATTTCATAATAAAAATAGGAAAGAAAAAGAATATTCTAAAATTTTAAAAGTCAACTCTTGCAATAGAAAAGGAAGCAAGAATTGTATGAAAAAATTGTCAAACACTTATTTATATGTGCCGGTTTGGATTCGGCGTCCGCGTTTCAGCAAACGCGTTTTTCCTTTTTTTTTTTTTTGGCAGCATCGTTTGACTTTGAGAGGAAAAAATACTGTGCATAAACAGTGCGTACACTGTTTACGCATTGTTCACATAATAAAAAATATTAAAAATGGGTTTCATGACACTATTTACACATTTAAAAATTATTTTGCTACAGTGTTTTCAGTTTTCAGTTTTCAGTTTCAGCAACAATAAGTTTAATCCAAACGGATCCTATATATAAAAGTAAAAACATTAAACATGGGGAAAAGTCTACACATAGCACATAATTTATACGATTGTACCTGGAAAATAATCACAATAAAATATAAATATACTATAAATTTATAGATACTTTTCACCACCACCGAATCAACATATTATCACTAAACAAAATTCAAAAATAATGTAATTAAGCGACAATCAGGATCAATATTTATATAAACATGTCACTCGAATCAATCATAAAGATTGCAAAACCTATTGTCGACTGACACAGGTGTGATCAAAATCCTTAAAATCCTAAATCCATTGCAAAACCAACCAACCAACCAATTGAAATCGCTGCAAGCTAAGTGGCTTGTTGCACACCTGTAGTACTAAAAAAAATGCCTGGCTTAAACCCAAATAAAATTATTATTTTATTAAAAAACAAAAAAATATATATACAGTTCAAGAAAGTCAAATAGAAAAAAAAATCAATGTCAATTATTAAAAAAATTGGCAAAGAAAAAAAAAATCAGCTGGTGTGCTCTGTCAACAACAAAATTGTGGAAGACTCATGTGTATAGATGATAAGTAATAGTTAGTTAGTTAATTAGTACTAATTGCAATTACAAGGAGGACTATTATTAATCTAATTACAACTGGGATCTTCCTGGTTCAAAATTTTCAACATCAGAAAAATTCAAAATTGTATTATTAAAAAAAAAAATTCAAAATTGTAGACAGCCCACAAATACGACCGGACTGTGACACATGTGGCCTCACCCACCCAATTTCGATGAAAAAACAAAAAAAAATTGTTCAAAAATCACGCGTGACGCGCCGACGTTGTGCGCAATATATAATATATAAGTGGGTGTCTGAAATTTTTTTTAAAAGTCATGGCACGATGACACAACTTACAAGGACCGAAAGAGTTTTATAATAGAAGCACAAACATTTTAACACTAAAAAATTCAACGTTAAATTATTGTAGCTGAATTGATACCTTTTTATACACAAAGTATTTTAGGGTTTAAGAGTATCCACACTAGATGTGGGATATGTGTCAAATGCTAAATATTTGGCACATATCTCACACCAAACCCAATTTTAGCCCATTTAGTAGATGTGACATATGTTATTTTTTTTGCAACATTGAACAGTACCGTAGCAAATTTGCCATGGTACGGAATGCATGTGGCAAATTTTTTTTTTCTTTTAATGTGTAGATTGTGTTGATGAGTTGTAATAAATATTATTTTAATGTGTAGTAAATATTATTTTAATGTATAGAATTGAATTATAAAACATCTGATAAATGAGATGTTGTAAAATGATGTGGTAAAATAATAAAATAAGCCTTTGGTATGGTAAAATGGCATATTTTTAGAACATCTGCTACGGATGCTCTAAGAAAAAAAAGATTCGAACTGCGGGATTATTATAATTATTTCTAAAAAAAAAAAAAAAAACCGTTACAAGCACACAATAAAGCTAAATCATTAGTCAAATGAATAAAGTAAAAAAAAAAAAAAAAAATTAAACCATGTTGTTTTGTTGGGATTTCAAGGAGCAAACGTAGATAAAACATAAAAGTGACAATGACAACATTGCTCACCTGCTAATCTGCTATATATAAATGGGTCCCTATAATCCTATTTTTCAGGGAGGCTACGGCAAGCCCAACTCATATGGGACTTTATTCAGCCAAAAAAAAAACTCATATGGGACTTTGGCAGGAATAAAGCCCAAACTAAGACATTGGCCAACAAGATCCAAATATCAAGGCAAATGGTTATGGATGGTGATCCAAATATTTGAGTCCTAAGAATATTTGTTAATGAATCATTTTAATAAAAATTTTATGAGAAAAGAAAAAAATTAATTAATATTTTGACAATTTTTCTATTTCACATAAAAGTGGTATTAAAATTTTCTTAAAATCATTTATTAACAATTGCCTTAAAGACATCCGTTAACAAGATCCAAAATCTAAAGTCACTATTAAAACTTGGAGAAGCCAAGCTAAGTCATGCAATCGTATAACCAAATCAAATCCGAAATTACGAGTCCGTTAAAACACCCGCTAAGCTGGCCTTTATCAACATCTAATGCATTTTTTTTTTTTTTTTGGAGATAGTTTCAACCTATGGCATCTGATGAAGTGTAAGTTCGTCAGTCAAATAAGTTCGTCAGTAGAGTAAGTTCGTCAGTAGAGTTATACTGATGAAGCATAAACTTGTCAGTCGAGTTGGTCAGATGGAAGCAATCCTCAGCCTGTATGAACGTACTCTCAAAGGTGGTCACCGGTGTGGTGCCTGCCACAATGCCTCCGATGCCAAAGTCAGTATAAGAAGCTCTCTTAGGAATAAACAATGTAATTGAACAGAATGAAAGAGATCTCTTTGTGTCTATGTGTGTCTGTACCTTGCATTTGGCAATGTGGAGGCTTTATATATGCGGTTCCAACTCCTAGCCGTTGGGGCAATTAAGGTGGTTTTAATGCTCTTCTTAGTAACGTTTCTTGCCTCATAATGTGGCTTCAATGTGCTCCAACGGCTCACACAGCTGGATCTGTAACTGCCCTATGTATTAATTGGCTGTATTGAATGGCCTTCCTGCCTTCGTCAGTGACGTGGGTATTAGTATGCTCGTCCAGGGATCATGGTCGTCAGTATCATGGTCGTCGTCTTCGGTAAATGAGTTCGTCAGTCCCGTCAGCGTCCACTCTTAATGATAGCTATTTATCATCAGACCAAGACACTAATCGGTTTTTGGTGTAGGCGGAGATTGAACTCTAGATCTTTTATTCAATCATTAGAGACTTTACTAGTTGACCTAACCGGAAGCTACATCATTTTTGTTTCTATTAGAGTTAACCTTTTTGTGTATTCTACCCAATGGAGTCAATCTCATACCGGAGGCTGTACCAGTTTGACCAATGGAACGATATATTTGGGTACTGGTCAATACAGATGTACCGTTTCGGGTTTACCGTTATTTTTTTATATTTATAAATATATATATATATATATATATATGTGTGTGTGTGTGTGTGTGTGTGTGTGTGTGTGTGTTATAATAAATATAAAAGTTTACCATAAAACATTACCTCAATTCATAACAAATTATTCATGGTTTTAGACTTTAGCATCAATTAAAAGAAAAAAAAATCACAATATAAAAAATAGAAAGCTTAATCGTTCATTGCATACTAAGAAAACAAATAATGCAAGTAAGTTACCATTCTGCCCTTACAAAAATTACAAAACTAAAAATAATAAAAATAAATAAAAAGTTTTTTTTTTTCTGTATCGCCCAGTACCGGCCGGTATTGCCCGAAATTCGTTGGTATGGCCGATACAGCCAGTATTTAAACCGGTACGAAATGTTAGCATTTCGATATAGTAGACACTCAATTTTGCACCCATAATTTAATCAAGGAGAATGACTTGAATGACTATCTATGTAACTCAAAAATCATGATTGCATTACATACAATAATTTGTTCTTGCATTACATGCATCAACTAGTCTTTGCATTACATGCATTAATTCATTCGTTACATGTCATAAAAATGATCTTGAGATTCTAATGGTCGCAACGGTGTTTTCAATTTCCAAATCAGACCATCAGATCGAAAGATATTACACAATCAAGTTTGCATGGTCAACATGCATTGTGTCTAGGTAAGGTCGACCACACATAATCAGTTTAAATTAATTCTGATTGGTTAAGCCATTAAAATTAATTAAATAATTTTGTGATTGGTTGATAATTAGTGTTTAAAATAGGATTGTATGCATAAGAATAAAAGGGATGATTGGATAACAATAAAATTGTAGATAATCTGAACTTTATCAAGATTTATTTTAGGGTATTTATCTACAAGATAATTGTTCTTAAATAGCCTGAGTTATCTAGAAAAGAGATGAAAAATCATAGACGGAGAATGAAAACAAGTCTAGGTACAAGGACCGGCCAAAAAACCCTAGAAGAGGAGTCCAAACGACACTCGAACACAAAAGAACGTTTGGAGTCCAAAGTCCAATTCGGCACTTTTGGAGCTCTAAATGTGCTGAATTTCCATGATTTGGGCTTTGGCCCAACGGCCTTCGGGTGATGATAATGCATACCATTTTTGATCTTTGCGCAAAAGGATGCGTCCGAATTCAAACCCTAATCGTCCGTACCTATTTTTTAAAGCCCTCTGACCTCTATAAATAGAGACTGAATCTCATAATTTAGCACCTTTTTTACGCTCTGAGGGGCACACGTTTTGAGGCTCTCAAATTGCTGATATTTTTTGATCCTCTTCGAGATTTGCTGCTTAAATTAAGGTTTTTAGGTTTCAAAGATAATTGAATAAGTTTCTTTGAACCCTAAAACGTCCTCTCAAGAACAATGAGTGCTCATGCAAGAGGTTGTTTTCAATAGCCCTCTCTTTTTTATGCTATCTTTTTATGGTGATGAATGTTTTATCCATAGCATGAATTGTTAATTGTTGTTTTGTTTACAGCATGATTATTATTTTTTTATGTGATTGTTATAATCTCTTTCTTGAATGTCAATAATCTGCATGTGAACAATTCTTTTTTCTTAAAATAAAACAGATCTACATCTTTATTAGGTGTAGATCTGGATTTTTCTAGAAATAAAACAGATCTACATCTTTATTAGATGTAGATCTAATTTTTTCCTCAATACAAAAACAGATCTGCATCTTTCTTAGATGTAGATCTGAATTTTTCTCAAATAAAAATGGATCTGCATCTTTATGAGATGCAAATATGAATTTTTCTCAATTAAAAACTAATTTGTATCTTTTTTAGATACAGATCTGATTTTTCTTTGATACATGCAAATTTGAAATAAAGAAAAAGATTAAACATGATTGTGTTTGTGTTTGTGTTTGTTTTCTTTAATTCATGTTGCATAAATATAGATTATGAGTGAAACTCTCTTCTTTAAAAAACAAAAAACAAAAAACAAAAAACAAAAAAAAAAAAACCTCTTTTTCATTCCTTTTAAACATATAAAAACAGATCTGATTTTTCTGCCATTAAAAACTTTTTTTTTTATTATTATCACAAAACAAATCTTAATTTTTTTCACCAAAAAACCATTTTTCCTACATCTTAAAAACAGATCTGTTGTTTTTTAAAATCACAAGACTTTATTTTTTGTAATAAAAACAGATCTAAATTTTTATCACCAAAAACTACTTTTTCTACATCCTACAAAACAGATCTAGTAGTTTGACAAATCAAAATCATTTTTTTTTTAACAATAAAAATAGATCTGAATTTAAAAAAAAAAAAAAAACAAAAGAAGAGACTTCATTCATAAACAAATTTGTGTGATTTAATTTTTGGTGTCACATGTTCAATATATCATTCATGACATGCATAAAAAGGTACATTGGTCACAAGAGTCTAGAAGACCAGATTTTGTCTGGGCGGAATGGGTGCCTAACACCTCCTCATTCCGTAACCTAGCCTCTGGATTTAGGTCTTTGGCTAAGTAGATCTAGCCTTGTCTTTGTTTGTTTTGGATAGAATGTAACTAGGACAACAAGCCATGTAAATATTTGGTAGATTGTAACTAGGACCCAAAGCTATGTAACTTTTCAATTTTCTAAATATGTAATTTTTTAGTCAATTAATGAAGAGAACAATTCAATCATGTATATAGTTTTTTCTTAATTTTTTTTTTAATAAAAAAAAAATAAGTGGAGACTCCATAGCACTTACCCAAAAAGAGAGGTGCCCTAAAAGATACCCGAATCTCCTTTTTTGAGGGACGCTTTTTTGTCGAGGTCTTTCACAGTAATGACTCCGCTAGGGATGTCGAGGGCTAAGTTTTGTATTAGACTTAAGTGACCAAATGTGTACCTTTGTTTTGCATGGTCTTGCATGATATTTTAGGTTGTTTGTTTATTTATATTTGATGGGATGTTGAATGATATTTTGGTACATGGAATTTCTTGTGTGTATTGTTTGTTAAAAGATTTCCCTCACTGTCATAGTGTGTGCCATTCAAACAACAATGTATGCACCCCTTTTCAACAATTCTATGATGGTAGTAACCATGGATCACCGATCTTCATTAAATTCGGGTAACTAGCAGCGAACTCACTAACTCATAGCCTAAAGTCACTGGATCATTTCCTGTTGACTGTAATGGACAAACCATGTTGTTTGGACCAACGCAATATTCATTACATTACAAGTTGGAAGGTGTAACGTCCTAGCTATGGGAAATAATGAAACAACAAACCCACCCTACAACATAATGACTTAGAACCTACCCTTAAGTCGGTCCCGGTTAAAATTGCATTGCATGTTATGTGTGTTTGTTTTGCTTGGTTGTTTGATGCAAATGGTGAACTATCTTTAACTAACCCAAAAAAGCATGTTCTAGAGAGAGAGAGAGAGAGAGCAAGAAGGGAGAATTCAGTCAAGATCTGAAGGAAGGTTGCAAAGAGAACCTAAGCAATACACTTAAGACAGTAGCTCCAGCTCCAAGCCTGTCACTCCCATCACAATACTGAAGCCTTTAAGCATAGAAGAGACTCCACTACTGCAACATCACAATCCCATCCTTGACCTACAAGACAGTTCAAGCCACAAGAAGCCTGGCGCCCCAAACACCATGGTAGAAGAGGGAGAACATCTAAACACTAAGGAACCCATGAACAATCAAGAGCTACTCAACACCATGGTAGCTAGTCAAATCCAGCTAAGGGAAGACATGAACCGTATGGTGCAACAGTTTCAGAGTTTAAAGACTAACCAAGAGGAGAACCAGGCTGACCATAATCCACAAACCATGGAGAGTGGGAAGAAGATTAACGAAAGAATGAACAAAATGGAGGAGAAGATTAGAAGAGCCCATAAGATGGAAGACCTCATGGACTACGAATCCATCTCACTTTTCCCAAATGTGAGATTGCCTCCCAAATTCAAGATGCCAACTTTAGATAAGTTCGACGGGACTAGCTACCCAAAGTCCCATTTGAAGATGTACGTGAGGGCCATGCAGCCCTTAGGAGCAACTAAAGAACTACTTGCTCAAATGCTCCACAACACTTTGACTGGAGCCGCTCTTAGGTGGTTCCTCAACCTGGATGATGCTAGAGCAAGAAGTTGGGAGGACATCTACCTCGAGTTTCACAATCAATACAAGTACAACATCGAGGTGGATATGACAAGGAGAGATTTGGAGACCACTAAACAACAACCGAGGAGTCTTTTTCCACCTTCATAACCAAATGGAGAGCCAAGGTAGCCCAGATGATCACAAGACCTAGTGAAGAAGAGCAAATCCAAATGGTGGTGAAGAATTTGTTACCCATATTTCGCAAGCAGCTTTTTGTCCAATACTGTCTGAACTTCAAAGCCTTGATCGTAGTTGGTACTCAAGTGGAAGATGCTATCAATAATGGCATGTTGAAGAATGAAGAAGGCTCTGTTTTTTAGAAAGCTGCAACCCACACTACCAATGAGGAGGCAATTAAACCCAAACATCATCAACTGTCAATTCTAGGCCTCGAAGAAAGTTCAATGAACTCCAGATGCCTATGAGCCAATTTTTTGAAAAGCTCAAACTTGAAGGGCATCTTGGCCCACTTGAACCTCAACCTCCTCCAAGCCCACTGCCTAAAGGTTACAAGTCACATGAGTTCTGCAAATATCATCAAGAACCTGGTCATCAGACAGAAAAATGTATCAATCTGCGACATGCCATTCAAAATCTAATTGATCAACAAGTCATCACTCCGCCTTCATTAGCCAATAATCCTAACTTTGTTTGAATTTTATTTTGCAAGTTTTTTATAGATTGACTCTTTGGTTTATTGTTTATTTAGGATTTACTTTCTAGTTGGTTATTTGCTTAATAAAGTCCATGTTGAGTTTGATGCATTTGATTCATCACGTTGTTCATATGTACATATATATAAAAATAAAAAAATAAATAAAAAAAAGAACCTTTTGGACTAGGGACATTGGGCCTTCAAGTCATTTCAGTTCATTTTCAAAAAAAAAAAAAAAAAAAAAAAGGCATTAGGCCTTCTTAGTATCCTTTTTCTAAAAACATTTCTTTTGTTCCTTCAAAGAATCCAAATTTTTTCAAAAGCCTTCTTTTCAAAAGAACACAAGAAAATCCATTTGACAAAGCTTCTTCCAGATCATGATGATTAATTGCTCTACCAATCAATTTGTTCCAAAGAGGGAATTAACTTCATTCAATTCATGTAAGGACTTTTGCTAAACATTCAAAATATGATAAGAAAAGGTCCTAAAAAGCAATCAAAGAAATACATCCATTCATCCAAATTTCTCAAGCCACATACACTCAATCCCATTCTCTCAAAATCTTGTCACATCATTGGAGAATTTATACTTCTATTCCAAGAATAATTTATTAAAAGAGTTTATGTCACTATTCTTACAAGAAAGCATCACTAGGGATAGGAGGCTGCCTTCAATAACCTGCATTATTCCTTGATACCTATTACAATAATTATCCATTACTAGCTAACTTGAGCCTTTAAGCAGTTAGCCTATTTTTCAATGAACCCACTAAAAACTTAAACCTTGGGCAGGAAAATTAAGTATGCATGCTTAAATCTCAAGATCAAGTGTTAACCTTATGGATTCAGCACCACTTCGTAAGGTCCTCAAGGAAGACAATGAGAGCGATCAAGTTCAAAAAAGAGAGTTCATCAAAGGTAGGTAGAAAGGAAATCCATCAAGGAGAGATAAGGTTTTGAGAAAGCATCAAACTGTGAGAAAAAGAGAAGGCCATCAAGCTAGAAAAGACTTCAACCAAAAAAAAGAGAGTGAGAAGTGAATGCAAGAATTTTCATCAAGTTGTGAGAAAATACTAATTCATCAAAAGACACGAAAGATATGAGATTCCATGAAAGATCATTCAAGTTGAGAGGGATGAGCAAAAATGAAGACTCATCAAGAGAAGAAATTCCAATCAAATTGAGGAAGATGAGTAAAAGAAAAAAAAATAAGACACATTTCATCAAAAAAAAAAAAGTGTGTTCAGTCAAGTCAAGAAAAATGAAAGTGCATTAGAAAAGATAAAAGGGTATCAAGAAGAAATACAAATTCATCTAGGAAAGATGGAAGTCTATCAAATTGAAAGAAAAAATGCAGTTGAATGAAAGCCAATAAAATTCCAAAAAAAAAACTTGCTAGGCTGAAAACCTGAAAGAACGGTCTAGGAAAAAATTAGAGCCAAAAAAGAGAGAGAGCCTGCTAGGCTGAAAACCCAAAAGGGCAGTCTAGGCAAAATTAGGGCAAAAACAAAACCAAAAAAATCAAAAAATTCTTTCACAAAAAATGAGAGTGAGTGATCTGCTCACAAGATAGGATGCTAAGAAGACCAAAAAGAGGAAGTCATCAAGCTGAAAATATCAAGACCAAATGAAAGGAATCAATGAATACCAATGAGAAGATGATGAACAAGACAAGGATTTCAGCACGAGTCAATGATGAAAGATGTGGGAAAATCTTCCAATGCTCGAATTTAAAGTGTTGCATACATGGGGAAACATCATAAAGGTTTTTGAGCCTTTTATATCATTCCTTTCAATAACCTGAACCTGGCCTACATTACAACTTTTGAATAAAGCCCTCCTTGAAGTCCTGCTGATTGAAAGCACACATTTAGCTCTGATGATATTTTCTCTTGGATTAAGAAGGAAAACAACTCAAGATTATCAAGCCCCACTGGCTGATATCTTTAAAAGATATCTTTCACAAAATTCTCAAGTGACCAAATTTTTTTTCTAAGCCCCAAACACTCACTTTGTTTGCTCCCAACAGAAAATACTCCCTTCGTCCCAATTTGTTTGTTCTGTTTGAAAAATCAAACTTTTTAAGGGAACATCATTTATTGTCTTGTCTGCCTTATAAAAATGTATAAGGTTATAAAACTACCCTTAAATAAATTTATCAGCATTTTTAAAAAGGGTTATTCTTAATCAGGCAACTAAAAAAGTGCCCTAATTAAATTGATTTTTTTAAATATTATTTAGTTTTCTTTTCAAATAGTTTTGAAAATAAAGTAGGGGTATAATAGGAACATTAGTAAACTAATAATTTTTATTTTTGGAAACAGGACAATATTTTGGGACATCTCAAAATGGAATAGAGGACAAACAAACTGGGACGGAGATAGTAACTTTCATGAGAACAAATTTCCAAATTCTCAAAAATTTTCAAACCCTTAAACTTGGGATTTTTCCCTTCCTTGCTTATTCCCAACATGTGTGATCCTTGAGCATTTCATTTCTTTGATCGTCTTTGAAGACTTAATCAAAAAAAATTTCAGAATGAAAAAGCAAATTTGATTATATGTTTTTAATGATTTCAAATCCTTTCTAGCCAACGAGATCGAGTTAACAATTGAGCATTATGATTAGCCAAAGAGGTTATTCAAAGGATCACCTTTTGTTCATTTGAAAAAGATGAAATTTCAAAAAATCTCATTCTAATTCAATGGTTGTTTTTCAAAGAGAAAAGAAATGAAAAAAAGACTCATTTCAAAAAATTCATTTTTTTCAAAAGACTACAAAACTTCATTTTTCAAAACTTTTTTTTTTCTGAACTACGTCTGGACCTAATCCTCTATAAGAGAGGTACGTAGGCAGCCTTTTCAAAGGCCCGGTCACAATTACCCAAAAAGAAACTTCATTTCAAAAAGTTTTTATTCCAAAACTTCATTTTTCAAAACTTTTTTTTTTCTTTCGAACTATGTTTGGACCTGAACATCTATGAGAGAGGTACGTAGGCAGCCTTTTCAAAGGCCCAGTCACAATCACTCAACAATTTTTTTTCAAAGATTCAAAATCAAAACATTTTTTTTTTTGTGTGAATTTAGGCTAGGAGTATCTGTTTTGCATTAAACATATCATCAATTTTCTATGCAAGTATGTCTAAACTAGGGGCATTGGCCTAAAACATTTTTATAATAACAAAGTACTAACAAGTTCATGAGAAGAATCTTTTGCAGGAGGTGGACATGGATCTTTCATCTCCTCAACAATCACCATCAATCTTCAGTTTAAATGTGCCAATCGGCACTCCAATTGAGCCCATTGGCTCATCATCCCAACAATCCTTGTTTTGCCCAGTTTTGTGATTTTGATCTTGTTTTACTCAAATATTTCTTTATTAAGGTCCCTACACAATAAGATTTTTCAAAATTCACATTGATTTCTGAACTAGGGGCATTCGACCATGCCTCATTCAAAAAAAAAAAAGTTCATCATCAACATCTTTTCATAAAAAATCAAGATTTCCAAAAATCATGCATTCATTTCTAAACTACGGGCATTCAGCCGTGCCTAATCCATTTTGGAAAAAAAATGTTAGGACATATGTGTTTCACTTGTTAAAGAACATATGTCATTCTTTTATGTAATTGGCTAATCTTTTGACAAAACGCACTTTACTTATAATTGGGTAGTTTTAGGTGTTTTTAATACTTCAAGAAACAAGGTTTCAAGATCAAGTGTTGAAATCATCAAGTCTGTCCAAGAAAACAAGCTGATAGTGCAAATTCATTAAAGCTCGACAGCTGGCTCGACAGCTGCATCTATTGAGCTTAAGAAAGCTGTCTCAAGCCCGTAAGCTCGACACCTACTCGACAGCTTCTCAACACCTCCTATCTGTCAAGATTAAAGAAATTCAAAATTCTAATCTGATTTCTTGGGATCCGTGAATGTGTCTTTGGACCTTCTTTTCTCCTAACCCTAGACATATAAAAGGATTGTTTTTAGGGCCGTCAAACAGTTCACAAGTTGCACAAGCATTGAGAAAACTCTGTTGAAGCAAATTGTGACCAGAGACGAAGTTCTTGCCCTAGTTCATCTCTTCTGAAGAAGTTGCTGTGTATTTGCACTTTTGGGTTTTGTGACCAAGCATCTTCTTGATCTTCATCGTGTAGGATGAACTGAAGAACTTTGCAGCCAACCTCTCTTTCAGTTAGTGTTGAAGTCGCGTACTGGGATCCGCGCATTGGTTAGTCACGTACTTGGGAGCCGTGCATCAAAAGGGGAAACTGTCACTACAGAACAAGTCCAATTGGGTATTGGGGTAAGGGTTCAACTGTAGGTTGGTAAGGTACTTGGGATTCCTTTACTTGTAACCGCTTGTTGTGATAATAGTGGAGTTTCAGGAGTGGTGACTTGAAAATCACCCGTGGGGTTTTTGCCGTAAGGTTTTTCCCCATTTGTAAACAAATCATCGTGTCATTTAATTTCCGCTGCATAACTAGTTTATTGGTGATTTGTTTATGCTACCACGCGTTTGCATATTAAATTGATTAATTAATAACTTGGCTAATTAATTAATTGGTTTAATCACAAGGGTTCATTCAGTTTGTAGCCTATCAAAAAAAAAAATCATCTTTTCCTTAAAAGTCAAGGTTTCCAAAATCATGCTTGCAGACTAGGGGCATTCAGCTATGCCTCATTTAGGTAAGATCACTCGTGTCAAAACCTGTCAGGTAAACTCAAACCTTTGCACCACAAAGCTTCATTAGGTAAACTCTAAACTTTTCTGAATCAAGCTCTTACAAGAATAAGTCCATGCATATCAAAGTCATCAAATGAAAAGATCGAAGAGTGATAGTTCATGAGTTATACAAATTAACTAACTAGAAATCAACTCTTATTTTTCTTGCAGGAAATTAAAAGAGGAAAAATCTTTTGAACTTCAATTTTTCAAAGGACAAATCTCCTAACAAACTTTTCGAAAGGATAAATCTCGTAAACAAATTTTTAAAAGGATAAATCTCCTAAACCGATTTTCAAATGACAAATCTCCTAACAAACTATTCAAAAGGATAAATCTCGTAAACAAATTTCCAAAAGGACAAATCTCCTAAAAAAATTTCAAAGGAAAAATCTCCTGAACAAATCTTCATGAATGCATCTTCATAAAAGGAAAAATATCCTGAATAAATCTTCATGAACACATCTTCATAAAAGGAAAAATCTCCTGAACACATCTTCAAAAGAAAAAATCTCCATGAACAAATCTTCAAAGGATAAATCTCCATGAACAAATCTTAAATGGACAAATCTCCATGAACATATCTTTAAAAGGAAAAATCTCTTGAACAAATCTTCAAAAGAAAAATCTCCTGAATAAATATTCAAAGGAAAAATCTCCTAAGCAAATCTTCAAAGGAAAAATCTCCTAAACAAATCTTCAAATGACAAATCTCCTGAACAAATCTTCACAAGAAAAATCTCACGAACAAATCTTCAAGAACAACTCCAAATCCCAAATTGTCAATTCAAAATTTTCATTCCCAAGTTTTCAACTCAATGCCCAAGTTTTCAAATCAATGCCCAAATTTTAAACTCAAATCTTCAGTTTTCAAAAAATTTCAGATTTCAAATTTCATGATCAAAATTCCAAGCCTTAGTGATCAAAATTCTAAGGCTCAAAATTTTAGATTTTGAGTTTTGGATTTCAAGTAAAAATTTCTAGGTTCCAAAGTCTTAGAATTTGAAATAAGAATTTCAAAACTTCCTAGTTTCAAAAGTCAAATGTTTCTCAAAATAAAAATCTTTTGTCAATTAAACTTTTCTTGATAAAGTTCAAATCAAGAGTGAGCAAATGAAAATCACGCATCTCAGAAATAGTGGAACCACGAAGCAACTATCAGTTAAAGTCTAACTCTAAATTCTGACTTTTTGCAGAAAGCAAATCCAGATCAAAGTACAAGAGGACCTTTGATTGTCATTCCACTCCAGATCAGAGTAGAAGAGGACCTTTGATCGACATTTCCATTCCAGATCAAAGTAGAAGAAGACCTTTGATCGTCATTCCAACAACTCCAGATCAAAGTAAAAGAGGACCTTTGATCGTCATCCCAGATAACTCCAATTTCAAGATCAGGATTGGAAAGTTTCCTGGTCACCCCAATTGTCAAGAATCATTTCCAGAATCATCAATTACTAGCTAAGTCCAGTATTTTCATTTTTTGTCAAAAGATAAGGCACTAGTTCTATGTTCCAAAGTTTTAGGTTCAAGGGCTAGGTAATCTTTGAAAATTCAACCTCAATTAAATCATGGTCGCTAAAATCAATATCTTTGTTTTACATTGACATTCGCTTTTCAAGCTCTATCAATGAGGGGCATTCTGTAGACACTCAATTTTACACTCATAATTTAATCAAGGAGAATGACTTGAATGACCATCTATGTACCTCAAAAATCATGATTGCATTACATACATTAATTTGTTCTTACATTACATGCCTCAACTAGTCTTTGCATTACATGCATTAATTCATTCGTGGCATGTCATAAAAATGATCTTGAGATTTGTTGGGAAATTTAGACCCTAGTTGATAGAATTAATAAGTTTTAAACTCAAGTTATTAATTAAATTTATTATAAATAAAACTTGTTAAAACAAACAATCATCAATATCATGTCAAAATCATGCAGCGGAAAAAATAAATAAGACAAGATATGATGACCCAAGAAAACCAATGAAACAAACTAGTTTCACAGTAAAAAACCTAGGGGGAAACCTTCTTGAAAAGCAATCCACTATAGTAAAGAGAAGTTTCAGATCTAGTATAAA
Organism: Quercus ilex subsp. ballota; assembly: GCA_032727855.1. NCBI lineage: Eukaryota > Viridiplantae > Streptophyta > Magnoliopsida > Fagales > Fagaceae > Quercus > Quercus ilex. Next base: position 14,830,477 of record CM064916.1, on the reverse strand, counting down.
ACCTTTGTCCCTATACTCTACAATCCCCATAGATGAACTTAAAGCAGAAACCTTCTACCGTTTCAGAACCTCTAAACTCTTCAGTATATGAACGCCACCCTTTTTGCACGGATCCCAATACATGACTAACCAATGATGCACAGCTCTTAGTACGTGACTAACTCACCAACTTGAAGAAGATGTTGGCTGCAAAATTCTTCACTTCATCAACAATGAAAACCAAGAAACATTTGGTTACAAAACCCTAAGGCGCAAAGATACAGTAGCTTCTTTCAAAGAGAATAAGGCACTCGGTCACCTTTTGCATGTGTTCTCCTTGTATTCTCTTGTGTGACGGCCTTTAAAATAAGCCTTATATATGTCTAGGGTTGTGAGAAAAGAAATCCTACACAAATACATAAGCATGGGCTGAAAATCAGATCTGAAAAATTGATTTTCATAATTCTCGATAGATAGTATCTGTCAAGCAGCTGTCAAGACTTCGATAGATAGTATCTGTCAAGCCGCTGTCGAGACCTCGATAGATAGCTATCTGTCAAGAATCTGTCCAGCTTTAATGAATAGCCCTTCTTCATTTGTTTCTTGGATAGATTTGCATGGCTTCAATGCTAGACTTGAACTCTTGTTCTTTGAAGTATTAAACATATCCTAGATCTACCCAATTACAAGTAAATTGTATTTTGTCAAAGGATTAGCCAATTACATAAAATATGTCATTAACAATCTCCCCTTTTGGCAATCCATGACAAAACCACGACAAACAAATGAACATATGAGAGGAGTCATAAATCACTCAACTAATACTCACTTGTTAAGTACATTAAAATCTATCCTAACACAAACTTTTGAAAAACTTTGCAAGAAGAGAGTTTATGACAAGAAGACTTTGACAATTTGTAATTCTGAAACACTTTAAACAAAATTCATCAAGCTATCTTAGTGTAAGACAGAAATAAGAGATTGCATACAATAAAGAAACATGTGTATAAAGATAGAAAAGAAACAACACATGTAGAGGTAAGTGAAGAAGACATACATCATCATATATATATATATATATATATATATCAAAGATAAGTACATTGTATGTAAACATGGTCATAAGACTGGTGTACAAGAAGAAGGAGGTTAACACTCCCCTTAACAAGATGAAACACATCTCCCTTTTACAAAGGTATGTATTTCTCCCCCTAACATGTAGAATCTTAAAAAGAAATCACAAATTCTCCTCCTTTTTGTCATGATTGACAAAGGGTACAAGAAGCTAGAAAGCTTTACCCGAGAAATATAAAGATGATCAAAGATGATCAAAGGGGTACAAAAAATCCATATAAATGCATGAATGTAATGAAATAAGATGCGATGGATGACAATATAAAAGAAAGATGCAAAACATGTGAAAAACAATGCATGTAAGAGGACCTTGATAGATCGAGAAGCTATTGAGCAGCTACCAAGCAGAAGCCAATCTCAATGGATAGAACAGCTATCGAGCAACTATCGAGCAAACAGAAAATTTCTCGATGGATCGAGAATCTGTCAAGAAGCTATCGAGAATGCGATAAAAAGAAGCTGAAGGGTCTCGATAGATAGCCTAGCTGTCGAGAGGTGTCTAGCAACTGTTAATATTACCTAAAAATAGTTTTTCAAGAAGAGAAAAAACACAGATATAAATGCAATCAAGCATGCTACATAACCTAAGATCCAAACAACATTTTAAGCTCTCAAAAACATCTTTCAACAAGAAAAATGATAAGCACATAAATCCAAAACACACACACACTAAACAAGTCTAACCAATTTTATATTTCAAAAACAAGTCAAGAAAGTTTAGTGAGCATACATTAACACATGTATTCATTGTAATGGCCAAATCATATTGTACCTGCACATGTATCAAAAGTAGCAAAGAATATTGCGTGTTTTGTGTGAAAAACATCACAAGATTGCATATGTCAATATGTTATGACGATTTGAGATATGAGAAATCACTATAACTCACACACAATCATAACTGTTTGATGGGGACTATCACCTTCGAGGTACATCCTATAACTCCCACATCTCCTAAAATACACGCTTGCAATCATATATAAAGCATATTTATTCTTTTTGCTTTTTGTTGTTCTTTGCATATTTTTCTTTTAAGCAAACCATGCATGAGTATATAAGAGATAGAAAAGAAATACCCAATAATATTAAGCATTAGACATTCCATTTTTGCTATGCTGAAGCATACAAATGTCATTTCATGATTGGCAGGCAACAGTGGTGAGATGGTTATTTATGCATTTCTCTCAGGATTTTCTAGTCCTTCCCATCAAAAAGAATGATACGAGTATTAAGTACAAGAGATCACTTAATCTCACTCATCACAAACACGAGTCACAAAACTCACTTGCTTAGTTGTGCATAGAGATGCTCATCTAAGCTACAAAAGATACAAAGTTTAGAAAATTTTGTTCCAATAGTCATCCAAGGTACACAAGTACCAATGTATATAAAACACACACTGTTTTTGTATTTTTCTAATTTTTTATTTATTTTTGAAAACAAAACAAAATAAAAACTAAACAACCAAACAAAAACAGACAAACAACATGAAAGCATGAAAGAAAAATGCAAATGCATGAAGGCATAATAGAAAGGTGCAGATGCATGAAAGCATAATTCCAAAAGCAGATAAGAAATCAAGCAAAGAAAGTCTTACTTTAGATAAAAAGAATTAAAGTAGAGGACAAACAGAAAAGACAATTAAGTCTTAGGCTCCTTTCTCACTCAATGGCCATCCAAGGTACACAAGTACCAATGTATATAAAACACACACTGTTTTTGTATTTTTGTATTTTTTTTTTTTTTTGAAAACAAAACAAAATAAAAACTAAACAACCAAACAAAAACAGACAAACAACATGAAAGCATGAAAGAAAGATGCAAATGCATGAAGGCATAATAGAAAGGTGCAGGTACATGAAAGCATAATTCCAAAAGCAGATAAGAAATCAAGCAAAGAAAGTCTTACTTTAGATAAAAAGAATTAAAGTAGAGGACAAACAGAAAAGACAATTAAGTCTTAGGCTCCTTTCTCACCAACACAACATGAGTCTTTGGCCGTGAAGATGAAAAGGCACGTGTCCTAGTATGTCTACTAAAGGACATAGAAGAATTATAATTCTCCTGAAATTAAGTTAAAAAGTTCAAGACTTTTAATAACTCTCCAAGCAAAGGTGTAGGTCCTTGAGAGGAAACCTGTGACCATTTAGACACTTACTTTTGAGGATACAACTTAAAGCAATTAGGACGAATGTATCCAGAAATACCACAATGGTGACAAACATGAGGTCTAACAAAAGATTTAGAATTAGACAAATCAGTTATGGATTTCATACTTTTATTACCTTTCTCAAATTAGGGCATAAAGACAGTCCTTGATCTAGAAGCTGTGGAAGAGGAAGGGCCGAAGGAGTCAACATATCCTAAGCTAGCCTTATCAGAACTAGCCTTTTGAGCACTCAAGACCTCATTAAGCTCTGCACTAGACATCCTCTCTATTTAAGTTCTAGCTTGACTAAGCTCTACCTCAAGATTCTTGATCTTCTCTTCTAATGAGGTGTTCTCCATAACAAGAGTCTCAACTAATCTTGTAGTCTCATCTAGTTTGACCAACAGATCAGATTTTTTAGTTTTTACTTCATTAAGCTCTTTTCTACAAAGATGAGAAGTCTTTTTCAGATTTTATGAATTCAGTTCATAGCTTATCATAGGCTTCTTGAAGGGTCAACTTCTTAAGTACTTGATCATCAGAAGAATCCTCACTGTCACTAGCACTCTCCACAATCACCTTATCGGTTATGACAGCAAAAGTCATCAAATGACCACATTCATCCACATACTCATCAGAAAGGTCATTCTCAGTATCACTCCAGGCAGCAACCAACCCTTTATCTTTTGACTTCTTGGCATTTTCCTTCATAATGTAGTTTGGGCACTCTATCCTCATATGACCAAACCCTTGCACTCATGGCACTGGATAAGGGATTTCTCACTCTTACCCTTCTTAGAGAATTTAGATTTTCTAGGAGGTTTGTCCTTATCTTTTTTTCCTAAACTGAAGAAGCTTGATAATCTCATCAGCTATGAAAGTTAGATCCTCATCCTCATCCTCATCATCATCTTCATCTTCATCTTCAGAGTCATCAATCTCTTCCTTTATACCCTTAAGAGCCAAGTTTCTACTCTTTCCACCTTTTCCCATTAAACCTAATCCCATCTCATAGGTTTGAAAGTTCCCTACAAGCTCAATCAAAGGAAGTTGATCAATGTCCTTGACTTATTCAATGGCAGTGATCTTGGCATGGAATCTCTCAAGTAAGGACCTAAGGATTTTCCTAACAATTTTGGATTCTGCTATAGATTCTCCAAGGTTGAAGGCAGAATTCACAATATCCTTGAGTTTAGCATAGAACTCATCAAAGGTCTCATCCTCCTCCATCTTTATTTCTTCAAAACTACTAGTGAGTCTTTGAAGTTTCACAGTCTTTACTGCCTTGGTACCTTCATAGGTGGTCTCAAAAATGGTCTATGCTTCCTTAGCAACTTCTATGGATGATATTTTCTTGCATTCAAGGCCCTATTGTTGAAATTTTCCGCTTTGATTATTGCTTCATTCCAATCCACTGGCTCTTCCTTTGGCTTAATCTAGCCAACTTCAACAACTTGCCATACTTGTTCACCTAGAGCCTGCAAAAAAAACTTTCATACAAACTTTCCAGCATATATAATTAGTGTCATCAAATAAAGGAGGAATCAAAAGAGATTGTCCATGATCCATGACAACAGCGGTCAAGGATCACACTTAGGAAATTAATCCAATCAGAGTGTACCCGCTCTGATACCATTTGTTAGAAATTTAGATCCCAGTTGATAGAATTAATAAGTTTTAAACTCAAATTATTAATTAGATTTATTATTAATAAAACTTGTTAAAACAAACAAACATCAATATCATGTCAAAATCATGCAGCGAAAAAATGGATAAGACAAGATATGATGATTCAGGAAAACCAATGAAACAAACTAGTTTCACAGTAAAAAACTTGGCGGGAAATCTTCCCGAAAAGAAATCCACTATAGTAAAGAGAAGTTTTAGATCTAGTACAAAACCTTTGTCCCTAGACTTTACAATCCCCGTAGATGAACTTACAGCAGAAACCTTCCACCACTTCAGAACCTCTGAACTCTTCAATATATGAACGCCACCCTTTTTGCACGGATCTCAATACGTGACTAATCAATTATGCACGGCTCCCAGTACGTGACTAACTCACCAACTTGAAGAAGATGTTGGCTGTAAAATTCTTCACTTCATCAACAACGAAGATCAAGAAGCACTTAGTTACAAAACCCTAAGGCGCAAAGACGCAATAGCTTCTTTCAAGAGAATAAGGCACTCGGTCACCTTTTGCATATGTTCTCCTTGTATTCTCTTGTGTGATAGCTTTTAAAATAAGCCTTATATATGTCTAGGATTGTGAGAAAAGAAACCCTATACAAATACATAAACATGGGCCGAAAATCAGATCTGAAAAACTGATTTTCGTAATTCTCAATAGATAGTATCTGTCAAGCAGCTGTTGAAACCTCAATAGATAGTATCTGTCAAGCAGCTGTCGAGACCTTGATAGATTGCTATCTATCAGGAATCTGTCCAGCTTTAATGAACAGCCCTTCTTCACTTGTTTCTTGGACAGATTTGCATGACTTCAATACTAGATTTGAACTCTTGTTCTTTGAAGTATTAAACACATCCTAGATCTACCCAATTACAAGTAAAGTGCGTTTTGTCAAAGGATTAGCCAATTACATAAAATATGTCCTTAACAAGATTCTAACGGTCACAACGGTGTTTCTGGATTCCAAATCGGACCATCGGATCGAAAGATAGCAAGATCAAGTTTGCACGGTCAACATGCATTGTGTCTAGGTAAGGTCAACCACACATGATCAGTTTAAATTAATTCTGATTGGTTAAGCCATTAAATTAATTAAATAATTTTGTGATTGGTTGATAATTAGTGTTTAAAATAGGATTGCATGCATAGGAATAAAATGGATGATTGGATAACAATAAAATTGTGGATAATCTGAACTTTATCAAGATTTATTTTAGGGTATTTATCTACAAGATAATTGTTCTTAAATAGCTTGAATTATCTAGAAAAGAGATGAAAAATCATAGACGGAGGATGAAAACACATCTAGGTACAAGGACTGGCCAAAAAAACCTAGAAGAGGAGTCCAAACAGCACCTGAATGCGAAAGAACGTTCGGAGTCCAAAGGCCAATTCGGCACTTTTGGAGTGCCGAACGACACTCTAAAAGTGCCGATTTTCCATGATTTGGGCTTTGGCCCAATGGCCTTCGGGTGACGATAATGCATACCATTTTCGATCTTTTTGGAAAAGGATGCGTCCGGATTCAAACCCTAATCATTCGTACCTATTTTTTAGAGCCCTTTGACCTCTATAAATAGAGACTGAACCTCATAATTCATCACCTTTTTTTTACGCTCTGAGAAGCACACGTTTTGAGGCTCTCAAATTGCTAATATTTGTTGATCCTCTCTGAGATTTGCTCCTTAAATTAGGGTTTTTAAGTTTCAAAGATAACTGAATAAATTTCTTTGAACCCTAAAACATCCTCTCAAGAACAAGGAGTGCTCATGCAAGAGGTTGTTTTTAATCGCCCTCTCTTTTTTATACTATCTTTTTATGGTGATAAATGTTTTATCCATAGCATGAATTGTTAATTGTTGTTTTGTTTAAAGCATGATTGTTTTTTTTATGTGATTGTTATAATCTCTTTCTTGAATGTCAATAATCTGCATGTGAACAATTCTTTTTCTTAAAATAAAATAGATCTACATTTTTATTAGGTGTAGATCTGGATTTTTCTTGAAATAAAACAGATCTACATCTTTATTAGATGTAGATTTGATTTTTCCTCAATACAAAAATAGATCTGCATCTTTCTTAGATGTAGATCTGAATTTTTCTCAAATAAAAACATATTTGCATCTTTATGAGATGCAGATCTGAATTTCCCTCAATTAAAAACTGATTTGTATTTTTCTTAGATACAGATCTTATTCTTCTTTGATACATGCAGATTTGAAATAAAGAAAAAGATTAAACATGATTGTATTTTTGGTTTTGTTTTTGTTTTTGTTTGTTTTCTTTAATTCATGTTGCATAAATTTAGATTATGAGTGAAACTCTCTTCTTTTAAAAAAAAAAAAAAACTCTTTTGCATTCTTTTTAAGCATATAAAAATAGATCTAATTTTTCTGCCATTAAAAACTTTTTTTTTTATCATCACAAAATAGATCTGAATTTTTATCACCAAAAAACCATTTCTCCTACATATTAAAAACAAATCTGTTGTTTTTTAAAATCACAAGACTTTATTTTTTGTAATAAAAACAAATCTGAATTTTTATCACCAAACACCACTTTTTCTACATACTACAAAACAGATCTGGTATTTTGACAAATCAAAATCTTTTTTTGTTTTAACAATAAAAACATATCTAAATTTAAAAAAAAAAAATACAAAAAAACAAAAACAAAAGAAGAGACTTCATTCATAAATAAATTTGTGCGATTTAATTTTTGGTGTCACATGTTCAGCATATCATTCATGACATGCATAAAAAGGTACATTGGTCACAAGAGTCTAGAAGACCAGACTTTGTCTGGGTGGAGTGGGTGCCTTACTCCTTCCCATTCTGTAACCTAGCCTCCGGATTTAGGTCTTTGACTAAGTAGATCTAGCCTTGTCTTCGTTTGTTTTGGGTAGAATGTAACAAGGACAACAAGCCATGTAAATATTTGGTAGATTGTAACTAGGACCCAAAGCTATGTAACTTTTCAATTTTCCAAATATGTAATTTTTTAGTCAATCAATGAAGAGAACAATTCAATCATGTATTTAGTTTTTTCTTTTTCTTTTTTTATTAAAAAAATAAGTGGCGACTCCATACCACTTACCCAAAAAGAGAGATACTCTAAAAGGTACCCAAATCATCTTTTTTGAGGGATGCTTTTTTGTCGAGGTCTCTCACAAATACCAGTACAGTATCGACTACACTAATTCTACCACAACATGCTTTGTATTATGCCGAGAAGAGAAATCTTTCATTTACGCCTAAAACAATGAAACACTTTATATTCTCTAATACCAATTTATGGTTAACCCATCTAAGCATTCTACCACAATTAACCTTCTATCCTATTAATAAGAGGAATCTTCTATTCACGACTAAAACTATGAAGCACTTTCCTTTCTTTAATTACCAATTCTAGAAATAAAGCATACACTAATATAGACCCAACAAAAGCCCACTGTCCTAAGCAATTTGAATCATTTGGGTAAGTGCATGCCATGGACTCGCAATCAACCTCAATTACCACTATAAGGAGGGGTGACAACCCAACAAAAATGAACAAGTTACAAGCTTCAATTACCATAATAACCGAGAAATAAGCTTCATGCTCAACAATACAAAAGAGCAACCCACAAATTATCATATCCCATCCACAAATTTTAAGAGTTTCATGGTGGGTTATCCGTCCAACTAATTTTACAATATTTTATTAAAAATTTTCAAAATGATGTTTACTAATGTATCAAAACCGGTCAAAATGTGTGTTAGTGAAAACCTTAGTCTATAACCAATATAAAACCAAACCTATTTAACTTTTGATTTACCTCATTATATTGTGCCGTGTAAGATTTTGAGGTCTCATTTTACACGAAATTATTTTAATATATATTATTAATTGAATTTATCTTTTATGCTATATCTAAACATTATTTTTGATAATTCATTACAATAAGAGAAATGGAATTTGAATCTTGAACATCTCCATTAGAAACACCAAGAGGTGCTAGTTGTGGTCTTAGCACATGCATTTTGTTTAAACGGTAAAATATATAGTTCTATACACAAAGTAGACATTTAAATGTCTCATTTTAATTACCATATTTATCGAATTTCATTGCACAAAATCATATCATGTTCAACTTTTTTGTGTATTACACAAGTTACCAACTTAGTAACTAATTAACAATAATTTTTTTTTTTTTTTTTTTTGGTTGCCTAACATTGCACGTGTTCAGTTTTACGAAGTGAAGAGTAAAACTTAAGATTCAATGCATGGTATAAGGAGCACCATATTTAAGGTGTAAGGTGGAATAACCTAAAAATGCCAGGCTCATTCAAACCTTGAAAAACCTGCAGTCAAGAACATGGAATATGAGGGCAAACTTAAACCTATTATCAAGAATGAGGACAAGGACCACCTTCTTGTGATAAAGGATCGTTGAAGTTAAAAAGAATATGATTAAACTTATAGAGTGGTTTGACTTAATCCTCTAAACTTGTGGTCCTTCCCGTGAGAGATGATCACAATAATGAAGGAACCCTTTTAACGAGGTTTAATGTTATAGGTTTCAAAAAAAAAAAAAAAAATTTACATATTTACAAGCATGATAATTGAAGTATATTAATCACTGTTGAACTAATTATAAGTAATGTTTGGTGGCACCCTTTAATAGTTAACTAGCTAGTAAGCACTCCGCATGCTACTTAAAGAAGATAAGATTGTGTTATACGCATAATGCATATAACTCAATTATTTATAGGTACGTAGCTCGTGAAAACAAAAACGAAAAAATAGTATGCGGCAGCATCGAGAAGGCCATTACAAGGACCATGCATGAAAAAAGATTTGAGTTGTTGCTCTCTTAATAGAGTAATTCTTAGTTACTTTTGAAAAATGGAGAATGGTGTTCTCTCTTCTTACATTTATGGTGGAGTATATTCATTATATTCATGATGAGGTCCACCATATATGGAGAGAATGGAACACTATTTATCTGTGCTCGGAGAGTACTTAGCTAAGAATTTTTCCCCTTAATAAGGGATTCAATGGATGGAAAGTGAGAACTTTTAGGAGGAAGAGGAAGACTTGCCAGAAGAGGAAAGGAAATCAAAGAGGGCCACCATGTTATTTGTACCAATAATAAGGTGAAGCAAAAGCATTTTACTGATGGATCCCACATCGTTTCAAGTGTACCCGTGGGTGTTAACTCCTATATCAAGGAATAAAGAAAGTCGTATATACATATAATTCATATTTATTGACTTAAACTTTTAATTTAGAGTATTGTCTCATAATATATATCTAATGTACTCTTGATCATCTTGTTTGGTTTAAAGAAAAATATTTTCCGGAAAACATTTTACACATTTTACCATGTTTATTTGGGTGTAAAATTTGGTCAACTATAAAATTTAGCCTCCCAAGTGTAAAATGTTTTATGCCTAAATGAAGTGTAAAATATTTTACACTTATTGTCTCATGACTATTATCCCTTCTCACTCTCAAGTTCTCCCTTCCCACAAACTAAAGCCACCAATCCACTCTTAGCCTCAGGTTCGTTGGCACCAATCATCGTTAGTAGCTCTCATTACCTGATCCATCTACGCCTAGGCCTATTCAGATTCTGCCCACAGCCGACAAAATCGGTCTGCACCGATCCAAACTGCACCCATTTGAGCTTCACCAGAGGTGTATGGCGCAGTGGTCAGAGACGATTTGCGAGTACCAACGACAACCGGTGCGGCGATCAGTTGTGGGTTTTGCATTCCGATGTGTAACCGAACCGACCGCCATGTATGTATATATATCGATATATATAGTTTAACATATACATATATGTATACATAATCATGTTTCAATTTTAAAATAAAAGAAATTTCTAGAGAGAGATATAGAGTACCAATGCTGTGCAGTAGAGAAAAGAGGCATGAAAGTGAGAAAGGAGAAGGAAGGAAGAAGAGAAAAAAAATAGGGTTAAGTTTAGTGATTTAAAACGACATTGTTCCATTTTTTTTTTTTTTTAATCTGATACAAAATGACGTCATTTTAGTTTGTAGGTTAAATTTCTGAATCTCTTTTAAATGTTGTCTTCTCTTATCTCTAATCTCTTGTCCACCTTGTTTGTTTTTAGACCCCTTAAAACACAACTGGATTAACCTAGTTAATTAGCCAAGTTATTATTTAGTCCAAATTTCAGATCTAGGTTAACACAATCATATAATCATATCAATGCAAAGTGCGGAATATAAAGAACACAAAGATATGATCACCCAGGAAAACCAAACCGATAAAAAACCTGAAGAGGATTTAACCTAGCTATCCTCAAGGTAAACCTAAATCCACTATGAAAGAATCGAAGTTTTACAATAGTGACTTAGACCACTAACATCCTATTGCTACCCACCAGTAGAAAACTTGCTGACACGACCACGTGCAAGCTCCGAGGCCACAGATTCCTTTTTTCTTGGATTCTTCAGCAAGTACAAGCACTCCCACTTGCGTATCTTTAAGCTCTTTTGTGCAGCAACTGAATGATCATCAAGCTCTCAATGAAATCTCCTTCTTGATAATCCTAAGCATGTGTGAAGGCAACCACCTCTTAGATCTCACAAGAGATTCACACACAGAGTAAATAGAGCAACCTTTAGAGAGCCTTTGGGTACAAAATCCTAAATACAAAAAGAGGCACACACGGCACTCTAAACTCCCTAAAAGCTCTCGAAAATATTTTAGGGTTTCCCTTATATATAGGAGTGTTTTACTTGAACCCCAAGACGTTTAAGTAGAGTTTAGGCTAAACTGGAACTCTGTAGAAAAATAAATCTACACGTGGTTCGATCGATCGAGCCTTGTAGATTTAGTCCAATAAATTCTGCAATCACTCGATTCCAATTTTATAAATAAACATACTTTGAGCAAGCCTAAACCTAGACTCAATGTTTTGATCATGGTTTGCCAACATAATACAAATTGAAGTTCTAATACATTAGTTCCTAAAGTCTTAGAACCTAACATTCTCCCCCTTTGGCAATCCGTGACAAAACACATCACAAACATGAAATGCCCAAAGTTACAAATAGCCCAAATACAATTCAACCTAACTACTATCCATCAGTTACAAGTGTAGACAGCAGCACGACTGAATTAACATGTATATTCCTGAAACACTCAACAAACGCATAAACACGTGTGGAAAATATAAGTAAACCAAAATAAACAAACTAAAATAAATAACAAATATGCAAACTAACTCTCCCCCTAAGTTAGATACATAAAAAAAAATTATTTTCTCCCCCCATCAAAAACAATTTCAACTCCCCCTAAACAAAACAAACAAGTTTCCCACATTTCATCTAAATCTCCCCCTTTTTGTCACGTATTGACAAAAACAACTCATTGTTGCCCAAATTAAAAAACATATGCAACAAAAGTCAAGAGAAAATAGAGAATTAAAGGAACACAAAACAATTCAACTCTATAGAAAATAGAGACAACTCCCCCTATGAAGAGCAAAGGTTAAAAACAAGCTTCTCCCCCTATAAAAATAGGAAAAACAAAACAAGTTTTGAGAAAAATAGTTTTGGGGAAAATTTAGGAGGTGGGAAAAATAAAAAGACATAAACCAAACTTAAAAAATTAAGTTGATAAGTTGAGGATACACATGAAAAAAATATTCTCTCTTTCAATAAATGCAAACTTGAAACTATGTGACCTATAAATAGTTGCATGAGTAGAGAAAATATTGGCACATTGATTATCCATCATATCTCTTAAGAAAAATATTTTCTGCAGTTCACACATAAAAATAGCATATGCTAAAAGTACATAACTCAAAAAGTAATCAATCAAGTTTTAGATCAAGTTGAGTACCCAATTTAGCAAAGTGTATGCATGTTATGTGTAAAAACAATGAGAGATATGACTGCAAAACTGCAAGATGGATACAGAAAAACAATGTAATGCATATGAATCCTAAACAAAAATGATGCAAAAAAAATTTGGTCAAAAACTTAGAAACTGAAAATTTTTCAGTTTCGATCAGTCGAGCATCGATCAAATACCAATCGAGCTAGGCATATTCAAACCAAAATTTTTATCGCATTTTTGATCAGTTGAGAAACAAGTTCAATCAATCGAAAATCTGGAAAAATCAAATTTTTGAAAAACAAAGCATTTTAATGCAGAAACTCCTCAAAGCACAATGTTTTATAAATAAAATGCATGAATATGAGATGAAAAGTTTTTCAAAAAACCTTTGAATTTAACCCAGATCTTCCAAAATCAAGATTTTCAATCAATTTGTCCTTAAATCTCAAACTTCAAACACATTTTGCATTAAGATCAAGGAACTTTTAATTTTGGATGGCCACAACAAGATCACACACAATATAATATACCAAGTTTAGCAAAGAGTAACTTGTGTAGTGTGTGCAACTAGCAAAAACTTGAAATACATGTGAGGTGATATCTAAATAGAAATCAATCACAATTTCTACAAAATTCATCACATAAGATTGAAAGAGACTATCACCTAAAGAGTTACATCATACAACTCCCACATCTCCTAGAATAAAAGTTTGCAATCATATAAGTTTCTTGATTTGCCTCATAATGTACACACCAATTTTATTTGATTGTGAAGTAATTATAGCCCAATAATGTACACACCAATTTTAGCATTTAAACCGAGGCTACACCTTATGTTCTTTTTATGCATGTGCTACACTTTTTCGAGCGCAAAATCTTACGATATACACTAAGGTGTTCATGATTGGCTAGTGAACAGTGGTGAGATGGTTATTTATGCCTTTCTCAAAAGGTTCACAATTTCTACAAAATTCATCACATAAGATTGAAAGAGACTATCACCTAAAGAGTTACATCATATAACTCTCACATCTCCTAGAATAAAAGCTTGCAATCATGTAAGTTTCTTGATTTGCCTCATAATGTACACACCAATTTTATTTGATTGTGAAGTAATTATAACCCAATAATGTACACACCAATTTTAGCATTTAAACTAAGGCTACACCTTATGTTCTTTTTGTGCATGTGCTACACTTTCTCGAACACAAAATCTTACGATATACACTAAGGTGTTCATGATTGGCTAGTGAACAGTGGTGAGATGGTTATTTATGCCTTTCTCAAAAGGTTCACAATTTCTACAAAATTCATCACATAAGATTGAAAGAGACTATCACCTAAAGAGTTACATCATATAACTCCCACGTCTCCTAGAATAAAAGCTTGCAATCATGTAAGTTTCTTGATTTGCCTCATAATGTACACACCAATTTTATTTGATTGTGAAGTAATTATAGCCCAATAATGTACACACCAATTTTAGCATTTAAACCGATGCTACACCTTATGTTCTTTTTGTGCATGTGCTACACTTTCTCGAGTACAAAATCTCACGATATACACTAAGGTATTCATGATTGGATAGTGAACAGTGATGAGATGGTTATTTATGCCTTTCTCAAAAGGTTCAAGTCCAACAGTTAAAGACATGTGACTTCAAGATCAAGACAAAGTAATCAGAAACCATAAACATCTTTCCCACACAACATGCACTACAAAACTTCAACTAGTAAAGTGCAATAAATAAGTTCATCAAAGCTAAACAAGGTACATAAACATGTTATGTAAAGATAATAAGGCCAATCCTTGATTATAAATCCAAGATGTGAAATACAAAACACAAAAATCTTTTTGGTTTAAAAAGAATTTATGACCAAAAACAAAAAACACACATTATACTAAATGAACAGTGCAAATGCAATGCATGACAGTGCTTAACTAAGTTATAGATGGTACACAAACAAGAAATATCAATTTCTTAATTAACCCTTGAGTACATATACAAACTAGTACATACTCACACAAAATCAGAAATAGCTTAGCACATACTATTCAAGTTTCTCCACAATGTCAAGCATGTTCTAAATCAAGAGAGAGATATCATAATTCATGTAATCCTCAAAAAAAACCTAGACACAAAATAAAATATTTTTGTCTTTTTGAAATATTTCAATGTTTTTTGGATTTTTGAATAATAAAAAAAACCTAAGAAAATAAAACAACCAAAAACTAAAAATAAACATGTCCACAAATAATTGAAAGAATTAAATTAGGGACAAGTCAGCAACACTCACCTTAGATAACCTTTCCTCACCCATCTAACACGAGTCTTCAGCTTTGTAGGTGAAAAACCATGAGAAGCAGAGTGTATTCGTGAGATTACACTAATCTTCTGAGAAAGACTAAAATCCTGCAATTTCCTTTCACAAGCCAACAAGCTTAAATTTTTCAAAAGCATATGAAACAATTTATTTGGACTTATGGCAGGAGAAATATCATCACATATCCTAGACTGAAATACAGAATGCTTAAATTTTAATTTATGACAATTAGAACGAATGTGACCGGAGACACCACAAAAGTGACAAACATGAACAAATTTAGGAACATCAGTATTCCTAACAACAAATCTAGTCTCAGATTTTGGTTTTTGTCTCAACAAAGAACAATTTGGTCTAATATGACCAACAACACCACAAAGGTGACAAGTAGGAACAAAAATAGATTTATTATGCTCACTAACGGTAGATTTAGACATAGGTTTAGAAATTTCAGTGCCTACATCAGAACTTTTACCTTTGTCTAACTTAGCAAAATAAGCCATTTCTTTATTATTCCTCTTGAAAGGAGGGATATAAATTTTCTCAGTTTTAGGCTTAAGAGAAACAAAAACACTTCTGTTATCAACAGCAAGCTTGGTATTAGTCAAATTTTCAATTTTAGTTTTAGATTCAACTAACTCTTGTTCCAAGCTTTTCATCTTCTCATCTTGAGAGGAAATTTAATTTCTCAAAAATTCATTCTTTTTATTAGATTCATCTAATCTAACAATCAATTCCTCTTTTTCAATATTAGCCAATTTTAACTCTTCCTTGAATTTCTTAGCAATTCTCATAGTTTTCAATAATTCCTTACGAAGAGTTTCACAAGTATCAATAAGATCAACAAAAACCACAGTATCCTTTTTATTTAGATTATCACAAACATGAGCAGAAAGACACTTCAAATTATCCATGATAACATGGATCAAGGATCAACTCTTAAATCAAAAGATCTAACACAAGAGCTACCCGCTCTGATACCACTTATTTGTCTTTAGAACCCTTAAAACACAACTGGATTAACCTAGTTAATTAGCCAAGTTATTACTTAGTCCAAATTTTAGATCTAGGTTAACACAATCATATAATCATATCAATGCAAAGTGTGGAATATAAAGAACACAAAGATATGATCACCCAGAAAAAGGAAACCGGTAAAAAACCTAGGGAGGATTTAATCTAGCTATCCTCAAGGTAAACCTGAATCCACTATGAAAGAATCGAAATTTCACAATAACGACTTAGACCACTAACATTTTATTACTACCCACCAGTAGAAAACTTACTGATACGACCACGTGCAAGCTCCAAGACCACAGATTCCTTCTTTCTTGGATTCTCCAGCAAGTACAAGCACTCCCACTTGTGTATCTTTAAGCTCTTTTGTACAGCAACTGAATGATCATCAAGCTCTCAATGAAATCTCCTTCTTGATAATCCTAAGCATGTGTGAAGGCAACCACCTTTCAGATCTCACAAGAGATTCACACACATAGCAAATAAAGCAACCTTTAGAGAGCCTCTAAGTACAAAACCCTAAATACAAAAAGAGGCACACACAGCACTCTAATCTCTCTAAAAGCTCTCAAAAACGTTTTAGGGTTTCCCTTATCTATAGAAGTGTTTTACTTGAACCCCAAGACATTTAAGTAGAGTTTGGGTTGAACTGGAACTTTGCAGAAAAATAAATCTGTACGTGATTCGATCGATCGAGCCTTGCAAATTTAGTCCAATAAATTCTGCAATCACTCAATTCCAATTTTACAAATAAACATACTTTGAGTAAGCCTAAACCTAGACTCAATGTTTTGATCATGGTTTGCCAACATAATACAAATTGAAGTTCTAATATATTAGTTCCTAAAGTCTTAGAACCTAACACACCTCTCCCCCTTTCCCCTCTCTATTTCTCTCTAACATTCCTCAACCCCTACTTTCGCCACTAGCCCACCACCGTCGTCCACTAGATGCCACCGTTTCCAAGGTTTCCCCTCTCATCTCTCCTCTTTGTCACAACTATTATCTAGAAATTTCAAGAGGATGTTTTGATGCTTAATACCTAGCTACTATAGTTCTCCTTTCTATGCTTTCTTCCAGGTATGAAAATTTATATAATACTCAATATATATCTGCTTCTCCTTGCAATGCTTTTTAGAAAGATGGAGAATTTGTTTGAAAATTTTGTGAAAGATTTTGAACATGTTTGTCTTCTTGTTTTTTTTTTGTTTTTTTTTTGAATATTTGGGTTTTTTGATATTTTTATGTGGGTTGCTTGATGATTCTTTTTTTGTTTTATTTTGGCACCGAATTAACCGCACTGCCTCACTATGGTCAACCAAACCTAGTGTAGACCGGTTCTTACCTTTATATGTGAGGTGCGGTCAAGCATGAGGGCAAACCGCACCCTATAGGTGTGGTGCAAAATTCCCCCCCCCCCTGCCCTAATAGCCGGCCGCACTGCACTGTGTACAGGTCTACTTATGCCATCATTGGCTCCACTCACCAATTCTTGGTTCGACCATTCAAATCCACCGATTCTTTTTCTTTCTTTTTTTTCCAGTCTGACCATGCAGTTAGATCCTCCATCACACTGCTCAAACTCCACAATCGTCAACTCACCCATTGGTTTCACATCTGGTTTTTTTTTTTTTACCACTGCGTGGGTTTATTGATTTGGGTTTTTTGGCTGGTTTATAGGTTGTGGTGGGTGGCTGGTTTTTGAGATGCAGTGGGTGGCTGGGATGGTTTGTAGGTCACAGTGGTGGTTGGGTTTAGGGTTATGATGGGTGGTTGGCCAACCTTGGTCCTTTTTTTTTTTTTTTTTTCCTTCTTCTTCAATTTGTGGATTTGAGTGGTCAATGGAGTTTTGGAGTGGTGGTGGGTTTGTGCAAATCTAGTGGTGGTTTGGGTGGTTGGTGGATTGGTTTTTGCTGGAACCGGTTGTGGTTGCTTGAAAATGATGAGATTGTGAAAAAAATTTCAATTTGTTATGAAACAAAACACTTGAAAATGATTTTTTGCATTTTCAGGAATGTAACCAAACACAGTAAAATGAAAATATTTTCAATAAAATATTTTATATGCAAAATATTTTACCTTTACAAATATTTTACGTCTTAACAAACGAAGCGTTAAATGACTTTCATCAAATCAAATAATAGATATTTTGAGAAATATGAAAATGAAATCTGATAGAAATTATGATTTTCCCCATTTGTATATGTTGAACACGAAAGTAAACCAGTACTTGATAAGATTTTTAAAAGATATGATATCTCATAAAGAACTATATCTTATCATCAAGGAAGATGGATCAAGATGAAATGATGGGAAATACTACAAGAAATTTGTACTATTGCGGCAGTTTTTTTGCAGCGGGTGCAAAAACCGCCGCTATAGGTATAGTCTTTTGCAGCGTCCTACAACGGCTGGACATAAAACCACCGCAATATATATGTTTTAGTGGCGACAGCTTAGATATATCGGCGCTCCAAAAACCCGCTGCAATAAATATATCATTTTGCGCAGATACTATAGCGGCGGTAGATAAAAACACCGCAATATGCGAGCTGTAGCGGCGTTTGTATGACCGCCACAATAGGGACTCCTTCTTGCGGCACTTTTTCTTAGTTATAGTGACAAGTTGGACCGCCGCTATATACCTTTAAATTTTTAGCCCCAAAATTTCCCACTATTTTTTACGTCTTCCCTCTTATTAGGTTTTCACTTTTCCCACTTATTCACTTTCACTCTCTCCAAAACCCTCACTCATCTCGATCTCTGCCGGCGTCACTTCATCTCCACCGCTGCGGCCGTCACTTCATCTTCGCACTCGCCTCCGAAGCTTTCAATGCGAGCTAACCCACTCACCAAAGACTAACCCACTCGCCGGTTTCACTCATTTCTGGTAAGTTTCATTCTTTGCATTTTAACTTTCCTTCATCAGATCAATCTGTTTTTTCTAATTTTTTATTTTTTTTAATTTTTGATCAGTGCTTCTCGATTTCCTTCTCGGTGCAAGGAATGTTCTGCTCAAATCATCAGAGACATCGTGAGCTCTCTCTCTCTCTCTCTCTCTCATTTCTTTTTATGTAAATTCAGAAGCCAAATAAAAGTTTTTTTTTTTTTTTGTAATGAAAATTTGTGGTTTTTAAAGCATAATGATTGGAATCTACAAGAAGATACAAAGGCACTTCAATTTCTTCAAGTATCTCTCTCCCACTCTCTTTTTACTTTGAAAAATGTATTTATTTCTTTCTGCAATCTGCTCTCTTTTTTTTTAATATTGTTGAAATTAAACCGACCTAAAAACAACATTTGTTAAATTGTTGGGTTTGTAATGTTTAGTAATGGAATAAATTGTTGGTTTGTATTCTACATCTGAGAAATGTCATTTGGATTATATGTTCTTAGAAGTAGAACATCTGAGTACAAGTAGTCTCCTTTTTAAGTTTTTAACCAATGTCTTGATGTTTCATTTGAATTTTGGCATGAGGACCTTGTTCTTTAACAATTTGAGAGGCTTGATGCCCAATCAGGTAGTTGAAATTACCAACCATATTTTCCTTTTTCATCGACATCCAAGATTTGTAAAACTTATACAATATTTTTTGGTGCTGCTCCATATATAATAAAAGCATTGAATAAGCAGATATTTTGTAACTCATTATGCTTGGTTCCTTGCATTATATTGGTATTCTCTCTTTCTAATCTCTTTGGATTATTATAATTTATAGGGTTGGTATGGTTATAGATATTTTATTCCCCATGTAGTTGCTGACCTTTTTGTTTTTACAAATGAGTTTAGAGATTGGGGATGGATGGGGGAATTTGATAAAAGTCATTGATGAGTGTGTAAAATACTTGTCATTGTGCAACGAGGATTTGGCGAGGAAATAGGGATGGAGATGGATGGAAAGGAATGGAGGTTGGTGTGGGCTCCTTTTTGATCAAAAATGATTCATGACCTTCCTTGTCACCATTCTCTTAGATACGAGAAGTGCTTTTTAATGTATGGATGATGATGATGCTGTAGAATCTTAAAAATGTTTTTATTCCTTTCTCTTCCCATTTGCTTTGTTTAAATGGACGAAGACTATGAAAAGATGCTTTTTTTTTTATAGTTTTGTGGGTTTTTATAGTGTTGCCAAGAATGTGATGAAAAAGAAAGCAATCCCCACACTCTCTTTTTACAACTCATTTAACATGATGGGCAATGACCAAGAAGGCATCTCTTTGCACAAAGAGTAACATGTTGAGCTAATTTGCCCAACTTATATAAATAGGTGAAAGCTTGATCATGCATGCTTAGACAAAGTGGATTTTGCTATAAAAATTGGTAGTAACAGCTTCCATTGAGGCACTAATCTGTAGTAGAGATGATTTCCTTAGCTAGTATAAGAAGATTTTGATGGTGGCAAGAAACCTATAGACAATGGCATAAATGCCTATTCATAAAGTAAAGACTTCTTTATTTATAAAAACATTGATGTTGCACTATATTGCATTAATGCTTTGGCCTTGTTTCTTATTCACTTTCCCTAAAGAAATACAAATGCTTAATGCTTTTTAGTTTTATTTCAGTTTCTCGATTGCTGCAACTAATTTTTAAATAGGAGTGGAATGGATAATTGTTCAATTGAACTGCAGAAAAGATGATGGGCCAACTGTGATGATTATTAAGGATAAAGAAGGTTACGTATATGGAGGATATGCTTCTCAGCCTTTTGAGAGGCATGGGGATTTCTATGGAGACATGAAGTCCTTTCTTTTTCAAAGAAAGAGCTTACGTATATGAAGTCTTTTCTTTCTAACTGTGTGTTTGAAGCAAATTGATTGATCTTGAATGTACGATTTGTTAATCATCATTAGGGTGAGATCAAAGAAAGCTGTAGTAATTCCATCATGTTCAACAAGAAAAGGATACAAAGCATTTATAAATTGCAGACCAAGAATCACTTTATCAGTCATGTTTTTGACAAGAACAGAAGGAATCTTGAAACGAACATTATCATGACAAACATGAGTATTGTTCAATTCATATTTAATCTTCATTTGAGAACCATTAGCAGAAACCAATCTTTCAGTTGATTTTTCAAAATATTTTGAAGGAATCAGTCCTTCTTGGATACAGTTCATATCCGCACCAGAATTAATCATAGCAATAACAGTGAAATGATAGTCATGAGAAACAACAATTTTAACTTTTGTAAACTATTTTGGAGGAAGTATTTTATTAACAAGACTAAGTTGAGAATCAGTAATACATTTATCAGAAAGAAGAGTTTGTTGACTGGATTCATCTCCATCCTTGTGCTCATCTTGTTCATTATCAGACTTATATTGATCAATATTTTGATCAATTTTTAGCAATACCAATTCTTGTTTAAGATTTTTGTTATCATTTTTAATGCTTTTAAATTCATGTTTTAATTCAGTTATCTCTTATTTAACAATATTAATTTCATGTTGAAGATCATTAATAGTTAAATATTTGGATTTATTTTTATTAAATATTTCTAAAGTTTCTTCAAAACTTATTGTTGATTTAAGTTTTTTACTGGTTTCATTTTTTATCAAATTTTTCTTAAACTTGTCCAAATATTCTTTTTGTAATTCAAGGTTTTCAATTTGACCTATCAATTTACCAATAGACTTTCATTTTCTTCACCTTTAGTGAGAAAATGCTTCCATCTCTTCAGCTGTGCGTCCCTTCCCCCCCATTTTGGTATTAGAGCCATTCTTTTCTGGCCGGTGATAGTGTTGTTGTGTTTTTATCTCTTGTCTGTGCTTACCCAAAACTTTGATACTCTGTTGTTGTGTTCCCTTCTTACCATCATTGGTGCCACCCTAGACGTAAAGTGAATTCCCAGAACCTGATTGTAAGGCCCATTTGAGCCAAGAGAGGGCGTGTAGGGCATGTGAGAGGTATAGGGTTACTAAGGGTATGTGTCACAAAATGCAACGGTTGTGAGAAAAACATGATAATTGAGTGTTAAACCTAGGATAGTATGGATAAGTTGTGGAGATCCAACTCCTCTGTCAGCTCTAGGACTAGTTGTCCTCCTGATATTGTAAATGAAGAAGATTACACTGTTGAAGAACACGAGCTCCTTGATTTCCAGAAATGAAACATTCCTAAAGTTGATACTAAAACTATTTATAAACTAGTTGGGTTGAAACTACTTTTCATCCCATTTACAAAGTGAGAACTATTGAACAAATATTTTATATTTCAAAAACTCATGAAAAATGTTGCTTGTTTTCTAAAAGAAATATTAATGATTTTATTGCTAAAAAACTCAGTTATTTACATATTGGCATGGTTCAAGTTGCTGTTAAACCACTTACTAGAAAAGGAATAAATGCTTCTGTTCTCATGTGTCTAAGAGATGCTAGATTTAAGCACTTTAAAGATAGCACTCTTGGTATGATTACTGCTTCTTTGTATGATGGTCCTGTTTATTTCAACTCTTATCCTGATATTACTCTTGCTTTAGATGATCTTAATATTGTTAAAGCTTTGACTTTGAATATTGCTTCATCCGGTTATCATATGGAAGAAGGTAGTAAACCTTTTGGTTTGATTTATCGTATTTATTACAGACTTTTGGGTACTCAGTTAAATCCTAGTGCTAAGAATCATAGAGAAGCCTCTGGTAAAACAATGTTAATCACATGTTCAACCTCTAATGCTAAAGTTCAAGTTCCAAAAATGATTCAATGGCAAGATGTTAAGCTTCCCATTGAACGGTTGTTGGAACAAGAATCCCCTGTTGCTAAACCCGTTTTTGATCAGCTAGATCTCACTCATATTCAACAATATTTTGATGGTATTGTTAAAATAAGTTTTCAAAACAATCAACCTCGAGGATCAAAGAAGGAAGACATTCCTTTGCTGGATCTGAAAATATTTCAAAAAGAGATCAAGATCTCAATGAATTTTTGCAAAAGAATCTAGAAAACCCCATTGATTATAAGTTAAAAGATGTTTCAAGTGATAAATCTCAAATCAGCTCTTTTTTTTATTCTACTAAAACTAAACCTTCTTCTCCATATGGCAGATCTGCTAATGAAGAAGAAGATGATACTAAATCTGTTTGTCCATCTGATTCTGATTTTCCTCCTATTGAAAATCCTGTTTATCAAAACAAATTAAGAGTTTTAAATGTTTTTGGATGAAAGTTTTGAAATTGATATGGTTTCCCTATACAATGAATTTATGCTTACTAAAAACAAAAATAAAAGAAAATATTTCCAAAAAAAATTTTCTCAATCTGAAAAAGACCGTGTTAAAAGAAAATGGTTAGAAAAAATGAATCAGTTGAAAAAACATATTTTGTTTTTTGACTTTCTTGAAACCTATTATGTTTCAAAAGATGAAGTTTCAAAAAATCATTTGAATGTGATAAAAAAATTAAATTTTGTTAAAGAAGACAAAACCACTGTTCGGTATAGTCATCCGCCTCTTGAGACAATTTTGATAGCTACTAACAAGAAGACTAATGTTAAAGCATCTCCTTTCAAAATTGCTGATGATCAAACTCCCATTGTTAGTCTTATTGAAAAAAACAATTTTACCAATGAATCTTTACATGTTATTGGTCAACAGCTTGACCGTATTGAAGAAAAAATTGTTGAAAAACCTATTTCTGTTGAAAAACCTGTTTCTGTCAAAACTGAGAAACCTTTGATTAATTTACCCAGTCAAGATAAAAAATTTAAGTTTAAAACTTCCCAATCTAAAACTCTTGAAACTGTTGAAAAAATGCTTGCTGATTTAAAAGTTAAAATTGAGGGTACTTCTACAAATACTGCTTGCACTATTTCAAGAAATGAAAAAGAAATTGTTTCTAAAGAAAATACAGATTCTAATACTGTGTCTTCTGTTTCTGCTAAAAAGGTTTTTGATAATGATTTTCCATAAATTAAAAGATTTGTTGGAAATTCCAAACCTACATTTTTTACAAAAAATTGGTATTCAAAACCTACTCCTCCTGATATACAGTTTGAAGAAAGACTTTTTCAAACTATATTTTCTGTTTTTGCTGATAAGATTTATGAATGGAATATTGATGGTTTTCTGAACAAGAAATCATTAATAAAATGGGTCATATGTATATGGTTGGAATTGCTTATGTTAATAACCATAATCTTGATCACCCTGAAATTGTTGACCTTCTTGCTACTGGTTTTTCTAGCACTCTTCATGGATGGTGGGATTCATATCTCACAGAAGATTCTAGAGAATCTATTAAATATGTTGTTAAGAAGAATGATGAAGGTTTGCCTATTTTTGATGAAAGTATTGGTCGAGGTATTCCTGATGATGTCAATACCTTGATTTATACTATTATCAAACATTTTGTTGGTACTCCATCAAATGTTTCGTCTTGAATTTCTGAACTTTTGAATAATTTGAGATGTCCTACTATGTCTGATTACAGATGGTACCAAGATGTTTTCCTTTCCAGAGTAATGCATCGAAAAGACTGTCACAAGCCTTATTGGAAAGAAAATTTTATTGAAGGTCTGCCTCCTATCTTTGCTCATAAGGTAAAACAAGAATTAATTGGTAAAAATGATTCCATTGATTATGATAATTTAACTTATGGTGATATTTTAAGCACTGTTAAAAAACTCAGTATTAATATGTGTAATGATGAAAAATTGTTAAAACACCAATTAAAAAATAAAAGAAAGTTATATATGAAATAGGTAATTTTTGTGAACAATATAGTTTGCCCCCTATTGCTCCTTCTAGGCAAAATGGTAAGAAACATGATAAAAGTCACAAAAGTTATAGCCATAAAAAACATAAAAGATACAGAACTAATTGTAATGATTTTTATGCTAAAAAGAAAAATGTTTCTAAAAAATATAATAAACAAAGATCAGGTAAAGGTAAACGTTTTAACTGTGGTAAACCTGGATACTTTAGTAAAGATTGTAAACAAAGACCTGGTAAACTAAAAAATAAGTTTAACATGTTAAATATTGATGATAAAGATCAAGAAAAATTATTCAGAATCCTTGAATCAAACAATTCGTCTGATTCCTTGGAAGATGATTTTTCTTCTTCATCTGATTCTTGCTATCATTCTGCTGGTGATTCTTCTGATTCACCTAATGTTAAAATTGGTTGTTAAGATTCCTATTGCAATGTTATTAAAACTGTTAATGTTCTCACTAAAGGTGAAGAAAATGAAAGTCTATTGGTTAAATTGATAGGTCAAATTGAAAACCCTGAATTACAAAAAGAATATTTGGACAAGTTTAAGAAAAATTTGATAAAAGATGAAACTAGTAAAAAACTTAAATCAACAATAAGTTTTGAAGAAACTTCAGAAAGATTTAACTATTAATGATCTTCAACATGAAATTAATATTGTTAAACAAGAGATAACTGAATTCAAACATGAATTCAAAAGCATTAAAAATGATAACAAAAATCTTAAACAAGAATTGGTATTGGTAAAAATTGACCAAAATAAGTCTGATAATGAACAAAATGAGCACAAGGATGGAGATGAATCCGGTCAACAGGCTCTTCTTTCTGATAAAGGTATTGCTAATTCTCAACTTAGTCTTGTTAATAAAATACTTCCTCCTAAATGGTTTACAAAAGTTAAAATTGTTGTTTCTCATGACTATCATTTCACTGTTATTGCTATGATTGATTCTGGTTCGAATATGAACTGTATCCAAGAAGGACTGATTCCTTCAAAATTTTTTGAAAAATCAACTGAAAGATTGGTTTCTGCTAATGGTTCTCAAATGAAGATTAAATATGAATTGAACAATACTCATGTTTGTCATGATAATGTCTGTTTCAAGATTCCTTCTGTTCTTGTCAAAAACATGACTGATAAAGTGATTCTTGGTCTGCCATTTATAAATGCTTTTTATCCCTTTTTTGTTGAACATGATGGAATTACTACTGATCCTTTTGGACAGAAAGTAAAATTCAAATTTGCTTCAAAGCTTGAAATTGATATTGATGATGCTTTAGATCTGATTCATGCTAAAACCAAACATCTTGACTTCCTCCAACAAGAAGTTAAATACAAAAAAATTACTGAACAACCTTCTATAAAATTGTTACAATCAAAAATTGATAATTTTCAGAAAATTTCGATTAATGATGATTGCTCTGATGTTCCTAATGCTTTTTTCCCTACTAACATACTTGTTCATGAACCAAGAATGGGTTTTTGCCAATGTTTCACAGGCAATTTTAAAGGTAATACTCGAAGTACCAAATTGTCAACTATTACCAATTACCATAACATTCTCAATAATTCTTTACAGGAATTGAGCAATGATGCGTGGATAAATACCACTAATAAGTGGAATAATAATAATACTTATACTTATACCACTAGTAAGTGGATTATTATGGCTTCCTCGGCAGAGAGGAGGAACAAGGGAAAAGCTCCTACTCAGGACTATTCTCAAAACAAAAGGCTCCCAGTGAGACAACCTTTTGGAATGCATGAAGGCGCATCTTCTGGGGTAAAACCCAGCAAATCAACATCCCTTCAAGAATTTGTCCCGGCAAAGGTGACATATTCCAGTGGTGATATGGTAATTGCTTTGCAGGAAGTTTTATCTAAAAGATTACAATTCCACAATGGAACCTATTCAGAACTTCCTGATTCTATTAAATTTATTCTTGATAACCTCCAAGCTTCTTTTACTAGAAACAACCATAACCTGTTTCAAAAAACCCTCCAAGCACTTGAGATTCACCTTGTTAATCTTACTGCTCAAAATGAGGCTTATATGAGCCATTATGCCAACCTTGTTTCAGAAAATGATCCTGTTACAGAAAATAACCCTATTTCAGAAAATAACTCTGTTTTAGAAAGTAACCTTGTTTCAAAAAATGAGGCTCTTAAAAGCCATCTTGAAGCCTACATTAGTCAACTCTTTGGCAAAGAGGAAATCCATTCAATGAATAAAATGACTATAATGGGCACTGATTATGCTAGATTGAGTCTTAAGACCCAATCTTGGTTAAGAAGTGTTATTGCCAACTTGCCTACAGATATACAATCCCGTATTCTGAAGAGCAAGGCTATGTTCAGGTCTTTTGACTTATGGTTCAAATATTTCATGAAAATTGTTACAGCCACTATTCCTGATCCTGATGAATTAGATGAAGGTGATAACGTATTCATCCAGCTGGAATAGGAAGAACACTTTGGGAGTACTCTCAGAGTATATGAAAAGAAACACCCATTTCCTGGTCTCTTAATTAATTATAATGATGTTTCATATGTTGCTGATGAATTAGATGATGATGATGATAGAGATCTTAACTGGCTTTCTCAAATGTTTGAATATGGCTTTATTAGGTTCATAAAATTAACAAGCCATTATCAAGCTAGCCAGCTTCCACAAATTATTCAGGATGCTATTAAAGGATTTAAGAGTCCTTTTGTTTCCATCAGATGCTGGAGCACTCTGCCAAAATGGGAAAGAGATAACCGGATGAATGTCCAACCCTCAAAGCATCTCATTCTCATCAATGGACATACTCACCAAGGACTACAGCTTGAAGGAAATTCTCAATTGTCCTTTAATGATCCTTATGCTCTTGGAAAATGTTGGAGAAATTATTTTAATAACCAAATTTTTGAGGTTGCTCAGAATCTATGGAAAGATTATCATTTCATAGGAAGCACAGATAGAATTTCTGTTTTTGGTCCCAGGCCATTGCTCAATTGTGGATAGCTGATCATCGTAATCCAAGAAGTCTTCTCATCCCAGGAAGAACTCTAGTGTTTAAGCCAATTTTATATTGTGGATTCTGTAATCAATATGCTATTTACCATGAACATGAATGTGATTCTCCACAAGGTCCTTTTGATCCTTTTGATGGTTATCCATCTGATGCTCCTTCCACTAATTAAATGTGTGGCCCCCTCGGGTTACTATTACTGTTAAGGCACTACTGTTTTGAGATTCTCATCAGTCTGATGATTCCCACTGATAAAGCTATTTTCTCATGCTACTTCTACAGTCAAAAACTGTTTGGTCATGATACTCCTGATCTTGCAGTTCACTACTAATTAATTGACTCACCCTATTTGTCTGGCTCGCACAATAGCCAAAATGCTACAATGTTTACTCCCTGGTAAAGCTCCTACACCACTGCTCCACTACATGCGTAAATAATGATGTTCAAAGAGTTTCTTTTGGCTTTTAGTCCCTTCAAAGTTAGAGAGATTCTTCTGGTCTTGTGCCCATTCCAAAGCCTACTATTGCTTCTCAGAAAGATTCTTTTGGTCTCTAAAAGAACACTATTACTCCATGCGTAATCAAAGTCCTTTCAAAGTCTTCTTCATGATGGTGCTTTGGACACTGGTTTGGATTTTTGTCTTTTCAAGCCTTCTTTGGTTTTGAGAATCAGACAAAGCCCCAATTGTTGGAGATTTTAAGTCAAAAAGTGGAAAAAGTACTGTTCACAGATTACTGTTCACAGATTACTATTCATGACACTGTTCACTCCGAATTTTTGCCTATTTAAGGGGGTTGTCCCTTAAGCTAAGGACAGAATTTTTCA
Source organism: Quercus ilex subsp. ballota (assembly GCA_032727855.1). NCBI lineage: Eukaryota > Viridiplantae > Streptophyta > Magnoliopsida > Fagales > Fagaceae > Quercus > Quercus ilex. The sequence continues at coordinate 14,801,771 of CM064916.1, read as the reverse complement.
TAGAATTATCTCAGAATTATCTTCTTAGAAAACCTTCTTTCTTTTAGAAGCTTTCCTTTGAGTTAGAAAGTTCCTACTACCTTGTTCCTACTACCACCATTTCCCTACAAACCTTGTAACTAGGACTAGTTCAAGTTTTGTAACTATTAACCTGTACTATTGAGATCTTGTATTCACTACTACCCTAAGTGTTTGTTCTACTTTCAATATCAAGTATTTTTAGCTTTCTGTTTAATATACTACTTGTTGCTACTGCCATCTTGGACGGTTCTAAATTACTTTCATTTACTTTGAATTATTTTGATATATAATGCTTGGCTGGTTTTACCACCTTAGTATTGTTTTAAATTATCTGCACTTCAATTATACTTGCAATACTGCCTTCTTGGCTGGTTTTATTTTGCTTACTTTATTATCAATATACTTTCATTATCTTATATTGTGCTTCCATCTCTTTAGCTGTGCATCCCCCCCCCTAATTTTGGTATCAGAGCCATTCTTTTATGGCCGGTGATAGTGTTGTTGTGTCTTTATCTCTTGTCTGTGCTTACCCAAAACTTTGATACTCTGTTGTTGTGTTCCCTTCTTACCGTCGTTGGCGCCACCCTAGACGTAAAGTGAATTCCCAGAACCTGACTGTAAGGCTCGTTTGAGCCAAGAGAGGGCATGTAGGGCATGTGAGAGGTATAGGGTTGCTTAGGGTATGTGTTACGAAATGCAACGGTTGTGAGAAAAACATGATAATTGAGTGTTAAACCTAGGATAGTATGGATAAGTTGTGGAGACCCAACTCCTCTATCAGCTCCAGGACTGGTTGTCCTCCTGATATTGTAAATGAAGAAGATTACACTGTTGAAGAACACGAGCTCCCTGATTTCCAGAAATAGAACATTCCTAAAGTTGATACTAAAACTATTTACAAAACTAGTTGGGCTGAAACTACTTTTCATCCCGTTTACAAAGTGAGAACAATTGAACAAATATTTTCTATTTCAAAAACTCATGAAAAATGCTCCTTGTTTTCTAAAAGAAATATTAATGATTTTATTGCTAAAAAACTCAGTTATTTACATATTGGCATGGTTCAAGTTGCTATTAAACAACTTACTAGAAAAGGTGGTATTGCAAGTATAATTGAAATGCAGATAATTTAAAACAATACTAAGGTGGTAGAACCAGCCAAGCAGTATATATCAAAATAATTCAAAGTAAATGAAAGCAATTTAGAACCGTCCAAGATGGCGTTAGCAACAAGTAGTATATTAAACAGAAAGCTGAAAATACTTGATATTGAAAGTAGAACAAACACTTACAGTAGTAGTGAATTCAAGATCTCAACAATACAGGTTAATAGTTACAAAACTTGAACTAGTCCTAATTACAAGGTTTGTAGGGAAATGGTGGTAATAGGAACAAGGTAGTAGGAACTCTCTAACTCAAAGGAAAGCTTCTAAAAGAAAGAAGGTTTTCTAAGGAGAGAATTCTGAGAAAATTCTATGAAAAATTCTGTCTTTAAACTTAAGAGACAACCCCCCTTAAATAGGCAAAAATTCGGAGTGAATAGTGTCAAAAGTGAACAGTACTTGGTGAACAATAATTCGTGAACAGTAATCTGTGAATAGTAATTTGTGAACAGTAAAAGTGAACAATGTTTTTTACCTTTTTTACTTAAAAATCAGATGAGAATTTTGTCATTTTCTTCAACTTATAATGTTCAGATTTTGCCGGAAGAGAACATAACAAGACCAAAGTAAGTGGATTCCTTTCTTTTTCTTTTTCTTTTCATGAATCCCATTATGAGTCCAAAGGACATGTCAGAAGAATATGGAACGCATGCCAAAGGAAATTCTTTATTCCAAAGGGCATGGGACGCATGGAACTTCACAGGGACTTCATCATAACATTTTTGAATATTGTAACAACTTTAGCCGTTGTGTAAGCTAGACAAATAAAGAAATCAATCATCAGTCAACTGCAAGATCAGGAATATCTTGACCAAACAGTTTCTGACTGTGGAAGTAGCATGGGAAAGTAACTTTATTAGTGAGAACAAGAATCTCAAAACAGTAGTGCTATAGTAGTAGCAGTAACCCGAGGAGGCCAACTATTAATCAGTAGAAGGAGCATCGAATGGATAACCTTCAAAAGGATCTCGTGGAGAATCATCATCACATTCATGCTCATGGTAAATAGCATACTGGTTACAAAATCCACAATATAGGAGTGGCTCAAAAACAGGATTTTTTCCTAGAGTAAGGAACCTCCTTGGATCAACATGACTAGTTCTTTCTAAATGACAGACAGCAGAGACATAAGGTTTAATACCAAAAACATGAATTCTATCCGTATTTCCTATGAAATGGTAATCTTTCCATAAGTCTTGGATAACATCAAGAATTTGATTATTGAAATAATTTCTCCAGCATTTTGCAAGAGCAAAAGGATTTTCGAATGAAAGGAAAGAATTTCCTTCATACCATTGCCCTTGATAAGTGAAACCATTAATGAGAACGAGATGTTTTGAGGGTTGGACTTCCATCCAATTATCCCTTACCCAATTTGGTAAAGTACTCCAGCATCTGATGGAAACAAAAGGGCTAGCAAGTTTTTTAATAACTTCTTGAATTATTTGCGGGAACTGGCTAATCTGATGAACTTGATAAGTTGATGAACCTGATAAAGCCAAATTCAAACATCTGGGATAGCCAGTCGGGGTCCCTGTCGTCATCATCTGTTCCATCCCCATAGTTAACTAAGAGACCTGGAAATGGATGCTTTTGCTCATACACTCTGAGACTACTCCCAAAGTGTTCTTCCCAGTCCAGCTAAATAAAGACGTTGTCATCTTCGTCTAAAGCATCAGGATCAAGATTAGTAGCAGTAACAAGTTTCTTGAAATATTTGAACCATAGGTCAAAAGACCCAAATATTGCCTTGCTTTCCAGAATACGAGATTGTATATCTGTTGGCAAGTTGGCAACAGCACTTCTTAACAGAGATTGGGTCTTAAGACTCAATTTAGCATAATCAGTGCCCATAGTAGTCATTTTATCCATTGAATGGATTTCCTCTTTGCCAAAGAGTTGACTAATGTAGGCTTCAAGATGGCTTTTAAGAGCCTTATTTTCTGAAACAAGGTTATTTTCTGAAACAGAGTTATTTTCTAAAATAGGGTTATTTTCTGAAACAGGATCATTTTCTAAAACAAGGTTGGCATAATGGCTTATATAAGCCTCATTTTGAGCAGTAAGATTAACAAGGTGGATCTCAAGTGCTTGAAGGGTTTTTTGAAATAGGTTACGGTGGTTTCTAGTAAAAGAAGCTAGGTTATCAAGAATAAATTTAATAAAATCTGGAAGTTCTGAATAGGTTCCATTGTGGAATTGTAATCTTTTAGATAAAATTTCCTACAAAGCAATTGCCATATCACCGCTAGAATATGCCACCTTTGCCAGGACAAATTCTTGAAGGGATGTTAATCCACTGGGTTTTACCCCAGAAGATGCGCCTTCATGCATTTCAAAAGGTTGTCTTGCTGGGAGCCTTTTGTTTTGAGAATAGTCCTGTGCAGGAGCTTTTCCCTTGTTGTTTTTCCTCTCTGCCAAGGAAGCCATAATAATCCACTTACTAGTGGTATAAGTGTAAGTATTATCAATATATAATTTAGTAGTATTGAGTAATTTGGATGATGGGTATTAGAAGAAGGTGAGTGCTAGAAAAAAAAAAGTGCATTGTTGAAATAATGTTGAAAAGATGTGGTGTCCTATGACTTGGACAAAAACTTTAGTGCTGCTTTGTTTGAACTAGGAAAACTCAAAACAGTGGAGTTTGTATTGTTACTGAAGGTGTCGCTACTTATTATGGTGTACTAGTCGATATTATTGAGTTGAACCACTCTGACAAGTATCGATATGTACTATTCAAATGTCAATGGGTTGATGTTATTAGTGGGAAAGGATACAAAATGGATGAGTTTGGATTCCCCTTGTCAATTTTTTACGATTGATACACACAGGTGGTCGATTGATTGACGAGCCTTATGTATCAACATCTCAAGCTTCACAAGTGTTTTACGTGGAAGATGTGAGACATAAAGATTGGGCAGTGGTGGTCAAAACAAAACCTAGGGAGGAGTTTGATGTTGGTATTAATGCTTCACATGATGATGATGATGATGAAATGGGTCCCTATCTTGAGAATGTCCCTTATAATATAACTACTGATGATGCATGTGATGATGCAAATGACAACCATGCTTGGGCTCAAGTTAATGAAGAAGGAACCATTTATGATACACCGTTGATCAGTGAAGATGAATTGCTTGAATAATACTATCGATGATGAAGAGCTTAGCAATGATGTTTATGAGTCTAATGATGATGAGTCCAACGATGATGACTCCAATGATGATGACTACAATGATGATGACTGCAATGATGATGAGTCTAGTGGTGATGAGTCTTAGAGTTTCAAAACCTCTCTCTAGTTAGTTTCTTCTCCTTAAAATTATATGTCAATGTTTGTGTGTTTTTTCTTAAATTACGATCTAATACAATCTATCTCTTCCTTTGTATTTTCTTAGTTTGAGTATTTGGTTGTGTTATTATAAAATTATGAGTTTTGTGTGTTAAAGTTGTTCATTTACAATATTCTATTTTTCATGATTAGGCTAGACTAGCAAAGGTCTTCACAATGTGCTTTTTGGGATTCCTTATGGCTTCCAAGTATGTCAAACATTTTGCCTGCTAGTGGAAGGAAAATTTTAAATGGGGTAATACTCGTTGACCCAAAAATTTTGAGACTAAAGCTTCTTGTTGCTATAGTTGTTGTTGTTGTTGAATATGTCATGTTGATACTCACTTATTATTAACTTACTTTGCAACTTAGATTTACCTATCAGCAAATTTGAGCACCATAACTCATTGTTCCCACTATTTGTGTAATGCAGTTGGTCTTTTCACTTTTACTTCCATATTTGATATTCTCTCAACTTGGTCAAGCTATTACCATTGAGAAAATGCTTGAATGGTAACAATTATACTTTTCAATCTATGATTTCAAAGCACCACAATGATTTTTTTTTTCTTTCTTTTTAATTACAATTTCATTCGTTTACAGGTGGTTTATTTGGACTATGTGGTTCTGCCAAAGGGTATAATTTTGATTTGCTTTCTGGTTGATGGTTTCAAATGCTCGTTGATGATATTGGAGACATGACAATTACTAATGATGTTGCTACAATACTGAAGATGCTATAATGTTTTGATGGCTTTTTGTGTACAAAGAATTACATTTAAACAACCGCATTTTTTGGAAGTGTTGAAGAATTTGTTTAAATACTTTGGAACTTTGATAATGGTTATAGACAATGTTATGTATTTGATAATATATTTCTATGTTAATATAATGTTAGTTTGGAAACATTTGTGGTGTTATCTAGTTATATTTGTGGTATTGTCTTAGTGGAGCTAAAATTATTACAGGTTATTTGTAATAGATATGTGGGTTTAGAACCCAGGAGGGGAAAAAAAAAAATCACCTGCTCGCCGCTGAAGGACTAACATTTTAATATATTGAACACCTATAGCGGCGTTTATCGTCCGCTACTAAAGCTTCAAACATATAGCGATGGGCGAAACCGCCGCTAAAAGGTACATAGGGTATGTTGTACATGAAGCCCTATAGCGGCGAGCTTATCCTGCCACTAAAAAGCCACTTAACTCAAATGGTAACCTCATATGGCAGCGGTTTTTAGCCCATTGCAATAGACAAAAGTGCCGCTAAATAGCAGATCTATTGCGGCACTTTTGGATCTCGCCGCAATAGCACCCACAAATAAAGGTCAAATGGACCTTTAGCTGCAGTTTTTTGGGGCTTTTGCGGCAGTTTTGGCCTGCTGCAATAGTACAATAAGAGAAAGGTAATTTGAATCTTGAACATCTCCATTAGAAACACCAAGAGGTGCTAGTTGTGGTCTTAGCACATGCATTTTCTTTAAATGGTAGAATATATAGTTCTATATTAAAATTAGACATTTAAATGTCTAATTTTAATTACCATATTTATCAAATTTCATCGCACAAAATCATATCATGTTAAACTTTCTTGTGTATTACACGAGTTACCAACTTAGTAACTAATTAACAATTTTTTTTTTTTTTTTTTTTTTTTGTTGCCTAACATTGCACGTGTTCAGTTTCAAGAAGTGAAGAGTAAAACTTAAGATTCAATGCATGGTATAAGGGGCACCATATTTAAGGTATAAGGTGGATTAACCTAAAAATGCCAGGCTCATTCAAACCTTGAAAAACCTGCAGTCAAGAACATGGAATATGAGGGCCAACCTTAAACCTATTATCAAGAATGAGGACAAGGACCACCTTCTCGTGATAAAAGGGCGTTGAAGTTAAAAAGTATATGATTAAACTTGTAGAGTGGTTTGACTTAATCCTCTAAAACTTGTGGTCCTTCCCGTGAGAGATGATCACAATAATGAAGGAACCCTTTTAACGAGGTTTAATGTTATAGGTTTTTTATAAAAAAAAAAAAAAAAAAAAAAAAAAAAAAATTACATATTTACAAGCATGATAATTGAAGTATATTAATCACTGTTGAACTAATTATAAGTAATGTTTGGTGGCACCCTTTAATAATTAACTAGCTAGTAAGCACTCCGCATGCTACTTAAAGAAGATAAGATTGTGTTATACGCATAATGCATATAACTCAATTATCTATAGGTACGTAGTTCGTGAAAACAAAAACGAAAAAATAGTATGCGGCAGCATCAAGAAGGCGATGAATGAGGACCATGCATGAAAAAAGATTTGAGTTGTTGCTCTCTTAATAGAGTAATTCTTAGTTACTTTTGAAATACGGAGAATGGTGTTCTCTCCTCTTACATTTATGGTGGAGTCTTTTCATTAAATTCATGATGGGGTTCACCAAATATGTGAGAGAATGGAGCACTATTTATCCGTGATCCGATAGTACTTAGCTAAGAATTTTTCCCCTTAATAAGGGATTCAGTGGATGTAAAGTGAGAACTTTTAGGAGGAAGAGGAAGACTTGCCAGTAGAGGAAAGGGAATCAAAAAGGGCCACCGTGTTATTTGTACCAATAATAAGGTGAAGCAAAAGCATTTTACTGATGGATCCCACATCGTTTCAAGTGTACCCGTGGGTGTTAACTCCTATATCAAGGAATAAAGAAAGTTGTATATACATATAATCCATATTTATTGACTTGAACTTTTAATTTAGAGTATTGTCTCATAATATATATCTAATGTACTCTTGATCATCTTGTTTGGTTCATAGAAAAGTATTTTCTGGAAAATATTTTACACATTTTATCATGTTTATTTGGGTGTAAAATTTGGTTAACTATAAAATTTAGCCTCCCAAGTGTAAAATGTTTTATGCCTAAATGAAGTGTAAAATATTTTACACTTTTTGTCTCATGACTATTATCCCTTCTCACTCTCAAGTTCTCCCTTCCCACAAACTAGAACCAACAATCCACTCTTAGCCTCCAGTTCGTCGGCACCAATCATCATTAGTAGCTCTCATTACCTGATCCACCTACGCTATCGTTGGCTCCACTCACCAATTCTTGGTTCGACCACTCAAATCCACCGATTCTTTTTTTTTCCCCAATCTAACCATGCAGTTAGATCCTCCATCACACTGCTTAAACTCCACAGTCATCAACTCACCCATTGGTTTTCAGATCTGGTTTTTTTTTTTACCACTGCGTGGGTTTATTGATTTGGGTTTTTTGGCTGGTTTATAGGTTGTGGTGGGTGGCTGGGATGGTTTGTAGGTCACAATGGTGGCTGGGTTTGTGGGTTATGGTGGGTGGTTGGCCGACTTTGGTCTTTTTTCTTTTTTCTTTTTTCTTTTTTCCTTCTTCTTCAATTTGTGGATTTGAGTGGTCAATGGAGTTTCGGAGTGGTGGTGGGTTTGTGCGGATCTAGTGGTTGGTGGATTGGTTTTTGCTGGAACTGGTGGTGGTTGCTTGAAAATGATGAGATGGTGAAAAAATTTTCAATTTGTTATGAAACGAAACACTTGAAAATGAGTTTTTACATATTCAGTAATGTAACCAAACACAATAAAATGAAAATATTTTCAATAAAATATTTTACCTTTACAAATATTACGAAACATTAAATGACTTTTCATCAAATCAAATAATAGATATTTTGAGAAAGATGAAAATGAAATTTGATAGAAATTATGATTTTCCCCATTTCTATATTTTGAATACAAAAGTAAACCAGTACTTGATAAGATTTTTAAAAGAGATTTTTAAAAGATATGATATCTCATAAAGAATTATATCTTCTCATCAGGGAAGATGTATCAAGATGAAATGATGGGAAAGGATGATACTGACTATGACGATTTTTGTGGAGATTATGAAGAAACATTTATCATGTTGTGTCATTTTATTAAAGTAATTGTCAAACTCTATCTCATTTTGAATAAAAATAACACTTGTAGTTGTACCCCATAGAGAGAGAGAGAAAAAAAAAAAAAAAAAAAAAGAGACTTTCCCTTAAGATAAATACAAGTATATATTGTATAATTAAAAATTGAAAATATAATTAATTTGTCATAGTCTAAGATCATCTTTCTTATCTTTCTAAGCAAGCACTACATGATTTGGTGTCGTAAAGCGATGTACGAAAAGGACTACTAGTGATTAATATTGTGGTCAAAATCAAAAGAGTGGTCCACTAATAATTAACCTAAAAAAGAAAAGAGATAAGAGGAAAGAATATAATTACATTGACATTATTAGTATTACAGGAATAATGGCAACAACATAGGCAGTAGCACCCTTCTACGGAGACAAGGAAACATGTATATATAATTGTATACGGATTATTAACCGTATTAGGCTCTAAAGTCTAAACCCCAAGACTAAAAGTGGTTCCGATCGAGATCTCTAGGTTTTGGTCTTCATGCTTATTCTCATGCATTTTTTTTTTTTTTTTCATTTGCAAAACGTACGACTTAGTTTAGAAGCCATGGGACACGTTCCGTGTCTTGGAAGCCCTTGGAATTTGAGCCAAAATTTAATTACCTTTGACATTGCGTTTATCAGAAGCCTCAATTTTATTTTATGCTATATAAAAAAAAGTTAAAACTAGGAAGAGCTTTTCAACTTTTCTAGTTCTTAATTGCAATAATTTTGGCTTGGAGCTAGTTCCACTCAATTTTATATCTTATCACATGTGCCCAAAATCTGACTATTCAATCTTCATCCACATTGCTAAATTATTTAACATATGTTTATGTGTCGTTTAAATTTTATCGGATGTCTCAAAGTGGAAAAAAAAAAAAAAAACTATGTGCCGGTTTGGATACGAATTAATTTGGCGTTTATGTTTTGCGTTTTGCACTGTAGCCCGTATTAGCTTTTTTTTTTCCAGCCATAGTTGTTGACCAAGTCTTCCGTGAATAGTACTCCCGTGCACTATTTATGGGTCTCACAAATTACATTTTTTAACAACTTTTTTATTAAAAATGGGTCCCACAGTACTATTCACACATTTAAAAATTATTTTGCTATAGTTTTTTCAATTTTCAGTTTCAGTAAAATAAGTTCTATCCAAACGGACTCTATGTCATTTTGCTAAATGATGGTATGCAAATACCTTGAATATGTCATTTTTTAAGATACGAAACCTTAAAAGTTTTACTTTTAATTGATAGTTATAACCTATATAGTATCCCCAAATAAATTCATTCATTTTTTTCTTTCTCAGTACTATATAATATATATACATACTTTCAACATCTTCATATACAAAGCTATATTAGGTAACACTATGATTTAACTTTAATTTTTTCTTGAGCATATCACGTAGAATATGCTTTGATCCAATTCCAATAAAGCTAGTCTCGATTTACTAAAGAACTTTTATACTCTTCTTTTTTCTCTCACAAGAAGATGATGAGAGTTTCATTGCATTGAGATTGGGATTTGGGATCCTTGTTGAGTATTTTCATCTTTTGGGTAAAACTCACTCCATCTCTTTTTAATAGACTCTGTACGATTAGGTGTCCCAAATTAGAAAGCCCCTTGCATGTGTACGTCATTACGGACACCGTTTCCAAACTAGGAACGTGATACTATTTTGCTTTAAAAGTTTAGGCCATTTCCCATTTGTTAGTAAAATTTATGAAAATATTGACATTATTTATTAGCAATGTTTTCGAGATAATCTCAATATTCGAAATAAAAGTTGGGTCCAGTTCTTCTCCCAAAAAAGAATTGGGTTCAGTTAATGCATGTCTTAGCAATTCATGTGTATGATTTTTTTTTCTTTTTTTTTCAGTTTATTTTATCATATAAAGACCTAAAAAAGTGAAATAATTCCTCTCTATTCTCTTAACATCCTCAATCTTGATAAAACCGAATTGTTTTATAAGTTGGTATTTAAAGAAAATATTTTACAAGTTTGAAGTTTCTGTCTCTTATAGACACACCAAGAGAATTTGCTAATTGCAGTGAACAACATAATTCGGCCCATCTTTGATATTCTACAATTTGTACAAGCCTAGGTTCTGCCTTCGGAATCTTAGTCTAAATTCATGTTAATGGGCTTGATTATATGGACCCATATTCAACAAACAAAGCTACAAGCCCATAGATGCAGTCAATCCACGCTAAAGGCGATAGGCCCTTGAGCCCAGATAAAATCTCACTGCCCGGACCTAGTTAGCCAATTGCCAATTTGCCATAAAGTATCCACTAAAAAAAGAATTAAGAACATAAAGTTTCCCATTAAATTCTTGAATTTCTTCTGATTTTCATTTAGATTTAAGATATGTGACATTTAAAAACTAAATAAATATCATCCATCCAACTAAAAATGGGAGGAAATTGGAGTTCACATGATGGAATACATGTCATATTTTGATTGGACTCCAACTACCAATTAGAAGATGACATGTGTTCCATCATATCCACTGCACATGATTCACTTGGTTGATTGAGTTAAGTGAGTCATGCACATTAAATATGACAAAAATTAATGTCATCTTTCTAATGGTGGTTAGAGCACAGGACTCCAAACATGTTTGAAGCCAAACTTTATCCTTTTTTTTTTTTTTTTATTACACAGAATGTTTAGAATTGCTTGGAGAGCAACAAAAACTTTCCTTTCTCTTCTCTTTTATTCTGCTCAATCCTAAAGTGCATTTGTTTAAGGTTAAAATTTGGTTTATTTTTATCCAGCTTATTGTTTATAAGTCAAATAAAGTACTAATCAACTATAAATTTAAGCCATATGAAATGGACACTCTTGAAGAAAAAAAAAATCTCAAATGGTTGGTGTAACCGTGTAAGTGAGAAGCTCCAAATCAGATCAGGCCAACTTGCCCAATTAAGAGCTTAGAAGTTGGGCTATTTTGCTGGTATCTTTCTCGGACAGCAAATCGGGCCAATTGGGTTTGTTTGCAGAATTGAACCAACATAATACGTTACATCTGATGAAAGAGGTAACCCAATTATGCTACCTACTCTCACCAATTGATTAAAAAAAAAAGTAAATTAAAAATGATGAAGTTAACATATTAGATCTTATCTTCAGGATTTGAAATATTATGTTTCTCAAAAAAAAACAAAAAAGGGATTAGAAATATTATAACGCAAATAAAAGGACTAAAAGACTACATATTTACTAGAAGTGCCATTTTCTCCAAAAAAAATAGAAGTGCCACTATAATTATTAAGCTAAAAATAAACATTTTCACATGTGTGAGCATATGAGTCAGATATCCACTAAGTCAGAGTGCAATAGTAGTTACCAAAATATAAGGAGGAGTGCAGTAACTATTTTTGTCTACTATAAATAAAGATTGAAGGTATTATAAGAGACAACAAAAAAATTTGACAAACTAGATTCACATACCTAGTCAACGGAAGGATAATTTCATGTTTGTAAGTGCGTTTGCCTCACATGAATTATCTAAGTATAGTATTTGTTATTTAACTTAGGAGCTTGTGTGATTTGAATCTTTCTTATTTGTATGAACTTGAATTCTGAATTAAGATGTCTATATGTTGTGATTACATTGCTTGTTCCCTTATTTTTCTTAGTTGAATATTTTGTACTTTTGAAATCCTATTAGTTTAGGTAGTAGCAGAGCCCATCAATTTGTTGTGAAGTCTTGTCTTGCAAGTAGTTCTTTCCAAGATAGTTTGTATTCTCACAAACAAATTGGCGACCACAGTGGGAGTACATGCCAATCCTTGCAAGAAAAATGAGGAATAATAGCAATGAGAATAATTCTGGTTCTTCTAATTCTGCAGAACCAAGTCTAGTTTCACGGCCTATTATAGAGCATGGGGAATATGGACATAATGGATTACATTCAGATTTAAATCCAAACTTTTTAGAGATAATCCTGAGACAATTTAATCAAATGAAAGATGATATAGTTGCACGTTTTGACTGCATAAGTGATGAGATGAAACAACTTAAAGAAAACCAACATGTGGTTCATCGAGTCATTGCTGCAATTGGCAAAGATAGACCCTTAAATCAACCAACCGTAGGAGCAAATAATGACTTTGTTGGTGGAATGGGTTCAAGAGTGAATAATAATCCTTTATTTGAGAATTTCCAAAATATGGAAGTTCCTTTAGGATTAGGAAACTCCCCTTTTACTGAGAATTCCCCAAGAATGGAAAGTATCCTTCATTTGATTAACCCACCAAGAACAGAAAATGTTCTTCATATTGAAAATTCTCATAGAAATGAGAATAATGATCATATGACTATGAATGTTCCAATAAGAACAAAAAATGCTCTTCGAGGAAATAACCATCGCATGAGAAACAATCATCACAATGGAGTTCCTCAAAGGAATAATAATAACCCAGGAGTAGAAATCCCTTTAGATGACATTGATTTCCCTAGGAATGATGGAAACCCAGAATTATTTATGGATAATGGGTTTGACAATGGTCAAGAGAATGAACTTGGGCATGAAATGGCTCAATTTCAGCAATATCCAAGAAGGGCTAATGCTAATAGAAATAGAGAAAATCCTAGATTTGCACAGCGAAGGCAGAGGGCTAAAAACAATATAATGACCTTGGAAAGAAATAATCGTCATAATGATCGATTTGAAATCAAACAAAATAATTTAGAACGAAATCAAGTAGAGGCACATAATTATAATGGTCATAATGACAAAGTCCACAATAGAATGGACCAAATCTTAGAAATCTTGGAACACACACATGGTCCAGCATTTCGAAGACATAGGCCAATTTATAAGAAGCCATATCTAGAGTGGATTGATAGAGAACCATATCCAAGAGGGTTTAGAATCCCAGAATTTTCTACATTTTCTAGAGAAGATGACAAGACTGTACTGGAACATATGTCCAGATTCACAATATAGTGCGGAGAGGTTTCAAACAATGAAAATTTTAAGATGAAGTTATTCCCAAGCTCTTTGACTAGACAAGCATTTGTTTGGTATTCATCTTTACCTCCTAATTCTCTAAATTAATGGGCTGAATTAGAGGACAAATTCCAAACACATTTCTCTCACACAGATTTGAGAGTGTCAATTGCTGATTTGGCAAGATTAAGACAAAGGCCAAATGAAACTGTAAAGCAGTTCATTATGCGGTTTAAAAGAGCCTGCATTGTCAAATTGTTCTCCCAAAGAGAGAATATGTCAAGTTCGCTGCAGATAGTTTAGACTTTGAATTTAGAAAAAAATTCAAAGGGGTGACATTCTTTGATCTATATGAATTGTCTGATAGGGCTTCTAGGTATGAGAGTCTCATTAAAGAAGGAAGAAATAGGAATAATTCTACATATGGGACTTATTTTCATGACCCTAACTATGAAGTAGACATTGCAGAGTTTATAGGTCGTAATCCCCAAGTATGTGATGTACTAGATAAGAAAAACATTAAGGCTAAGTCAGCATATAAACTTTTAGCACCTATAAGAGATTACTCATTTGACATAGAGAAGTCTGATGAAATCTTTGATTGGTTGTTAGAAGCCAAGTTGATAAAGTTGGTAGGCAGACACAAAATACCAACAAAGACAGAAACACATGGTAGGGATTATTGTAAATGGCATAATGCATTTACACATCAAACAAAAGATTGTGTAACCTTTAGGAATGTTATTCAAGATAAAATTGAAAGAGAAATCTTGAAATTCCCTGAAAAGCCTAAAGAGCAAATGAAAGCAGATATTGATCCCTTTCCACCTTTGCATGATTTAAATATGATTTCAGCTGATTTTGAATCTTTGATTAGTTGCTTCCAAAATGATGAGAACTCAAAATGTAATGTATATCAATGTGTTAATGTGCAGGGTAAACAATCATTGCACCTCACCCAAGGGATGAAGAGACTGAAAATAAATGAATGATCTTCTATGCGAGTAAATAAATATGGCTCGCATGGTAAAGAAAACTTCTTTCAAGGCAAGAATGTCCAAACAAATAAGGGAAAGGCTAAAATGGTAGAACAACCAAGGCCTACAACTTACAAAGAAGCATTACAAAAGCATAATTCTTTTTCAAATGATCAAGTTTTTGATTCTGATGAAGATGATTGTTTGTGTGAGCAGTGTAGTCGCATAATGGCGCTAGTTTTTGGAAAAGTGGCTGTTGGGATAGAATCTCCTCTAATCTCCTCTAAGTGATACTAATTTTGGGCCAATTATTAAACCTAAAAAAGTTGAATCAGTGTTTTCAAGAGTAGAGAAGCCAAACAATTTTGCACCTTCAAACCTCTAATAGGGGAGCCAAATAAATGGTACTCCATGGAATCTGTTAGTGTTAAACCACCACAAAAGCGTCATTTTAAATATGGATATAACCCATATTTCTCACAAATGACAAAAACACAAAGGAGACGTTGGCTTAGACAGCAAATGTATATGTCTCCAGAGCCAAGACAAACTCCTGAGACTTCTAATGATGCACCACTTAACAAGGCGAAAGAAATTAAAGTTGAAATACAGCAAAAAGGAAGCATATAAACTTCTAAATATGTAAAGACGTCACCGAGTGCTATTCGGTTGATAGGAAATGAAACGAGTATGCAAAGAGCCAAAAGTGACAGTAATATGTAGCAAATAATGTTTGAATCAAAGCAACTCGCACAAAGTGAAATGGTTCATGATTTACCTAAAAAAGAGAACCAAGAACTAGTGCGACAAGATCACAAGAAATTAGAGAGATGTACAAGTGAATTGGGGTCTAATCGAATGGATGATAACACAGTCACTGTGTACATTGTAAGAAGGCCAAAAAAGGAAATAAAAGAAAAAGAAATATCGAAAGAAAAAGAGATGCAAGAGGAGAACTTGGCTGAAAAAGAAACTGAAGAAAAAAGCAAAGGTATAATCAATTCGATCATTCCATTTGAGGAGATTAAAGGAAATGAGTTTTTGGAGGAACTTGGAGATGCAAATATGATGGAAGGCCTTGAAGATATTGAAGGCTAGGATGATTTGGAAGCATTCAATGAGTTTGGAGAGGAACTCGAATTGGGACACACAAAAAAAAAATTCCAGTAATACGAAATGTAATGTGATCAGATTGCCAATAGAGTTTATGGCAAAACAGAACATTACCGAGGATGAAAAGCATAGTTCTAAAGGCTCAAATGCTCAAGGGGCATGTCATATCCTATTAACAGATGGAGAGATGGAGAATTTAGAACCTAAAGCATAGGCGGAGCTGGAATTCCCACCAGGTAAAATTATCTTTGAGAAACCATCTAAAAGAATGTCACAACATTTAAAGCCTTTATTCATTAAAGTTCACATGGATGGAATACTTATTAATAGAGTTTTAGTAGATAATGGTGCTGCAGTTAATATTTTGCCTTGGGGAATGTTGAAAAAAATCAGTAAAATAGAGGCAGATTTAATTCAGTCAGATGTTTTAGTCAGTGGTTTTGCTGGCGAATCTATTAAAACTAGAGGTATTATACCTGTAAAATTAAAGGTAGGGAATAAGATTACAAATGTTGCCTTCTTTGTTGTTTATACTAAGGAAGCTTATAATGCTTTGCTAGGAAGGGAATGGATACATTCAAATTGGGTGATACCTTCCTCCCTACATCAATCTCTAATGTTTTGGAATGATGATATTTTGTTGAGATGGCGAAGGCTGATAATAAACCATTCGAAGCATGTAATAATACAATTGATGCTCAATTATATAACAAAAATGTTGAAATTTTGAAACTGACAGGATTTGATTACAATGGCAAGCAACAAGGGTGGAAATGGCTAGAGAACAACCATGTTTTGCTGGAGAAGATGTTACTGACAAAGAAATTGGCAAGGAATGGTTTGACGACAACATCATAGAGCCACAAATGCCAAATATAGTAGAGGAACCTGTTAGTGATGAGTAGTTCACTTACTCCAAGGAAATTAAGGGCCATTAAACTGACTAAAGACAAAGTAATAAGTTACATTCTTGAGAATAAAATAGAACAAAGTATGTTCTTGGCAGAACGTGTATTGGAAGAAGAAAGAGATATTGGAAACGAGGTTAAAATTGGTTTAAATTCTCTAAGTAAAGCTCCTATCCAAATGGATGACTTGAAAGCAAAAGTTCAAGATCATTTGATAGAAGTGAATCTTGGAACTGAAGAAGAAAAGAAAGTGACATATATTAGTTGTCACCTTTCATAAGAACAATTCAATGAAGTGCTGGCTTTGGTGAAGAGGTTTAAGGATTGCTTTGCATGGGATTACTCTAAATTGCAAAGTTTGGATAGAACACTAGTAGAGCATAGACTTCCAATCAAGAAAGAGCACATTCCACACCAACAACCTCCTCGCAGGATGGCAAATGAGGTTATTTTGAAAGTGAAAGAAGAGATTGAAAGACTATTGCAAGCAAGATTCATAAGGCTAGCCAGGTGTGTAGAATGGCTTTCTAATATAGTTCTAGTTCTTAAGAAAAATGGTAAATTACGTGCATGTATAGATTTTAGGAACTTAAATACAGCAACACCCAAAGATGAGTATCCTATGCCAATTGCAGATGTATTAGTAGATGGAGTGGCAGGACACAAATTGTTGTCTTTTATGGATGGGCATTCAGGTTATAACCAAATCTTCATTGCAGAAGAGGATGTCCACAAAACTGCCTCAGATGTCCAGGTTCTATTGGAACATTTGAATGGGTAGTAATGCCATTTGACTTAAAAAATGCTAGTGCGACTTATCAGCGAGCCAGGAATTTAATTTTCCATGATATGATTGGAAAGTTTATGGAATTTTATATAAATGACGTGGTGATTAAATCTCAAGACTTTAATACCCATCTAAAAAACTTAGAGAAAGCCTTTTTGAGGATAAGGAAACATCAATTAAAAATGAATCCTCTTAAATGTGCCTTTAGGGTGCAAGCAGGAAATTTTCTGAGTTTTCTAGTGCATAATAGAGGAATTGAGATAAACCAAAATAAAGCCAAGGCAATCATGCAGGCTAAACCTCCTTCCAATAAAAAAGAATTACAAAGGTTCTTGGGCCAATTTAATTTTTTAAGAAGGTTTATTTCTAATGTTGCAGGTAAAACCAAGGTGTTTTCCCCTTTATTAAGGTTGAAAGACCATGAAGATTTTACTTGGAATGAAGAGCATCAGTTGGCCTTTGATACAATTAAGAGATATTTGTCCACACCACCAATGTTAATTCCTCCAAGAAGTGGGAAGCCTTTATAGTTATATATATCTACAACAAAATTCTATTGGAAGTTTGCTGGCTCAGGACAATGATAAGGGCCTTGAACAGGCTATTTTATATTTAAGTAGATAATTAAATAAAACAGAATTAAATTATTCAATAATAGAAAAACTATGTTTGGTTTTGTATTTTACTGCTACTAAGTTAAGGCATTATATGCTTTCTCATGTAACTTATATTATGCACAAACTAATGTAGTGAAATATATGCTATCTAGACCTATTTTGCATGGTAGAATGGGTAAATAGAGTTTAGCTTTAGTGGAATTTCATTTAGTTTATGTACCACATAAAGCAATAAAAGGTCAAGCCTTAGCTGATTTTTTGGCAAATCATCCATGCAATGAAGTTACAGATATAAACAAAACCGTGTTTGTAGCTTTAGCCCCTTAGAAATTAAATTTTGATGGTTCACGTACCACATATGGGGCAGGTGTTGGTGTGATTTTAAAATCTCCAATGGGGATTAAAACCCAAATGGCCTTTAAGTTAGAAGGGAATTATTCTACAATCAAATTGAGTATGAGGCTCTGATCATTGGGTTAGAGATATTATTGGAAATGGGAATAAAAAGTGTAGAGGTTTATGGTGATTCGCAATTAGTATTTAGGCAACTCACTAGTGATCATAAATGTTGCAGCTCGTCCATTGCACCATACTTTGTGGCTGCGAGACAGCTGTTAGAACAATTTAGCAATGCTAAGTTAAACCATGTCCCTAGAAGTAAGAATGAGGAAGCCAATCGCATGGCACAGAGTGCTTCTGGACATAAAGAAACCAATCAGGTTGCACAAAGTCCCCCATGTTTAAGTAAAAGGACACTCCCATCAGTTATTTATAGGGAATTAGGGACCCAGGTTTTCCATCTTGATACCCAAGTTAGTGATTGGAGAAACCCAATCATTGATTACTTAAAAAACCCAAGTGGTTGTACAAATAATGCTTTAAAACTTAAAGCTGGAAAATTTGTTTTAATGGGAGACCAAGGTGAAACTTTATTCAAAAGAGGAGTTGATGATATCCTATTGAAATGCATTGGTGATGATGAGTCAAAGAAAATCTTAGCAGAAGTCCATGAAGGCGTATGTGGTTCACACCAATCAGGCATAAAAATGAAATGGTTGATACACAGATATGGTTACTATTGGCCAAGTTTATTGAAAGATTGCATTAAATATGCACAAAGTTGTGTAGAATGCCAAAAACATGGTCTAATTCCTAGGTTTCCTGCTTCAGATTTTCATGCGATAATAAAACCATGGCCCTTTAGAGGATGGGCAATGGATTTAATTGGAAAAATCAGACCAATCTCAAGAAAGAAAAACTGCTTCATAATCGTTGCAACAGACTACTTTACAAAGTGGGTTGAAAAAACCTTATAAGGAAGTGAGTGAGTTTGATGTTATTCAATTTATAAAAGAAATGATAGTCCACAGGTTTGGAATTCCTCAATCTATAATAGTGGACAATGGAAAAATCTTTAATGGAACCAGGATAAAAGCCTTCACACAAGAATATGGTATTCGGATTTTGAATTCCACACCATATTATGCACGGGAAAATGGTCAGGCTGAAGCCACTAATAAGATTATTAAGAATAATTTGAGGAAAATAGTGGCTAGAAACCCTACAAGTTGGGACGATTTGTTGTCTAAAGTGTTGTGGGCATATAGAACTTCAAACATAATGAGCATAAACACTACCCCATATTCTTTAGTTTTTTGCCATGATGCAGTTTTACCCATGGAGATTACCGTGAGATCAATGAGGCTTACAAGGCATAATGAATTGACTTATTTGGATTATCAAGATGCAATGTTTGCAGAACTTGATGAAATAGATGAGGCTTGTATGGCAGCTTTAGATTCTATTGTTGTACAAAAACAAAAAGTATCTGAGATCTGTAACAAGAGAATTAAGGCAAAGTCATTTGCCATTGGGGATTTACTTTGGAAAGTTATCTTGCCTATAGGAGTTAAAGATCCATATCTGGGTAAATGGTCTCCTAATTGGGATGGACTTTTCCTAATTAGCGAGGTCTTTGATGGAAATGCTTATAAGTTAATGCATATTAGTGGCAACGAGCATGCGAGATCCATTAACGGCAAGTTTCTAAAATTATATAAGCCAAGTATGAACGAATTGGCTTACTCACTTAAAAATTTTTGAGATATGCATATGTGCATGTTTCCAAGGTCCAAATGAATGGTTAAAATGGGCATTAGTGATTAAAATAATAGATCACAATGCAATGAATGTATATAGAAGAAAATTCAAAATAAGGAAGGGTTGTATGCAAATATAATTTCAAAATTGAAATTGATCGAATACATTGGGAATGAACTTCCAAATACTACTAATTTGTTGGGAGAGTACCTTTTAGCAATGACTCTCGAACAGTTGTAGCAAACCCAAAGAGCAACCACAGTATGATTTTGAATGTTTTGAGTAATGCTAGCAGTAATGTTGGTGTTTGGACCGGTGTACCTAGTTCGAAGTTGTTCCCAAACTAAGTAAGTGCTCTGGAGCATGGCAATGATATTGGTGTGCATGATTTAAAAGATTTAGTTGCTGCTTCTCAAGAGTTAATCCCAGCTGAACAAGAACAAGGATGGAGTTTCCTAGCTTCATTTCTCAACTCCTACAGTCAATTGGTCCTCTTAGATCAACGATGAACTTGAAGATGTCTTCATTTTGTATGCACCAGCTCCCGACATCATGCGGAATTACAGTTGCGACGTTGTTCAAGCCTCGATCGAGATGAATAATTTCAGAATCATGGACAACCTTTGCCAACATCCACCTGAGTTTTGAAGGACTTTTTGGATCAGGGGTTTGCAAATTGATCTAACTTAAAGCCCCAATTTTATTTTCCTTTCACCCTTTCATTTTTCTTGTATTAACTTATGCGCAGTTGGCCTAAATTTAGGCCCATCACGCACAGGGGGCATGTGTTAGGCTAAAAATAAACATTTTCACATGTGTGAGCATGTGAGTCAGTTATCTACTAAGTCAGAGTGCAATAGAAGTTACCAAAATATAAGGAGGAGTGCAGTAACTGTTTTTGTCTACTATAAATAAAGATTAAAGGTATTATCAGAGACAACAACAAAAATCTGACAAACTAGATTCACATACCCGGTCAACGGAAGAATAACTTCATGTTTGTAAATGCGTTTGCCTCACATGAATTATCTAAGTATAGTTTTTGTAATTTAACTTAGGAGTTTGTGTGATTTGAATCTTTCTTATTTGTATAAACTTGAATTCTAAATTAAGATATTTACATATTGTGATTACATTACTTGTTCCCTTATTTTTCTTAGTTGAATATTTTGTACTTTTGAAGTCCTATTAGTTTAGGTAGTGGCAGAGCCCATCAATTTGTTGCAAAGTCTTGTTTTGCAAGTAGTTCTTTCCAAGATAGTTTGTATTTCACAAACAATAATATATATGTGTCATTGGGTCAGTTTGTGCATTCAAACTTAGACCATATCCTATCAACAAAAAATAAATAAATAAAATAAAAGACCTAGACCATAATTTTGGGTGTGGAGTATTACATACGGGTGGCAACGGAATAGATTGAAGTCAAATTAAGGGTGTCACGTCTCCTTTTTATGGCGAGAAAAATTGGTATAAAATGGGACGAATTGGAGATATACATGAAACAAAAAGAAAGTAAGTGTTTTGAGAATGATATTAGAATACGTACAAAAGAATAGATAATAAATAAGATATACATAAAAAAAATATTAAATATATATAAACAATTAAAATTAAATCAAAACTTTATATATGTACATTTTGCGTGGGCTACGTGGGGCAGGGGTGAGCAAACTCTGTCCCCAATCTTGTCATCTCTTTAGGACAAGAAAAACCCATGTAGGCTAGGGTGAGATAGGAAATTAAGTGGGTTGTGGATTTTTTGTCATCCCTAAACTTCATATCTGTGTTAAAAAAACGTATACACATGAGATTTTTAATTTTTTAAATAAAAATTTAAGTAAAGATCATGTTTGACATAAATGACACTTTGACATCATGATAAATTATCATTTATTCCAAAAATATTAACACATCCATTTTTTTTTTTTAAGGGAATCCCTAATTATTATTGTAACAATCTATTCTACAATGCAAAAATCTTCTTTCACGTGGCTCCAATGATAAGCCCATCCAAAATATGCCCAAGTTGCATGTGGATGATGGCCTTGATGCTGTGTGGAACTGAAATTTGACCCAAGATATGTATCAAGGTAAAAGGAAAAAAAGGACACGTAAGACGTATCTGTTTAAGGAGAATAAGGATTTTGGGCTTTGTGATGTCATGGAAGTCCATCACAAGGAGCCCAATAACAGACCAGCAATCTTCAAGAACTGTCCATGTTTTAAACACGTAAAGTCAGTGGGCCCTGCAAGAGTCTTAGGCCCAGTTCGTTATTATTTTTTTAAGTTACATACACTTTTTATGAGCCCTAGCCACGTCACTCATAATCGGCAAATGATTTTTCTCAATTCCGAAAGTTCAAGATTTCCATTTTATATCATCCACCTCGAATTTCTATGGTTAGAGCATTCACAACAAGAGAGGTATAATTGTTATATTGTCATTTTAGCAACTAAAACTCCAAAATGTGGTCCAAAGTAAAGATGATATATTTAAAATAATTGACAACTGAGTCACAGTAAGCTACTATCTTTGGGCGGCAGTGGTTTCTCTCTTCCTTTTTTTTTTTTCTTTTTTTTTTTATAGTTTTCTTTTGCTATGGCCGAAAATCTCTCTCTTTCTTATTGTGTGCTTGGTAATTGGTTGATTTGGGTTTGGGTTTGAAATGTGGGATTTTGTGGTGGTTATCAGTTTGATTTTGGGATGGGGTTTGCAATGGTGGCTGGAGGATGGGTGGGTTTTGGTTTATGGTGGTGGATGGTGGGTGGTGGCTTGGGTTTTGGTTTTCCAATGGGTGTGGCTTCGGTTTTCTAATGGTGGGTGGTGGATTGGGATTTTTAATGGTGGTGGTTTTGCAATGGGTTGTTTTTGTTTGGGAGAAGAGAGAACACAAAAAGAGAGAGGAATAGATGCATAAGATTAAAAAATAATAAAGAAGTGGTAAAAATAGATAAAGTAATAAAAAAATAAAAATTTTACTGTGGGGTGTATTATAAAGTATGGTGTTAAAATAAATAAAGTAATGTTTTGAGTTGCTAAAAGTTATAATTTTTAGCAATTTTACTGTGAATGCTCTTACACTTGCAATGTAATTATTGGGGGACCACAATTTGACTCCCTACAACCACTCTAAAAACAAGCCGCCATGACATGATGTCGAATGCCATAAAATATTTGAGTGTGTTTTCCTCATCACCAATTGGTTTTGAGGTGGAATGACATAGCTCACGGTTTGACAAATGGTATCAGAGCCAAGGTCATGGGTTTGAGTCACGGAAGTGTCATTGTGAGTGATGGATTGTTGGGGGGATCAAAACCTATCCAACCATCCCGAATTTCCTATTTCTTCAACAATAAAGTTTACCAATTTTTAAAATCAAATAGAATTGTTTCAAACTTATATCGAACTAACATTTTTTTGGAACTTGACTATTTTACTTAAATCTTAACTCTTCGTTAAACGAGTTTCATACCACATTTACTGATGTGAGTTTGGCTAATTTGATGTTTTAAAAATATATTTCTCTTTGGAATAGTGAAGTTTTATGTAAATAGATTTGCTCCTCTCTCATTTTCCTTTAGGGTCTGTTTGGTTGGAGGAGTGGAAAAGTGGAAAGATAGAAAATGGTGGGAGGATAGAAAAGATTTTAATTTCTCTCATTTTTGTTTAGTTGGAAGTGGAAAAGTGGAGGGATGAAAAAAGTGAGTTTGTATAAATTTACTCATATATCATTGTTAAAAAATGATGACTAATTAAAACAAAAAAGTGACGAACAACCGACAAAAAAAAAAAAAGCAATCACCCAATTTATTAAAAAATAAAAATCATGTTTAAAAATATATTTCTCTTTGGAATAGTGAAGTTTTATGTAAATAGATTTGCTCCTCTCTCATTTTCCTTTAGGGTCCGTTTGGTTAGAACGGTGGAAAAGTGGAATGATAGAAAATGGTGGGAGGATGAAAAAGTGGGAGAATATAAAATATTTTAATTTCTCTCATTTTTGTTTGGTTGGGAGTGGAAAAGTGGAGGAATGAAAAAAGTGAGTTTGTATAAATTTACTCATATATCCTTGTTAAAAAATGATGACCAATTAAAACAAAAAAGTGACAAACAACCAACCAAAAAAAAAAAAAAAAAGCAATCACCCAATTTATTAAAAAATAAAAATCATGTCCCAAAAAAAAATCATGTCTAGTTAAAAAAAAAAAACAAAAAAACAAACAAAATAAAGGGAACATTCTAGAAAGGAAAAAAAAAAAAGAGTTGGACATGGGCATTTTTGCTCATTAAGCAGCCTCATTTTCTCTCTATTTTAGAGATAAAACTTTTTGGTGGGCCTGGAGAGAAAACACCAAGACCTCACCATTTATTTTCCTTTCTCCCCACCCAACCAAACACACTGCAAAAAGTTTTCCTTCCCATTTTATCTTCAAAGTTTTCTATCCATCCTATTTCACCTCCAAACAAACACACCTTTAAGTAGACTAACATTTTACACACAATGAATAAAAAAGTGTGGATACCATTAGATGTGAAACAATCAAAGTCCATTGACAAATGATTTGATTTTTCACTCCAAAAAATTAAGAATTTCATTTAATTCTTTTAAAATTATATTTTTGTGGAAATCATCCACATTTGAATTTGTATGGTTATTCTTGCAGTGTAATCAAAACGTATTTGACTATGCCGAGGCTAAGGAAAGTGCCCAAATCTCATGACCCTATCAATTAAATCAGGCACTCGCCATCACCGTTCCATAAAATCTTTTAAATATTATTCAACTTTTTTTTTATAACTAATATAAAGTCATAGCTATTTTTTTTTAGGAATTTTTGCTTAATAATACATTTTTTTGATTAGTACGTGGTGAAATAAACTTGTTTTGAAATTATTTGGGAAATAGCCTTTGGTGAACTGTAACTTTTGTCCACCTGGAATCATCTCTTGAAGACATGAGTTTGACATAAAACATGAAACACATAAAACAATGAATGGAAAATTTTACGAATTATGATACATGTAAAAAAATAGTAAATTTTTGTGAGTTGAATCCTAAAGTTAATTAGCAAAGAAACACAAACAATGTTGAAAAATTTAGATCTAATGGAGGCCCTTCCTCAGTTTGAAAATTTTTAAATCGATAGGCCAAGCCAACAATGGCAACAAAGAAATAGTAGGTTACCATCAAGACCTAGAAAAAACCCAACTCAAAGAATAAATCATGAAAATCTCTCATAATATAGAACAATTTATGAGACCGTATGACTCTTTTTTCTTTTCTTTTCTTTTCCTCTATTTTTTTTAATAAAAATTTGGGTAAATTGCAAATTACACCCATAAAGTTTAGGGGTGACTGGATTTTATACTTTGAAGTTTCGAAATTTAGATTTTACTCCTTGAAGTTTGGTGATATTTGGATTTTACACTCTGACGTTTTAGAATTTGGATTTTACCATCTATATTTTGGGAGTGTTTGGATTTTACACTCTAAAGTTTCAAAATTTAGGTATGTAAAATCCAAACAACCCAAAACTTTAGGAGGTAAAATCCAAGTTCTGAAATGTCAAGGTGTAAAATCCAAACACCCCAAATTTTAGGGGGTAAAATCTAAATTCTAAAACTTCATGGTGTAAAATTCAATCACCCTCAAACTTTAGGAGTGTAATTTGCAATTTGCTCTAAAAATTTTATTTTCTAGAGGTTTTTTTGATAACATAGGTTGAAACTTTCTCAAAAAAACCTATGGGAGTAAAAGCGAAAACACCCCTGAAATTTTAACTCCCTTCCCGCTTGAATAAAATGATTAAACTAAAGCCCTCCACGTTTGCATTTAAAATTCAAATTTCAAACTGACGAGTTCTCGTTCCCCAGCTCTCTCTCTCTCTCAGTAGCTTTCAAATTCAGGTACGTGCGAATTCTTCAACAATCAATCGGTTGAAATAAAAATTCTCATATTTTTCTCACCTCATTTTATTATTTTAATATTAATTTCCTGATCTCGTTCACGCTAAAATTCGTTTCAGGGGTTTATTTGTTCCTCCTTTTTTTCGCTTATTGCTGTGAATCATTAGATGATATTGCGATATCATAGCATATGTTTCTATGCTTATAAAGTACTCAAAATCAAGTTGTTTTTCATATACAGCTCTATAGCTTTGTATTGGATGTAAGGTGGTAAATAAATCAACCTATTTTGTGAATGGCTTGAGCTTGGCTCCAAAAAAAGGTTTGTTTGTATTTGTTTATTTAGCACGAGACTCGATTTAAGTATAAATAATATTATATTTTTGTAGATGTACTTGTATAAAAATATACTTATATAAACCTAATAATATAAACAAAGCTTTTGTAGTAAAAAGGGGTTAAAATTTTTCGTCATAGTTTTATTTATATACCGAAAATGAATAAGTTAATCAAGTAACTTCTGAATATTTAATATTATTTGATGATAAGCTTGATTTGACTTCTGTTCAAAGTCAAATTAAATAAATAAGTCTAGACTTTTAATATTCAGTTCGGCTTAGCTCGCTCATTCACAACTGGATCATGCACCATTGTAGCGACTAGTGAGGCAGTCGTGCACCATTACTCAACCTCCTAAAGAGAACATGCTTTTGAAACCTCTATTTATAAAGAGGAAATTCTCTGGTAATTTTGCTTTTCACCTAGAAAATTTGAGATGCTTTTGTGAGAAACATAATTTGTATGCAACTTTCTTATAAAGATAATTAGTGGCATATATCTTCTCTTCCTCTTTGCTCAAATCATTCTTATAATTAGAATTGTATGATTAAATAATTAAATTTACCACATCTCAATAGTTTAAACTTTTTAGACAATCGGTTATTAATAATTTGTTCATTAAAAACATGTCTGGGCATTGAGTTGGTTTTTTTTTTTTTTTTTTTGAAAGAAAAGAAAAAACGTATCTCATAAGCAACAAAAATGAGGATTATAATGAGAGCTTCATTAGTCTCTGAAATTTTTTGATATAAGCATGCTTGTATTTTAATTATCTATGCTAGGAAATCACAACCGGTTCACATCATGCGGGGAATGAAATGCTCTGCAGACTCATAATTGTTGTTTCTGAAAGTGTCAAACCAATTTTCTCTGATGAGGGTACCTAGTAAAAACCAATTTGTATTTGTTCTCAAAATTATCATAGACAAGTAATTATGTGGTCACTTAGCCATCACCTTAGTGATTAATACCCCTTTTTTTTTACTAAACCTTTTTTTTAGAAGTGCTACCTTCACAATATTTTCACAACAAATTATAGATGGTAAGTTGTTATTAGTTTTAATTTGAATTTGACTCTTAAAAAAAAAAAAAAATTCTAATTTGAATCCACAACTTAAATGACTTTTTTACCCACTTATAATAACCAATTACAACTTATCATTTAAAATTTATAGTGAAAATTTTGTGGACATAGTATTTTTTCTTTTCTTTTTCTTTTTTTGGCTATAGGCTTTGTTTACTTCTTCTTTTTTATTATTATTATTTTTATTGGAAAAGGCCTTGTTTACTATCATGAAGAAGGTTTTATGTTCTAATTTCCAGGGCATGTAGGAGGAGCTTATGTATAAAAAAAATTTAATAAACCTGCAGGAGTTGTCAACTTTATCAATTTGACTGTAGTGCTTGGATATAGTTCTCTGTATTTTATGTTAAAGCTAATAATGATTTGTGGAGAGTCTGGAGACACGTCAGAAGGTTTTTAAGTCTCAATTATGCTGACAATCCTAATCCACGTAGGTGCAAATTGATTTTCTATCAATAATTGCAACATTCTGTCGGTAGTGTTTTCTGTATTAAATGCACCAAAAGCTACATTCACATCAGCCAACCAGCTTATACAGCTGCAATATCATGAAGGTTCTCCTTTTCCACCCTGTTGACTGGCATGAGCTTGAGACACTGTGGTCTGTGGTTACCAATTTACTTCTTTGTTTCTCAAATATGGAACATTTATTTTCTGCAAAAAGTTGGTGGTTTGAAATTATGAAAAACAAAAAAACATTTGAATTATAAATTTGGATTTTGATGAGTCTGTCCAGGAGTGACTTTTAAACTAAAATCTCCAATCTTCCAGCAAAAATGCCATCCAGGCAAGTCTCCATTGCCACTAATAAAGCCCTCAACTTTTATACAGGAAAATTTTCTTATGTTTCTCCTTTTTTCTTTTATAACTTAGATAAAACTAAAAGTAAAGTCTGAAGATTTTTCATCATATTTTGAATAAGTTGCTGTCCAATCCTTTCCCATTTCTTATGCTTTTCTTTATCACTATTATTCATTTTATGTACGGAATATCAATGATTTCATTGTATCCTTTGTTTGTCTGTCTAGTTCTTCAACCTTGATGGCTTGATGGGATCCCACCACCCGATACTCTGATGAGAACCCGACAGTTGATTTGCCGAAACCCAAATTATTTTGGTGACAAAGGTCAAAATCATTGAAAGCTTGATAATCTTACCAATGTCAAGTTTTATGATAATAACTCGTTTTTTTCTTTGTGAAGGTGTCGTGATTTTTCTTGTCAGTTTACAAGTGCTTTTAGTTTGATAGCAGGAATACCTTTTGTTGAGTTGCCGACAAAAATATTATTAAGTGTCCTATTCCTTTACTTGGTGCAATTGTTATTGACATTCACCTTTGTTCTTTCACTTTAATAACCCTAATAAAAGCTATATCTAGAATACTGTTAAAGCATGATTCCCATATAATCAATTGTAGTTTAATGAAAACATGTGCTTTACTATGATATATTCTAACAATAGAATTCAGCAGTGATGAGTGATCCCTTCCCTAAGTGCTTATGGGATGGATTTATAGTGATAGGATGCATTTTCTTTGTAATTGTCATTTGTGTTCCAAAATTTTGATTATTGTGGCTGAGATTGTCATTTTTATTGCATAGAAGATCATCAAATTTTGCTTGTATTTATACTTTAATGTCATATATTTTATTTATCATCGGTTTTAAGTTCGGAAAGAGATGAGTGTAAAATTTCTGATTACTTATTTTTGAACCTTGAAAGTCAATGCAATGGTTTTGGAGTCCATTGGAAATTGTACCCTAATAATATGTTTGTTGAAAATTTGTGAAACAGAAAATTGTACTATCTTTAGATATGGAGAATAAAGCACAATATTGAAATCTTCTTTTCTTTTTTTTCTTTTTCTTTTTTTGCTAAGAATATTGAAATCTTCATAATAACAAGATGGTTCGTTACCTTATAAAATTGAGTTGTGCTAAAACCATAAAAAATGGTACAACTTTGTACCACAACTCGCCATGTGGTGAGTTGTGACTAGTGAAGGTGTGGCGAGTTGTGACTAGGACACACACCTTCACCAATCACAACTCGTCACATGGCGAGTTATGACACAAAATTGTGTCATCTTGGATGGTCCCAGCATTTTCCTATGGAATTTGTTTTAATTTCATGATATTGCCTAAATGCATGTTTAATCACAAGTTCAGAATGATAATTGGTTGCTTTATTTGCCACTTAAAGCAAAGGAACCTATAAAGCGTCTACTCAGTCACCTAATCTTTGCCTCTGCTTTCCCGTGCACTAGCCTTTTAAGTTATCCCACGGCACTGTTTGGTTCTATTTGAAATTTCTCATGCATTTTTTTTTCCCATTCTGATAAGGCATCTACTGATGCTTTAATTTTAATTTAAGATATCATTAAATAAAAATTATAGTAATAACAAATTACACAGTTTTTAGGTAAAGGAATCTTTAGGAAAGTGTGGCTTATGCGTGGCTTTGGGTAGCAATCTATCATGGTAAGTTATACAAGGCAAGATGGACCAAGGTTTGATATTGATATGCTAAGTTTTACGTCCGCAATAATTTCTCAACAAATCTTAAGTAGTAAGTTGTTACTAATTCTAATTTGAAGCAACCCGTCACTTAGAATTTGTTCTAAAAATGTTCTGAACATAGGTCGTTGCTAATATCATTATCAGTTGCTATCCTTATCTTCGCTGTTAGCAAGATCGAATATTCTCGTTCTTCCATCTTCAATGTGGCCTTGGCCATTCTCTGTGTAGTGATTATTATAGCCTCCAACCTTGGTTGAAGTAAAAAGGAGATATGGTTTCTGAATTCGGAAACATTTGAAGTAATAATCATATTCCAAAACATATTTCCTTCTAATTTGTTAAAGTTATCTTCTGTGATCATTTCATCCACTCCACCATAGTTAGACTTGTCTTCCTATCATTGGTGGCTTTGTCACTTCATTGCCTAAATCTAGCCTTTATCTACACCGTCTTTTTGTCAGTTTGTAGCCTCTACTGGAAGCAAGGTATAAAGACTAATAATTTTTCATCAACCACCACTGTTTGATTCTTTTTTCCTCTCTCTCTTTTATATATTTTTTCTGATGGGAATTTCCACTCGATTTAGACACAGAGAACCAAGGGCCAAAGCTAATAATCAGAGAGAGATGGGAGAGAGATAATCAACATTGTCAAAATGAGATTACAGGATTCCAAAATACACCTCTCCTTCATCTGAAAAGCCTAATAACCTAACTCTCTTAGGTACAAATCTACAGGTAATAGATGTCTTTATGAACATCAGAAACAGAACCATACAACTGTTATATGAACCGAAGAACAGAATAAGAGAACAATAAATCTGTTATAATCACTATGGTACTGACCCCATTTATTTTCTGCTGAACCAAATGACAGACTAAAGGGGGTGCTCAACAAAATCTAGATACAGAAAAGAATGAAGAAAGGATAACAAACCAAGTAAAAGACAAGCCCAAATCACATCCTCACAAACAAACAAATACGTGGTGTATGACTTACTCGAAGAATTCCCAATTGAACTTAGGTTGGACTGAGTTATTGGGGGCTGAGGCAGATGTGGATGAAGAGACTGGAATTAATGCAGGGGTAGAATCAAATGTCTCCCATTTGGTTGTAACAACTACCCCTGATGTCGAATGCCTTGCTTGCTGCTGTTGTGCCTGCTGATGCAGTGGCAAATGCCCAATTGAATGCCTTGGTTGCTGCTCTAGAATTGGTGTTAGTCTTTGCCCATTGGAATGCTCGTGGATGGGGGCGAGTCTGTGCCCATTTGATTGCCTCTGATGATTCTGAATTGGTTTGTGAACTCCATTGCTGGTGGCCATGGAGTTTTTAACCTTCAACATATCTAGAGTTTCAACATACTTTTGCACTCTTTTCACCTTCAAAATGAGACATAATCATCAGGAGAAATCAAAATCAATGCGTGACTCTAATTTTGTGTGTGCAAATTTTAATGAGCAGTTCAAGAACCAAATAAACAAAGTTCACACATCACAGAACTACAACATACCTGCATTTTTCTTTGCAATTTCACATCTCCATCAGCCATAATTCCATCTAATTTAAGCAACTGATTCATCAATAGCTCAATCAGAGTAAGCACATCGGTTTCCACAACTTTTCCACCTTTATTAATTATAGTTTCCATAGCCGACACCTACCCAATTCCCAAACAAAGATCAAATTCCAAGAAATTATAAAACTACACACTTCCATAGTTCCATTTTCAAATTCATATATAGTACTGGAAGGAAGGAAACTCTTCTCTCATACAATACCTGTCCAGCAAGTCTATCAACCTCCAAGCTGATTTCTGAGATAGATTTCGATGCCTTTTCCATTTTCGCATTTCGTCTCATCTCGAGGTATCGTTTTTCTTGACTAATAGGGTCCTCCATGACCACAATCTTCGATCGGTCCTTCACCCCAGCCATGTCTAGGAACGCATTTGAATCCCTCTCTTTATCTTTGTATAGCAGCTTTTGATCTTGATGGTGTAACCCTGTTGGCCCGGACAACATTTTCTTCAACTCTCCTACAAAAAAGTAAATAACACAAAGACCAGATATATAATCAATCAATAACTTGACATGTTCATTCGATTTCAATTCCTCAATCAAAATGTTGAAAAAAAAAAGTGACATTAAAGAAGCACAAAAAGCAATAGGATTGAATTTAAATGCCTCATTCAATTCCATCCTAATATTAATATAATATAATAACAATTATGACATTAAAAGTTAACAAAAAGTTGAGAGAGAGAGAGAGAGAGAGAGAGAGTTGAATACTGTACCAAATGTAGCTTGAGAACTAATATTGATTTCATGGTAGATTGACCCGTATTTAACCCTAACTCTAATTGTCGGTGCCGGCACCGAGTTTCGATCAGACTCCGAGGTTCGTTTCTGAACCAACATTCCTCCTGGCCTTAGCTCCCACTCATTAGCTGCGCCTCCTGGCTCAGCTCCACCACCACCACCACCAGCGGAGCTACCATTCATTGGTCCAAGTCCTGTGGTCTTAGTCTTCATTCTCATCATCTTCAACTAGTTTGCAAAAGAATTTATATATATGTATGTACGGAACTGAAAGAAAATCAAAGAGGCTCTAGATCTCCGTGAACTTTGATTCTTTGCAATCTGTGTCGAAAATCAGAGATACCCAATTGAGACAAAGGTTGTTAGACCCCGTTTTAGGAACCTCTGACCCCAGCATTACACGAGTCCAATCCCAACAGCGAACGCTTGTGGAGAGGGAAAGAGAGAGAAAGATAACAAATTTACTAAAGTCTCTCACAAAGACAGAAACTTCAACTTTTCTGGGCAGAATCAATTGCGTCTTATGTAAGTAAAAAATCGAACCCAACAATCTTACTCTTCAAGAAAAACCACCACGCTAAGATCAGTTGTCTGGCCAAAAGAACTGGTTGTGACCCAAAAATATAGAACCTGCCAAAGCTCAAAAGAATAGATCTCTTCAGCAAAGATAAAAAAAAAAAATGTAGTCAACTCAACTAGCTCTTAAATTTTCTAGGGAAATTTTTGAATTTTCCTTAAGAAAACCAAAAAAATACCCAAGAATCTTAAACCTGTGAAAATTTTTCCAAAAATGTCAAGGAAAAATCAATGTGAAATGAAAATCCCCCAAACAAGCAGAATTTCAATGTATGATAATTTCTCTTTCTCTCTCTCTTCTAGTTCTGGAAAACTCGAGGAACAAGAGAAAGAGAGAGAAAAAAAAATGAAAAATGAATATTAAAACGAGTGGCCAGCTAACTAAGCTGTTGTGACCTCGATATATAAATATATATATATATATATAGGAATAATTATTTGTAAATTATTGGCACATTAAAATACATTTTTTAAAATAAAAAGAAAAAAGAAAAACAAAGGGAAAGAAGCTACGAAAGCCGCCAAAGATTGTGTTCAAAGGATAAAAAACAGAAGAGGAAACTTGGGTGTCTCACCAAACTAGGGGGGAGAGTACAAAATAGCTTGCCGAGTTTATGAAAAAGTAAATGGGTCTGCCAATATATTGTTGACACGTGTCAGATAAAAGGGTATATTTGGGAATTAAAATCCAACCCAATCATTGCCTTGTTAAGTATTATTATTTTTGGGTTTGTTTAGTTTAGGTTGGAACGTGGCTGGTTAAGGTAATCAAACTGAGGGTGTTATCTATGTGGCAGTTTGTATAGTTTAAGCTGTAGTTTAACTTAACAGTGAGTTAAGCCTTTAGCCTCCAATAAACCACCATTTTTACAAGGCTTAAAGAAAAAAGAAAAATGCTTCTCTTTTTTTTTCTTTTGGATTATGGCCCACATGTTACTCTTTTAACTTTCACTAACCTCAAAGGTAGCACGTGTGTCACTTTCTCTTTTTTTTATTTCTTTTTTTTTTTTATAATTTAATAGTTTGGTATTCGGGCTAAAAAAAAGTATAGCTAATTTGTAAGGAGTTTTTAGTGACGTTGTTTAAGTGTTGTGAAAATACGTATAAATAAAAATTGTTATAAAAATATATATTATAATAATTCAAAAAGTTACTTTACCTATTTTATTACTTTATTTAAACATTCTTTATTTAGTTTTTCTTTAGAGAGAGAGAGAATATTTTTTGTGTATAACTTGTAGCTATATTAAACTGATTGAGATGACAGTTTGTAACTAAATGGTAAAATTTATAGATTCAGCGCATTTAATGTATAATGTTTTTTATAGTGTTTTTGTAGTAAAATAGCATATCTTTGATATGAATGCTGTTAGTGGATGAGAAATCTAACTTTAGGTGTTTTTTATAATGTTTTCAGTTGAATGATCACATTAATCTAATTTAAACTTTCTCAATAACTTTATCATAAATACAGCTTCCAACTCACAATTACAATGAATTAAATCTCAAATATTTTCCTTAAAAATGTATTAATACAGGTTAGATTGT
Organism: Quercus ilex subsp. ballota; assembly: GCA_032727855.1. NCBI lineage: Eukaryota > Viridiplantae > Streptophyta > Magnoliopsida > Fagales > Fagaceae > Quercus > Quercus ilex. The sequence goes on along the minus strand of CM064916.1, from coordinate 14,767,536 downwards.
TGATATTTTATCACCAATTATAAATTACTCATTTTGTTTTTTTATTTCATATTTGTCATGACAAAAGAAATAGAAAGAAAAGAACAAGAGTTCTTTACTAAAGTCCTCGTATTTTTTATATCAAAATTTATTTATTATCTATACAAAAAAATTGCATATGTTTAATTTAGATAGAAGAGAGTTGATTTATAAGTTCATTGATTAGGCTTAAATTAAGGATAATTGATATGCCTTGATTTTTGTCATAATCAAAAGTTGACTATATGTTTAAAACGAAAAGAAGTTATACTAAAAATGTGTCAAAAACAATATAAGCTCTATCATTGAGTAGTTCTTATCAAGTTAGTGGAAAAATTCATTGTTGAAAGCTTAATCTCAATAGACAATAGTATCACATCACATCTACTCTTTTATATATACATACGTAATGATATTTGCAATGGACATCATATGGTCCGTGTCCTGCTTAATATTTTGTGCTCTAGTCCATTTCAACAATTAGGTTCATTTATTAATAATTTGCATTTTCTATACAAGAATCCAAACCATTGGACAGGACCATCTTATAGCATTTCTTAACAACATTCTCTAATTTATCCTTGGAAACGTGCTACGATAGTCTTCTATGTACAAAAGAACAAAACCAAGTACCAATTTATTGCAACCTATATTTTATGTACAATTATTTACATTACAAATACGAAAGTTTGATTATTGTGCCTTTGAACTCAAGTTGTACTATCTAGAACTCCAAGGACATCTTACTAGGAAATTATTCTCCTTACAAATTTCCTAATTAATAAAATAAAATTTAATATTATTTTTGTATTTTGTATTTAACAAGTTTAGTAACATTCTTCACAATTTATTTTTATAATTATTGATATGATTTGTTATAATTTTGATTTTATCAAATAATATGACAATGATATAATACTATTGTTACTCATAAAGGGTCTGATTAATGTATACATGAATAACTTATATTAATCATCCATTTTAAGAAATTGTTTTAAAAATTTTTAAAAAATTATCAAAAAAATTAGTCACTGTTTTAATTTTTTTTATAAATTTTTTTTAAAATAATATAAACCCACAAAAATAATATAAACCAGTCATATCATCCTCATTTCTAGAAGATGAACATGGCCAAAATGAGACAATTTAAACAAAAAGAAACATAAAAGTTAGTAGGGGACTGACTAATGAACACATCATAGAACCACATCAAAATCAAAATCAAAGTTTCCAGGAAAAGCAAGAATATTGAATAACACCAAAAAAGAAAAAAAAAAAGAAAAAGATTACGTCACTCTTCGGTAAGATACACGTGGCAGCATCGATACCGTCTATGACTCGCACCCCAAAATCTAGGTACCGTTGCCTCTTGTGAGACTTCTTAATTATTACAAAGCCACCGACACTTACACACGTGCGGCGAGACATGAGCTTTAGAGTACACGTGGTAAATTGTCGGCCGAGGATTGAACTCTTCCCACGTGGGAATCGTGTAAGGAGGTCTATATTCCCTGTATACGTAGCTCGATGTAGACGGTGCAACCTACTATGGTTGTTTTTTTTTTTTTTTTTGAAATGACCTACTATGGTTGTTCCGTTGTTGTATTGGGGTTTGTTTAATTTGGACTTTATTATTAAAAATTAAAAATATGGGTGAAATTATATTAATTTATTGTATTATTTTTGGGGTGGATTTCAGTTAGTTTAACTGGAAAAATCTCTGATAATTGAATAAGAGATTTGATGTTCAATTTTCGCTTATACAAAAAACTGATTGATGTCTTGATATAATGATAAAGAACTATTATCAAAAGCGGACGCTATAGGTTAAAACTCTTTAAAAAAATTGTATTATTTTTGGAAAAATAATTTGAATATTTTTGTATTAATTTTTTTTTGTTTTTTTTATTTATTTATGGTAGTATTTATATAAGAGTTTGAGTGTTTGGTGTGGAGGCATTTTTGAACGGGGACAAGGTACCGACCATTTGGAATATATAAAGTTAGCAAACAGGTTGATGCTTTGCTTGCCAGTGGTTTTGTGGAATTTCTGTGGGGGCTGTGGCCAAAATTTAGAGGCACGTGACATTGACAATGCAACAAGGACATTAATTTAATGTTTTTTTTTTCTTTTATTTTTTAAATGAAATATGGTTTTTTTTTTTTTAAATCCCTAATTGGTGCCATGTATGAAAACTTTTACATATAATTTATATCAATAAAAAATAAATTAGAGAATTTTGAGAAAAGATAAACTTCATTTAATTAGAATTTATTTAATATTACACTTCTTTAATCAACATAAAGCATGCATGATAATTAAGTTTTTAATTTATTTATTTTTCATATGTTTAAAAATTTAAATGCCAATAAGAAGAAGCTTGAGTATTTTAAAAATAATTGATACTATGTACATAACATTTTCAATAACAATTTCACAATAAATATTAGATGATAAGTTATTATTAGTTTTAATATAGATCCATCATTGATTTTTTTTTTTTGGTCCATAAGTAGGTAATAATCAATAATAGCTTGCCACTTAAATTTATTGTGAAATTGTTATAAAAAATTTGGAGACATAGCATTTCTACTCGATGATTGACAGGATAAAGTTATAGGAAAACTCCAAAACTTCTATTTCACAATTATGATAATTTTTAGATATTATAATGAGATGTGCAATACTATAAGAATGACTGCCAAAAAAATAGGAAAATAAAATAACATAAGAGCAAGGTCATAAGTAACATTACTAAGGAACCATATTGTATTTGATGAGTAGGGTCATGATGTAATTAGTTAATAAAGTGCTTCTCAAAAAAAAAGTTAATAAACTAGTAGGGTCATATTGTAATTAGCTAATAAAAAAGTAGGGTCGTATTGTATGAGGGACGTCGTTGACCATGTTTATTTTATTTTTTTGGTGGCTAGAATAATATCGGTCTTAATAATTATGAATAAGAAATTGAGGAAACAATTAATACTCTTAGATTTTATTACCTTAAGGATTGAAGAAATCCATGTTAGTGGCAAGCAGTAGTGTTTCATTCTCCCATGTTGTAGTGCATAATTTAGCTAAACATGCTAGACATGTTAGAGGTTTTACAGTGTAGACTGAAAATGTTCCTCTACACTTGAATTCTATATTTCTTGCCGACGATGGCTAATTTTATTAATAAAGTTTGAAGTGTTCTTTCTCAAAAAAAAAAAAGGATTGAAGAAAACATCAATGCATCAAAAATATACCTAGGCATTATGGAGTATAATCTCTAGCTATCTCATTTAGAGATACCTTATAACTTTATATAAAAGTTTTTTTTTTTTTTTTTTTTTTTGAGAAACATATAAAGTTGGTTTATAAAGTTTGAATGCTTTAATTATGGGTGTTCACTTGGTAAAAAAAATTATTTGCATCCAACAAACTTAAGATCAAATCATGTTCTTACCAAAAGTACGAAGGTTTAAAGGTTTATAGGTAGTGGAGGAAAACAGGTGAAATTATTGATCTAGTCCTTAAACTAATAATTGTGTCAATTTAGTACTTCAACTTTCAAAGTCGAGTTAATTTCATCGTTAGATCTAATCTTTATTTAAAATTTAACAAAATTAATAAATGTGGCAGAACATACATTAAAGGATGTGGAAGGTGTAAAATTTTAAAATCAAGTCAATTTTAACTATTAATTATTGAATTATAGATGGATATCTCCATTGTAAACATCAAGATGTATCAATTGAGTTAAAAGGCTTTTGGTGATTTGATTTTAAAAGTTGAGGAACTAGATTGACACAATTAATAGTTGAGAGACCAAATTGAACCATGTCCAATAGTTAGAGGACTAAATTAGTAACTTAACCACAAAAATAAGAATTAAATGAGAAAACCACCCCAGAAAAGTAGTTAATAAAACTAAAAAAATGAAAATTTTCACTTGGGTTTTCTGATTCCCAACTTTTTGCTCTATATTTATTGACAAGAACTATATCTGCAACATTTTTGCAATAAATTCTAAGTGATAAGTTGTTACTGGTTATAATTTGAACTTATTATTAAAATTACTTTTTTGCCCACTAATAGCAAATTAAAATTTGTTGTGAAAATATTGTAGATATAACATTTCTCATATTCATTAGGTAATTGAGCTTGTATATATATAATATCTAGACCTCTTCGAGTATTCGATTATTCCCTAGATTATGTGCATTCCTCTCTGTTCCCCCCACACACACCAAGTTATTGGAATATTATGCTGTTAATCACAATTCAAGTTTGAACCTCAGGCATCTGTTCACAGATTAGAGATGTTATAAAATATAATGAAGTTCTGTTAGCAACATTCTTAATCAATAATGATACCTCCCTCACATTTTCAAGAAGATGATTTGAGCAAACAATTATAGAAGGAAAGAGGGAAAAAAAAAAAATTTTGACTTGTTTTGAGCCAATAAAGATATATGATTTGATGATGATGATGAATTGATGATGATGACCGTGCGTGGTAGTATTATATTTTTTCTTAATTTCTTTTTTTGATAGAATAATATTTTATATCAGTTCCAAAAGAAAAATTAGAAAGCCAATGGTCAAATATGGGACCCTAAAAGGGTATGATGGAGCAATCCTTAGTTGGTGGGGGATGTATTGCAAAGATTTTGCTGAGGTGATCGACCTCTCGACCTCAAGCATTTCTTTGAGCACACTACAAATAGAGCTAGGTGATTTGTCTCACTTTTAATAATATTTATCATTGTGTCTTATATACTACTGTACATGTACCCGCTAAACCATCATTAATTGACCCTTCAAATTAGAAGTCTGTCATTGTATAACCCGTACGCATATTATGGCAAAACAAACATGAGGATTTCTCGTAATCCCAAAGGCAGAGCCTAGCTAGGTTAATTTGGTGCAATTCTCCTTTTGAATTGGAACCAAAGTCCTGCCTCGAATAATGACACCATTTGATTGAACGTGGAACTTTTGTCCTAGTTGCCCTTCAATCACAGCAAAAAAAAGAAACCCTGGTTGCCCTTCAGCTTCAATCACAGCAAAAAAAAGAAACCATGGTTGCATGCCCTTCAATTACAGCAAAAAAAAAAAAAACCTTAGTTGGCCCCTTCAAAGTTTCATTTCACAAAAGAAAATAGAACAATTTAATTTAGACCACTCGAAAACTTTTAGATCCACTTTATTTCAAGGGTCATGAATGGATCTATTATGAGTCTATGACTTTGAGATGGTGGAAGTTCTTTTATTATAGTTACTTCTAACGAAATACAATGAAATAATGAGCAAAAAACAACTTGAAAATGAGAATCCAACAACTCAGAAGTTTAAACAAAACGGTAAGGAAAAGGGAACATTATTCAACAAGAGTGATAGGTAGTGAACCAACATTCAATATTAATTGTGTATCATGCAAAACAATGGATTTGTGAGCTATACCCACAAATATTTTGTTTAATTAGTTAGACTGTCGGTAGAATCAGAATTTTCTTCACCTTAAAAAACATGTGCTGCCATAAAAAATTCGATTTCTTTTTTTTCTTTTAAAGTTTCAGAGTTTTCTTTTTTCTTTTTTCTTTTTTGGGGTTCTCTTTTGGATTCAATCTAGGCAGCCAATAAAATAATAATTACTACTAATATTTAAGAAAGCTATGCTTTAACTTTTCCAATCAAATAAATACAATTATTTTTTTTACAGTTTTTTTTTTGGGGGTTGAAACTTTGAAAGTGAACTGCCTAATATGACACTCCTACATTAGTTGGGCTCTCTAGGACCCATGAAAATGATGGAGCACCACGTGTGGATGCTGCATGGGCTAATAAAAATGCTTACTCCATGGGCAAGTTTGCATATATGGTTAATTCGCAATTTGCAGTATTATTTAATGTCTCAAAAGTCAAATTTGATAGCCTGATTTAAAACATTATATATAGTTGCATAAATTTGATTACAATATGGTTTGCAAATTTACATATTTTGGCTTGAGTTTGACGCAGTGTGAGTTGTCCAATATACAATCAAATCAACTATAGAAATTTTTAAGTCTTTTTCTAAGTTATCGTAGCATTGTTTTGTTTGTTCAATAATCAGAGAAAGTTATTGAAAGGTACAGGACATTTAAACTTTAAAGTCTTAAATCTCACTACACTATTGCTGAAAAAAAGAATTACCATATTGATTCAATTTTTTTACTTTCTTTCTGATGATAGTTACTACGTACTACAATTGAGTTAGATTGAAGTAATAAGGATTTGATTTCTTTAAGCTATAATTTTTTCTTATATGTGAAATTAACGAACTTCTTATACATTCGTTCATCTACTATCATTATTCATTAGTAGAAGAGTTGAAAATTAAAGGGTTTTTTTTAATTATTTAAATTATATACGTAGATTTTGTTTGTGATTGTGTCATTATTTTTTGAAAATTTTATAGATATCATTTTAGCGTAATGTGGTATTGGAAATGATTTTATGATTGTGGTGGAAATTGGCTTAGTGTATCTATTCATAGTTCATTCAGTACTTTTTTGGGCCCGTTTTAGAATTAAGAGGGTTGGTCCTCTATTTCAACAATTTGATTATTCGTATTTGTTTCTCTCTAGATTGCAATTGATTATGGATTGACCCAACTTCATTGTCCCAGTAGTCTTATACGTGTCACTCAAGCTCAGTGTCAAATTGATGAAGAAGAACGACCTGTCTTTGTTTGTCGTATGTTGAACTCTAATCCTAGCCGTGGATTTGCATACTTCAAAACATCATGATTAATTTGTAATCCAAAAGTTATCCCATTCTAACTATATAGTCTAATCACTAATGTACCGTTCAATATCGGAATTGATTGATATATATATATATAGAGGGAGTTAGTTAGGGACTCATTAGGATAACCCTATCTCTTGACTTTTTTAAAATCTTAACCATTCATGCTTCAATAATGAATGATTCATATTTGATTAAATCATCAATTTTTATTTAAAATGTTGAAGATATGATAGAATATCAACCATTCATTAATTATCAATTGTTGAAAATTTTAAGAATTCTACCACTTAGTTACCTAATTAGATTTTTTTTTTTTTTTTTTTTTTTTTGAGGATTTTAATTCCCACAAAGTCTTACCTCTCATGGTTACCCTAATTCTCCCACTAAAATTAAGAAATAATAAGAAGTAGAACCTAGGATGGTCAACCTAGTTACTTAATTTTTTTCCTAATAATAATAATAATAATAATAGGATCATGTTAATGAGCATCATAAGATGTCTGTTAAGGAATTGTTTTATATTAGAATTTTGACCAGCTTTATAAGGTACAAAGCCAATAGAACGAATTTATGAATTTTCTTTTTCTTTTCCCTGAAACCTAGTTACAATAATTGGATTAGATGCTTTTCAAAAAAAAAAATAATAATTGGATTAGATGTCACCTTACTAGTCGGTGGTGTGGCTTTTTTTTAAAGCTTTTAAACTCTTCAATTTGCCACCAAAACATGGAATGTCGACTAATAAAAAGAGTTATCTGTCGTTATTTAATTTTTAATGTTATACATAATTTTCTAACCTAATCATATTCTCTTGCCCTAAAGTCAATCAGAGGTAACAGTGTATTTAATTTATAAGGTAGGTGCTTTAGAATTTAGGTGTATATGGGGAAGTACAAGTCAACATAAATTACTGTCAATCTGCATGCGGGTGTGGAGCTTGCTTAACCCTTGATTAAGAAAATCAGGTCTAAGTCAATCCCACAAGTCTTCAGCTTGATCAGGATTACTATTGCTTATCTGTCAAGGACTTCGACCCTTCATTTAATTACTATCTGTTCATGATAGGGCATCATTTGATCATCATTCATTTTGTAATCCCCTATTCCTAGTTACCTACATTTTCATTATTATTTACTTTTGGTTGGCTACATTCTAGACTAACATCTTGTTTGGTTTGTAGGATAGTAGAAGGCAAGGAAACGGGTAACAAAGAAAATAAATGAAATCCATTGTTTAGTTAATAGGAAACAGAAAAGGAATGGTACGGAATAGCTTTCCATGGGACCTCCATTTTTCACCTTTTTGGACTTATGTTTAATTGGACAGAAAATTAGAGTAATCATTTGAATTTTTATTAAAATTACGTTTATACTATTATGTTGAATAACTTGATTTATAAGGGAAAAACAACCATTTATGGGGTCTTTTGTGAGGGGGAGTCCCAAAACCTTTGGTTCAACAATAAATTTTCAATAGATTAGTGAAAATTGATTACGTGTATTAAAATAATACTTGTTAACATGTCCTTACTTAATTTATTGTCTTTTTTTACTAATTATACTAGTCTTATTTTAGGGCTTTTTCTATCTCTTTTCATTTCATTGACTTGAATTAAAATATTTTTTGTGCTTGTGCATCAATTACTTTTTTTTATGCATGATCAAATCATATCAAATGACTATTTCCTATCTTTTCCTCGATATGAATCACTTCTATATTGCCTCACTTACCCATTTAACATTCTCATTTTAGTTGCACTTATTTTGTAAAGAAAAAAGTTTTATTGCATACAAGATTATGTGACAGCAAAAAGAAAGCAACATATGTCCAAGAGTTATATGTAATGCACATGATCAGGTGGTCCCAAAGACACTTGTCTCTTTTTTTTTTGCGACCACATCTTGTATGTAGCAAATTTTTTCCCTTTTATGAACATACACGGGGAGAGGGAATAATGTCTTAAGAAACTAATAGTGGTATATATCCAAAATGGCTTAACTCTTACATACACAGCACAGACTTTAAACCTCTTTAACTCATACTCATTTTCCGATGTGGGATTAACCCACTGTTTTTTTCTTTTAAGAATACTAAGTATTTTAACACAAACACGAGAAGAAGAGAATTTTTTATACAATATAGTATAGCTAATCTTATAACAATCTTATAAAACCTTTTTTTCTTGAACTTAATAGATATTCTACAATCATACAATATTTCTAATGCACATGTCTGCTTCATCCACCTTACTCTTATTCAATAATTCACAATTTTTTTTTCTTCGCACTAAAATTATTGATCCAAAATATTAAAATGCTAACTCTCCAATACCTTTTAACAGTCAAATCTCACTCCTATATAATCTTTATTTCTTCTTTTATTAAAGTTACACGTCATGTACTTTATTTTAGAATTACTTACCCTTTAAGCCACTAGATTTCAAAGTATCCCTCTAGTTTTTCAACTTGGAGTTAACTTTATGTCTAGTTTCATTTACTAGAACTATATCATCTACAAAAGAATATACAATAAGGAACTTCATCTTCAATCCATCTAATAGGTTCATTCATAACTAATATAAAGAGATATGGACTTAAAATTATATCCTTGTTGCAAAGTTATTGTAATAAGAAACTCACTTATGATGTTCTCTACTTGTTCCCTCTTTTTCCCCTTTCTTTTCCTCTCTTCATTCAAACAAACATATGGAAAAGTATTTATTTTTCTCTCACTTCCCTTTTCTATTTCTTTTCCTTTCCCGCCTTCTCAGTTTTTACCAAACATGGTGCTAAGTTAATTACCCAAGTAATTTAATTCCTTGCTGTCAAACAACGTCAAAGAAGTGCTAATTGCAGGATACAAAACTGGGGACAGTCTTTTTGTTTGTTCTCATCCAATTCATGGATTTAGTATTTTTCAAAATATCATATTTAATTTAATCCAATAAAAATTGGGTCTCATCCAATATCATGTGTAACATAAATGTTACACATTATGCAACAAACTCTAATTAATCATGTGGTTTATTATTATAAGTGCATTAAATTATATTAAAATCATTTGTTCTATGTGAAACTTTATTATTGAAGTTCCAACAAATTTAAAAATTAGGAATTTTATTATTAGAAATTTCAAGAACTTTAAAAAGGTACGTTACTTATTTTAAATTATTTTAATAATTAAGTAAAATTTGAAATATGTTTTCACATTATGCGTTTTCTTTATGTAACTTAAGAATATATTTTTTCTTTTATTTTATTACTTAAATTTGATATTAATGATTTTTTATATATATATTCTTTAGTTAACCCATGCATCAAACATTTGTATTAATGTAATGCTAGTATTGCCAAGATGCAAGAGCCTTATAACTCAACTAGTTGCCACCTCTTGGCGTTTCCAACGAAGACATCCAAGATTCAATCCCCCCCTCCCAAAAAAAAAAAAAAACTATTGATATATCAAATAAATAAATAAAAGTACTACCCGTATTTATTAATATTGTTGATATAGCATGTATATATTTGTATATAATCTTTAGTTAATCCATGCATCAAACATGTGTACTAATGTACTACTAGTATTTTCAAGAATCTTGTAGTTCAACTAGTTGACACTTCTTAACATTTTCAACAGAGATGTCTAGGATTCAAATCTCTATCTTCAACTATTGATGTATAAAATAAATGTAGTTATTATTATTCTTATTGATAGAGCAGGCTAGTAATTGTTAATTTGTTAATTTATTTTACTTTTTTTTTTTTATAGAGAATCTGATAAATTGTTGGGCAAGACTTAGGTATAGTATTTAGGTATTGTTCCTTAGGTTTCCATTTTAAGATTCTGCCATGTGAATTTTTTCTCATGGGATGAAAATGCATTTTTTAGTTAAGTAGTCATATGACTAAATCTTAAAAGGGTAACCTAAGGAACAACACCTAAAGTATTGTACCTAAGTTTTATCCTAAATTGTTACACTGTGGGAGTAATTTAGCTCAATTCCTTTGCCACACATGCGCCACTTGGCATTAGCTGCTGGGAAAAATTACAAAACATGCATCCTTGTCAGGTTATAGAATTCCCTCCAAAAACTGACAAATAAAAGCTCATAAACCTTATCTCAATACAAAAAGTAGCATATGGTTAGGAAAACAGGCTTATCCTCTTATGAAGAAGACCCAGTTCGGCTTCGAAGTAGTAGAGCTTTTGAACAGCCATGGCAACCTTGAGCTGTCACTTTCACCCTACAGTCTACAAGAGTTCTCCAAATACTAAAGCTAGACCTTATATCCTTTGCTCGATGCAGCCCTCTCAAAGTAATGTCAAGGTAACACTTCAATGTCTCTTTTTTCTTTTTCCTCCATACAAAATTATATTTGAAACTAAGTTCTCTCTCTCTCTCACTCTCATGTGAGGTATAGGTTATTGTAAATGGAGCAGCAAAGGAAATAGGAAGGGCAGCAGTAATTGCAGTGACTAAAGCTAGAGGAATGGAGGTGGCTGGTGCAGTGGATTCATATCTAGTAGGAGAAGATATTGGGAAGGTTTCCTTTCTTTTACTAATTTGCTGATTGCTTATTGGGGTCTTTATTCATGAAACTTATGCTTTTTCCCAACCCCTTGTGATCATTTTTTCATTCTTTAAGTAGGTATGTGACATGGAAGAGCCTCTAGAAATTCCCATAATAAATGACCTCACCATGGTATTAGGTTCCATATCTCAGGTAATGTACTACTCAAATGACAAACTCTATGTCTCTCAGGGTTTATCAAAATCAACCTTATACAGTTATACCCCATTTTGGTAGTCAAAAGCAACAGGAGTTGTCATTGATTTCACTGACCCTTCGACAGTATATGACAATGTGAAACAGGTAAAACGTAAAATCTCCCTCAATTTAAAATAAAAATATTTATTAAAAAAAAAAATCTGATTCATAACAGAAGTATTTTATAATTGAACTTATAAAGCATTACAAAATCTAATTGTCTATGGCTCGTTTCTTATCCTATTAGGCAACAGCATTTGGGATGAAAAGTGTAGTTCATGTGCCTCAAATTAAGCTTGATACGGTAGCTGCATTGTCCAGATTATGTGAGAAAGCCAGCACGGTGAGCACAGGGTGAGAGGTTATAACAGTTGAACTGGCCTTGATTTTTCAATTTGAGTTTTACATCTTAAAACATTTCAACTATTTCCTCTTCTTTTTGGCATTCAATATTTCAATCTCTGCTGCTCTCAGGGTTGTCTTGTTGCTCCGACTCTATCCATAGGATCTATACTTCTCCAACAAGCAGCAATATCGGCTTCCTTCCACTACAACAACGTTGAAATTGTGGAATCAAGGGCAAGTCCAGCGGTAATACAGATCATTTTACTTATAAGATTTTAACTAGTCAAGAAAAGTCATTCAGATTCCATGAATATCTATGTAACTGTTTCAGAGTTTATTTTTAAGAAAGTTCATAAAGGAATTTTTCACATAAAGATATTTGGAAAACAAAAACAGACCCAAGAACACCTTTAGAACATCTTAAATATATAGCAATTTACTTATCCTTTCATCTGTCTTTTCCAATACTTGAAAGGTTATGATGATCTTTAGACAGCTTCTGACAAACTTGTATATTAAGTATGAAGTACCAGAAAAGGGAAAATAATAATAATCGAACATTTGGTACATTATGCCATTACAGTCACCTATTTCTTGGTGTGTGTATGCATCAAGAAAAAATGAGTTGAACTACTATTCTGGGTCATTTTAATCATTTTGAATCTTATTGATTAATATGTCAGTCCAAATGCTAGGAAAAGAAAATTTTATATTGCAGCATTCGCATAAGATGTGCATATACCTCATTTGGAATCCATTCTTCAACCATTTTTATTTTTTCCCATTTAACTATTCATTTATGTGTTACATAAAATATTCTCCTTTTGTAAATAAGCATACCTAGATGCAGACACTGCCCGACAAAAATTAGACTATGCATAGCTTACTCTCTGCCATCATATATTTAACAATTGAATCCAAGTTCTAGTAAGAGATAACAATACCTTGCACACTTAATACTAAAATTGTCTTTGATGGCCAGGATCTTCCATCGCCAAATGCCACCCAGATTGCCAATAACCTCTCCAATCTTGGCCAGATCTACAATAGACAAGATATTTCAACTGACGTTCTGGTAAGCCCAACAGAGAATTCATTTAAATTGGTCCTAGATTGAATCCAAGTCACAAAGAGGTCTTACCATTGGGATCTGGGATTTGAGGCTTATATAGGCTTATGTATGTAGGTTATAGCAAAATTGTAAATGAAAAATAAAAATTAACATAAAGATGAAAAGTCTAGATTTTATAGAATCAAATCAGTATGAAACATTTAACAGAAGCCCATTTAAAACAAATCACATTATTTTTCTGTTTTCCTGTAAGGCAAGGGGTCAAGTTCTAGGAGAAGATGGGGTTCGAGTACACAGCTTAGTCCTTCCAGGACTGGTTTCCAGTACAACAATCCACTTCTCTGGCCCAGGAGAGGTGCGTTTGTGGTTTTCCTTATGTGTTTTTGTTTTGAGAAGTATGGACTTGAACAATTTACCTTTATTACCCTGCTAATCTGATACTTAAATACTGCTTGCCACAGATTTACTCTCTCAAACATGATATCACTGATGTGCAATGTCTCATGCCAGGCCTAATCTTGGCCATTAGAAAGGTCGTGCGCCTTAAGGTAACCAATCAAATGCCATTTTATCTTTTATTTTCTTCAAGCATTCTGCTTTTGTCCATCTCCAAAGTAAGAATAGTCCATCCCTTCTTTATTATTCTTGCAGAATCTGGTGTATGGCTTGGAGAAATTTTTGTAGAACACCACTTCTTCTATCTCCAAAATCTGGAACCTTAACCTGGGTGTTAATCAAAAGATCCATACCATATCATCCTGCAAACAAAGATTTGAAAGAGGAAGGTCAGATAAGAGAAACAGCAGAGGGGGAAAAATCCTTTTCTTTTCTTTTAATGAGTTGTAATTTACTGAACATATGAGAGACATTAAAGTTTTGTGGTATTCAATTGGAATACAACATGATGAATGAAGGCCAATTTTCATACATAGATTGTTAAGTCTGTTCTCAGATATGACATAGTCAATATAATCAAAGCAGATACTTCTGGAAATTTATCTGTTACTAGGCTCCAAATGATTACTTTCAGTTCAAGGGACTAGATTATGACCAAAATCTTGCAAGAGCTACTTTATCCAACCAGCTATAGAAGTCCCAAGGCTATTTGTACCTCATTGCAACTAATTTCAGCTTTAGCAATAGAATTTAGGAAAAAATTTCCTCTCTTGAACAATAACCATCGCTAATGCATTCTCATCTATATACTGTTTAAAACAATTGAAAAAATAAAATAAAATAAATAGTTCATTCACTCTTGCACTATTTAGGGTTTTTTTTTTTTTTTTTAAAGTCTTGCTCCCTATCCAAGTAAAGAAATGGAAATATAATATTTTAGGTCATAACACATCACTTGTATCTACTTCCATTACAGAACCTGAAGAAGATCCCATTACATTGGACCTGCTTAGATCATCCAGACACTAGAGCATAGATATGTTTGATCAAGACTATATAATATGTTTCACCATTATGGATCTTATTATAATCCTTTCCAGCATAGATAATACATATTGAACTTGATAATTTGATGAAAATAACTAATTAAATTGTCAACCACAAGTTAAAATTAATAAGGGAAAAAAAGATTCAAGGATTTTTAAGGGATACAGCCACAGTTTCACACACATCCCATGCAAAGGCCAAGTTTAGCATTTGAGGACTTAGTATTAGTCAGAGCTGCCAATCTAAAAATATATACATTAACAATGATATTATACTAAATTCTTTAGGAAACAATATTTTGTCCAGGTGATTATTTAATTGTACAATTAGAAACAAATATTCCATCAAGAATCCCCATAACATTTAAACATTATGGTTTGGCCAAGGTGAAAAAACATCTTTCTCCTAAAGGCATGTGCAATTAAAAACAAGAAAGAATTAAATTCAATCAATCAGTTGTTGAATGAATGGAGGAGAAGCACAATGTTTTTTGAAAGTGTGGCAAATATGAGATGATGAGATTTAACTTTTTATGGGGTTCTCAGCAAGATTGCTTCTGAAAGTTTGGCAGATTAGAGTGAATTCTTAGGTGAGGTCTAGAACAACTAAAACTGGATACTCAGTACATTATAAATAAGAATTTATTACTTCATAAAAAATAAATAAATAAAACCACATCATCAATATCATATTTCATCTGGTCATTTATCACATAGGTATCAGTTCTGTGTGATCATGACTATCATGACCAGGGTATATGATGGAAAGATTTAGAGAAATCAACATTTAACAGGATTACCAAAAATCAAGAGAACATTAATGCTTCTTGGCAACATGATCTCTGCAAAATGCCAGGTTTCCAAGGACATGAATAGTTCAAGGGACAAATTACACAGTTCTTTCTTGGAATTTTGAATATTGATGATTTTAAAGGAATGATGACTCCGCTATTATCATATAAATGGCATCCTTTCATAATTGGTGACTTCTCTAGAATTGCTGAGCTAATCACCAATGTAGCATACAA
The DNA here is from genome assembly GCA_032727855.1 of Quercus ilex subsp. ballota. Taxonomy (NCBI): domain Eukaryota; kingdom Viridiplantae; phylum Streptophyta; class Magnoliopsida; order Fagales; family Fagaceae; genus Quercus; species Quercus ilex. The sequence goes on along the minus strand of CM064916.1, from coordinate 14,752,084 downwards.
ACCAAACAGATACATGCTTTGATAATGTTTCTTTTTACTCTTCTTCCTCACTCTTTTGATGCTGAAAAACATTAAAAATAGATAGTGATTATGGTATTTGGCTCTCTTCTCAAGCAAGTCGTGCACAGTTGCTTACCTTCTAATGTTTCTGTGTGAAATAAAAAAAGAGGCCCAAGCTAGCCAATCTGCCAATGCTGGATTAAACTAAAAAACCAATAGCCATTTTCAGACTGCACCTGCGTTACCGGTCATGACAAAGGCATGCACACAGTAATAAGAAAGAAAATCTTTCAAATAGAACTTTATGTTGATATAACACATCCATAACTTGTTCAGAATTTCTTACAAATCCATAGACAAGTTCTTACCTCCAAATTTGTTTGCAAGAGCTCCTATCCAGGCTCTATCTTTATCACTATATGCATAGCTCATGCCTGAAGCCAACAGGACAAACCCTTCAATCTTTTCCATCTGATTGGCACCAGAGCTTGGAACTTGTAGCACTGGTTCTACCAGGAGAGAACGAGTCCCCTTGGGTAACATCTCCCAAAGTACAGAATCTGAAAATATTAATCGAACCTTCATATCACCCCAAGAAAACTACAGGAAAGAGTTTAAAGAACCACAGCTAAATACGACCAACTTTATTGTTGTAAATTAACAATGTAAATGAAGTTGAGCACTCTGGATAGCAGCAGTCCAAAATGATATCTACTGCTTATGCATTACTCAATAAAAAATGGATACAAATAGAATCTCATATTGATTTTTGCCAACTTGACAAGGAAATGGCATTTATGTGTCACTAACAATCAAAGGAAACCACTATAATCTTACAAGTAATAAATTATATTAGGTGTTGAGTGGAATGTTGTTTTATGTTTTTAAAAGTTAAAACAGAGGTCTAGCACTCCAAAGTTCAAAAGGATAAATATTCTGCATACTGCAGAAAATCATCTTTATCATCTCTTCTTCTTTAAAAATAAAAAATAAAAGCAATGGGAATAAAAGTACATTATAAATAATAACTATTTCTTCAAATAACACAAGGGGATTGCTGCACCTAATAATGATAAAGAGCATGGATTTGGTTGAAGGATTGAAGATAACAGATCAATCTCCTTCTAACCTCAGTTCTAGTTCTTTTTCAAAATTGAGAAAAGAACACATCCAATAGACATCTTGTGGGCATGTGTAGTGTATGTTATATGCAGAAATGATAAAAGAAGCTATATTTTCTTCTAGCAAGAATTTATAAGAGAGCCTGCTAATGCCAAAAAAATCCAATTAGGTAGGTAAGCAGGGGAAGGGAATTGAAGTGAGACAATACTTCAGGTAAGAATATACCCACGTATCTGGAAATATCAGTATGAGACCCAACCAGCAAGGGTAGTTGACATCTCCAGCAGAAAAACTCATAACCAAAAAGTGAAATTTCATTCGAAAACAACAGCTACACAGAGAAGCAATACACTTTTAAACAGTGAAAATAGGACCATTAGAATGCAAATGATTTTGCCAACCAAATAAATTTCAGAGGAAAAAGGAACTATATACCATATCTTAAAACTTGGAAGAACAAATAAAGATTTCCATTAACTATAAATTTCTGTTCAAATGTAAATTGATATTTTTGTGCTTAACAATTCAACTTGCTCATCCATTGTGTTTGTAGCTACATAGGGGAAGATAAATTTTTATATCCTTGTAATAATCTGATTTATAGATTTTTATTTTTTTTTACTTCCATGTCAAATTAACAAGATCCAGTCACAAATTTTAAATTATTTTCTTTACCAAATAAATAAAATGTTGTCCAACTTATGGTTACCTGAGCTCTGAGGAAAATAAAGAGTGTCCTTTATATTTTCCAAGCCAATCCTTTCCATCTGTCTTCTAAACCAAGCAAGTAAATTTGTTTTTGATACCTCTTCCGGTATGTTCCAGTAGCCACGTGCACATAATTCTCCTCGAATTGAAATTAACTGAAAATATGAAAAAATAAATGCTTCAGAAAGATTGATAACTTGAAAATAACATTCATATTTATAACAAATTTTAGTCTACATAAAAAATTAAAATAAAATAAAATAAAGCCCTCATGCAAAACTTCACAAGTACATAATTCATAGCACCCCCACCCCCACCCTCTCTTGCATGGCCCATTTCCAAGTGTTTGATTACAAAAGTAATACATGATAATGGGATGATATACCACAGCTATGGTGTTTGTATTGCGAAGCAAGATATATGTTGCCCAAGCCAGGTCCTCCTTCAAACTATCTGATATATTTTGTGACATGACAAATATTTGCTCAGTGCCTTCGGGGATAGTTGCTTGATCAGCTGGACTAGCACCCTGCAAAAAATTTTACATTACCAGGTTTACCAATATATTAAGTACTAGGTAGGGATCAATTGCACTGAGCTAATGGTGGCATTGCATAATTATGAATTATTATGTGTGTGGATTCTTGGGTTCAATCTCTCAACATATTACACTTCGTTGTATTACCATCAATAATATTTAGCATGAATTGGACATTCACACTACCCGATAGAGTGGGGGGCATTTTATTTGTTTTTCGTATACTTTTTTTTTTCTTTTAATCTGGAGATGTTATTAACTCATCTTAACCACAACATAAATTTATTATCATTGTTTATACCATCATCTATGTTCTAATGAAACCATTAACTAAATCATTTTGGCAATCTTCAATCTTTCCAGAGCATGTGACTACAAACATTTGAATTATAGCCAATAATTTCAAACAATTGCAGGGTGGCACAAAGTAGATAGGAACTGTTGGCATGTAAAACACACCATGAATTTCTATCTTCAGAGAAACTTCACATCCGACTTCTCCAGATTAAGGAAGATAGCTTTTTATGAAAGTCAAATTCAATTTTGAATTGAAAATCAGGCTACAACTGCATGCCTTCAGTCTTAACAAATTTTTCTGGACTCCCCTAACTGGTATCATAGACACCAAAAAGAGTTTTAAGCCCTTCACATCTCTAAATGAAAATCTCTATAACAAGTCATTTAAGCACAATATGTTAGCACAGGTCAAAGGGATTTGTCCAAGCATCCAAAAATGGGTTGATTGCACTCTCTCCTCTTGACTCTAGTGCAGTTGCAGTCTCCCCCCTAAACTATTGGTAATAAGCATATTGCTTCTAGCCATTAGGATTTTTGTCACATTTAAAGGAAAAGTAAAAAAATTTCATAAATTTTGATGTAAATCCTATCAGCAATGGCCAAAGTGCTTATTACCGATAGTTTAGGAGGGTAATTGCTTAGTTCAGTAGTTAAGGGGGGAAATTGCAATTGCACCATATTTAAAGGGGGAAAAGTGGGATTTGCGCTTATAATAATCCAATCCATCAAACTTGAGCTAATATGAACCAACAATACCATGGACACACCTAATTTCACTACTTGTTGAAGGAGTTGATTGTGAGTAGTTAAAAATAAAAAATAAAAAGTTTAAGGGTCCATGTAAAAAGTTGTGGGCAAAAAGTATCCACCACTCGTTGTCAACCACTTTTGTATGTTGTGAAATTAGGTGTGTACTAGATTTATTCAATATCAACCCCAACAAACTAGAACAGAATGTTATAAAATGAACAGTGTCCCCCCAAAAAAAAAAAAACTGAATCTCATCAAGTAATGACATAACCATACAAGTTACAAGTGATGAAAAAGTAAAAGCAGAAAATTACCTTGAGAAATTTTCCAAGATAGGGAATTACAATTGAGAATGCTGCCAATGAAAGACCCAGAGCTTCTATTCTCTATAGAAACCCAAAAAACAAAAATAAAATTCAAAGGAAAACCCAAGAACTGAAAGAAGGAAAGAAAAGGGTTTGGTGGGTGGGTGGGTGGGTAACTCACAAGCTGTGGCAGAGTGGTAGTAGAAGAATCTGAACCCACGAAATGGTTGAGAATGAGAAGCGAACCAAACCCGTACCCGATCCATCTGGGTAAATAAGACTCGTCCAACCCAGGTATACCTGAAACCCCAACAACAAAAACAACCTTAAGATTAATAATTACAAAGCACATACATTAAAAATACACACACATATTTATAGACAGAGAGACAGAGAGAGAGAGACCGAGAGTGAAGCGAAGTACGGAGAGGTTGAGTTGTCGTTGCTGTTGATTTGTGGGAGTTTGAGGATTTTGATTGCGAGCAGAGATTGATGTGGATTTTGAGGTTGGTTTTTTGGCGGGGAATTGGGGTCGCATTTTCAACTGAATTAACGGATTCAAACACATTGACACTGCGTTGGTAGACATTTTCTTTCTCTCTCTCTCTCTGTGGAAATTTTGTTTGTTGTTGTTGTTGTTGTTGTTGTTTTAGCAAGCGCAAATGAATTAGTTAATAATTTAGGCAAATCATGCATTCCATCCGAATAGACTATGGTACATAGGCTTAAGATAGAGGTTCAATCTCCGATTAGAACTAATCAGTGTCTCAATCTGAGAAAAAAAAATAATCATTAAGAGCAGATGCAATAAATTGAAATTATCTCTAAAAAATCTAAAATGCACGAATACAGACATGAATACAGATACAAACACGAGTACAACACTGTAATACGAATAATTTTTAAAAAAAATATAACATGAAAACGTTGGTATGACATGAGTACAATGCATATACAAGAGTACGACACCCTAAATAAACTTTAAAAAAAAAAATCTTATGGTTAGTTTTATGAAGTGTCTTCATTTATTTAGCAGAAATTGATGATATTACATGTACCAACGTCACCTATCATTAAGATATAGTTGAAGAAAGAGATTGTTTTGACAATAAGAGCGGTATCAATAATTTATCCTATTAATTATTATTAGATGGTGACAAGGGGAAGGGAACCATTATCATTTTGCATTCCTAGATTCCATAAAACCCCAACAACCAAAAAACAAATAAAATTGAGGAAGAAGATTCCTAAAATTGAAAAGTTTTCTTAAGTATGATTGAAACTTTTATATTTTGACAGCAGAATGAGAATACCCCTTTAGTGCACATGGTAAATAAAAAAAGACAAAATTTAACTGCAAAATTAGTTGTAAACTAAGGTTATAATTTAGTCAATAAAATAAATATTGCTATATATTTTGAAAATCTAACCATTAAATTGTATGTTCTTTATACTCTTAATACACATGTCAAATTTTGTATCAATCAGATATTATTTACTATATGATCTATAAGCTTATATCTTATGTATAATTTGAAACTACAAAAATACAATTTAAACAATTTCTTGATGACATAACTATTAATCTTTAATTTTCTAGAAATTTTGCAAACATGAAAAATATAAGAAGAATATATAATCCAATGGTAAATTTGTCAAATTTCACCTCTAATAAAAAGATATTGAATAAAATTGTACCTTATTTTGTAACTAAAATTTGTCCAATAAAAAATATAATGTTTTTTTTTATATTATAAAATTATACATGGTATCAATAATCAACTATTTTCATTATGTATATTGTGGCGTGCAAAAAGCGAAAGAACAAACTTTAAAACTTAAAGGATGAGTTTGCTGTTTGCTATCACAATTAATTTCTTTAGAGATGAGAAGTCAAGTCTATTTTAGAATACCCAATACAAAGATCAAGAAGGCTTATGTTATAGAATTAAGAGAGATATGGTATATATTTCATTGATGTTAATTTGAAAGTTAATAAAAAAAAAAAAAACACAAGTGTTGATCCACATGTCTACTTCGCAGAAGATATTTCAAAATAGATGAACTCTCTTTCTATTTTTTTACTCCCTTTTTTCCTCTCCCTCTTTAGATGTTTTATCTTGCTTTATATATCCAACTTAAAATGCATCTGGATTCTACACTTTTAGGGTTGGGATCACACTCCTAGTATTCTTATCCCATCTGGAACATACCAGTAAGCTTTACACTAAAATCTTAGCTATGCCAACACTGTTCATGGTCACTTACTCATTAATGCGATCAGAGAAGTGTTTGTCTTGTATATAATGCGGAGGAGATAACTTCTATATATTTCTTTCTTCATCCTTCTCGCATTTCGTGCTAAATCAATTTTCTTTCCTTTTGGTGGTTTAGCTCTGTGGCCCTTATACAACTAGTGCTCGTCCTTCCAAGGTCCGAAGTATGTCCTCGGAATTTTCATCAAGTAAGTTGCCCCAATCTCTCTTCAAGTCATGAGATCTCTGCCTTAGATCATTTTATGGATTTTAGCTCATCAGAAATAACCTTGACCGCCTATTTACCTATTTTGGATCCTCGTCTCCCCACATATATTATAGTTGTAGATCCAGGTATCGTACAGACTTGGAGTTTAAATTAGCAATAGTTCTAAAAAAATTAGCCATAGTTATTTTTTTATATAAAAGAATTAGCCATAGTTAATTAGTTTATTGTTTTATTTCTAAAATATAATATATTATTAATGGTCTTCAATAGTTTTGAATAAATTATGAGACTGGTAGTATAATTTTATAATTAACTTCATATTACTATTGTTATAGATATTATCTCTTAGTCCGTTATGATTTGATTTAACATTGTTTTGTCATGATTTGTTCCCAGGGTAGAGTTAATGTTTTTTTTTTTTTTTTTGGGATGAATATTATATATTGTATAATCAGATTCGGCTTATGGGTAAAGATATTTTAATATAAAATTTAATCCAATAATATATTGCAATTTGGTTCTTAAATTCATTGTCCTTTGATCTCTAAGGAGAGATGAGAGTTCAAATACAAATAAAAAAAATATTTATTTTGTGCAAACAGAGGGTATCCATATGATGTAAAAATAACGTGTAGTACTCAATTTTATTATATTAGTAATTGCATATGATAGGATCAGCTATGGCTGGAGGGGAAAGGATATGGAAGGAAAGGGAAGAGTGAAATAAGTCAAGAGGATTGGGACTTTTTCATGTCCAGGGGAATGGGAAGGACTTAGACCCAATTATATAACTCGAATATATAGATTTTTTTTTTCTCTCTCTAGTTTGGAGAGAAACCTTTTAAACTCTTTCTGTATCTTTTTATTGGATATGAATTTTGAAAATCTAACTATTGAATTACATATTCTTATTATATTCTCCATACTTACAAAATTTTAAAAAGATCAAAAATCAATAACTATATTATCAATCAAATGTTTAATTTCAAGTTTTTGTGGTATAAAATTATGTATAAAAATTTTTATTGATCGAATAATAAATAACATACAATTTGAACAAAATTTGATATGTGTGTTAAGAACATGAAATTTAACAATTGGATTTTCAAAATTCATATCCAATAAAAAGATATAGGGAAGTTTGAAAGGTTTTTCTCCAAACTTGTCATTTGCAATATTTGTCTATTTCATTCTAAATCAACATGGTATTGGAGTCACTTTTTAGTGACCTTCAATGCTACTAATGTCCATTACCTTTTACAAATAAAAATTATTCAATATTATGGAAATAATGTTTTATTCTCTCATATAAATAGTGGATTTCACTATGAATTTAATCAACAAGGCTCACTATTATGTAAAACGAGAAAATATTACTCTTAAAATATTGAAAAATTACTCAATTACAAGAAATGAATACTTTTTTCAACTTTAAAAGAAAAAAGTTGGCATTATTTTTATCTCTAAAAGAAACAATATTGTTTCTGGGACCTTTTTTGGATGAATCAGTTCGATTTTTAGGACATTATACAGACTGCCTCTTGGTATTAGTGTTATACAGACAATCTCTTGGTATTTAATTTGCTATTTTAAATTTCAGACGATGTATTTATCTAAAAACAAGCAGACGATATATATGGCAAAAGATAATGGGAAAGAGGATAGAAGAAACATAGGACACTACAGTTTTAGCAAAAACATTGGCCTTTAGCATGGAATCCTTTATTAAAAGAACAAAACATGCTAGAAGATACATAAAAGAGTGACTTATTCAACCAAGAAAGGTCAAAAGCAAGATGCAAATTAAATACTACTTTCAACGATCTTAATAGTGAAGGGGCTGTACCTGGACCACATATCAACCTTGCTTTACAAAAGAAAAAGTAGTAGATTTTTTTTTATTTTTTTATTTTTTTATAATAACAAAAGGTGGTAGATATCATATAATTCACTTCCATTACAGTTTTCTTATTTCCACATTGTGAGATCGACTGATGATGTCAGCTCTCAAATTATGGTAAGCTCTTTTTCTTTTTTTAAAATGAGAAAGCATCCAGCTTTATTCAAAATAAAAAGTAACAATTACATTATAGAGAAGAACTTGTTTAGAAAATATAGATTCTCTTATGTTTAAATAAAAAAATCAATAATGCCTAAAGTATTTTTAGCTAACAAATGAATGAGGCGATTGACTTATTTGCATGCACGAAAAATTTTAATTTGGAAAAATTCCTATATAGATGACAATATCCCATACACAATGGGGCAGCTGAGGTAGGAGAGGGAGACTGATCACTTAAAGCCTGCGAGATAAGGAGAGAATCGCCTTCTAGAATAAAATCATGAATACCCACATCATTAGTAAATTGACAGCCGGCTTCAAAAACTTTTGCTTCTTTAGATTCGAATCTCCTTTATCCCTTGTAGTAAGGAAAAAAAATCCAAAATTTATTTAAAACGTATCCTTTCACTGTGTTGGAAATTTGTTTGTCACATTCTAAATAAACTTACAGAACCAACGATAGCTTAAACTTAGGACTAAAAAATAAAACTTTATTTTTATGTCATATCTCTATTAAAAAAAAAAAGTTTGCTCACATCAACTAAGGTATGACCAAGTTTTTTTTTTTTTTTTTTTGCTGAATAAGAGGGGGGCGGGGGTGATCATATGTGACTTACCCCCTAAAGCGTGACCTAATAGAGGCACCCTCTGCTAGAGAATGTTGGATTGAGCCAACTAAGGTATGACAAAGTTGTGAAAAAAATGTTGTGCACTTAACATTATTTATTAATTAATTTCGCATAAAAGATTTAGAATTTACGTGAAATTATACATAGCATGATCTAAATTATTATTCTACTATGAGTCTCACAGACTCACCATGAAGGAATTGTATTTGTCACATAAAGAAAGAAAGAAGATGAATATAATATAAATGGGTGGTTGAGAAGTGTTCAATTAGATTTGGACCGTTTTGTGAAGAGCACTTTTATTAAATCAAAAGAATTTGGTTGGAGGTCATGCATGGCAGCTTTGGAGGGTTGTTAGCTAGAGTATTGTAACATAGGTACCGAGTTTAATTAATTCAAAAATTCAGAATCAAAATTAGGGTATAGCCTTTATTCCATGCAAACCAAAGGACGAGCAGAGCAGAACAATTTGAATTGATTTCGTCACTAAATGCCTAATATATATATATATATATATATATACACACACATATGCGTGTGTATATATATATATATATATATGTTAGAAATACTGAATGTGATTGTATTGTATTTCATGATTAAAGAATATACAAGTGTGCCTTTATATAGGAGGCATATGTGTGTAGTACAAGTAAATATGTGTGTTATACAAGTAACCTAACTGGGCCTAAAGCCCACAATATATTATATACATTAACATACACATTAACAGCCTCCCTCAAACTCAAGGTGGATGTGAGACCAGCTTGAGGTTGTCAACCAAAGTACGAAGGCGTCCCTTAGGATGTGACTTGGTGAAGATATCTGCAAGTTGATCTTTAGAGGAGACTGAGATCAGCTTGAGAGCACCATGGACAAGATGAAAACGAATAAAATGACAATCGATCTCGATGTGTTTAGTCCGTTCATGGAAGACATCATTGTGAGCAATATGAATAGCACTCTGGTTGTCACAATAAAGAGGAGTAGCAGAGGATGTAGACACACCTAAGTCTTTAAGAAGCCATCGTAGCCAAAGGAGCTTAGATGTGGTATCAGCAAGAGCACGATATTCTGCTTCAATACTGAAGCGGGCCACATGAGTTTGTTTCTTACTTCGCCAAGAAATCAGAGAAGAACTAAGAAGAAAGCAATAACTAGTAGTGGACCTGCGATCAGTGGGATCTCCTGCCCAATCAGCATCAGAAAATGCACGGAGAATAAGAGGAGATTGAGCAGAGTAGAAAAGACCATGGAAGAGAGTGCCCTTTAGGTATCGAAGAATGCGCAGAACTACAGCATAGTGAGTCGATCGTGGTGCAGACAGATACTGGCTCACCTGGTGAACAGCATAGGAAATGTCTGGACGAGTGACAGTGAGATAAACTAAGCTGCCAACCAAGCGTCTGTAAAGAGAGGGATTAGACAATGGTTTCCCCCCTGAGGGAGTCAGATGCGCATTAAGCTCAACTGGAGTGTCAACAGTCTTGCTATTAGTGAGTCCAGCTCGAGACAAGAGTTCAGAGGCATACTTGGCTTGAGTAATGTAAAGTCCATCTATAGAATGAGTGATTTCAAGACCCAAGAAGTAGCTGAGATGTCCAAGATCTTTCATCTCAAACTGCTGACTGAGAAAAGCCTTGAGTTCTTGAATGCCACTGAGGTCATCACCAGTTATGATCATATCATCCACATATAGGAGAAGCAAAATACTGCCTTTGTCAGTGCGATGAAGAAATAAGGCAGAATCATAATGACTGGCCATGTAACCCAAGTGAGAGATGGTAGAGCTGAATTTGGCAAACCAAGCTCGTGGAGCTTGTTTAAGGCCATAAAGTGCACGTCGAAGGTGACAAACCTTGTTTGAATCAACAGAGAGACCAGGAGGAGGTTGCATATACACTTCTTCACTTAAATCCCCATTAAGGAATGCATTTTTGACATCCATCTGAAAAAGGTCCCATTTACTGGTAGCAGCAACAGCTAAGAGGGCACGAACAGATGAGATACGAGCAACCGGAGCAAAGGTCTCTTCATAATCAATCCCATACTCTTGTGTAAAACCTTTTGCAACAAGACGAGCTTTGTAGCGCTCAATGGACCCATCAGAGCGAGTCTTAATCTTGTAGATCCACTTACAACCAACCACAGATTTCCCAGGAGGAAGTGTCACCAAATCCCAAGTATGATTTTTAGATAATGCATCAAGTTCCTCTTTCATTGCAATCTGCCATAAAGGGTCAGTGGAAGCCTCACGATAGGTGTGAGGCTCGTGCAGTGTAGCAAGGGCAGTGTAACAATGATAGTCAAGTAAATGTGTAGGAATAGATCTTACCCGAGTTGAGTGACGAGGTGGAATGTCTTGTGCAAGATCTTCAGGCGGAGCAGAAGTAGGAGACCCAAGCTCAGAATTGGGGTTGGGTAGCTCGTCTTCAACTTGTTCATCTTCCACCTGTTCATTAAAGGGTGAACTAAGAAAGGGATTAGTGATATCTGGTGGTTGGACAGAGAAGTCTACAGCAACAGAATCAGGAGCAACTACAAGAGGATCAGGAGTAGTTACAGAAGGAATATATGCCTCATCTGGAAAAAGATCTAAGACAGAGGAGGAAGACAGGGAAGTACTGAAATGAGAGAGCTCGACAAAAAGGCGATGTTCCCAAAAGACAACATTGCGGGAGACACGAAGACGATGAGAGACAGGATCATAACACCTATACCCCTTTTGAGTTTCGCCATAGCCAAGAAAACAACAAAGCCTTGACCGAGGCTCAAGTTTGTTATGTTCATGTGGCTGAAGAAGAACGAAACAAGCAGAACCGAAGGAGCGAAGGTGGTGATAGTCTGGAGGTGACCCAAAAAGGCGCTCATATGGAGTCTGATTTTGGATAACAGGACTCGGAATGCGATTAATAGTATGAACAGCATGAAGAGCAGCTTCACCCCAAAAAGGAGCAGGAACTTTGGCAGAGAGAAGGAGAACACAAACAGTATCAAGAATATGACGAAGTTTTCGTTCGGCTCTACCATTTGTTGAGAGGTACCTGGACAAGTTAGTTGATGAACAGTGCCATAGGAATGCAAAATAGCTTGGAAAGCATATTGAGTATATTCAAGAGCATTATCAGATCGAAAAATTTTGATGCGTCTGGAAAACTGAGTTTCAACCATTTTTGCAAAATTAGAATATACTTCCAATAATTCAGAACGATGTTTCATATTAAAAATCCAGCTATAGCGAGAGTAATCATCAACAAAGACAACAAAATATCTAGACCCACCAATACTAGAGACAGAGGACGGCCCCCAAACATCAGAATGAATAAGGTCAAAGATATCAGTGGATATTGATTCACTAGTATTGAAAGGCAAAGCTGGTTGTTTTCCTAACTGACATGAAACACAATCAAAGTTTTCTGTAGACACTGAACCTAACAAACCTCTAGAAGCCAATTGTTGTACACGAGAGGAAGATGCATGACCAAGTCGAGCATGCCAAAGTGCAAGGGAAGGAGTGGAAGAAACTGCAGCAGCTGCAGCAATAGAAACAGGAGCAACAAGTGGAAGACGAAGGTTGTCCACAAGAAACATACGCCCAACTCTGGGACCGGTCCCAAGCTCCTGTCCCGTCCTAGGATCCTGCACAATGCATCAAGAATAATCAAAGGTAATGCGATAACCCAACTCAGCTAATTGTCCCACAGAAAATAAATTATAAGAAAGGTCAGGAACATTAAAGACTCCAGGAACCGAGAGGTTGGAGGTTGGAGGTTGAAACTGAACCTATATTATGACCAGACATTGTGGAACCATTTGCTGTGCGAATATTAAGAGGGTGTGGTGCAAGTTTAAGGTCAGAAAATAAGGACGAGTGAGGTGTCATGTGATTGCAACAAGCAGAATCCATAAGCCAAGAGATAGGAGACATACCAGATAAAGCTGAGAGAGAAGAGGAATAAGATGCATTACCAACCATACGAATGACATTGGCGATGATATTTATAAGGTCATCTCTAGAAATAGAGAAAGTGGATCCAGAAGACTTAGACTGTGCAGAGACGGGAGCCATTGGTTGGACACTCTCAGTGTTAGCAACAGTAGCAGCAGAAATTGAAACAGCTAATTTGTTGCAATGAAAGCAAGTCTCAATATTGTGGCCAAAACGTTTGCTGGATTGTCGGCTACGATTTTTGCAACAAGAAGAAGACTTGTCCTTATTCTTCATTTAGAAGCAAAATATGTAAAAACGGACTGCAAAAATGAAATCTACGCGAAAAACTGGGTAAAGAGCACCTGGACTGCAAAAAAAAAAGTCAACTCTTAAAACGTCAAAAGTTAAAGTCAAAGTCAACGGTCAACTAGGGCTGACGTCAGCAAGATGACGTAAGCAGCTGACGTTTGCTGACGTAAGCGGCTGACTGTGCTGACGCGGTTGACGGTGATGACGTAAGCAATGACGTCAGCTAGGGCTGACGTCAGCTGGTGTAGATCTAGCGCGTGGAAGCGCGTGTAGGCGCGTGAAGAAGACAGGCGGCGCGTGTAGGCGCGTGGAGCGCGTGGTCTTGGACGCAGATTATTTGGGCGGCACGTGAGGGCGCGTGGAACCTCCGATGGTGGTCAGGCTTTCGCTGAATGGTAGATCGGCGGTGGATGATCTTAGTGATGGCTGCAAAAACACAATCAGAACAAGGATCACGGGGGCGACGGTATGCAGTGGTCTCGAGACTCTGAACGACGGCGGCTGCAGGTCCGAACCAAAGACGATGACTGAGATGCATCAAAGGTTTAACGGCGAATGGCTACAACAGCGGAAGCAATTACGAGTCTGGAATAACACTAATAGAGACAAGACTACAATAAAAAAGTCAAGAGCGATGGCTCTGATACCATGTTAGAAATACTGAATGTGATTGTATTGTATTTCATGATTAAAGAATATACAAGTGTGCCTTTATATAGGAGGCATATGTGTGTAGTACAAGTAAATATGTGTGTTATACAAGTAACCTAACTGGGCCTAAAGTCCACAATATATTATATACATTAACATACACATTAACAATATATATCATTCGGATACGAACTGCATTATGGCTACCCACGATAGTGATGGTCAAAGATTTTATCATGAAAGCCGAAACTAGTTCATGTAATATAATCACATGACAAGAAATACTAGGGTTCAATGAAATGGTTCTTTATTTAACAACCATGCCATTAATAAAATTATTTATGGGGCTTAATCCGAAGGTTCGGGGATGAGTTCAATAAGTCTTTTTATGTGTGTAGGTTATTACCAATGGTATTAACCTCTTAAAAATCCATGCGGTGTGTATATTAAAAGCTCTCGAGTAGTAAGGGGAGGGATTCGTGTTTAATTGGCATCAGCTTATGAGTGAGTTTGGTTCAATTTTTTAAAACTGGGCTTTTTGAAAAAGTGTAGTATGAAAAAAGTGTTTTTTTAAAAAACTATGTGTTTGGTAAAAACGGTTAAAAAGTGTTTTTTGAAAAAATTGAGTGTTTGGCTAGCACTTATAAAAGTGGCGGTTTGAGTGATAAATTACCAAAAAGGACAATGTATATATAAAGTATTGTGAAAATACTTTCTAAAAAATTATTCTAAAAAGAACTTTCAAAATTTCTAAAAAAATTATTTTTTTTTCTCACCAATATTAACTAATAATAACCTACTACTTAAGATTTATTGCGAAAATATTGTGGTAGCATTTCTCAATTTTAATTTCTCATTCTTTATTTTATTTTTCCCTTATTTCTTTACCTTTTTTTTTTCCATCCATATTTCCTTCTTCTTTTTCTTCTTCTTTTTTTCTCCTCCACACACGTACCCTTCTCTTTTTTCTTTTTCTTTTTTCTTTTTTTTCCTTCTTCCCCCTTTTTCCCTACAACTTCCTCCAAAACATTCCATTTTTCATTTTTTTGTTCATTCTTTCCCCTTTTTCCCTTCCACTTCCTCCAGAACGTTCCAATTGCCACAGAGCTCTTTTTTTTTTTTTTTTTTTTAACAGTTCGAAAGCTACAAGGAAGAGAGAAAAAGATGATGATGATGATGATGATTGAAACATAAGGAAATCCCTCATCTCTCTCCTTAATCCTCAGATCCCTTAAGTCTCTGCCACCATTGAGTTTGTATTTGATTTTGGATTTGGGTTATGGGTTATGGGTTTTTAGTTAATAGTTTAATTTTGAGTTGATTTTCTGTGGATTTTGGGTTTGATTTTGAGTTGATTTTGAGTTGGGTTTGGGATGGGTTTTCCAATGGGGTTTGAGTTGATTTTAAGTTGTTTTGTGTTGATTTTGAGTTATTTTTTGTTTGATTTTGTTGATTTTGTGTTTGGATTATCAAATATTGAAATGGGTTGTGGTGATAGACCGGTGATAATTGAGTGGTGCTATGTTTGTATTTGGTTGATACTTTCTTGACCGGTGTTGGTCTGTAACAGAGGAGCAAGAATATGAGGGAGAAGAGAAAATGGCAAAGTTAGAGTTTTAAGTAAAAGTGAGGGCAATTTGGTAACTAAACCAATAACCCTACGGATAGATTCATCAACGCGCAGGAGCTTTTCCAAAATGCACCTCAAAGCTCCATTCTGCGAATGCGCGTTCTCTTCACAAACCTAAAACGCAACTTTTTCCAAAAAGTTGCTTTTTATACCTAACCAAACAAGCTTTTTGTATTTGTAATTTCAAAACGGGCTTTTTAGGTTGGGAAAGCTGAAACAAACAGGAACTATAAGTCTAGCTTTTAGCTTTTTTGTGCAGTTTTTTAAAATCTCAATTTTTCCATTTTTTTTTTTTTTTTTTTTCAAAAATTTTCAAGGTGTAAGTATACTTTAACATACTTTTAGCAAAAAGCTAAAAAAACGGTTTCCAAACACTTGACTGCATTGACCAATAAATATTATAATTTCTATTAATAATTAAGTTCAAAATAGTGAAATATTTAATAGTAAGTATAAAACATAACAAACTGAATAAATTATCATAACAAGATTAAAGTAGTAAAGTTATGTATAGTTTCTTAGATGCATTACATTAAATTCTTTAATTAAATTCAAACAAATATTCAAGGATAGAGCTAGGACTTGATGTTATAGGGAACGACTTGGCTACTAGCTATGTGTGGCGGCTCTAGCCTCCAGCTCTGCTACTACTTAATCGCTAAGTTTGTGTGTGTGTGTGTGTGTGTGTGTGTGTGTGTGTGTGTGTGTGTGATGCGTGCATTTGTTACTGAGTAAGGAAAAATTGGTATATTGAGCTTAATTTGGGTAAAATTGGTTGATTAGGCTTATTTTATTTTATTTTATTTTGCTATTGGCTAATTTTTTGGGGCTTGTGTATTTTGTTTTAAATTTTAGATCTATAGATTTTTTTATGGTCTTCAAAATGAGAAAAATGCTAGAATTAATTTTTTTTTTTACAAATTGCTGATGTGGTGACTGGTTGTTGGTAAGTAAAAAACTGGTATAAGTGGTGGGTCCAAATGCAAACTAATAAGAATTTGCTACTTTAACGGTTTGTAAAAATGTTGTAGAAAAGTTTGTGGTTATATTATTACTCTTAAAATAATCAATAATATTGTTAAGAGGAGTGGCAAAGTGTAATTTTGTAGAGAAAAAATTGTTAGAATTAGTACCTATGTATATAATAATTTAAACAAAAATTTAGGGGGGCAACTCAGGATTGGTTTTGTCCTTGCATATAGTTATATTGAATTTAATTGTTCTTAACAAAATAATACTTCTGTGTTTTATTGGTCAATACAACCATTTGTTTGAATTTAAACAAAGAACGTGTAAAAAATTGTATCTAAATCTTACCTTAAATTATAATTATTTGTGATAATCTATAATATGGGTCCATTTGGATTGAACTTATTGTTGCTGAAAACTGAACACTGAAAACACTGTAGCAAAATAATTTTTAAATGTGTGAATAGTATCGTGGGACCCATTTTTAATGAAAAAGTTGATAAAAAGTGAAATTTGTGGGTCCATAAACAATGCACAAATGCACTGTTTATGGTAAAAAGTCAACAAGTGCGGCTACTGTTCATGTGAATAGTAGCCGCACAGTAGTGGCATAGCACTGCATTACTCCTCACACGCCTGGAAAAAAAGAAAAAGAAAAAAAGAAGAAACTCCAAAACGTGAAATGAAAACGCGCCGCAACATAATCTCAATCCAAACGTTCACTATATCTCTCTTTATATATTTTTTTAAAGGATTGGGGGCGGGGGGAAGGGGCCGGGTGGAGGAAGAAGTATGGTCTGTAGTTTTTTCTCACCCCCGAGGGACATGTTTTACTTGTCTTATTTATGTCTCATCCCTTCCTGAGATATAAATTAAATTAATTATGTTATATAATTTAATTTATTTATATTGATCTTATTTATAATTTATTTTTATACGTATTTTATATTTATTATAAACATAGTCTGTTTGAAAACCCGTAATATTTTGATACTCCTTAGACTTTGAACTTAAAACGGTAAAGTGGAAAAGGCAAGAGTTTTTAAATTAGTATTTTTTAGTGTTTGTTTACTTTAGCCCAATAAAATTCATCATGATATATTTCTCAAAAAAAAAAAAAAAATCATCATGATGTATGAATTCTAATTGACTTAAATCAAGAAGTAATAATTTAGTACTCTTAGCATTTCTAAAATTTAGTGAGAGCAGGGAGGTAGATAAGTCAAATATTTCATTAACTATCATGTTATTAGTTAATTATGATTTGAGGAACCAATATCGTTTAACGTAGTCAATGACTCTAATCTCTAATATATCATAATTAATAGCGTTTAAAAAAAAAAATTCTTTAAGACTATAAATTATACTTGTTTTTCAATGGAAAACTTGTTATACAAAAAGATTCGTTTTCTTTAAAAAAAAAAAAAAAGGTTATTTTCTCGTTGCAATTCTCTGCCTCTGGAGACAGTTTTTTGTTATTTAACTCACATGGGAAATCAATGATAATTCTAAAAAACTTTAATTCATGAAATCATACTCAAATGGAAAATTATTTTATATTTTGAATATTTGGGGTCAAAAGGAAAATAGGTCCTAAATTCGGATGATGCATAAAAATTGAGTACAGGAATACAATATTATTTTAGAAAAGAGTCAAATAGTTTATGAGAATTTTATTTAAGATGGTTTGTTGAGTATATTTGACAATAAAAAATATAAAAAAAATTTGTTCATTTTATTTGGATTATTTTTCCTTGATCACATAAAACATATAAAACATTTTTCACTAACTTGCATTTTACAATTTACATGTGTGGGGCCAATTAGTCAGACAGTCCCGGCCCACTTCGTACTAGGCCCGAAGGCTCATGCCGGGGAGGTATTCCCGAAGGCCCATGCCGAGGAGGTATTGAAGATCCGAGGATGAAAGTAAGAAACCTAGGTGCCCAAGGAATATCACCGAGGACGATTCTGTCCTCGGACAGCCGAGACCATAAAAGGGAAAAGCAACACACCATCAAGGGGAGTCTCTCAGAGCATCCCAAGAGAAGGAAACCGGTACAGCGTGACAGCCGTAGAAGCATGATGAAGGAGCAATTCAGGGAGGAACTGTCACCTCCACATTAAATGACCACAACTAACGTTCTGGCTGCATTAATGAGAAAAAGACTCCTGAACAGTACTGCCTTAGTTGTTGCAGTCCACCAAATGTTAAGAAAAGGCTGCTGATGGGACAGGCACTCAAGTAGTGGCCTGTATGATTGACAAATGGAGGGCCAAGATCAGGGGAATGGAGGATATATAATGTAAGAGACCTCCTAAGAGAAGGGGAAGGACGGTAGCATCAGGTGCCTTCTTTGTAACAAAGCATAAAGGAAATACTAAGAACTACGTACCTTGAGAAAAATGTCCGAGGAGCCTAACTCATCATGTTTAGTTGTTGAAATTATCGCTAAGGCCTAATTCTTTAACCCACGCTCTACAAATTTATTGTTTTGGGCTAACTGGGTTTGAATCCATTCACCCAACAGTAATAGTGCTCAGATCCGATCCATACAATTGGCGCCGTCTATGGGGAGAACTCGTGCGTTAATGAGGACAACAGCCGAGCATGGTAGGATCAGGCCCTCACCAAGGGAGCTCCCATCGGCCTGAACCGGCTAAATCCCAGCATCAGGGTAACTATGGCGACCCTGGGCGCGGCCAAAACGAGGAGAACGGAGATTTCGAGAGGGAAGCATGCATACCTCACAAACTAGCGGAAGCCACACCTGTAGGGGCGGCCACGTGCCCCATAGGTGCGATAATGGCCAGGCCACGCGATCAGAAGAGGTTAAGAGTCACGCATCCTAGAGATAAGATGATAAGGTGGCCATGCAGCGAAAGATAGACGATTTGAAGAGAAAGCTGCGCCATGCACAGCGAAGGCGATCCGAATCCAGCCCTTACTTGCCCTCTGACGATGAAAGTGATGACGACTATAGGTAAAGGTCAAGAACAACCCCGAGCGATACTTTCTCTCACGAGGAGGAGCGCTACCAGAGGCGTAAACGTGACAGCCCAACTCTTAGGGGCTTAGGGAGTGACGCCATGAGCAGGGCACTGGACGGGCTCTCCAAGTCACCCTTTACACGTCGTATAGAAGAGGCGATGCTCGCTCGGCGGTTCCAGCAGCCAACCTTCACCGTTTACAATGGCAGAACGGACCCCGTAGAGCATGTAAGCCAATTTAACCAGAGGATGGCTGTTCACTCTAAGAACGAGGCGCTGATGTGCAAAGTCTTCCCATCCAGCTTGGGACCTGTGGCAATGAGGTGGTTCAACGGCTTAAAGACGAATTCCATAGACTCATACAGACAGTTGACCCAGGCCTTTGGTTCCCATTTTGTTACAAATAGCAGACCTCCTCGGCCCATGAGCGCATTACTGTCTCTGTCCATGCGTGATGGGGAGACTCTCAAGGCTTACTCGGACAAGTATTGAGAGATTTACAATGAGCTGGACGGCAAGTTCGACGATGTCGCCATCAATACATTCAAGAATGGACTACCAATAGGGCATGGCCTGAGGAAGTCTTTAACTGGTAAGCCTGCCACTAGCATGCGACAGTTGATGGATCGGATCGATAAGTACAAGCGGGTAGAGGAAGATCTGCTGCAGGGTAAGGGGAAGGAGAAGGTTATCCCTCAGGAGAGGAGGGATTTCAGGTCGGACCGGTATAACAACGCCCGCCCGAAAAGGGATTTTTTGGGACAATCTGGAGCGACCAATGCCCAAATTGTCAGTGTCGTGTTCCGAGAACCAGTACATAAGGTGTTGGAAAAGATCAGGAACGAACCATACTTCAAGTGGCCTAATAAGATGGCGGGGGATCCTGAGAGGCGCAATCAGGACCGTTACTGCCAATACCACTAGGACCACGGACATGCCACGGAGGACTGCAGGAACCTCTGGAACTACTTGAACCAGTTAGTCCGGGAGGGAAAGCTGAAGCACCTCCTGCACCATTCCTGCAGTCATTAGGGCCAGACCTACCAGGAGCCACAGAGGGACACCGCCATGAGGCAGCCCGCTGGCACGATTAATGTAATCCTGGCTGCGCCAGGAAGAATGGGCACGCGCCCCTCGCGAGTGCTGTCTATGACCCAGGTGCCCACCGAGAAGTCCCAGTTAGGAACGACGATGCTTTGGTGATCACCCTCAGAATCGGCGAGTACGATTTGAAAAGAGTGATGGGGGACGATGGCAGTGGAGCCGAGATTATGTACCCCAACTTATATAAGGGACTGGGATTGAAGCTCGAGGATTTGACACCTTACAGCTCTCCTTTAATGAGCTTCGATGGGAAGCTCGTCACTCCAAGGGGCATGATTAGGTAGCCCATCCAAACTGGCCCAGAGGTAGTGGAAGTGAACTTTATCGTGGTGGACACCTACTCCCTGTACACGGCCATCGTGGGCAGGCCCTGGCTCTACACCCTGGAGGCTGTTGCCTCCTCACTGCATCAGAAGATAAAATTCCCGTCAGGGGACTGAGTCCTCGAGATCCGGGGTTGCCAGTCCATGGCAAGGCGGTGTATGGTGGCAGCCATCTCGCATCGGCACGATGCAGAGTCTTCGGCTACCGCGGCCGAAAGCTTATAGCAATCAAGGACCTCGGTGGCGCCAACTGATGCGGCTGCCGAGGAAGCAAAATGTGAAGACCTAGAAAAAGTGGTCGTCGACGATGACCCGGAGAAGTTCTTTCAGGTCGGAGCCCAACTGCCTCCCCGGGAGAAGGAGGAGTTACTTGAGTTCTTCAAGAGGAACATTGACGTGTTCGCATTGGACCCCTGCGATGCCCAGGGATTGATCCATCCTTCATCTGTCACCACCTTAACGTCAACACGCCCGTGATCCCCAAGAAGCAGCCACCCCAGCGCCTATCAAAAGAGCATGCTGATGCAATTAGGGAAGAGGTCAATAAGCTTAAGCGCGCAGGGGCGATCAAAGAAGTTTTTTACCCCGAATGGTTTGCCAACACTGTGGTGGTTAAGAAGAAAAGTGGGAAATTGAGGGTTTGTATAGATTTCACAGATCTGAATAAAGCATGCCCTAAGGACCCCTTCCCAATGCCACAGATAGACCAGCTGGTAGATGCAACCGCAGGCCATCCTTGGATGAACTTTTTAGATGCCTTTCAGGGCTATCATCAGATCCCACTAGCCTTGGAGGATCAAGAGAAGACAGCCTTTGTGACACCCATTGGGAAATATCACTACAAGGTTATGCCATTTGGCCTGAAAAACGCTGGATCTACTTATCAGAGGATGATGACGAGAATGTTCGAGCTGTTGTTGGGCAAAAACATCGAGATCTATGTTGACGATATGGTGGTGAAGAGCGAACTGGTGTCCGGGCATTTGGCCAACCTCGGCTGTATATTCGACGTCTTGAGAAGGCACAGGCTACGCCTAAATGCTTCCAAGTGCTCGTTCGGCGTGAGATCTGGCAAGTTCTTAGGCTACCTCATTACCAACCGGGGGATCAAGGTTGATCCCGACCAAATCAGGGTTATCCATAATCTAAAGCCTCCGCAAAACCCCAAGAAGATCCAGAAGCTCACTGGAATGATTGCGGCTCTGAATCGATTCATTTCCAGGTCGGCTGATAGGTGCAGACCCTTCTATCTCCTGATCAACAAGTGGAAAGGATTCGAGTGGTTCGAAGAGTGTGTTATGGCCTTCCAGCAACTCAAAGAGTACTTAGCCCGGCCACCCATCATGTCTAATTCGGAGGCTGACGAGGTCCTATATGCATACATTGCTGTGGCGCTCCACGCTATGAGCTTAGTGCTGATATGAGATGACAATGGCGTCCAAAAATCAGTCTACTACATTAGCAAGTCACTACACGAAGCTGAGGTCAAGTACTTGCCCTTGGAGAAAGCCATACTTGCCGTGGTCCACGCTACGCGAAAGCTGCCCCACTATTTCCAGGCTCACACGGTGGTTGTTCTAACCCAACTACCCTTGAAGTCGGTACTTCGGGCTGCCGATTATACTGGAAGGATCGCCAAATGGAATACAATTCTGGGGGCTTTTAATATTAAGTACATGCCTCGGACCTCCGTAAAGGGCGAGGTCCTGGCTGACTTGGTGGCTGAATTTGCCGAACCAATAGTGGAAGAGGTAGCTGAAAGGAGGGACATGGATGGAAAATCAGTTAGGGCAATCTCTGTTCCAGGGCCCCCGTGCTGGAAGATGTACGTTGATGGCGCCGCGAACCAGAGAGGATCCGGAATAGGACTAGTCTTATTGTCCCTCGAAAAGTCTGTCATAGAAAAATCCCTGAGGCTCGGGTTCTCGGCCACGAACAATGAAGCTAAGTTTGAAGCGTTGCTTCAAGGGCTGGTCATAGTGCATAAAATGGGAGGGAAAGAAATAGAAGTGTTCTCGGACTCTCAGCTAGTGGTGGGCCAAGTAAATGGAGAGTTGGAGGCTAAAGACGTGAGGATGCAAGAATACTTGAGTCAGGTCAAACGCTTGCAGTCAACCTTCACCATTTTCAGCTTATCAAATGTCTCCAGGAGCGGAAACACCCATGCAGACTCGCTGGCCACACTCGCCACGTCCTTGGCTAGGGATTTGCCACGGACTGTACTTGTCGAGCATCTGGAGAAAGTAAGTGAGGGAACAAAGGGCATGGTTCACATCCACCAGGTTAGAGTGGGCCCCAGCTGGATGGATCTTATAGTGAGATTCCTCAAACATGATATCTTATCCGAAGATAAGTCAAAAGCTGAGAAAGTACGAAGAAATGCTCCTCGGTTCTGGCTGTCTGAGGATCACAAACTATATAGACGCTCCTATTCCGGCCCATACTTGTTGTGCATCCACCCTGAGGCCTAGAAATTATTGCTTGAGGAGCTGCATGAAGGGATATGTGGGAGCCACAAGGGGGTAAATCTCTATCACACCGAGCCATCACCCAGGGATATTGGTGGCCGGGGATGTAGAAGGAGGCTCTGGAGTACGTTAAGAGGTGTGACCAGTGTCAGAGGTTCGCCCCAAACATCCATCAGCCAGGAGGGGTCCTTAACCCGCTATCTAGCCCATGGCCATTTGCCCAATGGGGCTTGGATATTGTGGGACCTTTCCCCAAGGCGCCAGGAAATAAAAGATATCTGCTGGTCGCCACTGATTATTTCACTAAATGGGTCGAAGCTGAGTCCTTGGCGAACATTAGGGATGTGGATGCTAAGAGGTTCATCTGGAGAAACATCGTTACACGGTTCGGGGTCCTCCGCACCCTAATTTCGGACAACGGGCTCCAATTTGACAACAAGGCCTTTAGGAGGTAATGTTGCGAACTGGGAACCACAAATCGGTACTCAACTTCGGCCTACCCTCAGGGAAATGGACAAGCCGAGGATGTCAACAAGGTCATAGTCAATGGGCTTAAGAAGAGATTAGACGATGCCAAGGGGAGATGGGTGGAAGAGCTGCCCCACGTCCTGTGGACCTACCGGACCACGCCGCGGAGGTCAACAAGGGAGACACCCTTCGCCATGACTTATGGGGCCAAGGCAGTTATCCCTTTGGAGGCCAACTTCCCAACGCTGAGGACAAGCTCCTTTACCCTGGGCAGCAATGACGAATTGCTAGAGGAAAGCCTAGACCTGATAGAAGAACGGAGGGAGAAAGCAATGATCCAACTGGCCTGTTACCATCAGAAGTTCAAGTAGAGGTACGATTCCAATGTGAAGTTAAGACCATTAGCACCAGGTGACCTAGTGTTGAGGAAAGTGGTGGGCGCCGCCAAGAGCCCTTCCTGGGGGAAGCTGGGACCCAACTGGGAGGGCCCCTACTGAATTACCTCAATAGCGGGGATAGGTGCATATTACTTAGAAGATTTAGATGAAAAACCTGTACCTCGTCCATGGAATGTAAATAATCTGAAAAGATATTACTATTAACGAAAAAGTTTCTTTTAATTCGGATTTTAAGTCTATCATGGTTATGTGTCTCGTGTTTTGACGGCCATTCTAAGTGTTAGACAGAACCAAGGCCTTGCATGGTACTCGGACTCAAGCCTATGGGGAAACTAACTACTTCAAGAAAGATTCTAAGTGTTAGACAGAACCAGAGCCTTGCATGATCCTCGGACTCAAGCCTATGGGGAAACTAATTACTTCAAGAAAGATTCTAAGTGTTAGACAGAACCAAGGCCTTGCATGGTCCTCGGACTCAAGCCTATGGGGAAACTAACTACTTCAATATAGATTCTAAGTGTTAGACAGAACCAAGACCTTGCATGGTCCTCGGACTCAAGCCTATGGGAAAACTAACTACTTCAAGATAGATTCTAAGTGTTAGACAGAACCAAGGTCTTGCATGGTCCTCGGACTCAAGCCTATGGGGAAACTAACTACTTCAAGATAGATTCTAAGTGTTAGACAGAACCAAGGCCTTGCATGGTCCTCGGACTCAAGCCTATGGGGAAACTAACTACTTCAAGATAGATTCTAAGTGTTAGACAGAACCAAGGCCTTGCATGGTCCTCGGACTCAAGCCTATGGGGAAACTAACTACTTCAAGAAAGATTCTAAGTGTTAGACAGAACCAAGGCCTTGCATGGTCCTCGGACTCAAGCCTATGGGGAAACTAACTACTTCAAAATAGATTCTAAGTGTTAGACAGAACCAAGGCCTTGCATGGTCCTCGGACTCAAGCCTATGGGGAAACTAATTGCTTCAAGATAGATTCTAAGTGTTAGACAAAACCAAGGCCTTGCATGATCCTCGGACCCAAGCCTATGGGGAAACTAACTGCTTCAAGAAAGATTCTAAGTGTTAGATAGGACCAAGGCCTTGCATGGTCCTCGGATTCAAGCCTATGGGGAAACTAACTGCTTCAAGAAAGATTCTAAGTGTTAGACAGAACCAAGGCCTTGCATGGTCCTCGGACTCAAGCCTATGGGGAAACTAACTACTTCAAGATAGATTCTAAGTGTTAGACAGAACCAAGGCCTTGCATGGTTCTCGGACTCAAGCCTATGGGGAAACTAACTACTTCAAGATAGATTCTAAGTGTTAGACAGAACCAAGGCCTTGCATGGTCCTCGGACTCAAGCCTATGGAGAAACTAACTATTTCAAGATAGATTCTAAGTGGTAGACAGAACCAAGGCCTTGCATGGTCCTCGAACTCAAACTTATGGGGAAACTAACTACTTCAGGATAGATTCTAAGTGTTAGACAAAACCAAGGCCTTCCATGGTCCTTGGACCCAAGCCTATGGGGAAACTAACTACTTCAAGATAGATTCTAAGTGTTAGACAGAACCAAGGCCTTGCATGGTCCTCGGACTCAAGCCTATGGGGAAACTAACTACTTCAAGATAGATTCTAAGTGTTAGACAGAACCAAGGCCTTGCATGGTCCTCGGACTCAAGCCTATGGGGAAACTAACTATAAGAAAGATTTTAAGTGTTAGACAGAACCAAGGCCTTGCATGGTCCTCGGACTCAAGCCTATGGGAAAACTAACTACTTCAAGATAGATTCTAAATGTTAGACAGAACCAAGGCCTTGCATGGTACTCGGACTCAAGTCTATGGGGAAACTAACTACTTCAAGATAGATTCCAAGTGTTAGATAGAACCGAGGCCTTGCATGGTCCTCGGACTCAAACCTATGGAGAAACTAACTACTTCAAGATAGATTCTAAGTGTTAGACAGAACCAAGGCCTTGCATGGTCCTCGGACTCAAGCCTATGGGGAAATTAACTACTTCAAGAAAGATTCTAAGTGTTAGACAGAACCAAGGCCTTGCATGGTCCTCGGACTCAAGCCTATGGGGAAACTAACTACTTCAAGATAGATTCTAAGTGTTAGACAGAACCAAGGCCTTGCATTGTCCTCGGACTTAAGCCTATGGGGAAACTAACTACTTCAAGAAAGATTCTAAGTGTTAGACAGAACCAAGGCCTTGCATGGTCCTCGGACTCAAGCCTATGGGGAAACTAACTACAAGAAAGATTCTAAGTGTTAGACAGAACCATGGCCTTGCATGGTCTTCGGATTCATGCCTATGGGGAAACTAATTACTTCAAGATAGATTCTAAGTGTTAGACTGAACCAAGGCCTTGCATGGTCCTCGGACTCAAGCCTATGAGGAAACTAACAACTTTAAGATAGATTCTAAGTGTTAGACAGAGCCAAGGCATTGCATGGTCCTCGAACTCAAGCCTATGGGGAAACTAACCACCTCAAAGGGGACCTGTGTTAGGAAGAATCAGAGTCCTACCTAGTCCTTGGGACATACAAAGTCTGCCTAAGTATCAAGCGAAGCCTACGAGCGGGCTAATTTGGTTTAGTAAGCTACTTCGATGATTGTTGTGGTCATTGCACGTGATAATGGCCTCTCCTATAGCAAAGTTAAAAAAAAAAATCGGGCCCATAAGCATCACTTAAAGTGTTTTGGGGGTCGTGGACTTGGTCTTGGTCCAAGCCACTCCTAAAAGGGTAAGTGACTGTGGCCTACCTCGGCCCTGCATCAACAACAGAGGAAAGGTAGGTTCCCACTTGCATACACGCCCTCACGTTATTATAATTACTGCCGTGATTGGCCGAGATACAATTGAAGTTAAGATTATACAAGTAAAAAGAGAGAATGGATAACGCGCAAATGAATAAATAACCAGAACAAATAAAAAGAGAAATAAGACTAGCACTACATTAAGTCCACAGAAGTTACATGGAAGGAATCACATTACAATGTTTAAAAAAAAAAAAAAAGACAAAGACAAAACAAACAGCAAAACAGAAGCAAAAACAAGGCAGACGTGTCCTTGCAATGTCCAAAACAAGGTGAGACAGAGGCGCCAAAGGGCCTACTTCTTCCGCTTAATCTCCCCCCCTCCAGTGGGTGGCTGGTCCGTGGCAGCCTCAGGATCCTCTGAGCTCTGACTTAGAGGGATAGCCTGTAGAGGCACGGCAAGGATAGCTGCCTCTTCGGCAGAAGAGACCTGGGCATCGGAGGAGGGATTTGCAACCTCTTGGGGCGCTTCCTCGTTGGAGCCTTCACTTGATTCAACCACCCCGAGAGGATCACCCCTTTCAACAGGCTCGCCAGCAAGTCCAACAACCGAAGCTCCCTCACCTAGAGTAGCACCAGCTTCCTCAACAGCCTCCTCAGCCTCGGAGCTATCGGGAGCAGCCTCGCGGATGGCAGGGGGTAGTACACACTCTCCGCCTTCCACAGGTCGGACGAGGCCTCGACCCCGGCTTGTTTGAGAGTCTCACTCCAAACTTGGGAATAGTAGCGCCTACATACCCTAAGAACTTGAGCTTTGTAGGCAGCTTTCGTCTCGGCTACCCCCGCGGCCTAAGCTGCCTCCTCGGCTTCCTCCTTAGAAGCCTGAGCCTTCTCCCTACAGAAGTCCGCCTCAGCCTTAGCCCTCAGAGCTTCATCTTTGGCCCATTCAGCCACATTTTTGGCCCCCTCAGCAGCAGCCACCTTCTTTGTTAGATCAGCAACCAGCTCCTTTGCGATCTCCAGCTGCTCCTCTGCCTCAGTCAGATGCCTCGTCTGATCTTGGGCCTGCTTCTGGGCACCAGCGAGGCCTGACACTGCGCTGTCTCGAGCCCTGGTCATCACCTTTAGCTCCTCCCGGGCCGTGGCGAGGTTAGCCTCGGAGGTCTTGAGGGTCCGAGTGGCCTCTAAGCGCTTCTCACGCTTTGCATCCAGGGCCCTTCCTTGGTCTTTGGCCGCCGCCTTCAACCTAAAGGTGGCCTGGACGGCCTGCCAAACAAAACGAATGCATAATAAGCCAAGCTCAGAAAAAGGAAGAAAAACTGAAGTCAGAAAAATCACAAGTGTTGGGGGTCTTACCATTCCCAAGTATCGCTTAAGGCTGAGGAAGACCTGCTTGCTCCTCAAAGTCTCCAGCTCAACCATGTCCGAAGGAAGTAACAAGCACCTCTCTAGCGCGTCGGCCACATGCGCACCTTCGCCCTCTCTAAAATCCCTGAGGGAGGAGTCATCCCTCAGAGGCTCCCCATGGAGCATTGAGGCGGGAGCTGGGCAGTGACCTGCCTATCCTGGCCTTGGGGGCCTATCTTCAGCTGTTTTGAGGGACGCCGAGTGTCGTCCCCTTCCTGCGAGGACCCAAACTTGTCCTCAATAGGCCTTTTGCCCTTATCCTTCTTCTGCTTAGAATCAGTGGGCTCGGGCCTGGATGGCAGACTCGTCTGAGGTGGAGGAGGAGGAAGCCTAGACTGGGCAGAAGCCGACCTGGTTTGGGCAGGCTGAGTCTTAGGAGTAGGAGGAGGAAGTTTTGGCTGGGACTTCCCCGGTTGACCTTCGATCAGGTCAAGTAGATTGGAGTGGGGTTTCCTCTTGTAACCCATCTTAGGCCGAGGAGAGGTTTATAACGGAAGGAAGTCCGCTTCGGTCAGACAAAGGTCACCCAAGTCTCTAGGAGGATCCTCGGACTAGTGGACTTGGTTAAAAATGTCGAACTCGTCCTCGGCAGGGCCAAAATCAGCGACTTCCTCTTCCCTCTCTAGGTTTTCTTCTGTGGCCTCTGCGGATCTGTGGGAGGAGGAGGGGCCTGCTGATGTAACACCTTCTGGAGTTGAGGGCTCCTCGGGGAATAGGAACCCGTGCTCGGCTACGGTGATTTTCTGCAGCCGAGAGTCTCTTGCTCTGGTCACGTACTTCGGAGCCGCAAACGATTTTTGAATCGGAGTGTACCCCAGGATCTTGTGAGCAGCTCTGACTTGATTGTCGGCTTTGTTCACAAAAATCTCTGCCCTTAGCACTTTCTGCAAATCCTCCCTGTTGACCAGGCTGAAGTGATGCTCGTAGCCGTGCGGATCTGCAGAAAGAGGACACATTCGTGTTAGTAACCAAACGGTACAAATTGCATAAACAGTAAAAAAAAAAAAAAAATTGAACCCCCCTCCTACTCCCACTGCCCCACCTGGTGTCCCCTTCGTCGTCGGGCAATGAAGGCCATCGTGCTACTCTCCGGACACGATGAGAAAATTCTTGTTCAGCCCCTTGCTGGACTTAGGGAGGCACTGGATAAGCCGGACCCTATCCTCCATTGTCTTCATGTAGTACGACTTGTCCTTTAGGCGCTAAAGGTTGTAACACCAGTTTACATCGTAATGGGTCAACCTTAACCCCATCTTCTTGTTCAAGGCGTCCACATAACCCAAGATCCTAAAGACACTGGTGGCGCACTAGGTGGGGGTTAGCCAGAAGTACGTAAAGTAGCCCCTCATCACCGGCCCTATGGGAATTCTCATGCCACCTTCGAGGAAGGCGATGATGGGAATCACCACCTCGCCTTCCTTCCTCCGAAGGAGCCACTCCCCTTCCTCACAATACCTTAAGCCCACGTTATTAGGTATCCTATAATCGGCGATGAATTTCTCCATCGCCTCCTCAGTGTAGACTAACTTCGTAAATCTACCCATCCCAAGTGACGCCTAAGAGACCTAAGAAAGAGCAAATGAAAGAGAATGAGAAGTAGGGAGGAAGAAAGCTCAGAGAGGGATAGAATGACTTATAGAAATGAGGAGAGGCTCCTCGGACAGGCTTTTTGTGCTGGAAGTGTAGTTAAAAATTTGGCTGGATTCAGGATACACGCGCAAGAGCTCTTGGTTGAGAAAGAAAAGGGGGAAAGCAGTTCAAGTGGGTATTTATACCCTAAATCGAGGAACCGTGCGGGTTTTCCCGCCCATAAATGCGAGGCGAATCCCCACCGTTGGATTACCATCACCTCGTTGAACGTGGGGAGTACAGAGCCGCCTGAATTTAATGAAGGACACGTTACGTGCACCGAAGCGTCAGTAACGCGCCTTGGGCAGATGAAAAGACCCCGGCATTGACGGGGGACAAGACTCGACTAGACACGGAATAGGCCCGAGGACGTCAAAATCCTCCTCTCCGCCCGAGGATGCGGACAGTAAGATTTTGAGGGGCTATTGTGGGGCCAATTAGTCAGACAGTCCCGGCCCACTTTCGTATCAGGCCCGAAGGCCCACGCCGAGGAGGTATTGAAGATCCGAGGATAAAAGTAAGAAGCCCAGGTGCCCAAGGAATATCGTCGAGGACGATTCTGTCCTCGGATAGCCGAGACCATAAAAGGGAAAAGCAACACACCATCAAGGGGAGTCTCCCAAAGCATCCCAAGAGAAGGAAACCGGTACAGCGTGACAGC
Organism: Quercus ilex subsp. ballota; assembly: GCA_032727855.1. NCBI lineage: Eukaryota > Viridiplantae > Streptophyta > Magnoliopsida > Fagales > Fagaceae > Quercus > Quercus ilex. The sequence continues at coordinate 14,721,486 of CM064916.1, read as the reverse complement.
CGCAGAAGCATGATGAAGGAGTAATTCAGGGAGGAACTGTCACCTCCGCATTAAATGACAACAACTAACGTTCTTGCCGCATTAATAAGGAAAAGACTCCTGAAGAGTACTGTCTTAGTTGCTGCAGTCCACCGAATGTTAAGGAAAGGCTACTGATGGGACAGACACTCAAGTAGTGGCCTGTATGATCGACAAATGGAGGGCTAAGATCAGGGGAATGGGGGATATATAATGTAAGAGACCTCCTAAAAGAAGGGGGAGGACGGTAGCATCGGGTGCCTTCTTTATAACAAATCATAAAGGAAATACTAAGAACTACGTACCCTGAGAAAAATGTCCGAGGAGCCTAACTCATCATGTTTAGTTGTTGAAATTCTCGCTAGGGCCTAGTTCTTTGACCCACGCTTTACAAATTTATTATTTTGGACTAACTGGGTTTGAATCCATTCACCCAACAGTGACAGTGCTCAGATCCGGTCCCTACAACATAGTATCAAATTATAACAAAAGAATTGAAATTTTTTTTTTTTTGGTTTTTTTGATGAGAAAAAATTGAAAAGTTAGGTAGTCATGTCAAGTAATTATATTCGAACTCTTATTAATTATTTAGTCATTTTAAGTAACCAATAATAGCAGAGATCCATCCTAACTATTATCATGTCTTCGTAAAAATAAATCTTTTATAAAACTCATCCGTATTTTTAAATTGATAAATTTGACTTTTTCTTTTGATAAAAAAATTGACTTCTTCTTTATTTTAGATTTACATTACTCAAAGGAAAGAATCGCGTGCCCTATTCTATTTTGTACCTAGAGCTGGTATTTATTTAGGTTAGGTAGATATAATGATAAACAAACTAGGCAACATATGATTCACATATATTCAATTCCATTTCCAAAAAAAAATTATCATCAACAAGACTAAAGTAGCAAAGTTATGTATAGTTCTTAGATTTCATCCAAAAAAGAAGAAGAAGTATAGTTCTTAGATGCAACAGTTTTCAATGTTTAAACACCCATATACGTATTTTCACAATATTTTTTAACCCACATATATTTTCACAACATTTAAACAATGTTATTAGAAATCTCTAACTAAACGGGCCCTAAGATTCTTTAATTAAATTCAAATTCATAGTCCATTCTCAAAAAAAAAAAAAAAAAAAAAAAATCAAATTCATAGTTGTATTGAATTTAATTGTTCTAAAAAAAACATTTTTTGTATTTTATTGGTCAATATAACCATATGTTAAAATTTAAATGGAAAACTTTGTCAACTACACTTAAGAAATTGTATCTAAATCTTAGATTAAATTATAAAGAAATGTAATATCCACAACATTTTCATAATAAATAGTTGTTATAGGGCAAACAAGTAATTTAAGTGGTGAATTCAAATTAGAAATAATAATAATTTACTACTTATAATTTGTTGTAAAAATATTGTGAAAATATTATGCACGTAACATTTCTTTAAATCATAATTATTTGTAATAATCAATAAGATAAATATATATATATATTTATAGGGATGGGGGAGGAAAAGAGGAGGAAGTATGGACCACAGTTTTTACTTTTTTTTTCACCGTTGAGAGACGTTTTTGACTTGTCCTTTCAAGTCTCATCCCTTCTTGAGTGTGTGTATGTATAAATGTACACTCAAATTATTTATAATATATAATTTAATTTATTTATATTGGTCTTATTTATAATTTATTTTTATATGTATTTTATATTTACTAGTATGTAATCCATGCAAATGCATAGATGCATTTAAAATTAAGCAAACTTTTTATTATAAAAATATAAATAATTAGTCAAATTATTTTAAAAAAAAGTAAACGTAATTAGTTACATATTAAAAGTCTTACTTAAATTTAATACTACTTATGATAATTTTTTTAATAATTTTTAATAAGATAGAACATGTGGTGATATTTATTGATTATATGTGATTGTGTTTTTTTTTAATCTAAATTTTATAATTTATTAATATTAGATTTTTAGTATTTTGCATTTATTAACTCACTTGGCACAAAGATTAAAAAATTGAAGTGAATAATTATGGTGTGGTTCCCACATAAATTTTGACACATGTCGCAAAATTGGATTCTAATATCAAATTTTAATTGAACTTTCTCTAAGTTTTACCTATTAATATAATAATAATAATAATAATAATAATAATAATAATAATAATAATAATATTAATAATAATAATATTTTGATACTCCTTAGACTTTGAACTTAAAATGTTGAAGTGGAAAAGGCGAGAGTTTTTAAATTATAATTTGTTTAGTGTTTGTTTACTTTAGCCTAATAAAATTCATTGATGAATTTTAATTGACTTATATCAAGAAGTAATAACTTAGTACTCTTTGCATCTCTAAAATCTAGAATGGGAGGTAGATAAATCAAATCATAAACTACCATGCTATTAGTTAATTATGTTTTGAGGAACCAACATCGTTTACATAGTCAATGACCTTTTTTTTTTTTTTTTTAGCGAGTTTCAACTTATGATGTTTGCTTCTAATGAACGTTTTTTATCATCAGACCAAGACATCAATTGGCTTTTCTTGTAGGCTTTCTTGTAGGCGGGGATTTAATCCCAGATTTCTTATTCAACTATCGGAGACTTTACCAATTGAGCTAATTGAAACCCACGTCAATTACTCTAATATATCATAATTAATTGTGTTTTTAAAAAAATATATCTTTAAGACTATAAATTATACTTGTTTTTCAATGTAAAATTTATTTTACAAAAAGATTATATTTCTTAAAAAAATATATATAAATAAAGAAAAACTGAGCCATTTTCTCATGTTTGGTTGCAATTCTCTGGAGACAGTTTTTTGTTATTTAACTCATATGGGAAATCAATAATAGTTTTTATAATTCCAAATAATATTAGCAAAAAGCTTTCATTCATGAAATCATACGCAAATGGAAAATTATTTTATATTTTGAGTATTTGCAATATTAAACGGAAAATAAGTCCCAAATTCAGAACATGCATAACAAATGGAGTTGAGGAATAAAATATTATTTTAGAAAAGAACAAAATAGTCAATGATAAATTTATTTAAGATGTTTTGTTGAGTATATGTGGCATTAAGATAAAAAACAAATTTTCTTCATTTTATTTGGATTATTTTTAGTTGATCACATAAAACATTTTTCACTTGCATTTTACATGGCATCAAATAATAATAAAAAATTGAAAGAGTTTGAATTTGGTAAGGATGATGTGTAAAACTCATATTTTACATATTTCAATAAGAGATTGCCGCATTAACATTCTACTTAAAATTCAATACTTCCTTCTACGTCTAATAACATCTTAATAAACTCTCAAACTGGTCGGATTTATATATAAATATTATAATTGATTAGGTGTGGTTGTACTTATTCTTAAATATGTGATAAAATAGCGTAACATGTTAGGATTAGAGGAGTAAAACATAAGTTTTACGCCAAGTCCTTACATAATTTAATCTCAAATTGAAATGCTAGGGACTCATGTTTGCCCTAAGTAATTAACTAATTATATTCTCACCAAATGGGTAAACTCTTATTAATTATTTAGTAATTTTAAGTAACCAATAATAGCAGAGACCCATCCTAACAATTAAACTATTACCATATCTTCATATAAAAAAAAACCTTAACATCCATATTTTTAAATCGATAAATTTGACTTCTTCCTCTTCTTTATTTATAAAAAATTTGACTTCTTTATTTTAGATTTACATAACTCAAAGGAAAGAACATGTGCCCCCATCCAATTTGAACAGTACTGGTAATTATTTGGGTTAGGTAGATAAAGTGATAAAAAAATCAAGGCAACATATGATTCCTATATATTTAATTCCATTGCCAAAAAACAAAAATATATATTTAAATACAAAATCCAAATTGAAGAATAGATTAGGTGTAAATGCAAAAGCGTTTGACTGTTATACATTGGCAGAAACCCACACGAGGACTTGTTTCTATTGTACGTTCGATTTCACACGTGGCAATCAGACGGTCTGTCTCTATCCATTAAAACCCAGAGCTCCGAAACCCTACACACAAATATTTGTAACAAACAGTACACTTTCCCAGCTGGCCAATAAATTGTTGCCACGTCACACAATGCCGTACTTTATTTCTACTCTAATACCAAAATTACCCTTGTAAGGTGACGTGGCGGTTTTACTTTAGCGGTGTAGCTTATAATATCTCAAAAGGACCACAGGCTCAGGCTCATTATAGAGCCATTTTGATCTAACGATAGTAAAACAAAAGGCTACCAATGAGATCGCGCCACGTAACATGCGAAATCGCTCGCGACCGCGAGATCAAAACACCGACTACGTTTCCTATCGAACTAACGACACGTGTCCCAGGTAAACCGGGAATAGCCGGTGACATAGGGCTAGGTAGCAGTGCAGCCGGTAACCTCTAGCTCCTGCGATTCCCGCTAGGTATATAAACAGCCTCATCGAGCTCTCTCTCTTTCTCTCTCTATTTCTCTCTTTGTCTTAGCGTTTTCACCGTTTCTTAATTTTAAGCTTTGAAAAATCCCCAAAAAGAAAAAAAAGAAAAGCGAAACGTTTCGCCTTTTCAGCTCTCAGCTCGCGTTTCTGAAGGTCAGTACTAGCTCCTCTTCATTTTAATTATCTGAATTCGTAGTAATAATTTGATTTAATTTTAATTTTTTTTTTTTCATGTTCATTTTGTTCTGATCGATCTCTGAAGCTATAAAAAGCATATTTATTTATTTTCAAAACTTTTTTTTCCCCTTTTGTAAATGCTTTTTTCATTTTTGGTCTTGATCTTCTAGTTTAACTTGCTAATGGGTGTTTGATTAAGTTCAGTATTTGTGTTTTTTTTAGTGAGTTTTTTAGTGTTAAAATTTTGTGCAATTTCTTATTCGATTTGAGAGGTTTAGGTGTGTTGGATCGCAGTTTATGAGAGTTCAAAATGAGAAAATTTGGGCTAAATTTGATCAATAGTTTAGTTTTGAGTTTAATTTTAAGGTTGTGCAATTTGATTGTGTTAAATGTGTAAAAGATTTTTGGATGGTATAGGTTAAAGACACTGTTTTTGGTAGCTAAGTTAAAGATTAGGGTTTTTTTTAGTTGGCAAGGGCTAGTTTGAGAGTGATTTCATGTGTTTTAGGACTGTAATTAAACTGGGTAAAGCAGTTTGTAAGCTTTTGTGTTGGGTTTCTATTTAAAGCTAGGGTTTTTTTCTTCTTCTTCTTCTAAAGCTAATGTTGCTGTTTGGTTTGTTTATTTTAGATCCCCATGACAAATTGTTGAAAGCTCAAACAGAGTAAAACTTTGCGTGCAGTTTGGGACGCACTAGAGCTTGTAGGTTTTGTCAAAAAAGAAAAAAAAAATAGTGATTTGAGACACAAGTGATCAAAATTGTGTTTATCTTTGGTTGGTGAAGTGGGAATATACTGTTATTTAACTTCCCATGCTGTATTTGTGGAGATATTTTGGGGATTTTTTTGATATGGGTTTTGTTTCTGGATCATGTTAAGTGGGTTGAGTATATTTGTTTTTGTACATATAAAACCCTAGTTAGGTCTGGCTCTGGAGAGCTACTTAGACTCCAGCCACCAAGGGGCGGTGCCCCCCATGGCACCTTCTCGGGTGGCTGGAGGGTTAACCCAATCTTCCTCAAGTTCCGGAATATTCTTCCAGGGAGACGGGCAGTCCCAGGCTGTAGTTAACTCTCACCTGAGCTCATCTTTTGGGAACTCTTCTAATTCAATTCCGGGAACTGGGCGGTCAAATTTGGGTCCGGTTTCGGGTGATATGAACAATGCTGCATTGAACAGTGTGGGAAACTCGGGACCAAGTGTTGGGGCAAGTTCCTTGGTCACAGATGCAAACTCTGCACTTTCGGGAGGTCCCCATTTACAAAGAAGTGCAAGCATCAATACGGAGTCTTACTTACGTTTGCCAGCGTCACCTATGTCATTCTCTTCCAATAATATCAGTATTTCAGGCTCATCAGTTATGGATGGGTCTTCTGTAGTGCAGCAAAATTCTCATCAAGACCAGAATGCGCATCATGTGCAGCAGCTGCAGGGGGCTTCAAGTGCTACATCATTACCTACATCACAAACTGGCCCAGCCTCACTTCCCATGGGTGCACGAGTTGGAACTTTCATTCAGGATCCAAATAACTTAGCCCATGTGCAGAAGAAACCCCGGTTGGATATCAAGCAGGAAGATATCTTGCAGCAGCATATGTTACAACATTATCTGTCGCAGAGACAAGACCCCACGCAATTCCAAGGTCGTAGCCCGCAGATACAGGTGTTGCTTCAGCAGCAGCAGCAGCAGCAGCAGAGACTACGTCAACAGCAACAGCAACAGATTTTGCAGTCTATGCCACAGTTGCAGAGAGCCCACCTGCAGCAGCAGCAACAACAGCAACAGCAACAGCAACAGCAGCAGATGCAGCTGAGGCAGCAACTGCAACAGCAGGCAATGATGCCAGTCTCAACCATGAAGCGTCCCGAGAGTGGTGTATGTGCTCGACGGTTGATGCAATACCTATATCATCAGAGGCAACGGCCACATGTGAGTAGTTGCTTTTATGTACTTTATCTCGTAAACCTAGGAAGCAAGGATACTTCAACTTAGTTGCTGGAATTGTATTTAGAATGTTTCTGATAAGATGGTATGTGTTTCATATATGCATCTATAAGGCAGTTGATTGTTTGCATATGTATGGTAGGACTTTGTTGACAAGGCATGAGCTTAAATGTAAAACGCAAGATCTTGTGTTATAGAAAGTTAGAAACTTTAAAGATTCCAAAATTCTATGATTATCAAATATAGATCATGTGTTCTTCTTGTTATTTATAACTTCTAAATTTATTTCATCATTTATACATATTTTATACCTTTCGCTTATCAAAAACATTCTATGCCTCTTGATATTTGTTCTTTATTATATATTGGGTGCGATCATACCAACACTAATGCACTAGATCCCATCGGAACTCCGCAATTAAGCGTGTTTGGGCGAGAGTAGTACTAGGATGGGTGACCTTCTAGGAAGTCCTCGTGTTGCACCCCTTTCTTTTTCTTCGCATTTTTTTTTCCCTATCAAAAAAAATTATATATTAATAAAATTTTTGGCTTGTTATTTATTGGTTAAACTAACAACTAGCATAATATATGTTTAAAAGTTTTTGTTGTATATTAATTATTTTATATCTCTGCCATACAAACAATAATAACCAAGTCTTCGTCCCATAACCTTGAGGCGGGCAATGGATCCTCGATAGACTAATCAAGTTCGGCCACATGTATTCTTTTCATTCATTTTATCCTATCCAAAATCATATGCTCTATCATGTCATTTTTTACTACTACTACTACTACTACTACTAATAATAATAATAATGTGACTTTAGGTCTTCCTCTACTTATTTTGTTCACTTAACTCAATTCACTTTTCGTCATTGGTGCATTAATCACTCTTCTCTCATCTTTTTCATCAATAGGGGGCCATCCCTATCTTTAAGCAAATTTCTTTATTTTGAACCCAATCTTTTCTTACATTTTCACTTTTCCATCTTAGCATTCTAATTTTAACTACACTCATTTAATTTACATGTTTCTTCTTAATAGCCCAACTTTTAGCACCATAGAGCATGATTAGTATTATAGCTGTCTTTAAAGTTTCCCCCTTTTTACTTTATATGCATTTTAGAATCACACAATACTCTTAATGCGTTCTCCACTTAATCCACCTGGCTTTTATTGGACAATTCACATCATCTTCAATCTCGCCCCCTCCTTATGAATTATTGATTCAAGATGTTGAAAGCTTTCACTCTTTTTTATCTCTTGATCATTTAGTCTTACAACTCATTCATGTTTGTTTCTACTTTTACTGAACTTGCATTCTATGTACTCAATTTTAGCCCAAATTTGAAAGCCTTTAGATTCTAAGTCAGCTCTCCAATTTCTAATTTTACATTCATGCTTTCATTCGTTCAAATTATATAATCTGCAAAAAGCATACCCAAAGAGACTTCATCTAGAATCAATCTAGTGAGCCCATCCATAATACTAACTTTTCAAGAGTTGATGTATTGCCGGGTCCGTATCATGTCATATTCAAAAAGTATCCATATCTGTGATTCATTGTGTAAAACATTTTTTCTGCTGCGTATCTTCTGCAATATTCATCTCTTATATAAGGAATTTCTATTTATTCATGACTGAGTTTTTTAAAAACATGTTGACTTCTTTTGTTAGTGTATGTACTAATGAAGTTCAAATGAGTTTTTGTTGTCACCTTTTTTCATTTAATATTTTTGCTCTTTTCACAGGACAATACTATTGTGTACTGGAGGAAGTTTGTGGCAGAGTATTACTCTCCTCGTGCAAAGAAAAGATGGTGCTTATCATTGTATGATAATGTTGGGCATCATGCACTTGGTGTTTTCCCCCAGGCAGCTATGGTAATTTTTTTTTGTCCTGGTGATCTTTTCTTTCTATTTTAAAAAATTAATAAAAAAGCTTATACCATAGAATTTAAACTGGCCTAATGTAAAGTTTATCCTTTAGTGGATACTAACTATTTTCCTTCCATTGATTCATGACTTAATTCTTATATAATCATCAATGACCTCGTATCATGTATAGAAATTACAGATTCATTATCTTCAGTAATTTCATATACTATCTAACTTATTTAGTGGTTGTATTCTCTTCAATTCCTGAATTACATGATCATGATTGTCACTTCTAATTTTTTTTTCCTTTCCAGGATGCATGGCAGTGTGATATTTGTGGTTCCAAATCTGGAAGGGGATTTGGTAAGAACATTAGGATTACGGCGTAAAATACTTATATTGGAAGACTTTCTGTTATATTGTGATTATGCTATGTTCATTTTTTCTGAATTGTTTTTATTTTTTATATAATTGGGTAATCCTTTTCTGTAGTTAATTTTGGTAGGTATTATAATGAGGGCTTGAAATGTTCTTGATGAAAATTGGAGTTGGAATTTGTTTATCTTGAAAGTTCAAATAAGCCTCAGTATTATATTGCAAAAGTTCGTGGAAGTACAAGGAAATTACACATGTATAATGGAAGTTTAGAAAAATTCAAGATACATTATTACAGTTTTAGGATTATCTTGCAAGGAGTATGCATGGTAGAGGACAATTGAATACTCTTAAATTGATTTAGATTTGCAATATGAAAGATCAAAGAAGCCTTGGTTGGAAGTATAAAGAAAGTTCAAATATAAAGGGGAAGTTATTGATACGTTTTACAATTTTAGGAATTATTTCCTAGGAGAAATCATGATAAAGAACACTTGTTGAAGAGCAAGGATTATCCATATATTAACTAACAAATTGTCCATAAAAAATGATGAGTAGCATGGTCATATTATCACCAACAGGACAATGAAGCATTAGATATCACAAAGAAAATTTGCATAGTGAGCCCATGCTGCTAATCTGTATAGCTTGTGATATGTTGGAATTATGTTTGTCACAAAGAAGGCCTTGAACAGTATTTTCCCTTCCACATGTGGTTATATACTTAGTGTCTGGTTTATCCTCTTTCTCATTTTCTTTTTCAATTGGCCCCTCATTATTCTTCCAAAATTCATGTTCATATGCTGCTTAGTGGTTGGCCCTTGGTGTGATGGTGAAGTGGCTTCCACCAAAAGCAATAGATCGTAGGTTTGAGTTTGGGAATCAACCTCTCCAAAAGAAAAAAATTGTTTTTGGGGGGGGGGGGGGGGGGGAGGCTGCTTATCATGACCTCTCTTAGACTTTGCAAAAGTGGGGGCTTTGTGCACTAGGAACTTCCTTTATGCTGCTTAGGTGTAGCCTAATTTTGCATATTAGAGCTTAAAGTTAACAGAGTGTTCTAATGTAAAAATAACTTAAAGTTAACCTTCAGTAACTAAGAAGGGACATAAGTGGATTCCACGTTTAAAATTCTATCCAGTAATTAATTCAAGTGATCTTATCAGTCTCACACAGATGCCTAGGGCTTCAATATAACTTCACCTTTAAGGGTAAAGTTGCTTGAAAGGTTTGCACAATAGTGTATTATCCTTTGAGGATTTCTGATCAGATCTAAGCAATAATTCTCATTTTGCAGAGGCAACTTTTGAAGTACTTCCTCGACTTAATGAGATCAAATTTGGCAGTGGAGTCATTGATGAACTTCTGTTTTTGGACTTGCCACGGGAATGTAGATTTCCTTCTGGAGTAATGATGTTAGAATATGGTAAAGCAGTCCAAGAGAGTGTCTATGAGCAACTTCGTGTTGTTCGTGAGGGTCAGCTTCGTATCATATTCAGCCAAGACCTGAAGGTTAGTGAAGTTGTTAATCTCATGTTTAGTTGTTTGGCAGTCTCTATAGTCTGTATTTGCAAATTACCTGCTCACATTGTTTTGCTTTTGCAGATATTGTCTTGGGAATTTTGTGCAAGGCGACATGAAGAACTTCTTCCTCGTAGGTTGGTTGCACCACAGGTATTATATTGCCTACCCTATTAACTCTTGCTTTATTTTGGTTTGATGTAATGATTTTGTCAGCTAGTGCATGTACGAATTGGGAATATAATCTTGATATTGCTACTACTATGCGTTCATTGTGACCTAATTGGGAGCTGTTTAAAAAAAAAAAAAAATTTTTTAAGAACATATACAAGAGATGATTTGGGATATTTGTTTCAAGAAACCACTGCAAATGTGCTACAGGAAAAATTTGAAAGAACATCAGAGAAAATTTTCAAAGCTCAATTATATGACTTTAGGACTAAATACTAAGATTATCAACTACTAAGGAATTGCCTGACAAAAACATTCATATAAGAAATTAATGTTTCCAAACAAGTATCATTAACTGAAAGAATATATGAGAAATAGATATGGGATTCCTTTTTGTTCATTGTTGTTAAGAAAAGGTTTTAGTTTTTCCCAAAGATGGGGGTTTGCTGGAAAGCTGGCTCTGAAAAGAGATTTACCAATGTCTAATGTAGTTAGTGAAAATATTAGCTCTAGTCATGTTGTACTTCTCTGTTCGTTATAATCCCAAACTTCATTCCTACAAAATGTTGGTTGCTATGTGAAACTGAAATCTGGAAAATCATATACCCTTGCCTCCTTAAAGGCCTTTGTTAAAATTTAGTTTTATTAAAGGAGGCTCAGACCTGAAATATATATATATATATATTTTAAGTGCTCAGTCCTGAAATATACTTATTTTGATTAATAATTTCGTAATATATAGGTGTATAATTTAAGTTTTGATTCTTTTTCTAATGCACTGATTTTTAGATTGTCATTCAGTTCCCAGCATTAAGTATTCCTAGCGTGTATAATTATATATACTCTTGGTTCTTGATTTAAATTTATTTAGATTACTCAGATTCTACGAGGATGCTAAATATGAAGATTTTAAACATACTTATCACACTTATATTTCAGGTGAACCAGTTTGTTCAGGTTGCACAGAAATGCCAGAGCACAATTGCTGAAAGTGGATCTGATGGGGTTTCTCAGCAGGATCTTCAAACAAACAGCAATATGTGAGTAAATGAAGCTATAAGATCACCTCAGGGGTTTGATATTGTTTCTTCAATCCTGGAAAGTGAACTCTCAGAGGGCCTTTAGAAAAGCTTTTTAGTCTTCAACATTTCATTGAGCTATGGGTGTTAAGGGCATGCTGACTTGATTGCTTGCTATGAAATGCAATTTTATTACCATCATCTATTTAATCCTGCATGTTACAGCTGTGAGTTGAGTTTAGTCAGGACTTATGAAAAGAAAAGAATAAAAATGAATAAAAAAGTTTCTGCTACTTCTCTATTGGTTTGAAAGGGATTAATTCTACCCTGAATGCAGTGAGGTTGCACTGATATGGCAGTTGCTTTTCCTCAGGGTACTGACAGCTGGGCGCCAGCTTGCAAAGAGTTTGGAGTTACAGTCATTGAATGACTTGGGTTTTTCCAAAAGATATGTGAGGTGTTTGCAGGTATATATTTATTTTATTTCTGAGATGAAATCTAGTGTGAAAGTTGATATGTCAATTGCTTTTCCAACTCTTTACAGATTTCTGAAGTCGTTAATAGTATGAAAGATCTAATTACTTTCTGCCGGGATCAAGCCATTGGGCCAATTGGTAATTCCTTTTTGTGGCTTTTGCTATTACTTCTCACTTTTGTAATTTGATTTTCTTGCATTGCTAGTTGTCTTTTTGTGAGAGTTTTACTTGCTCAGACTTTGTAGACTTGCACTGTTTTAGTGAGCTCCTTAAACAAATGTTGATATTTATATACAAACTTTTCTGTGTGCTGACTGCTGAGCTGCAAGTTTGATCTGAGTCCTATTCATTTTCATACACTGGATAAAATTATGATCTTGAACTCTTATTTTTGCTACTTTGATGATCTTGAACTTTATAAGACCTAAGCCAGTGCAATTCTTGAATTTGATTTTTATATTTGAACAAAATGTGTCAAGTCTGTATCCTCTTCTACTTATATAGTCTTGTACTATACCTCAGTTCTTGCTCCCCGAACAACACCCCCCCCCCCCCCCCCCCACCCACCCACCAAAAAAAAAATTTATTTATTTATTTACTGTATCTCCTTTCTGTCTTGTAACACTTAACAGAGGGCTTGAAAAACTATCCTCGACATTCCTCTACGGCCAAGCTTCAGATGCAAAAGATGCAGGAGATGGAGCAACTAGCTAATGTTCCAGGTCTTCCAACTGATCGGAACTCTATCAATAAGCTAATGGCAATGCATCCTGGACTCAATAACCAAATAAGCAACAATCATAACATGGCTGGTCGAGGAGCTTTAAATGGTCCAGCACAAGCTGCTCTGGCACTGACCAGTTACCAAAATATGCTTATGAGGCAGAACTCTATGAATTCAAATCCTAACTCACTCCAACAGGAGGCTTCGTCTTCCTTCAATAATTCGAATCAGAGTCCATCTTCAAATTTCCAAGGGGCAGCTGCTTTAATACCAGGATCCATGCAGAATTTACCAACTAGTGGCTATTCAAGTCCTCATTTACCTCCCCAACAGCCACAGCAACTGCAGCAGCGCTCACTGAGTGCCAATAACTTGCTCCAACAAAACCATCCACAGAGCTCCCAAGGCAATCAGGCCTTACAACAACAACAAATGATCCAACAACTGCTGCAGATGTCTAATAACAGTGGGGGAGGGATGCAACAGCAATCTCTTTCTGGTCAAAATGCAAATGGGAGTGTGGCAAGGAATGGAGCGGGGTTTGGAGGCAACAATACAGCAGCAGCAGCAGCTGCATCCCCAGCTAATGCATCGGGAAGTAATGGGCCCGGGCCTGCTCCAAGCCGGAGTAACAGTTTCAAAGCTGCTTCAAATAGTGACTCTGCAGCTGGTGGCAATAACGGGTTCAACCAGAGATCTCCAGATCTGCCACAGAATCTTCAATTGCAGGATGATATAGTAGTTTCGGATATAGCCCACGACTTCACGGAAAACGGATTTTTAAATAGTGACTTCGATGATAATATGGGTTATGGCTGGAAGGCATGACTAACATAATTTGGTCCAATCAATTGTTCAGTTCTGTTGGGTATGTGTCCTCCATATATCTTTGTACAGGATATTCGCAATAGCTCGGTTTCTTGTTACTTTTTTTTTTTTTTTTCCTATTAATTATGGAATTTGTTGTGACATCACGCACTTGTACTCAGTAGGTATTTAGACATCTCTTTCGATGGATTTCTGTCTCCAAGTCTTGCAAGTGTAATCTAATAGACAAAAACTAAGGACAGTTTCGTATTAATATGATGTTTACTTTTTTTTTTTTTTTGGGTAAACTTGTTTACTTGTTTCTTACCTTAGTTTACTCATCAATTAATTAGGTCTGCCCCTTTCTGAACGCAAATTATTGATTGTCTTGTCAAATTATTGAGCTGAATTATTTTGAAATTGACTGCATGTTGGCCAAATGATTCTGAAAAAAACATTGGTTTGCTTGTCAAATTGCCCTGTGGATGCTTAAAAATATCGGCCAGGGTCGAATTGGAGTCGGCATGAAATGATATGATGTTTGTTGGTAATGGTTTTAACTCTCATGTCCTGGTGCCTCTGGGTGCTTTGACAACCATGTTCATTGTTCAGGTAGCTTAGCAAAGATTACAAGGTTGCCTATTACTGCGCTGACTTTATGAGTGTGCTTTTGCTGCAGTTCTATGCAAAGTAAAGGCTAGAGTAGTTGATAGTGAGCCACCATCGTCTGATTAGAGTTGTTTTGTTGTTGAAATGCTGCTTGGCTTTGTCTTTTATCTCGATTGATTGCCAAGGGAAGGGAACATGCATGCACAACATATTAGTAGCAGCGTAAAAAAATATCTCGTGTTTCAGCTCTATACAGGTAGCCTCCTACAGCAAGTGGCCCCACACAATGATTGGACTCACATACTTGTGTCTCCCTATATACACCCGATACCACCTTATTTCCGTGTAATATACATATCAATTCATAAAAAGAAATGTTGTGTTTACAATATTTTCACAACAAATTTCATATAGTAGATTGTTACAGGTTGTTATTAGTGGACAAAAAAGTAGTTTCAATGGTAAAATTAAATTAGTACCAATAATAATTAATTACTTATGGTTTGTTGTGAAAATGTTATAGTCGTAGCACTTCGTAGGTAGTATTAAAAAAAAATAAAGAAGCAAACAATATCTTATTATGTCAATAAATGTTAATAAATATTTTCACATATAAATTTATATTGGTCTAGATATCACTTTATCTTTTTCTTTGTGAAGGAAATATTATTGCAAGGAAAGAACAGTAGCATTGCTAAAGCAATAGCGTCCATGTTTAGATACATTTATTTATATATATATATATATATATATATATATATCAAAAGGAGGATAATTAAAATAAACGAAATCTTTAACGTCCAGGTTTAGAAGCATTTATGCATAAAAGGAGCAAAATAGAAAAGAACTTATGGTTTGATTGGAACGATGAGAAGAGAGGGGAGTAGAGAAGGATAGAGTAGAATTGGTTGGAAGTTAGCCTAGTTTTTAGCCAACTTTACTCTACTTTCCATTGCTCCTCTCTCTATCCAAACAAATCATTAATTTTGGCAGTAATTTCACTCATCTTCTTGTCAAAGCATTAGCACATTTGTTAGCCTCTCGTAAGCAATGCTTCAAACTCGTCTGAGGAATCCTGTCTAGAAGAACCCTGCAATTATCAATCAAATGGGAAAGAACAAGATGAGCTAGAACATGATCACATTCTTTGTCTTGTAAGAGTAAAAACAAACAAAAATATGAAATTCATATTAATTGAAATTTCTTTAATCGTGGGATCTAGGTGGTCCGTACAAGCCATAGGCCCTAGGTGTATTATTAGAGACTTGGAATAGCCCTACTTGCCCCCGGGTCCCAAACAAGCTGTCATTCAAAGCGATAGGTCCTTAAAGGAGATGGAATGTCAAGTATATCATGTGTTCTTTTTCTCAGGGAAAATTGTATATACCAAAAATCTTGCAAAAACCGATTTCAGAACTCTAAAAAGAAAAATTATTAAAATTAACTTCTGCTTTGGAAACCAACTAAAAGAGAATAGGTCTTGCATTACAATCCTAAAATCTAAGATCGACCCAGGTATTAAAATTTTACTCATACCAAAATTAGACAAAAATGTGTGTAACTGTGTGTGTATATATATAAAGCATTCAACTTTTTGCTCCTAGATGGGTTAAATAAGAAGTAATATTGATCAACATGGCTTTTGTCACATTTTCTTAAAATCAATTGAGGAAAAAAAAGTTAAAAATGCCAGAGGCAGACAATTTCTCAAGATCCTGTTTACGAATTGGGGCACATTCAACCATGATCAAACGGGTCAAAGACCACCCAGTATACTTGAGCCAATCCCTTGTTTGATTTTGAAGACACTAATTTGCATAAACACAATTGTTATCACTGATCAACACTGTTGCAGTGCAATGAATCCATGATAGATCCAGTTCACCTGGATTAACATAAGTGATACAAATAAATGGAAAATAGAAAAATAAGTTTTTATTATACATTGTGGCCAACTGTGAATAGCTTGTTAAGGATCCATAGCCAACCCCAAAATTTAGGGTCCATGGCTTGGTTGTAGTAGTATTAGGCGGATGGCTCCTCCTCCAATGCATGGCATTCCCAAGCAGCTGCTATAAGACAGGTGGCTCCTCGTCTAATTCATTGTTACCAACTGGTCCATTCCCGAGCAGCTGCAACAATCTTGTAGTGAATGTACGCAGGCGAGAAGGTGTATCTGCTTCTCCCTCCGGCAATTGTGTTGACGACTGGCAACACACTGTTTTGGGGTTGTATTTTAAGGTGCACTTTCCCGAGGAATCAAGCATATCAATATCAAATGGGGATGAGAGTGGTCGTCCAACAACTTGAACATGGGAGACACTACATCACAACATGATAAGAAAACAAGCAAAACAACCTGATTATGCAAAAGAAAGGCAAAACATGTCCCTTGGACCAAGTTTTGAAGGAGCCTCGAAACAGTGAGAAACTGACCATATATAATACAATCCATCCATTTCTTGTTTCTGAACCCGACCCAATAGCTCGACCTGCAAAATCCCTCCAATGCAAAGAACAGCTTCTGGTAACTTGAACTTTTGCAATTCGTTCTCCTGTTTCATCACGAAGTCAAGCAGGCCTGTTAAGCCAACTTGGAGCCCTGTGGAACTCAAAATATATATGCTTGCTTATGAAACTTACCAGTGTAAATATTCATTTCATATTGCATATAGCCAGTTCACTAGAATACAAAATACCATAGAAAAGCCATGAATGTAGGCGCAGGTCAAAGGTTCAATAGCAATATTTGCATTAAAACAGACAGGTCTGAGATTTCTGGAATTGAAAAGAAATAATAATAATAAATGCAAGCAAGAAACAGTGCTTACAAAAAGTGAATTCTAACTAGGCTTAGTAATTCTTGTTTAGGTGAGTTAAGTAAACCAAAAGAAAATGCCTCTGAATCCAGCACCTCCACCTTTCAGACTGAACAATGTAAGCAACAGTGCAAACAATGTAAGCAACAGTGCAACTCACCTGAGCCACTGGAAACTCTGGTGAAGTATACGTCCAGATAAAATCATCATCACTCCATCGGTGATGAATTAACATATCCTCTCTGTCATCGTCCAATTCCAATGAATGTCTGGAATAGCCCAGTTTAAATCGAACTGCCTTAGATGAATATATAGGGAAGCCATACTGAAAATATGCTGATACATAAACATATTATCTCTGTCAGTTATTTTTATAAAAATAAGTAAAAAAATCTGTCAGTTAGAAAAATGTTCACAGTCCAGATCATAGAGAACAACAAATCCACAGGCCAAGTGAATTAACCTTGGAATGGTTGAACTTGGATTTCAGTAACAACACACAATTGGGCAACCAACTTATACGTTAATATCTCAGGAACGTTGGGATCACTTTCTCCTTTACTCGACCAGTATGAAGCTCTGAACTCAATTCTATCCTCTGGTTCCAAGGTATTCTGTATGCTTTCATCAGGATAATTATCAGTGCTTGATGCACTAATGGGCTTTATTATGCAATCTTTTTTTATCAAAGGTGTAAGACCTCGGGCAAAGAAGGCATACACTCTATTATCCCTCTTAAGGCGTTCCCACTCTGGAGAACCACCAGCACTGACTTTCACAGGTTCTATCAAGTTCTCCACTTCAATAACATGTGTAACACTAGATAGTTCAGGAAACAATTTCAAGCAAAGCTGCTTACAAAGACTGTTTTCAATCACTGCACAAAGATTAAGAAACCACATCAGTATCACACATGAAAACAGCACATTACATAGTTCAATGGCATACTGATTTTAATCAATTGTTGTAATTAAATGCCATTCCTATTTGATTGATAGGAATGACATTCTGAGTTAACATGCAAAATGTTATTCCTATTGATTGATATGCTCTGTAATGAAATCAAGGTTGTGAAGAGGTAATTAACTTGCATTTGATTTTTTTTTCCCCCCACTTTATTAATTATAGCAAGCAGAAGAAGAAAAAAACAAAGGTTTATATTCTAATTAATTTCCTTTACCTATTTTTTTTTTTTTTCAAAGTAAAGTAACTAGGCAAACTGCCATGAGATAAATACCCATGTAGGTACCATGCCCCTTGCTGCTTTTAATAAGAGACTTTTAAGTTAATTAGATGGAAAGTGATGAGCCAGTTCTGCAATATGGCCTTTGAGCCACAGAGGAGAATCTTAGTAATAATATCTCAGAAATGCATCAGTTAGTCATTTACAGCAAACCTTTGCTTCTCTCTTTACTTATCAAAAAAAACTTACAGCAAACCTTGATTATTTTATTTTATTTATTTATTTTTTAAATTTTATAAATACAGAAAACCTTAAATTATAACCAACTTGCATTGGTCACATACTAAAGTCAAAACTTTCCCTGTATAATCTAAATTATGAAAACTAAATTTGATAGATGTGTTGGAAAAGAGACTTCACATTGGGGATACATAATCAAATATATATATATACATATATAGTTCACGACTCTCAAATTGGTAAACTTAATATTTGCAATGATGTTCACCCCCACCCAACCCACCCCCCGGCCCAAAAAAAATGCAACTATTTACAAACCATGTACCTAGAAGCAGGCATCCAACCATGTCGGTCAAAAAGCATTGGGAACTGAAATTTATGGTCGATAATTCCAATGAAAGCAAGCCAATGAACTAATATTAGCTCAAGTAAAACCTCCTCTTCTTGTCAGAGAGAGGTGTAGAGTGAGGTTGTGGGTTGAAGACAACTAGGTGTGTATGTGTGTAACTTACCCAATCAAAAAGAATGAAACCAAAGACATAAGAAGCAGATAAGAAACCTAAAAATCTACTAAATCAAGAAGAAAAACATCCTACAACAACCAAGCCTTAGGCCCAAAATTCTGGGGTCGATTATAGATCCTCAAAAGACTAATCAAGGTCAGCTACATGCATTCCTTTCCGCCATCCTATTCTATCCGAAGTTATAGTCTATGTTTCCTCCTTAATTAAACATAAATACCCTAGCAACAGACAACTAAACCCAACTCAACTTGATTCTTTTAACACAATAAGCTTACCAAATCGACTCCAAGGACGCGAAACAGCACAAGCGCGGACAAGGTCAGATGGATCATCCAACAGGTTGAGAATGTTTATGGAAACGTCAAGCCCAAGCCTTTGTATGAAGTCACCTCTATTATCCATTCTACGCATATTAAAATTTATTGAAAACCCACCTAACAAATTGAAACCTGAATAACATTGAAAAAAAAAAAAAAAAAACACAATTACAATCATAGTAACATTAATCACCAATTCTATCATCTTGTCATGAAATAATTAGCGTATTACAGAGAATTGAAGCACATATCGTTTTCCTTAAAATTCAACCAGATTACCAGCGAAAAACAAAATTCTGCATCTTTTTATAGCAGAAAGCAATAAAAGTTGCAATCTTTTTTCACTATTTTCAACAAAGACATGGTTTTTCGTGTGATTAACCAAAGAGTATAAAGTGGGCATGAAGCAAAATTATTGATAATCGAATGGTAAAACCGTAAAAGTTAACAGATTTTTAAAAAAAAGAAAAAAAAAATCTCTAATATTTATATCATAGGATGGATTATTGAATGCAACAATTCCTTAAAATATTGACAGAGAAAAATAATCAACAACGTAAAATTTATCAAGAAGACAAATCATTAATAATAACGAAATTAAAACAAAAGAATTTGCATACGTACAATAGAAGAGAAAGAAAAGAATTTACCTTTTTGAGCAGAGAAGAGACGGATCCAAACTCTAAAGCTAGGCTTAAAAAAAAAAAATCCCTTTAGAGCTATAGAGAGAGAGATGTTCGAAGCCACCGACTGGACTCAGAGTTCTGTGAAAGGTATGGAAAGTTTATATATGTTCGAGTTACACTTACCACTAGCGTGTTTTTTTTTTTTTTTGGTTGCTAATATATGGTTATATTTATATACAAGTGTAATTTTATTAAGAAGAATAATAATTTTTTATTTATAAAAGGTTAGAAACTTTTGATTAGTAGTAATTCTTTTATGAGAATAATATTTTAAAATTTTCATTCTTAAAATTTGATGATGTTTACGTTTTTTTATAGGCATTTCCAATTTATAAATGAATGAAAGGAAATGAATATATGATATATTTTCTATGGTGTGTTTGGAAGTTTATAGATGAATGGAAAGAGAAATGAAATAAATATATAATTTTCTTATGATATCATTCATCTTTTATTTGTTTTTCTTAAAGTAAGGATAAAATTAGTATTTCACATCCATTTCATTAATAATTTGTGGAGGGAAAGAAATAGAAATGAATGGAGTAAAATGATGTTTAGGGAATATTCTATCTTTTCCTTGGTTAGAAGTTGTCTGTGTGTGTGTTTTTTTTAATTTTTATTTATTTACTAAAGTACATCTTTAACCTTTAAAGTTTGGGGTTGTTTTCCTTTTATTCTTTTATGTTTTAAATTTACATTTTAGTCATTCAAATTTAATTCTATTTTTGTTTAAAAAAAACTTTTATTTCCATTTTTATATTGACTATGTCATCTATTTCTATCAAACCTATTATGCGGAGACTCATAAAACCATTTACATGTATCTATAATTTTTAAAGTCATGTGATACATTGAATGATGTTTAAGGAATATTCTATCTTTCCTTGGTTGGAAGGTTTTTTTTTTTTTTTTTTTTTAAATTTTAATTTTTATAAAATTTTATTTATTTACTAGAGTACATATTTAGCCTTTAAAAGTTTAGGGCCGCTTTACTTTTATGTTTTATCCCTTTACATTTCAAATTTCCATTTTAGTCATTCAAATTTAATTCTATTTTTGTTTCCAAAAGAAAAGAAAAAGAAAAAAAAAGGAAAGAGTTAGATTCCATCTTTACATTGACTATGTCATCCATTTCCATCAAACCTATAATTACACAGCAATTTATAAAACTATTTACATGTATATATATTTTCCTAAAATCATGTGATACATTAAATAAACTAGTGTATAATTTATGCATACATATATGGGTTCAAATTATAACTGGTGCAAGAGTTACATATTTTTTAAGTTAGAGATATATACATGATTTTTTTTTTTTTTTTTTTTTTTTTTTTTGTGTGTGTGGATATACACATGAGTTTACTATTTTTTTTTTCTTTATTGGGGTTTTAATGGTTTATTTATATTAATTAGACTCTTTGTCTTTTGCGCAACTTTAAATCACCTAGAACCAAAAAAGAAAAAAGAAAAAAAGAAAGGATATGTGGTGCAAAATTATATAACAATTTGAATAAAAATAGGATACATGGTACAAAATTAGATAATAATTAGAATTTAATTTAAAATCTAATTCGATTCTCTTAGCTTTGACTTTACATACACACACACACAAGTACTTAAACCCGTGCATATGCATAGGTACAATTAAAAACAATCACAATTATATAGCTTAAATTATTCATTTTTTTAGAAGAGGTTGAAATTATACATTGTATTAGCTTATACCTTTTTTAAACTATAGATTTCTAAAATATGTAATGGTTTCTCATTATATATATGATTTAGAATTTAATTGGATATACACTCTTTGGTTTTTAAATCCAATAATTCACTTACCACAAAAATTAAAAAATTAGATGGACATGTGGTTCAAAATTGGATTTCAATTGAAATCCAATTTAGAATCTCATTGGATTTAGAATTTTTGATTTTTACACTTAATAATTCCCTTGACACAAAAATTAAAAATTAAATGGGACATAGGGCACATAATTAGACTCCAATTGAAATTCAATTTATATTCTAATTTGATTTTCTCTAAGCTTTGGCTTTACACACACACACACACACACACACACACACACTTACTTTTTGATAATTACAATAGAGGAGGAAGAATTTATAACCTAGATATATCAATTGGAAATACCATGATGTGTTAGTTAAGTTACAAAACTCTTGATCATCCTGAATAAGTAAAATTTAATATTTAAAATAAAGTCCTTACTCTTTGAAATGATTATAGACATAATGTTAATACAAATTTAAACTCATTTTTTACTTTATTTGAAAAGTAGATGTCCATTTTTTCTTTTACTTGTTTTGATACATTTTAAGTGTGTTGGGAGATTCGAACCTTAGACGTTTTTATTGAAAACTCCAAGAAATGCTATTTGAGGATAATTTAAACTTTAAAACTTATAAATCATAGCCCATTAGGGGAAAAAAAAAAACCTCTTTGATATTTGCATGAATTTTTTAAGTAACTTATAGCTTCATACTAAAAGCCATATCATTCTTATAGAATTGTTTTTTTTTATAAAAAACTTATACAAAGTATGTTGTTTTTGAGTGTGTTTTAACAACAAAGAATGAAATCTTAAACTATTGCCTTAAGCACCACAATACAATGGATTTGGTCATGCGATTTATTTTATTTTATTTTATTTTTTTGTGTGGGGGAGGAGAGAGGAGGTGGGGTTGAAATGAAAATTTGATTTGATTATTTAGCCGGACTATTGTGGATGAACTAATAAATTGCTTGAATTATTAATCATCATTTGACTCTCTTTTTTGGTCTAAGTTATTTTGAGTATATGCTCACACAAATTGATACGTGTTACAAATAGTGTATATAATAATACCTATACACATATTGTGTGACGGCACTAGGATTGTAGTTCAAGGGATGAGATTAAGAGGCGCATTTTCTACAGTTATTTGAAATATTAGAAATAGAATTGTGCTATTTTAAAAGAATAAAATAAAAATATTGTTGTGGTATAAATTTTTTTAAAAAAAAGTCCAAAGAAAAAAAAGATTCATTTTTTTCTTGACCATAAACAATTTACCTAGTCATGCACTACGGACCATGTTTTTACTTTTTAGTTTTTAGAGCCCAAAAAAAGAAAAAGAAAAAAAGAAAAAGAAAAATAAGGAAAGATTGAAAAAAAGAAAACCCACATCAAAGTTTTTTTTTTTTTTTTGGGGGGGGGGGGGGGGGGGGGTGGGGTGTATGTAGTCTAAATCTCAAAATATATATACAAATAGAACAAAACTATTTGTTGGGGAAAAGGAATACTTGAGAGGTTTTTTTTTTTTTTGTGTGCATAAACTTGAGGGGTTATATATATATATATATATATATGAATGAGAGGGGCGACATAAGGAAAAAAGAAAAAATTCAAATGATTTTTAAAGCTCATTTTGTCATGATCATATTTTGTTTAACTGCTCTATTATTGTTGGAAACCTCGTGGTCGTTGACAAACTGTTTTCTTTTTTTTGGCCGAATAAGATTTTGTCAAAACAAGAAGGAAAAGGAGGAGGAACTTTCTCGTTTTTTTTTTCATCCTTCAAAATCAGAGAGAGAGAGAAGGGGATAGTTCTTTCAAATTGCAAGAAGCAGCACGAGCTGGTAATTAAGTTATGTGAAGAGTAGAGTTATAAGATTTGGGATACAAAAAGTAGACCAAAAAGGAAAAAAAGAGAAAATTTTGCTCAAATATCTGAAATGGTTGAAGAAAAACAATCCTATCAGAGCAAAGGCAAATACTATTAATTGGATCAGTGACATTTAAAACCTCACCACCATAAACAAATATGCTTTTTCGGTTATTCCATTATTCAACTTGTTGGATTTTAGAAAAATGGCAACTTTGAGCTTTGAGCTTTGTTTTTCGTTGGATAATAAGATTAGGCAAGGTGGTTTGCAACCTAAGCAATATTCATCTTCGCACTAATTAAGTGTTTCCACCTAACACAAGTCGCATTTAATACTGAATGACTGCATAAACAATACCATACACACCCAAAAGTCCATTTTTATCATCAAAATGAGGGAGGAGATGCCTAATGGGACAAAAATCTTCTAACATCTAGCATCACTACCCACTATCAAGGGTATGGAGTGAGTGTATAAATAGAACTTTTTCTCACACTTAGAGGAGATTAGAAAAATTTAGGAATGAGAATGTAAGAACTTTTAGAGAGTGACCGTATCTACCCAAGGGTGCTTGTAACTTCGGCAACAAAGTATTTTGTATCAATTAATTAGGAAAGTGTTCATTCAGACTTAGATTTTACTTGTTTAGTTCTCCCATTATAAATTACCCTTTTGTTTTAAATTAGTTGTGATGACTAGAACCTTAGGATATGTACTTGAGTTTTATTTAAAGAATTTTTGACCCCACAAATAGTAATACTAACAACGAAAACAAAATAAATAATTAACTTGAACATATTAATTATTTCTTTATTTTCCGTTAACTTGGATGGGACAAACAAAATATTTTGTAGGTCCAAAGATCTCTAATTCTCTATTCTTTTTTCCTTTTTCTTTTCCTTTTTTTTTTTAATTATAAAAATTTTCTGAATATAAAGCTCTATCCATTTAAAAAAGTAAGGAGAGATCATTTGACTACAACAACCAGAAGTTTTTCAAACCGGCAATTGTCAATTTCTCAACCCACAGAATTAGAAAGGAAAGAAAGATAAAAGGTGCAAGTTTTCCAACCAAACTAGACAACTACCGAACTAAAGTTCACACTAGAGCTTTTGTACAATAAAATAAATCAATTAATTCTGTGTCCCAATTTTCCTTTACAACGCCAGTACTCTTTAACATTAACAACGCTGTTAAAAGAGTACCACCCAAATCAACATTTGAAACAAAATAAGAAAAAATGCATACACTACTTTGCTTCAAATGCAAATAATTCTAAACTAAAAAAAAAAAAATAAAGTACGAACTGACCTACTATATATACTTCCTGTTCGTGCTTCCTAAGCTTTTTTGTACCTTTCTCTAAATTCACTT
Source organism: Quercus ilex subsp. ballota (assembly GCA_032727855.1). NCBI lineage: Eukaryota > Viridiplantae > Streptophyta > Magnoliopsida > Fagales > Fagaceae > Quercus > Quercus ilex. The sequence continues at coordinate 14,696,492 of CM064916.1, read as the reverse complement.
GGGCATATTAACACAGAGTCCACACATAAACCTCCTTTGATGTGTGTGCAATCAATTTGGATCATTGAAAACTTGATCTTCGTGAGAATGCTTTGATTTTCAATCACAAAATCACCCACATGGTAATGAACCCAATTGCCTGGATCACATAAATAACATTCAGAAATTGCAGGCTGACCATTTGATACTGATAACTGGAACCGAACAGGTTTAATGTCCCAACCATGAACTTGGTCAAGGTTACAGACCCTTCGACCAAATCTTTTGGAGGCTTTGCCAAGCTGAAGCCGAAAGAATAGGCTATAGGTCCCAGGTGGAAATTCCAGCTCTAATTCTCCAAGTATCTCAACCCACCAAATTTGATGAAGATATGCAACTGTTTGAAACCTACACACACAACAAAGAAAATAATGGAGTGGTCCAATCAATAATTGGAAGTATTTTAATTTTTGTAGTGTTCAATATAATAAATTATCACTTGTGTTATATTCTTCTTTAAATTATGATGTTGATAGGTTTATCAAGAGAAAAATTAGTGGAAACTTTGTTTTTATTAATTAAAGTCATTAGCAATCTATAAGAAATTATTAGTTCCATCTCGAAGATTGTTGAAGTGGTTATTTTAACTAATAAAACGTTATTATTTATGCAAATATGACACCACCTAGTGGTTTTTTTTTTTTTAAAAAAATTGTTTAAAATTTTTAATTCTCATGTTGATTAGGAATCTGACTCACACATTTGCATAAATAACAATATTTTATTATTTGGGAGGACCACTTCAGCCGTCCTACCAGTGAATCTAATAATTTCTCACAATCTAGATTAATAAGTAAGAAAAGTAGATGATATTTTTAGTTTACATTTTGGGCAACATGATATACAAGATTGCAAGAGAAAGTGACAACAAGCAAGATCCAATATTATACCATGTTTCCTATTTGGCAGTAAAATGCAGTTTGAGACGGCATTGAAATTGAAGCAATCCTAATTTATTTACTGTTAAAAGATAAATTTATAAAATAGGGGAAAATATGGTTCATAAATTAAGCTTGGAATGCTTCAAGCTGTTGGAAGATATGCTGTATAAAATGTTTGTTAAAATCAAACATTTCACTGAAGGAAGAAACTTCTTAAGGAAAGCAAAACTAGGAAGCAATTAATTAACATGTTATGTTCAGTCAACTTCATTGGCATTTATAAAACTGAAAGGCAAATAATTTAATCTATTCCATATGGATTACACCAAGATTAAAAAAAAAAATTAGGAATATAATAAATTAATAGTAGATTAATATTTTTGTTTTGGTTCATCTCTATGGTCAATATGTTGTCATACTCAAGACTAGAAGATTAATACGGGAAAAGAATACTTTGTTCACAAGGCAAGCTATCGTTTAACCAAATAAAATAAAATCTATTTATATATATAATTTGATAGTAAAATGTTGTAATAAGAAACCCACATTGATCAAGTCTTTGTGAGTCATTATTCTAGAGTGCAAATTAAAAGCTAGCTTGCACTCTTTTTCTTATAGAATACTTTTATTTATATTTATGTCATGACAATGGTAAAGGCTAGGGAAATTATATTAAAAAATGTTACTAGACTTTGAAAAAGTAGTGCTTTCTATTTTCCCACTCTGATCTAACGAGAGGATATAGTGTGATATATATAATAAGAGGAGAAATTTCATTATTATACTATCTATAGGAAAACAATCCAATTGATTACAATGGAATTTGAAAAAGTAACATATCATCATGAGAAAATATCAAATAAAGCAAGAACTTTTTTTTGACTTTTTAATGTTTTAATTTACTTTTCTCCTGGATACGCAGTATCTTTTGGTTTCTTTTGCACAAGCATCAATTATATCTTAAATTTCAATGACTTTCGAGAGATATATATATATATATATATATACTCTTTTCTTTTTGTGTGTGAGTTTTTATTTTTTATTTTATTATTTTAATAAAAAATATATCCGTCTTGAAACCAACACTACCAAAAAAAAAAAAAAGCTGGTCTATCCCGACGCTTCAAACGTCAAAATTGCATAAATTTGCCAAAATTTTTAATTGTAATAATTTTAAATCGAAGTTCTGAACATAATTACTAGATCATCTTGTAAGCAACAATCGTATTTGGAAACAGAAAAAAAAGTTAAAAAAAAAAAATATGACGTAATTAAAAAAACTTGAATTTCTATGAAATTGATATTCCAATATATATATATAAGCAAGAAGGGATCAATAATTTCCACAGAAACCCAAGTCGTATCCAACAAAAACAATCTCATAGAATTGAATATTTCACCTGGATTCTTCAGTTGGAATATAATTCCAGTATCGTCGATCATCTATCCCCGTTATCCTCAAGGCCTTTGAAGAAATTGAGATAGAAACCTTACCACTCCTCTTGTCCAGCCAAACTTCCTACAGTTAAAAAAAGAAAATTTTTATTTATTTATTTTGAACTCATTGTTAATATATATATATATATATATATATATAAATAAAGAAGAAGGAGAAGCTATTACTAATATTCTTTCCCACATAAGGAAAGTTGTTACAATCTTTTGAGCAAAATAAATTTGTTGGTCCTAGAATGGATCACTCAGCTGGTACAAAATTTGCTCTTAAACTAAAGTTGAGGGACCAACAATATATTTTTTTGACCTAATTTTTTCATCTCATAGAGAGAATAAGTTGCTAGAATTTGTGACATTATAATGAAGAAACTAGGACGCTCTCAAGGTTTAGGGAATGAATGGTTGTAAGTAGATGACTGAAAATGAAAACACACTATGACTATCTACTGAAATTGATCTATGCCATTGACTCATTGTTAAGCACTTTGTTACTCATCTACCAGTCTACCACCAATCATCAACAAAGGAGAGAGAGAGAGAGAGAGAGAGAGAGAGATGTACCTTAGCGTCATTATCAAATCGATTGGGTCGACACAGTCTTGCATAAATCTCTTTCTTGGCCAAGTTCTCAGGGCTTTCATGAAGAATTTTTCTAACAAGAAACTTATAATTTGAAGGCAACTTTGATTCCCACACAAAATCAGCCCAAGAAGCGCCACGAAAAGCACGGTTCAATCTTGCCAATTTACAGATCTCCGGTGGATCCAAGTACATAAGAATGGATGAGATACAATTCTCTGGCAGGTCACCAAGAGTAGGTTTCGATGGAAGAGAGCCTCCATCATTACTCTCTGCTCCAAGACCAGAGAAAGCAGCCCCCATAAACAATAACAAAGACTTTCAAGAAAAGAAAAGAAAAAACCCAAAGCTTATTGAAAAAAGAGGTTCAAAGGTAGAGAAGGAGGTTATAGATTAGTAGATGAGAAAAAGGGTTAGAGAGAGGTGATGATGCTGCCATTTTCATGTGTATAGAGGCAGAGTTCTTGGGCATGTGGCATAACTCATAAGAAAAGAAAGAGAGAGAGAGAGAGAGACAGAGAGAGAGAGGGACAAAGTCCAAAGGGTTAAAGTATAGAAAAAAAAAGGACAATTAAAAGTAAAGCTTTCTAAAAGGAACGTGTATATGAGTGTGCATGGAATATGTTTCTGTGGGAATAATGATATGTTATTCTCACACGTTTAAGGGCAGTGTGGAATAATAGTGGCCAAGCAATAATTCATGGAAGAATGGAACAAGTTCCTAGCTTTATAGAGCCTTAAATAGTAGTGTGGAACTGTGGATTTGGTATGGCTTGTCGGTTTATTTTATTTAAAAAATATGTGGATAAAAAATTGAGGGGTAAAAGAGTGAGGTTGTATTTTTTTTTTTTTTAATAATTTAGTAGCTGAGACTGAGAGAGGAGAAATTTGAACTATGGGCATTTTTGCTAAAAATTCTAAGAAGTGAAAATTGAGATATAAGAACAAATAAGTTAAATAATAAACTATAAAAACAGGCCAACAAAATAAAAGACTATTTGTGTAAGATTTTAATCAGATGACATACCTCATTATTATGTGACTTGTTTAAATAATTTAATGAATCGTGTTATTTAATTCATGTGTATAATCTTATGAACTGCCACTTAATGAATTTAAGGAGATATTTCCCAAATTGATTTGAAGGAAAACTTTATCTTTTGTGTTTTGTTATTATGAAATCTTCTATCAATATAACGGAAAAAATAAACATATAATATTATACAAATCACATGTATTATGCGAGGAATAAACTTTATCATGTTAACTATAGATGACCTCGCTAGTAGCTCTATGAACATTCAACAAATGTAATTAGGACAATAAACCAATTGAGTCTAGCTAAGTATTAAAAGTTTAAAATTGGTTCATATTTAATTTTATTTCAAACACATGTTGAGCTTAACTCATCGCCAAGTGAGAGTACATGCACGTTCAAATTTGGTTCAATTTCTTATTAAGCAAGCTCAAGCTTGTTTACAATTACTTTATTAACTTATATATATACTTTCCCCATATATGGTAAAACATCACAACTATAATATTTTACTTATTCACAAACCTATGCTACTAATTAATAATTAAATTGTAGTTGAAATTTTATTATTTAAGCTAATTAGATATAATAGTTTTTGTTATGAAATTATTAAAAATGGATTCATTCACCAACCTTATATTGTTAAAAATTATATAGCATTTTTCCTAGGATATAGACTATCTATATTATCCATAAATTACAATAATGATGTGATATCTTAAGAACTTATTTACAAACACACACAATTCAATCTCAAGTTCATATAAATATTTTTGATATATGTATAAATATAAATATTATATATATTTAAGTCAAGTCTCATGCTCACTAGTTTGTTTGAGCACACGGTTATATTTGAGCTTAAATCTAGATTTGAGCTTGACTCCTGTTTGCGTAATAAACTAATATAAACAATTTGCTTTTTTATTACATACTTCATTAATTCCCACTTCTTTTCACATTATATATTTTTCTCTTCTTTTGTTTTTGTTTTTTTTGGTTAAGGTATAGATCCTTTTATTCTTATTGCTCCCTCTCATAGTTTTGTTTTTAGACAATATACAATGTGCTATGGAAAGATACGCTTGTCGGTAAGAAGATTAAATCGCACTGAGAGGTAAAAAATGAACAAAGCGTTAATTGCGATGCATGAAATTTGATGATGTTCTCTAATAGGGGGATCGACGGCATTGAGGTAATGACTAATGATGACCTACACTTTCTAATGTTCAGTTTCCCACGTGATGCACTAATGGAAAATTTTCTCAAATCCCTTGGGGAAAAAAAATCTCAAATCTATTTTTCTAATCTTTAGTGATTTACTTCTCAAAAATCATTTTAGAAATTTTATAACGGGTGATATTCTAGATTCAATTCCCACTTTCGACTTGATGTAACAAAAAATAAAATTGAGACATTTTGCAACTTTTTTTTTTGTTTGAATTCGAATTTGGTAAGGATGAGGTGTAAAATCCATGTTTTACACTATCCAATAAGAGATTGTCACCTCAAATTTTTAATTAAAACTTAATACATCTTACCACACATAATAACATCTCAATAAATTCACAGTTAAGTTGGATTTTCAAATAGATATTAAAATTGATTGAGCGTGGTTGTACTTATTCTTTAATGTGTAATATGATCCTATGGCATGTTGGGATTGGAGGGTAAAACTTGAGTTTTACACCACATCTTTATTGAATTTAATCTTTTTTTTATATACATCATAAAATGCATAAAATATTGTATAATTTATGTACTAATGTATATTACATATAATATCTATATAAAAAATTGTGTGTGTATTGTTGGATATATATGTGTAAGTGAAGTCCCACATTAAATAAGAATTAAAAGAGGGAGTGCTAATCCCCCCCTTTTTTTTTTTAATAGCTTTAGCTTGATAAGTTAATAAATTTTACTAAAATTACAATTATAATTTTTCTTAAATTCAATACCTCAAAGTTCATATTAGAAATCTTTTCGAAGGACTAGTGTGAGTTTAGATTTTTTATTTTATTTTTTTATATCTTTTTTAGATGATTACTTTATTTGTTTATATATATTCTTTTAAATTAATTAACTTTTTAAAATTGTATTTTTGTCCATATTTAATGAGTAATGACATAAAAATGCTTATAAAAAAAAAAAAAAGACATAAAAATGTGTTTAAAGTTTGTTTTAGTAGTGGGTTAGAATTGAATTTTATCAAACAACTTGGGCGCCTTTGACTATAGCTAATCTTGACTGCACATGTTTCCTTGTGACTGCATTATATTAACTAGCTTGTAACTCCATGCATATACATGGATACACTTAAAGACATACAATAAGATGCATAATATAATTCCTATATATATATAATTTAAATACTATTGATAGTCATTTTTATATTTTGTTAACTCTTTTAAAAAATTTTGTAAGGATATTATTATGTATAAAATGTAAATTGTCCATTTTTTTTAAAATTATTGTGAATCACTTTTTTTTTTACGATTTATTTATTCTAGACTTTTTAGTTTTTGTATTTAATAACTCACTTGGATGAATATTTATGATGTGGTCTCCCATTTGATTCTAAAATTAAGAAATAAAACTCTTTAAAAATAAATGATTTAGGACACATGACTCAAAATTAAAACTCTAATTTAGAATTTTAATTTGAATTTCTCTTAACTTCACCTATTATTATATATATAGATATAAATTATACACATGAGAGAATATCTAACTAATAAATCGTAGGTGAATAGCTAATGAAATAGAAAAGGAAAGCAAAGCATTTAGAGAGATATTGATACTTTCAAACGGTATTAAGTATAGTTTGCGTTAAAAGTCGCAGCAATTCTTATCATTAACCCAAATCTTGGAAATAGTTTTATTTATTTATTTTTTACCCAAAGAAGAATTATCCGCAGGGAGAGCTTTTTTTTTTTGAGAAAGATCCGCAGGGAGAGTTGGTTGCACAAAAACATACTAATATTTTTTGCCCACTTGATTTATTATTGCACCACAATAAATAATTTGGTCACCTAAAGTTAGGGACAAGTTGGTCCCTACTCCCTCGTGTTTTATGCCACACACTTTCAAGATTTAGATTTGTCTCCTAGCTATGAACAAGCATAAAGCAACATTCTAATGAAGCAACATGTGCTCGGATCATAGATAAAAAAAAAAAAAAACCATGGACTAATGTAAATGTGTGTATGTGTTTATTTATTTATTTATTTTGAAGAGAATGTAAATGTGTGTGACTTACCCAAAAATTATATATATATATATATATATATATATATAAGAACCATATATCTAGCAACCCGTACAAGCTAGATAGAAAACACCTCCAACTGAAACCAACAATAGAGACACCATACAAATGAGTCTTAGAACCGATGAAAACAACTTTATTTAATTAAAATTGAAAACTTTTGCTGAAAGTACGATAGATAAAATTAAAAAAATAACTGAAATAGTACAGTGAGACCTATATATAGTACCAAAAAGTGTAATGAGACTCATAAAAAAAAAAAAAAAAAGTTAAAGTAGTAAAAAAAGATGGCATTTTAAGCCAGTGTCAAAAGCAATCTTAATTAAACTCGTCCCATATTTTTTTTTTTAAAGAATAATAAAATATAAGCCACACCAAACATTAATATATTAAAATGAAAAAAGATTTTTCTTCAAAATATTCAAACAAATGAGAGTCTCTGAATCCACTAGTTCACATGAATCATGTCTAGTTTAGAACAATCTAGTTGATGTGCAGTTGAGTCAGCAGCACGCCTACGTACGGACCACAAGTTTGTGAAACAGTCAGAGACAGAAATTGATCAAATTCATTATTGAACATGGTTGATTAGATTTAGACCCAAAATCCCTTTCTTTAAAAAAATCCCCCAAAATCCCACTTGTTTAATTTAGTATCATTATTGTTATTGATTAGACCAAAAATGCTCAGCATCAGTATTACCTCAGTGACTTTCCAAGAGTAATAAGGTTCTGTATGCAATTGTTCATGTGACAAGTAGCAATTATACCCTTAAAAAAACATATTGCCCTTTTTTTTTTTTTTTTGGCATTACTTAGCTTTTCCTTTAAAAAAGTTAGTTTATTTTTTCCACATTTCTAGACGATCCCCTTGAAGATTTCCAAAAACCCATTGTCTTGAAGGTAGAAATGCCCACAAACAATTGTTACTTCTATTAACTCTAGTTCCTATTTCCCCACTTTTATTTTAGTTTTTCTTATATTATAAATATTTTCCACTTTTTTTTTGAGAAAATTATTATTTTTCTTTATTGTGTGTACATTGTTTAATTCGGCTGTGTGCCTTCTTGCCAGCCAACCCCACCCAAAGCCCAATCATTATTCATTTGTTCTAAATTTGAATATATAAAGCTTTTTTTTTTTTTTTGAGCAAAAAATATGAGCAATAATTTGTTGCAAACTAAGTTGTAGCAATCCCTGCAAAATGCACACATGTCAAGTGGCCATTTGGTAAAAAAATCAATCTTGACAAGAATATTTTATTTAAATATAAGTTTAGATAGGTGTCTATTTAAGACATTGACATGCGTGCATTTTTGCAAGAGTTGCTGCAACTTAGTTTGCAGCAAATCCTTTTCCGAAAGAGTATATCGAATTCAATTACAATACAATTAGCTATAGGTAAATTTTGAAACCAACTTTCCAATTTTTCTTTCTTAAAGTTTCATTTGCGGCCTAAGAATCCTCTAGTTTCTGAAACATAAGTTGTGAAACTTAATTTGTTGGATTTGATTCTTTCTAGAATTCTATGTGAAGCCTAGCATATGATTCTCATACGCTTGTCCCTAACTTTTGTGGAATATTTTCGAAATGGATGGATCACATTAATTAATTTTGATTGATAGATCAGATATGGGGAAAAAAAACTGTAATAAAAAAAGCCATTTGAGTGGATAATGAAATTCAACAAATAAAATTGTGTATACTTGGTTAAGGCCCTGCAAATCACATGGATATTAAATAAATGGTAAAGGTCACAACCTTCCCCAGCATTTGGAGTATGTACTATTTAGTAATCTAAGAGGCAAGTTTCATCCCAAATACTAGAAAACAAATTCTTATCGATTGCTCTTAGTTAATTTTATTAATTTATTACGAGAAATGCTATGTTTACAATATTTTCACAATAAATTTTAAGTAGTAAGTTGCCATTAGTTGTTATTGGAAGACAAAAAAAATAATTTTAGTAGTAAGTTTAAATTAAAATTAATAATAATTTGTTACTTATGAATTATTGTGAAAATATTATGGACGTAATACTTTTATTTATTAAAGGATGTGACACTTTGGGAATAAGCATCAAATGGCTTATCCCAGGTCAATGAGCACTAGGAAAATGGAGGAGGAAGAAAAAACAAAGTATCAATAGGGCCTACAATCAGCCAAAGCCAATAGAATTCTCATATAGGATAGAGGAACTATAAATGTCAACCAACCCAATAATACAAGCATTAGAAATTTAGAATAGTGTATTACATACTTGCCAAGTGGGTTGAGTAGAGTTGCAGTGAAGTAAGTCCTTAGGTTCATTCACCTTAATATGTTACTCGCTCTAAAGAAATCTTACAAATTTATGTTATTTACATTTTGGCTGCAGCAAAGCTTAAATTCATCTTCATGGAAAGGTAGTTGGAAAGAAAGAAAAGCTGTTGAATATGCATGGCTGGTTACTTTTGGTACTCAATAAAGTTATCCCCTCGAATGAACTATTTCTTCCAATATATTTATGGGGTTTTTTTTTTTTACAAGAAGTTGAAGCCCATCTTAGAACGAAATTGGTAATTAAGCATAATTGTACAACTATACAGTTAGTTGGCCCGGTTTGTGAAGTATATTACATAGTAACATCTCGAGCCTCAAAAACTCGATTTATGCTCTAATAAATCGAGTCTTTGAGGCTCGGTTTTTGTAGTTTGACGTGGCCTAATGCCAAGTGGAGTACACCTGGAACTTGAGTCTTAGAGACTTGACTTCTGACCGAGCATCCACGTGGAGTACACCTGGCGCTGATAATGCATGTGGACGACACTTAGATCTCGAGTCTTAGAGACTCGGTTACCGAGTCTCAGAAGCTCGATTTTTAAATGGTCAGTACCGATCATGTCTGGGTCATGTTTGTTTCAGTTAGCACGTGTGAAGAAATCATAGTTGTTTTCAAATAGGGGATTTTTTAAAAAGAACACCTCACCTCTCCAGTCTCTCACTCACAGAGCTCTCTCACACAGACCAGTTTCACAGTCTCTCACTCACCCTCTCCCTCTCACTTTCACACATCAGGGCCTCTCTCACTCACCCTCTCCACTCTCAGTCACCCTCTTCTCTCACTCTGTCTCCACTCTCACATTCATCAGCTTCGGTGAAGAGTTTGGTAAAGCCACAGCGAGGTGTACCGTCTCAGGCCTCTTCTCCTAAAGTTTGATAAAGTCCACCGAAGTAGAAAACTCTCACTCACAGAGCTTTGATCAGTCTACGCGGTCTGTGAAAACCAAAAAAAAAAGGTGAGAAACAGTGTTTATATATATTGGGTTTCACCGTTTGGTTGCCGAGAAACATTAGGTTTGTGGGTTATGTTTTGAATTTCTAATAGAACTGTTAAAAAAGGTCAAAACTTTATTGTTGTTTGAGATTGAATTGGTTTATGGAATCGATTATGTTTCTGGGTTTGTTTATATTTGCTGAGGATTTAATTTTAGTGCTTTGTTGGTTGCTTCTATGATGGGATGCAATTGTTCACAAGTCTATAGAAATTTTAGAAATTGTAGAAATTTTAATTGAGTTTATGTTTAATGGTGTGATGGTACTATGTTTTAATCAAGAGAGAAAGCTCTAGTTAATTTTTGTGATTTTTTCTTCACCCGGTTTGTTTTTTTACATGGATGCTTAAATTGTGAATTTAAAATTGTGTAGAGGTCATAAAAATACAATATGTTGATCTGAAGTTCTCAGTTATTGATATGTGTTAAAAATAAGGCTGATTTTTCATTGTACTTATATGTGAATGTTGATACTTCAAATTATAGTAAATTTAGGTTTTGGAGATTAAATTTGAAGAAGTGTTTCTTTTTTGTTCACATTTTTTATGCCGTAGAGCCTGCAAATTTACATTTGGTTCACCCCTAAAGAAAAGAAACAAACAGAAATTGTAAAACAATACACTTGAGACTTCCATAACTCAGTTGGTTGTAAAAGAATTAATAAGATTTAAAAAATTGTACACAAAAGTAAACAGCTAAAACTTAAAACTTAAAACAAACTATACCCAAAATACTTCTTACTAAGAAGCTTAGAAAGGTTAATTACTTTTTTTTTCTTCTTTTATATTTATATTTGTAATGAATCCGAATGTTTAAATTGGTTTGAAAATTGGAAGAGCTATGCAATAAAATTAGTTTGGGTATTATCCTTTATTTTCTATTTAGTTCCTTGTAGAGTTTTTTTTTTTCCTGCAAACTATAAATTTTCATTAATATTGAAAAATGTATCACACAGTCAACACTATACTTTTCAAGAATTCCCCCTACAAGTCAGTACAAGTCCAACCAGGCAACCACTCTATATAATCTTTAACCCAAACTATAAAAGTCATTACACTTCATGCCAAAAGATGATAAATTGTTGGCTACTTTGTAAGGATATGAAATAGAAAAGGCTAAAACAATCTTTTACTTATAGCTTATCTTTTTCTCTTTGAAATTTGTTTCTTTTCCCTGCCCATCCACACACACCTCACTGTTCAGAGTGAATGTAGCACCAACTTTTTTGGTTAGAAAAGATTGAACATTACAGTCAAGTAGGACCAAATAATTTAATTGTTTAAGTTAGAAAAGATTGAGCATTTTAGTGAAGTAGGACCAAATAATATAAGAAATTTGAGAGTCAATTCTCACATATACTAAAAATCAATTAGTGTTCTAACTTAATGATAAATATTATGAAATGAACGGAATAAATTTAAAAAATAATGAAATCTAAAATAAGCTATATATATATATTTTCTGATTAGAAAATATTCATAATTTCATTTCAGCAGGACCAAATAATTTTAAGATTGAAGGGATAAGAGGGAAGAGAAGGAAAATTGAGAGGATATTCGGGAATTGAACCATGCCCCCAACATCCACATATATGGAATAATACAATAAAAGAACCCTAAAAGCTTAATAGCCACAATCTCACATGATTCCAAAACCTAGAACCTCATAGCTCAAATTAATAATCTATAGCCACTATACATTTGAGGCAAGCTACTACTTAAGACCTCATTGATTGATTCTAAAGCTCCACTTTAATGTCTTTACAAGAAACCATCCATTTTGGACACCCTTTGCTTTATTTTTAATTTCTCTTTCATCCTTTGTGGATTCCATATAGTTACATTGAGCCTAAATATTTACTGCGTTCCTTATATGAGATGTGGTGGTCTACTTGATGAGTTTGTTCTTTTACAAACCATACAAGTGAATCTATGATTTGGAGCATCAAATGACTTCTTTGGACTACTACTGTTTCTGCTTTGCATTAGAGAAGTGTGTAACCTAAATGGATTTGGTAATAAGGGTATACAATATTTTACTTATAGTGATGATATAAAAGGGCAGTGACATTCCTGATAAATAGGTGTAATAAAGTAATATCTCATTATTTAAAATAAGACTTTAATCAAAATGATTTTAGACACACTGAAACCATTGATACAGCCACTATGAAACTTAATTGATGTAACTAGACCATCTTTAAACATTGCCTTTCTTATTAAAGCAGGTTCCTCCTCAAGCCATACTAAATCCTCAACCACATGTTCGGCATATTATTGTTATATAGCTTAGTCAAAATTAGAATTTAAAAAGAAAAGAATAAAATCTAATATAAAAAAATATCAACATATTTTCCCTGAATATATAAAATCATATGAATTGCATCTTTTGATTTTTATTCCTCATGATCTAAACTGCCTCCAACAGTCTTTTTTAGTTTGCTTAGAATTACAACTCTCACACTTTGTGCCACAATAATGCACCACATCCCATTTCTATTATCATTGTAGGGGTCTGCTTTGTAGGGGTCTCCTTCCCTTTTTAATTGGAATTGATGCTATTTAGCATTTGTGGGTGATTCTTAAGTGTATAGCTTGGCAATTATCACTTATGTTAACCACATATTATGCAAACTATGAATCTAATCTAACCAAATAAGTAAACAATCAAAGCCATGCAAAATTGAATTTTGTTTTTTTTCTCAACAATATCTATTACATGCTAACTGCTTATCATTTTTGTGCGGTATGGCTGCTGCAAATGCTGCACGGATTAACTATGCAGAGCCTGGTCCTATTGACACGTCGGTGTTGACACAGCAGGCCAACCATTGGTCCGAAGCTATTTGGAATAGGCAGGAAAAACACAACAGTCAATCTTTAACTAATGTATACTAGTGTAATTCATATAATGTACACGCTGCAGCTGTCATATATTAATCCATTGTTCTGTTCTGTGCAGGATCCAGGGACCCTTACCTGCCGCAGCCGTAGTTTAGAGTTCTCCAATCGAGAGCCAATGGTGGACAACTGAGTCGTTAACATCATTAAGGCACTTGGTTTGGAGGGACTCCTCTGGCTCCCGGGTAGAGAGATTGACCATGGTCTGATAACGGCCTTAGTGGAGCGATACCGGCTCGAGACTCACACATTCCACATGTCGCATGGTGAGGTCAGCATCACATTGCAAGACATGGAGGTTCTTATCGGGCTTCCTGTTGATGGTGTCGCTATAATAGGGAGCACACAAAAAACCTGGACAGAGGTGTGCCGGGACTTCCTTAGGTTTCAACCAGTAAATTAAGAGCCGCATAAGCAACTCACTGGCCAGAGGATTCTCATCAGCCAACTTTTGGAGCAAGTTGCTGATTGCCGCCTAATGCTGAAGAGGATCAGCTGCATAAGTACGCACGATGCTACATCCTAGCGCTACTAGGGGACATAATATTTGACGACAAATCCAGCGATAGGGTGCATCTAATGTGGGTACAGCTGTTGGAAGACCTTCGCAACCCACAAATGTGCAGGTGGGGAAGTGCTTGCCTTGCATGGTTGTACCGAGAGTTATGCAGGGCAAGCGATAGGGACACCAGTCAGATCGGTGGGTGCTTATTGTTGGTCCAGTATTGGGCATGGGCCAGGTTCCCCTATTTGTGCCCAGCAGTTGAGCATGGCCAGTCAGTGGGTGCTTACGGTCCTCCCGTGCGTGCTCCACTGTCCCTAAAGTAAGTCTCTCTTGAATCCCATCCCCAATTGACAAAATATCTATAAGATTATCTTAGTTGTTAATATGATTACATTATAGTTTTAATCATAACATTATCTTAGTAGGAAAGTTGTAGATATTGATCTCTTGTTCTTGATTGTTGTAGGTGGTTGTGGGTCCCAAACAAGAAAAATAGGCCCGCCCACATCTTTGGGGACAGGTATCGCGAGCAAATAGCTTCAATGTTGCCAGGCCAGGTATGAGAATGCCCTGTTTTACACGTTTAGGAACAATCTTATAGGTTTGGTGAATTTTGAAATATAAAGCCTAATGTGTTGTGTACTTGTTTTGTTGGCTGTTGTAGGTGGTGTGGCAGCCATATGAAGCTGAGTTCGAGGACCTTCCGCCGTGGTGCGTTGCAAGGAGGGTCGTGTGGACGGCAACGGTGCCGCTTGTATGTTTCCACATAATAGAGAAACATACACCGGATCGTGTCGTTCATCAATTTAGGATGATCCAAGAAATTCCTCGGGTTGTTGACACTGATACAGGCCTACATAGAATTGATTTGAGGGGGAAGGTCGGTGTGGATTGGATGCGGAGACATGCTGTGCATATAGTCCACTAGGGTAATTGCCTTCAACGGCGTTTTGAAGTAGTGCTTGGTGAGATGCCTCCACAGCACGAGTACTTTGGCTGGTTCAACAGGGTAACTCGGAGGTTCATCGATAGGCCCGGTGCTAAATTGACTATGCTGGTAAGTTCTCCATGTCTTCTACATCTTACTGTACTTTTTAGCATGAAACCACTGTTTACATAACATGATATATGTTACTACATTTTCTGCTTAGCACTTACTCTCCCTATATTCGAGTTTTATTAATACCAGAACTCAATTCAAAACCAACATTTATTTTATTATCGATTGCCATTGTTGATGATTTAGGCATTACTAATATATGTGGGTTTTCCATGTGTAGGTTTCACTTGTCAACCGTTTGTTGAGGCATCACCCAGTGGGCACGGAGGAGCACAACGACATTACTGATGTGCTAACGGCAGTGCATCATATTGACCTTGTACTCAGAGATATTGGTTGTTATTGCCTCGTAACGTCTTCCACCATCATGTGACTGGGTCCATTTGTCCAAATCCAAACTTATTAGATATGTGTATGATATATAGTGTGTAATATTGGGATCATCAGGTCTTACACCCCTCAACATATTAATCTCGACATCCTTAATGGTTTGCATTATGGACTTAAATTTAGCTTCATTAGTCGCATATCCAGCCTTCAAGGCCAATGCCTTTAGAGTCGGGTCATCAAAGTGTGTGTTGAAGTTGCTAGCAACATGTCGAAGGCAATATCGGTGAAATACCTGTGGGCTTCTGTCATCACCTCTAGGCCACTCTGCAATGGCGCATTTGATACCTTTATGTCGATTGGAAATAATGCAAACCCCCTCGTCAGGTATCATATGTCTTATCGAACTCCTGAGACACTCCAAAAACCACCCCCAACTAGGCCCTGACTCCTTGTCCACAACAGCAAAGGCGAGAGGCAAAACCTTCTGGTTAGCATCGGTTGCCATTGCAATCATCAACACCCCTCGATATTTACCATACAAATGAGTCCCATCAATACTGATCACCGGCTTGCAATATTTGAATGCAGCAATGCATGGAGCGAATGCCAAAATACATAGCGCAGTAATGTAGTACCATCTATGCCCCTAGGTATGGTGTAATAGCTGTGCTAGGTACCCGAATCCTGATCCAAGTATGCCAACAACAACTTTCGCAACCTTTGGTAAGACTCCTCTCAATCCCCATATATCTTAGCAATTGTCTTTTGTTTTGCGTCCCATACCTTATAGTAAGAAAGTTCATGCTTATACTTAGTATGTATGATCTCCCAGAGCTCATCAATACGAGCAGTGTGCTTTTGTTGCAATTTTCCCACAATTTCTTATGCTACAAAATTAGAATCCATCATTTTACCGTCTCTTTGCCGGCCAAAGGGTATACATCTATGTGGACCCACATAAGACGTGACCATCCACAGACCATTAAGTTTATCCTTCTTGAATGCCCCAACGTACCACTTACAGTTGGTGTCAATGAATGTGGCACACAATTTAGTTGTGGTCGACCTCCGGATAATAAAATTTCTATTATCACGTGCTGCGTATATTATCAATGAACACTTCACCACCTCTTTATTTGCAAAAGTCAACCCTTTACTAAAATGCATCCCATCTTCCCAAGTAGAAACAAATGGTATCTAAAGAGCTGAAGGATCAACCATATTTTCCCAAGTATTTTCGTAAAATGACTCGCTAGGAGGTGCGTAGGCAGTGGTCGTATTTGTATCATGCTGGACGCCAATATCATCGTCTGCATCACCTTCATCATGGTTCTCCATATTTTCCTCTTAAAAAATGGGAATGACTTCATGGTCATCCACATCATTCTCAAAGTCACCTCGGTCAATCCTCTCTTTGTACACCATCATTCGTAGCATGATCTTCGTCTTCGTCTTCCTCCTCTAAATGTGTCTCTTGAGGATGGAGGGTTTCACCAGTATTGGCAACATGATCTTGAGTTGAGAGCGTATAACCTCCCATTGTATACTCTCCCATTGTATACCCTCCCATTGTATACCTTCCCATTGTAGTGCATCCATCATCTAGGGCTATAAATTGTAAAGACGTAGTTGTTTGTTGCACCGTCTCAGTATCAACTTCTGCAAGCGCCTCCAAACTTACGTACAAGTGTACAACTCAGCAGCATTTACTTGGGGCAATTTCTGGATCCTATTAAACATCATCTTGACATGTTTGTCTTCTTTGATTGCCATATACCTGTAATTTATCCGTTCATGAAGGACTTCTTGTGGGTAACGATAAATAATCTTTATGTCATACCAAGCACGGTTCAAATTCAATTCGTCCATTATTTTCCTCTTCAAATCATTCAATGTCTTCAACTTACGACGTATCATCATGTAGTAGCATTCGATACCCGGCCCTCTAAATGGGACTCCGTCAATCTCTCCAGGATTGTCAAGGGGTCCACCGAAGTATACATTTATATCAATATTCTTCAGAGATTGTGAACCTATTAGAGAGTCAAGTATAATATGTTAGTGACATATTTTATCTTTTTCATTTAACCTCAATTACAAAACTTTTTCTATCTACTCAAAGTACAAAAGTAACACAAAAGTCATGAGGATGTGCAAATGAATGAGTGCAATTATGTAACATCATCATTCCAGTGCAAGAAAATTCATAGCATACCCTATTACACTACTATTAATGAAATAACATAGAGCAGGGTTCATCAGACCCAAAAAAAAAAAAATAAAAAAAATAAAAACACTATTGTGAATATGATCATGAGCAATCAAAATTAGACATATCATCTAATTCCAAAATCAAGGCATTAATATACAGTCAAATATACCAGATGTGATATACAAACTCAAATTTACTCCAAATGTAACTGTAAAAAAAAGGAAGCAGATAACTTCACTAAAAGCACGCAAAAAGACTTCCTGGATCATGAATAAAAAAAAAAAATATATATATATATATATATAAATATATAAATCTGTATAAATATATAAATCTGTATAAATATATATATATATATATATAAAGTGGTGTAGGGACACAATTTTCAGACTAGGCTCCAAAATGTATGGGATCTTGGCCCAGTGAGCCCAGTACAATGAATTTGTAGAGAGTAAGTCAAAGAGCTAGGTTTTAGTGCATGGATAACAGTTAATATGGTGTTCATGATAATCAAATAGAGATGAACTGAGTTTATCAAGGAAAGTTTGTCCTCGCCACAATCAGAGGGGCTTTGTTTTAGTAAATATTGGATGAGAATGATTACAAGAGTTCTTGAGATTGCTACAGTGCTTTCTCTCTCAATTGTCGGCCCCCCCTTCTCTAAGTTTCTACCCTTATTTGTACTACATCTATTCCTTCACTTTTACCCAACACGTGGATAGTTGATGGTTTATCCTGATACTTGTCCCATCAGCCCCTTTTAGAAGTCTTCTGGGGTGGTTGTAAGACTGCAATAATACTGTGCAGATGTCACTTCCTCATTAACGCGGTCAGGGAGTTAGCTGGGGTGCATTCAATGCGGTGACAGCAACTTTTCCCAAAATATTTTGGGATTCTTCTGTCTTTTGTTCCTGCAATGCTTATCCATATTTCTAGAACTTCATGGATCGCACCTCTAGATGGCAAGCATCCTTTACAGATCTCGGCCTTGACTAGCTGAGGACAAATTCATCCTCGGCAAAAACTCCTAGGCCATTATGTTCAATATTGTCTTCCTTATCCACTAGCATAGGTTTCCTTGGCTATACTTACCCATCCTCGGACGACCCCTTATCCTCGGCTTGGGCCTTAAGCCAAAAATCCAGTTGTATGATCTGGTCCCATGACCCCACAAGTGGTATATATGTAGGCATATATATATATATATATACCAATTTTGTGCTAGGTCATCATCACCATCTTCATCATGTCCAAACCACTCTTCATTGTAAGGGTAGTAAGGATCTTTTGTAACAGAACCTTCAGAGGACCTTTCACCATCCAAACTAGCTTTTTCTGCTTTTAACATTTTGATGAGAGCATTGAGAGCTTCAGGGTCCTTGCGGATTTCATCCAAAGGAGAACTCACTTTTCTAGGTTTAGCTGATGATTTAACAGATTTAGCAGAGGAAGCAGGTGCCTTAAGGACAGGGGATTGACCAAGTGAACCATCCTTAGCAATGGGGAGAACAGCCGTGGATGAAGAATCTCTGGAGACAGTAGCAATAATTCTCTGAACATGAGGGAATTTACCCCACCATTTCACATACCAATGTCTAGAGAGAATATCACCATCTTTTTTATACTGCCATTTTAATATCCAAGGTATCTTGAAGCGTTTAACAAAGTGAAGCAAAGGAGGGAACTTAGCACCATGAACATCAACCTTATAAAATTTCTTGAAACATTCAAAAGCATTAAATAATGGTTCAGGAAATATTTCATCAAGAGGCCCATGTTGAGACCACCAACGGATGAACCAAAGAGGCAGAGATCCAGTGAAATTTTTATCAAAGTTAACAAACCAGGAATGAGACATGTCTTCATTTTGGTGAAGCATAAATCTTGACCAAGCATTGATATAATCAAAGTAGGAATAGGGGATGGGAGAAGAGGACATTGTCTTGGTAATACTGGGGGAAGGACCCCATTTTTCTTCAGTTATAACATTGACAATGTAAACACTGTGGTAAATAATTTTGGAGGTATCAATTTTGTCAAAAATGGTGTTAATAATGATAGATTTCTCATTGCGCAAGAGATCAGAATAATAATTCAAATTCTTATCTTTATGCTCAGGGATCCAATGAAATCTTGGAGGAAAATAACTTTTAGCAAGTTTGAGAGGATCAGGAATTGAGGCTCTGTTGGGTTCAATATAAAACATGTTTTGAAAATATTGTTTCTTGATGTATTGAGGGATGTTAGAGCTTTTTGGGAAAACAGTCTTAATAGGTCGATTAATAGGGGTAATAGCATAAGGATCATAACATGAGGCAAGAACAGAGGAGTAATTGAGCTTAGGGATAGTACCTAGTGGGGTGAAACGGTTAACAATGTCCAAAGAGGAAACAGGTTCTGTTTTAACAGTTGGATTAGGAGTGGCAGGTGTCTTGTCTTTAGACCTTCTACTTGCCATTGGGACACTGCAGAAATTCACAGGTAAGGAAATCAGGGATGGAATTTTGAGATCCTTTAATATATTCAATATCAAAATCAAAAACACTTAAAATAGCTTGCCATCTGGCAAAAATGTGTTTTGAAGCAATATTTTCAACATCTTTTTCAATAACATACTTAGCACTTTTGCAATCAATACGTAACAAAAACTTTTGGTTTAACAAATCACTTTGAAACTTTGAAATACATAGTACTATAGATAAAATTTCTTTTTTAATAGTACTATAATTTAACTGTGCATTATTCCAGATTCCAGAATAGAAACGAAAAATTTGTTTAGGAGACTCAGGGAAAACTCTCTGTTTCAGAATACCACCATAACCAATGTCAGAGGCATCGGTTTCAACAATTTTGAAAGCATCAACAGTGGGAATACCAAGACACGGCAATGTCTTAACATGAGATTTGATCTGTTTAACAAGAGAAGTATGTACATCAGACCAAGATGGAGGGTTGCTTTTTAACCGATCAAAAAGAGGTTTACATTGTTTCCTCATATCCTTGTAGAAATCAGCAACATAATTCAATGATCCAAGAAATCTTTGGAGCTGAGTTTTATCAGTGATAACATCAGGAAATTTATCAGCAAATTGTATGGCTCTATCAATAGGACGAATTTGTCCTTCAGAGATGTCATAGCCAAGAAAACGTACTTTTGTTTGAAACAGTTTGATTTTCTTAGCCGAGACAACAAGACTATTTCTTTAATAGTATCTAGAAACGAGTACAAATGTTTCCAGTGTTCATCAATGGAATTGGAGTAAACAAGAACATCATCAATATAAACAATGGTGAAGTGGCTAAAGAGGTTGAAAATATCATTCATGATGTTTTGGAATTCACTAGGGGCATTCTTAAGTCCGAAAGGCATAACATTCCACTCATAATGTCCAAAAGCAGTGGTAAAAGCAGTTTTGTACCTATCCTTCTCACTAATCTGGATTTACCAGAATCCTGATTTCATATCAAATTTTGAGAATATGACAGCCTCACTCAATCTATGGACCAAGTCATTTTTGTTGGGAATAGGATACCGAATCCATTCCAAAACCTTGTTCAAAGGTTTATAGTTAATAACTAGACGAGGAGTTCCTCTCTCTATCTCCGCATTCTTTTGAACATAGAAAGCCGAGCAAGACCAAGGGGACTTGCTATTCCTAATCAGTTTTTTCTTTAACAGATTATGGATTTCTTTTTTACAAAATTCAACAGTTTCAGCATTTATTTGAATTGGACGAGCCTTAGTGGGAATGTTTTTTTCATCAAAATCTTTAACATAAGGCAAGTCAACAATATGTTTCTTCCTATGCCAAAAAGCATTTGGAACATCAGAGCAAACATCATCACTTAACATTTTTTGGAAATTATCAATTTTTGATTGCAACAATTTATTGGAAAGTTGTTCAGCAATTTTCTTGTATCTAACCTCTTGTTGAAGGAAATTAAGATGTTTGATTTTAGCATGAAGCAGATTGGAAGCATTATCAGTATTAATCTCAAATTTTGAAGCAAATTTGAATTTTACTTTTTGACCAAAAGGGTTAGTAGTAATACCATCATGTTCAACAAGAAAAGGATACAAAGCATTTATAAAAGGCAGGCCAAGAATCACTTTGTCAGTCATATTTTTGACTAAAACAGAAGGAATCTTAAAACAGATATTATCATGGCAAACATGAGCATTATTCAATTCATATTTAATCTTCATTTGAGAACCATTAGCAGAAATCAATTTTTCAGTTGATTTTTCAAAATATTTTGAAGGAATCAATCCTTCTTGGATACAATTCATATCCGCACCAGAATCAATCATGGCAATGACAATGAAGTGGTAATCATGAGAAACAACAATTTTAACTTTTGTAAACCATTTCGGAGGAAGTATCTTATTAACAAGAGCAAGTTGAGAATCAATGATACCTTTATCAGAAAGAAGAGCCTGTTGACTGGATTCGTCTCCATCTATGTGCTCATCTTGTTCAATATTTTTTATCAAATTTTAACATTAACAATTCTTGTTTAAGATTATGGTTATCACATTTCATGTTTTTAAATTCATGTTTTAATTCACTTATCTCTTGTTTAACAATATTAATTTCACGTTGGAAATCATTAACAGTTAAATCTTTGGATTTCTTTTTATTAAATCTTTCTAAAGTTTCTTCAAAACTTATTGTTGATTTAAGTTTTTTACCAGTTTCTTCTTTCAACAAGTTTCTCTTAAACTTATCCAAATAATCTTTTTGTAAAACAGGGTTTTCAATTTGACCAACAAACTTTCATTTTCTTCACTTTTAGTGAGAGTATTAACAGATTTAACAACATTGCAACAGGAATCTCCGCAACCAAGTTTAATATTAGAAGAATCAGAAGAATTATCAGCAGAATGATAACAAGAATCATTTGAAGAAGAAAAATCATCTTCCAAGGAATCAGACGAATTGTTTGATTCAAGGATTCCGAATAATTCTTCTTGATCATTATCACCAATGTTTAACATGTTAAACTTATTTTTTAGTTTACCAGGTTTTTGTTTACAATCTTTACTGAAATGACCAGGTTTTCCACAGTTGAAACATTTACCTTTTCCAGATCTTTGGTTAGCATATTTTTTAGAAACATTTTTCTTTTTAGCATAAAAATCATTAAAATTAGTTCTGTGATTTTTATAATTTTTGTGACTTTTATCATGTTTTTTACCCTTTTGCCGAGAAGGAGCAATTGGGGGCAAACCATATTGTTCACAAAAATTACCCATTTCATATTTAGCTTTTCTTTTATTTTTTAATTGGTGTTTTAACAATTTTTCATCATTGCACATATTAATACCAAGTTTTTTAATAGTGCTTAAGATATCACCATAAGTTAAATTACCATAATCAATAGAATCATTTTTGCCAATTAATTCTTGTTTTACCTTGTGAGCAAAGATAGGAGGCAGACCGTCAATAAACTTTTCTTTCCAATAAGGCTTGAAACAATCTTTCCGTTGCATTACTTTGGAAAGGAAAACATCTTGATACCATCTGTAATCAGACATGGTACGGCATCTCAAATTATTTAGCAAATCAGAAATTCGAGATGAAACATTATATGGAGCACCAACAAAATGTTTGATAATAGTATAAATCAAGGTATTAACACCATCAGGAATACCTCGACCAAAACGATCATCAAAAATAGGCAAACATTCATCATTCTTTTTAACAGCATGTTTAATAGATTTTCTGGAATCTTCTGTGAGATATGAATCCCACCATCCTCGAAGAGTACCAGAAAAACTAGTAGAAAGCAAGTCGACAATTTCAGGCTGATCAAAATCATGATTATTTTGATAAGCAATACCAACCATAGACATATGTCCCATTTTGTTAATAATTTCTTGTTCAGAAAACCCATCAATATTCCATTCATAAATTTTATCAGCAGAAACAGAAAATTGAGTTTGAAAAGGTCTTTCTTCAAACTGAATATCAGGAGGAGTAGGTTTTGAATACCAGTTTTTTGTAGAAAACATGGGTTTGGAAGAACTTCCAACAAATCTTTTAATTTCTGGGAAATCATTATTAAAAACCTTTTTAGCAGAAACAGAAGAAACAGTATCAGAATTTGTATCTTCATCAGAAACAATTTCTTTTTCATTTCTTGAAATAGTGCGAGCAGCATGAGTACTTGTAGAAGTACCTTCAATTGTATATATATATATATATAAACATATATACACACACACACACACACACACACACACACACACACATATATATAAATAAAGTGGTTAATACAAACAAATATTTTATCAGGAAATGTCTTGACAAATTCAATGCAAGCAACACTTTCTAAAGCAGTTATATATACTAAACAACCAACTAGAGAGTGAGGAGACCCTTACCTGACATGAGGATGTGCAAATGTACTGCTGGGATTGTATGAGAGTGAGAGGGGGAGTGAGAGACGGAGACTACAATGAATGAGAGTTAAGAGAGGAGCAATGTTTTGCTTTGCTACTGAAGAAGATGTGTGTATGACTGAGAGAATATGTGCTTTTTAGTTTTGAGAGAGGATCAATGTGTGTTGAAAGTTTTACTGAATGTGTTAAAAGAATGTGCAGGACATGATGACCAAAACAGTGAAGAAGCCACATGACCAAAACAGTGAACAAGCCAGTGGAGGACTAACTATGAAGAAGCCACATGACCAAAACAGTGAAGAAGGACTGACTAGTGGAGGTGTGAAGACGCCACATGACCAAAACAATGAAAGAAGGACTGACTAGATGGGACACATATGGGACCAGACATGACCAGGGACGTGGGTAATTGATATATAAAAATCGAGTTTTTGAGACTCGGTTTTCCTGTAGAAAACCGAGTCTCTAAGACTTGAAATCCACGTGACACCTACATGGCATTAAATCGATGCTCTAAGAGTTGGTATGCAACTCGAGTCTCTAAGACTCGAGTTCCAGGTGTACTCCACTTGGAATATGTCCACGTCAAAGTAGAAAAACCGAGCCTCAAAGACTCGATTTATAAAGACAAAATCGTGTCTTTGAGACTCGATATGCTAGTAAGTTATATTCTTTCTAAACGCGGCTTACTAACTATATAGTTCAAAAGTTATGTTTAGTTAACTATTTTCCCCCCATCTTAGAATAGAGTTCAAGTTTTAATATACATAAATGTTAGTAAAAAGAAAATTAAAAAAAAATATAGAATTTTTCTTCTTCGAGGATGGATACAATTTTTTTTTTTTGGCTTCTAATTTTTGAATGTAATGCAATAGCCATAAAATTATGGATCAGCACAAATTTCACTATCCATACTATGCCAATTGCCAAGTACAATAAATTTCGTCATCCTCATAAATCTATTTATTATAACTTTTCATTTTTTTATTTATTTAAAAATGGTGAGTTAAGCAAGCAGATAATAAGTTTTGAATCCTTAACTTCACCCTCTATTCTTGTAATAGAAGGAAGTTGAACACATTGCCAATGACTTTTCATTCTATAAGTTTAGATGTTGATTGTTGAGTAGGATAGTTAACTTGTACTACATAGTCTATATTTTTGCTTATTGTCTTGCTTGCCCTAATTGCAATCTACAGCCACTATATATATAATGGAGCCAATAATACAGGTTCAAATCTTATTGCTTACACAAACACATAATTTATAATAGCTGCTCGAATTCATAATAAGGAGCCAAAAAGTCTTCTCCCCTCCCCTCTACCCAAGAAAAGAACAAAAAAAATAAGGGAATGGATTATGATTTAAAGGATGGCCCTTCAGCTCGAATGAGCTTCTGCATTGTCCTATGGCCAACTCATTTATTTCTATCAACAAAATGAACAAAATTTTACAATAAATAATTCTTTATAGATAATATTTTGTTGGAAAAGATTTTGTGCTCTCTTTGAAGAAATCACTTAGCTGTATATACCTTCTTTGTTAAACTTAAATTTGATTACATGAAATAGAAAGACCCTGTCTACACAAACTTATTAGGACCAGTAATTGTAACTCCTCCCATGCCAACCTTCCCAGATGAAGACAAATCCAACTCCTGCTTGCAGAGGCAGCAATTTTGTGAGAGAGAGATAGGGAAGTGCGCTATTTGAAAGTTACATAGATACATCTAAGATGGTGAACGAAATTCGGTAAGAATTATTACTAAAAATTATATCAGGGTCATTGTAAACTCAGTGATAGTAATGTAAGCAAGGACTGGTCTTAAGTATAAATAGACATCAAAACAAAATGAAAAATGACTTACCTAATTATTTCTTAACCATTTTTTAATGCAAAGGTCATGTTATTGGTGTCTGCAGGGCAAAGTGATCAGCATATCCCCATTATTGTACTCCATTTTACATATTGGGCACCTAAACATGGACACGTCAGAAGCTTTATTACAAAATATCATCAATTTTGAAGGAAAAAAAAAGAAGAAAAAAAATAGGAAGAGTGTGGAATAATTTGAAACTATTAGCACCTAGCAGTTAACTCAGTTTTCAGGAAAACCATTACTAATCTGCTAGCCATCATAAAAATGACTTGCACATCACCATAAAAGTATTAATTTTGTTCCTATTAACTGTAGTGACTCACGCTGAATGATGTGAATACTTGAATAATTAAATTCAAAAAAGAAAAATTGAAGTATTATCACTTCATAGGGTTATGTGAATTTCCAAATTAAAACCTGAAGTCATTAAGTGATAGCTGTTTTACTATTTTTTCTAGCAAGCCAAGTTTGTAATCATGCCAAAGAATTCTGCTCTTCATAGTATGACTAATGGTAACAGGTTCAAGGTTATGCACACAAGTGAGCATGCAATAAGCAAGCATGTTCACTTGAAACAAGCTTGCAACTTAAGGTGTATATTGGTGGAGTGTGCACATTTTCTAGTTATATGCACAACACTATGTGACAGAAAACTAAAGCTTATATAACTCTGACTCTTCATCCTTGTCTATAGATTTTCCTTTTCCCTTTAATGACACTGGTTTGTATTTGTGAGATGGCAACCTGGAATAAAGCTTTTCAGACAGCTCTTTGCTTACACTCCCGTTAGTCTCTTGCAATCTTATCAATTGCTGAAACAAGATAACAAGCACAAAGTTACATCAATAACATGAGAAAAATTGGTATAGCATTAATTTGAATTGGAATGAAGTCCCTTGGAATCCTTCATAGTATTTCAACACATGCATCTTAGATGCATATCCAGATAGTTTAGTACTTCAAGGGCCCAAAAAAGTTTCATCAGGCTGAGCAGGAAATTTGAGACATATTTCTTCAACAGTTTCACTGATGAAATTAAGTGCATCATACAACAAAATTTGCATTGAGGAGGCCAAAATTTCTTGGTTTGTCATGAACAGGTTCAACAGAAGAATTATTAATAAACTCAGACCACACCATACAAAAAAGGCTGTAGTCTCCATTGGTGAACCTACCTCATAACTCATTCGATCTGGATTGATACTACCTTGATATTCAGCCTGCATTAGTGCACAGAAACTAAGTTTTGTTGTTTTCGATAAAACCAAGTATCTTATGAATCAGAAAATCATGAGTTCATGACACAATAATTTTTTTGGTAAGGTGTAAAAGGTAGCATACATAATTTAATCCAAAAGGATTGTTTCTGTAACTAACGTTCTTGTTCCCTGCAGATTATGCAGAAATAGGATTACTTTTAGTATAAGCAATCTAGACACAAGCTATATGAAATGTATAAATGTAAGGACTTCACAATCCCCAAAAATTTACATAAATCTCATGTTACAAACTTCAACATAGAAAGGCATACTAAGCTTTAGAAGTACAGTAAAAAAGATTGAAGAAGGGCTAGGGAAAACTTGAATCAGATTGTCATTATAAAGAAAACCAACGCAATGCCATGGAAAAAAAACTTCAAAAATTAAATTCTACATCCAACTAAAATTCATCACATAGGAAATTTGTGCTAGGGTAGATGTTGAAAAAGTTTTAAGAAACTCAAACTGATCAAAGGTCACAACCTTATAATCACTACCGATCAAGAATTCACTCTGAAACCAGATAAATGAGTCTATACATAGCATTCTCAATATTGTCAAAATTCTGACTCGGAAGTGTCAGCAAGTCTCTCAAGTCTGGGAACTATGTTGCCTTAACATGACTGAAATCCTTTGATGATACTTTTTTTTTTTTTTTGAAAAAAGGGAAAAGGAAAAGAAACTGTTCAGTCTCCGTTAGGTAGATAGGATTTCATTTACAGAGCTACACATTAAATTTAATTGATGAAAGTAATTCAAGGAAGGTTGTAATTGAAGGTTGTAATTGACAATGTTCTGAATAAAACATTCAGGACAAATGCATATTTAGAAGCCAATATTTGATGGGATCATTGGTCATCAGTTAAGATGACATGTGATACCTGAATGAAAGGCATCAACAACCAACAACATAAAAGATGTCAAAAAACTACATAAAAACTGATGTTCCACAAGTAAAGATAAATTCATTTAATTTAGACCTGATGTATATTTGAAACGATATCAATGCCAAAGCAGCATGGCTTATAAACTAGTGAATGACACGAAGTCGTTTAGACATGGAACCAGTAGCAAAATGGACATAGCAGTACATGGTTCAGTAACTGATCCACAAAGTCGTTTAGGAGATAACAGATATTTATCCAAAAAGAAAAGACAATGATCATAGGTGAAGAGAACACAACAGATATGGTCTTGTTGTCAAATCAAGCATGGTAAACAATACCAGTGTGATATAAGTGCCAAGGAATAGTAGAATGATATGAATGCCAACACATAAATTGATGCAACCTCCCTTTGTGCATGAAAATTACAAAATTCATCTGAAAGTTCTAAAGAAAAATTCCAAGAGAATTGCATGAATTCTTACCAGCTGCAGTTCCAAAGTTCATATTCTCCAAGGATCTGGATAGAGCTTCATCCTCAGCTAATTGTGAGGGGTGGCTTTGATAACTGTGATTATAAGTTGAATCTGATTGACCAACATTTCCCTTAAACATAATCAAACAAGTATTAGCAGAATTTATTTTAACAGTAAACTTTATGAACAAGATTGTCTGTTGTTTATTTTATTAAGTAAATAAACTAAATTAAATTCTTAGTTACCCACTTTTCATCAAGCTCTCCACCAAAAATTCCATAATACAATTCCCAGACAATGGGTGGGTATTCATCCATCCGACTGGAATTTGGTTGACTGTTTGCCATCTTATCTAAGTGTTTCATACAGGGCAGTAGAAGTCAGTTTCTTTTCCAAATTGAAGAGCCCTTTACTTGCTTTCCTTTCATCCATCCGACTGGAATTTGGTTGACTGTTTGCCATCTTATCTAAGTGTTTCATTCAGGGCAGTAGAAATCATTCTGGTTCTTACATTTTGATAGCAGTTAGTTTGGTTCATGTTATTTTCAACTTGCAGTTAATTTGGTCCCTACTATTAACTCGCTAATGGAAAATGCTTACGTGAAAATTGACTACAAGTTGAAAATAATAAGGACCAAATTGATTGCTACCAAAATATAGGAACCATTGCAGCAATCTATCTGCTGGTGTTTTTCCCCCAAATGAGTTGTCAAGCTCGTTCTTTACTTGTACAAGTATTACTATATTAAATTATTAATACAATTTCTATCTTTTTATCTTAAAAAAGTGTATGGACTAAATTAATTGTGAACCCAAAATGTAACAATTATAAATAAGAGAAGTACCTGTGAGGATGCTCTTAGTTTCCAAGTAAGAGCCATACTGGAGTGAAGATTTTGGTTGGACACGTAGCTTTCTTGACCTTTTGATAATTGTGTTCGAGTTTCAGTTGATTGTAATTTTTAAAGGACAAAGAGCATTCTTCCATCCCAATCATGTCTTTGGGTTTTTTCTTATGTCTTTTTTTTTTTTTTGGGCCAGAGCAGTTTATTCTTTATCAATGAATCAATTATGAAATTATGCATAATTGAAACGTAACTCAGCTTGAAATTGTATGAAAATACGATGATGGTGTCTGATTCAACTCATACCTATTTGTTGAAGAGTGTCAACATCTCTTGACCAAATAAAAAAAAAAATGCACTTCATCACCACGATTAGCCAATGAAGTTTGAGAACTGAATACTGGTTTTTTTTTTTTTTTTTTCTGGTGAAATACTTGAGTAATGTTTAGAGGTCATAGTATGAAACCTGAGCTACGTTAAGGTTATAGGAGTAGTCTGAATACAACATGCTACTCCCTTTTCTTATATATAAATATATAATAATAGTAAATCCAATGAATTAATTGATAATTCATTTGTTTTTGGAAAATAGCAAGAGGGGACTGCGTGTGTTTTGGGGAGAAAGTGAATGGATTGTGGAACACTTCATTCCCCTCATTAACCGAGAGGAATTTACACTTTTACTCTACATGTACATTTTTCTTTTTTTGCGAGAAAGGGTCCATCCATTCCTTCATGTATCATGTTCATTGTGCGCGCGGGCACATACACACAAGAGAGTTTTAACAGTCACTACATATTAAATGTCAGTCACATTCATGATTACACACATAGAAATCAATAGCAAGAAAGGAGCTTCAAACTTTCAATTCACATCATACAGAACTCTCGTAGTCCATCAATGACTGATCCAAAAGCAGATCAATCGCCCCCCACTTGCCTCTTCCATGAGTCTTCCACAATCAATTCATCAACTCCCCAGTCTTCATAACTGTTAAAATCATACAACCAAATAAAACAAAGAAGAATATATCAGACACACAACAACAAAAAACCATATTCCCAAATTTTGAAGGACATGTACACACGTAAAAAAGGAAAAAAAAAAAAAAAAAGAGAAGGCAACTCTCACATAGAAGCACTAATGCCAAACATTTTTTCTTACGTTATAATGTGAAGATGAAGTGTTAGAAAACAATTTTCTATGAAAACAGGGGAAAATATCAGAAACTTTGAATTAAGAACCTTACCTTCCATCTGGCAGGTAGCGGCGGATGGTGAAGGGTACTTTCCGCTGACGAAGCTCCTTCATTGCAATCTGAAATATATAAATAAGGTATCACTATTGCTTCTAATACAAACACACTGACATACCCCAAATAAGATCAAAATAATTTAGCTATAAAAGATTTTACCATTCTTATCTTGAAACATATTAGATTATGACACACAAAGGGAACTCCACTTTATCATCCTATAAAAGTGAACCTATCACCTATTCTAGACAGACCTTCGAAGAATAAGAATGGTCGAATATTAGTAGATAATTTGAGTAACTGCAAACTCTAATGCTCTAATATAGATGCCCTGTTTTATTTGGAGATAGAAAAGAGAACTTCTTGTACACATTCTCTGACCAAAATATATTGATTTATAAAAGAACCCAAAAGTCGGCCCATAAATACAATAATGTCAACTTTATGCATGTCAAGAAAGTGAGGAGGTTGGAGATTTGATAGCATCATTCCCTGGGTTTGGCAAAGGGTATGCTGACTAATCAATGAGAAGAATAAATGGATCTGCCTTTAAAATGTCATCCAACATGGCAGTTAGAGAATCTAACCTCAAGTGGATCAGTTTCACCCTCCAACTCGACCATCACAGGTGCATTCATACTGCTCAAAAAGGAGATACATTATGGAATCCACCCAACTTGATTAGTGTAGAATTTAGACAGTCAGGCCAAAAAAAAGAAAAAGAAAACCTGATCTGCAGAGCACGGGTACCCAATATTCTAGCGCGCTCATATTTTGTCATATATTTAGAGGTCTTACGAGGACGTTCAACTGGTTCTGGCTCTTCTTTATCCTCACCTTCAACAAGGTCTCCAGGAACGTCTTCATTGGCATTATTCTCTAGATCCTCCTCTGCACCTTCCTGTCCATCATTCAGCCAATGTATTAATCAGATTGATTTAAAAAGGTAAATATTTTCTTCAATCATATTCTTTCAGGAAGGAAATCAAATAAATGATCCTTTACCTCGATCTCAGGCTCTGGTGGCTCATCCTCATATCTGCAGCAAAAACATTTGCAAGGCACTTTTTAACAGGATTACTAAAAAAAATACAGTTCTAGAAAGATTTGAGCCACCAATGCCAAGCATAGACATATGCATAAAAGTTATTCAAGTTAGAATTATTGCAATGAATCAATAAGGTTTCAAGGGACAGACATTTGAGTGATCATCTGTATCAAAACTGCTGTCATTTAAAAAAATCACAATTAATCATAAGAATCATGTTTCAACATTTCATGACCTATTTGAGAACTAAAAGTGAAACAGGGACAACTTAAGCAACTAATTAGTGAACATAAACTCATGCCATGCAGCATGTATCATTGTCATTGCTTGCAATTACAGACTTTGTCAAAAAATGGCTGTGATTCTAGTGTCATTTTAAAGTTTTAGTATTAAAAAGAAAGATTGTGACAAAGAGAGCTATGTGAAAAGTTATTGCATTTTCCTTTTGAAAGCAGTCAGAATGAGACTACAATTACTAAGCCATTGCCTAGATCAACACCATATCCAAATATCTACCACTGACTACTTTCAAAGCTCATGTTGACTTTATAAAGGGATGATAATTGCACCCTATGAGAGAAATGGATGCTGAAAATTTGTGTGTCTTGCAATGTAGAGCCAGGATTTCACCTTCCAAAGGCCAAAGTGGGGAGGTAATGCATATATACATATAACTTTTGTGGGTTGGGGGGGGGGGGGGGGGGGGGCGTGCATCTTCAACAAGCGTAAGATTTATCAAGAATTGGAACTCATGGACATGATAGTAATAATAAAATGTAAGACAGTATCTGGAATAAAAAGAAGTAAGATAGTAACAGACTAAGAAGTTTTGATTATAACCCCAACGGGTAGCACAAACGGCTATGGACCATGCCTCATGAGGCAGACGTCAGTAGTTCAAATATCCCCTCTACTCCCCCCTTGGGGCCAAAACTCACTTATAAAAAACAATTATGTTTAGATTGAAAAGATTGCCTCTTAAAAACTGCCAAAGCTAGCACTGCACTCATTAGGAAGTGTCCATTCAACAGAAATATGAAGTAGATAAAAAAGCATTGTTTTAACATAGTGAAGTCCCATGCAGGCTAAACAAAATATGTTACTGCAAGGTTTTTCCTAATTTTAGTTAGATTTCAGACAAGCATTAATTGGAGAAAAAATGATAATCACAGTCACAGACTCCAGGCTAGCAGTTTAATTGGACCTATAGAATAGACACCTCCAAAAGAAGAAATCAGGCAAGTAACTTTCTAGGACAGTATATAGGCCTCAAAAGCCCATTTAGAGCATTTGAATTGGACCTTTTACGGGCTGGTGGCAACTGAATAACTTTCATCCAACCTCTTTCTTTCAAAACTCATCGTGCCTATCCATTTTTTGACTAGCAATGGATCCTCTTGGTGTAACATTCTTAACATAATATCGCATGGAAAAAAACATCATTCCAAGAATACCCACACTATCTTAAACTCACCAAAAGGAGCCCAAATTCCCATAACGATCAAGTTGAGGTTCTTTTGCACAAACCATACCACAATTTTTGGGTATCACAAATACCCTCAATTAAGAGGATGAGCACATTAGTTTTATCTCTAGCTCTGCAAACTTTAAGCTCCCCACAAAATTCAATAAATCAATATTGTGTCTACTCTATCTGTGCCAGTGACAGTGTTTATCATAAATAATGCACATCAAACAACAACAATCAAGCCTTTTTTCCAAATATTTAGGGTTAGCCGTAAATTCTCAACAGACTTAACAAATTTGGGATCAGAAACATGTATTCTTTTCTGCCATTCTATATCTAGGACATCACAAGCTCAAAAACAAAGAGAGTTATTTTGATGCTAACTTATCACATTCATCCAATCTCATGTCATATAGATGACATAATCTATTCTATAATTTCAAGGTTTAAAACTTTTAATCCAATCCTTTGACCTACAAATCATGGAAAAATTGATTCAAAATACAGTTACTAATAGTTTATTTTTTAATGAATTTATCTTTTGCTAAACCATTTATTACACACACACACACACACACACACACACACACACACACACAAAATCGTCTATAATACAAGACTAACAAGTGAAAATGAACAAAATTAGTCTAATTTTAACATCCAAAAAAGCCCTAAGTTTGGCCGCCATTACATATGTAACTTGTAGCTTTCACAGAGCAACAGAAAGTTACAGAGCTGCAACTGCAACACCTTCTTACCTTAATTATTAAAAACCGCTAAAAGAATGTAAATAAATAATACCAATCTGTCTAGAACCTCAAAAATAAGTAGGGAAAAAAAAGTCTACTACAGAAAATTCAACCACTAATAAATATAACGAGCACCAACCACATTCCCAGCATCCAATCAATAACTCTGAAATCAGATATATCCCATACCCATCTCTCACAACACAAAGTACCAAAAAAACCAACCCAGAAACTTTAATTTCCCCAAAAAACTATATACCATCAAAACTAAATCTGACCCAAAAAACAAAACAAAAAACCAGAACCTTACTCAATCCGAACATGTTCTATACATCATAAACGTAGTAAAAGATTGTCTTAGGTTCAGTTTTCATGATACAAGACCATGGAATATTTTTAAGAAAGAAAAAGAAAAAAAATATTTTGGTTTCTTTTTCCTAATTCATTGACCAAACGTAGCTCATGTAAATAGGAATCAAATGCAAAAGATGAAACGCAAAATATATATGTGTGTGTGGTTGTGGGAAAGAGATAGAGAGAGAACCCCATGTCCAAATCATTGTAATCTTCATCGGCCATTGTTGATTGCTGAAGAAGAAGAAGAAGCTTTTACTTTTCTCTGTCCCCTCTGCTTCCTCACCAAAACCCTCAGTCAGTCGAAGAACTAGCTAGAAAGTAGAAACCCTCCTCGACCACGTATATATATATATATATAGATATTGAGGGAAATATCAGTCACCAAGTTCTGTTTGTTTTGGGATTTTAATAAAAAATAATAAAATCTATTGAACTATATTATTAGTTGGGCAACGTTTTAAATATATTTGGTATCTAACAAATTGAGTCTATTAAACTCGATTTTGGCCTTTAAAATTGCACTTGGAAATCAAGTGTTTCACACTCGAGTTCTAAGTGCAATTTCAAAGGCCAAAATCAAGTCTAATAGGCTTAATTTATTAGATACCAAATATATTTGAAACGTTGCCTAACTAATAATATAGTTTGAGTTTTATAGTTTTTTTTTTTTTTTTTTAAAATCCTTTGTTTTGTGTGTGTTTGTTTCTCCCAAAAAAAAAAAAGTTCTGTTTGTTTTAAACTTTTGATATTTTTTTTTTTTAAGGAAAATGTCAATGAATGCTCTGATTGTATTGGTTTAGAAACTATTTTTAGAAACTTTTTATGAGAAAATGATAAAACAATTAATTTTTTTAACATTTTTTTTTATATATTTCCCATGAAAATAGTGTTAAAAATTTTTATAATATGGTTTATTAGCAATTGCCCTAAAACACCCGTTAACATGACCATTTTTTTAATAGAGAATGTTAAAGAATACCCTAAGGACATTTGTTAGTGAATTATTTTAAGAAAGTTTTTATAGGAAAAAAAAAAAAAACTATTTTGACAACTTTTTCTATTTCTCATAAAAGTGGAATTCAAAATTTTCTAAAATGATTTATTAACAATTGTCCTAAGAGCATCCGTTAACATGACCATTTTTTTATTTAAATTTTTATCAAGAAAAATATAATATTTAATAAACGTCCCCAAGCTTTTAATTCATTGTCAGTTTTAGTATATTAAGTTTAAAGGTTTTTAATTTGTTCATTAAAATTTTGATAACATAAACAATTTAGAGGGGTTAGCCTGACCCGACTCGACCCATTTTTACTTGGCCTATGAGCATAATGGACTTGGCATAGTAGGCTATTAATTAGTTAACAGGCTGGGTCGGGTTGGGCCGAAAGAGAAAACCTTAGCCCATGATATGCGCAATAACCATTTTGTCTTTAGTAGGTTAGACTATCGAGTTAGCATCTTATTTCATTATTTTTTATATGGAAATAATCAATTTTTTATAAGGGAATAATCAATCTATTATTTTTTAAATAAAAGAATTAAAGAATTTAATACTTAATTAATTTTTTTTTACGGTCAAATCTATTTAATTTTTTGTTTTGTTGATGGAAACCTATTTAATTTTTTTATTAATGCTTTAAATAGTTTTTTATTTTTATCTTTAATAAAAAAAAGTCAAATGGTTAATTCAAAATTGTTAGATTACTAGAAAAATATATATTTAGTAAACTAAGTTTAATATAATTACTTTAATTATCTTAGTGTTTGGGGGAATTCTAATAAGAAAAATCTCTATAATGTTTCAAGATCAATCCATCATACTATTCTTATATTGACCTAGCATAGCAGGTGCCCATGGACATAAAAACTAGCCCACAGCTTGACTCATTGGGTTAGTGGCTATCCATGGGTCTCAATAACAACGGGTCGGGTTGATCATTGGCCGGTGGGCTGTGGGGATGTGGATAATAGGCTATTTGGTGACCTTTTTAGTCTTTTTGTCTATTGTTGACTTGTCGCTAAATTTTTTTGTTAACTCCTAATCTTGTTCTATATTTCAAAATTTAATAAACTAAAATGACAATTTTTAAATTTAGTGGACTAAAATAATAATTACTCAAAGTTAATAAATTAAAATAACAAATTTTAAATTTAGCAGACTAAAATAATAATTAATGAGATGTAAAGTATATTTTTTATTAAAATTTTAATAAATTTGGGAAGTTTTTAAATAATTGGTGACAAGTGCTGGAAATAGAACAAAACTAAATCAAATGGAAAAAAAGAAAGAAAAAGAAAATGAAAATTGAATCCGTAACGTCTATTGCTTTTAGTTTGGTTTTTGGTTTGCATGTTTGATGGAAATTGCTGATTGAACAGAAAAGTTTTAAAACCCATGTATTAAAACCCTTTTGGATATTCTTTTACTGTTCTAGAATCTCAGTTTTGTTAAGTGTAAGAGTGTATTTGTATAAATTGTTGCAAAACAATGTTTTGAATTTAAAATGAGTGTTTGCAAAAATGCTATGGGGAGTTTTAAGTTTAAAAAAATTGCTTTTAAACTCTCAAAATGTTTAACCAAATAGACCCTAAGTCAATTATAGAGAAACTGCTATTAAATTTGGAGGAAAGCTTGTTAGAGTATGTGTGCTTCAAACCCTTAACCTTTGCTTTGTGTCCCACATTGGTTAGGAATAAATCTTGTTATAAGTTTATAAGCTTTTGCATATCTTAAGTGATAAGTTGAAATACAATAAACTAGGTGTTGGCTTGGACTTGGACTTTGGTTTGATATATCTCTCTTGGACCCCATTCTTTTCTTGTTAGCCCAATTCAGTTCAGCCCGCCCGTTAAGCATTACCCAAGCAACCCGTTGGCCTTCTCTGTTTGCTCTGGTTTTTCTATATAGAAATTTCAGCTTCAATTTTTTGGTTTTAAGGAAAGACAAATAAGGTTGTTCTTGATTCTTCTTGATTGGGTATGCATCAAACTTGCAAGTTTTACTCCGGGTGACACGAATCAATGACTAAGGACAACACATTCTGTATGATTCTATAGTTTGTGAGATCTTCCTAATTCTATCTATTTATTTTTGTCATTGCTAATTTTTAGGGTTTATATTGTTGAATCAAAACTTGTTTATTTAGCCATATTTTTCAACAAAGCTCACCTACAAAATCATTTCTTTAATAGTTTCATAGTGTGCACCTAAACCTAAGGGCTAAGAATGACATGATCACTGTCCAACAACCATCGAGAATTAAAAAAAGCACAAGTGGTTTCTTTCATTGACTATTATAGTTTTAACTTACAAATTAAATCAACTAGTTGTTAAAAGATGCTTCCAAATTCCAAATAAGTTAAGAATAGATTATGATAAACAAAATGATCAACTGCTCCTACCATCTTTTAAGTTGAGCTGTATGTCAGTTCATCCTAAATCACAATCTGCTTCACAAATTCATGGATCAAGCAAGAGAATTCAATTTCTTATCCCCTTTCTTTCTCCTTCTTCTTCCACCTCTCTTTTTCATCTTCAAGCACATCAGTTCTTTATCTTCAAAAAGGCTACCTCTTCCACCAGGTCCAAAACCATGGCCTATCATAGGCAACATTCTCCAAATGGGAAAAATGCCTCACCTTTCAATGACCCACTTTGCACAAGTTCATGGTCCTCTCATTTCTCTAAGGCTTGGCACTCAACTCCTAGTTGTTGGATCTTCTCCCACAGCTGCAACTGAAATTCTCAAGACCCATGATCGTTTACTCTCAGCTCGATATGTTCCACAAGTCACTCCCTATGATGACTCTGTCCGTGATGGTAATTCCCTTGTTTGGGCCAGTGGATGCAAGGACAAATGGAAGTTTTTAAGGGCCTTATGCCGGACTGAGTTATTCTCAGCCAAAGCAATAGAGTCACAGGCCATTTTGAGAGAGCAGAAAGTAGGTGAAATGGTGGATTACTTGGGGAGCGAGGAAGGAAAGATAGTCCATATTGGAGAAATCGTCTTTACCACTATTGTCAACACATTGACCAACCTTTTTTTCTCAAAGGACTTGGTTGATTGGGAAAATCAAGAGGAGGCTAGTGGACTGAAGGGGATGATTAGGAGGATTATGGAGTCGGCAACCACTCCAAATATAGCTGACTTTTATCCCATATTTGCAGGGTTGGATCTTCAAGGTTTAAGAAAAAATGCCTTCAAGTCTCTTAAGGAAATGTATGGTGTGTGGGAAGTTCTAATCAAGGAAAGAAGAGAAAGCCAGGGTTATGGTGTTAAAAAACTTGATTTCTTGAATGTTTTCCTTGCAAATGGGTTCACTGATGATCAAATCAATACATTAGTTGCTGTAAGCAAACTAGTCTATTTTCTTGTTCATACAGTTTTCAAAATGTTTATATGAATATGCACCAATTTAAAGCTTTAAACTTTATTTGCAGGAGTTGTTCACTGCAGGGACAGACACTACTACCTCAACAGTTGAATGGGCAATGGCTGAGTTGCTCAAGAATAAAGAAGCCATGAAGAAACTTCAGGAAGAGCTAAATAAAGAAATCAATACAGGATCAATAAAAGAATCTCATATTTCCCAACTCCCATATTTGCAGGCTTGTGTTAAGGAAACACTAAGACTACACCCGCCTGCCCCATTCCTTCTTCCTCACAAAGCTCTTGAAACTTGTGAGGTTATGAATTACACAATCCCAAAGAATTCTCAGGTGTTTGTGAATGTTTGGGCAATTGGACGTGATCCCACAATCTGGGAGGATTATTTATCCTTTAAACCAGATAGGTTCCTAAGCTCAAATTTGGACTTCAAAGGCCATGATTATGAGTTTTTACCCTTTGGTGCAGGAAGGAGAATTTGCCCTGGCCTACCCATGGCCACTAAGCAAGTTCAATTGGTTCTAGCCTCTTTGGTCCATTGCTTTGATTGGTCTCTTCCAAATGGTGAAAATCCTACAAATTTGGATATGGCTGAGAAGTTTGGCATAACATTGCAGAAGGAACTACCTTTACTAGTTATCCCAAAACAGAAAATGTAAAATTTAGACAGGCTACTTTTTTTCTTAATGTTGGTTTTGCTATCCATCACTTGTGTAATTGTTTTTTCACCACCTTTATTTTTCAATTTTATGTAATCAGACAATAAATTTATAGTGATTACACCCTCAGCAAGCGGTTGGTGATGTCTTTAGGATTAAGAAAGAATCTCCTATACCTAAGTACCTTCGATTATTTTAGAGAAAAATTATTGCAATTTTTACTATTATTATTTTAAAGTTAAAGGCACAGGAAGGTAGGGTTCAAACTAATGAGCCAATGACATTAAATTAAATAATATTTCTGTTCCAGTAAAAAAAAAAAAAAAAACCATGGCCCAATTTAATTTGTTCATGAGTCAATTTATTAGTAGAAAATAAACCAATAGAGACACCACTTAATCCAAACATATAAGTTTATTAATTTGAGCCCAGCAATGTCATAGACTCATATTAATCACTAACTCTTATCATTTTTTTTTTATGTGATATTTCGCTCACATATGTATACCCAACACTATATTTAAAAAAAAAAAAAAAAACTGAAATCTTCTATTTGCACTATGGTAGCTTTCCTATGAAATCAAAGGAGGACACTTTAACATGGAAGTAGTAATTCAGACATTGCTCCTAAATTTATTTACATTTTGCATTTTCATGAAAGACGTTTGTTTGTTTGTTTGTTTTTTTTTTTTCTTTAAGTTGTCTCAAATTTTTATTAAGTTACTTATAGAGTTTCTACTTGGATTGGTGTGGGGGGAAAAAAATCATTCCTTGTAAAATAATTACAGCAATGTGTTATGATGATGGAAGAAGCCCTCCCAAACTAAGGTGAACTTATTTTTCATTCTTATGTTGGTATCTCAGGTTACAGAGACTGAAAGTGAAGAGTAAATACATTACACATAAGGAAGTTTCTTTATAAATGTTTGATATAACATCTTGGGTCATCAATAAAGTACTTTATATTTGGCCGGGGCAATATTGGTTCTACACAATCAACATCATGAATCATGATCATATTTTAAAAATGGATAAATGGGCTGGCTCAGGGCCTGGCTCAATTATGTGATATTAGACTATTAGTCTTGATTGAAACTTTTCACTATCCAATCGATGTTCTCCATTTACAAATTTACAATTAAGTGTGGATGTGATGCAGCAAAGAGCGAAGTTAAAACAGATTTTCTCAATCACAATACAGCTTTAGTGTCTCACAGAAACTATGGATCAAAAGGATATACCAGTGTGGAAGGCTGACATGATCTTCTTCCTTCTCCTCCTCCTTCCAATACCTCTCTTCTTTCGTTACATCAAGCATGTATTCTCTAAAAATCCTCCACTCCCACCAGGTCCATTTTCATGGCCTATTATAGGGAACAGTCACCAAATGGGAAGGGAGCTCCATTCCATATTAGCCAACTTAGCTAGAGTTCATGGCCCCCTTATGTCGCTGCGGCTCGGCACCCAAACTATTATAGTTGCATCATCTCCAGCAGCTGCAAGAGAAATTCTTAAGACTCATGACAAAACTTTGTCAGGCAGGCCGCTTTCACATGCCACTCCAGTCATAAACCCAACACTCAACAACTTCTCAATTGGATTTGCTAACGAGTGCAATGATCATTGGAGGCGCCTGAGGGCTATTTGTAAAGCTGATCTTTTTTCAGTCAAAGCATTGGAATCTAAAAAGATGTCAAGAGAGAAGAAGGTGATGGAGTTGGTAGGCTTCTTGGGTTCTAAGGAAGGTGAGGTTGTGAATCTTGGAGAGGTAGTTTATATTACTGTTACTAATATCTTGAGTAATGCATTATTTTCAGTAGACTTCTTAGATTTTGAAGGTCAAGGTATTGGAAAAGAATTAAGGAAACTTTTAACGGAAGATGCAGAATTGGGTATTACTGTAAATTTATCAGATTTGTATCCTATATTGAGTGGATTAGATTTTCAAGGTATAAGAAAGAAAAGTAAGGAAATACTTGGAAAACTTATTACTATTTGGGAGGATATTATCAAAGAAAGACGGAAACAAGAAAGTGTGATTTCAGATCAAAGCGATTTCTTAGATGCTTTGATTAAAGATGGCTATACTAATGATCAAATTAATCAATTGATTGTGGTAAGTCTTCTTTCTCTCTCTTTCTCTTACAGATGCATATATGATAAGTTGCACTTAGCTATAATCAATGTAACTCTAAGTTTAGATGTTTGAATAATCAAAAATTTACACAATCCTTAGTTTACTTTCTAGAAATTTGAAAGTACCTCATGTAAGCTTTATCACCAACTTTAGTAATAGAACAGTGATTTGTTCTTAAAGCATTTTGCATATGTTATTTAGTAAATTTTCCTTTTGGTGTGTTATTTGTTTGTATGTCTTTAGGGTGGTTAAAAACAAGATACGGAAATAGTATATTTTAGTTGGTAGGTTACTGTTTTTCATATTTCAAATTATGAGTAAAAAAGAAATAATATGGGCATAGATCGAGTTCAAGATAAAGAGAAATTGCTATTATTGGTTTTTCTTTATCATGTATTTAACTTTTTCTACTTTTAGGTGATTTCTTTTTCTCTCTCCAAGTTATCTCCTTTATATGCTACATAAGGCTTTCATAGATTGTAAGAAATATCCAACAAGTGCAAGTGAAATAAGAGGCAAGAGTGGCGTGTAACAAATTAATACTTCGCTTTTACTAAGAACCCTTTCATGTATTATGTCATGAATGTGATGAGACTTAATACAAAGTATTTGATTAGATACCTTCTTTCCAAGTGTTAAATTTATTATTCTAACAAAATTTCTACAGCGAGGAAATCTCAACACCTCATATGCATTTTTATAACTTTAATTTGTTGAATAACCTTTATTTCTCTCTTTGTATAGGAGCTACTTATAGCTGGCATCGACACTAGTATCATTGCAATTGAGTGGGGAGTGGCGAATTTGATGAAAAATCAAGATGCCATGCATAAACTTCGTGATGAACTTGACCGTGAAATTGGCACTGACATCGTAAAAGAATCGCATTTAGCCCATCTTCCCTACCTACAAGCTTGTGTCAATGAGACATTGAGATTGCACCCACCAGGACCACTACTTCTTCCTCATCGTGCCTTACAAACATGCCAAGTGATGGGCTACACAGTTCCTAAAGACTCTCAAGTTTTGGTTAACATGTGGGCAATTGGTCGAGCCTCCATGATTTGGAATGACTCATTGAGCTTCAAACCTGAGCGGTTTCTTGACTCAAGTTTGGATTCTAAGGGAAATAATTTTGAATATATACCTTTTAGTGCGGGAAGGAGAATTTGCCCTGGACAATCTTTGGCAACTATGCAAGTTCCATTTATTTTGGCATCATTGGTTCACTCATTTGACTGGGTTCTTCCAGGTAATATGAATTCAACTGAGCTAGACATGAACGAGAAGTTCACCGTAACATTGCAGAAGAAGCAACCCCTACAACTTATTCCTAAAGGAAGAAAATAGTTATGTATCATTTCTTGTTTCTTATTATTAGTTATTAAGATAGTAGTTTGTGCAAGTAGCGTTTCTTGTGAAATTGCATCTTCAAAGCACAATTTCAACTAGAGTGTGTACGATAATGTATAATTTAGCGTGTGCAATAATAATTAGCGTTAAAAATTTGTGTATACAACGGAATAAGATGTGATCTAACTAAAGGCCCAATAGGGAGCTTAAGTGTAAACTAAAGA
The DNA here is from genome assembly GCA_032727855.1 of Quercus ilex subsp. ballota. Taxonomy (NCBI): domain Eukaryota; kingdom Viridiplantae; phylum Streptophyta; class Magnoliopsida; order Fagales; family Fagaceae; genus Quercus; species Quercus ilex. Next base: position 14,653,520 of record CM064916.1, on the reverse strand, counting down.
TCGAGTTGGTCAAGTAAATATCTATCAAACCCACCACCTGCCCGAAGACCTAGAATTTTCAAACGTTTAATCTTGATTTTTCCTAACCCTTTCTTTCGAAACTGATTGCCACCCTTCTATTCGAAGACTAATCACATGATCGGTTCTAATTAGGAGAGAATGCTCGTTACATTCCATTCTCATTTAAACATACTTTCCATTAGGAGGAAAACTCATTTCTTTAATTAAATGTATGTGAAAAATCAAATTATAATTTTATGATTATATATTTCTTTACATCCATACTTTTATAAACTTCTAAAAGTACTAGAGAATATAAATCATATTCCTCTACATTCTTTTATGATTTACTTTTCCAAGCCTATTTTGTTTTGAGAGTTTATAAACAAAGGGGAATTTGTTTAAAGAGGACCAAAACTTTCTGAATTTATAATTGCATCTGTTTAGTGTTTGATTGGTTTAATCCAATAGAACTTGTTTGATTGCTTAATCAAATAGAAGTAAAAGTGTAAAATCTTGAGCAATTTATTGGGTATACACGTGTGAGTGAAGTTTCATATTGAATAAAAATGAGAAGAATGAGTAGTTAATATAATATAATTGAGCACATACCTATTGGGGCTTAGGCCTTTTGGGTTAAAGTGTGTTTCTATATGTTATATTAATTACTCAAGTAACCTCCTCAAGGTGTTTATCTCTCCAAGAAGTGGTATCAAAGCTAATGTTAGAGTAGAAACGATGGCTGGAGAAGAAGGCAAGGCTTTAGAAATTGAAAAATTTGATGGAACATACTTTGGATATTGGAGGATGCTCCTTCTTTTGGGGAAGAAACCTAATACTATGAAGGATGAAGAATGGAACATTCTTGATAGACAGGTGTTGAGAGTTATTCGATTAACTCTATCAAGATCAGTTGCACACAATGTTGTGAAAGAAAAGATTAACAGTGGTATCAGATCTTGGTTGATTTAGTGGATGAATTTTTGTGTGTGAATTAAGATGGAAGAGAAGAGATTACTTTGATTAAGGTGAAGCTATTCCAAGAGGAAAAGAAGACTACTTGATTACGGTGGAACTATCTCAAGAGGAAAGAAGACAGTTGAAGACAATTGATGGAATTTGAGTCAAGATGGAGATTGTTGGGAAATTGCCTCAAATTCCAATTGTGACTTGAAAAGTCAATTAGGTTTCTTAGTTAAAAAAGGAAAAATTTATTTAGGTTTCCTTGTTGTGGAAGGAAAGACTATTATTTGTTGTGGAATGAAAGTCTATTCCTTGTTAAAGAGGTAATGTATTCCTAGTCTAAAAGGGAATAGGAAAAGAGTCATATAAATAGACAATGCTACAAAGAATTTGATGGCTTTGGCTTTGGCCCAAGGGTCCTCCCTATGGGGAGAAGGAAAATAAAGAGTGAAACCAAGAGAGAAAAAAAAATGATTTTCGCTTGGGAGGAACGCAAGAAGGAGAAGAGAGCAAATAGTTGCCACCTTCGAGAACATAGCCAAGGAGGAAAGAGCAAAGAGTTGTCGCCTTTGAGGAGAGAACAAGGTATTGCCGCCTTCGAGAAGACACAAAGAGAGTATGTATGAGAGTAAAGAAAGATAAGAGAGATTTTTTCTTTAGTCGTGAGACATATACAAGAATTATTGTAATTGATTTGATAATAGTAAAATTGATTCGGAGTTTGTCCCGTGGTTTTTCCCTTCAAAGAGAAAGGGTTTTCCATGTAAATTTTGTGTTCTTGTGTGTGATTGTTATTTTGGATTGCTAATAATGTTGATAATATTATTTGGGACCCAACAAGTGGTATCATAGTCTATAGTGGTGTGGGGTAAATGTGGCAAAGGTTATTGATGTTCCTTTTGCAGGTGAAGCGGGAACGGGGTGTGTGTACTTAAGGTCCTTTTGCAAATGGATCAAGGCGGGTCCCTTTCGTAGTTGGAGCGGGGACAGTATATTGCACCAAGAAAGCCCATAAAGCCCACACAAATGATCTTGAAAAATGCCCAACAAAGGATGAGGTGCAAATGGTGCTAGACAATGATGAGGTGCAAGGTTCTCATGGAGGATAAAAAGACGTGTGGAATTGACATGTGAAGGCCCATGGATGATGTACTAGTGAAGGAAAAAGTCCATTAGGCAAAGAAAAGTAAGTAGGACTTGTTCATAGCCCACAGAGAGGTAGAGACTCGCACGTGAGGGGAAGATTGGGAATACAAGTGTGAGTGAAGTCCCACATTGAGCACATACCCATTGAGGCTTAAGTATTTTGGGTTAAAGTGTGTCTCCATATGTTATATTAATTACTCAAGGAAGCTCTCCAAGATGTTTATCTCCCCAACACAATTGCCTTAACATCATTAACTATAAATCTCCCCTTCGTGTAACACTGTTCCCAGTGTTGATCAAAGAAATAAGAACTAGGTTCCAATATTCTACAGCCATTGAATCAAAACCAACTACTTTACAGAACCGAAGTGCACACAAGAAACACGTTTTACAGGCAATCAACATCAATTTGTATTAATTTTTGGTCATTTTCTGATAGTATTAGGGATATTATAAATTTTATTATACAATAAGTCATTAGTCTTATAAGTTATAACATGATAAGTTTTCGGCTAAAGTGCAAAATCCACCCTCTAAGTTTTTCTATAATTCATTTCAGTCCTCTAATTTTTCTTTCATTCATTTCCATCATCTAAGTTTCAGATTTATTCAATTAAGGCATTTTCATCAATTTTTGAAAAAAAAATCTGAAAAATATTTTTCAATCATCAATTGAATTTTTTTTAATTTAAAAAATTTGAAGAAAAATTTGAAAAATTAACCACAACATATAAACTAAAAAGTTAGAGGACTAAAATGAACGAAAGTATAGTTAGAGGACTGAAATGAATTTTGGTGAAACATAGAAGGTAAGTTTTGCATTTTAACCTAAGTTTTTTTTATTTGATAATTTATAAAATGATAAGTTTTAAATATTAGATAAAAATAGAAATATCAAATCTACTAATATACCCCACACACACACACACACGTGTGTGTAGGAAAGTCACTAATAATTTTATTATTTTAAAAAAATTACAAATAGACGTGACAATGAATATAATTGGAATTACATTAACAAATAACAACATAATTAATAAATTTATTAATTGCTTTCTTAAGTTTATTTGTAGGGTCATGTTAACCAGTGCTCTTATTGTTAATAAATTATTTTAGAAACGTTTTGATACTACTTTTATGGGAAATAGAAAAAGTTGTCAAAATGTTAATTGTTTTTTTTTTTCCTTTTTCCATAAAATATTTTCTCAAACGATTCCCTAAGAAATGTTCTTAGGGCATCCGTTAACTTTTCCCTCATTTGTATTAGTTAGAACCATCATGTGTATAGTTTCTTCTTTAAGAGTGAATATTTTTTCAATTAGTCTTATCTTGATATATTTTTCTTTTTTAATTTTTTTTATACAAGATAGAAATTTTACTCTAACTTAATCTAAGTGTATATGTGTGTGAAATTTTTTTTTGGAGACTTGAACTCCAGCTCTTGCCTCCCACACCTCACAAGCAGTCAACTACTTGTGAAGTGACCATTGCGCCAAGGATGCGCGGTGGTCTATCTTGATATACTTAATTCAACACTTCTCATACCTTATCAAATTTAAAATTTTGAATCCAAATCCACCCGTATCTATTTAGAAATTTTAAAATTTGTTCGGTGGGATCAATAAATTAACCTACACTTATTGCCATCCTTACGTCTCAAATTCATCCATTTTGGCAAATTAAGCTAGACGACAAGGTTTGTTTAAAAAATTGTATCATGCTGCTTGTTGTTTTCTGGTTACAAATCCAGTGCTTGGCTTTTATGTTTTTTTTGGAAAAAGAAATCTCAAGGAAGGTCATCAACAGCACTAAAAATAAACAAATAATAAAAAAGAACATGATAAAGACACTCAAAAAATATTCTCAGCTCTGTAATTAAAAAAATAGGGAGTGAAAAGCAAGATGCAAGTTGAGCCATGTAATGATAATTGCTTGGGCAATGATTTCACATTCTCAAAGTGCACATTCCATATATACAAAGTGTGGGCATTAGGTATTACATTTTTCAAATTGAGGTGAATATGAGGCATACACATTAGGAGTATGAGACAATAATTTGCTTAATTTATCAGCACCAATCCTTTGTCCATTTCACATAATAAGGGCACAATGCCATAGAGCCCTACAGAATTGGTGACACTTGCTTCACTGTTTCTTCATTGAGCAATGCTGTACACACAAAAGATTTCATAATAGCTGACTTGACAACTTTTTACTGGTTTTCATAGGATCCACCAATAATATTACTTTTTTTTTTTCATTAACAATCTGCCTCAAAATACTTTTGATTTCCTTCTGGTAAATACTTTAAGGAGAGAGAGGATCATAGTTTTGATTCTTTTGAACTATGATTTTGTCGGTTGAGTAGACAGACTTAACAAAAATAGTAGATAAGGGCACCACTTGTGTCATCACAGCTCTGCTACATGCATAGAAAATGTCACACTAAGTGCTGTACACACAAAAGATTTCATAATAGCTGACTTGACAACTTTTTACTGGTTTTCATAGAGATTTATCACTGATATTATTATTATTATTATTATTATTTTCATTAACAATCTCGAGTCTTTTGGCTAAATATTGTAAAAAACAGAGTTTATTGTTGTTATAGGTACTGTTTAAAGTTATTTAGCAAAACGAGGAGAGAGAATGAATTTCGGTAACATCGTTGCCGAAATTGTAAGAAAAAGTATGAGAGAGAAGAAAGTTGAATGATGCGATGGGGAGGGAGAAAAAATTGAATTTTGCTAATGAGATTACCGAAATTCTTGTCCTGCCCAATCCTGCCTGTGAAGTGCCCAAAATGCATGCTAGGAGGAGTGCCCAAATGGAAAAGCAATTGTGGCAACCAAGTTGCCAAAATTGTAGGGAATGGGAGGAGAGAGAAAATATGATTTGTCGCAACCAAGTTGCCGAAAATGGGAGGAAAAAAAAAAAGGAATTGTGGTTGCCGAAATCTTGGGGAGGAATTAAAAAAAAAAAGTGCTACGTCCACAATATTTTTACAACATTTTCACAACAAATTACAGGTGGTTAGTTGTTATTAGTTCAAATTTGAATTTAACATTGAGATTACTTTTTTAATCTAACAATAACAACCAGTAACAACCTGCCATTTAGGATTGTTGTAAAAATGTTGTGGACATATCATTTCTCCAAAAAAAAAAAAAAGTGGCATTTGATTTGTGGCAATGGCATTGCTGAAATAGAGGGGGGAAAAATTGTGAGAATGGATTTGTGGCAATGGCATTGCCGAAATAGAAGGAAAAAAAATTGTGGGAATGGATTTGTGGCAATGACATTGCCGAAATAGAAGGGAAAAAAAAAATTTGTTGCAATTGATTTGCCGAAAATTGGAGGAGAGAGAGAGTTTTCTGAAAAAAAAAAAAATATAGTACATATATTCTTATTATTCAGTAGTTTTTTTGACCTGTTTTGTGTGTATGTCATATTCTTTCATTTCGTATTGTAAAAGTACCCTGTGAAGAGTCAATCAACCAATCACCTCACCTCTTCCTCTTATTCTTATTCTCTGCTTGGAATATATTCATTGACCATTCCTAATAAAACCACCTATTGATATCACGCCTAAAATCTTTCTCATAGATTCTTTTTTGTCTTTTTATTTCTCCTCTTCGTGCAAGTACCCTTGTCTTTTTATTGTGGCAATGGCATTGCCGAAATAGGAGGAACAAAAAAAAATTTGTTGCAATTGGTTTGTGGCAATGGCATTGCCAAAATAGAAGGAAAAAAGAAAAAAAAATTGTGGCAATTGATTTGTGGCAATGGCATTGCCGAAATAGGAGGAAAATAAAATGTTGCAATTGGTTTGTGGCAATTAGAGAGTTGAGATGCTTACCACAATTGTGATAACAATTGAAAGAGTGAGAATTATAGAGTGATACTTGCAACCAAAAAAAAAAAAAAAAACACAATCAGATAACCATAAAAAATTCATCAATCTAGAATTTGAATAATAACAACAACAACAACATATACTAATAATAACAATAAATAATTTCAAAATTAACAAAACACATACATAAATTTAATTAGAGAGTTGAGATGCTTACCACAATTGTGATACCAACTGAAAGGGTGAGAATTATAGAGTGATACTTGCAAAAAAAAAAAAAAAAAAAAAAAACACACACACACACACAATCAGATAACCATAAAAAATTCATTAATCTAAAATTTGAATAATAACAACAATAATCATAATCATAGGCATACAAATAATATTAACTACAACAATACATAATATTTCACAATGTATTAGCTTCTAATATTTACAAAGCATATGTTTATACAATAATAATAAATCTGTTAATTTCTAGAGCTATAAGTTAATAAGCAAAGCAAAAAAACTTACATTAACCAAAAATTTACAATCCTTAGTTGTGCACACTGAAGCAAAGCAGAAGAGTAACTGAACAATTGGAGGATGTAACTTTGTGAGGAGATGCAATCCTTCATGCAATGGTACTTGCCTTTTATTACCAAGAGGAGAAATAAAAAGACAAAAAAGAATCTATGAGATAGATTTTAGGCGTGATATCAATAGATGGTTTTATTGGGAATGATCAATGAATATATTCCAAGCAGAGAATAAGAATAAGAGGAAGAGGTGAGGTGATTGGTTGATTGACTCCTCACAGGGTGCTTTTATAATACGAAATGAAAGAACATGACATATGATAGGCCCAAGAAATATGGTCGTCCATCTAGGAAGGACGATGTACAAGAACGACCCCGGCTCCAGCATAGCTCGAAAGGATTGCCTGACGATGAATTGACCATCGTCCTTCCATCATGGCAAAACATTATAAAGATAGCAATAAATTTCAAATACCGTTGAAGGTGTATCTGTCAATTTGACACCTTGCACGAGCGTTACAAATCCTGTAATAATGCTCCCATTATTATAGAACCAACGGCTAGAAGGAGAAAGAAAGAACTTATATATATCCACCAACAAGATCCGGGAAAGGTACGTATGCACATACAACAAAAAAGGGATTTCACTGATTAAGTTCATATTTTTCTTTGGTTCCCAACACCTTCTAACTTTGGCATCAGAGACTTTGTGGCTGGCGCCACACCGGTGACCACGATTTCTTGCAGTGACAGTATTCCAGGATCTGGGGCAACAGTGGACAAGCATCTTGACTGACGATTGAAGCATCATCAGTTTGGCGCCATTTGTGGGGATTACGAAATATTCTTGAGCGTCTAGTTTAAGGACACTGTTCCATTTCAAATTGTGAGTAAATATGGAGTCCAACGTTAACCCAGACCTCGCTGCATTGGCCCTGCATATTCAAGCACTTGCAGCCACGGTGGAAGAACTCACTAAGCAAAATCAAGAGATGAGACAACGACTGTAGCAAGGAGATAATCACATAGAAGTCAACAGAGATGAGGACGGAGACAGTCACAGGAGACAAACCAGCACTCTAGGAGAACCAAACTCGAATTTCCTTAAGGAAATGAGGAAAGAGATGGACGAACTAAGAAACGCTATTAAGGGAAAGACGGATCAAGGGTTGGACAGAATTGTCAGGAAGACTGACTCACCTTTCACTGCTGCCGTCCAAGAATGCCCGGTGCCCTCTAAGTTCCGCCTACCTCAGCTCGAACCCTTTGATGGATTAAAAGATCTGTTAGATCATCTAAATACTTTCAAGATGACCTTAGGTCTCCAACAGCCCCCTGACTAGATTCTGTGTCGATCCTTCCCCACTACCCTTAAAGGGGCCACCCGAAAATGGTTCACCAAATTGCCAACATCGTCCATTGATAATTTCGAGCAGTTAAGCAGTTTTTTTGTTCATCACTTTGTTGGCGAACAACGTCCAAAAAGGACAGCTGATCACTTGCTCACAATCAAACAAGGAGAGAAGGAAACTTTGAGATCCTATGTGACACGCTTCACGCGAGGGATGCTGGAGGTGGATGAGTTGGACGATAAGGTGCAGCTTACAACTTTCAAAGCTGGATTAAAATCCAGAGACTTTGTAGTTTCTTTGGTGAAGAATCCTCCCAAAACGATGGCAGAAGCGCTCTTGAATGCGCAGAAATATATGAACGCTGAAGACGCTCTGGCAGCCATAGACAAGGCAGATAAAACGAAGGAGAGGAAGAAGGAAAAAGAAGACGATCGAAGGGGGCAGAAGAGAGATCGTGCTGATCGACACAATGACGACAGAAATAGACGAAGAGATGACAAAAACCCTCGACAAACGAAATTCACACCATTAGTGATGCCCGTTGATCAGATTTTGACGGAGATTAAAGACGAACAATATCTTAAATGGCTCAGGCTACTCCAATCATCGCCTAGTGTGCGTGATAAGAGGAAGTATTGCCGTTTTCACAAAGACCACAGGCATTATACAGAGGATTGCTAAGATTTGAATGAGCAGATAGAAGAACTTATCCAGAAGGGGAAACTTCAGAAGTATGTAAAAAAGGGAGAAACCAGTAAATACGGTAAGAAAGATCAGCGTGGAAGTTTTCAACGAGGTGAAGATCACCCACCACCTCGCCCACAGAGTGCAATAGGGGAGATAAAAACCATCGCAGGGGGACCAACTACAGAAGGGTCGTTTCGATCTCTCAAAAAATCACATCAAAGACAAGTAAACAGTGTTCATGGCTTACCTCTCCTGAAGCAAAGACGGACGAACCAAGACATGTACGTCTCAGAAGAAGATGCCAGAGGGGTAAAGCAACCTCATGACGACCCACTGGTCATCATGGTCATGATTGAGGGTTTCAATACAAGGAGAGTTCTGGTAGATAATGGGAGCTCAGTAGACATTATTTACCTTTCCGCCTTCCAGAAATTAAAGGTAGACCCAAAAAGGCTTCGTCCCTTCTAATCACCTCTGGTAAACTTCAGTGGAGACACGGTATACCCCAGTGGAATAGTGAGCTAACGGTCACAGCTAGCTCATACCCCCTTCAGGTAACCAACAAACACAATTTTTTAGTTGTAGATTCACCCTCGTCCTACAATGTGATCATTGGACAACCTACCCTCAACCGCTGGAAAGCTGCTACTTCCACGTATTGTCTGAAGGTAAAGTTTCCAACGGAACAGGGGGTTAGAGAAATAAAAGGAGATCAAGTGTTGGCAAGGGAGTGTTACCAGGCCATCCTAGCCTCGAAAGAAAACCATACATGGGTAATCGAAGATAAGACACTCGAGATCGTTGAGAAGCTAGAAACAATAGAGTTGGTTGAAGGGGATCCATAAAAAACGACCCAAGTAGGGACGAATCTAAACACGAAGACGAAGGAAGGAATCATCAATTTCCTGAAAAATAATCTCGACGTATTTGCTTGTAGCCATAAAGATATGTCAGGGATTCCAGCAGACATCATCCAACACTGCTTGAATGTAGACCCGGAAAAAAAGCCCGTCCAATAGAAAAGAAGGGTCTCTGCCCCTGACCGAAACAAAGCAGTGATGGACGAAGTGAATAAACTGCTTGCTGCAAACTTTATTCGAGAAGTTTACTATCCTGAGTGGTTGGCCAACGTCGTCATGGTCAAAAAGGAAAATGAGAAGTGGAGAATGTGCATTGACTTCAAGGATCTAAACCAAGCCTGTCCGAAAGATAGCTTCCCCTTGCCCAGGATTGATCAGCTAGTAGATTCTACTGCCAGACACAAGCTTCTTACTTTCATGGATGCATTTTCAGGGTATAACCAGATACAGATGGCCGAAGAAGATCAAGAAAAAATTGCCTTTATCACTAGCCAAGGGCTTTATTGCTACAGGGTCATGCCTTTTGGTTTGAAGAACGCAGGAGCCACATACCAAAGATTAGTAAATCAGATGTTCAGTAAACAAATTGGGAGAAACGTAGAGGTGTACGTCGACGATATGCTTGTCAAGAGCAAAGAGGAAGATGATCACCTGGCAACCTTAAGGAGACATTCGACATGCTCAGACAGTACAGCATGAAGTTAAATCCCTCCAAATGTGCATTCGGAGTTTCCTTAGGGAATTTCCTCGGATTTATGGTTTCAAGGAGGGGAATTGAAGCAAATCCTGAAAAAGTGAGGGTCATCCTCGAGATGTCTTCACCAAGGACGACTAAAGAGGTACAATCACTCACAGGAAGAGTAGCCACCCTCAACAGGTTCGTTTCAAGGGCAACGAAAAAGTGCCTCCCTTTCTTCAAGACTCTGAAGAAAGCGTTTGCCTGGACAGAGGAATGCAAGATAGCATTCTAAGAGTTGAAGCGTTACTTGAGAAATCCACCACTCTTGAGTCCGTCCAAAGAAGGCGAAGATTTGTTCTTGTACTTGGCAGTGTCTGTCACAGCAGTAAGTGCAGCCCTAATTAGGGAAGAGAACAAGATACAACTTCTTGTGTATTATGTCAGCCAGGCCTTCCAGGGAGCTGAGGCTTGATATCCACGAATAGAAAAGATCACCTTTGCCTTAATAGTGGCCTCCAGAAAACTTCGTCCCTACTTCCAGGCTAACCCAATCAAAGTAATGACGGACTAGCCCATCAAGAAAGCAATGAACAAACCCGAGGCAGCTGGATGAATGGTGCAGTGGGCAATCGAACTTAGCCAGTTTGACATCGAATACTGCTCATGAACAGCCATAAAAGCTCAAGCATTAGCAGATTTTATAGCAGAATTCACCATCAACGAGTAGGTAGAAGACTGAAAAGAAGTTTGGACGATTAACACAGATGGATCGTCCACCCAAAAAGGAGGAGGGGCAGGTGTCATTATTATCTCCCCTCAAGAAGATGTTCTCAAATATGGGGTCCAGCTGAAATTCTCAGTAACCAATAATGAAACAGAGTATGAAGCTCTGTTAACAGGGCTCAGACTGGCTCAGGCACTGGGAGTTGAAAATATAGTGATCAAGTGCGACTCATAGCTCGTCATAGGACAAGCCAGAGGAGATTTTGAAGCAAAAGAGGCAAGGATGCAAAAATATCTCAAATTGACAAAACAGCTGGTAAGCAACTTTAATCGTGTGGAGTTTATACTAATTCCACAGGAACAAAATGCAGAAGCTGACGAAGTAGCACGGAGCGCATTAGCAGATCTCCAGGACAAGACAAATGATTGGAAACTAGAAGAACAGAACTTCCCCAGCATCAAAGAGTTTCAAACCTTCCCTGTGCATACCCGCCAGGGATGGACGAGTCCAATTTTGTCCTTCCTTAGGGATGGACGACTACCACCAAATCCAGAAGAAGCCAAGAAAATCCAAAAACGAGGTGCCTGATTCATTATATTGAACGATCAACTTTATAGAAGAGGTTTCTCCCAGCCCTACTTGAGATGCATAGAAGAAAAAGAAGCCAGATATGTCCTCGAGGAGGTATATGGAGGAATCTGTGGTGATCATATGGGGTTAAAGTCCCTCATCAGAAAGATTATGAAGACAGGTTACTTCTGGCCAATGATGCAACAAGATGCCGCAGACTTTGTGAAGAAGTGTGACAGTTGTCAAAGATATGGGAATGTTCAGCGAGTCCCAGGGGAAAAAATGACGAGCATCTCCTCACCCTGGCCATTTGCACAGTGGGGATCGACATCATAGGCCCCCTACCACAAGGAAAGAGACAAATGAAGTTCTTACTCGTCGCAATTGATTACTTCACGAAATGGGTCGAAGAAGAAGCTCTTGCAACGATCACAGAAGCTAAGGTACAAAATTTTGTATGGAAAAATATTGTTTGCAAGTTCGGGATTCTAAGGACGATCATCTCAGACAACAGTCGTCAGTTCGACTATCAGGGGTTCAGATCTTTTTGCTCGAACCTAGGTATTAAGAACAAGTATTCGTCACCAAGACATCCTTAGGCCAACGGACAGACGGAAGTAACAAACCGAACCTTGCTCAAGATTATCAAGTCTTGGTTAGCGGGGGCAAAGGGATCATGGCCCGAGGAACTACCAGGCGCCTTATGGGCTTACAGGATGATGGCAAGAACACCTACAAGAGAAACTCCTTTCAACCTAACGTACGGCACAGAAGTAGTCATCCCAGTCGAAGTAGGGCTCACTAGCATCAGGAGAGAGTTTTTTGACGAAAAGATCAACGACCACCAATTGAGGCTGAACCTAGATTGCTTGGATGAAGTCAGAGACCAAGCCTCCCAAAGAATGGCAAAGTACCAGCAGAAGATGGCAGGATACTACAATCACAGAGTGAAATTGAAAAGATTCAGCGTCGGTGATCTCGTCCTCCAAAAAGTAACTCCTGCCACAAAGGACCTTGCACAAGGCAAACTGGGCCCAACCTAGGAGGGGCCTTACCGAGTCATCCACTATTCACGACAAGGAAGTTACCACCTGGAAGACCTAGAAAGGAATAAGCTACCTCGTCCATGGAATGTTGAACATCTAAAGAGGTATTACGAGAAAGAATCCATGATCTAATTGTAAGCAGTTAACATAATTTGATTCCATACTTTCTATTAACGCAAATTGATTCTATGCTCTCTGATACAAGTTATGTATTGAAGTAAGTAATTATTCAGCAAATTAATTCTATGCTCTCTAATACAAGTTATGTATTGAAGTAAGTAATTATCCAGAATTGCATAAGTAATCATTCAGGATCATTCAGCACTTCACTGGCATCGTTCAGCAGTTTTTATGTACTAATTATTTCTTTTCGAAAACCTAAAACGGTCGTTCGACCCGGTCGAAAAGATTATAAAAACCCTTCAAAGGATACGCATCGTCCAGATTGAAAAGACAATAAAAATCCTTCAAAGGATACGTATCATCCAGATCGAAAAGACGATAAAAATCCTTCAAAGGTTGCGCATCGTTCAGATCAAAAGGACGATAAAATCCTTCAAAGAATGATCATCGTCCAGATCGAAAGGACGATAAAATTTCTTCAAACGAGACACATCGTCAAGATAAAAAGACGATAAAAATCCTCAGAGGCCATCGTCCAATAATGCCTCAGCAAAAGTCATCCAAGCCCACATAAAGACGAAGAAATAATTTCAACCCAAGATTCAACACAAAAATTCTCTAAGTCCATTGAGGGACGAAGAGAAGTGCATCCACAATTAGAACAAGAAGGGAAAAGGCAACAAATACTTCATATAAATTAAAGATACAAATTGTTCAAAAACCCCAAAACATATGGGGACCAAAAAAAGTGTTCATCTGAAAGCCCCAAAACACATAGGGCATATATATATATATATATATATATATATATAAACGGTACAATCACGCTGAAGGAACATCATCACCACCTTTGTCTGCTTCAGGAGGGTCCTCGCCAGAAGCCATAGAAGCCTGAGCAGCCAAAGTAGCCTCGTCAGCCTCAATCTCTTTATCTATAGCTTTAAAATCTAGTTCGTCTAGATTAACTCCTTGTCCGTGCTTGATCAAATATCTTCTCAACAATTCGAAACCCTTGAAGTACCACTGGAACAAGATCGTGTTGTATTCATCTGTTGTTTGGAAGGCGAGGACGGCCTTGGCCACTGCAGCTTTCATCCTTTGACCCGCTGATGCAAGGAGCTCGTCCTTCTGCTTTATCTGTAGCTTTTCAGCTTCAAGTTGCTCGGTCAGAACTTTGACTTGCCCCTTGGAAGTATTATGTGCGTCCATGGCAGCAATTAGATCCTTCTGTAATCCAGAAGCCTCAGCCTCTAGAGCTTCTACCTTCGAGGTGGCCATAACAGCCTTCTCTTCGTTCGCCAAAAACTGTGAAGTAAGATGCATTGTCTCCCCCAGTACCTGACGGTAAAAACATGAATAAAATAAAATAAAAATAATAATTTTGATGATAAAAGCAAGAAAAGGTTACCTGCACGAGCTTATGAACATGCTGGTTCACCATCTCATGAGAAGGAACGAGGGAAAGCTCATTTCTCTCTTCAGGAGTGAAAAATTCATTCGCCCGAGACACAGCGGCCTCAGCATCATCCCAAACACTGGAACCCAACTTCTCCTTGCCTTTATGCCCCGTTTTCTGCTTTTTAAAGGCAGGGACCTCCTCGACAGAAAGTGCAAGAGAAGCTGTTCGTCCTTCATCCAGAGTAGGGGTGGACGAGCCCCTCTCAGCCATCTCCTTCTCTCTCTCTTTCTCCCTTTTTTTGTCAGTAAACTTCAAAGTTTTCTGGCCAATAATTGAAAGGGGCTCATTCTTCTTCCCCCTGATTTTCGCGTTCATATCTTTATCAAATTTGCTCATCATTTCTACAGTGAAAAGTAAAAGAAAGAGCCCCCGTTAAAATGGGTAAGTAAAGAAGAACAATCATGCATATCAAAAACTACTCACGTTTTCATTGTTCACGATCAAGTAGTCGAAGCACGTAGAGAGAAGGCTCAGGACCCAAACAATGACGGGCCAACGTACGCGGGTCAACAAGCTCGTCGAAATCCTCAATCGTCCTTGCGTATTTAATTGCTTCTTGAACCCTCGCCTCAAATTGGCTATCAAGATTAGGGCATTCCTTCACTGCATAACAAGGAAATCACGCGGGATTAGAAGGACGACCAAAGAAAATAGCCACGATGCTAGAAAAAAAGAGACATAAAATGCAAACGCACCAAGACAAGGGGTCTCCCACCGGCGCAGCAACCTAGGGACATTTCCCCAAAAGTCATCTGACAAAGTCTCCCAACCATCGCCTGACACAAAGAAATATCTGGACTTCCAATAACGGAAGGACGAAGGAAGGTCAACTATGAGACGAGATCTCCTATCCCAGGGAACAAGCTCATAATACCCAAATTCCTTGGACTCTTTTAGGCGATAAAGATGGGTAAGCTCATTCACAGTAATCATCTCTCCATCTGCTATGGTCGTCCAGATCACCATACAGCTTATGACAATCCTCTAAGAGTTAGGTATAAGCTGCTCAGGGGCAATCTGCAGGTGATCTAGAAGATCCATAATAAATGGATGGACGGAAAATCTTAGACCACACAAAAAGGCCACCTCATAAAAGCAAACCTCACCATGGGCGAAGGCGCAAGCCTTTTCGCCCTTTCTGGGAAGACGGACCCTAGTTTCCTCAGGAAATTGAAACCTATCCCTAAATTTACTGAAAACGTCTACCTTCAGATCACATTTTTCCTTGAGGGCATGGAAAGGACAGGGAATGGCAGCGGAACTAGAAGGAAGGGTAGACGAAGAAGGAGGCACGTAAGTGGTTGTATCCATAATAGCCTCGTCCATGGCCGCGCCGGAGGACGAACCCCTCTCCTGCTCACTAGATCTCACAACAGAACCCATATTTTCCCTCCTAAGGACCCCTCGAATGGATTTGAACCAAGAAAAAGACTGTAGCAACAATGGATACAGGTCACCCAACGCTAAATCTAAGCCACTACCCCCTATCACAAAATCCCCAATCTGTGGATACCGGTTACCAAAGAAATCTAATAGTCCTCCTAAGCAAGCAAAAAGAAAGGCAATGGAGGGAGAAATATGCCTAAATTTAGTGTAATCCACCATGAAGAAAAATATGCATTTCGAAAAAGGAAAGTAAGAATACGAAACAAAGAAGTACAAAACAGCAAAAAAAGGAAAGAAAAGCGTGAAAAAGGGGATACGCACCTGACAAGGAGGAAGTAAACCAAAAAAGGCTGAATAGCAGCGGTGGTGAGCTCAAAGAAAAACCAGACACAGAGAATATAGAGAGAAAAGCTTAGAGTCAGAGAAGCCAAGTAAAAAAAAGAAAAAGGATAGGCAAAGGTTAAAGTTTGCCTTGGAAATCGCAGGAAACTGAAAAGGCACTTGCCGGCAACAAGGTCTCCTTACCAATCAGAACCAAACACGTGGCCACGATATGTGCCACGCCCCCATAGAACAGTTAATATGAGGAACACATCCCCAAGCGTAAAAAAAAAAAATAAAATAAAACCTTTCACATTCCTAAGGACTGTCTAGATTATAGACGACCTTGGAATGGAGGGGGCAACTAATAGGCCCAAGAAATATGGTCGTCCATCTAGGAAGGACGATGTACAAGAACGACCCCGGCTCCAGCATAGCTCGAAACGATTGCCTGACGATGAATTAACCATAGTCCTTCCATCATGGTAAAACGTTATAAAGATAGTAATAAATTTCAAATACCGTTGAAGGTGTATCTGTCAATTTGACACCATGCACGAGCGTTACAAATCCTGTAATAATGCTCCCATTATTATAGACCAACGGCTAGAAGGAGAAAGAAAGAACCTATATATATCCACCAACAAGATCCGGGAAAGGTACGTATGCACATACAACAAAAAAGGGATTTCACTGATTAAGTTCATATTTTTCTTTGGTTCCCAACACCTTCTAACTTTGGCATTGGAGACTTTGTGGCTGGCGCCACACTGGTGACCATGATTTCTTGCAATGACAGTGTTCCAAGATCTGGGGCAACAGTGGACGAGCATCTTGACTGACGATCGAAGCATCATCAACATACACCCAAAATAGGTAAAAAAAAAAAAAAAAAAAAAACTACTGAAGAATAAGAATTTATGTACTATATTTTTTTTATTCAGACAACTCTCTCTCTCCTCCAATTTTCAGCAAATCAATTGCAACAATTTTTTTTCCCTTCTATTTCAACAATGCCATTGCCACAAATCCATTCCCACAATTTTTTTTCCTTCTATTTCGGCAATGCCATTACCATAAATCCATTCTCACAAATTTTTTTCTCCTCTATTTCGGCATTGCCATTGCTACAAATCAATTGCTACTTTTTTTTTTGGGAGAAATGATATGTTTACAATATTTTTACAACAAATCCTAAGTGGCAAGTTGTTACTGGTTGTTATTGTTAGATTAAAAAAGTAATCTCAGTGTTAAATTCAAATTTGAACTAATAACAACTAACCACATGTGATTTGTTGTGAAAATATTGTAAAAATATTATGGAAGTAGCACCTTTTTTTTTTTTTAATTCCTCCCCAAGATTTCGGCAACCACAATTCTTTTTTTTTTTTTTTCCTCCCATTTTCGGCAACTTGGTTGCCACAATTGCTTTCCCATTTAGGTACTCCCCCTAGCATGCATTTTGGGCACTTCACGGGCAGGATTGGGCAGGTCAAGAATTTTGGTAATCTCATTACCGAAATTCAATTTTTTCTCTCTCCCCATCGCATCACTCAACTTTCTTCTCTCTCATACTTTTTCTTACAATTTCGGTAACGGTGTTGCCGAAATTCAGTTTCTCTCCTTATTTTGCTAAATAAATTTGAACAGTACCTATAATAACGATATACTCCATTTTTTGTAATATTTAGCCAAAAACTCAACATTCTGCCTCAAAATACTTTTGATTTCATTCTTGTAAATACTTTAAGGGGAGAGAAGATCATAGTTTTGATTCTTTTGAACTATGATTTTGTCGGTTGAGTAGACAGACTCAACAAAAAGAGTAGATAAGGGCACCACTTGTGTCATCACAGCTCTGCTACCTGCATAGAAAATGTCACACAAAAAGAGTAGATAAGGGCACCACTTGTGTCATCACAGCTCTGCTACATGCATAGAAAATGTCACACTTAGTAGGGTAACTGTGTAATGGGGTTTTTGTTTTTTGTTTTTTGTTCCAAAAGGAAATCTCAAATATGGTTATCGACAACACTAAAAATAAATATATAAAATAAAGCTCATAATAAAGGTACTCAAAACAATATTCTTAGCTTTTCATTAAAAAAAATAAGGAGTGAGTTGATCAGTGGAATAAAAGGACGCTTTTTCTATAATAAAAAAAGAAAAAGAAAAAAGACAAATTGAGCCATGAAGTGATAAATGATAATTAAGGAGATGCGTTTTCTTCAAGGAGATACGTTTTTATTTTTATTTTTTTTATATTTTTGGATAAATAAGATAAGCATTATGAAATCTAACTCATTAAATTAATTAATTAGCAGATATAATACCCAAAGAGACGGTATATTATTTGGATCGAAGAAAGCTTTTATTGTATAGAATATGCTCTTATAGAATATTGATGCAATTTTTTTTTTTTGTTCAATTTTATGAAATTTCAGTTTCTTATCAAGAAGAAAAAAGGGATGAACAAATAAAAAGGCCAAAACAGATATTTGTAGAAAAACAAAGTATAGTTTAATTAGAATTTATTTAAAGAATACTAATTACAAGTGTCGACGATTTTCCTTCTCAAAAAAAAAAAAAAGAGCTGTCAACGATTTACAAAAATTTTGCTAGCCTAGACCCTTTGTATTGGAGTATTAGTTAGGACGATCACGTATATAGTCAAACCAGAAGAGTAAAAATGATTTTTCATAGCTTAGCAAATTTAAAATTTTGAGTCCAAATCCACCCCGTATCTAAATTTAGCTAGAAATTTTAAAATTGTCGGTCGGTAGGATCAAGAAACCCACACTTATTGCCGTCCTTTACGTCTCAAATCATCGATTATTGACAAATTTAGCTAGACAACAAGGTTTGTTGAAAAAACCTATCATGATGCTTTGTTGTTTTCCGGTTACAAATCCGGTGTTTGGATTTTTATTTTTTATTTTTTTGCAATAATAAATCTCAAAGGATGGTCATCAACAACACTAAAAATAAAGAAATAACAAAAATGTACATGGTAAAGGCTCAAAAAATGTTCTTAGCTTTGTAAATTAAAAAAATAGGGAGTGGAATGCAAGATTCAAGATAACTGCTCAAGAAATTATCGTCTCACAGTCTCGTTGTGCACATTCCATATATAAACTCGACAACCATTTACAAAGTAAGGGCATTAGGTATTTACATTTTTCAAATTGAGGTGTATATGAAGTACGGACATTAGACGTATATATGAGACAATAATTTGCTTAATTGCTCAGCACCTATCCTCCGTCGAGGGGTGTTCGCGGTGCGGTACGGTGTGATTTTGGGCAATTTTTAGCACTGTACTTTGCAATGTGGTTTAACTAAAATCATAATTGCACCGCGCCTTATTTTTGCGATCACATGTGCGGTGCGGTGTGGTATAGTGCGATTTAGAATTTAGCCAAAACCATAATCGCACCACACCTCATTTTTGCGGTCATATGTGCGGTGTTATATATAAGATGCGGTTTAAAGTCGGTATATCTTTCAAATTTTGGGTCTTTCCTACCTAGCCCAAAACTAATTTTTCCCCTTTTTTTGGGCCAATTTTTAAATTATTTAGCTAGTTTTTCTTTATTTTGTGTTGGCTTTTCTAGTCAACACTTGCTAAAGTTATCAAACTTTTTTTTTTTGGAAACCCAGGGTTATTAAACTATTAATAATATATTTAATATTAAAAATAAATAAATATATTAATATATAGAGAGGGTACGGTGCGGTGTAGTTTGTGCGATTTTCTTATTATAAAACTGCAAACCGCACTGCACCACGCGGTGCAGTGTATTGTTACTTGTGGTGCAGTGCGATTATGTTATTTGTGCGGTTTGTGTGGTTCTTGCGATTTGGTGAACACCCCTACTCTGTCCATAATAAAGGACACAATGCCATAGAGCCCTACGGAAATGTGACACTTGCTGTAATAACCAAAAGAAAAAAAAATTTAAAGGAGGGTATTTAAGTAATTTTCTTTTGTGGGGTCAATTTTATAATTTATAATTATAAAGGAGTTTTTAAAAAATAAAGTTGAAATCCTAACTATATACTCCCTCCGTCCCATTTTTTTTGTCCTCTATTCCATTTTGATATGTCCCAAAATATTGTCCTGTTTCTAAAAATAAAAGTTATTAATTTATTAATATTCCTATTATACCCCTATTAATTTACTAATTCAATTTTTTAATAAATTTTTTTAAGGGTAATTTTGGAAACTTATACATTTTTAAAAGGTAGACAAGACAATAAATGATGTTTCCTTAAAAAGTTTGACTTTTCAAACAGGACAAAAAAATTGGGACGGAGGGAGTATAAGTTTATTAAGTCAACGTACATGGAGAGATATTTTGAGAGAGACAACTACCAAAAAAACTGAAGTAGAGAATGGTTGATTATACTCTTGAAATAAGAACTTAAAAAATATTGTTCTTTTGTCAAATTTAAAATTTATGTAGTATTAAAGTATTTTTTTCTACGTGGTATTTTAGTCAAGTAGTGAAACTATTTAAATATTTAATGAATTTTACGATCTGAACCCGAAGAAGTGATTAAATTATATTCTCGGTATCTGAATTGTTTCGATAATAGATATTCTTTCCCTACGCCACTATTGCGTTAAGTATGGATGGATCTGCAGAAAATTAGGCATCTTCATGGTGGTCCGGTTCGGATTCACATCCCGTGCAATACCTAGGGTATTGCACGGGGTGCAATAGTTCTAATATCAACCATTGATTTAATCCAATGGTTGTAAAGGGCTGCCACGTCATCGATCCGTGTCTCATTATTTTTTTTCTCCACTTTCTCCCACTTCACTTTTCTTTCTCTTTCTCTTTCACTTTCAGATTCACCAAATTTCAAAAAATTTCTCTCTTCCACCAAACCTTGCCGTATGTGGGACACCGGCGTCGAATCTTCATGATCATGGCTACAAATGGAAGCTTTTGAGGCCCACACGACCACCACCAACGGTGCTTGCCGGCCTGACCTTCTCCTCTCCCAACGTCTCCCTGTTTTCTCGTTCTCTCAAGTCCAGCTGTGGCCAAGCTTCTGGTTGCCCCTTCTCTGGCAGTGCTTCTCAGCGGCATCACCAGCGTTGGTGGCCGTCGAGTCCTCATTTTCTCCTTAATTTATTTTCTCTTCTATTTTTTTTTTCTCTTTATGTTTGCTTTTAAACATGACTGAAACCCATGTTTTTTTTTTTTTATAGTTTTGATTAGTTTGATACTGGGTTTTCTTGTTGCATGTAAAGTCTGGTGATTTTTCTTGGGTTGGATTTTTCGGGTATGGCAGAATGTTCAATTGGCAATACCCCCATGTTCTATTTTATTTTAACGTTGATCTTGGAAATGCGTAGAAGATGTTTGTGAAAATGTCTATTAGAAACTTTGAAGTAATGTTAAGCTCACTGATGATAAAAATAATTGGGGGTTTTTGTCAATTTCTGTTGTTTTGGTATGTAGGTTTTTTTTTCCTCTTGTTTGCTTACCGATTTTGGGGTAAAAGGGATGAGATTTTTTTTTTTTTTTTTTGATGGGAAAAGGGATGAGATTTAGTCTTCTAATAATGTGACTTCATTTGTTTATTAGATATTCATATCTCTGTTGGATATGTGCATACTTGTTTATTTTCTTTTATAGAGTTCTATTATCTTCTATTGGTCTTTTTCTGTCTGAATTCCCCTGTTATTAGCTAGTATTTTTTTTTTTGGTTAGTAATGTGCACAAATATTGTCTTTACATTCTTGCATTTGGGTTTCCTTTAGTTGCAGGAAAAAGTTAAAGATGACTAGCACCTTATGCACGGTCAAATGTTAGACACTTTTTTACCACTCAATGATTCAATAGCTCATAAAAATTATTTCAATGTTCAGGTGTTTGAAATTTTGTCTATTTTTTCTGTATTGCGCAACAGTGAGAGCAACAAGAACATTTCACTAATACCTCTGTCTTGTTCTTGTTTCCTTTGTTTTCTTTGGATTTTAGACTTTTCATGACTGCATAGCCTAGGAAATGAAATAAAAACTTCTTTTCAATTAGCTTATTGCTACGTATATGGCCATTTTTTATTTTTTATTTTCTCTTGAACATGTAGTATAGGTCAAAGAGTTTCTAGATAATTTTTGCGAAATGCACCCACAAAGAGATGGAAATCAAAATTTTGGTTTTTGTGTTAAAAGGATTTTCCAATGGTTAAAATAAAGTTGTTGGTCACATTGTGATTTTTATTTCCCTAAATTCTTGTATATACAAATGAACAACATGCTTGTTGAAATTCCATTTTGACTACATGGGGGAAGTAAAAGGGCCTCTTTGTCAATGGTAGAACAACAAATCCCTTTAAGAACTGGAAATATTTATGCTAGCAAAACCTATGGAGGGGTGGGGGAAGTTGTAATTCCAAGATTTGTTAAATATATGTAAAAGTTAAAAATAAATAAATAATTCTTTTAGATTGGAACATTGAAAGCCACTGAGGTTATGTAGGCTTCTTTAAATTTAAAAGGTTTACTTTGCTTATGTCTATGCATGTGATGTGTGATTTAGTTATAAACTTATAATTACATTCATAATGTACAGTCAAGAAGCAGGAGGCACACTAGCTGGAACTTAATGAGCAGGCAGGAGGCACACTAGCTGGAACTTAATGAGCAGGTCATGCCGCTTACGGTTGTCAAAGAACTTGATCTTGAAGCTTACAAGACCTTCTTCTTTTTTTCTTTTGTGGGAATTGTGTATTATGAATTTATGATGATGGGAAGATTTGTTTCTTGTTAACAAAGTGTATATTTCAACAAAACTGTTATTATATGGCCTTGTGGTCAAAGTGTACATTCTAATAAAGTTCTGCTCATTTTTAGATCAAATTCATTTCTTGTCTACTCTCTTGAATTGAATTTTGATTGTAAAATTGGCCAAGCATCCTTTGAAGACTCTTGATATGTATTCCTTGTTTTCAAAAGAATAAAGAGTCAAGTAAACTCTTCAATATAATTTGTGTTTTTGAGTCATCAGCAATATTAGTACTTGCTCTAAGCAAATTCATACACAAATAACAACTCCATTTAGTCTAGATAAAAATTCGAAATGCATTAAGAAAGCTTTTAACACAAATAAAATTGTATACATTACATATATTTGTCAACACAAAATCAGCTTACCAGCACAAAATCAGCTATAATATGAAGATGCAAAAACTTGTTCAGCTATTCAATTCCGTAGCAACAACAGAAGGCAAAAACACAACACCCTGGCCAGAACAAGTCCATTTCATTCTTTTTTTTTTTTCCCCCGTTTGCAGAAGATACATGGTGATAAATACAAGATACATTATTGTTGACAAATCCATTAGTTGATTCTTGGATTCCCCATAGTCAAGATTGGAAATGGAATTGGCCAATTGAAATTGAAAAAACAAGAACTTGACAGTCTTCTTGATGTAGGAAGTGAAACGAATCAACCATTAACTCTGTTCCTCACCTTAGCTAGAGCCTAGATCCCTCTCTTGTTAGCTATGAAATGAAAAGAATCAACATATTGGGGGAGCATCCTGGTGCATTTCACGATCTGATGACCTCCCTCAAGACTGCACAATATGCATATAAATTAGCTTAACTTCAAAGTTTCAAATAGATTTTTTGACAAACGTCTTCCGCGCATTTCCAAATCAACTTTAAAATAAAATAAACATGATAGTAACAAACTAAGACAATGAGAGAAAACCATAAAATATAACAAACTAAGACAATGAGAAAAAACTGATACACCATGATAAATTCCAATTTCAAAAATTATTATTAAGCTAAGAAGCATAGTAATGTTTCAATGAAAGAAACTAAGAAATTTGAGATAAATGGGTCAAGCTTCAGCCAAGGAAAGGGAAATGGGTCAAGCTTCAGCCAAGAAACATTACTTCAAAGTTTCTAATAGACATTTTCACAAACATCTTCTACGCATTTCCAAGATCAACATTAAAATAAAATAGAACCTGGGGGTATTGCCAATTGAACATTCTGCCATACCCAAAAAATCCAACCCAAGAAAAAACACCAGACTTTACATGCATCAAGAAAACCCAATATCGAACTAATCAAAACTAAAAAAAAACAAAAACATGGGTTTCAGTCATGTTTAAAAGCAAACATAAAGAGAAAAAAAAATAGAAGAGAAAATAAATTAAGGAGAAAATGAGGACCCAACGGCCACCAACGCTGGTGATGCCGCTGAGAAGCATTGCCAGAGAAGGGGCAACCAGAAGCTTGGCCACAACTGGACTTGAGAGAACGAGAAAACAGGGAGACGTTGGGAGAGGAGAAGGTCAGGCCGGCAAGCACCGCTGGTGGTGGTCGTGTGGGCCTCAGAAGCTTCCATTTGTAGCCATGATCACGAAGATTCGACGCCGGTGTCCCACGTACGGCAAGGTTTGGTGGAAGAGAAATTTTTTGAAATTTGGTGAATCTGAAAGTGAAAGAGAAAGATAAGTGAAGTGGGAAAAAGTGGAGAAAAAAAATAATAAGACACGGATCGATGACGTGGCAGTCCTTTACAACCATTGGATTAAATCAATGGTTGATATTAGAACTATTGCGTCCCGTGCAATACCCTAGGTATTGCACGGGATGTGAATCCGTCCGGTTCTACACAGTTTTTGCCTTAAAAAGTTGTACTTTTGGTGAATAGGAAAGTCGATGCAGCAGCAGCAGCAGTGACATATTGATGATGTGAGTGTGTCAGTATAATGGCTGTTTTTCCATAAGGCACATGGCCTAGGCGCCTAGCTTGTACTTGGAGTTGTATTCATCTCAAAAGATGATAATGGTGGCAGGTGGCAAGGAAAAAAAAAAAAAAAAAAAACATGTACCTGGAGAGGAGTCCACGTTCTACCCAAAAAAAAACTAAAAAAGAAGAGGAGTCCACGTATTGCTCTTCTTTTACAAGTGACTTTAACCCTTATGCATTCTATAGGTCTTATCCCAGGTTATTATTAGTAGTCTCTCTTCTGATTAGTACTGTTATTAATTTTTCTTAACTATTTGATTATTGAGCATAGTGCTTAAAAATTGTTCTATATAATATCTAAGGATTTTAGAAAAAGTGTCAGGGAAAAGTTCTTTTTGGAATAACTTTTGAAGGTAAGTAACCTTATCCTAATTGAGTTTTATTTTGCTTATATTAATATATTTTTAACTACTGAAAATTGTTTATAATTGTTAGAATTTTTATTTCTATTGTATTACTGATTTTAAGTAAAGAATTATTACAAATATATTTTAATACTGAGTATATGATTTTTATATACATGCTTGAAGAAGATATATTTTTGTTAGAAACTATGATTTCATATATATGATTATGGACAATCTAACTATGAATTGATTCTGATACTCAAACCAATGAGAGTTATTCATTGGTATACTGATACCCAAACCAATGGAGGTTATTCATTAGTACTTTGATGCCCAGTCACAGGGATATAGCATTACCATAGTCATAAGATTGTTAAGAATATGAATTACGTTTGAATATTTGAACTATTTTGAGTCACTAAAACTGCTTATGTGTTTTTGAAACCTATTGTAAATTATAACTTTTGATATATGGAAAATTGACTATTTTCTAAACTATCTATGATATATTTGTAAAATTAAAGTATGTGATCTATATGCAACTTATTATTTTAAGACTATGAAACTTCTTCAATTAGTTTGAAAACACATAGTATATTATAACTTTTGAAAACACATATTACATCTTATATTTTACAGATCTATTACTTGATAAAACTTATTAGGACTTTGGTTACTTATTGAGTTGTCAACTCATCCCCCTCCCTCCCTCTTTTTTTCCTCTAGTTTTAGATTGTAAATAATAGCAAGTTTTGGGAGTTTTGATATTGTATTGTGAGCAGGAAAAGAAGCTTAGTGATTTTGAGATTGGATGGTCTTCTAATAGTTTTATATATATTTTCCAATTGGCATTATGTACATGAGGTTTGAATTTTGTTCCTATTAAATTATTGGAGATCTATTCATAAAGAAATTGTTGAGGTATTTTGGATTTATTTGATTTAATTTTTGAGAATAAATTTTAGTTGCTAAGAAGGCCTTGCACACTTGTAGGGTGCTTACTTTATAAGTGTGTGATGGTTGTCACGTGCCTATTTTTATAGTTAGGTTTGGGACGTGACACTTGCTTTATTGTTTCTTTATTTAGCAATGTTATGTACACAAAAAATTTCACAATAGTTTAGTCAACAACTTATTTTGGCAAAAAGAAAAAAGAAAAAAAGAAACCATCACTCTCTCTCCTCTCTCTTCCCCTCTCTCTTCAAAATCATCACTCTCTATCCATCTTTCTTCCTCTCTCTTCCTCCTTCATTCCTCTCATCAGAAACCACAGCCACCTCAACCCATAATAAAAAAACTCTTGCCGCCAATCCCACCTAAAACCAAAGATCCAACATGCAACAAGGAATCCTCCCAAAATTTAGATCTGATTTGTGCACAGTGAGGATTTTGGCTCCGGTAAGTGCAAATATTTTGGAAATCGGGGTTTAGATCTAGTGCTAAATCATTGGGGATTTTTTTTTTCCTGGGATTTTGGATTCTTGCTGTTTGGATGCCAAGAAAATATTCAAGACTGAAATTAATGTACTGATTTGTGCACAGTGAGGATTTTGGCTCCGGTATGTGCAATTTTTTTGGAAATCGGGGTTTAGATATGGTGCTAAATCAATTGGGTTTTATGGGTATTTTGTTTTTGGATTTTGGATTCTTGCTATTTGGATGCCAAGAAAATATTCAAGACTGAAATTAATGTACTTTTTTATGAATGGAACTAATTTAAAGCTTCTTGAGATGAAGGCTGATTTATCATGCTTGAGATGGCAAAGAGAGAGAAGGGATGGATGAAGGAGGTGAAGAAAAGAGAGAGAGGGTATCTGATGGTTTGATGGGTGAAGAAGAAAGTGAATTTGGATTTTTAGAGAGAGAGAGAGAGAGAGAGAGAGAGAGAGTACTGCTATAATTTTAACGGGAAAGTTAACTAAAATCTAACCACGTGCGTTTCACATGATACTAGGACAAGTGTCATTATAGATTGTTGCCACCTAACCCTGTTTGCAGCAACTCCTGCACACAAGCACACTTGTGTGCAGGAAATCCTTGTCCAATGATAATTGCACCATGCCATGGAGCCCTACAGAAATGAGGACACTCGGCTTCACTGTTTTCTTCAATGAGATACAGTATGTTTTTATTTTTTGATAAATGAGATAAGCATTGTGATATATCTAACTCATTAAATTAATTAATAAGCATATATAACACCTAAAGAGACAGTATATTACTTGGATTTATTATATAGAATATGCTCTCTCTATTGATGTAATTCTTTTTGAAATTTCAGTTTCTTATCAAGAAGAAAAAAGAGATGAACCAATAAAAAGGCCAGAAACAGATTTTTATAGAAAAATAAAATATAGTTTAATTAGAATTTATTTAAAGAATACAAGTTTCAGAATTCATATTCATAATTTGTTTAGTGTTTATTTGCTTAAGTCAATAAAATTTGTGATACTAAGGTTGTGTTTGGCATTGGCTTAAAAAGCCGCATTTTTTTAACTATTTAGTTTATTTTTGCTACTATTCATGGATTCCATTACATTTTTTATATTATTTATAGGTCTCATTGTACTATTTCAGCTACTTTTTAATTTTATTTACAGTATTTTTAGCAAAAAATTAACCTTTCTGCCTATTTTTTCTTGGGACTTACTAACGTGTGCTTTTAGGGCATACATTAATAAACTATTTTAGAAAACATTTTATGAAAAAACAAAAAAATAATTCATTGTTTTGACAGCTCTTTCAATTTTCCATAAATTTTTTTTTTCAAAATTGATGGTTAATGTGTGCCTTAAGGGCACGCATTAACTGGACCATTTTTTCTTTACCTTTCAAAAGTTTGAGCATTTTTTTTTCCAATTTAGATTGCGTGGTCTCTTCTACACAGTCTTGAAATCTTAGATTGATGAGAGCTTTAAAGTTTTTTTTTTTTTGGCGGTAAAGTGGATGCAGAGTTTTAAAGTTTACCCAGGGTAAGTCTCCCCATGGACCTTTTTTTTTTTTTTTTTTTTTTTTCCTTACTTTTTGATTGGGTCATGAGAACTAAATTACCTTTATTTTATTTTATTTTGTTAATTGTCTGAAAAATTAGTAATTAGAAAGAAAAAAAATTGTAGGAATTGGACCATTAGAAAAGAATTCAAACAGATAAATTTGGGGTCTTGAGTTCCAAATATTCGCCTGTTTGGTACGTGCATTTAAATACTCCCTCCGTCCCATTTTTTTTATCCTCTATTCCATTTGGAGATGTCCCAAAATATTGTCCTATTTCTAAAAATAAAAGTCATTAATTTACTAATATTCCTATTATACCCCTATTAATTTACTAATTCAATTTTTTAATAAATTTTTTTAAGGTTAGTTTTGGAAACTTATACATTTTTAAAAGGTAGACAAGACAATAACTGATGTTCTCTTAAAAAGTTTGACTTTTCAAATAGGACAAAAAAATTGAGACGGAGGGAGTAATAATTTTCAGTTTTTTTTTTAAAATACGTATAAATAAAAAAGTGTGTGAAAAAGCGTGTGATGTTATTTAAAAATTGAAAATATGTGTTCAAACACATGTACTAAACATGCGTCATAATGGTCCACTTTCTATCCAAATTATTTATAATTAAAAAAAAAATCTCTATAGATCACTTAAAATAAAGCTTTACAATTTTTTTTTAATTAAAAAAAAGGCCTTAGCCCCACGCCACCTGCATTATCGGCTATATTGGGGGCACCTTCTAAACTCAGAAGGCTTATATATGCTTGGGTCCAACAATCGATATATAATTATATATGAATCACTTATTCTAATTTTTCCTACCTAATATGGAATTCAAATTCAACTACTTCATGGGGTCCGTCACAATGGTCGCTTCACTCACCCATTTCTTTCACCAAAATAAATAAATAAATAAATTCAACCATTCAACTAGGCACACTGTACTACAAAAAGAAAAAAAAAACATATAAACACATTACAAACTTGAAAAATCTAAACGATAAAATCAATGTTCCCTTCGACATGTTAAAGCTTTTTTTTAGAAGGTTTTAACTTATAATGTTTGCTCTTTATGATAACTCTTTATTATTAGACTAAGACACCAATCGATTTTTGGTGTAGTCGAGAATTGAATCACAGATCTCTTATTCAACTATTAGACATTTTATCAGTTAAGCTAACTGAAACCCACTAAAACTAAACGGATAATCATGTGAAATAGCGCCTATAACGTTTATTTTTTCTTTTTTTTATTCATTTTAAATATCTTAAAAATATCTTGTTGGCAAAATATGTAAAATCCCTTTATTTTGCAAGTATAATTGCTAAAAACCATGATAAAATTCTATTAGTATGATAAGACCTTTTTCACTGAGCGTTTAAACCCACCTGCCACCACTATCAAACTCCAATAACATAAACATGATATAGAACAAAATTACTGCAACTTCATAAAATCATAAAAATGATAAGGACAATTCCATATATAATTATATTTGATACTAATTACCCATTACTAATAAAAAAAGGAGACATAATTATATTTTTTTATCAAGAATAAATATAAAATAATGAGTTAATGCATAATTTCAATCGGAATAAGGATCTTTTTGAGTTGTGCATGCACATGAGTTTCCTTGAAGCTATACCAACAATAGAAAATAATATAAAATGAATATTGTATAATAATTGAGAAAAAAAAATTTTATTACAATAAGAAAATTAGTTATAAATAATTTTTTGATTAGCCTCAAGCAAGAATTAAAAAATTATGTAGTTCAATTGCCACCGATGATTCTTTATTTAGAGCATATAATGTCTGATTTAATTTCAATTGAAAGATGCCTAATCTAACATTGGGGTGGACCTCATGATTCTTCCAAAAATGTTGTTAAGAAGAAACTTAATTTTCTTAGGGATAAATTAATTACTATACTAGCTCATGAAAAATGTTGCTAAAGGCCAATAGCAATTAGGTCAAATTAGATTTCGTGAAAATATTGTCATATAATCGAAAGTGTTGTTCACCACATAAAGGCAAAAAGATAATGCTTTTAGACTTTATTATGAACTTTTTTTTTTTTTTGGAGAAACTTATTATGCACTTGACATAACGTGAGACACTCTAAATTTTTGTCCAAATTGAACATTGTCTCAAGAAGCTTCTTTATATTTCGACATGGGTCCCATTGGTTGTCTCTCAATCAACATTATGATTTTTTTTTTTTTTAAAATTTTATTGAAACCATGAATAGGAATAAAAATTAAATAAAAAAACTAGGCAGATAAAAGGGGTAAGGATCCACGTACGAAAGGGACTTTTTTTATATAAAAAATCACAATTATATGATATAAAATAGCCTTCGAAACTTTTCTTTGGGCCCAAAGATCATAATCGAATCTTTATTTACAACATATGTAACACGTGGATTATATTTAGAATAAATCAAACCGTAAAACATGATTTTCTCACTCTATAAATTAGGGTTACAACTTCATTACAAGTTCACAAATGCAATACAGCTTTAGTTTTTCTCACCAAAACTATGGATCTAAAGGTCTTCTTCAGTCTCCTCCTCCTAATACCCTTCTTCTATCCTTACTTCAAACACATATTCTCTAAAAATCCACCACTCCCACCAGGTCCATTTGCATGGCCTATTGTAGGGAACTTTTTCCAAATGGGGAGGCAGCTCCATTACATACTAGCCAACTTAGCTAGAATCCACCTCATGTCTCTACGTTTTGGAAAACAAATTACTATCATTGCATCATCGCCAGATGCAGCAAGAGAAGTTCTTAAGACCCATGACCGAGATTTGTCAGGCCGGTACATCGCAAACGCTGTTCCACTCATAAACCCAAAACTCAACTTTGCATTTGGAGCTTCCCCTGAGTGCAACGATTATTGGAGGGGCCTAAGGGTTATTTGTAAATCTGACCTTTTTTCAGCCAAAGTATTGGAATCTCAAAACCACATAAGAGAGAAGAAGGTGAGTGAGTTGGTAGGTTTCTTGGGTTCTAAGGAGGGTGAGGTAGTGAATCTAGGAGAGGCAGTCTATGTTACTTTTACTAATATTTTGAGTGATTTAATATTTTCAGTAGACTTTTTTGACTTTGTGGGTAAGGGTATTGGTAAAGAGTTGAGGAAGCTTATTGTTGAAATAGTAGAGTTAGGAATGATTCCAGATTTATCAGATTTTTATCCAATATTAACTGGATTAGATTTTCAAGGAATACAGAAGAAACGTGATAAAATAGTTAAAATTTTTATTACCATTTGGGATGATATTATCAAAGAAAGACGGAAACAAAAGAGTTCTATTTTGGGTCAGAGAGATTTCTTGGATGCTTTGATTAAGGAAGGGTTTACAAATGATCAGATCAGCCAATTGATTTTGGTACTCTCTCTCTCTCTCTCATTAAGTTCGCTTTATATGTGAAATTCAGAAAGTATGCCATATGTATTTTCATAAATTTAAATATGATAAAAAAAATCATCTTTTTCTCTCTATGTATAGGATCTACTTATTGCTGGCACTGATTCCAGTAGTATGGTAACTGAATGGGCAATGGCAGAATTGATGAGAAACCAAGATGTCTTGCACAAACTACGTGACGAACTTAAACGTGAAATTGGAACAGAAATGGTGAAAGAATCCCATTTAGCCCATCTTCCTTACCTTGGTGCTTGTGTCAAAGAGACACTGAGATTATACCCTCCAGGACCATTACTCCTTCCTCGTCGTGCCTTACAAACATGTCAAGTAATGGGCTATACAATTCCTAAAGACTCCAAAAT
Organism: Quercus ilex subsp. ballota; assembly: GCA_032727855.1. Classification (NCBI taxonomy): domain Eukaryota; kingdom Viridiplantae; phylum Streptophyta; class Magnoliopsida; order Fagales; family Fagaceae; genus Quercus; species Quercus ilex. The sequence goes on along the minus strand of CM064916.1, from coordinate 14,621,891 downwards.
TCTGGTTAACATGTGGGCAATAGGCCGAGATCCTTCAATTTTTAATGATCCATTGAGGTTCAAACCTGAGAGGTTTCTTGACTCATCTTTGGATTTTAAGGGAACCAATTTTGCCTATACGCCTTTTGGAGCTGGAAGGAGAGTTTGTCCTGGACAACCTTTGGCTACTAAGCAGGTTCCACTTATTTTGGCATCATTAGTCCACTCATTTGACTGGTTTCTTCCAGGTGGTATGAAATCAACTGAACTAGACATGAATGATCATTTCGCCATAACACTGAAAAAGAAGCAACCCCTACAACTTATTCCTAAAGGAAGAAAATAGTTGTGTACCATTTCTTGTGTATTATAAGTTTTTAAGATTATGTTTGTGTGCCATTTCTTGTGTGCTATTGTATAATAGTTGTTACCATTAAACTAAACTGTTGTGTATTATTTCTTGTGTAATACTAGTTGTTACATATCGGTCTTGTAATAATTATTTTCCATGTCAAGTATGAATTTAAATGCCCAACTCAACCATTGTTTTTTGTTTTTTTTAAGGGATAATTATAGTAAACCCACTTGTAGTATGACCCGTTTTCACTTTGCCTACTCGTGATTTAAAACTTTATACTTTGCCCACCTAAACTTCAATCAGTTACCCATCTGTTACCCACCTCTGTTAAAATCAGGGGTAAAAATGTATTTTATCTTCACTTTTATGTCTCTCTCCCCTAAAAACAAAAAATAACAGAAAAAACTCAAACAAACAAGATCAAAGATTATTGGATGAACAGTCTTGAGCCAATCAATCCAAATAAAATTTTCATATTCTCACAAATCCTAAAAAAAATTTACAAAAATCCTACACTTGAAAGTGCTCTACTCTAATTTCACAAAAATCCTTTCAGACACTTTCAGTCATTCACAAAAATCATACACAGCTTCACCTTAATTCTCTCTCAAATCTCAAACCAAAACCAAAGCAAACCCCTCTTCAAAACCCAGGCCCACCACACCTAGCTCCATAGGACTTCCTGGGACAGGCGTTACACCACCTAATACAGATCTAGTATTATTACCCAGAGGAACAATATCCGAAACGAGAGATTGGCGTGCATTTGTTGATGAAGATGAAGTAGAAGAATGGCCTCGAGAAGCTTTAACATGTTCGTATCTGCAACGACTACCATATGCACAAAGTCCTTTCTGATAATAGGTGCAAATATGTGACCAAAAAAGCCAGCAAGAGTCAATGATAAAGAAAGAAGGAAACCTTACTAAATGAAAATTAATGGGCAGATATAATGAAATCAAGTTGAGATCAAAAGATTTACGTTATGTGGAGGATCCTTCCAATCATGTGAAACCTCACAATGCTCCCCTTTCAGAGACACCCCATGAGCAAAGAACTTGCAAAGAATGAAAACCAGATTCCATTATTTGTTCTTGAGAAACTATACAATCTTGCTTTTGACCATCACTCAAACTTCCCTTCTTTAATTTTAGAGCTTTTCCATAGATATTAAAACCCTAACTTTTTGATTCTTGTTATATTTGTTTTTGCCTAAAAATGTATTTTTCTAATGGCAAACGGAGAGGTAGGTTACGGAAGGCTAACGGGACTAACCTTAGGTGGGCAAAGTGTAAAATTTTAAACCACAGGTAGGCAAAGTGAAAACGGGTCATACCACAGGTGGGTTTACTGTAATTATTCCTTTTTTTAATATGGTTTTGTTGCCCTTTGCTCTCTCTCTCTCTCTCTCTCTCTCTCTCTCTCTCTCTCTCTCTCTCTCTCTCTCTCTCTCTCTCTCTCTCTCTCTCTCTCTCTCTCTCTCTCTCTCTCTCTCTCCTCTCTCTCTCTCTCTCTCTCTCTCCCCCCTTTTAGTCTTTACCTTAACTTGTGTTAGTGAGACTAGAAGACAGGCACAAGGGAAATCAATTTCTCTACAAAGGGATGACCAGTTATTGTTACGAGGCTAGCTTACGGTCTGTTCCCCCCCCCCCCCCCCCCCCCAAAAAAAAGGGAGTACGTCAAATTAATAATTTCTCAATAGTTTGGTGATTTCATGTCGTACTGGTGAAAATAGAAATCATTTGCATTGCTAAGTTTTGACGTAGTTTCAACTTTGTCCATAGATAAATAAACCCGCATCTTGGAATTATTATGTGGTGGAAGAGGTATCTGAGGTCTATATATATACCCTCATGGTCCATAGATAAATAATAATAATAATAATAATAATAATAATAATAATAATAATAATAAATCAAATTAAGGAAATAAACAAAAATAATAAACGATTCGAATACAGACTAACCTACAAAGAAGATAGAGAGGGAAAAAAAATTCAAAACAAATAAATAAAAGCTTTTACCTTTTATATACAGCTTTTTAAAACCTCAATTTTTTCAGCATTTTCTTACTTTTTCAATTTTTTTCAATGTATAAGTAAACTTTAGCACAATTTTAGTAGTAAATTTTCAACAAAAAGCTAGACAATCTGTTCCCAAATAGACCCTTAGAGTTTAAAATTTCAAATACTCCTCCTTTCGTATTGTAACTATCAAATTATTAAAATAATAGAAATTAGATAAGCATGAGTAACTCGATTAAACAAATTAACCTTTATGTACTTATAAAAAAATAATAATAAAAAAACAAACAAACCTTTATGTACACACCAACTCCTCCACAATTTTAGGATATAAATTAAAGAAACTTAAATTTTCTCCGGACCCCATGATCATAAACTAATCATATTATCTTTATTTAACCAACGTCGACTTCAACATGTTAAAGAAATTGAATTGATAATCACGTATAAGTTTCTTTATATTTCGACATGGAAATACCACAATAATGCATTGGGGTCCATACTCCATAGGTGTTTACTCAATCAACATTATGATCATTTTTTTAATTTTGTTGTTGTTTACACTTAAAACTAATTGACATTAGTCATTAGATACTAACTAATATAAATTAGTCTTTGAAACTTTTTTCAGGGCCCCGAGATCAGGTTCATGATCCACAAAAGTAAACATGACAGCTATTCATTTCTGACAATAATCAGTTCATATATGAGAGGGATCCTTCAAACATTTACGCTGGCCCATAGTCACTATGCAGTAAATAATTCAATATCTTCATCTAAAACGAGTGGATGTGGAGCAACAAGAAGCAAACTCAAATAGATTTTCTCACTTATAAATAAACCCTAATAAAAATGATTTTTCTCACCTATAAATTTGCGCGATAACAAGTTCACAATTACCATATACAGCTTTAGTTTCTCACCAAAACTATGGATCAAAAGACAATAGTGAGGGAGACTGACTACCTTTTTTTCTTTTGTCTCCTTCTCCTTCTAGTAACTCTCTCTTATCTTTATTATTACAAGCACAAATTGTCTAAAAATCCACCACTCCCACCAGGTCCATTTGCATGGCCTATTGTTGGATACATTTTCCAAATGGGAAGGGAATCCATGGTCCACTCATGTCTCTACGGCTTGGCACCCAAATTAACATCGATCATTGCATCATGATCACCAGCCGCAGCAAAGCGAAATTCTTAAGACCCATGACCGAATATTGTCAGGCCGCTATGTTACACATGCCTCTCCAATCATAAACCCAAACCTCAACTTCTCAATTGGAGGTGCCCGTGAGTGTAACGATTGTTGGAGGTCCTTAAGGACTATCAGTAAAGCTGACCTTTTTTCAGCCAAAGTATTGGAATCTCAAAAACACATAAGAGAGAAGAAGGTGAGGGAGTTGGTGGGTTTTCTGGGTTCTAAGGAAGGTGAGGTAGTGAATCTTGGAGGGACAGTCTATATTACTGTTACTAATATATTGAGTAATGCGATAGTTTCAATGGACTTTTTGGACTTTGAAGGTAAAGGAATGGGCAAAGAGTTAAGGAAATTTATAGGTGAAATGGCAGAGTTGATGATTACTCCTGATTTATCAAATTTGTATCCTATATTGGGTGCATTGGATTTTCAAAAGAAGCGTGATAAACTAATTGGAAAATTTATTTCCATTAGGGTGGATATTATCAAAAAAAGACGAAAATAAGAGAGTGCTATTTTAGGTTATAGAGATGTTTTGGATACTTTGACTAAAGATGGGCACACAAATGTCCCCATGTATAGGAGCTACTTATGGCTGGTACACTCTACTAGCATTGTAATTGAATGGACAATGGCAGAACAGATGAAAAATCAAAATGTCATGGATAAACCCCGTGATGAACTTGAACGTGGAATTGGTACAAACATTGTGAAAGAATCTCATTTAGCCCATCTACCTTACCTAGAAGCTTGTGTCAAAGAGACGCTTAGATTGCACCCTCTAGGACCACTACTCTCTCCTCACCGTGCCTTACAAACATGCCAAGTGATGGGCTATACAGTGCTTAAAACTTTCAAGTTTTGGTTAACGTATGGGCAATTGATCGAGATCCTATGATTTGTAATGATCCATTGAGCTTCAAACCTGAGCGGTTTCTTGACTCATGCTTGGATATTAATGGAAATAATTTTGACTATATGCCTTTTGGAGCGGGAAGGAAAATTTGCCCTGGACAACCTTTGGCTATTAAGCAAGTTCCATTTATTTTGGCATTATTGGTTCACTCATTTGATTGGTTTCTTCTAGGCAATATGAATTCAGCTGAACTAGACATGAATGATCATTTCTCCCTAACATTGCAGAAGAAGCAATCCCTACAAGTTATTCCTAAAGGAAGAAAATAGTTGTATACCGCCTCTTGTGTTCTATTAGATGTTTAGATAAGTGTGTTTACGTATACGTACTTTTTTTTGTGTGCTATTATTGATAGAATGGTGAATATTGGGAGTGTAAGACCATCACTGTCCCTAAACTAAGTAGTTGTGTATCATGTCTTGTGCAAAATTAGTTGTTACTAATTGTACGTTCTTGCAACAATAATTTTCATAGTTATTCTTCAAGTAAGAATTTGCCCAACTCTAGCTACTATTGTATATTCTACTTTTGTCTTGAAAGTCATTGATCCACAAGAATCATGTACTTCAATTGGTTGGTATTTTTTAGTGTTTCAAACAGAGATATTTAGGATTCAAATCCTAACACTTTCCAATTTTCCACACACAAAAAAATGTCATTGATTCCCTTCCCCCTTAACTTAAAATTGAGACATAGATAGCTTCCCTGGACTTCTGACAAGTCATGCAAACCTTGATTTCTTCTTACTTTGCATTGGACCCGGCCAGAATAATTTATTTGTATTAGTTAAGAGGATCACATATATTGATCAACAAAAGGAGTGAATAATTTCTTGATTAGAATCTCTTGAAAAGTTTAAATTGTGAATCCCAATTCATCCTGTATCTATTTATATTTCAACAGCACTAATAATAAATAAAGCACAATGATGAAGGCACTGAAAAAAATATTCTTAGCTTTGTAGATAAAGAAATACTGGGAGTGAAATGCAAGACGCAAAGTTGAGCCATGTAGTGATCATTGCTATTTAAAAAAAAACACAGCAATCCTTTGTCCAGTTTTGAGTCTTTTGACATAATAGTGCTTGATAAGGGTAAAATTATGAATGTGAATACTCATGAATATAGTATCATGAATCGACGTTCAAAATAGACCCATCAACCTCACTTGTCATAAATGGCAGTCAAACAGCTTTAGGAAGACGGGGTTAACTTATGGAAAGCTGACACTACTAAGCTGAAAGGAGTAGGCGAAGCTGACGACTCTGACTAAGCTGAAGGGAGTAGGCAAAGCTGACGACCTTAACGAGGTAGTAGGCAAAGCTAACGACCCCGACGAGGGAGTAGGCGAAACTGACGACCCCGACTAAGCTGAAGGGAGTAAGCAAAGCTGACGACCCTAACGAGGTAGTAGACGAAGCTGACGACCCTGACTAAGCTGAAGGGAGTAGGCGAAGCTGACGACCCTAACGAGGTAATAGGCGAAACTGACGACCCTGACTAAGTTGAAGGGAGTAGGCGAAGCTGACGACCCTGACGAGGGAGTAGGGGAAGCTGACGACCCGACGAGGGAATAGGCGAAGCTGACGACCCCGACGAGGGAGTAGGCAAAGCTGACAACCCTAAAGCTGACGGCTCCAATGTATCCTTGACTTGGCCACCACGCATGAGTATATAAGGAAATGTCTTGTATCCCATGCTTAGTGTTAGTCTCCTACAAGGAAAGGATTCTGCAATATACGCTCATGAGGATTCCTATAAGGAAAAGACTTCTGGCCCAAGGAAGAGAGGTCAACCCTCTACTACTATAAAAGCCCCAATACCCTCACAAACCAAGGTACGCATAATTGACCATGTTCTAGCACTTTAGAGTTGTGAAAAGTTCTAACTTGACCTTCGGAGGGTATTTGGCCGGTACCACACCGGTACTTCTCTTAAGGTCTTCAGTTTTTGTGTTGTGCAGATGCTGTTTCGAGTGTGCGAGAACCGTGTGGCTCACTGGTGATTTTTTCGGCATCATCAATGCTATTGATGCCATAGAGAGCCCTACAAAAATGGTGACACTTTGGGTTTAGTACTGGTTCTTCATTTCCTTCCCACTTCCACTTAAATAAATAAATAAAAGAACTGAAGAAGGAATGCAATAGGAAAAATAGTCTTGAAATCTGGTTGATGAGTAATACTGAAGAAATAACACCTTAAAAATACCCTAATAATTGAGAGTTTAATATAACATATATGTTAAATTATTAATTTTCGTAAAGGGGAGGTAGTTTGGTGTGCTTGAGGCTTGATCCATGGTCATCATAAATAAAAATAAAGCACATGGTAAAGACGCTCAAAAAATATTCTTAGTTTTGTCAATAAAAAATAGGGAGTGGATGATCAGTGGAATAAAGCCATGTAGTGATAATTGCACCATGCCATCATTGTCATGTATAGAGCCCTACAGAAATTATGACACCCAGCTTCACCGTTTTCTACATACATTTGCTTTCCTTTTGTTAGGTTCTAAAAGTTTAGAACAATTGGCAAATCGTGAACACAAACTTATCTAAATATAAATCTTAAAGTCTATAGGTATTATTAGACAATGCTCAAGGTGATACAAGTCAAGATTCAAGAACAAACAAGCTGCAGAAAAGAGAATTTGAAATTTGCTTGGTTCAACCGATCAAGATACAGGCTGGCTCGATCGAGATTCGTATCTGCAGAATTTTAATTAAGCCCAAACAGCAGTTCAAGCCCATTAAGGATTAGGGTTTCAGATCTACTTCTTCTAGTATATAAAAGAAACTCTAAGCACGTCTTTAATAAGGCTTTTTAGAGAGAGAAGAGTGTGCCTCCTTTGTATCTAGGGTTTTGTACCCAAAAGCTCTCTCATATCTTCTACCGATGTTATTCCTTGAAAAATATCAAGATCCGATATTGTAGAAGTTGCTGCCTTCTCTAGTCATTAAATGTGTTGATGATCTAAACCTTCAAGGGTGGTCTTGAAGTCACAAACAGGAGAGTTTGTGTTTTTTTTTTTATTACAAGTGTAGGTGCTTGTGTTGCAAAAACCAAGGAAAGAAGTAGTCCATGGACTCGGAGCTATCATGGGGTCGTGGTAGTAAGTTTTCTACTCGAAGTATCAATAGAATGTTAGTGGTCTAAGTTCTATAATACAAAATTTAATTCTTTCATAGTGAATTTGCTTTTTAGCTTGAGGATAGTTAGGTTAAATCATCCCCAGGTTTTTTATCAGTTTGGTTTTCTTAGGTCATCATTGAAGAAATTCAATATTCTGTGAATACAGTAATGAAACAAAGCTATAACCAAGAAGATTAGTGAAGATTCTGGAAGAGTATAACAAAGAAGAAGAAAACAGAGAGAGAGAGAGAGAGAGAGAGAGAGAGAGAGAGAGAGAAATGAGAGGTTGAAGAAGAATCTTATTAAAGAAAAGACTGAATTACAAGCTCATAATCATATATGAATGAGAACTATCCTATTTATAGATTACAATTCATCACTAAACAGAATAGATTACGATCCAAACTATGCGGATCAGACTCCGTGATTTCAGGGACTATAACTGCCTCTCTAACTGATATTCCCTCCAATACTAACTGACACTTGAGCCCACAGCCAGATGACACCGTTTAGTACACTAGAATGAAACACCACAGCTTAAGCCAAAACGATGCGCATCATTTAAGACATTAGTGAAACGGTGCGTATTGTGTTGTCTTCATCACTGTTGCCAGAAACATAATTGGGAGGTTCTTTAACAATCATATCATTGTGTTCTTTATTTTCCGCTACTTTACATGATATGATTGTTATTGTTTTAATCTAGATCTGAATAATAAACTTAAGTATTCACTTGGTTAATTAATTAAGTTAAACAATCTAGTTTATAGGGATCTAAAAACATACACCCTTTATACTTAAATAATAATAATCTGTATTTTTGAACTCTGAAAAGAGAACTACCAGTGTCTTTAGAGTTTAGAGCAAGAAAATATGTCTTTTAAAAAATAAAAATAAAAATTTTAAAAACGTATGTCGACTTATTAATTTGCCAAAGTTTGGTTCGTCCATATTGCATTGATGAAAATAGAAATCATTTGCATTGTGGAGTTCAGAGTTTAGGCAATACGTAACCCGATTTATCTAACTTGTAATCCAATTGATTCTACTATTCACCAAAAAAAATAAAAATAAAAATAAAATCCAATTGATTCTACTTACTTGCAGCCTATTCAAAACAACTCATTTTTAACCCAAACATTATTTTACCCGAACCCAAACGCCCCCAACTCAACCTAGCTTGAGCCGACCCGTTTATCAAGTCTAGCCGAGCACCTACTTAAACCAGAAGGCTGGTAGGTTTGAGACTAAAAATTAATATTATATCAATCACTTATTCTAGGTATTACTTAAATAGAATACAAATGTGAAAAATCAAAAATATAAACGACAAAATCAATAACTTTTCGACTTCAACATGTACGTTGAAGCAAATGAACTGATAATCATGTATAAGACTATGTATTTCGACATGGAAAACCCGCAATATAATACTGCTATCAGTGCTATGGGGTCCATTGGTTGTTACTCAATCACCATTATGAATTTTTTTTTGTTTGTTTAATTTTAAACTAATCAACATTATAATTGAAGTCAGGCATGGGCAAAAAAACTAGTTAGATAATAAGGGTCAGGCACTCAGGATCCACTAAACTAAACGGACATTTTTTTTATTAAAAAAAATCCCAACTAAACCACTAACAATTATATAATATAAATTAGTCTTGGAAACTTTTCTTCGGGCCCAAAAGACATAAACGAATCTTTATTTACAACATATGTAATTAACATGTGGGTTCAGAATAAATCAGACCCTTAAACATGATTTTCTCACTCTAAAAATTTGGGTTGTAACACAAGTTCACAAGTACAATACAGCTTTAGTGCAGGTCTCAACAAAACTATGGATCTAAAGGCAATAGTGAGCGAGACTGACCTGATCTTCTTCAGTCTCCTCCTTCTAATACCCCTCTTCTATCTTTACTTCAAACACATTTTCTCTAAAAATCCACCACTCCCACCAGGTCCATTTGCATGGCCTATTGTAGGGAACTTTTTCCAAATGGGAAGGCAGCTCCATTCCATACTAGCCAACTTAGCTAAAGTCCATGGTCCTCTCGTGTCTCTAAGGCTTGGCACCCAAATTAGCATCATTGCATCATCGCCAGAAGCAGCAAGAGAAGTTCTTAAGGCCCATGACAGAGAATTGTCAGGCAGGTTCATAGCAAACGCTATTCCACACATAAACCTAAAACTCAACAACTTCTCACTTGCAGCCGCCCCTGAGTGCAACGATTATTGGAGGTCCCTAAGGGCTATTTGTAAAGCTGACCTTTTTTCAGCCAAAGTATTGGAATCACAAAATCATATAAGAGAGAAGAAGGTGAGGGAGTTGGTAGATTTCTTGGTTCTAAGGAAGGTGAGGGAGTGAATCTTGGAGAGGCGATCTATGTTACTTATACTAATTAATATCTTGACTAATGCAATATTTTCAGTGGACTTCATGGACTTTGAGGGTAAAGGTATTGGTCAACAGCTAAGGGAACTTATAGTTGAGGTAGTATAGTTGGGAATGATCCCAGATTTATCATCTTTCTATCCTATAATTAAAGCATTAGATATTCAAGGTATACAAAAGAAATGTGATAAAATAGTTCAAAATTTTATTTCTATTTGGGAGGATATTATCAAAGAAAGACAAAAACAAGAGAGTACTATTTTAGGTCAAAGGGATTTCTAGATGCCATGATTAAAGACGGCTTTACAAATGATCAAATCAGTCAACTAATTTTGGTACTCTCTCTCTCTCTCTCTTTTCTACACGCACACACACAGAATACCAATTTTGCTTTGTACATGATTTAGAAAGTACCACATATATATTTCCATAGCTTTTATGTGATAAAAATTATTGTCTCTCCATGCATAGGACTTACTTATTGCTGGCACTGATTCTAGTAGCATGGTAACTGAATGGGCAATGGCAGAATTGATGAGAAACCAAGATGTCATGCATAAACTTCGTGAAGAAATTGAAAGTGAAATTGGCATAAATATTGTGAAAGAGTCCCATTTAAGTCACCTTCCTTACCTAGAAGCTTGTGTACATGTCAAAGAGACATTGAGATTATACCCTCCAGGACCACTACTCATTCTTCGTCGTGCCTTACAAACATGCCAAGTAATGGGCTATACAATTCCTACAGACTCCTTTATTTCGGTTAACATTTGGGCAATAGGTCGAGATCCTATGGTTTTCAATGATCCATTGAGCTTCAAACCCGAGCGGTTTCTTGATTCATCTTTGGATTTTAAGGGAACTAATTTTGACTATACGCCTTTTGGAGCAGGAAGGAGAGGTTGCCCTGGACAACCCTTGGCTACTAGGCAAGTCCCACTTATTTTGGCATCATTGGTCCACTCATTTGACTGGTTTCTTCCAGGCAGTATGAAATCAACTGAGCTAGACATGAATGATCATTTTGCCATAACATTGAAGAAGAAGCAACCTCTGCAGCTTATTCCTAAAAGAAGAAAATAGTTGTGTACCATTTCTTGTGTAATATTAGTTATTAAGATGGTTTTTGTGTATCATTTCTTGTGTGTTATTGTATTTTTGCTATTACCTTTTAATTAAGAAGTTGTGCATCATTTCTTGTGTTGTATTAATTGTTACATATTGGAGTGTGACAGCTCCAGACCAACCATTACTTTTTCTTACAATGGGATGGCCAATTATTGTTAGGAGGCTAGCTAAGGGTTTGTTTGGTAGGGATAATGGAAATAGTTAGGAATGATAGAAAAATGAGAGAACAAAGAAGATATTAATTTTCTATCCTACATTTGTTAGGATTGATAACAAAGTCAAAAGTGAGATGATGAAAAATTACAGTATCTTTCTTTTATTCAAGAAGAAAAATAGGTGAAATTAAATGGTGACTTATAGAAATTTACATTAATCATTTTGGATTATTGAATTGCTGAATAGTTGATTTGGATTGTGAATGCTTTGATACATCTCTTTTTAATTACTCTATTTTGAAAACTATCTTTTAGTTAAATCAAGTATTACATGATTTCTTCCATTTCATTTCACTAAGTTTCAATTTCCAATATGTAGACATACATATGCCTCCTATATGAAAGGGAACTTGTTTGAACAAGTTCAGAACTGGGACACAACACAGCATTAATGAATTCTCAAACAAGCTCCCTTCTTATTAAAGCCTTTCCCATTTTCAAACACTGGGTTTCTAATTGGCTCCATTTTCAAACACTGGGTTTCTAATTGGCTATGTTAATGACTCAGCCATGACAATTTGTCAGGCTACAACACGGTTGGGCTGGGTTTGTAATTAGCTACCAAATCATTACATTGGGCCGGGATATGTGTGTTAATTAATAACCTGGTGGAAAACCCATAAAAAAACCCATCAAATGCAGGCCCGTTTTCTTTCAAGTTAGCCCACATTTCAAGTTAATAAGATCCACTTGGTTACTCTTTAAAAATAAAATAACTATTGGTCTAATACTAACTCAAGACCGCAATTATCCAAAAGGAAAACACAAGACTCTAACCAGAATGGTCACCATCAACGAAAGGAGTTCTTTTCTATTTAAATTAATAATATATCTGTCCGATGCTTTAATTCAAAATCACGATGTAACAAAAAAAAGATATTTTATATAATATAATTGAAATTAAAAAAAAAAAATGTTAACAAATTGTTTCATGTATCAAAAGTCTTGTAACTCAATTGATTGACATTTTCTAATATTTTTATAGAAGACATTCAAAATTTAAATCCTTAATCTTATGCTGTAATTGTCAAAAAAAAAAAAAAAAAGTTTCACGCAATCATATTCAGGCATTATTATAAATGCTTTTGAGTTTATCTCACTGACAAAACAACAACAAATTTACGTATTAACTTAATAAGTCAAGGTATTAATACAGACAATTTTTTTTTCCCATTTGAAATTATGTATTAACATATGATTTCTTTAAAAAGTAATATTTCCTAGCAATATCTCTCAATCTGATTCTGATGTCTGTTCATTTGAAAATTGTGTCTGCTAAATCTTTAAAAAAAAAAAAAAAACAATAATCTCTTATACAAAAAGCCACTTTAGCATGTTTTAGATGTAAAATGACCTAAACCTAGTTTAATGACTAACATGATCCATAACCGTAATACTGTCCTTTTTGTATTAACTCATTCTCATGGTAAAGCAATCGTTATAGAGCGGATACTATATAAGTCAAATCTTTTTTATTAAAAAAAATCCCTAAATCTCTAGTGTTTACAAACCATCTAGTCCATGGTGTTTGTACAAACAAACCAAATAATAATAAAGACAAATTAAAAGAAAGAGAGGAAGATAAAGACAAATTAAAGGGTCAAGTTGGTATTTCTCTCTCTCTCTCTCTACGTGAATGAAGGAACATGTATAATAGACATCTTCTCCTTATTCATTTCTTGTTATTTTGCTTGAAAACATGGCGAAAATTGGGGGAAAATTATGCTAAGTATATTGAATACTTAATTAGTTGGTTTTTATGATATCTTTGAAATTATTCAAAAATACTTAATTAGGCTAATAAATTTAAATATAATAAAAGAAATAACATATTTTATAGAATATTTTTTTTTTAGTTTCCGAAATGTTCACTTGAATAGAATATATCTGTACCTAAATCATATTTATCCGTTTCTCAAAAAAAAAAAAAAAAATCATATTTATCCTATCTTGTATATTACTAACTATGTTCCAAATCTATTTTTTTGCTTATAACAATTAGTATCCACATATTATATATTTTTTTACAATTTCATCAGCATCTATCCTGGGTGAAAGATATTTTGCAAACTATGTCATTTAAAAAAGTTTCTGCAAATAAATTAGTATTTGTCCTCAAGAACTTGCAAGAGGTTTTACTTCCTCTAAGTATTTTGATATGGTTTTAGAACTATAGACTTAATCTTACTCGCATATCACTGTTTCAATGCTTTGTCTTTTTTTTAATTTTTTTAATGACACAGCTTGTGTCCTAATTAAGTGCAGGGATGAGAGCTAAAAACTGAGGCAGTAAGTTCGCCACATAACAGAGAGATTCTCCTTTAGTGTCGGCGGCAGCGGCAGAGTGGCAGAGAGAGGCAGCAGCTCTAAATCCAAGCTAAGCTATAATATCTATATTATTACTAAAAATTGAAGCGTAACATTTAATATTGTTATGCTTGCATTAACCCACGTCAATAATCATGTCATTCTTATTCTCTTTCCTAAATTTATCTTACAATCTTAAAATAGTTTTTATCAATTTTAAAATACTAATAAATCTAAAATTATTTCCAACCTATCTCCACCATAAAGCTCACTTCTTTTAAATTTAATTCCACCAACCTGCTTCTTCTAAATTTAATTCTAACGTAAAGCCTAAACTCAAGCCTTCTCAACCGAAAACCCTTAGAAAGTCATGGTTACAACTTCTTGGATTATCTTCCCTTTTGTTTCTCACGCAAAACGTGTTCCTTCCCCATTCCTGCCTTCTAACGTAGACTTCTTACGCAAAACGTGTTCCTTCCCCTTCCCCACATTCTAACGGCAGACTTCTTACGCAAAACGTGTTCCTTCCCCTTCCCCACCTTCTAACGGCAACCTTTCTGTCTTCCTTACTCCTCTCCTCACGTCAATAGCCATGTTATTCTCATCTTCTTTCCTAAATTTATCCTACAATTTTAAAATAGTTTTTATCAATTTTAAAATACTAATAAAACTAAAAAAATTCAGCCTATAAAACTAAAATTATTTCCAGCCTATCTCCACCTTAAATCCCACTTCTTTTAAATTTAATTCCACCAACCCGCTTCTTCTAAATTTAATTCTAACGTAAAGCCTAAACCTAAGCCTTCTCAACTGAAAACCCTTTGAAAGTCACGGTTACAACTTCCTGGACTTCCTTCCCTTTTGTTTCTCATGCAAAACGTGTTCCTTCCCTTTCCCCACCTTCTAACAGCAAATTTTTCACGCAAACCGTGTTACTTCCCCTTCCCCATATTCTAACGGCAGACTTCTTACGCAAAACGTGTTTCTTTTCCTTCCCCACCTTCAAACAGCAGCCTCTCTGTCTTTCTTACTCCTCTCCTCACATCAACAGCCATATCATTCTCTAAATTTATCCTACAATTTTAAAATAGTTTTTATCAATTTTAAAATAATAATAAAGCTAAAATTATTTCCAGCCTATCTCCACCATAAAGCCCACTTCTTCTAAATTTAATTCTAACGTAAAGCCCAAACCCAAGTCTTCTCAACCGAAAACCCTTTGAAAGTCACAGTTACAACTTCCTGGATTTCCTTCCCTTTTGTTTCTCATGCAAAACGTGTTCCTTCCCCTTCCCCACCTTTTAATGGCAAATTTCTCATGCAAATCGTGTTACTTCCCCTTCCCCACATTCTAACGGCAGATTTCTTACACAAAACTTGTTCCTTCCCTTCCTTACCTTCTAACGGTAGCCTCTCTCATCCTTACTCCTCTCCTCACAGTATATAAATATTGATAAAAGTTGGATGCTTTAGTTAAGGTATCTCTAAATCCCAATTTGTTTTGTGCTCTATTCTTTTGCTTGATTGCTTGATTTTTTATTTATTTGTGTTGTCTGTGCAAAATAAGGCAATATTGTTGTAGCTAAAGCAATTTTCTATGTATTTATTACAATGCCAAATATTTGTGTCAGTGTAGATTGATACCCAAGGTCTTCCAATTAGAGTTTTCAATATTGTAGCAGATCTCCTTTGTGATAGTGGGATGAAAAATATGTGTATGTATTCCAATTTAAAAAAACTATATCAAATATCTGTGTCATTGTAGATTGGTACCGAAGGTAATTCGATTGGAGTTTTGAATATTATAGCAGCTTTCCTTTGTGATTGTGGGATGAGAAATCTGTGTACCCAAGGTCATTCGACTAGAGTTTCCAATATTGTTGCTACACTCCTATTAAGCCTTTTTTTTTTTGACATTATTAAATATATAAATACATTGACTTTACAAATTCATCTTAGGTGATTTTAACTTTACATATTTATCTACTTTAATTTTAATGTTATAACTAAGTATTGTCTATACATATTCCTCTTAGACGGTTTTAATTATATATATAATTTTGCCCATTTATCTTCATTTATTTTGTCTCTTCTGATTCTCATCCTCTTACTATAAATTTGCCACTCTCTCATATTTTATGCATATTTTATTTTCCCACACAAAAAGGTTCTCTCTCTCTCTCTCTCTCTCCCCATTTTTTGTTGGATTTTTTTACGAAATTTGTACGCCCATTGTCATCTTATTATTGACTAACTCATATGCGTTCCTTGATGCTTGTATTTTTTTTTTATTTTTTTTATCATTTTATTTGCAACACTAAATACTTTTAATGTTGTTGACCAGATTTGAGGGAAAATTATATTATAATATGACCATATTTTGTGTATTGTCAAGTTTTAGTTTATTTGGAAAATAGCAGGATAGTTTAGACAATATGATGAAGAACAATTAGTGCAGTTGAAGAATATGGTCTTTGTGCAGTTTCCTTTCACTATTTGTAAATATATTGTTTAACAAATTAGCACCAAATTGTTATATCTTTATTATATGATGTTTTTAGATGTGTGAGTAATTGTTTTTAAACATTTACAAATATTTTGTATCGCTCATCTTCCTTATCTCATTAGCGTGTTTTTTTATATTTTTAAGAAAACAAATTCAATTTCAAGTTTAAAATTATTTATTTATCTATTTAATTTTCGCATGTTGGATTAGATGTTAAATTAGATTATGACAGTATTAACATAATATTTGGCTTGATTACAATCATTATGTATAATAGGGTAAAATTTTTGAATTTGATTATGCTTTGAATATTTGGCTTGATCACATCACATTTGAAATGTTTTACATATTCGGGAGAATGAGTTTGAGTTTGATGTGAGTTTTATTTTTCCCTTTCTTTTTAATTTGAATTGTAGTTTTGTTGAATTTTATAAATTTTTTTGATATGTTTTTCGGTGTTTGATTGTACGGTAGAAAAAATTGGGTTTGAAAAAGTTTTTTTAACACTAAAAAATAATTTCCAAATTTTTGTTACTTTTTAATGATACACAAAAAATTATAAATAATTTTTATTAAAAAATTAATATTTTTTCAACCTTTTGAATTCCTGAAAAAAATTGTATTGTTTTTCGTTTTGGTATAACAAAAATTATATATTACAT
This sequence comes from Quercus ilex subsp. ballota, assembly GCA_032727855.1. Classification (NCBI taxonomy): domain Eukaryota; kingdom Viridiplantae; phylum Streptophyta; class Magnoliopsida; order Fagales; family Fagaceae; genus Quercus; species Quercus ilex. Next base: position 14,605,068 of record CM064916.1, on the reverse strand, counting down.
TTGTGATTGTAACTATAACAAATAAAAATATGATTATGAAATACATTAATATTTATTAAATTAGTCGTGGGTTCCAGTTAGCTCAACTGGTAAAGTCTCTGATGGTTGAATAAGAGATCTGGGGTTCAATCCCTGCCTACACCAAAAACCAATTGGTGTCTTGGTCTGATGATAAAGAATTATTATCAGGAGTAGACGTCATAGGTTAAAAATATTATCATACGCAATGCGTGGGATCCGCGACTAGTTAATATACCCTACGAAAGGAAAATAAACACCTTCCCACCTTTGCCCCACACTACCATGAACTCTGATACCACTTGTTGGGAAAATAAACACCTTGGGGAGTTTCCTTGAATAATTAATATAACATATAGAGACACACTTTAACCCAAAAGGCTTAAATCCAATTGATATGTGTTCAATTATGTTATATTTTTTTTTATACAAAATATAAATTCTACTATATCTTAATCTAAGTGTATATGTGTGTGAAGCTCCCTCCTAGAGACTTGAACCTCGGTTCTTGCCCCTCACACCCCATAAGCACTTAGACTTATGCGGTGACCACCACACCAAGGGTGCACGGTGGTATGTTATATTAACTATTCATTCTTTTCATCATTATTTAATGTGAGACTTTACTCACACGTATAACCCAACAAATCTCACTAACTAAATCTCTAATTTAAGGTGAAAGTTTGAAGGTGACTTGAGTTTAGAATGTAAAGTTGTAAACTCGTAAAGGAAATTATGATTATGAATGACTAGATCAAATGTAGAATGGTCTAGGCACGATGTAGAATGAAACATACAAAAACGACGTTCAATGATAGATGCAGGCTAAAAGGCTGCTATTAATTAGGACTAGAGAACAATTAAATCAATGACTAAAGTGACTATTATGATCGGAGAATGGCTGCACTACTGGTGGCTAAGGAAGATTAACAAATAACAGTTGTTGAAGATGGCATAAATGAGATATAGAAGTCAATGGCAGTGACTTTCAGCACAAATTAATGGTGGCCGAAGGATGTGACACCAATGGCCAAATTAAGGAAAGCAACACCAGCTCATGGAAGCTTCGTAGTCTGGTGCTGCATTGGCACACAAATCTAACTCGCGGAAACTTTGACAACACGTTAGGGTGTGCGTGACATTCTTAGGCCAATTTTTCCAGCATTTTGCAAATTGACTTCATATTTTTTTGAGTAGTGTGCTCCAAAACTCAAAAAGATGCTCGAAATGCTGAAATCCGAGAGAAAAAAAAAAAAAAAAAAAAAAAAAAAACTTGAACGGCTATACGAATCCCAATGGACAAAGGCACTGCTAGGAACTAGGAAGCAATGCCATAAAAAATTATAACAAAATTCAAAATTTTATAAATAAAATAAATAAATAAAACAGGAGAACGATAGGGAGAAATAGAATGCTTGAAGACCCTAGGTTTGATAATATGTTAAAAAAAATAATAAGAAAATAAGATGATGTTAACTAGGGGTGTGCGCGGGTTGGATTAGGCGGATAAATGCCAATATTTCTATCTAATCCACCACTAGTGAGTTGAGAAAATTCCAATCTGTTACCAACCCACCAAAGTTTAAATCCAGTGGATTGGTTACAAATTTTGGCAATTTCAACTCGGCGGGTTGGCATTAACAATATTTTAAAAAAACTTATCACAAACTACAATTTGTTATTGAATAATCTCAAAATATAACTACTACACACAAAAATTAAAGGTAGATTTTATTGAATAATCTCAATTCCAACACAAACATTGAGTCAATGAAAAAGAAATATATCATCTCTAATAAACCTTGTCTCCACAAAAAATGAAAGGAAAAAAGAAAAAGAAAAAAAAAAAGTAGGCTGCTGCCTTACAACTAAGGAAAATTAAATCAACAAACCCAAAGTCTTAAAATTCCCAAAGTCACATCAATGATTCAAAATAATAACATATCAACATAACAAATAAACTTCAAAATGATATGAATGTTCTTAAAACAATTATCACAGACTACAATTAGTTACTGAATACAGAGTATATATATACTTTTGATAAACTATAGAATATATATACTTACATACAAGGATAACCAACCTTGGTGCCTAAACTAACCACTAAGAGTATTACATGTGCACAACAATATAACTAACTCTATTATTAGAAATTAATTTACCTACAACTTTTCAAAAAGGTTGAGGAAGAAAAAGACAAAACAACAAGAAAGAGGGAGGGAAATAAAGCGGTTGAAGGTGAAGGCTAAATACAAAGTATAGTATACGGCTAAAGTGAGTTTAGAGTTTCAATGTTAACTTTTTATATTTTGTTTAAGGAATTGATTACTGATTAGCTGTAAAAATTGATTAGATGAATTGATTAACTTTAAATATAGAATATATAGTTGAATAATTTGAACTAATATATATATATATATACATATATATAATATTTATTTATATATAATTAAGCGGGCGGGTTTGGTTGTAGCAAATTGGCAATTTTTCAATCCGTTACCCAACCAAATCCACTATTTTGGGGGGTCTAACTCGCACAACCCAAATCACCTAACTTAATGACCCGCACGATGCGGGTGGGTCGGCAGGTCAAGCGAATATTTTGCACACCCCTAATGTTAACAGAGAAAGTAAAAATAAAAAATAAAAAAATAAAAATAAAAATAAAAAAAAACCCAAAATGACAAAATGGTTACATCCTTCTATAAATTTTTTGATAATCCATCTTTCTATAATTTTTTTTTTTTAAAAAAATACTAAGTATTTTTAACACAGACACACGGGAAGATGGGAGAAGTTTTTTTTTTCTTCTTCTTCTATAAATTGGATCATACATTGAGACAAACTTACATAACCTTAAATTTAGTGTGTTAATAATCACGATTTCAAAAAAAAAAAAAAAAAAAAAAGTCACGATCATCTGCGATATTACAAAACCACAATAATCAATTATAAAACTATATATGGTCTACATGTATTAAGCGGTGCTAATTAAGTAATACGAGTATGCTCATGACGGTAATACATTCTTAACTTCTATATTCCATTTGTAGAGTGTAAACTAAACACCATGTCTGCAACCTCTAGTCCTTAAATCTAATCTAACAATAAAAAAATTACAAATAGTGTCGGCAATTAAACCTAAATTACAGAGTGAACAACTTGGAAATAGCAGAATTTATTATTCCACCGTTATGATGGATCTTAAATCATCGTTCCGTTGAAATTTGGTTATTCTTTATTTAATGGCAGTATGGCACATTAATAAATGTACCTTTTATATCTATTTTGGCTTTATATTTTGGGGGTATGGCTTATAGCATAATATGTGAAAACAAATACTATAAGATAGCTCTACCATAACTATTTAATTAATTAGAAATTTTTTTTTTTTGAGAAACCGGCTCCAAATTTTATAAACTGAAATCAGCCAAAATCGGCTAAAAGTACATCAGCAACTTGTGGTGGAACATCCTCCATCCACACAAAAACATCATCAATAGTTTTTGCGTATTTTGCTAAAAAATGAGCAACTGAGTTCCCTGACCTACGGGTATGAGAGAAAGAAACACAATTACAAGAAAATAAATGGTGCTTAATTGAAGAAATCAGATGACCAAAAGAGGAGAGAAATTCCTCTTCCCTTCTTAAGGCTGAAATAATTATAGTTATATTAGACCCCCACTAGTTGATTTATAATACGTCCATAACTTAATTAGCTTTAAAAAAAAAAAAAAAAAGTGAGAGATAGCTTATAATACGCCCATATGCCTCCTACGTGATCAATTGTAGGAACGTGGTTGGTAGATCCCAGTTAGGGGAAGAGCGTGGTTATCACGTTACAAATGCACCAACAAATGATAAGATACGCTAGCTATTTATTGTGTATATAATTTTTTTCATTTTTTATTTATCAATTTATTTTAGAGAGTTTTAGTTTATAATATCCACTCCTGATGATAACTCTTTATTCAAATTCAAACTTTATATGATTATTGATTCTCAAATTTCAAGGAAAAAAACACTTGCCCCTCTTGACATTCGATTGACCAAACTTTGTTAAATTAATATTAAAAATGTTATGTACTAACCTATCTTTTGTTTAAGACCAAGTTTCAAGGCATTCTAAAAAAAAAAAAGTTTCAAGAATTATCCCTGTTTCAAAATTAAAATTCATTGTATTAAATTTTTAATTGAAGCATATTTTAAAATATTAAGCATAATTTTTTTTTCAACAGATTATGAAGAGATTTGCCATTGTAAGTGTTTTGGTGTTTGATAAATTTTACTTTTTTATTCTAAATTTATCAGTTATTTTCTTATTAACCAGGGTTAAACTTTTGTAAAAAAATTCTTATAGAAATTTAGAATATTCTATTAATAATATAAACAAAAAGGGGTATTAATTTTTTTAAAACCTTAAGGGAGAGGAGTGTTTTTTTCATTTAGGTTTGGAGTTGAATGTCATTCCCTCAAACCTTAAAAGAGGGGAGTGTAATTATCCCTGATAGGCCACAAACTGAATGACCCCTTGTGATTAAACCAATTAATTAATTAGCCAAGTTATTAATTAATCAATTTATCATGCAATTGCGTGGAAGCACAAACAAATCACCAAACAACTAAATATGCAGCGGAAATTAAATGACAAGGTGATTTGTTTACGAATAGGGAAAACCCTTACGGCAAAAACCCCACCGGATGATTTTCAGGTCACCACTCCCGAAACTCCACTATTATCAAATCAAGCGGTTACAAGTAAATGAATCCTAAGTACCTTACCAACTTACAGTTGAACCCTTACCCCAATACCCAATTAGACTTGATCTGTAGTGACAATTCCCCATTTTGATGCACGGCTCCCAAGTACATGACTAACCAATGCGCGGATCCCAGTACGCGACTTCAAACACCAACTTAGAATGAGAGGTTGGCTGCAAAGTTCTTCAGTTCATCCTAGATGATGAAGATCAGGAAGATGCTTGGTCACAAAACCCAAAGGTGCAAATACACAGCAACTTCTTTAGAGAAGATGAACTGGGTCAAGAACTTCGTCTTTGATCACAAATTGCTTGAACAGAGTTTGCTCAATGCTTGTGCAACTTGTGTCTTCTTTTACGGCTCTTAAAACAATCATTTTATATGTCTAGGGTTAAGAGAAAAGAAGGTTCAAAAACACATTCACGGATCCCAAGAAATCATATCAGAAAATCTGATTTTATAAATCTCGACAGATAGCAGGTGTCGAGGAGCTATTGAGCAGGTGTCGAGCTTTAATGATTTTGCATTTTAGCTTGTTTTTCTTGGACAGACTTAATGACTTCAACACTTGTTCTTGAAACATTGTTTCTTGAAGTATTAAAAACACTTAGAACTACCCAATTACAAGTAGAGTGTGTTTTGGTCAAAGGATTAGCCAATTTACATAAATAAGTGACATATGTTCTTAACAAGTGAAAACACATATGTCCTAACAATCTCTTCCTTTGGCAATCCATGACAAAACCACAACAAACAAATGAACATATAAGAGAAGTCATAAATCACTCAACTCATACTCACTTTTTGAATACAATAAAATCTATCCTAACACAAATCCTTGAAAAACTTTGCAAGAAAAGAGTTTATGGCAAGTTAGACTTTGACAACCTGTATTTCTGAAACACTTTAAACAAAACTCATCAAGGCATCTTGTGTGAAACAGAAATAAATAGATTGCATGCAAGTATAAGAATCATGTGTATAAAGATAGAAAAGAAACAAAACATGTAGAGAAAGGTGAAAGAAACATACGTCCACATATAATGAATATAAGTACAATGTATGTAAAACTGGTCACAAGACCTCATATACAAGAACAATATATCTAAAAAGAAAGAAAAGAAAAGATACATCATAACCTCACTACATCTTTCAAATATCAACACTCCCCCTAACAAAAATGTCCTATACTAACTCTCCCCCTAAGATGACTACTCTCATAAGCCAACCAAAACTACTCCCCCTTTTTGTCACAAGTGACAAAGGGTAGAGTGTCATGTAGACATCTCATCAGTAGAGCTAGCATCTCCATCATCATCCAAAGCGTCATCGTCATCACCATCATTATCATCATCCTTAGAGTCAGAAGCCGCTGGAGGAGGTGGTGAAGGAGTAGCCTCAGAAGCAAAACCACCCATGGTCGCTTGCTGTCGTGCAATACGACCAACACGAACATTCACCTGATACAAATCAATGGAGAGTGTATCGAGGCGAGCATCCATGCGTTGCAGTTGCGCCATAATGTCTCCAAGAGATACACCGCCCGTAGAGGAAGAAGGAGCAGATGTAGATGGAGCAGATCTGGATGGAGCTGAACGGGAGGGAGGGAGGAGTGGAATCCGTCTGTCTCGACCTAAACTGAGCCTCACTACGTTTTACGGTAGCGGCATCTATGGCACAAATGTGTGTGAAGTGGTTGGACACTGGAAACGGGATAGAAAAATGGCGTAAGATCCTCGTGATAGCGGAAGGAAAGATGAGCTTATCACGGGACGCCGGATCTAAGTGAACATCTATGATAGAAAGAATGAAATGAGAAGTGAAATCTATAGTCAGATGCTCAAGAAGATATAACAAAAATCGAGTACGAGGCTCTGTGATGGAGTTGTAATGAGAAAGTGGATGGAGTACAAAAGTCATCACCATGTTTAAGAATCTAGGACCTTTAGCAAAAGGTCTACATGATGTATACTGATGTTCACCCCAATAAGCGGGGCGCTCACAAAAAGCAGAGATGAGCTCATCTTTGGACACAGTCCTCAGACGCTCACAAGAAGGATAGTCAGGAAACTCTATCCTAGGAACCCTAAGTACATCCGCAACTAGCTGTGGTGTGACAGGGATGCGCGTACCTCGAACGCGAGTGAAAAAGAGAGGTACTGGACGATCGATCCCGTGCATGTTGGAGTAGAACTCCTGAATGAGCACGAGAGGACAAGTGACCGGGACGTCACACAGTGACTCCTATCCCCTACTGTGAATGACAGAGGGAAGGTCAGTGTCGGCGAAGTACGCCAAAATGACTTGGCGTTCCGAATGAACACCTCGTCTAGAAAAGTTCTCCAAAAATGCCTTGTGGGCATCTCCATCACGGAACCGAAGATTAAGAGGAGCAGAATTAGAAGAGGAAGAAGCTCCAGAACGTAGAGGGTTCCAAGCAGGATTGGATTTACGTTTGGGTGCCATAGATACTACTAACGTAAACAGAATGAGAAAGAGATAGAAAAGGAGACAATCAGAAAAGTCCCAAAACAGTTCACATATATCAAATATATTGAACAATGAGTACGTATGCATGGGGAATGCATGAACATTTGACATGCAGGGGAAAAACATCATGGGCTCAGTCCAATCCAATCCTAGCAGCACACAAACATAGAACACACATCTAAATGCATGTAAATACCATTCTAATGCACATGAAATGCAATGTATGACATTTTGAACACATTTAAGTGAAAACCCAACCCACAATTTCAAGAAATACTCATTAATTTTGAAAAACCCCAAAAATTTTCAAAAACCCCAAAACCTAAGATTCAAAACATGAAATGCATGAATTATGAGAGAAAAAGAGATCATACCAAGTGATTTGAAGCAAGGAAGTGCCGAAAATCACGTGGATTGAGGATTTGGAGTGAGAAAAAGGAGGTTGGGAGATGAACAGCCGCGGACAGATCGAGAGAGATTGAGAAAATGAAGTTCAGATCGCGACAGAAGCTTATATAGAATCTTCAGTAATCCTCGACAGCTGAGGTGTCGAGAGGTGTCTAGGAATCTGTCGAGGAAGGTATCGAGAAAAAACACGTCGACAGCTGAAAGTGTCGAGAAGGTGTCAAGGAATGAACACTAGAACCAAGAACAGAATCTCGATCGATCGACAAGGTATCGAGAAGGTATCGAGGAGACAGGAGAATTCTCGATTGATCCATCAGGTGTCGAAGAGGTGTCGAGATTGTGATAAGAAAAAAGGCTTGAGAAGCTCGACAGATAACAAGGTATCGAGGAGGTGTCGAGCCAGCAGTTAAAAGCAGTTTTTCGAGAAGTGAAAAACACAAACATGAATGTAATTCAACATACACCTCAACCAATGATCCAATCAACATATTAAGCTCTCAAAAATATCTCTCATCAACCATTTGAAGCACATGGATCCTCAGAAACACACACACACACACTAAACAAGTCTAACCAATTTTATTTTTCAAAAACAAGTCAAGACAGTTTAGTGAGCATACATTAGCATATGTAAACACTTGTGATGACCAAATCACATTGTACCTGCACATGTATCAAGAGTAACAAAAAATATTGCGTGTTGTGTGTGAAAAATATCGCAAGATTGCATATGTGTATACATGTTATGATGATCTGAGATATGAGAAAATAACTTTAACTCACACACAATCATAACTATTTGATGGGGACTATCACCTTCGAGGTACATCCTATAATTCCCACATCTCCTAGAAAACACGCTTGCAATCATATTTAAAGCATTTTAATCTTTTTGCTTTATATTTTCTTTACTTATTTTCTTTTAAGCATATCATGCATGGGCATAGAAGAGAGAAAAGAAATATCCAACATGTTAAGTATAGACATTGCACTTTTGCTATGCCGTAGCATACGGATGTCTTTGACACTGCACTTTTGCTATGCCGAAGCATACAGGTGTCTATGACACTGCACTTTTGCTATGTCGAAGCATACAGGTGTCATACTATGATTGGCGAGCAACAGTGGTGAGATGGTCATTTATGCCTTTCTCTTAGGATTTTCTAGTCCTACCCGTCAAAAAGAGTGATATGAGTGTTAAGTTTAAGAGATAACTTAATCTTACTCATCACAAACAAGAGCCACAAATCTCACTTGCTTAGTTGTGCATAGAGATACTCATCTAAGTTACAAAAGATACAAAGTTTAGAAAATTTTATTTCAATGGCCATCCAAGGTACACAAATACCAAAGTACACATAACACACACTGTTTTTGTATTTTTTTTTTTCAATTTTTCAATTTTTTTTTTATTTTTATAATAAAAACAAAATAAACAAAACTAAAAATAAACAAACAAAAACATGTTATCAAAGCAAAGCAAAAACTAGACTGACAAAAAAAAATGCAAAACACGTAAGTAATGCAACAACCAAAAACAAGAAGATAGAAGAAAGTGATAAAATCACTTAGAGTCCTTTTTCTTCCACACCTTGCAAGAACCTTTCCTTTGATTGAACTCTTGAACCGGCGGTGAGGGGGAAGAATTGAAACTGTTTAAGTTCGAAAGGAACATGAGGGCTTTTAGAAGATCTCCAAGAGGAGCAAAAGAGGATTGAAGCTGATTTTGGCTTCCAGATGCTATCATGTCGTTGCTCTGTTGAGTGGCTAGCCACTTGTAGCAATTTGGTCGAGTATGACCGGTAGCTCCACAATGATGACAGAGATGCTGCTTCTTCTGTTTAGGCTTTTGAGAGTTAGCCTTCTTAGCCCTAGGGTTTTTAGCATCTTTCTTATCTTGCTTAGGGGGTGCTCCTAAGATAGATTTACCCTTGTCTAAGTTCTCACTAGCTAATTCAGTTTTAACAACAGTGTTCTCAATTTCAGTGTTATTAGCAGGAGAAACAAAAACAGCAGTACTAATAGAAGCAATATAAGAGAAAGAAAGACCATACCCTAAACCTGTTCGATCTGAAGCAGATTTCTGATTGCTGAGCATCTCATCAAGCTTTGCACTTGAAGTCCACTCCATTTGAGCTCTAACTTGAAACAGCTCTGCTTCAAGCTTCTTGGTCTTCTCAGCTAAGAAATTGTTCTCAAACCTCAGTACACCAATAGTTTGATTCACCTCATCAAATTTTGTGGACAACTCTTCACGATCAAGTTCCACATCACTGAGTTTTTTGGTGGCCAGCCTATACAATTTCTCATGCTTCTCAGAGAGCTTGTAAAACTTTTCATAGGCTGGATGGATATCATCTTGATCATCCATATTCTCAAATTTTGACTCTACCAGTTCTTCTTCTTCGTCCACTTCTTCAACAATCCCTTCAGTAGGATTGACTGTGGCAGTGAAGGCATTTAAGATTCCGTCATCCTCATTGTCGGAATCATCTTCAGACTCAGTGTCACTCAGGGTTGCAGCAAGTGCCTTACTTTTCCCAATGCTCTTGAGATATGTGGGGCATTCATGCTTCATGTGACCGAATCCATGACAACTAAAGCACTTTGGTCCTGCAGGAACAGTGTACTGACCGCCATCCTTAGCATCCTTCTTCCCTTTGTCTTGGCTTTTAAACTGAGAAAAACTAGAATGCCTGCGGTCCTTGTCGAAGCTCCTTCCATTGGCATTCTTCATAAACTTCTTGAACTTCCTTGTAATATAGGACTTCATCTTGGAATCTTCATCATCAGAAGACTCATCTGTATCACTGCACTTTGCCTTCAAGGCCATGCTTTTACCTTTACTTGACTTGCCAATCCTAGATAACCCTATCTCATAGGTTTGCAAGTTTCCAACCAGCTCAGTCAAAGGAATTTTGTCAATATCCTTTGATTCCTTTATCGCCGTAATCTTGGCATGGAATCTCTCGGGTAGAGATTTGAGCATTTTCCTCACAATTTTGGGTTCAGGGATGGTTTCCCCAAGATTGAAGGTTGAGTTCACTATGTCTTTGAGCTTGGCATAGAACTTATCAAATGACTCATCCTCCTTCATCTTAATCTCTTCAAAGCTTGTAATGAGCCTCTGAAGCTTTGAATCCTTGACAGCTTTTGTGCCCTCATAGGTTGTCTGGAGGATGGTCCATGCTTCTTTTGCAGTTTCAGTAGAGGATATTTTCATGAACTCCTCATTAGTGACTGCACTGAATAGGGCATTCAACGCTCTACTGTTGAAGTTTGCCGCCTTGATCTTGGCTTCATCCCAATTAGCCGGCGCTTCCTCTGGCTTAGTCCAGCCAATCTCTATAGCTTGCCATACTTTTTCATCTAAAGACTGCAAGAAAGCTCTCATGCGTACTTTCCAGTATGCATAGTTAGTGCCATCAAATAAAGGAGGTATAATTAACGACTGTCCTCTATCCATGACAAACAGGGGTCAATGAATCAAACACAGTAAAGATTAAACCCTAATCAGAGTGTGCCCGCTCTGATACCACTTGATAGGCCACAAGCTGAATAACCCCTTATGATTAAACTAATTAATTAATTAGCCAAGTTATTAATTAATCAATTTATCATGTAATTGCGTGGAAACACAAACAAATCACCAAACAATTAAATATGCAGCGAAAATTAAATGACACGGTGATTTGTTTATGAATGGAGAAAACCCTTACGGCAAAAATCCCACCGGGTGATTTTCAGGTTACCACTCCCGAAACTCCACTATTATCAAATCAAGCGGTTACAAGTAAAGGAATCTCAAGTACCTTACCAACCTACAGTTGAACCCTTATCCCAAAACCCAATTGGACTTGATCTGTAGTGACAGTTCCCCCTTTTGATGCACAGCTCCCAAGTACGTGACTAACCAATGCGCGGATCCCAGCACGTGACTTCAAACACCAACTTAGAAGGAGAGGTTGGCTGCAAAGTTATTCAGTTCATCCTACACGATGAAGATCAGGAAGATGCTTGGTCACAAAACCCAAAGGTGCAAATACACAGCAACTTCTTCAGAGAAGATGAACTAGGTTAAGAACTTCGTCTTTGATCGCAAATTGCTTGAACAGAGTTTGCTCAATGCTTGTGCAACTTGTGTCTTCTTTTACGGCTCTTAAAACAATCATTTTATATGTCTAGGGTTAGGAGAAAAGAAGGCCCAAAGACACATTCACGGATCCCAAGAAATCTGATCAGAAAATCTGATTTTATAAATCTCAACAGATAGCAAGTGTCGAGGAGCTATCGAGCAGGTGTCGAGTTTTAATGATTTTGCACTTCAGCTTGTTTTTTTTGGACAGACTTAATAATTTCAACACTTGATCTTGAAACCTTATTTCTTGAAGTATTAAAAACACCTAGAACTACCTAATTACAAGTAGAGTGCATTTTGGTCAAAGGATTAGCCAATTTATATAAATAAGTGACATATGTTCTTAACAAGTAAAAACACATATGTCCTAACAATCCCATAAATAAATATACATATATTGGGTTTTGGGAGGAAGAAAGCACAGAAGTATTATAAATATTTACTTTTGTAACAAACATATTATTTAAAAAGTGTTTTTTTATTTTTTGGTAATAATAAACCTTCCATCCATCTCTCTCTCTCTCTCCATTTTTGTTGTTGTTTTTAACTCCATATTGTCTTACATTTGTAGTTACACATTTTAGATTATCAAAGTTGAATCAACAAAAAAAATAAAGAAAATAAAAGCACAAGGACCAATTGAAGCTTATTTTAAATTCATAAAATGAAATTTTAATCATGAAATGGCCAAAAAATTATAGATGATTTGAAAAGGAGAGATTACACCAGTAAAGATATTTAAACCTCATAAAACTCTTTAAGAAAAATACGTCAATGTCTTGTAATTTCTCTATATATAGAAAGCGCCAATGCACTATAGCTACAGCAAAATTACATTAACTTGGTTTATTCAGTCCTATGTATTGTTTCGCTGCTTTTTTTTTTTTTTTTTCCTTCGGTTAATATCGTCTGGTCCACTCCTTTTATATGTGTATATATATATATATATATATATATATAGAGAGAGAGAGAGAGAGAGAGAGAGAGAGAGCTGTTAGTTAACATAATAAATTATCAGAATATTTTTACAATTGTTGAGATATTAATTTCTTATAGGTCAAAATAAAATATCATACAAGGACCAACCACAACTAAAAATAAAGGTATTGTGAAAAAAGAAGTGTTACATCTACAACAATTTTTACAACACTTTCATAACAAAAAGGTGAATGCGTAAAGCTACCATTGTAGCTACATTTTTTTTTTTTTGTTGGTTCAATTTGGACAGTTCACTCGGCTTTTTTTTTTTCAGTAATATCGCCCAATCAACACTTTAAAAAAAAAAAGAAAATTATATATAGCTGTTAGTTAACACAATTAATTGTCACAATATTTTCACAATTATTGAGATGTTAATTTCTTATAGGTCAAAATAAATATCATACTGGAACTAACCACAACTAAAAATAAAGGTATTGTTATACTGACACAACAAATTTCATAATATTTTACTACGACTGAAAATAAAGGTATTGTGAAAATATTATGACATTTTGTTATGTTCCTAGACTTCATTTTTGGTTTAGTCAAATTTGGTGAGCAAAAATTCATTGTTTCACGCACAATTTTATTCTATTGGTTTTTTTTTTTTTTTTAATGTATAGTTTGAAGTGGTCGTCCCAATTAAAAATCAATAACAATTTACCATCTAGAATTTGTTGTGAAAATGTTGTGGATGTAACATTACTCTAAAATAAAATTATAAAATATCATACCAGGGACCACTATAGATAAAATAAAGGTATTAAGAAAATATCGTGACATTTATTGTGTTCTTGACTCTTTTTTTTTTTTAGCCAATTTGTTGAGCCAAAATTCATAGTTTTACGGATAGTTTTCTTGGGTTTTTTTAACACATTGTTTAACATAAAAAACACATAGTTTTACTAACAAAAAAAAAAAAGTACTTTCCTCCTTTATGTTTGGAGTAGTTTCATCTCCCCAACTTTAAAATTGAATAATTTCCTCATTTATATTTTGTACACAAGCATATAGTCCCTGCTGTTACTCTCTTAGTTAAATCATAACAAAATCTTATGATTCATAGAATATTTCAGTGTGCAATGTCTAAAATGTCTCACTAAATTTTAACGTCCCAAAAATTTTCTTTGTGTATTTTGAGTTTTTTGTGTTAGTTATACTTAAAAAGTAAAAATTGTGATCTATGGTAATCTATTTGTTACCTAGAGAACACTAATTTTTTAGAGGTTTAAATTTTCTAGATTTATAATTTTATCTAATAGAAACTTCAATGACATATGTCTTTTGTTATTTTGTTATTTTTTTATTTCTTTTATTTCTTAAAAAGGTGTTTATTAAAAATTAAGTAAGATAAGCATCGTAGTTAGGCTCATAAAATAAAATGATAAAGAAGGAATATTATGACAATGTTTTATCAAAACTTAGTTATTTATTGTTGGAAGATGACAACATTTGTTATCATTCTTAGTAGAATTTTTTTGTGAGTAGATACTGTTTTTAGTAAATAGGTTCTAAGAAATTATTATACTAAATAGATAGCCATATGTTAAATAGTCATTCTAAGTTTAAGTACATTATTTGATACTACTTCAAAAAAATATTATATCTAAAATTTTTTCACTTAAGAGGCAGCACGTGCCTTGCACCTGCAACCCTTACTAGTTTATATATAAAAAGTGTCAATGCTAAAGAAACAGTAAATTTGGTTTATTCAATTCGCACTCTTTCCGCTTTCACTTGCTCTTCTTTTTTTCTTTTTTTGATGGTAAAATGGCCTAACACGTTTTTTGTTTTTTATTCTTTTATATACATATGAGCTACTTTTAAAAAAATAAAATATTAACACAATAAATTTCTACAATATTTTCATAATTGTTGAGGTGTTAATTCCTTATAGGCCAAAATAAAATAATAAAATATCATACTAGAACCAACTATAACTAAAAATAAAAGTATTGTGAAAAAGAAGTGCGATATCTATAACATTTTTCACAACACTTTCATAACAAATCATAGGAGATAAATTGTTATTGGCTTTAATTTAAACTTACCAATGAAATTACTTTTTTACCCCCCAATAACAACCCGCAACAACATACTACTTATAATTTGTTGTGAAAATGTCGTGAACATAACATTTCTCTTGTGAAGATATTAAGACATTTGTTGTCGTCATAATATTTTCACAACTACTAAAGTATCAATTCTTTACAAATCAAAATAAAATATAACAAAATTATGGTATTACGAAAATGTTGTACTATTATGTTGTGTTTCTAGATTTTTTTTTATTTTTTAATTTAGTCAAAATTCACTATTTCACCTGCAATTTTTTTAAGTTGACTTTTTGTATTTTTTTTAAAGACAAAGTTTAGTTACAAAATTGATTGTAACTTTAGATTACAACTTTATTCAATATTTTTTTATTGGAGGTGAATTTTGAAAAATCTTCCTTTGGATCTTATCTTATTCTTATATCCTTCTGTAGGGTCTGCTTTTGCGGCCTAGAGCCCAAAGGGTATGGGTCAGGGGCCCATCGAACCCACAACAATGAATTTGTAGAGAGTGGATCGAAGGTCTAGGCGCTGGCCGGTGTTCACGAGGCGTGAACCCCATTCTCCTTTATTGAAGAAAATACTTAGAACATCTTTACAATTGGGGGATGTTCCTCGGCCCATGGCCGAGCAGGCTTTCTTCCCTTTTTCTTCCCCCTTTTCCGCCCCCCCTCTCTCAGGAGGGATTCTCTTACATTATATACCTTTTACCCAACCAATCCTAGCCCTACACTTGTTGAGCGATCTGGGCATTACTTAGGTGTTTGTCCCATCAGCCGCCTTCTCAGTCTCTTTGAGAGTCGCGGCAACCAAGGCGACGCTGGTGCGGGGTCCTTTCCTCATTAATGCGGCCAGGGCGGTAGTCAGGTATATTTAATGTGGAGGTGACTGCTTGTCATGAGCTTGTCCCTCAAGTTCTCGGACGTCCGATGATGGAGTCATCCTCGGATTTAGGGTGCCTTCTCGGCTCGGGCCTTCGGCCCAAGAACGAAGTGGGCTGGGCCGTAGGATTCTTTGGCCCCACAATAGCCCCTCAAAATCTTGTTGTCCGCATCCTCGGGCGGAGAGGAGGATTTTGATGTCCTCGGGCCTGCCACGCGTCCCATTGAGTCTGGTCCTCTGTTAGTACTGGAGTCTTTTCAACTGCCCCAGACGTGTTAATGGCGCCTCAAAGCGCGCAATGCGCCTTTCATTAAATCAACACGGCTCCATGCTCCCCACGTTCAATGGGAGGATGACAATCAAACGGTGGGGATTCGCCTAGTAGTTTGGGGCGGGAAAACCAGCACGGTTCCTTGATTTGGGGTATAAATACCCGTTCGAAAAGCCGGTTCCTCTGTTTATTCGCACCCAAGAGTCTACATCTCCAGCATAAAAAGCCTGTCCGAGGAGCTTCTACTCATTTCTGTAAGTCACTCTATCTCTCTTCGAACTTTCTCCTTCTCCATCTCTGCCTCTTTTTCATTTGCTCTCTCTTAGCTTGCTTAGGCATCACTTGGGATGGGTAGATTTAAGAAGTATGTCTTCACTGAGGAGGCGATGGAGAAATTCATCGCCGATTATAAGATACCGGCCAATTTGGGCTTGAGGTATTGTACAGAGGGCGAGTGGCGCTTCCAGAGGCAGGAGGGTGAGGTGGTGATTCCCATCGTTGCCTTCGTTAAAGGTGGCATGAGGATACCCATGGGGCCGGTGATGAGGGACTATCTGACGCACTTCCGGCTAGCCCCCACCCAGTGTGCCATCAACGTCTTTAGGATTCTGGGCTGTATGGATGCCCTAAATGAGAAGATGGGACTGAGATTGACCCACAATGACGTCAACTGGTGTTATAACCTCCAGTGCCTGAAGGGCGAAACTTACTATCTGAAGACCAGGGATGACAGGGTCCGGCTCATTCAGTGCCTCCCTGAGTCCAGCAAGGGGCTGAACAAGGACTTCCTCATCGTGTCTGGAGAGTGGCACGATGGCCTTCACTGTCCAACAACGGAGGGGACCCCAGGTGGGCAGTGGGAAAACGGGGAGAGGGCTTTAGGACCCTAATAAGTTCCATCCTTTACTTCGTCCATTTCTTTTTGCATCATCTAGTTTCTAATGTGAATGTGTTTCCTCTTGCAGATCCGCACGCCTTAACGCGCCACTTCAGCCTGATTAACCGGGAAGACTTGCAGAAGGCACTGAGGGCAGAGGTTTTCGTGAACGAGGCCGACAATCAGGTTAGGGCCGCTCACCAGATCTTGAAATACGACCCGACTCACAAGTCATTTGCGGCGCCGAAGTACGTAATCAGAGCAAAGGATCCTCGGTTTCGGAAAATAACCGTGACCGAGGACGGTTTCAAGTTCCCCGAGGAGCCCTCCACGTCAGAGGGCGTAGCACCTGCGGGTCCCTCCTCCTCCCTAAGATCCTCAGAGGCTGCCGAAGAAGGCCCAGAGAGGGAAGAGGAAGTTGCTGACTTTGGCCCCGCCGAGGACGAGTTTGACGTGTTTGAACAAGTCCATCAGTCCGAGGATCCTCCAGGAGATTTGGGTGACCCTTGACTGACAGAAGCAGATTTCCAAATGCCTAAGTCCCCTCCTCGGCGCGAGATGGGTTACAAGAAGAGGCCCCAACCTAGCCTGTCGGATCTGATCGAAGGCCAATCGGGGAAATCCAAGCCAGAGCTTCCTCCTCCTCCTCCCAAGACTCGCTCTGCCCAGGGCAGGTCAACCACTTCCCAGTCAAGGCTTCCTCCTTCTCCGCCCAAGACGAGTCTGCCTCCCAGACGCGAGCCCTCTGATCCCAAGCAGAAAAAGGACAAGGGCAAAAGGCCGGCTGAGGAAAAGTCCGGGACCCCACGGGAGGAGGATGATATCTAAACAGCTGAAGATAGTCTCCCGAGGCCAGGATAAACAGGTTGACGCCCAGCCCGAGCCTCAGGCCTGGCTTCCTGCCCCAATGCTCCATGGGGGGCCGCTGAGGGAAGACTCCTCCTTCAGGGATTTCAAAGAGGGCGAAGGATTGTACGTGGCCGACGCGCTGGAAAGGTGCCTGCTACTCCCAGCTGACATGGCAGAGCTGGGAACTATGAGGAGTAGGGAGGTCTTCCTCTGCCTCAAGCGGTACCTGGGAATGGTAAGTCCCTCAACACTTATGACTTTTCCAGTTTTAGCTTTCTCTATCCCTTTTCTGGCCTCGGCTAACCGTGTGCTTGTTTTGTTGGGCAGGCTATTCAGGCCACTTATAGGTTGGAGGACGTGGCCCGTTACCAGGGGAAAGCCGCGGACGTGGAACGTGAGAAGCATCTGGAGGCCTCACGGATCCTTAAAAACTCCAAGGCTGATCTTGCCAAGGCTCGGGAGGAGCTGAGGGCGATGATCAGTGCCCGGGATACAGCCCTGTCAGGACTCGCTGGTTTCCAGAAGCAAGCCGAAGATCAGACAAAGCGCCTGGGCGAGGCGGAGGAGCAGCTGAAGATGGCAAAGGAGCTGCTTGCTGATCTGCCAAGGAAGGTGGCTGCTGCAGAGGAAGCCAAGAGGGTGGCAGAGGAGGCCAGGGACGAGGCCGTTACGGCCAAGTTTGAGGCTGACCACGGCAGAGAGGACGCCCTGGCCACTAAGCAGGAAGCCGAGGAGGAGGCCTATGTTGCAGGGATGGCCGAGACCGAGGCAGCCTTTAAGGCTCAAGTCCCCGGGTTGTGCAGGCGTTACTCCGCTGAAGTTTGGATGGAGACTCTCAGGCAGGCTGGGGTTGAGGCCTCGTCTGACTTATGGAAGGAGGAAAGTGTGTACTACCCTCCTGCCATTCGCGAGGCAACTCTAGGTGGCGCTGAGGCCGAGGAGGTTGCAGAGGAAGCCGGTGCTGCTACGGGTGAGGACACCTCCATCGCTGAACCCATGGGCGAGCTCGTCCAAGTAAGTGACCCTCCCCAGGTAGCTGAATCAAGTGAGGGCCACGCTGAGAAGGCGCCCCGGGAGGTTGCAAAGTCCAGCTCTGAAGTTGAAGTTCCTGCTGCTGAGGAGGCAGCCGTTCCTGCCACGCCTTTGCAGGCTGCCCATTCTGGCCGAAGCTCAGAAGGTCCTGAAGCTGCTATGGTCCAACCCCTTGCCGAGGGAGGAAAATAAGTGGGCAGGGCAGGCCTCTCGACGTCGTTGTCTCCCCTGCCTTTTGCGTCTTTCTTTTTCCTTCTTTCCTTTTTTTTTTTTTATAGATTGTAATGCAATTCCTATTGTGTAACCCTTTTGGACTTTAATGAAATGCGAGCTTTGTTTCGTTTCTTGTTTGTTGTGGTCGTTTGCTTACTTGCACGCTATTCGCTTTTTCTTTACTTGTATGATTTTAATTTCAATTGCATCTCGACCAATCGCGGCTTCAATTATTATAGCAAGGGCATGTATGCTCGGGTGGACCCATCGTTCCCTAAGGGCCAGGTAGAAAATTCTTTGAGCAGACACTTAGGATCCCCTTGAAGTAGTTGGCTTCCCCACAGGCTTGAGTCCGAAGACCATATAGTGCTTTTGGTTCTGTCTAACACTCAGAATCCTCTGAAAGAGTTAGTTTCCCCATAGGTCTGAGTCTCGGGACCATGCAGTGCTTTTGGTTCTGTCTAACACCTAGAATCCATTGAAGGAGTTAGTTTCCCCATAGGCCTGAGTCCTGGGACCATGCAGAACCTTGGTTCTGTCTAACACTTAGGATCATCTGAGGTGGTTAGTTTCCCCGTGAGCCTGAGTCCGAGGACCATGCAGAACCTTGGTTCTGTCTGACACTTAGGATCATCTGAGGTGGTTAGTTTCCCCGTGAGCCTGAGTCCGAGGACCATGCAGTGCCTTGGTTTTGTCTAACACTTGGGCTTCAGAAGTTGTTAGTTTCCCCTTAGGCCTGAGTCCGAGGACCATGCAGTGCCTTGGTTCTGTCTAACACTTGGCCTTCTGAAGTAGTTAGTTTCTCCATAGGCCTGAGTCCGAGGACCATGCAGAGCCTTGGATCTGTCTAACACTTGGTCTTCTAAAGTAGTTAGTTTCCCCATAGGCCTGAGTCCGAGGACCATGCAGTGCCTTGGTTCTGTCTAACACTTGGGCTTCCGAAGTATTAGTTTCCCCATAGGCCTGAGTCCGTGGACCATGCAGAGCCTTGGTTCTGTCTAACACTTGGTCTTCTAAAGTGGTTAGTTTCCCCATAAGCCTGAGTCCGTGGACCATGCAGAGCCTTGGTTCTGTCTAACACTTGTTCTTCTGAAGTGGTTAGTTTCCCCATAGGCTTGAGTCCGAGGACCATGCAAAGCCTTGGTTCTGTCTAACACTTGTTCTTCTGAAGTAGTTAGTTTCCCCATAGGCCAGAGTCTGAGGACCATGCAGAGCCTTGGTTCTGTCTAACACTTGGTCTTCTAAAGTGGTTAGTTTCCCCATAGGCCTGAGTCCGAGGACCATGCAGTGCCTTGGTTCTGTCTAACACTTGGGCTTCCGAAGTAGTTAGTTTCCCCATAGGCCTGAGTCCGTGGACCATGCAGAGCCTTGGTTCTGTCTAACACTTGGTCTTCTAAAGTGGTTAGTTTCCCCATAAGCCTGAGTCCGTGGACCATGCAGAGCCTTGGTTCTGTCTAACACTTGTTCTTCTGAAGTGGTTAGTTTCCCCATAGGCCTGAGTCTGAGGACCATGCAAAGCCTTGGTTCTGTCTAACACTTGTTCTTCTGAAGTAGTTAGTTTCCCCATAGGCCTGAGTCCATGGACCATGCAGAGCCTTGGTTCTGTCTAACACTTGGTTTTCTAAAGTGGTTAGTTTTCCCAAAGGCCTGAGTCCGTGGACCATGCAGAGCCTTGGTTCTGTCTAACACTTGTTCTTCTGAAGTGGTTAGTTTCCCCATAGGCCTGAATCCGAGGACCATGCAGAGCCTTGGTTCTGTCTAACACTTGTTCTTCTGAAGTAGTTAGTTTCCCCATAGGCCTGAGTCCGAGGACCATGTAGAGCCTTGGTTCTGTCTAACACTTGGGGTTCTGAAGTAGTTAGTTTCCCCATAGGCTTGAGTCCGAGGACCATGCAGTGCCTTAGTTCTGTCTAACACTTAGGCTTCCGAAGTAGTTAGTTTCCCCATAGGCCTGAGTCCGTGGACCATGCAGAGCCTTGGTTCTGTCTAACACTTGGTCTTCTAAAGTGGTTAGTTTCCCCATAGGCCTGAGTCCGTGGACCATGTAGAGTCTTGGTTCTGTCTAACACTTGTTCTTCTGAAGTGGTTAGTTTCCCCATAGGTCTGAGTCCGAGGACCATGCAGAGCCTTGGTTCTGTCTAACACTTGTTCTTCTGAAGTCGTTAGTTTCCCCATAGGCCTGAGTCCGAGGACCATGCAGAGCCTTGGTTCTGTCTAACACTTGGGCTTCTGAAGTAGTTAGTTTCCCCATAGGCCTGAGTCCAAGGACTATGCAAAACCTTGGTTCTGTCTAACACTTGGTCTTCGAAGTAGTTAGTTTCCCCATAGGCCTGAGTCCGAGGACTATGCAGTGCCTTGGTTCTATCTAACACTTGGGCTTCTGAAGTAGTTAGTTTCCCTATAGGCCTGAGTCCGAGGACCATGCAGAGCCTTGGTTCTGTCTAACACTTGGTCTTCTAAAGTGGTTAGTTTTCCCATAGGCCTGAGTCCGAGGACCGTGCAGTGCCTTGGTTCTGTCTAACACTTGGGCTTCTGAAGTGGTTAGTTTCCCCATAAGCTTGAGTCCGTGGACCATGCAGAGCCTTGGTTCTGTCTAACACTTGTTCTTCTGAAGTGGTTAGTTTCCCCAGAGGCCTGAGTCCGAGGACCATGCAAAGCCTTGGTTCTGTCTAACACTTGTTCTTCTGAAGTAGTTAGTTTCCCCGTAGGCCTAAGTCTGAGGACCATGCAGAGTCTTGGTTCTGTCTAACACTTGGACTTCTGAAGTAGTTAGTTTCCCCATAGGCCAGAGTCCATGGACCATGCAGAGCCTTGGTTCTGTCTAACACTTGGTTTTCTAATGTGGTTAGTTTCCCCATAGGCCTGAGTCCGTGGACCACGCAGAGCCTTGGTTCTGTCTAACACTTGTTCTTCTGAAGTGGTTAGTTTCCCCATAGGCCTGAATCCGAGGACCATGCAGAGCCTTGGTTCTGTCTAACACTTGTTCTTCTGAAGTAGTTAGTTTCCCCATAGGCCTGAGTCCGAGGACCATGTAGAGCCTTGGTTCTGTCTAACACTTGGGCTTCTGAAGTAGTTAGTTTCCCCATAGGCCTGAGTCCGAGGACCATGCAGTGCCTTGGTTCTGTCTAACACTTGGGCTTCTGAAGTAGTTAGTTTCCCCATAGGTCTGAGTCCGTGGACCATGCAGAGCCTTGGTTCTGTCTAACACTTGGTTTTCTAAAGTGGTTAGTTTCCCCATAGGCCTGAGTCCGTGGACCATGTAGAGCCTTGGTTCTGTCTAACACTTGTTCTTCTGAAGTGGTTAGTTTCCCCATAGGTCTGAGTCTGAAGACCATGCAGAGCCTTGGTTCTGTCTAACACTTGTTCTTCTGAAGTCGTTAGTTTCCCCATAGGCCTGAGTCCGAGGACCATGCAGAGCCTTGGTTCTGTCTAACACTTGGGCTTCTGAAGTAGTTAGTTTCCCCATAGGCCTGAGTCCGAGGACCATGCAGAGCCTTGGTTCTGTCTAACACTTGGTCTTCGAAGTAGTTAGTTTCCCCATAGGCCTGAGTCCGAGGACTATGCAGTGCCTTGGTTCTATCTAACATTTAGGCTTCTGAAGTAGTTAGTTTCCCTATAGGACTGAGTCCGAGGACCATGCAGAGCCTTGGTTCTGTCTAACACTTGGTCTTCTAAAGTGGTTAGTTTTCCCATAGGCCTGAGTCCGAGGACCATGCAGTGCCTTGGTTCTGTCTAACACTTGGGCTTCTGAAGTGGTTAGTTTCCCCATAGGCCTGAGTCCGAGGACCATGCAGAGCCTTGGCTCTGTCTAACACTTGTTCTTCTAAAGTAATTAGTTTCCCCATCGGCCTGAGTCCGTGGACCATGCAGAGCCTTGGTTCTGTCTAACACTTGGTCTTCTAAAGTGGTTAGTTTCCCCATAGGCCTGAGTCCGAGGACCATGCAGTGCCTTGGTTCTGTCTAACACTTGGGCTTCTGAAGTGGTTAGTTTCCCCATAGGCCTGAGTCCGTGGACCATGCAGAGCCTTGGTTCTGTCTAACACTTGGTCTTCTAAAGTGGTTAGTTTCCCCATAGGCCTGAGTCCGAGGACCATGCAGTGCCTTGGTTCTGTCTAACACTTTCATTTCTCTGTAAGTAGGGGTTTGTCCTTGGACTGCTTTACTGGAGACGATTCTTCCTTCGAACGGATCATGGTCTTACACGTGGCATTGATCTCGCCTCCATCTCGAGCCCCCATCTTTTTTATTTGCGAAGCGTCCCTTGGCCGTTCGTGTTCCGCGCCTGACGCGTCGGTGCGCGAGACGCGCCGTCATTAATAACCTCGTAAATCAACATAAGTCCAACGGTCTGCGGCCCCCTTGAAATCTAGCAGCTCCATTATTATCCAACGCTTCGGTAACGCTCTTTTCGAATTCTGCGTGAATTAATTCTCACCAACCCTCATCCTCTATATAAGGCCTTCCGGGGGGAAGGTTTCTCCATACTCCATGAACCTCCCAACACAAACAGAAAGAACACACCCCTTTAACTCCCCAAGAGCCTCTAATAAACCCGCCGAAATTGCGACCGGAGTTAGGAGATATTGGGCGGCTTTGGATGGGTGTGAGGACATCCGTGCCAAGAGCCGTTGTGGCCGCGGCCCCCACTGGGCCTCCGGTGCGGCTGAGTTTAGGCGTAACCCCGATGGCGCCATGCACGGTGGCCCGGAGGGGTGTCGTTGAAGTACCTAACGTCTCTCCCCGGAGCGCACCCCCGACGGAGGAGACATACGAACTCACATCATGGACGGCGCTCGAGTGTTGACGTCTCCAACGGCCAACGCTCGTGGGGGTTGGAGAAGGTCAAGGAAACATCACGGGGGAGGGCGTCCCGGAGCCCCTGTATCTACTCCTCGCTTTGTTCAAGCTCCTCCGCTCCGAGAAAGGTGTTGTTGGTGGCCTTGAGCCAAGCCAGCCCCCTTCTGCCCGCTTACTGTCATGCTCTCCCATTCTTTTGATGCCAGTAAGGGTACGGGTTGACACTTCCCTCTAGCTAGTTTTAGGACGGGCCCGCCTGGGCCTCTGATTGTAGGACTAGCTGGTAGGAACAGTTGTAAAACACGCCTGCCTGAGCCTCTGATTGTAATTTGTAACCTTTTCTTTTTTGAAATAATATCAAGTTTTTTTTTTTTTTTGCTATTGAATCTTCTGTCTCGAGCTTTTGTCTTTCTGCAGTGTTTTTTTTTTTTTTGGTAGTTCTTTCTTTTTTATTTTGCATCACCGCCGATCTTCCATAGAACGGCTATTTAGAACAGTCGCCTGTTGCGCCGGCCGGCGCACTAATCCTTCCCACAGACGGCGCCAATTGTAAGGTCTGCTTTTGCGGCCCAGAGCCCAAAGGGTATGGGTCAGGGGCCCATCGAACCCACAACAATGAATTTGTAGAGAATGGATCGAAGGTCTAGGCGCTGGCCAGCGTTCACGAGGCGTGAACCCCATTCTCCTTTATTGAAGAAAATACTTAGAACATTTTTACAATTGAGGGATGTTCCTCGGCCCATGGCCGAGGAGGCTTTCTTCCCTTTTTCTTCCCCTTTTTCCGCCCCCCCTCTCTCAGGAGGGATTCCCTTACATGATATACCTTTTACCCAACCAATCCTAGCCCTACACTTGTTGAACGATCTGGGCATTACTCAGTTGCTTGTCCCATCAGCCGCCTTCTCAATCTCTTTGAGAGTCGCGGCAACCAAGGCGACACTGGTGCGAGGTCCTTTCCTCATTAATGCGGCCAGGGCAGTAGTCAGGTACATTTAATGTAGAGGTGACTGCTTGTCATGAGCTTGTCCCTCAAGTTCTCGGACGTCCGATGATTGAGTCATCCTCGGATTTAGGGTGCCTTCTCGGCTCGGGCCTTCAGCCCAGGAACGAAGTAGGCTGGGCCGTAGGATTCTTTGGCCCCACACCTTCATACTTGCAAAATTTTAAGAAAATTAAAGATCAATAGTTATGTCATCAATAAATTGTTTAAATTACAAGTTTTTGTAGTTTAAAATTATGCATAAAATATAAATATGGGGCCAAAGAATCCTACAGCCCAGCTCACTTCGTTCCTGGGCCAAAGGCCCGAGCCGAGAAGGCACCCTAAATCCGAGGATGACCCCACCATCGGACGTCCGAGAACTTGAGGGACAAGCTCATGACAAACAGTCCCCTCCACATTAAATGCACCTGACTACCGCCCTGACCGCATTAATGAGGAAAGGACCCCGCGCCAGTGTCGCCTTAGTTGCCGCGACTCCCAAAGAGACTAAGAAGGCGGCTGATGGGACGAGCACCTGAGTAATGCCCAGATCACTCAATAAGTGTAGGGCTAGGATTGGTTGGGTAAAAGATATATAATGTAAGGGAATCCCTCCTGAGGGGGGGGGCGAAAAAGGGGGAAGAAAAAGGGAAGAAAGCCTCCTCGACCATGGGCCGAGGAACATCCCCCAATTGTAAAGATGTTCGAAGTATTTTCTTCAATAAAGGAGAATGAGGTTCACGCCTCGTGAACGCCGGCCAGCGCTTAGACCTTCGATCCACTCTCTACAAATTCATTGTTGTGGGTTCGATGGGCCCCTGACCCATACCCTTTGGGCTCTGGGCCGCAAAAGC
Source organism: Quercus ilex subsp. ballota (assembly GCA_032727855.1). NCBI lineage: Eukaryota > Viridiplantae > Streptophyta > Magnoliopsida > Fagales > Fagaceae > Quercus > Quercus ilex. Next base: position 14,579,458 of record CM064916.1, on the reverse strand, counting down.
AGACCCTACAATTGGCGCCGTCTGTGGGAAGGATTAATGCGCCGGCCGGCGCAACAGGCGACTGTTCTAAATAGCCGTTCTATGGAAGATCGGCGATGATGCAAAATAAAAAAGAAAGAACTACCAAAAAAAAAAAACACTGCAGAAAGACAAAAGCTCGAGACAGAAGATTCAATAGCAAAAAAAAAAAAAAAAAACTTGATATTATTTCATAAAAGAAAAGGTTACAAATTACAATCAGAGGCTCAGGCAGGCGTGTTTTACAACTGTTCCTACCAGCTAGTCCTACAATCAGAGGCCCAGGCGGGCCCGTCCTAAAACTAGCTAGAGGGAAGTGTCAACCCGTACCCTTACTGGCATCAAGAGAATGGGAGAGCTTGACAGTAAGCAGGCAGAAGGGGGTTGGCTTGGCTCAAGGCCACCAACAACTCCTTTCTCGGAGCGGCGGAGCTTGAACAAAGCGAGGAGCAGATACAGGGGCTCCGGGACGCCCTCCCCCGTGATGTTTCCTTGACCCTCTCCAACCCCCACGAGCGTTGGCCGTTGGAGACGGCAACACTCGAGCGCCGTCCATGATGTGAGTTCGTATGTCTCCTCCGTCGGGGGTGCGCTCCGGGGAGAGACGTTAGGTACTTCAATGACACCCCTCCGGACCACCGTGCATGGCGCCATCGGGGTTACGCCTAGACTCTGCCGCACCGGAGGCCCAGTGGGGGCCGCGGCCACAACGGCTCTTGGCACGGATGTCCTCACACCCGTCTAAAGCCGCTCCATATCTCCTAACTCTGGTCGCAATTTCGGCGGGGTTATTAGAGGCTCTTGGGGAGTTGAAGGGGTGTGTTCTTTCTGTTTGTGTTGGGAGGTTCATGGAGTATGGAGAAACCATCCCCCCGGAAGGCCTTATATAGAGGATGAGGGTTGGTGAGAATTAATTCACGCAGAATTCGAAAAGAGCGTTACCGAAGTGCTGGATAATAATGGAGCTGCCAGATTCCAAGGGGGCCGCAGACCGTTGGACTTATGTTGATTTACGAGGTTATTAATGAAGGCGCGTCTCGCGCACCGAAGCATCAGGCGCGGAACACGAACGGCCAAAGGACGCTTCGCAAATAAAAAAGATGGGGGCTCGAGATGGAGGCGAGATCAATGCCACGTGTAAGACTATGATCCGTTCGTAGGAAGAATCGTCTCCAGTAAAGCAGTCCAAGGACAAACCCCTACTTACAGAGAAATGAAAGTGTTAGACAGAACCAAGGCACTGCATGGTCCTCGGACTCAGGCCTATGGGGAAACTAACCACTTTAGAAGACCAAGTGTTAGACAGAACCAAGGCTCTGCATGGTCCTCGGACTCAGGCCTATGGGGAAACTAACCACTTTAGAAGACCAAGTGTTAGACAGAACCAAGGCTTTGCATGGTCCACGGACTCAGGCCTATGGGGAAACTAACTACTTCAAAAGAACAAGTGTTAGACAGAACCAAGACTCTGCATGGTCCTCGGACTTAGGCCTATGGGGAAACTAACTACTTCAGAAGCCCAAGTGTTAGACAGAACCAAGGCTCTGCATGGTCCTCGGACTCAGGCCTATGGGGAAACTAACTACTTCAGAAGCCCAAGTGTTAGCCAGAACCAAGGCTCTGCATGGTCCTCGGACTCAGGCCTATGGGGAAACTAACTACTTCAGAAGCCCAAGTGTTAGACAGAACCAAGGCTCTGCATGGTCCTCGGACTCAGGCCCATGGGGAAACTAACTACTTCAGAAGCCCAAGTGTTAGACAGAACCAAGACTCTGCATGGTCCTCGGACTCAGGCCTATGGGGAAACTAACCACTTTAGAAGCCCAAGTGTTAGACAGAACCAAGGCTCTGCATGGTCCTCGGACTCAGGCCTATGGGGAAACTAACTACTTCAGAAGCCCAAGTGTTAGACAGAACCAAGGCTCTGCATGGTCCTCGGACTCAGGCCTATGGGAAAACTAACCACTTTAGAAGACCAAGTGTTAGACAGAACCAAGGCTCTGCATGGTCCTCGGCCCCAGGCTCACGGGGAAACTAACCACCTCAGTTGATCCTAAGTGTTAGACAGAACCAAGGCACAGCATGGTCCCAGGACTCAGGCCTATGGGGAAACTAACTCCTTCAGAGGATTTTAGGTGTTAGACAGAACCAAAAGCATTGCATAGTCCCAGGACTCAGACCTATGGGGAAACTAACTCCTTCAGAGGATTCTAAGTGTTAGACAGAACCAAAAGCACTGTATGGTCCTCGGACTCAAGCCTGTGGGGAAGCCAACTACTTCAAGAGGATCCTAAGTGTCTGCTCAAAGAATTTTCTACCTGGCCCTTAGGGAACGATGGGTCCACCTGAGCATACATGCCCTTGCTATAATAATTGATGCCGCGATTGGTCGAGATGCAATTGAAATTAAAATCATACAAGTAAAGAAAAAGCGGATAGCGTGCAAGTAAGCAAACGACCACAACAAACAGGAAACGAAACAAAGCTCGCATTTCATTAAAGTCCAAAAGGGTTACACAATAGGAATTGCATTACAATCTAAAAAAAAAAGGAAAGAAGGAAAAAGAAAGACGCAAAAGGCAGGGGAGACAACGACGTTGAGAGGCCTGCCCTGCCCAGTTATTTTCCTCCCTCGGTAGGGGGCTGGACCATAACAACTTCAGGACCTTCTGAGCTTCGGCCAGAAGGGGCAGCCTGCGAAGGCGTGGCACGAACGGCTGCCTCCTCAGCAGCAGGAACTTCAACTTCAGAGCTGGACTTCGCAACCTCCCTGAGCGCCTCCTCAGCGGGGCCCTCACTTGATTCAGCTACCTGGGGAGGGTCACTTACTTAGACGAGCTCGCCTATGGGTTCAGCGATGGAGGTGTCCTCACCCGTAGCAGCACCGGCTTCCTCTGCAACCTCCTCGGCCTCAGCACCACCTGGAGTTGCCTCGCGAATGGCAGGAGGGTAGTACACACTTTCCTCCTTCCACAAGTCAGACGAGGCCTCAACCCCAGCCTACCTGAGAGCCTCCATCCAAACTTCAGTGGAGTAACGCCTGCACAACCCGGGGACTTGAACCTTAAAGGCTGCCTCGGTCTCGGCCATCCCCGCAGCATAGGCCTCCTCCTCGGCTTCCTGCTTAGTGGCCGGGGCGTCCTCTCTGCCGTGGTCAGCCTCAAACATGGCCCTAACGGCCTCGTCCCTGGCCTCCTCTGCCACCCTCTTGGCTTCCTCTACAGCAGCCACCTTCCTTGGCAGATCAGCAAGCAGCTCCTTTGCCATCTTCAGCTACTTCTCCGCCTCGCCCAGGCGCTTTGTCTGATCTTCGGCCTGCTTCTGGAAATCGGCGAGTCCTGACAGGGCAGTATCCCGGGCACTGGTCATCGCCCTCAGCTCCTCCCGTGCCTTGGCAAGATCAGCCTTGGAGTTTTTAAGGATCCGTGAGGCCTCCAGATGCTTCTCACGCTCCACGTCCGCGGCTTTTCCCTGGTCACGGGCCACGTCCTCCAACCTATAAGTGGCCTGTATGGCCTGCTCAACAAAACAAGTACACGGTTAGCCGAGCTCGGAAAAACGGAAGAGAAAAACTACAACTAGAAAAAGTCATAAGCGCTGAGGGACTTACCATTCCCAAGTACCACTTGAGGCAGAGGAAGACCTCCCTGCTCCTCATAGTTCCCAGCTCCGCCATGTCAGCTGGGAGTAGCAGGCACCTTTCCTGCGCGTCGGCCACGTACGCGCCTTCGCCCTCTTTGAAATCCCTGAGGGAGGAGTCTTCCCTCAGCGGCTCCCCATGGAGCATTGGGGCAGGAAGCCAGGCCTGAGGCTCGGGCTGGGCGTCAACCTGTTTATCCTGGCCTCGGGAGCCTATCTTCAGCTGTTTGGATATCATCCTCCTCCCGTGGGGACCCGGACTTCTCCTCAGCCGGCCTTTTTCCCTTATCCTTTTTCTGCTTGGGATCAGAGGGCTCGCGCCTAGGAGGCAGACTTTTCTTGGGCAGAGAAGGAGGAAGCCTTGACTGGGAAGTGGTCGACCTGCCCTAGGCAGAGCGAGTCTTGGGGGGAGGAGGAGGAAGCTCTGGCTTGGATTTACCCGGCTGGCTTTCGATCAAATCCGACAGGCTAGGTTGGGGCCTCTTCTTGTAACCCATCTCGCGTCGAGGAAGGGACTTAGGCGTTTGGAAACTGCCTCCGTCAGACAAGGGTCACCAAAGTCTCCTGGAGGGTCCTCGGACTGATGCACTTGTTCAAACACGTTAAACTCGTCCTCGGCGGGGCCAAAGTCGGCAACTTCCTCTTCCCTCTCTAGGCCTTCTTCGACAGCTTCTAAGGATCTAAGGGAGGAGGAGGGACCCGCAGGTGTTACGCCTTCCGATGTGGAGGGCACCTCGGGGAACCGGAACCCGTCCTCGGTCACGGTTATTTTCTGAAGCTGAGGATCCTGTGCTCTGATCACGTACTTCGGCGCCGCAAATGACTTGTGAGTCGGGTCGTATTTCAAGATCTAGTGAGCGGCCCTAACCTGATTGTCGGCCTCGTTCATGAAAACCTCTGCCCTCAGCGCCTTCTGCAAGTCTTCCCGGTTGATCAGGCTGAAGTGGCGCGTTAAGGCGTGCAGATCTACAAGAGGAAACACATTCACATTAGAAACCAGATGGTGCAAAAAGAAATGGACGAAGTAAATGATGGAACTGATTAGGGTCCTAGAGCCCTCTCCCCGTTTTCCCACTGCCTACCTAGGGTCCCCTTCGTCATTGGGCAGTGAAGGCCATCGTGCCACTCTCTAGTCACGATGAGGAAGTCCTTGTTCAGCCCCTTGCTGGACTCAGGGAGGCACTGAATGAGCCGGACCCTGTCATCCCTGGTCTTCAGATAGTAAGTTTCGCCCTTCAGGCACTGGAGGTTATAACACCAGTTGACGTCATGGTGGGTCAATCTCAGTCCCATCTTCTCATTTAGGGCATCCACACAGCCCAGAATCCTAAAGACGTTGATGGCACACTAGGTGGGGGCTAGCCGGAAGTGCGTTAGGTAGTCCCTCATCACCGGCCCCATGGGTATCCTCATGCCACCTTCAACGAAGGCAACGATGGGAATCACCACCTCACCCTCCTGCCTCCGGAAGCGCCACTCGCCCTCCGCACAATACCTCAAGCCCACATTGGCTGGTATCTTATAATCGGCGATGAATTTCTCCATCGCCTCCTCAGTGAAGACATACTTCTTAAATCTACCCATCCCAAGTGATGCCTAAGCAAGCTAAGAGAGAGCAAATGAAAAAGAGGCAAAGATGGAGAAGGAGAAAGTTCGAAGAGAGATAGAGTGACTTACAGAAATGAGTAGAAGCTCCTCGGACAGGCTTTTTATGCTGGAGATGTAGACTCTTGGGTGCGAATAAACAGAGGAATCGACTTTTCGAACAGGTATTTATACCCCAAATCAAGGAACTGTACTGGTTTTCCCGCCCCTAACTGCTAGGCGAATCCCCACCGTTTGATTGTCATCCTCCCGTTGAACGTGGGGAGCACGGAGCCGTGTTGATTTAATGAAGGGCGCATTGCGCGCTTCGAGGCGCCATTAACACGTCTGGGGCAGTTGAAAAGACTCCAGTACTAACAGAGGACCAGACTCAATGGGACGCGTGGCAGGCCCGAGGACATCAAAATCCTCCTCTCCGCCCGAGGATGCGGACAACAAGATTTTGAGGGGCTATTGTGGGGCCAAAGAATCCTACGGCCCAGCCCACTTCGTTCCTGGGCCGAAGGCCCGAGTTGAGAAGGCACCCTAAATCCGAGGATGACCCCATCATCGGATGTCCGAGAACTTGAGGGACAAACTCATGACAAACAGTCCCCTCCACATTAAATGCACCTGACTACCGCCCTGGCCGCATTAATGAGGAAAGGACCCCGCGCCAGTGTCGCCTTGGTTGCCGCGACTCCCAAAGAGACTGAGAAGGCGGCTGATGGGACGAGCACCTGAGTAATGCCCAGATCGCTCAACAAGTGTAGGGCTAGGATTGGTAGGGTAAAAGGTATATAATGTAAGGGAATCCCTCCTTAGGGGGGGCGGAAAAGGGGGAAGAAAAAGGGAAGAAAGCCTGCTCGGCCATGGACCGAGGAACATCCCCCAATTGTAAAGATGTTCTAAGTATTTTCTTCAATAAAGGAGAATGGGGTTCACGCCTCGTGAACGCCGGCCAGCGCCTAGACCTTCGATCCACTCTCTACAAATTCATTGTTGTGGGTTCGATGGGCCCCTGACCCATACCCTTTGGGCTTTGGGCCGCAAAAGCAGACCCTACAATAAGTTATAGATTATATAGTAAATAATATCCGATTGATACAGAATTTGACATGTGTATTAAGAGTATAAAAAACATACAATTCATTGGTTAGATTTTCAAAATATGTAGTAATATTTATTTTTTGAGTAAGGTTGTAACATAAGGCTACAACTCACCTCCAATAAAAAGATATTTTGTAAAGTTGTAGCGTAAGGTTACAACTAATTTTGTAACTAAACTTTTTTCTTTTTTTGTTGTATTTTATCTTTATGCAAAATTATAAGTAAAAACACATAGTTTTACACACACACACACACACAAAAACTTTGGATAAGAACACATTTTATCCTTTATGCTTGGGATAGTTCACAGTTCCTCCTTAAACTTTAAAATCAAGCAATTCTCCCCTTATTATTTTGGAAAAGAGTAAATATGTTATATTGTTATTCCCTCAGTTAAACCCTAATGAAAGCTGTGGGGGCCCAAGAATTTGACAACCCCGGCCCATTTTATACCAAGCCCAAGGCCCACGCTGAGGAGGAAGAAATGTCCGAGGATGAACGAAGGAAGCCCAAAGAGCCAAGAAACATCACCGAGGATGATCCTGTCCTTGGCCAGTCAAAATCACAGAAGGGAAGATCGGCACGCCATCAAAGGCAGTCTCCCAGAGCATCCCAAGAAAAAGGACAAGTACAATGGGTCAGCCATAGGCGCATGGTGGAAGAGCAATTCAAGGAGAAACTGCCACGCCCGCATTAAATGCCCACAATTAACGTCCCGACCGCATTAATGAGGAAATGACCCCTGAACAGTGCTATCTTGGTTGCTGCAACTCACCAGAGGTTTAGGAAGGTGGCTGATAGGACAAACGCTCGAGTAGTGACCTGCATGATCAACAAATAGAGGGCTAGGATCAACTGGAAAGGGGTATATAATGTAAGAAATCCTCCAGAAAAAGGGGAGGAGAAAAAACAGAAAACACAGTAGCAATTTGTATCACCTTTGAAGCCTTTGTAACCAGGTACTGAAAGAACAACCAGCTCCTCATGAGGAGGGCCGAGGACAGAATCTCACACTTTAGTCTACGTCCTTGTTAATCAATCCACTCATAACCATGTCTAGCTGTTGTAACCCTTACTAAAGCCTAGTTCTTAAATCCATTCTCTACAAATTTATTGTATTGGGCTAGTTGGACCTGAGTCCACTCATCCAATAGTAGAAGTACTCAAACCCAGAACCTACAATTGGCGCCGTCTGTGGGAAGAACTTGTGTGTTAGTAAGGGCAACAATCAAGCATGGCAGGATCAGGCCCTCATCAAGCAGGCTCCCCATCAGCTTGAACCAGCTAGATCCCAACAACAGGGTAACTTTCCCAACCCTGAACGTGATTGAAATGAAGATAATGGAAGGTTTCGAGAGGGAAGTGTGCACACCACTCAAACCAGCAGAAGTCACTCTCGTAGGGTAGTCACGTGCTCTAGAGACAAAACAACAACCGGGCCATGCAACAAGAAGAAGTTAGGAGATACGTATCCCAGAGACAGAATGATAATCAAGCCATGCAACGAGAGATAGAAGATTTGAAGAGAAAGTTGCGCCATGCACAACGAAGGTGGTCTCATTCTAGTCCTGACGTGCCTTCTAGTGATGAAGGCGATGATGACTACAGACAAAGATCGCGAACCCCTCCAAGCGAGACTTTCTCTCATGAAGAAGAGTACTACCGTAGGCGTAAACGTAAAAGCCCATCTCTTAAGGGCTTGGGAAACGATGCCATGAGCAGGGCACTGGATCAACTCTCCAAGTCACCTTCCACAAGCCAAATAGAAGGGGCTACGCTTCCTCGGCGATTCCAACAGCCAACCTTTACCATTTATAACGGCAAAATAGATCCCGTGGAGCATGTGAGCCAGTTTAACCAAAGGATGGCTGTCCATTCTAAAAACGAGGTGCTGATGTGCAAGGTTTTCCCATCTAGCTTAGGACCAGTGGCGATGAGGTGGTTCAATGGTTTAAAGACGAATTCCATAGATTCGTATAGGCAGCTAACCCAAGCCTTCGGCTCCCGTTTCATTACAAAGAGTAAAGCTTCTCGGCCCTTGAGTGCATTATTATCTTTGTCCATGCATGATGGAGAAACTCTAAAGGCCTACTCTGACAAATATTGGGAGATGTATAATGAAATGGACGACAATTTTGATGATGTCACCATCAGCACATTTAAAAACAGTCTCCTAGCCTAGCACGGCTTGAGGAAGTCTCTGACTGGCAAGCCTGCCACCAGTGTGCGCCAACTGATGGATCGGATCGATAAGTATAAACGAGTAAAGGAAGACCAGCTGCAAGGCAAGGGAAAAGAGAAGGTTATCCCTCAAGAGAGGAGGGATTTCAGGTCGGACTGATACAACAGCGGCCGCCCGAGGAGAGACTTTGTGGGGCAACCCGGAGCAACCAACACACAGGCTGTCAATGCTGTATTCCGAGAGCCAGTGCATCGGGTGTTAGAGAAAATCAAGAACGAGCCATACTTTAAATGGCCAAATAAGATGGCGGGAGAATCCACGAGGCGCAATCAGAACTTTTATTGCCAATACCACCAGGACCACAAACATACCACGGAGAATTGCAGGAACCTCTGGAACTATCTGAACTAGCTAGTCCGAAAAGGAAAGCTAAAGCACCTTCTGCATCATTCCAGCAGTCATCAGGGCTAGACCCATCAGGAGCCTCAGAGGGAAACTGTCCTAGGGCCACCTGTAGGGACGATCAACGTAATCCTGGCAGCGCCAGGAAGAACAGGCTCACGCCCTGCACAAGTGTTATCTGTGGCTCCGATGCCTGCCGAGTAGTCCCAACCAGAGCCGAAGAAGGCCAGAATGAAGTTTCACCCAATCCTGAATTTTTCAGAAGAAGACAAGACTGGAACTAACTAGCCCCATGACAATCCGCTGGTGATCACTCTCAGAATCGGGGACGACGATGTGAAAAGAGTGATGGTGGATGATGGCAGTGGGGCCGAGGTCATCTACCCCGACCTCTACAAGGAGCTGAGGTTAAAACCGAAAGATTTGATGCCCTATAACTCTCCTTTAATGAGCTTCGACGGGAAACTCGTTATTCCAAATGGCATGATTAGGTTACCTATCCAGACCGGCCCAGAGATAGTAGAGGTAAACTTTATCGTAATGGACACCTACCACCCATATACAACCATCGTCGGTAGGCCTTGGCTCCATACCTTGGGGGCTGTTTCCTCCTCCTTGCATCAGAAGGTGAAATTCCCGTTAGGGGACCAGGTTGTCGAAATTTGTGGTTGCCAATCCACGACAAGGCAGTGTATGGTGGCTGCCATTTCACATCGGCTCGATGTAGAGTATTCGGCCTCTGCTAAAAAGAACTTATAGCAATCAAATGCCCCGATGTTGCCTCCCAATATAGTTGCCGAGGAGGCGAAATGCGAAGATTTAGAGAAGGTGGTCATTGGTGGTGACCCAGAAAAGTTCTTTCAGGTTAGGGCTCAGCTGCCTCTTCAGGAGAATGAGGAGTTAGTTGAGTTTCTCAAAAGAAATATTGACATATTTGCATGGGATGTCTGTGATGCTCCAGGGATTGATCCGGCCTTCATCTATCACCATCTCAATGTCAACCTGTCCATCACTCCCAAGAAGCAGGCACCCCGGCGCCCATCAAGAGAGCAGGCCGATGCGATTAAGGACGAGGTGAAGAAGCTTAAACTTGCAGGGGCTATCAAAGAGGTTTTTTACCCCGAATGGTTAACACCGTGGTGGTCAAGAAGAAAAGTGGAAAATGGCGGGTTTGTGTAGACTTCACGGACCTAAATAAAGTATGCCCGAAAGATCCGTTCCCCATGCCTCAGATAGACCAGCTGGTGGATGCAACCGCGGGCCATCCTCGGATGAGCTTCTTAAATGCCTTTCAAGGCTATCCTCAAATACCACTAGCCTTCGAGGATTAGGAGAAAACAGCCTTCGTGACACCTGTTGGGAACTACCACTACAAAGTAATATCATTCGGCCTGAAAAATGCAGGGTCCACTTATCAAAGGATGATGACGAGGATGTTCGAGCCGCAGTTGGGTAAGAGCATCGAAATCTATGTTGATGATATGGTGGTGAAGAGTAAAGTGGTGTCCAAGCATTTGGGGGACCTCGGCAGCACCTTTGATGTCTTAAGGAAGCACAAGCTGCGCCTAAATGCTTCCAAATGCTCATTTGGCGTGGGATCAGGCAAGTTCTTAGGCTACATGGTTACTCATAGGGGAATTGAGGTTAACCCTGATCAGATCAAGGCTATTAATGATTTAAAACCACCGCAAAATGCCAAGGAGGTCCAAAAGCTTACTGGGATGATCGCAGCCTTGAACCGATTAATTTCTAGGTCGGCGGATAGGTGCAGACCATTCTATCTCTTGATCAACAAGTGGAAAGGATTTGAGTGGTCCGAAGACTATATTGTGGCCTTCCAGCAACTCAAGGAGTACCTGTCCCGACCACCTTTCATGTCCAGTCCTAAGGCCGATGAAGTCCTGTACGCGTATATTGCTGTGGCCCCTCATGCTGTGAGCCTGGTGCTAATATGAGATGACAATGGCCTCCAAAAGCCAGTCTATTACGTGAACAAGTCACTACATGAAGCGGAGGTCCAATACTTACCCTTGGAGAAAGCCATACTAGCTGTGGTCCATGCCACGCGAAAGCTTCCCCATTATTTCCAAGCCCACACAGTGGTTGTACTAACCCAACTACCCTTGAAGTCTGTACTTCAGACTACTGATTACACTGGAAGGATTGCCGTATAGAACACAATTATTGGAGCTTTTGACATCAAGTACATGCCTCAGACCTCCATAAAAGGTCAGGTCCTGGCTGACTTGGTGGCCGAGTTTGCTGAACCACCTGTAGAAACAGTGGCAGAGAAGCGAAACGTGGATGGAAAATCCGTTGGGGTAATCTCTACGCCAGGACCCCCATGTTGGAAGGTGTACGTCGATGGCGCAGCAAATCAAAGGGGGTCCGGAGTGAGGCTAGTCCTAGTATCTCTTGAGAAAACTATCATAGAAAAATTCCTGAGGCTTGGGTTCTCGGCCACGAATAACGAAGCCGAGTATGAGGCATTGTTACAAGGAATGGCCATGGTGCAGAAAATGGGAGGAAAAGCAGTAGAGATGTTCTCGGACTCGAGATTGGTAGTGGGTCAGGTAAAGGGAGAGTTGGAAGCCAGAAATGCGAGGATGCAGGAGTACTTAAGCCAGGTCAAATGCTTACAGTTAGGCTTCGATCTTTTCAGCTTGTCACACGTCTCCAGAAGTGGAAACACCCATGTAGATTCATTGGCCACGCTTGCTACTTCCTCGGCAGGGGGTCTGCCTCGGGTTATTCTTGTTGAGCATCTGGATAGGGCAAATAAGGTCACAGGAGGCATGGTTCGTGTCCATCAGGTTAGAGTGGGTCCTAGTTGGATGGACCCTATAGTGAGATTACTCAAAGATGATATTCTACCCAAGGAGAAGTCAAAGGCTGAGAAAATACGAAGAAAAACTCCTCGGTTCTGGTTGTCCGAGGACCACAAATTGTATAAGCGCTCCCATTCTAGGCCATATTTATTGTGCATTCACCCTGAAGCGTCAGAATTACTGTTTAAAGAACTGCATGAAGGGATCTGTGGGAGTCACACAAGAGGAAGATCTCTGTCGCACCAAGCCATTACCCAGGGATACTGGTGGCCGGGGATGCAGAAGGAAGCTCTAGAATATGTTAAGAAATGTGATCAGTGCCAAAGGTTTGTCCCAAATATTCATCAGCTAGGAGGAGACCTCAACCCTTTGTCCAGTCCATGGCCATTTACCCAATAGGGCCTGGATATTGTAGGCCATTTCCCCAAGGCAGTAGGAAATAAGAGATATCTGTTGGTCGGCACAGATTATTTCACAAAATGGGTCAAAGCTGAGCCATTGGCCAACATCAGAGATGTGGATGCTAAGAGTTTCATCTGAAGGAACATTGTTACACGATTCGGGGTCCCCCACACCCTCATTTCAGATAATGGACTCCAATTTGACAGTAAAGCCTTCAGAAGATACAATTGCGAACTGGGGATCACCAACAGGTACTCAACTCCAGCTTATCCTCAAGGCAATAGACAGGCCGAGGTTGTCAACAAGGTCATAGTCAATGGGCTTAAGAAGAGACTAGACGACTCCAAGGAAAAATGGGTAGAAGAGATACCACATGTTTTGTGGACTTATCGAACTACACCACGGCGGTCAACAAGGGAGACACCTTTTGCCATGACCTATGGTGCCGAGGCTGTTATCCCTCTAGAGGCAAACTTCCCAACGCTGAGGATGAGCTCCTTCACTCCAAGCAATAATGATGAACTACTAGGGAAGAGCCTAAATATGATTGATGAACGAAGAGAAAAAGCAATGATCCAGTTGGCCTATTACCACCAGAAGCTCAAGCAGGGATATGATGCCAATGTGAAATTAAGACCACTAGCACCAGGGGACTTAGTGCTGAGGAAAATTGTGGATGCTACCAAAACCCCATCCTTTGGAAAGCTGTGACCCAATTGGAAAGGACCGTACCGAATTACTTCAGTAGCAGGGATAGGTGCATACTACTTAGAAGACTTAGATGAAAAAGCTGTACCTCGTCCATGGAATGTAAATAACCTGAGGAGGTATTATTATTAATAAAAGCATTTTCTCTAATTTAAATTTTAAAGTCTATTATGATTATATTTTGGCAACTGTCTAAGTACTAGACAGAACCAAGGTCTTGCATGATCCTCGGACTCAAACCTATGGGGAAACTAGTTACTTCAAGAAAAATCTAAGTACTAGACAGGACCAAGGTCTTGCATGGTCCTCGGACTCAAACCTATGGGGAAACTAGTTACTTCAAGAAAAGTCTAAGTACTAGACAAAACCAAGGTCTTGCATGGTCCTCGAACTCAAACCTATGGGGAAACTAGTTACTTCAAGAAAAATTTAAGTACTAGACAGAACTAAGGTCTTGCATGGTTCTCGGACTCAAACCTATGGGGAAACTAGTTACTTCAAGAAAAATCTAAGTACTAGACAAAACCAAGGTCTTGCATGGTCTTCGGACTCAAACCTATGAGGAAACTAGTTACTTCAAGAAAAATCTAAGTACTAGACAGAACCAAGGTCTTGCATGGTCCTCAGACTCAAACCTATGGGGAAATTTGCATGGTCCTCGGACTCAAACCTATAGGGAAACTAGTTACTTCAAGAAAAATATAAGTACTAGACAGAACCAAGATCTTGCATGGTCCTCGGACTCAAACTTATGGGAAAACTAGTTATTTCAAGAAAGATCTAAGTACTAGACAGAACCAAGGTCTTGCATGGTCCTCAAACTCAAACCTATGAGTAAACTAGTTACTTGAAAAATCTAAGTACTAGACAGAACCAAGATCTTGCATGGTCCTCGGACTCAAACCTATGGGGAAACTAGTTACTTCAAAAAAAATCTAAATACTAGACAGAACCAAGGTCTTGCATGGTCCTCGGACTCAAGCCTATGGGGAAATTAGTTACTTTAAGAAGAATCTAAGTGTTAGACTGAACCAAGGTCTTGCATGGTCCTCGGGCTCAAACCTATGGGGAAACTAACTATTTTCAACAAAACCCTGAGCGTTAAACAGATTCCAGGTGTTGTGTGACTCCTCGAACCACAACCTTCGAGGAAATTAATGAGCTTGAGCATTCATCTGAGTTATGGATACAGCCAAAGTAGAGTCTGGCACCTCGGACCACTTGCTCTGTCCCCATTCGATAAAGATATAAACAAACGCAAGCCCATGAGCATCACTTAAGGCACTTTGAGGTACATTGAACTTAACTCCCCTACATAGTCAATTGCTAACCGTTTCTTTGAGGTCAGCAAATTTTTAGAACATTCCTATAGGTACCTTTGCACATTGTACTGTGGCATTTAATCTTAGGATATTAAGGTTTTTCTTTATAAGTGCAGCGCACTTAGCATTTTTTACCCGTTATGATAACCAATTCATGAGGTATAGGATTCATATTACAAGGTTATTGCCTTCTATAGTCTATTCAACAAGAGCAAGTCGTAGTAATGATGTGGCTCAATTGTTAATCAAAGTCTACGTAGAAATTATTATTATGGACTTTGCATTTTTTGGCTGCTGTTTCAAAAATGGAAAACAAGTCACACTGTTGAGACTGTTTAGCTATTAATTAAAGCACAAGTTACATAAATAGCAAAACCCATCATAGCAACAATTAACACATGAAAAGGGAATTGCATACATTCATTCCAAAGTGTTCCATTACAACAATTCAAATATCTAAAAAAAAAAAAAGGAAAGAGAAAAAAGAAAGGAGAAAGAAACATGAGGCAAAAGCACAATAGAGGCAGCCTATTTCTTCAACTTGATCTTCATTCCCTCCTTGGGAGGCAGGTCTGAAGCAGCCTCAGGGTCCTCGGAGCTTCCTCATGGGGGAATAGCCTGCAGAGGCACCACGAGGAGAGCTGTCTCCTTGGCATGGGGGGCCTGGGCTTCAGCTGAGAGCTCTGCAGCATCTTAGGGTGTTTCCTGGTTAGGGCCTTTGTCTGTTTCAGTCACCCCGGGAAGCTCAGCTTCCTTGGCAGGCTTATCTGGAGTAGTTGAAGCAAATGCAGCATCAAGATGGCCTGCCTCAACCACCTCGAGGGAAGTACCAGCCTCAGAGCTAGGAGAGCCTTGCTCTCGAATGGCAGAAGGGAAGTATACCTTCTCCACCTTCCACAGATCGGATAAAGTCTTAACCCCAGCTTGTTTAAAGGCTTCATTCCAGGTCTGGGAACAGTAGAGTCTGCATATCCCAGGTACTTGAGCCTTGAGAGTGGCCTGGGTCTTAGCCACTCCCAAGTCAAAAGTCGCCTCCTCCGCTTGCTCCTTCGAGCTTTCAGCCTCTGCCCTGGTGAACTCCACCTCTTCCTTACCCTTCAAGACTTCGTCCCTAGCCCACTCCGCAACCTTCTTTGCCCCCTCTGCCTCGGCCAGCTTCTTTTTTAGATCAGTGATTGGCTCATTGGCAATCTTTAACTGATCCTCGGCTTCACATAAGTGCCTCATCTGGTCCTCGGCCTGTTTCTGAGTGCCAGCCAGGCCTGCCTCGGCGCTATCCCTGGCCCTCGTCATCTCCTTTAGATCTTCCCTCGCTTTCAGGAGATTGGCCTCGGAGTTTTTTAAGGTCCTTGTAGCATCTAAGCGCTTGTCACGCTCGAGATCTAGGGCCCTGCTCTGCTCATGAGCTGTTTCTTCCAGTTTGTAAGTGGCCTGGACAGCCTGCCAATTGAAACAAGCACACGATAAGTTGGAAACTAGAAAACAAAATCAGCAGAGTCACAAGTGTTAGATGTCTTACCATACTCAAATATCTTTTGAGGCTAAGAAAGACCTTCTGCCTCCTCAGATTGCCCAACTCAGCCATATCGCCAGGGAGTAGCAAGGCCTTCTCCAGCGCATCGGCCACGTAGGTGCCTTTATCCCCTCGAAAGTCCCTGAGGGAGGCGTTATCCATCAAAGCCTCCCCATGGAGCATCGGGGCGGGGAGCCAAGCTTGTGGCTCAGACTGTGTGGCGATCTCTTTCTCTTGGCCCTGGTGCTCGATTTTCAGTTGCTTTGAAGCTCGTTGGGCTTCATCTTCCTCCTGAGAGGAGCGAGATCTCCCCCCATCCATTGGCTCTTTGCCTTTGGAAACCCTCTTCCTCTTTGGGTCGATGGGCTCTGGCCGATGAGGTGGAGTTGGTTGCGTGGAAGATGACCTGGTCTAGACAAGCTAGAGTTTGGGTGGAGAAGGAGGAAGCTTGGATTGTGGCTTCCCCGGCATGTCCTTCCCCAGCTAGCCCTCAATTAGGTCGAGCAGGTTGGTTTGGGGTTTTCTCTTGAAACCCATCTCGGCCTGGGAAGAAATTCCTACTGATAGGAAATCTGTTTCGGTCAAATTGGGGTCGCCCAAGTCACCAGAGGGATCCTAGGATGGATTGATTTGGTCAAAAACACCAAATTCTTCCTCGGACGGACCCAAATTAGTAACTTCTTCTTCTCTTTCTACTCTTTCTCCTTCAGCCTCTGCAGCCTGATGGAATGAAGAAGGGTCTGCCAACGGAACACCTGCTGGGATAGGAGATCTTTTTGGAAGCAGGAACCCTTGTTCTGCTACAGTGATCTTGTGAAGCCGAGGATCTTTGACTCTGATCACGTACTTGGGAGCCGAGAATGACTTCTGGATGGGATCGTATCGAGGATCTTGTGAGCAGCTTTGATTTGGTTGTCAGCTTCATTCACAAAGACCTCCGCCCTAAGGATGGTTTCCAAATCCTCCCGGTTGACCAAGTGAAAGTGTCATTCAAAGGCATGTGAATCTACAAAAAAGAAAGCACATTCATGTCAGCAATCGAACGGTGCAAATTGTGATAACACAAAAGACCAACCCTCTCCTACTCTAAATACCCCACCTAGTGCTCCCTCCTTTGTCGAACAATGCAGGCCATCATGCCACTCCCTAGACACGATGAGAAAATCCTTATTTAACTCTTTGCTGGACTCGGGGAGGCATTGAATAAGCCGAACCTTATCATCCCTCATCTTCATATAGTAAGATTTACCCTTTAGGTGTTGGAGGTTTTAGCACCAGTTTACATCGTGATGGGTTAACCTCAACCCCATCTTCTCGTTTAGGGCGTCCACACAACCTAGGATCCTAAACACGTTGGTGGCACACTGGGAGAAAGCTAACCGGAAATGCCTAAGGTAGTCCCTCATCACCAATCCCATTGGGATTCTCATACCACCTTTTAGGAAGGCGATTATGAGAATCACTACTTCCCCTTTTTACCTCCTAAAATGCCACTCCCCTTCTTCACAGTACCTCAATCGTACATTACTGGGTACCTTATAATCGATGATGAATTTCTCCATTGCCTCTTCAGACTCGACCAACTTTTTAAACCTACCCATCCCCAAGAATGGCTAAAAGACTTAGGGAAGGGCGAAAGAAAGAGAGGAATAAGGGGAAAAGAAACTTAAAAGAAAGAAAGCATGAATTAGAGAGAGAAGAAAACTTACAGAAATGAGGAAAAGCTCCTCGGACAAGCTTTTTATGCTGAGAAGAGACGTGAGTTTGGTTAGAGATTTGACTGAACTCAGGATATGTGCGCAAGAACTCTTGAGTGTAAAAGTAAGGAGGCAAATCGGTTCAAATGGTTATTTATACCCCCAATTAAAAAGGATCGGCGGGTTTCCCGCCCATAAAGTTAAAAGAATCCCTACCGTTAGATTACCATCACACCATTAAACGTGTGGAGAGTACAGAGCCGCCATAATTTAATGAGGGCACGCTTCGTATACCGAAGCGCCAGGAACGTGCCTTGGGCAGGTGAAGAGACTCTGGTATTGACGGAGGACAAGACTTGACAAGCCAAGACAAAGGCCCAAGGATATCAAAATCCTCATCTCCGTTCGAGGAGCCAGACAGCAGGATTTTAAGGGGCTATTATGGGGGCCCAAGAATTTGACAACCCCGGCCCATTTTATACCAAGCCCAAGGCCCATGCCGAGGAGGAAAAAATGTCCAAGGACGAACGAAGGAAGTCCAAAGAGCCAAGAAACATCGTTGAGGACGATCTTGTCCTCGGCCAGTCAAAATCACAGAAGGGAAGATCGACACGCCATCAAAGGCAGCCTCCTAGAGCATCCCAAGAAAAAGGACAAGTACAATGGGTCAGCCATGGGCGTATGGTGGAAGAGTAATTCAAGGAGAAACTGCTACTCTCACATTAAATGCCCACAACTAACGTCCTGGCCGCATTAATGAGAAAATGACCCCTGAACAGTGCTGTCTTGGTTGCTGCAACTCATAGGAGGTTTAGGAAGGTGGCTGATGGGACAAACACTCGAGTAGTGACCTGCATGATCAATAAATGGAGGGCCAGGATCAACTAGAAGGGGGTATATATTGTAAGAAATCCTCCAGAAAAAGGGGAGGAGAAAAAACAGAAAACACAGTAGCAATTTGTATCACCTTTGAAGCCTTTGTAACCAGGTACTGAAAGAACAACCAGCTCCTCATAAGGAGGGCCGAGGACAGAATCTCACACTTTAGTCTACGTCCTTGTTAATCAATCCACTCATAACCATGTCTAGCTGTTGTAACCCTCACTAAAGCCTAGTTCTTAAACCCATTCTCTACAAATTTATTGTATTGGGCTAGTTGGGCCTGAGTCCACTCATCCAATAGTAGAAGTACTCAAACCCAAACCCTACAAAAGCTTATGATTCTTAAAATATTACATTGTGTAATATTTAAAATACTCCCACTATATTTTAACATTCCAAAAAAAAAAATTCACGTATTTTGAGTTTTAGATGATAGTAATGATTAGAAAGTTGGAATGATGATATAACGTGTTTTATTTATTACCTAAAGAACATTGATTTTTCAGGTTTAAATATGCGAAACTTATAATTTATCTAATGGAAAATTCGAGACACTTGCATTTTGTTATCCTTTTTTTTTTCCTTTTTTTTTCTTGCCTAAAAAGGGTGTTCATTAAAAACTAAGCTAGCTAAACATTGTACCTAGAATCATGTAGAATGATAAAGAAGAAAGTATGAATGAAAATTTTTTCATTGTGTATGGTTGAAGGTATTTGATGAAAGGGTTCAATTGTAGCATATGACATCTTTTATTATGAAAATTTAAATATTGTGACAATGTTTTAGCAAAACTCAGTTACTTATTATTGGAAGATGATGATATTCGTTATCATTCTTAGAATTTTTTAGTGAGTGGATATTGCCATTAGCAAATAAGTAATAAGAAATTATTATAATTGTGTGGACAATTTTTGCCTCAAGATCAAGTGTTGCACTTGTAATCATTTTTGGACCAAACTAGTGGTACTCTAACTCCATTAGCTCATGCCTTATAAGGTAGAAAGAGGAAGGAAATTCTTCCAATGTGGGACTCTCCAAGCCAAAAATGATTACAAGTGCAACACTTGATCTTGAGGCAAAAATTGTCCCCACAATAGTAAAATAGCTATTCATATGTTAAATAGCTACCCTGATTTTGTGTGTGGCATACATTTTTTTATGTATATAATTTCATACTTCTTCAAATAAAAATTTTATTTTAATTTTCTCACTCAAGAAGTAGCACGTGCCACCCTAACTAGTTTCTAAAAATGCCTTACAGGAAAGGGATCATATTCCACCTTTACCAGGGCAAGAGTACAAGTGTTAGCGTGGCTAAAAGCCCAAAATTTGAGCTTTACCCTTGAAACTATCTTGATGCTCTATTCTTAAAAAAAAAAAAAAAAAAGAAAAACCATTGATGCAGCTATTTTAGGATTTTGAAAAATCAATTAACAGTCATAGTTGTAAAATTTTAATTATTTGTCGACCCATATATTTTCATTGTATATTAAAAATCTTTATTGTAGTTTAAAATATCAATGAAATTACTCATTAACTTGAGGTGCAATTCTCAAGTATGAATATTTCAACGACTAAATCTACTATATATTTATTAACATTGAGTAGATTGAGGTACAATTCACATTAATTTTATACTCATTTTCTTTTACATAACATGTTAATGTTTTATTTACTTATCTTTGTAGGTAATTTAACATTGTTTCATATTTTTCAAATGATAAGTGCACTTAAGAAAATTGATAACTTAATGTGGTCCCTGACATCTATTTTTTATTTTATTTTTTCCATTCTTTTATGATAATGGTAAGATTAATGAACCTCGAACTATTAAAATTCAATAATTTATGTATTATTTAACTTTTATTTTTAAGTGTTTTTTATTTATATTGAAAGGAAGGCACAAATAATATGAAATTGTGAAAATGAAAAAAATGAGGGGGGTGTATATAAGGTTGAGGAAACCAATTAAAAAGTGTTATATGTACGCGCATGCGCGCACACACAAAATCCCATATGTATATTTATGTACAATCAATTTAAGCTTTGCAGGTGAGTTTTGCTCTCACATGACATTCGTGACACCTAACAATCGAAAGTTTCTAAAATATTTGATAGTCAAAACCCACTAGTGACACTTTAGGTCGAGTAATGCAGGTTGTTGGACGCTCCTACTTTAGTAACACCTTTTTCTTTTTATCAAACAAGTTAATATATACAAAGCATTTTTATTGTATCCTATATTATCATTTCTCACATTAAAAGCTTTTTATCATTTGATATTTAGGAAAAATGGAAATTTAAACTCTGAACTTCTTAATTAAAAATATCAAAATGTGCCGATTGAACCCTTTATCAATTTGATTACCAAACACTTGTAATAAATATATTGCACTTAAGTATTGTAGCTTGCCAAATGCTCTAAAACACTAAAATTCTTTTCATTGAGTGCATTTTATCTCAAAAGCTCTACAACAAAAACTCTCTTTCTTTCTTTTTTTTTTAAATTTTACTTCCTACAATATTAATGATAATAATAATCTATATATATATATATATATAAAAGTAAAACTGAGAGAAAATCCAATTATATTTCAAATTGGAATTAATTAGAGTCTAATTTTACGCCATGTGTCCCATCTAATCTAAGTTTTAAAATTTTTGTGCTAAGTGAGTTAATTCAATGTAAAAATTAGATTTCAATTAGAGTCTAATTTTGTGCCATGTGTCCCATCTAATCTAAATTTTTAAATTTTTGTGTCAAATGAGTTAATTTAGTGTAAAAAACGAGGAGTCCAATACAAGTAAATCATAAAAAATATAATTTTTGAATGATTTTATATTTATGAGCCTTTTTTTTTTGTATAACTAAAAACAATTCAAATTTATAAGTCACACACATATATATAGCCAAATCTAAGAGAAAATCCAATTAAATTCTAAACTGGAGTCTAATTTTGCGTCACGTGTCTCATCTAATTTTTAAATTTGTGTGTCAAGTGAATTATTAGGTGCAAAAATTAAAAAGTCTAAATTCAATTAGATTCTAAATTAAATTTTAATTAGAGTTCAATTTTACGCATGTGTTCCATCTAATTTTTTAATTTTTGTGGCAAGTAAATTATTGAATGCAAAAACAAAAGAGTCTAGTTCTAATTAGATTCTAAATTATATATATATATATATATATATATATATAATTGTGATTGTTTTTAAATGTATCCGTGCATATGCACGGAGTTATATACTAGTATATAATAATAGGTGAAGTTAAGAAAAACTCAAATCCATTCTCAAAAAAGAAAAAAAAAAAAAAAAACTCAAATTAGAATTCTAAATTAAAGTTTTAATTTTGCGCCATGTGTAAAAATAATTTATTCTTAAAAAATTTTATTTCTTAATTTTAGAATTAAATGTGAGACCACATCATAAATATTAATCCAAGTGAGTTATTAAGTATAAAAACTAAATAGTCTAGAATAAATGATTGTAAAAAAAAAAGTGTTTCACAATTTTTTTTTTTTTTAATGGACAATTTACATTTTATACCTAATACTATTTTTACAAATTTTTTTAAAGAGTTAACAAAATATAAAAATGATTATCAATAGTATTTAAATTATATATATATATATATATAAATTATATTATGTATCTTATTATATATCTTTAAGTATATACATGCATATGCATAGAATTACAAATTAATAATAATAATGAAATATAAATAGGAGGATTAATTTGACTATCACGTGAAAATTCAAAGATGGCATTATAAAAACCCCTCATCATTATTATTATTCAAAATTCAAGCAATTAATCGGGTGTGCACCTACGTTGACACAAAACTAACAAGGAATTGATTGTTTTTCGGTCCAAGTGCCAAGGTAGTATAGAACTATGTATTCTTTTTTGTTTTCTTTTTGAAATTAGGACTATAGTTTATATATTCTTCAACACTATTAAATACATGAAGACTTCCAGATAGTTATTTCTCCAGCCAGCGACTCCACGACATGCCACCATAAACACCACCGTAACTCCGTACCTACGTCCTATGACCCCATAATAATTCTTTGAAATAACAATAACAAAACACTATTATATTTCTTACTAGAGTATTTTCATATTGAATTGACTCTAAGATCTACATTTTCAACAATGAAAACCTGAGTTGGTTCGAGAGATTTCATGGCTGTGTTTTTTTAAGTGAAATGTTATATTTATAATTTTTTTATAATTTTTTTTTTTTTAGAGAATTTCAACTTATGACGTTCGCTCCTAATGATATCTCTTTATGACGTCCACTCCTAATCATCAGATTA
This sequence comes from Quercus ilex subsp. ballota, assembly GCA_032727855.1. Lineage (NCBI taxonomy): Eukaryota > Viridiplantae > Streptophyta > Magnoliopsida > Fagales > Fagaceae > Quercus > Quercus ilex. The sequence goes on along the minus strand of CM064916.1, from coordinate 14,556,846 downwards.
TGACACTAATCAATTCTTAATGTAGCCAAAAATTGAATTCCAAATCTCTTATTTAATCATCAAAATTTTTTTTGTGAGTAGACACAAACCTTCTCGTTTTTTAATTAGTCTAATTAATAGCATTATGAATAATGACTAGGGTCAGGCTCCCAGTACTGACTGGGTACAGCTTCTTCGATTTCGTAAGTACCCACGTTATCCTATTGTGTTAGTCAACATTAAAAACGTAAAACTAATACATGAGTAATGAGTTTGGTTTCTCTGCACACAAATGAATGCATTAACTAGGGACAAGTTCTACCGGACAGGACCCATATGCAGGCCCAGGCCCACACTTCTAACTCAACTAAACAAATCTATTCTAATTTAGTAAACAAAATCAACATATTATTATATTCCAAAAATTTCCATATTCTTTTGGGGGTGCATATTCCTGTCATTGCCTCTTCCTTTTCATGATCCAGCTATAATCTCTCTTCCTTCCATTTTTAAACCCAAATGGCCAAATCTCTCTTTCTCTCTCTCTCTCTCAAGCACACCTCTTTGGCTCTTTCCTAACCTTCATCGATTTAGAATACAACCATACCATACTATCACAACCATATTAAAAAATTGTAGTTTTTGAGAGAACCATATTTAAAAACTATAAATAGATATTTTAATGTTGATTTAAAAATACAAAAACTTGTCACACCCACATGACTAACTTGATTGAAAACCTATTTCTCTTCAACCCCATCTCATTTCACCTCCCCCAAATGGCCTAAACATCTCAACCATAAGTACATAAAACCCCCATAGAGAGAGAGAGAGAGACAAAACCAAAGAAAAAGAGAGACAAACAAACAATTTTCACACAAAAAAACCAGTCATAAGCCATGCCATTCCCCATGGCTAATCCTAACACACCTTCATACCATCCCACTTCCAAACCCTCAAAATCTAACACCATCTCTTCCTTCTTCTCTTGGAAATCCACCAATCTATACTCTCTAGTTATCTTCCTTTGCATCATCTCTTACCTTTTAGGCTCTTGGAAACATAGCATGCCCACAATCCCCACTGCTAAGAACCAATTAGCCTCAAAAGATTGCCTCAACATCAACAACAACAACACACCCCTTGACTTCAACCCTCACCACAACTTAAACGATTCAAGCCTAAGCCCTCCACTCTCCAACACCCACAAAAGCTACCCACCATGCAACGTGAGGTACAGTGAGTACACACCATGTGAGGATGCCAAGAGATCACTTAGGTTTAACAGAGACAGGTTGATATACAGAGAGAGACACTGTCCAGAAAATAGTGAAACGTTGAAGTGTCGCATCCCAGCCCCATTTGGGTACAAGAACCCTTTTGCTTGGCCAACGAGTAGGGATCTAGTGTGGTATGCAAACGTGCCACACAAGGAGTTGACTGTGGAGAAAGCTGTGCAGAATTGGATCAGATACGAAGGGGAAAAGTTTAGATTCCCAGGAGGAGGTACCATGTTCCCTAATGGTGCTGATGCGTATATTGATGATATTGCCAAGTTGATTAATCTCAACGATGGTTCAATTAGGACCGCTATTGATACCGGCTGTGGGGTAAGCTTTTCGATTTTCGTAAAGGCCTGATTTCAGTGTTCCTGTGCACTACACTCTAAGATGTGAATATAGAACTAATGTTCGACATATGTCTGCATCTTAACGAGTTTGATGTACAGGAGTGTTGGACTCTCGCCATTTCCTATCATTTTAATTTCTTAAATCTTGTTCTATGTTTTCTATTATATTATTATTTTCTTGAATCCTTACCCTTACTTAATCTTCTAATCTTTTCTCTTTGTATTTTATTTTAATATAGTATTGTATTTGTTGAAGTCTATAATCTAGGCCAAAGGGTTTGATTAGAAAATGACCACTTGTTTTTATTTTAATTTACAAGAAAAAAAAAATTAGTCCAATTGACTAGAAATATAATATTTTAATGATTTTTTAATTTAAATTTAGATGTTATGTTATTGGTACAAAATTAAAGGAGATTTGACTCGTTTTCTCTTGTCCATATATGTGCATTTGGCACACAGAGTTCAGAATGCATAACGTTTACATTTTTATTTTTATTTTTATTTTTTTTGACAAAGACAAAATCATTTGTCCTGCAAATTTTTTTTTTTTTTTTTTACAAAATTTTGGACTCTTATTATTTGTCTACCAAGATGGCCTGCAAAAAACATATAAATTATTTTCTTCCAAAAATTAACTCTTAAATCTATGTGAAGTCATATATATATCATTTGTCTTGCTCAATTATTTTGAGTAATATTATTATATAAATTTAAGATGATTGGTTAGATGATTAGTCAGATTTGTCATGAAAGTTCATAAGAATATTTAAGTGGTAATGGTCTGCTAAATTTATGGGATTTGATGAATTAATTAAAAAATTACATTTAATGGAATCCTCATCAGTATCTGACTGAGATATTATTCGTACGAGATAATTATGGCTCTCGGGAAACTTTTTTTTTTCTTTTTCCTTTTTTGAGAAAAATATAATATTTGGCTATTGGGAAATTAACTTCATTAGTGTACCAAGAACCTTCCTCTTTTTTGACTGAAACCAAGAACCTTCCTCTAATTGCCCAATTTGCTAAATATTATATGTGCTATTGAATCCATTTGCTTTGGTCATAAGTCGCTATCCTCTATAGCTTAATTAATGGGCCAACTGTTACCCTTATCCCAATTGGACTACATACAAATGCAGCATTTGTTAGATGTATTGGTCAATTAGCGTATAATTATGTTTCCTGAAAAGCCAATTTCATTTTGTGCTTTTTTATCTCTCAATTCACAAAAAATAAAAAATAAAACTCAATATTTTTCCTCCTATGCTGAGTTTCATACGGTAGATCTTGATTAATGTTACAATAATAATTCGGTAGACTAAGAGTAATCTTCTTTGATCTCACTTAATAGTAAGATGCAATTTTCATGTAAGATGAGAAAGCACTGTTCCCGAAGTATTGAATAACTTTTGTTTCTTATTATGTTATTTGATTTAGATCCTTTTTTGAGAATCTATTTGATTTAGATCCTAATAAGTTTGTTAATAAAAATTTATTATCCTATTTAATTATTTCATTTGTCAAATGTACCTCTTCCTAGTTTCTTTCTTGATTCAATTGGTCTTACTTAAGTATATAGTGAGATACTAAGATGCAGTATTATGTGAGATGAAGAAACATTGTTTCCGAAGTATTGAATAATTTTTGTTTCTTATTATATTATTTGATTTAGATCCTTTTTTGAGAATCTATTTGATTTAGATCCTAATAAGTTTGTTAATAAAAAATTAGTATCCTATTTAATTATTTCATTTGTCAAATGTACCTTTTCCTAGTTTCTTTCTTGATTCAATTGGTCTTACTTAAGTATATAGTGAGATACTAAGATGCAGTATTCTGTGAGATGAAGAAACATTGTTTCCGAAGTATTGAATAATTTTCGTTTCTTATTATATTATTTGATTTAAATCCTTTTTTGAGAATCTATTTGATTTAGATCCTAATAAGTCTGTTAATAAAAAAATTATTATCCTATTTAATTATTTCATTTGTCAAAATGTACATTTTCCCAGTTCCTTTCTCGATTCAATTGGTCTTACTTAAGTATATAGTGAGATACTAAGATGCAGTATTTATGTGAGATGAAGAAACATTGTTCCTGAAGTATTGAATAACTTTCATTTCTTATTATATTATTTGATTTAGATCCTAATAAGACTGTTAATAAAAAATTATTATCCTATTTAATAATTCAGTTTGTCAAATGTGCCCTTTCCTAGTTCCTTTCTCCATTCAATTGGCTCGAAAAAAAACTTTTTTTAATTCTCCAATGACTAGAATTGTCCATGTCTTTTACCTACCCACTTGATAATGAAGATGATATAATAGTACAATCAAATTGCCAAATTATTTACTATACATCTAATCTAATGGTGCAGGTTGCGAGTTGGGGTGCTTATCTTCTATCACGTAACATCATGACAATGTCGTTTGCACCAAGAGATACCCACGAAGCACAAGTGCAATTTGCACTTGAGAGAGGTGTTCCTGCTTTGATTGGAATTATTGCATCCAAGAGGATTCCTTACCCATCAAGAGCTTTTGACATGGCCCATTGCTCTCGTTGTCTCATTCCATGGGGCCAATATAGTAATAATCTCATCACATTTTATAAATATTACTACAAATCATCATGCTTCACGTTTTTTTTGTTTCAATAAGCCTAGAGACCCAAAAAAATTTCACAATTATTGAGTTATTTTTTATTGATAAAAAAATGATGTCAACAGTGGATTCAAATGAAAACTGATAAAAGCTTGCAAATTCAATTATTGTAAAAGGTAAATACTTATTGCACACTTAGGGACACATTGGTGCCCGTGAGATGAAAACACAATTTTCCACTTGAAATCGAGTGCTCAACTCACAATTTTAGTTGTTTGTGCACTTGTGTGCAAGTACATAGTACATATTGATATGCAAAAATCACATTTTATTATGACAATTATTGAGTTTGTAGCACTTGTTGTTTTAGTTTTTCCTTTCTTTTTGCTAGTTTAGGACTTTTATTGCAAGAGTATTGTATACAGCTGACTTCATTTTCATTGTACATTTGTACTTGCATTTCTTTTGACTTCATTTTCAAGTGTACTTATGCTTGCTTGTTTGTTTTTATAGATGGGCTATACTTGATTGAAGTTGATCGTGTCCTACGCCCAGGTGGGTACTGGATATTGTCTGGCCCACCAATTCACTGGAAGAAACATCATAAAGGGTGGGAGAGAACACAGGAGGATTTGAATGCTGAACAGACAAACATTGAGAATGTTGCTAAAAGCCTTTGCTGGAATAAGGTGGTTGAGAAGGATGATATTGCTATTTGGCAAAAACCCACCAATCACTTAAACTGCAAAGTTAACCGTAAACTCACCCAAAGCCCACCTTTCTGCCCTGCTCAAGATCCTGACAAGGCCTGGTTAGTTCTTTTTTAAGTTTTGCAATGTTTGGGACATAAGTTTTTCACAGGAAAATGCTGAAGTTACTATCAATTTACTATAAAACGTTTACAAACTATTGTAACAATGAATGTGATTTATGCTACTTCAACAACATAATAAACAAATATTTTAAAATATATATTATCCAGTTGTCAAATTGAGACTACCACAAACACTACTTTCAACATGTACCAATCAAAACAGGTCACGTTAATAGTTGTGAAAATAGTTGGTGTCACTAGATTTACTGTCTGCATATGCATGCCTGTGTAATTCTGTGTGTATATTAAATAAAGCAATGAAGCTAATTGATCATGTTTGTTCATTTTGACCATTTTCAGGTATACAGAAATGGAGACTTGTTTAACTCCTCTACCTGAAGTCTCTAACAATCAAGAAATAGCAGGTGGTGAGCTAGAAAAATGGCCTGAGAGGCTATATGCAATACCGCCTAGGATTAGTAGGGGAACTGTGAAAGGTGTTACAGCTGAAATTTTCCAAAAAGATGCAGAACTATGGAGTAAGAGGGTGACATACTATAAGAATGTGAATAGTCAATTAGGACAAGCTGGGAGGTACCGCAACGTTTTAGACATGAATGCTTACTTGGGTGGTTTTGCCGCTTCTCTAATTGAATATCCACTTTGGGTGATGAATGTGGTTCCTGCTGAGGCAAAGGTTAACACGCTTGGAGTTATATACGAACGGGGATTGATTGGAACATATCAGAATTGGTAAAACTTTAAATTTTGTTTTATTTTTTGTTTGTTTGATTAGTTTTTACAAGCTACATGTGTGGCTCATAAATTTTTTGATTGCAGGTGTGAAGCAATGTCTACTTATCCAAGAACTTATGACCTCATTCATGCTGATTCAGTATTTAGTCTCTACAAGGACAGGTAAATATAAGTTAGCTTACTTGGCTTAAAAATTACTGAGGCAAAAGTAGAAAGAGTTATATATAAACTAAATAAGCTGAATGACCAGTTTAATTTATCTTACCAATGATTTTCAAAAGGCAATTTTGAATCATGGACATTCTGACAGTCTAATGGAACTGACACAAAAAACACTAGTTATTTTTAGTTATCATGTTTCTTTTCCAAGAAAATTGTATAATGTGTTGACACGTATTTTTGTGTTATAGATGTGAAATGGAAGACATCCTACTGGAAATGGATAGAGTTTTGAGACCAGAAGGAAGTGTAATCTTTAGGGATGATGTAGATAATGTGATAAAGATCAAGAATATCATTGATGGATTGGACTGGGACAGTCAAATTGTTGACCATGAAGATGGGCCTCATCATAGGGAGAAGCTTTTATTTGCAGTGAAGAAATATTGGACAGCCCCTGCTGCTACAAAGTCCTGACCAAGAAGAATACAAAAATAGCACCTAGAGCTCTGCCCAGTTTTATTCTTACTTCTCTCTTTTTTTTTCTTATGTGTATGTTTCATTTTTGGATTTACTGATTCTTTTCACCCCCTGATTGTTTAATTTTTAGAGTTGTGATTTTCCAATATAAACATAGTCTCTTTTACTTGAAAATTACAAGTTACTTCAATCACTCTACTGTAATGAAATATCCAAGGACGAACGCAGGATTTTAAGTTGGGGGAGGGGCCGGAGATAAGCGAAAAAAAAAATTTCAAATACGTATCCATATAGTATTAATAAACTATCAACCAAGACAAATACCCAAAAATCATTGTTTCTTAATATATTAAGATACAATCATCTACTAACAAAAACAAAAAACACAAAACACTATTGCTTCTTTATACAATCATCTATGAAAAGGGAACTCGATGCTCTTTTAAATTTTCAAAATCATCTACAATTGAATCCAAACTAAATGTCGAAGCTATATCCTTTTCAATGTATAACATCAAAGAGTCCATCAAAAAATCATCTTCCATTTTGTTTCGAAGGTTAGTTTTGACCACTTTCATAGCTAAAAATGCTCGCTCTGTAGTAGCAGTAGAAACTGGAAGAGTAAGCACAAGTCTCACCATTCTATAAACAAGTTTGTAGTGTTCTGAATTTCTAGTTCTCACTAACCATTGAGACAACTCATATAAACTTTTCAATTCTTTGAACTCTGGATCATGGACTACATTATGCTCAAAATGATAAAGCTCCTTCTTCAACACTTGTTTGTCATAATCTGTGAAATCTTGTGGATAGAAATTCTCTACCAACAAACAAAGATCACTACTTCTGAAAGATTTTAATGCCTCTCGAGGTTCTAAAGCTGAGCTAAGCCTAAGTAACTCCATTGCATCTTCATTAAACCGATAATTTAGTTCCTGTAGTTGAGAATCTATTGTAGCATAAAAAATATTTACTCGATAATGATGCTCAATTGTAACGTTACCTTGCTGATTACGAGCTCGACCTCGCCTCGAAACATAACGAGCATTCATATCTAGGACATCAATGCAATGCTTCTCACAAAATGATATCACAGTGGTGAGTAAGCCATCACATCCATCATCTCTAAATTTTTGGATAAGTGCTTTAGTAGATGAAACTAAATGTCTGGCATTTAAAATGTCTTGAGATTGGCTTTACAAAGCTTGACAAAATTTATCAGTGATCTCCATAGTTTCCTTCTCAAGATGCAAGATGAAGACAAATTCAAATGAAGTTAAACCCTCATAAGCTGACTCTGCTTCTGCCCGATGTTCTCCATCAATTGTATCATCAATTATATTTTGTAAAACTTCAACAGTTGAAGTAAACATCCTTAATAAGCTAGAAACTGATGTAAAATGTGAACTCCAACGTGTTTCTACAGGTCGTTGTAAAGTGCCAATTTGATTAAGTCCACTTCCAGTCTCAAGCTCTTCAAGATCAATCAAACGTACTATTTCATTAGCATTGGCAACTTTCAATTGCTCATTGCGCTTGCATGAAGCATTAACAATTTTGATCAGAAAAAGCAATGCAAGAAAAAAATGACTAATGGCATTAACTTGTTTTGATGCTTTTACTAATGCCAATTGTAAGCGATGTGCAAAACAATGGATATAGTAAGCATATGGGCAATCATTCAAAATCAAAGCTTGTAATCTATTCCACATACCTCGCATGTTGCTTGCTCCATCATATCCTTGCCCTCGAATATTTTGTATATCTAAGCAATGTTGAGATAACAAAGAATATATCCCCTTCTTTAGAGTCAAAGCCGCAGTGTCAGCAACATGAATAAGCCCAAAAAAACGTTCTTTGACAAAGCCTTCTGCATCAACATATCTAAAAACCACAGCCATTTGCTCTCTCATGGACTCATCACGAGCTTCATCAACCATTATGCAAAACTTTGCATCACCAATTTCTTCTCGAATGACCTTCTTCACTTTGGCTGAGAAAACATGTAGAATTTTCTTTTGAATCCTAGGTGATGTTTAGGTTACATTTTTGAGAGCTTTTTCTATTATTTCAGCAACCTTCTCATTCCAAAAAGTCCCAATACCCAATGATTCAAAAAAGTTCCCACAATTTAATGAACTACAACTTTCATCTCGACCTCTAAAAGCTATAGCTTGAAAGGCAAGATATCGAACAGTAAAAATTACAGCCTTCAGATGCAACCGATTATTTGCAATTTGTTTAGTAGTGAAATGATCAACTACCCTTTGTAAATGCTTCCATTGGTTCATCAAATCCTTATACTTTTGCTCAGCAACTCTATGAGCTGAGTTAGGCTCTTTTCCTATATGAGTTTGAAAAGAACAATCTTTGCCCCCAACCTTTTTCCAATTCCTAAATCCACCAACAGTGAATGTATTTTGTCCCACAACCCCATTTGGATTATTAAAGACAAAGCAGGGTAGACAATAAGCTGCATCTATGGTAGGAGAATATTCAAGCCATGTTGAATTAGATCCAAACCAAGAAGCTTGAAAGCTACGATTGTGCTTTCCACTTTTTGGGTATGTATTTAGAGGAAGCTGGTGCGGACCTTTTATAATGTAAGCCTGTCGAATTTCATCACGTTGATTAACATGATATTCCCATATTTGTTTGCGTGTTCTGGGATCATAATCCAAAGAATCAAGATCGACTCTTTGAAATTGTGTTTGAGAGATTGGAACATTAACATTTTCCGGAATTGAGAAATGCACATTTTCTAGAATTGGAGCATCCTCCACATTTTCTAGAATTGGAGCATCTACATTTTCTAGAATTGGAGCATCCACATTTTCTGGAATTGGAATAGCAACATTAGTTGTTGGCAATCCCACGTTGACTTCAGAAGAATTTGAACCTTTTCTTTTGAAAAAATCAAGCATTGTAGTTGATTTTTTCATGATCTACAAATAAAATAAGAATCACCGTTATTTTTTTAAATTTGTGTGACAATTTTCTATAATATATGATTTTTTTTTTTTGTGTGTTTGGTCTACCTTTATTTATGTCTTTGTGTTTGGTCGGCCTTATTTATAATTTATGTCTTTGGGTTGTCTCCATCTTTTTGACATTGACCCACTAACCTAATGAATCCACCACCAACACTATAAATTTATTCCCTGCACTACTAACAAAAACTTTTCTTTAAGTTTTTAACTTTACCTTTCTTTTTTTTTCTGTCACTTGCCCGTTGCCCAACCTCACTTGTCCCTATTATGCCCAACTGACAGTCAACAAAGAAAAAACTAATCTCTACAAACTCTACTCTCTGTCTCTCTGTCTCTCTCTTATCTATATAAACAAGAGAGAGAGTCATAAACACAGACAGAGTCATAAAGCCAAAAAGCCAAAAAAAAACACCACAGGCAACAAGCCAACAACACAGATTCAAATATTCAATTCACAATCACCAACATTTAGTTCCAATTCACAATCACAATCACCAACACCACAATTCATAAACATTCAATTCACAATCACAATCACCAACACCACAAGTCCACAAGGCAATCTCAGATTCTCAGATCACAAAGTCACAAACATTTTGAAGTTGAAGGAAAAGATAAGAGTAAATACCTGTGAATTGTGAAGGCTGGAGCGACAAAGCTAGGCTGAGCAGATCGAGCAACCGGCGTGGGCGGCGGCAAGTGGGTCTCATGACTCTCGCCGGTGTGGGTACTAGAAAATGGGTGAGTCTCAGATCAAGCAACCGCCGGTGTGGGTCTCGGCGGTGTCGTCGACGTGGGTGAGTGGAGTCACTCGCGACTCTCGCCAGTCGCCGGTGTGGGTATTAGAAGATGGCCAAATGGGTGAGTGGAGTGGGTCTCTGCTCTCTCAGTCTCAGATCGAGGATCAAGCAACCGCCGGTGTGGGTCTCGGCGACGTCGTCAGCGTGGGACTCTCAGTCTCTCTCATTCTCTGTCTCGCACTCTCGCCTCCGGCCTCTCTATCCTCTATATCGCCTCTCCCTTTCCTCTCTCTTTTTTTCTTTTTTTCTTTTTTTTCCTTCGTGTTTTTGGTTTGCTCTCTGTTTGGTGTTTGGTGTTGGAGTTGGACTAGTGAGAGCTGAGAGCTGAGTTTTTTTTTTTTTTTTTACATGGACTGGCCGGATGTGGGCTGGGGATTGGTCGGAAAATGGACTCCTAGACTAGCCGGAAAATGGACTCCTGGACTGGCCGAATATGGGTTGGGGGGTTCATGATTTCTGGGAGGGGGGCCCGAGCAAAAAACGTAGGGGGGCCCAAGCCCTTTTTTTTTTGTTTTTTGAAAATTTTACCTGCTAAAAAAAAAAAAATTTGGGCCTGGGGGGGCTCGGGCCCCCTTTGGGCTCAACGTGGGTCTGTCCCTGGGTGTGGGTATTAGAAAATGGCCAAATGGGTGAGTGGAGTGGGTCTTTGCTCTCTCAGTCTCAGATCGAGGATCGAGCAACCGCCGGTGTGGATCTCGGTGGCGTCGTTGGCGTGGGACTCTCAGTCTCTCTCAGTCTCTGTCTCGCACTCTCACCTCCAGCCTCTCTATCCTCTGTATCGCCTCTCCCTTTCCTCTCTCTTTTTTTTTTTCTTTTTTTTCCTTCGTGTTTTTGGTTTGCTCTCTATTTGGTGTTTGGTGTTGGAGTTGGACTAGTGAGAGCTGAGAGCTAAGGGTTTTTTTTTTTTTTACATGGACTGGCCGGATGTGGGTTGGGGACTGGCCGGAAAATGGACTCCTGGACTTTACGAATATGGGCTGGGGGGTTCATGATTTCTGGGAGGGGGGCCCAAGCAAAATACGTAGAGGGGCCCAAGCCCTTTTTTTTTTGGTTTTTTGAAAATTTTACCTGCTAAAAAAAATAAAAACCTGGGCCCCGGGCCCCCTTTGGGCTCAACGTGGGTTTGTCCCTGGAAATATCTGCTTACTCTACCTGTCTACCACCACCCCCCCCCCCCCCCCCCAAAAAAAAAAACCCAAAAAATAAAATATCTGGTGATTAAAAAAAGATGGGCCTCATTAAAGGGAGAAATATTGGACAGCCCCTACTGCTACTAAGTCCTGACCAAGAAGAATACAAAAATAACACCTAAAACTCTGCCTAGTTTTATTCTTACTTCTCTCTTCTTTTTTCTTATGTGTATGTTTCATTTTTGGATTTACTGATTCTTGTCACTCCCTGATTGTTTAATTTTTAGAGTTGTGATTTTCCAATATAAACATAATCTCTTTTATTTGAAAATTACAAGTTACTTCAATCACTCTACTGTAATGAAATATCTGCTTACTCTACCTATCTACCACCCCCCCCCCCCCAAAAAAATTATGCAAAAAATAAAATATCTGATGATTAAAAAAATATGTATTTAAAGTCACAACAGGACTTAAGTGCCAATCATCTCTCTTGTCCAGCTTTGCTATTTCATCCTATAATTATGCAATTCTATTTGCCTACTTTGGAAGTTAAATGTTGCCTTTCACTGACAATCACCATTAAGGACAAATAGGTTTATTTTGTTATTCTTGGCTCGAAAAGACTAAGAAGATTAAAGTCTTCCTTGAACATCAAGAAATTAAAAGTCGTTCTTATGTTTTTTATCTGTGACATCCAAATATATATCATCAATCAGAGGAAGGACCTGTCAAACAAGAAAAAGGAAAATGGGGATGGGACTCAAGTGAGAAAGGAAACTCTAATAATTGTTGCAATTTGTTTTCTTTGGAATTTTCCACGACAAATTCAAAATTTCTTTTCTAAATCAGAAAGGTGCAAAGGAAATGGCATTGGAGAATTTTAGTTCCTAATATAGTTTTGTGGGGGTAAAAGCCCAAACTTGTATATTGGGCCCTGGGCCCCCTTTGGAAGCATAGGTTCGTCCGAGGAAGAGCGAAAGAATGGGGAAGACCTCGGACTGGAGAACCACGCAAGGAAGTGATAGAGGAATATAGTCCAAGGAGTATATCCTTCTCAGATACAGAGAATATCAGTCTAGCAAATACCTGGATGGCTTGGGCACTCTTCCGATAAGTTCCAGCGAAAAGGATGAACTTCATGCATGTATAAAGATGACAAGAACGGAGAAATATTTATGGGAAAAGCTGCTACCACCGGATTAAATGTACTGCAGCAACTCTTCTGGCCTCATTTATGTGGAAAAGACCCCTGAACAGTGCAGCCTCAGCTACCACCACTCATGGAGAACTAAAAAAGATACCTTATGGGACATGTACTCAAGTGAATGCTTAGATGAAGAACAAGTGTACGATGAAGATGGTTTAAAAGAGAACTATATAAACAGAAGAGACCTTTGACGAAGGGGAGATCGAAAAAACAAGAAAATAAGAGAAAGAAAAGTTTACTGTAACTCCAAGTGTAACCTTAGCCATTCAAACTATAATCCGTCTCCTCAGACCTGAGTTTAAACGAGTCCTCAGTGTTTTCAGACTTGTTCTCTTAATAGGACCTTGATTAATTGTTATCAAATTCACAAACAGCCTAGCTCTTTTACCCACTCTCTGCAAATTTATTATATTGGGCTTGTTGGCCTCATATCTCATATCTCTTGGGTTTGGGCCACTAATCTTGACCCTACAATTGGCGCCGTCTGTAGGGAGAGCTTGAGCCGGAGTGAAATCCCCAGTTAACGATGGCTGAACCAGGCCAACAACCAGTAGAGTCTAGAGCATCCCAACACGGTGATCCTTTCCTCAACCTCGAACGAAGAAGTGATCGTGAAGGAAGCGTACATACAATACACGATGAAAGGAGTCAGCCACGAGGTAATAGTCGTGTCTCCCATGTAGATGGCAACAGGGCCACGCAGCAGGAGATTGACCGGTTAAAAAGGGAGCTACGCCATGCAAAAAGGAAGAGAGTTTCCTCAGACAGTGACATTTCTTCTAGGGATGAAAGAGACATCAGTTACAAACGAAAGTCTCGAACTCCACCCAGTGAGTCTTTCTCTTACGAAGAAGAGTTCCACAATAAGCGGTAGTTTAAGAGCCCTCCACCTAGGGGTGTGGGAAACGATGCTATGAGTAAAGCCCTAGACCAGATATCTAATTCGTCTTTCACGCGCAGAATTGAAGGGGCGAAACTTCCCCGGCATTTTCATCAACCAATATTCGCCATTTATGGCGAACGGACCCTGTTGAGCATGTGAGCCATTTTAACCAAAGGATGGCTGTCTACTCCAAGGATGAAGCTTAGATGTGCAAAGTTTTCCCACCAGTTGCGATGAGATGGTTTGACAGCCTGAAAGTAGATTCCATTAGCTCCTTTAAAGAGCTCACTCAAGCATTTGGTTCTCATTTTGTCACCTGCCGAAGAGTCACTCAACCTTTATCTTCATTGCTATCCTTGAGCATGCAAGAAGGTGAGACCTTGAAAACATATTCAGATAGGTACTGGGAGATGTTTAATGAAATGGAGGACGATTTTGATGGAGTGGCCCTTAATATGTTCAAGCTTGGCCTCCCCACTGACCATGGTTTAAGAAAATCCCTAACTGGCAAGCCTGTTACTAACGTGCGTCAGCTCATGGACCGTATTGACAAGTATAAAAGAGTTGAGGAAGATCAGCAGCAAGGAAAGGGGAAGGACAAGGTTATCCCCCAAGAGAGGAGGGATTTCAGGTCGGACCGTTACAATAGCAGTAAGCCGCGGAGAGATTTTGCTGGACAGTCTGGATCGGCGAATCCTCAAGCAGTCAATGTAGTATTCCGAGAGCCAGTGCATCAAGTTTTGGAGAGGATTAAAAATGAATCATTCTTCAAACGACCGAACGCGATGGTGGGAAATCTTGAGAGATGTAATCATAACCTCTACTGCCAATATCACCAGGATCATGGGCATACCACAAAAAATTGTAGAAGTCTTTAGGATCATTTGGAACAGCTTGTTCGTGAGGGTAAGTTAAAACAACTCTTACATCACTCCAGTGGCCGAGGAGGTCAAGTGAACTCGGAACCCCGAAGGGATGATTCTTCAAGGCCCCCTTTGGGAACTATCAATGTCATCTTCGCAGCACCAGGGAGAACAGGTTCATGGCCATCTAGGGTAATGTCGGTAGCCTGTATACCCACAGGAGACGTTAATCACGATCCGAAGAGAGCTAAAGCAGATATTCCACCAGTTTTAGGGTTCTCGGACAAACCCGTGCAGACTGGTACAGAGGTAGTAGAGGTAGATTTTATTATTGTCGACGCGTATTCCCCTTATACTGCAATTGTGGCTAGACCGTAGCTTCATATGCTAGGGGTTGTTTCCTCTACTTTGCATCAGAAGGTTAAGTATTCGTCTGAAGGTCGAGTTAATGAAATCCTGGGAGATCAATCTATAGCGAGACAATGCTTAGTGGCTGCCATCCGGCAGAAGCCCGAAGCTGAGTCATCAGCCTATGCCGGAAGAGATTTGTAGCAATCAAAACCCTTGGCATTGAACATCAATGATTTAGCCAAGGGTGCGAGGTGTGAAGATTTGATAAAAGTTGTTATCGGAGACGATCCAGAGAAGTTCTTTCAAGTTGGATCTCAATTACCTCTTCAGGAGAAGGAAGAGCTTGTAGAATTCCTTAAGAGAAACATCGATGTGTTCGCCTGGAATGCTTACGAAGCCCCGGGGGTGGATCCAGAATTCATTTGCCACCATCTAAAGGTCAACCCATTAGTCACCCCTAAGAAACAGCCTTCTCGGCGCCCATCCAAGGAACATGCTGACGCAATGCGAGAGGAAGTAACAAAGCTCAAACAAGCTGGTGCTATTAAAGAAGTTTTCTATCCGAAGTGGCTAGCAAATACTGTGGTAGTAAAGAAGAAGAATGAGAAATGGCGAGTATGCGTAGATTTTACTGACTTAAACAAGGCTTGCCCTAAAGATCCATTCCTTATGCCTAAAATAGATCAGCTAGTGGACGCAACTGTTGGCCATCCTCGAATGAGCTTTTTGGATGCTTTCTAAGGTTATCACCAAATACCGTTAGCCCTGGATGATCAGGAGAAGACTGCCTTTGTCACCCCTATTGGGAACTACCACTACAAAGTAATGCCATTTGGTTTGAAAAACGCCGGATCCACCTATCAAAGAATGATGACGAGGATGTTTGAGCCACAACTAGGTAAAAGCATTGAAATTTATATAGATAACATGGTGGTGAAGAGTAAGATTGTTTCTGAGCATGTGAGAGATCTTGGAAACATTTTTGAAGTTCTCAGAAGATACAAGTTACGTTTGAATGCATCCAAATGCTCGTTTGGTGTGGGATCAGGGAAATTCTTGAGCTACATGGTCACTCACAGGGGAATTGAGGTCAACCCAGATCAGATAAAGGCCATCAACAATTTGCAACCTCCTCGGAATCCCAAAGAGGTCCAGAAGTTGACTAGAATAACTGCTGCTCTGAACCGATTTATTTCTCGATCAGCAGATAGGTGTCGGCCTTTCTTCTCTCTGATCAATAAGTGGAAGGGATTTGAGTGGACTGAAGAATGTGCTTTGGCCTTCTAGTAACTTAAAGACTATCTAGCTCGGCCACCAATCATGTCCAGTCCTAAGCCAGACGAAGTCTTGTTTGCCTACATTGCTGTAACTCCTTATACTGTGAGCTTGGTGTTAATACGAGTGGATTGCGGTGTGCAAATGCTAGTTTATTATGTGAGTAAGTCACTGAATGAAGCCAAGATTCGTTATTTGCCACTGGAGAAAGCTATCTTGGCAGTAGTGCTTGGTACACGAAAGCTACCTCATTATTTCCAAGCTCATACAGTCGTCGTTCTCACCCAACTCCCACTCAAAGCTATATTCCGAAGTGCTGACTACACAGGGAGGATTGCTAAATGGGGCATAATCTTAGGGGCTTTTGATATCAAATACATGCCTCGCACATCAGTTAAGGGCCAGATCCTTGTGGATTTGGTGGCCGAGTTTATGGAGCCTCATTTAGAAGAAGTAACGCCCACACAGGACATGGATGAAAAATCAGTTGGTATGATTTCTCAACAAGGCCCCCCACATTGGGAAGTATACGTGGATGGTGCAGCGAACCAGAAAGGTTTCGGAATGGGGTTAGTGATGATATCCCCTGAAAAAATCATCATTGAAAAGTCATTAAGGCTGGACTTCTCGGCTACGAATAATAAGACCAAATATGAAGCTCTACTAGCGGGAATGGCCATGATTCAAAAGATGGGCGGAAGGACAATGGAGATGTTCTCGGACTCAATGTTAGTCATTGGTCAAGTGAAAGGAGAATTCGAAGCTAAGGATGGAAGGATGCAGGAGTACTTAAGCCAAGTTAGATACCTCCAATCAAGGTTTGAATCTTTCGCTTTACTGCATATTCCTAGAAGCGGAAACACACATGCGGACTCCCTAGCCACTCTGGCAACTTCCTCGGTGCAAGATTTGCCTTGGGTTATCTTGTCGAGGATTTGTACAAGCCCTCGGATGTGAGAAAGGGGGCAACCTGGGTTCACCAAGTTAGGGCAGGACCTAGTTGGATGGACCCTATAGTTTTATTTCTGAAGAAGGATACTCTGCCTGAAGAAAAGACAGAAGCCGACAAGATACGAAGAAAAGCCACTAGGTTCTGGCTATCCGAGAACCAGAAATTATATAAGCATTCATTTTCAGGTCCATATTTGCTATGTATACACCCTGAGGAGACTGAATCAATCCTTGAAGAATTACACGAGGGAATTTGCGAAAGTCACACGGGGGGTAGGTCCTTGGCGCATAAGGCCCTTACACAGGGCTATTGGTGGCCAAACATGCAAAGGGAAGCCCAAGAATACGTGAAAAAGTGTGACCAGTGCCAACGTTTTGCACCAAACATACACCAGCCTGGGGGAGTCCTTAATCCATTATCTAGCCCATGGCCATTTGCGTAGTGGGGCTTAGACATTATGGATCCATTCCCTAAGGCGGTAGGAAATAAGAGATATCTGCTAGTCGGCACAAATTATTTCACAAAATGGGTTGAAGCCGAACCTCTTGCTAACATCAGAGATGTGGACGCAAAGAAGTTTGTCTGAAAAAATATTGTCACACGGTTTGGGATTCCTCACACACTCATCTCGGACAATGGCCTTCAGTTTGACAGCAAATCGTTCAGAAGCTACTGTTGTGAATTGGGGATCATAAATAGGTACTCTACTCCTGCTTACCCCCAAGGAAATGGACAGGCAGAAGCCGTTAACAAAACCATAGTAAACGGACTAAAGAAAAGACTGGATGATACAAAAGGCAAATGGGTAGAAGAGCTACCACACGTACTCTGGACATACAGAACTATGCCTCGTAGGTCTACTGGGGAGACCCCATTTTCAATGACTTATGGGGCTGAGGTTGTTATCCCTCTGGAGACTGGGTTCCCAACGTTAAGAACCAGTTCATTCAATCCGAGTGGCAATAACGAACTGCTAGAGAAGAGCTTAGATTTGATTGAGGAACGGAGGGAAAATGCAATGGTCCAATTGGTATATTGCCAACAGAAACTCAGACAAGGTTATGACGCCAACGTGAAATTAAGGCCTTTAGCACCGGGTGATCTAGTGCTTAGAAAGGTGGTGGGCACTGCAAAAAATCCAGCTTGGGGAAAGTTAGGACCCAATTGGGAAAGACCATATCGCATTACCTCAAGGGCTGGCATTGGGGCGTATTTTTTAGAAGATTTAGATGGTCATATAATACCACGTCCTTGGAATGTAAACAACCTCAAAAGGTATTACTATTAATCGAGTTTTTTCTTTTATCAAAATGTTTATTTATTGCATAAAGATGTTATGATAAGTGTTTAAACTTAAATCCAATCATGCATGTAGTCTTCGGACTAGATGATGTGGGTTAGTTAACACTCCATTACAATTTCTATAAGTATTTAAACTTAAATCTAATCATGCCTGTAGTACTCGGACCAGATGATGTGGGTTAGTTAACACTCCGTTACAGTTTCTATAAGTATTTAAACTTAAATCCAATCATGTCTGTAGTCCTCGGACCAGATGATGTGGGTTAGTTAATACTCTGTTACAGTTTCTATAAGTGTTTAAACTTAAATCCAATCATGCATGTAGTCCTCGGACCAGATAATGTGGATTAGTTAACACTCTGTTACAGTTTCTATAAGTGTTTAAACTTAAATCTAATCATGCCTGTAGTCATCGGACTAGATGATGTGGGTTAGTTAACACTTCGTTACAGTTTCTATAAGTGTTTAAATTTAAATCCAATCATGCCTGTAGTCCTCGGACCAGATGATGTGGGTTAGTTAACATTCTGTTACAGTTTCTATAAGTATTTAAACTTAAATCCAATCATGCATGTAGTTCTCGGACCAGATGATGTGGGTTAGTTAACACTCCGTTACAGTTTCTGCAAGTGTTTAAACTTAAACCCAATCATGTCTGAAGTCCTCTGACCAGATGATACGGGTTAGTTAACACTCTATCACAATTTTTATGTATTAACATTGTTACAGCTTACACAGATGATTAAATGAATCCTAAATTCTCTCAAGCTCTTGGAGCACGTATTTTGGCGAATCTTAAAATTATTAGCATCCCTAGCGGGGCATGGTTATTGATCTAGTTTGAATTAAAGTAATATGAAGTCAAAGCCATTCGTAGTAATAACAAATCAGATAATATGCAAAAAAAAAAAAAAAAAGATAATAATAAAAGTAAAATGCTTTTATCAATCGGAGAAAGAGTATTTTACATCTAAAAAAAAAAAAACAACAACAAAATAACAAAACCAAAACAACAATGAAGACCCTAGTCTCTAAGGTTTTGTTTTAGGGCCAAGAGGGTCAACGTCTTGACTGGGCAAGGAGACAACAGCATCTTGGGCTTGACTCTTGCCTTTGTCCTGGGTGTCCTCGGCGCTCTGCTCCTGGTTCCCAGCTTGAACTGATTCCTTAGGCGCATCAAGGGAAGCAGGAGGGGCTTGGTCCACCAATGGCTGCTCAGTCATCCCTGGAGCCTTCTCGGGGGGGGGGGGGGAGGGGTCAGAACCTGGGAGCTCACGAATCTCAGGATCATAGTAGATGCTCTCAGGTCGCCTCAAGACAGAATTTGTAGGAACTCTTGCAGCATCAAGGGCTTTACCCCAAGAGATGTCACAGTAGTCCCTACAGACCACAAAAAGTTCCTCTGTGAGCTTGTTTTGAGTTTCCTCCACGCCAAGCTTGTAAGATGCCTGCTTTTCGGCTTCAGTCGCCTCCTTGGCCAGTTGGGTAGTTTCCCTGGCTTTCTTAAGCTCGTCACGAAGATCCTTCACCATCTGTCTCTCCGTTTCCAGATTGATTTCAGTCATGTGCAGTTGCTTGCGCTGCTCTTCGGCCTGCCTCTCTGCCGTTCTAAGACCAGCATCAACACTGTTCCTCTGTTGAATGGCCTCTTTCAGCTTCTCAGAAAGCTTGTCTTTCTCTTCGTTGAGGCTACCCAAGGTTTTTTCCACCTCGGACCTTTGATAGGCCTCCGCCTTGGCTTCATTACGGGTGTCTTTGTTCCACTCTTCAGCCACGTAAATTTGTTGGGTGATCTGCATAACAGAATGAGAAATTTAGAGTAGAATATAGATGAATGAGCAAAAATGATCAGTGGTTTACTTAGTAGGGTAGATCAAACCAATTACCATAGCTAAATCCCTCTTCAGGGATAGGAAGAGTTCTTGTTGGTTGAAGCGCCGATAGGCTTCCATGTCCTTTAGCAAGAGGAGTGGTTGCTCCAAGACTTCAGCAATAAGACCCGCTTTCCCCCCGCCATAATTCCTAACTGAGGTGTCCCAGGAGAGAGGGGCACCATCCAGCTCTAGCTTAGGAGACCATATGCGTGGTCTTCGGCGCACATCAGCCACGAAAGGGTCTTCTTGGCTTTCAACAGAAGAAGACCTTAAGCCCTGTGGGTCCTTGCCCGTCTTTTGCTGCTTTTTTCCCTTTGAAGGGCCCACTTCGCCTTCCTCAAGGACTTCGTGTTGCCTTTTTCTCCTCAGTTCTTGGACTAGCTTCAATCCGAGGTCGGCAGGAAGCTGAGGAGGAGGGAGGTTCGCTAGAGGGTTGGGTTTGTTGGCTTCTTGAGGGGTGGGCACTTTGTTCCTTCCCCTTAGGAGTTCCCTTAAGCTCTTGCCGTCGATTTTCAGAGCCATTTCTTCGTCCGAAGAGTCCTCTAAGCAAGTTATTACAGGGTAGAGGCCTGAACGCTTGAGTATCTGTTAGGTTCTTCTCCTGTTTCTAGTATCACAGTTGCTCCTACTCCCTGCACTTCCTCTTCTCCGAATTGGAATTTGTCAATTTCTTCTTCAAGTGAGGATGAAGAGGAAACTCCTTCAGCTGCTACCGCTTCAAAGGGTACTTGTTGAATCGGGGGAGTGACCAGAGGTACACCCTGCGGAACCGGATGTGGTACAGGGGTAAGATCGAACGGAGACAAAAATTTTCTCCGAGCAACGTCTATCCGATTTATGCAGGGGTCTCCCTGACTTATCGCGTTGCCAACCGGTTGAAATGTGTTCGAGAGGGGCTTGAAATCAAGAATGAGATGTGCAGCCAAAGTTGCCTGTCTTCACTTACAAAAATCTCTGATCTCAGCAGGTAATTGAGGGCAACAACGTTAGTTAGACTGAGCCGAGGAGCTACGTGCCTTTTATTTGTTAACACCACAACAGAATTAAACAATCAGAAAGTAGAATACGAATATAAAAAGAAAAGGTACAACGCTAATGATGATGATCCTAAATCTATTTCTAGGGAACCTAGATCTGGGATATCCCACCTGGCTCTCCTGGTTGGGTTGGGCAATGAAGGTTGTCGTGCCACGCTCCCGAGATGATCAGATAGTCATCTTTCATCCCCTTGTTAGACTTGGGAAGACAGGATATGAGCCTAACGATGTCGGACCAAGATTTAAGATAATATCCCACCCCTTTTTGCTTATGACACTCGTACATATGTACTACGTCAAGTCAGGTGAGCCCCAAGCCTAAATGTTGGTTTAAAGCATCGACTGCTCCTAGGATCCTAAAGACGTTAGGTGCACACCAGTCAGGACTAAGCCTATGGTTGCGAAGGTAGTCTCTTGTAATGCGACCCATGGGGATAGTCATTCCCCCTTCTATGAAAGCTATGACTGGGATTATGACTTCTCCCACTTCTCAGTCAGTTAGTAGTCTCTTTGGGGGACAGTACCGCAAGTGTACGCCCTGCGGAATGTGATACGTTTCTTTAAATATCTCTATTTGGGCGGGGCTATCTACTAAATGCCTAAATCTACCCATGTCGGACAAGCGGAAAGAGGGGAATTCTAAGAACAAAACTGGGAAACGAGAATTTGAAAGCCGAGGAAGATGGCCGAAGAGAAAATAACGGTTGGAAAGAAACGGGAACTTACATGAACTAAGTTGGGAAGTAATCCTTAAGTCCTTAGTAAGATTCTTGTGAATTTATGGAGAAACGATACTGATGATTTGAAAAGTTTTGTAAGCTTGAATGCTTGGGTTCGCTGGAGAATTTGAGAAATCGTGAAAGGAGAAGTGATCTCTTTTGGGGCTTTATATAGGGGTCAGAAAATGAGTGGCAAATATCCCGCCTAGATTCTGGGGAAAAATATCGTCCGTCTGATCAATGGCTCACCGTTGGATGCCAGAGGCATAGCACCGCCTAGAGCAATTAATAACGCTTCGTAAACACCGAAACGTCAGTAGCAATAATGAAGTGCCCAAATCTATGCTCCCACGCGTGTAAACTCAAGTTATTTTTACATTATTATCCTTTAATTTTGCGGCAGATCAAAATCCTATTTTTTCTCCTCGGATGCGAGGGAAAAATTAAAATTTTGAGGGGCTATTGTGGGGGTAAAAGCCCAAACTTGTATATTGGGCCCTGGGCCCCCTTTGGAAGCATGGGTTCATCCGAGGAGGAGCCAAAGAATGGGGAAGGCCTTGGACTGGAGAACCACGCAAGGAAGTGATAGAGGAATATAGTCCGAGAAGTATATCCTTCTCAGATACGGAGAATATCGGTCTAGCAAATACCTGGATGGCTTGGGCACTCTTCCGATAAGTTCCAGCGAAAAGGATGAACTTCATGCACGTATAAAGATGACAAGAACGGAGAAATATCTAAAGGAAAAGCTGCTACCACCGTATTAAATGTACTACAGCAACTCTTCTGGCCACATTTATGTGGAGAAGACCCCTGAACAATGCAGCCTCAGCTACCACCACTCATGAAGAACTAAAAAAGATATCTTATGGGACATGTACTCAAGTGAATGCTTAGATGAAGAATAAGTGTATGATGAAGATAGTTTAAAAGAGAACTATATAAACAGAAGAGACCTTTAAAGAAGGGGGGATCAAAAAAATCAAAAAAAGAAGAGAAAGAAGAGTTTACTATAGCTCCAAGTGTAACCTTAGCCATTCAAATTATAATCTGTCTCCTCGGACCTGAGTTTAAACAAGTCCTTAGTGTTTTCAGACTTGTTCTCTTAATAGAACCTTGATTAATTGTTATCAAATTCACAAACAGCCTAACTCTTTTACCCACTTTCTACAAATTTATTGTATTGGGCTTGTTGGGCTCATATCTCATATCTCTTAGGTTTGGGCCACTAATCTTGACCCTACAAGTTTCATTCAAATGCAACCCAATAAACAGCAAATCAGGTGCCATAAGTCCAATTCAACCTCTACTAACAGTACTCCTAATATGATGGTCTCATCATGTATTTAGTGGTCTTCATGTTGTTTTGGTATTATATATGTTTTTCTTTTTTTCATTATGAATTAGCCAAATTGGAGAACTGGTTATAAGAGCTCATGTTTGCATGATAGGGGTTGATTTTGTTAATCAGATCAGATCCATATCAACATCTAAATTTCATTCCATTTATTTGATTCATGTCAAAATTATATATATAATTATGCTAATCAGTTTTCCGAATAAAATTCCATATAATTGGTGGACAGGATAGGCACTCTTTTCATTTCTTTGAAGATTTTTCCGCTCATACCAGTTCTTCCCAGCAAACAGGTCGCTTCTAAACACAATCTAAGCCTCCCCATAAACGTGATGAACCTAATATGCAAGTTAGGTGACTCATGCAATCACTCACCTCTTATCACTCAACTCTTAACTATAAATAAACCCAATAGCCTAAAATATTAAAACATAACTTCAAAAAACCATAAAGTGTTTGAAAGAAAACAAAGTCATCATGGCAGCCCTCAAATCCCTTGTCTCTCTCAGCTCTCAAGCTGCACTGCTCTTTTTGCTTATAGCACTTGCTATGCAGACCAAAACAGCTGAGGCACAGGACTGCGCTGGGCTCAACAACCTCAACTCGTGCCAGGCCTTTGTAGTCCCTGGTGCCGCCAACCCAAATACTGCCTGCTGTAATGCACTTCGAGGAGTGCAGCCTGACTGCGTTTGCAACGCTATCAGGATTGCTCAAAGCCTTCCGACTAAATGCAATCTCCCTCCCCTCACCTGTAGTAAGATTTTATGTACTTCTCTTAGAATAAAAATCCTTTGTCACTATGTATATGTTCCACTCTATGCTCTACTAATCGCAGTTTGCCACACTATTCTAAGCTAGTTTTAAGAGTTATATTTATAGCTATGCTTTCAAACAATGCACAACATTGTGAACAATTGTTGTGTTTCTTCATGATTGCAGTATTGATTTAACGTAGGCACTAGGCACAAATGTGCGAATGCATGAAATTATTGTTTCTCTTCTTATAAGATTTGAGTCTGACTCTACGTCCTAACATTTTCTTCTTTGTTTTTGATTGCTTTTTTCCATAAACAGATTGAAGTGACTGCAGGACTGGTCGGCGAATAATGTTCGAGTTTTACCATTTTGCCTTTTTTTTTTTTTTTTTTAATTATTATGGGGATCACCTTTAAATGTCTTCTGGTCTGCAATCACTGATCAACCCTGTTATGAGGGATCAGAGGGAACTTGGTGTTATAATAATTAAATAAAGAAGAAGGAAATATATTTGGCTTCGTGTAAATTTACCTGGCATGCTTTATCAGATCAATAAATCCAATGATATAAAATTTTCAGTAACGTTTTTCACCATTGCCGACAATTGACATCTTCAAGTGTTAAAAAAGTTAAAACTGAAGATGGTCCAACCTCCAAGCCGCAATATTAGCTTGTATAAATTGATCATTTGCCATTATTGCACGGCCAACTATAAGATTCACAATCTATATATTACAATATCTTCAATCATTATTCATTACAATCAAAATAAAATTTTAATTGATTTAAAAAAAAATGCATTACCCCCTCATAGGAGTACACTGGTGATAAGTTTTTTGATCTAAGACGTGACATAAACCCAAAAATCTCACGAGCAATCCACCACATTATTTGTCTAACTCTAGAGGTTTTTTTATGGTGTCTTATTGGCATGGAGTGAAATAGTTTAGGCAAAAATTTGAGACACTAACTACTTCATTGAATAGAAAAATAAAATAAAAAACAAATGCAATCTAGAGGTTGTTAAATTAATCTCCATATATTCAATTATGGCTACATATTGATTTAAAAAAACTCAAAATATTTAGCAATAGGTCGAATTAGTAAAAATCAACTGTGAGTAGAGAACAATTAAATCATACCTCCGTCCATAATTTGCTTATGAAAAAAATACACGCAAAAAAAAGAAATAAATAAAAGTGATTAAAGCGATGCCCTCACGGCTTTTTAAGCAATGCAAATGCGCTCCTATATTTGTATAAAATAAGCCATAGTCCAAAATCAGGGCAAATATCAATCTTTGAAAAATTAGACAATCAAAAAAGGGGAAGAAAAAAAAATTAATCCACTTGATCCTGAGAATATAACATACATCATAATTCATAATCAAGTTTGAAATAATTCATACGAATTTATAATATTCACAAGGCATATTGCAAAATTTTTATTTATCATTTTCGATATAAAATTGTCAATGCCTAAAAGAAAATTTTAAAATTTATCTATATATTATTCAATTTTAGTGATCACAAAAAAGAAAAAAGAAAAAAGAAAAAAAAGAGAGAATAATATTGGAGATGCCATCTAAAATCTAAAATCTTTACTATTTGAGTTACGTCTCCTTCAATATCAATAGAAAAGATTATTAGTCAAATTAATAAACATAAATATCAATGGTCTTAAAAAATTCAAGATTTAATGAATATGATTTTTAAAATCCAATGTTTGATTTAGAACCAATTAAATGGTTTAAAATGGTAATTTACTCTAAAAAAATTATAATGACATGCACATAATTTCAGATAATTTTAGGAAACTCCTGCATCTTTTTGAAAATTAGATTATCACACTAAACACTGGAATTTGAGAATTCTATTTCCCGCAAACAAAACCCCTGGAATTCGAATTCCTGCCCATTTGGATTTGGACCCAAACGAACCCTCCCAGCCACCCCCATCTCTGTTTCCAGCGAACAACACAAAACCCCTCAGCTCAGACCCTTCTTCCAAGAATCAAAGCCTCAGGTTCTCTCTCTCTCTCTCTCTCTTTCTCTCTCTCTCTCTCTCTCTTTTGGGTTCTGTTTTATGTAATAATTTGTTGCATGTTAGATATGAAAACTATGCCCATATATTTGAGCTATGTGGATTCTAATGCGGCACGGTTCAGTGTGAAGCTTAAAGCTTAAGCTTTTTGTTTTTTTTTTTTTTTTGGAAATTTGTGTGCCAAACTGAAACTGATTTAATTTGCATACCCCTGAATTTTATTTTGTTCTTTGTTAATTAAGCACACAAAGTTACAAACTTGCACTTTTGTTTAGCTGAATCAGTAAACATAGGATAGGACCCAGAGAAAAAAAGAAAAATTCTGAAAGTTGAAAGGTAGTGCATTCCTATATGTTGTGTGAAATTTAGATGCCAAATTGAGGGGCCCCAAAATGGATTCTTAGAAAGATAATTACGAACACCCAAATCTTGAAAGGGTGAAAAAATAGCTACAATATAAGTGATTTTAGAGAATTAGCCATACTAGTTTGTTGTTTTGTTAAATACGCAAAAAATGTGTATCCGGGGGAATTAACTTGGTTACCCGCACACATAGACAAAAAACAGTTTTTTTTTCAGCTTAATTGACTAATGCCCATGTTATTTTTTAAGCCAAATAAACCAATGAAAATCTGTTATTCCTGTTGAGAACCAAGCAGGTTGCGTTTGAAGTTGAGGTGTTGGTAGGTCCCAATACGTTTTGTATTGCATTTCAAAGGCCCTAGTTTGGTTGAAATAAGTGATAGCAATATTTGTTAATTACATAGAATATTCTAGTAAAATATTTTCTTGTTTTTGTTGAGGGTGCAACTCTACTAGGATTGTGGAAAAGGTGCCATTCCTCATAGAAACAACTCAACATTTGGCATGAGTATAAACTGCTTAGCTTGTTAGGGGTGAATGCTCATGTATTACCTAGCAACTAATTCTGGCGGGTGGGGTCAGTTGCCCATAGGTTTTATATGCTAGAGGCAATTCCAAAGGGCTCTTCTTTAGAAAGGTTCCATACTTTTGTTTTTTATAAGTTTGTCTAATTGGACCTTACCCATTTTGGACTTTGGCTAGCATAAAGCTCTTTGCTTCTTCATAACAAGTATATCAATGTGATTTATAGAATGTCATTCTGTCGGCAGAAAGAAGTTTCTTAGGGCGTATAATTAGCTTAAGGGAAAACTATATATGTAATGAATCTGATCATGTTAGACAAAAACAGAGGATAAGGCTCAGAAGAATCATTAGCTTTTACACTCTTCTTTTTAGGTTCTTAATATGTACATGGGGATATGCTCACTGTTTGAACAAAAGGGACAAGGTAATATAGATGCACAAAGTCTTGTTTAATGGAAGCTATCCAGATTCATTGTGACTTTACTTCTTTTTTTGGGTTTGTGCATTTTTTTCTCTCTGTTCTCTTCTGTGTGTGTGTGTGTATAAAGTAGACTGAGATGATGTGATCAATTGTTAAATCAATTCTGATATTGGTGAATACTAAAGGATGCTAATAGGTGCAGAATTTGTAAATGTAAAATTTCATACGTGTAATTGATGGTTTGAATTCCTTTATGATTGCTTATGTGTTTGCAAGACATTTTTAGCTTGATTCTATTATTAATTCATCAATTGCAATCTAAACTTCAGGTCAGTAAAGCTCGACATGATATGAAAAAATTTCTGAACTCTGATCATGAAGTTATTTAAATTTCACTAAAGGGTTTGATTAAAAAATCATTATTAATTCTAGGTTAATTATAAAGAGAATATTTACAATTAAATTTCAAAATCTCTCCCCTGTGTGTGTTTATTTTTACCTGCATTTATGCATGTTGTGTTGTGTATAATAATTGTGGCTGGAACTCAAATATTAGGCTTCTTATTCTGTATTTTTTTTCCCCTATATGATGAAATTTTCTTGTCACACCAATAATTTATGATAAAATTTCAAAATTTCACCTGTGGTGTGTGTGTATTTGTTCCTGCATTCATGCATGTTGTGTTGCGTATAATAATTTTGGCTGGAACTCAAATATTAGGCTTCTTATTCTGTATTCTTTTCCCCTATATGATGAAATTTTCTTGTCACACCAATAATTTTACAGGATTTCTATCTCAAAATTAAAAGGCCAATGTGGATGGAGATTTGTGATCATTTCTTTTTTTGCTAGTTTCTATTGGTCGGGAAGTTATAGATAATACTTTTCTCTTTTGGTTATTTAATGTTCTACTCATGTGTCCTATTTAATGAAGGTCAATGGAAGGAGATGATGGCAGCTCAAGTAGTCCTCCTGAAGAGAATATGGATATGAGACTTCAAGCATCAAATAACTTGGACTTGAATGTGGAGCAGGACTGTCGCAGCCCAAAAGTTGTCCATAGTAATGGAACCCATTCGAATCTTTCCGTAAATGATGAAGTCAGCAAAGATGCAGTACTAAAAATTGGTACAGAGTTTGAATCAGATGAACATGCATACAAATTCTACAACAGATATGCGAGATTGGTAGGTTTTAGTGTTCGTAAAGACTGGGTAAATAGGAGTAAGGTGCATGGTCAGGTGGTATCTAGGAAGTTCACGTGCTCTAAAGAGGGATACCGAAGGAAAGACAAAAGAGATGTTAATGTGAAGAAACACCGAAAGGAAACTAGAACTGGTTGCTTGGCACATATGATCATTACTCGTCAGCCTGATGGTAAATACCGGGTTACACATTTTGAAGCACAACACAATCATGACAATGTAAGCCCAACTAATGCTCAAACATTACCTTTGCAAAGAGAATTAAGCTGTTCTCGAGATGCTGAAGCTAGCTCAGAAGATAATTCGGGGTCGCACTCTAAATCAGCATTTGAATTGATGAATAGACGATTTGAAATCCAGGAATCCCTTGATGATCTTGCCATTGATTATGACATTTATCTTCAGTCTGAAAGGGTAAGAGATATGAAGGAGGGAGAGGCAGGGCGTCTATTGCATTATTTTCAAAGGAAGCACTTTGAAAACCCATCATTCTTTTACGCTATACAGCTAGATATTGATGACAAGGTAAGTAACATGTTTTGGGCCAATGATAATATGGTAGTGGACTATGACCATTTCAGCGATGTGGTCTGTTTAGACACGACTTCCAGAACAAACAAACACTTTCGGCCATTTGTACAGTTTATAGGAGTGAACCATCACAAACAAGTTTTGATTTTTGCGGCTGCACTTTTATACGATGACACTATAGAATCTTTTAAGTGGCTATTTCGAACTTTCATAGAAGCAATGTCTGGGAAGAAGCCAAAGGCCATTCTCACAGATCAGGATGCAGCAATTGTTGAAGCAATCAATTCAGTCTTACCGGAAACAAGCCATCGTATATGTGTATGGCAAACATATCAGAATGCTCTCAAACACCTAAGCCATGTAGTCAAAGAGACTGATTCTTTTGCTAAAGATCTAAAGGGATGTATCTTTTACCACAAGGATGAGGAGGATTTCATACGTGCCTGGGAGGCTATGCTGGAAAAATATGGTCTTCAGCAGAATGAGTGGTTAAGATGGATGTTTAGGGAGAGAGAGAAATGGGCTGTGGTATATGGCAGGAATACTTTTTTCATTGACATGAATGGCTTGCATCTGGGTGAGTGTTTATTTAATGATTTGAAAAATTACTTAAATTCTGACCTTGACATTCTTCATTTCTTTAAGTATTTTGAAAGGGTAGTAGAAGAGCAATGTTACAAAGAAACTGAAGCTAACGATGACATGAACAGATGTTTGCCAAGATTAATGGGGAACGTGGTTTTGTTAAAGCATGCAAGTAATGTTTACACCCCAAGGGCATTTGAAGTATTTCAGCGGGGATATGAGAAGTGCTTAAATGTTGTTGTTAACAAGGGCAATCAGAATGGATCATTGTTGGAGTACAAGGCCAAAACATTTGGGCAAGCTCGAGAATACAAAGTTAAATTTGATTCTTCTGATAATACAGTTACTTGCAGTTGTCTGAAGTTTGAGTATGTTGGGTTTCTATGTAGCCATGCACTGAAAGTGCTTGATCATAGGAATATAAAGATTGTCCCATCCCGATATATATTGAAGAGATGGACAAAAGATGGAAGGTCTGGAAGTGTGAGAGATAGTTTCGAATTTACCATACAAGATAATCCCAAGTTGGTTGTTGCAAGTCGTTACAAAAATTTGTGCCACAAAATGCTTAAGTTATCTGCCAGGGCTTCTGAGTCTGAGGAAGCATTTCAATTTGCTGCCAGTCAACTTGATGAAGTGATGGAAGGGGTGGAGAAAATCTTGACATTAAAACCCGAGGAGGCTCAAGCTGTTACCTCAAGTAGCACAGGTGCAAATGTTTCTGAAAGTGAACATGCAGATATTTTCCTGGATGGAAATACAATTGATGATCAGGATGAGAATGGAGTAAAAGGAGCAAAAGAAAAGGAGAGGGCTATCCCTAATAGAGGTCAACTATCCAATGTGAATGGAAAAATTTCTCATACAAAAGGAGTTCAGAATATAGAAGCATCCCCACCAAATATTGTAGACTGCATTTCAAGTTCCCCCAGGGCTTTTATTTCATCGCAAGCCACAACACCAAATCCCATTATGCAGGTGAAATTTGCTTATCTTTTATGCAATTACAGTTCACAATGGTAATGTCTATTGACCATGCCTTCTATTTGTTCAGTGTGTAGAGTTTATTTGATGTTTATCCTTCCAAATTGCATTACGCAGGGTATGTACAATTTTGATACAAGCCAAGTGGTTCAATGCATGTACCCACAATCTAATCTGGTCATGGATCAGCAACCCAATCCTAACGTCTATCACTCACCAAATTTCTTCTCTCACCAACATGATTCACCTGTCCAAACTCAACTATTACAGGTAATTTTTTATCCACACTTCCACCTCGATTTTGTTTTGAAGTATTCTTGTTTGTGACCTGTATATGAATTGCCATGCAGGAACCCCTAATCCATAACCCATACCAAGAATCTGACTCAAGCACCAGTCAACTGAGGCACGTAAGTAAATGGAGAGGTCAAATAATGCCAATGAGTCAGCTAACAGATTTTTCCTTTTGAAGAAAACCACTCTTTGCATACTTTATTAATTTGATTCATTTTATTGACTGTAGGCAATGGAACTTGATGTCCAACATCCACATTCACCTTCATTCTTGCTTTACGATGATAGATACAGAGCTTCCAACACATATCTTGGGCCTAAGTGAAGAATATGGAAAGTTACTCTTCACTTTCACCCTTTTCTGTTGTGTGCTGTACAGTCCAAATGCTTGCATTTTTAATCTAAACATTGTATTTCAGCGTACCACTTAGTCTACTTTAAATGATAGAAGGGCAGTCTAACTTCATATACCAAAAGATGATGTAAATCACCAATGCCCATTTCGCTCCTTTTTCTTCTTTCATTTCTTCCTTTTGTCAATTTCATTTACTTTCTTACTTCCTATGAAGGTAACTGCTTAATCAATACAAAATTTTATTCATTGATCTCTCTCGTCATTGTATGTTGCTGCTTTTTTTTCCCCTTTTCTTCAGTCACATCGTAAAAATCCCACTTGTCAAGAAGACAACCCCTCTTTTAGTTTCCACTGCAGCTGCACTTGCCATGACATTGGAAAGACTGGGGATTAAGGGGACTCTCGCAAGACAAATTGTTTGGATGATTTGCTTAATGACACAACAGATAGAATTGATCTGCAAAGGCCAGTGGGATCCATTGATCGCCCTGTTCCTTCATTGCTATTCAATTTTTAGAATACTGGATCCTGATATACTTTCAAGTTCTTGGTTGCAGTGAGCCTTTTGTACCATGTGAGGGAGTGCTGTTTCTCAAGTGGCCTCAGATCCTGCTCTAGAATGGCTGCAGGATGTTGGAGAGATTTTGCAACAACGTCCCATGGTCCAAGGCATAATTTTGTAAATAATTAATAGTCCTCTAGTCCAACTTGAGCAAACGAGTACTGACCAATTCAGCTTGAGCTTGAGTTAAAAACTTAGAACTAGAGCAGGCTGCAAGTGATCGGCTCAATCCTTGAGGTTAGGTATTTTTATGTAACTGTTCACTTTTGTCTTGCCTAAGATGGGGTTGAAGAATAATAAATCTATGCATACAACATATTTTATACACTCGTCATAACTTCACTTGTTAAGGTGACAAATTATGATTTGTGAGTAAATAAGTTAGGATAGTGACTAAAAAAGTTAGGATAGTGACACTAATCACAACTTACTAGTTTAATAAGTTATGAAATATGCTGTCTCCTTACTCTAGTATTGTTTGTTGAAGAATTTCAAATCTCTTCTGCCTTTTATTCACACACGTAATTATGTTCCTCTCTTTTGCTTTCTATTATGGGGTCTTTGAACTCCCATTATTGTTGGGTCTAAATTTAGGATACATGGACATGGGTATGGGTATAATACTACGACACGAGTAATTTTTAAAAAATTATAACATGATACGACAGATAGGATATCATTAATACGACAACATGAGTAATTTTTGAAAAATTATAACATAATACGACAGATAAAATATCATTACAATACAAAATACGTCATCAATATAACATCCTAAACGAAGTATTTGTGCTTCCTAAGTTTAAATTAAACAAAAATAGTATATTGAGACTAAATAATATATCCAAATAACGAAATATATAGGGCTCGTTTGGTACATGTATTTAAAAACTGAAAATTGTTATTTAAAAATATTTGTGAAAATACGTGTGGGTGAAAAAGTGCATTGAAATGCGTAAAATATTGTTTAAAAACTGAAAATTGTTGTTTAAAAAGACAAACACCCCCATAGTTTCTCAAAACAATAATAAAATATATTAATTAAAATAAAGAACTGGAAATTTGGAATCTTTAGACTTAAGATTTGACTAAAAACTACTATATTTTCAGGGTGGTGTGGTGTGTCATGTGTGAATGCTCTTAGACGCGTTGATTCGTATTACTTAACACAGGAGTCAACCATGAGTCTATCACTGAACTATGCATCGAACTACGCGTTAACTCCGTTCCCGTATTTGTTCGGTCGCGTCAAGCACCAAATGTTTAGGTTTCACTTTCAAATGCGTGGGCTCTACTCAACTGTACCGCCCCAACTAACCAACTCCAACACAGTAATATAGTCTTTACAGCCTCACACTACCGTCACGCAAACCATCATCAGTCTGACACAAAGAATTATACCCCTACCATACTCATACTGTAGAAGTGGAAATTTTGAAACCATTTATCACATAACGTCCCGTGCTGTTTAGATTGTTTAGTAGGTTTTGTTGTCATTGTCTCAGAACTAATGAAAATATTGAAGTGTTTCTAAATAAAAATTATAAATAATACTT
This sequence comes from Quercus ilex subsp. ballota, assembly GCA_032727855.1. NCBI lineage: Eukaryota > Viridiplantae > Streptophyta > Magnoliopsida > Fagales > Fagaceae > Quercus > Quercus ilex. The sequence continues at coordinate 14,523,495 of CM064916.1, read as the reverse complement.
AAAGGTCAATGCATATTGATATATGTTGATATTTAATTTAAAATGATATAAGTAGTCTAATTAAAAGCTGTTATGTGTTATTTTAAATTAAAACATATTAGCTAATCAAATAATGTCATGCCTCACTTAGAGAACAAGATATAAAATCTCTCTATTTATATTATGATACATGTCATCAATGATAGTCAATCACCCTCCCCAAGACTTCTATAAATAAAGACTCTCATCAGTCTTGTAAGATGACAAATTCAGAAACATTCAGATGTCTCGAAACTCTGCTGAAATTAAGCCCCAAACCCTTCAAAGAACTTCAACCTTCAAAGACGAGGAACATTCAAAGTGAAATCTTTCAAGTCATCCTCTTAAATCCCAAAGTTCACTGAAATCAAGTTCAAAAACTTTCAGAAACTTCAAGAAATTATAAGTTAGTGAAGATCAACGGATTTGACCCTTCAAAGCCTTGAAAAACTTCCGCTACAATCTTGGAACGCACAAAAAATGTGATAAACACACAAAGAACACGAATAACAAAGGATTTCTAACAAACACATAGTGAGAGATTCGTCATCATTTAACTTCAAATATCTCTCAATCCATTTCCCCAAATTGAGGAGCATCTGATGTTAGAATCAAGATTGTATTTGAATCAAAGATTTTTCAAAGGGATCGAATTAAATGAGCATTCTGTTGTTATATAAGTTAATTGCAAAGAATTGTACCTACTAATTCATTAATACAAATATACATTTGTGAAGCTATTTTGATTGTTTGATTTGTAAACTTGAAATTTAGTGTTTACACATATCATTAGGTTAATTACATTCTTTTTTCACTAAGAGCATTAGCATCCGGGTTAGTAAATATATCTATTTTAAGACACATAAAGTTACTCTATCTACTTTAACAAACCAATTTACAACACACACACTACATCCCATTTCTTATTTTTCAATACAACTCATTACAATAATATAAATTATCCAATAAAATATTATAAATCAACACCAATCTCTCTCTTCTCTCTCTTCCTCTCCATCATTTTCTCTCTCCAACACCACCGAAACCAAGCCAACACCACCGATTCAAACACAAGCCACAGCCACCATAATTGAATGCAACCACTGAATTCCCAAAGCCATAACCACCAAAACTGAAAGCAACCAAAGCCTCTAAATTTTCCACAACTCGAAACCTATACACCCGTTTTTAAAGAAACCCAATCCTCAAACCCATTTATGAACCAAAAGAAAACAAATTAAAAGAAAAAAAAAAGAATTAGAGATAGAGAGGGAGAGGAGAAAGATCGGAAACCACCAACAGTGGCTTCACCGTTGTGCACCACTACCAATGTTTAAGTTTAGCCTCAGTGAATAGTAATTTCTATATATAACAAATCATTGTAGCACATTTGTAAAATATTTTAAGTTTAGACACCTAAGAGCATTCGCATCAGTGCCTTTAAAATCATGTAAAATTATGTAAAACACAATTTGGGGTTGTGCTAAGGCTCTAATAAGAAAACTCATTCAGAGCTAAATAGAATTATTATAATTACTTCTCTTTCATAATACAAGCCATAATCATCCAAACTTAACAACATTAACATAACATTCCAAACTAACTAACAATTAAGAGAAAAAAAATATAAGTAAAATATATATTTTTAATCGAATTGAAACAATTTTCTACTATACAACAGATTTTACAATTTCTTTTTCATAGAGATTGTGATTAGTTTTTAATAAAAACTAATCTCATCAAGAGTCGTATCATTCAACTTTAATAACACTCTCTTTTGTATTTCCAAAATGTTTCTATTCTCCAACTAAAAAAAAAACACCTGATGTCAACAATAATTCCACCAAAAAAATAGTGAAATTTTGACATTGTACATTTGTACTAAAACAACTTTTAACGAGCATCGAGGCGAGTGACGAACGCAACACGTGAGAGCGATTGCCAGTGAAGTGACAGAAAGAAATCACAGTGTTGAACTTTGTGATATAAATAGCAGTGACCAGAGAGAGGGAGGCATTTCGAAATTTTAAACACCCCCTTCTTTACTCCAAAGAGCGCGCGTGTAACTAAACCTCCTCAATCGCGCGTTTACCGACTACTCAATCCCCCGCACATCTCTCTCTACATATGATCCCATTCCCAAACGAAAAAAACCAACCAGTTCTGTGCTCAGTCCAGCTCTACTTTCATAGTTCCAAAGTTCCTAAAAAGTTCCGAAACTCTGTGTCTCTTTCCAAAACCGGAAAACCAAAAAACCATGTTTTCTTTACTAAAACCTCGGACCCATTAAGCTGCTCATGGGCTTTCTCAGCCGGCTCTTCGGATTCGGGTCTAAGAAGCCCAAGAATCCGCAGCCGCAAAAGGAGAAGCAGAAGCGGAGGAGCTTCATCGCTTCGCTAAGCAGCAACTCCCACAAAGGGACGCCGTCTCGGCACCAAGTTGATGACCCCAACAAGCACGCCATAGCGGTTGCTGCTGCCACCGCTGCGGTGGCGGAGGCTGCTCTCGCGGCGGCTCATGCGGCGGCTGAGGTCGTCAGACTTACCAGTAACGTCGGGAGAAATACCAACGTGGCGCGCCGGCTTTTGACGGCGGAGTTAGCTGCCGTTAAGATACAGTCTGCTTTTCGTGGTTATCTGGTTAGTTTCTTTCATATTCCGTTGTTTTGTTAGTTGGAATTCAGTTTTTTTTTTTTCTGTTTTTTTTTTCCAGAACTGCCCTTCAAACGTTTCTAGAATTACGTGAGTAAATAAAATTACTTTTATCAAATTTACCCCATCGAGTGGACCGAGGTGGTGGACTTATTGGCCTGAGACATGAGGTAATGACATAAATTCAGAAATAATGGACTCATTAGTGTGAGATGATGGTCATTTTAAGTCTTAGTCAAGAGGTTACTATTATAGGTAAACCAAACGGAAAACATGGGTCAAAAAGTACTTGTGAAAATTTCATGGGCATTCATGGAAAAATACAAAGTGAAGAAAATGAAAGTGAAACGTAGGTCATTGGGTTGGTACTCTCTAATTCTATTGCACCGACAGGAGTGGCTGAGAGTCATTTCATTATCAGACTTATTTTATTTATTCAAGTATAGATTCCCTGTTGTACAAGGTGTTTTACTGTAATGTCTGTTTTGTGTACTTTGGTGTGTGGACTGGTCGCTGCTAAAATTTTCAAATTCTCGCTCGGAGTGTTTTTCGTGCGGTTTTAGACTAAAATCGTATGTGTTTATTATTGTGTGAATCACACGCGCCATTTTGTCTGTAAAAATACATAATTAAGATGCCCTTTATTTAATATTTAATAAAAAAAAATTATCCATGGTTCCATGCATGTTGGATTATGATTGTGGGAGGGCATGTGAATCATTTTTTAACAAAAGGTTGGCACAAAGCCACTAATAAAGTGAGTAATTGAGATTTTATGCTTAGCTTTCATTAGAAAACCAATTGTCTCGAATAAAGAACCTAAGTTCGGATTCTAAAAGATTGATTATTATAAAGCAAACATCATTAGTAAATCCAATGTATCTATTAATAGAAGTAATAAATCATGGCTTTGCATATGTTGTAAATGGCCACCATACTTTTATATTTCTTGCCATAATTTGTCCAGTTGAATCAAGAGTCTTGGTAGGTACTAGCTGTACTCGAATGACATTAGCAGATCAAAGAAATGAACCATGTCCCTGAATTTTTTTGGTGCTATTCTCATGGTTTGGACCACAAATTCAGCTACTATTTCTGCTAGATTCTTCACTTTAGTTAACTTTTTCTTGCTGTGTATGTCACATATCAAACAGAGTTAATTTGTAATAAATGCTTATTTTATTGAGGGTATGTGTGCAAGTGAGAGAGAGAGAGAGAGAGAGAGAATGATTTCATCCACAACCCTAGACCCTTTTAAACATCCATGCTAGTCTGGTTCAAGTATTTTGTAAGTTTCTGCTCTCCCAACCCACCTTTGCTTTTAACTTTGAAGTTTTCTAATTAATATTAAAATGTAGCACTTTTAACCTAACTTTTAGTACTGTGCATCTAAGGCTTTTTTTTATTTTATTTTATTAACTTGGGAAGGGATTAACCTAACCTTTTTGACTTTGGGGAATTTGAAAGGCAAGGAGGGCGCTAAAGGCACTAAAAGCATTGGTGAAACTTCAAGCATTGGTGAGAGGGCACATGGTGAGAAAGCAAACTGCCAACATGCTGAGGCGAATGCAAACATTAGTCCGAGTGCAGGCACGGGCACGTGCAAATCGTGCACACTTGTCAGAATCCTTCCATTCTAGCAGCAAGTCCTCTCTGTCACGTCACCCTGTAAGTAAAGTTTCTTTTCTTCTTTTAGTTCAGTTGTTAGTTAGCCTATACATGCAGAAATTTGATTTATACGCAGTGTTTTTTTATACAATAAAAATAAGTGAGTAGCCCAAAGGAGAAGAAAGGGAACAAGGGGAAGTCAAATTGAGCAATACTAATGCTCATGCAATATGAAATTTCTTGAGATAGGTTGGGATTGATTAAAAAAAGAAATTTTTCTTGGGGGGAGAATCAGTTGCTGGCAGCTTGCTCAAGCCAAAATTGAGCATATTAAATCCTCGCTATTGCTAGAACGAAAAAGATTCAAAGTAATGATACAATCCTATGTCACCTAAAATGACTGATTGACTTACTAGAAAATGTCAAGAATAATTGTGTGTTTGTGCATTTAGGTGATGTACATTTTCTATTACATCTTCTTGCAGGTCCCTGCAACTCCTGACATAAATGATTGCCACCTTCGAACTTATAGTTCCAAATTTGAGGGCCCCTCAATTTTGAAGGTATCTACTTGATTGGTTGTGTAGGATCTTCTAAGGACATATTTGATGCTCGCCTTAGAATTGTGGTTTAGCAATTTAAAAGCGATTTCAAGTCAGAATGACCTTTAGTTTCCTTCTTCTGTTTTTGAATTATTTAATTTCTGTAAATTGGGATCTATTAAACTGAAGATAAAAAGGCCAATGTAGTTTCAACAAAATGCTTATGTTCCAATATTCCAGCCATGACCCTTTTTTGGACTTCATATGATTTTATCTTGGAAGTGGTGAAGGAAGGTGAAGAAAATATGTTGAATTGCTCAAGGAATTACTTCTTTTCTAAACTTATTAACAATTTACCATTTTTTTAATGTTTTGAATTGTAATCTCCAATTTCATTTGGCTTTTGAATGATAATCCAAATGCCTCATAAGTCTTCATTGCACTAATCATTTTCACTGCACTCTGTGTTTGCACACACATAGAGATGTGGTTCAAATTCAAACTTCAGGGACATCATCAACCTAGACAAAGCACATGGTAGTTCAAAGTGGTTAGACCATTGGATGGAAGAAAGTTTATGGAACAACCGCTGTGACATTTCATTAAGAAATGGACATGCTGATGATGAGAAGTGCGACAAGATTCTCGAAGTAGACACTTGGAAACCACATTTGAACTCCCAAGAAAGTAAGAGAACCTTTCAGACATCACCGAATGTTTTTGCTTCTGATTATAATAAGGAGAGCTTTATGACATACAACTCTCCGTCAAAACACTCAACTAAAGCTCCAAATCCAATTCCTAGTCAGGCTACACCATCTTCTGGGGGAGTTTTATCTTTTGGCTCCTTCAAACTAGGAAGAGATGAAACAGCTTTAAGGACTGCTGACAACAGTCCACAAGTGCAATCTTTGTCATCCAGGCCTGGAAGTAGTGCCAGAAGAGGTCCATTCACACCCACAAGAAGCGAGTATGCGTGGGGCTATTTTGGTGGGTACTCAGGTCACCCAAACTACATGGCTAACACGGAGTCCTTTCGGGCTAAGGTTAGGTCACAGAGTGCCCCAAGGCAAAGGCTAGAGTTTGAGAAATTTGGTTCAACAAGGAGATCTGTTCAGGGGTTGTGGGATGCAGGGATTGATTCAGATAAGAGGTTTGCTGAACAAGCTGAGTACAGGTACAAAGCTTATTCACCCTCTGGCCAATTGAATAGAGTTGGGAGTGCTAATTTAAGGTGATTCCACTTCTTGTTGTAATTTTTTTTTTCTATGTATGGCAGCAATGTTAGAGTTGTAATTATTTGATCATGATTTTTGTACCTGTCCTTGCACAATCAAAAGTTGCCAGAAACCTTACTGTTTTAAACTGTATGTTCAAACATAATCATAGTTGTGCTTATATATATATCTCATCATGGTTCTAACTAAAATCTAATGTTGATTGGTTCATTGCTCATGGATCTGTCTACCACCTTCCTACAAATGGTTGTGATATCATCATTACTTTTAGCTCCAAGCTAAAGTTCACTTTGCAGTTTTCTCTTACTTTAGGGTCCGTTTGTTTTGGGTGAAAACAATTTTAGAAAAGTATTTTTCGTAAAATAGGCTGTTTGGGTGCGAAGAAAAATTCGGTCAAACGGAAAATCATTTCCGTTGACCTTCAAAAATACCTTCTGATTACGGAAAATAATTTCCGTTTTCATTTTACCTTCAATTTACTTCCGGAAAAAGAGAGAGAGAGAGAGCGCAAGGAAGAAGAGAGAGCCACGAACCCAGAGCCCAGATCCGGCGACCCACTGCCACTCGTCGTCGACCCACGAAGACCCACGACCCACCAATCTTCGAACCAGAGCCGGCGACCCACGATTCCAGAGCCCAGAGCCTTCGACCTAGACCCAGACCGTCGACCTAGACCTTCGACAAATGACCCATCGCCTTCAACCTTCGACCGACGACCCATCGCATTCGACCTTCGAACCATCGCCTTCGACCCAGACCTTCGACGACCCAGACCTTCGACCCAGACCCAAACGGCGACCCATCGCTCTCTCTTCCTCGATCTCGTCGATGACTCAGTGTTGTTGTTGCCGGAATTTGTTGTTGTTGTTGTTGCCGGAAAATGTGAAAAAATGGTAAGAAAATAGCATTTTCCTAATAGAACCAAACACATAAAAATATTTTTCACAAAAATTTTCATAATACAACTAAACACATGAAAATATTTTTCTTTTTCGAAATATAGCATTTTTAAAAAATATGTATTTTTCGAAAAATATTTTACAGGAACCGAACGGACCTCAAGGACAAATAGAAAAAGCATAATTGAGTATATTGCTATCGCAGTGTTCTTTTTATAGACCCCCTTGCACAATGTGACGTGTTTCACCTAGTGCAATCCTTCCTCCAACCCTACGCACTCCATGTAGATTTTTTGGGGAAATGTACCATAGAGCTGCCAAAACCAATTTTTTTTGGAATTCACATGCACTGGTATGGGACTATTCATCTGTGAATATGGTTGAGTTCCACATCAGACAGTGGTCACAAAAATGAATGGTTGAGAAGACATTATTGCCAAATTTATTGGCTTATGTTTTTTTGATGAACATTTATTGGCTTATGTTTTAAGCTTAAGATAGTATCCTACACATGATATTTTAAACCTTACATGAAGACTCCCCAAGGTATTGGTTCTCAGTTCAAACCCAAATCTGAAACAAGTGTTGTTAAAGCCAATTTTTCCTTAGGACAAATGTGCAATGTGATTGTTCATATTTATTATTGATAGGTAAAAGTTCCACTTCGGTTTAGTTTGCAATTTGCGTGTTGCACAAAAATGAATCATAAATCTCTTATGACTTGTGAGTTTCTTCACTTACATGTCTTCTTGCTTCATGAATACAGAACTTGATGCCATGTTGATCTTGGCCTTTGGCCACGGTTACTTTAATAAGTATCGTTGATTTCTTTATGCCCTTTCCTTTCCAAGTTTGAACTACTATTTGTACAAATAAGAATCCCCTTCATTACATGATTTCTTAGTTAAGTGTGCGTTGGAATAAAATTTTGACACATGCCAATCTTTTTCTTACTGGTTAGGCTGGATACCAGGTCTTTTCATTCGATAGTACAAATATATCTCATTTTATAACCAAAAGATAGTAATGTTTAGTACACAATAACAGTCTTTGTGCCTTGGATTGGAGTCACTGATTTTTGCTTTTACATACAAAGAAAGTTTTAAATTTTAATCCAATGTTACATTGTACTCGCCCATTTGAGTTGGATTTCACAGATTCCTCTCACTCACTAACTTTCGGTGGCCTACACATGGGCATTTGTCCCATAACTAGTTTGTCCTAATCAAAATAGCAGTGACAAGAAATCTCATTAGTTCCTTGCATTAAATAGAGCAAACTAGTAATATTTCTAGTACCCACAAGGAAACAAATGCAACCTTGGATACCCATCACAAGCCATACAGTAAATATTGAGAGTATGATTTGACACTGGTTATGACTTATTATGAAAGTGATGTTGAAAGAGTGATGTGGGTGCAGCACAAAACCGGAAAAAAAAAAAGTTTTTTAATTGTGCATTATATTCTCCTTTTGGACCTTTCTGACACCAATTTTGGCCCCTAGTAATTATAAAAGAGGGCACAAACAAAAACCTTTTTATTAGTGGTTGCATCACGTGAAAGCAAAATCTTTATAGGGCAAACTGAAATGTGATTTAGCATGATAGCTAGTAATATGTCCCAAATCATTTCACTTATCAATCATAATGAATGGAATTACTAGACTTGTGAACTGTTTTCCATCATTTCTTGCAAAGCAGCATTTGAATTGGTTTGGTACGCAGAAATAAAATAAGACCAATATGTTGTGCGGTGTGAGTGATTGGGGCATGCACCAATGGACTTGAACTGCTACAGTATTATTTTAGAATGAAGCATGTTGGTATAGTTAATTACTCAAAATCTTTTTGATTGATTGTTTGAATTAAAACATCAGGAGGCAATTGGTTGCATTGGTCAATGAATCAAACCAAGGTTTAAATCTGATTCAGAACAGTGAATCTTGACAGTTATGTTGATTTGCGGGAAGTATCGTGGATCTTTGTTAAAAGTAAATGGACAACTCAATATCTTTATAAATAATAAAACAATCGCTCATGCTACATAACCAAAAATAAAAATTATGTGTTGGACAATTACAATTTTTGTCTCTCTTTTTTTTTTAAGTAAAAAATTTGATACTTCTTCCAACCACACAATAGAATCATTAACATAAAGAGCTTGCTTCATGCGGCCCTGTTTTGTCATATTAAATATTTTGTATGATTGTATGAAAATATGTATGATCATTCTTGTCTGAGAATGGCTTTGTTTTGTCTTATTAAATATTTTGTGTGCTTATATGAAAATATATATGATCATTCTTGTAAGAGAATGGAGAGGACAATAAATTTATTTATATAAAGAAATTTCTACCATGGAATGTTAAATAACTTATACATTGCAAGATGAGCTTCAAATGTCAACATAAAAAGGCTTTCATGTACTCAGGTTAATTATTTAAAAGCTTAAGAAAACAATAGTTATAGCAATCTTCTAATTTTTATCTGACTTAAAAATTAGTCTTTCAATTCAAATTATATTATATCAAAACATTAAAATTGTGTAATTCACTCAAAATTAAAATACTAATATCATTCGGGGGTGGGAAGAATACAAAGAAAGATAATACCAAAAATCATTAAATTAAATAATAATATTACCTTTTATCATCTATATTTTTAATAAATTCATTTTTTTAGAGAGTTTCAACCTATGACATTCGCTTCTGATGATAGCTTTTTATCATCAGACCAAAACACTAATTGATTTTTAGTATAGGCGAGAATTGAATCCAAGATCTCTTATTCAACCATTAGAGACTTTACCAGTTAAGCTAATTAGAACCCATTAATAAATTCAATTTTAGAATAGGTGCTCTCAACCCAAACTTGTATTTTTCCATTTTTAAGTAAGTGAATTGAAATGGGCAGAATCAACCAAAGTGGACCGAATTGGGCAAAACTGGACCAAAATGGACTGTATTGGACCAAATTAGACTGAAGTGGACTGAAGTACACTGAAAGAACCCAATTTGACTGAAATGGACCGAACTGAACCGAATTGGACCGAACTAGACCAAATCATTGGCCACATCACCATTTTTTTTTTTTTTTGTTCTTCTAATTCTTTGATCATATTAAATATATTAACCAATTTAATTTACACGTTCATCTCAAAAAAAAAAATTCTAATAATATATTGGACAGTTTAATTTATTTATTATTTATATTATAAAAAAATTTAGAGAAATAAATCAATAAAAAATTGTGATATGGTCGATGTTGATGATGTGGCTCAATAGGAGGGTGATAACATTAGATGTTACGATTCAACTTTTATATATTATAAAGATAGATTAGATGTGCATACTTCATTACAATTTATAATGGATTTCTTTTCACAAAATCTAAAACAAGCTTGTTTAGGATTTTTTTTGAAGACCCAATTTGTGATAATGAATTTGCAAGTGCAATTGCTGTGTGAATTTGTGATTTGGCAACTTGGTCGATCAAATTTATGGGCATCTAGTGAGACACTTGCAGCACAAAGGTATGTATCTTTGGTGCATGCATGTATTTACACATTTTAACTTTTTAAGATCCTGATGGATCAGTATTTAGTAAGCAAGCAATGCATATATATAACAAGATAAAGTTCCCCATTTATACAAGATTGACATAGGTACTTAATGCTAAAAGCATCACTTATTTGCATCATTGAAGATAACCTGAAACCCCTCTAGCTGAAGACAGGCTTCTTATTTGGTCTTCCTTCCATATCTTTGATCGAACTTCATTCTTATCACTCCAAGTCAAACTATGCTGCAAGATTCATGTGAGATTAGTAAGTGTTAGAAACCCTGACATGAGAATAACATAAATGGGCTAGGAAAGTTTGTACTTTATCTGGACTAGGCCCTCTTATGTCAAAACTTTCCACTCCTAAAGCTGGCTCATATTCAAAAATCATTTTCATTAAGGTGCTTTACGGTTAGAATGGGGCCAAATATGGATTAGACTATTACAGAAACTTCTAAGAGCACAAATATTAATAAGTGCAAAAATTTACACAATATAGCCTATAACTCACCCGCATGACAATGTATTATTGTGTAAATATCCAAACTTGCTACATTAACCTTATTATTTACACAGTTATTGTAGCTGTGTAAATCATTATTATTTTTTATTTTATTCTCTCTCACAGTCAGATCCTCTCTCTCTCTCTCTCTCTCTCTCTCTCTCTTCTTCTTCTTCTTCTTCTTCTTCATCTCACTCTATCTCTTTCTCTCTCTCTCTCTCTTCATCTACACAGCCGATCAACCGTCCACCCACCACCACTCAACTCCCGCAACCCACCACCACCATTTTAAAACACATAAAAATCCAACCACAATTTCAATAGAAAATCAAACCCAAAATCAACAAAAATCAATGGAAATCAGACCTGAAATTAATGGAAAATCAACCCCAACATATCAAACGAAAAACCTAAAATAAACCATCAACGGAAAACTATCAACTCAAACCCAAAACCAAATCATCATAGTCTCATGTATGCTGTCGCTGGCGAATATGGACGAGCCTCCATAGCCATTGCCATGAGAGAAATCTAAGGGAAATTTGAGAGAGAGAGAGAGAGAGAGAGAGGATCTGAGATGCTAAGAAGAGAGAGATGAGGGGTCTAAGACGAGAGGTTGAAAAGATTGCAATGAGAGTGAGGCGGAGAGTTTGAGAGAAGGGTTTTGCTAGTTTGGGATGAGAGAATGAGAGAAGGAACATGTGAGTTTGAGAGATATTTTAATAAAACAATAATAATAAAAGATATAAAAAATATAAAAAATATTATTTAAATAAAAGAGAGTGTATAATAGATAAACTGATGTTGGTGTTTTGTAAAAGTGACTGTGTGAAATAGAAAACGTAGGTTGTTATGCAAAAAAAGACGAAAAACTTTAAACGGACTGATGTGAATGCTCTAAGGTTAGCCTACTCATTGGTCTAGGAAAGTGGGCCTAAAGAGTTGGATAAGATTCTTAATAAACCATCAATGTTGGACAAGAAAATATATTTTACATTAGATATATCTTCTCTTTTTATATATATAGGAAAAAGTTTTGTTACATACTATTATGCAGTAATTGCTGCATAATGGGTTATGTGGAAGCCAAAAGAAAGCAGCATGTGTTTATGGGTGATCCATAGAGACACATTGCTTTCTTTTTGCTCCTACATCATTATGCAGCAATTGTTGTATACTAGTATTTAAGGTCTATATATTGTGGGAAAGAAAATCTATATATCTCATGCTATATATATATATATAAAGGAATTATTGATGATAGACGGGCTGTGAATATATCCTCATGTTTTGAAATAAAATGTCCATATATTTAATAAATCTAAGACATGAGGTAATTATTAACATTGGACAATAATTCAGGAGTGCATGTGTGTTCTATGAGAGAGAGAGAGAGTTAATTACAAGTTGCAATCAGTATTTGGATCAACGGAGAAGCCGAAAGAGACTCCACAAAAGCCCGGCAAGGTAGCAATAGCTGTGCCATTAGGATTATAGGTGGTAATGACACTCATCAGGCATCTACAAACGTATCTTCGATTGTCGATAGTGTTAGAAATAAGGTCCAAGCTCATCATGGCATCACAACATACTGATCCTGGAAAAGGATCTGGTGAACCATACGTGATAAATGTAGAGCAAGTTGAGACTAGTGCTGTCACATCTGAGCACTCATCAGCAGCAGACACTAATGAGGCAATTGATAGTAACATCAACAGCCCAATAATCTTTGGTACATTTTCGCTAACCATTTGATTGGTTCCCATTTCCTTCTTCTACTATTATAACACTAGTTGCTAAGGATTCAAGCATAATATAGAAGAAAAAAAATTTATGGTTGGAAAGAGGTTGGGTTGGTGTAAAATGAGGAGCGTGTGTCCCTCATCAAGTTTGTGTGAGTTTAATTTATGCATGCAAAGCGTGTATCGGTGTATGTGCATCCACAATTCTACACAAATCTTGCACGTGTTAGTGTGTTACTCGCAATTATAAAATTCCGTTTTTGCAAACAACAAGGTGTCGTGGTGTAGTTGGTTATCACGTCAGTCTAACACACTGAAGGTCTCCGGTTCGAACCCGGGCGACGCCACAATTTTTGTTTCTTTTTTTTTTTTTTACCTTACCTTAAAGTTGATCAACATTAGATTGTATTGATTCTTAACACAATAATGCACCAAACAAGCAGAAACAATGGAAGAATGATTACAATTTACGCATTCATATGACCATTTTAGAAAGTATGGCACCAATCTTAAAAGATTAAAAGCATATACAACACAATAGAGCAAAGATCAATTTCAAAAACAACTATGTGCATTTACATACGAGGGAAAAAGACCCTAGAGGAGTAGAAGACCCTTCTAGGAGGCTTAATTTTTATCACAGTTCCATCTGGAAGTGGGTACACAGGTCACATAGTGACACCAGGGGCAATGATCATTCCCATTCTCTCCTCGGAAAAGCATCACCAATGCAACTATAAACCTGCATCATTTTAAGTACAGAAAAAACAATTTAGTGTTTGATAATTCCTAAAACACATGAACTAAATCTCAACAATATGTAATAAAATCTAATCAATTGACAAAAAAAAATCTTAGTTTTAATTATTGGAAGAGTAACTTACCCAACAATCAGCAGAACAATGGAAATAAACCATAACACGTATTGGTAAGCCTTGTATTTGGTTTTGACAGGAATGCCTGCAGGGAGATTCCGCTGGTCTAACCACCCGAATTGAGGACGGGGAAGCAAAACAAAGCCAAGGAGGAAACCCGTCAAAAATCCACCAATGTGGGCATAATTATCAACATGTGGCAAAATTCCAAGTCCAAGGTTGATGACAATGATGACCAGGAGTGTGATCATAGCTGCACCCTATGGAAGAAATTGAATAGTGAGAATTAGAAAGAAAAAGAATCAACATAATAACATGAACAAAGATTTGCAACCATTACGTTTTTTGAAGTGAAGTCTAAAAGTACATGCAGTAACAGATAGCAGACACACAATGGTATGGAAACAAAATTGAAATTATAACCATGACTAACATAAAATGTTTTGTAACAAGCTCTGTAAGACGCAGTAGCAATCAGATAGCATGACTAACCTTGTTAGTATAAATAGTCCAGTTTGTGATAAGTTCTGAAAGCATTGCTCCAAGAAGCCCAAAAAGAGCGCCAGAGGCACCAACAGAGATGTTGTTTCTAATAAATAAAGAGGAAAGTACACTCCCACCAAATCCTGACAACAAGTAAATAACTCCAATCCGAACTGCCAAATTCCAAGAAATATATCAGCTCACAACATCATAATCAAATTATGAGTCAAGTTCAAATGATTTTTTTTTTTTATAACTTTATTACAAGTTATTTATGGAGATTATAACAGGAAAAGATGGGCAACTTTAGCATGGGTTCTCACGCATGGTTTTTCAAGGATTTGGTGATAAGCTATAAACAATTACACAATGTTTACCAAATCTGATTTATATTCATTAGTCAGCATTACATTATTTATATTAAAAAATTTAAAAGAATGAGCAACATACCAAACCCAAACTGCTGCTCAAGGCGTATGCCAATGAAGACCAGGCTCAGCATGTTTGCAACCAGATGAATAACACCAGCATGCAACCAAATGCAAGTGACAAGTCTCCATCCTTGATGCTTTTGAACAACTTTAGTCCACTCAAGCGCTCCCAACCTCTCCAATCTTCAAGAATTACCACAAATGCTTTTAATTGAATCATTTACTTAACAAATGACAGAAAAAGACACCCAAATAATTGAAATGCTTGTACTTTGATCAGACATTCTATCTACTGTATAAACCAAAATTCATTCGTGGATATCCTTTCAAGACGGAAACTTTCCATCTCATCACCCACAAGAATATGATTTGCCACTTGAAAATACAGAAAAACCCAGTGATCAATCATCAAAAAGGTTTCTTACCAAAAAAATTATTTCGATCAGAAATTCTATTCAATATAAACCAAAACTTCCTGCAAGCCCACAAAAGGACTCGTTTTACTATTTATAAAATCTTTGCCATGGACAACCAAGCTGGACTTTTAGATAGTGTTGTCCTTGATAAGAACTTCAAATTAAATCCAAGTGGACCCAATTCCATCTTAAATCACACACCCATATCCCATGACATGGCAGATCAATAACAACCAAAGCACACTACTGAATCGAATATGTTAATAAAAGAACCATTTCACAAGATCTAACAAATTTTACCAATGCAACAGCTAATCACACTCCACAATCCAGAATTAATTTAACAAATTTCCAAGAAAATTTTGTGAGGCAGGAACTAAGAAATGGCATAGTTAAATTTGATTCCACAATAGAGTGAAGGAGAGGCATCTCAGTAAAGTCACCAAACTCCCAGAACTACAATTCCACGCAGGTAAAGGGCTATAAATCACTTATTCATCACAAGCCAATCCAAATTGTGGAAATTTATTGGAAAACAGCAAATACAGCAATGATTTGCAAAAGATGAGAATTTGGATAGCAATCTAATTACCAAAAATAAATCATGTTTAACCAATCCAACAAAGTTCCACACTTTCAGCCCCAAAAGTCGAACCAGTCAAAAACCTTTAAAAAAAGCTCTCCGAAGTCGAAGTAATCGAAATCATGCCACTCAATAACACTTTTCAGCTAAAAAAATTCTGAAGGAGTAAACATCTATTAAAACTTAAAAGCTGCCTCAAACTCAGTTCTCAAGATCCACCCATATTTCACCTCAAATCATTTTATCAGTCAAAAATAAAATAGTAAAAATTAACCTACACCAACAATGCTAATTTCATTAAACTGTGAATTCTATCATCAATAGCAGCTGAAACTCTATCATCAGTTAAAGGTATAAGCAGGAGACACCATGTCATAGAACTGTACCCTCAAAACAATAATACAATCAAAGCCCCCAATTTGATCACAGTCCCAAATTCCAACCAAAATAGCAAATTCTAAATTTAAAAAGAAAAAGAAAGGAAACAAGAACCAGAAATTGAGAGGTGGGTGACAAAAGAAATTCAAACAATCACACACACATAAACACACCAATTATAACAGTTACCCAAAAAATAAAAAATAAAAAATAAAAAGAAAAAGGAACCAAGATATGGGGTGTCTTTAGAATTAGAAACGAGTTGCTCACGTTGAAGAAGAAGGACCAAACAAAGGATTGAGCTTGAGAGGCTCAAAGGAGAACCGACCAAGAAACCTTGCAACACAGTTCCCAGGATTGTGCTTGGGACAGTTGTTGAAGTACATGGCAATAAGGAACATAGCTACGTTGGCCACCACGAACACGGGAACCAACCAAGACGTCCAACGGGTCTCAGGATCTTCAATCATATAGGAAGAAGAAGAGAGTGAGTAGCTCCCATTGTTTGCTCTGCTTTTCACTTCCCCTGTTCCTCCTCCTCTGTTTTCAAGATCTTCACCACGCATTTTCTCTTTATCTCTCTAGAATTCTTAGAAGAGAACGTGGGTTCGAGAGGAAGATTATGGTAAATGGAGTTGGTGAAGGGTTTAATGGAGTGTGTAAGAGAGACAGAGAGACAGAGAGTGGGCGAGGAATTTCAGGTTTCTAACTGCAACAGTTTAGAAAGGGAAGTGTATGTAACGTTTGGGGTGTGTTAAGAATAGGAAACTACAGCTACAACTTTCAGAAACCAGCCAATCGTGGTTTGCCACGTCGGAAACAATGAGGGAAAATGAGTTGGTTTGTGTGATTTTATTGACGTGGTGGGTGTTTATTGGTTTAGTCGGTTTAGGGGTGTGGTGAAGTGGGGACAGTGGATTGGTGCTTTCTGTACGCGAAACTTCGCTTTTTTTGTGATGCTAACTGGAAGTTTCGGTTTCGCGGTCATTTTAACTGACACTGCCTTTTTGATACGTAGGTTCATTAAGAAAGTAGAACTGAGTGGTTTGCTTTTAATCAGGAGGGTTTAACACTAATCCAAAATGCTACCCAAACCTTTTATAGGAATGGAATGGCCACGATATCCTTACCTGTCCTGCACTATCCCCCACAAGTTTTCCCATGAGAAGATAGATTGGAAAGATATTTTGTGTGTGTATATATATATATTTATAATTTATTTATTCTAATAAATATACTATTATTATCTTCAAAATATATATTTTTTTCAATCTTGGCACTCAAGCATTTGCATCAATCAATGTAAAATAGAAAAAATTATCAATTCTAAACATGCAATCTTCAAAATCACTCACATCAGTCAAGTTTAAAATATGTAAATTTACAAAATTGCTACAGTAAGATAGTAACTGTATAAATTTACACTAATTTATTCGCTTTGCATATAGATTTTTATTCTTTATTTACTTATCCTAAGGCTAAAGGAAGAAAATGAATGGTGGTTATTGTGTATGAGAAAGAAAAACAATTAAAAAAATAAGAAAAATTGATATTTTAATGTAATGTAGTGTAAAATAAATAATCTGATATGTGATATTTTGAAAAGTAAGTATGTAAAAAAAAAAAAAAATAGATTCTTAAAATAGACGGAATTTTTTGCCTGATGTGAATGCTCTTACAATTTTTCTTCTTTTTTAGCTCTCATATTTATTTTTTATGATTTGTTTGGATTAAAGGGGAAGGAATGAGAGTAGAGTAGAGTTTGTTAAAAATGTTTTGCTCCCTATCCTTTCCACTTAGTCCAAACAGGCCATTAATTTTCTTTCCATGCAAGTTTTTTCCACACGGTAGAGGGGACAAAACTCTCTCTCTCTCTCGCTCTCTCTCTCTCTAATATATACTTGTTGCGGTATAAAACAAAGCAGCATATGATAAAGTGGTCATGTTTAAAAGTTAAAACACTTTGATTTGATTATTGGCACAAGATTAATTAGTAAAATTGAAGATATATGAATCATTACTAGTATATGCTTTGATTCTTAGATTTGGTTACAATAAAATTGCAAGATCAATCAAGTGGAGCTGGCTCATTTAATAATTGTCAAAAGGTTGGTGACAACATATGCAAAGTGATATTATGCTATTAATTAATGGTGTTCTTTTTCTGGAACAAACTTGTCCCACAATGTGGATGTCAATTCTATTCTCAAAGAATACAATGCTTTCCGATTTCTCTTGGAAATTCCTGATACAGTTTTACGTTGGGTTTGTCCTGACCAGTAGCTTGTAAAAGTACTTTCTATATATTTATTGCTTACTATATTAAATCACACAATTAAGATAACAAAGCATCAGAGTTGCTCTTTCTTGATGCCTTTCTAATGCATTAAAACATCAGCATATGCTCCACAAATCACATAAAATTAAAATCCAGACTTGATTCTGTTTGTTCCATCGTTCTTTGTAATAATAGCTGAATAAGGCTTATTTGTAGAACAGTTTTATACACGTTCTCAAAGTCATAAACTGGTCTCATCAAAACCACCGCCGATTCTATATTTAGCTTTATTCCCTACCTTTAGTCTTTTAATTTAGCTGATGCTTCTCCTTTTGTATTGTTGACAAATGACAACTCATAAAGCATAGAGTTTTCTTCTTCTTCTTCTTCTTTTTTGAGTACACACTTACTATACAGGGAAAAGAAATACTACACCTCTACGTCTTAAGAATTAGCCAGAAATTTATTGAGAAACCTAATACGGTCCTTGTCAATTTTAAGGTTCATAATCCTCAATTTTCTTTTAGCCAAATCTTTCTACAAGTCAGGTTATTACCCCTATAAACTCTTTTGATGCTCATATACATAAATGTTATGTTTGAGACTTTCAACTTTGCCCCCTCTCCCTAACTCCACCTAAATGTAATTAATTTGATTGTTTTTATTCTTTCTTTTCTTTTTGTTGAATTTATTTTATGTATTTTTTATGATATACTCACTACAAAAAAGTTACCCATAGCAGCGTTTTTTTAGTGGCGTTCACAAAAAACACCACTATAGGTAGCTTATAGTGGCGTTTTCTAAAAACGCTGCTATAGGAATATCTATACTGGGCTTATGGCAACATTTCCAAGTGCCTATAGTGGAGTCTATGGACGCCACTATATCATAATTATAAATTTATAATCAATACATTATCATCTCGTTTATATATCAAATTCGTTTGAAAAAAAAAAAAAAAAACTTTCCTATTTTATCAATTTCTTTTAAGTTTCAAGATCTATTAAAGGAAAACAAAGATAGAGAAAAAAAAAGGGCACCAAAGAAGTCAGGGGAAAAACATTATTGAAACCATTGAAAAGTGGGGGGCAAAAATTTATAGGAACTCAAATTCTTTATGAAATAATGTATTCTCCTTCATAAAAATTGTGTATAAGCAATAAAATTTTGGGGATACTTACATAATAATATAGAATTAGTTTAAGTTATACTTAGAGCATCCACAACAGTGGTGCTAAAAAGCCATATTAGTATTTTTAGCTCCTCAAACCTCTAAAAACCATGCTGCAGCAGTGGAGGCATAGGTAAAATTTTTACCTGTTCAGCTACAGTGCACATCCATCTATAGATGTGCACTATAGCGCAAAGCTAAAAAAAATAATATATTTTATTTAACTTTTCTCTCTCTTTTCCATTAAAATATTCTTTTTCTCTCTCTCTCTCTTCCTTCTTTTTCTTTTCGTCAGACTCAAGAGTCTCAGCCCTTTCTCTTCCTTCTCTATCTCTTCGCTATCTTTTCTCTCTTCTTTTCGCGTGATCGGGGATGGCGTGGGTCGGTGGGTTTCGTGGATGGCGTGATCAGCGATGGCGTGGGTCTAGTTCGACGATGGTCTAGGTTTGATGGTGGGTTTTGTGCCTCTTGGTCTTGTTTCTTCTCTCTCTCGATCAAGCTCAGATGGTGGGTTTAATGGTGGTCTAGGGTGCTAGCTCAACACTCTTGGCCTGAAAATCAAGCTTAGATCTATTGGATTTTTGGCAGTGGTTGTGGGTGGTCTTGGCTTGCTAGTTGTTGTTGGGTGGTTGTTCTTTGGCAGTGGTTGTGGATTGTGCCGTTTGTGGTGTTTTTTTTTTGGTAGTAGTATGTATTATTTTATTGGAGTGGATATATTATTTTATTGCAGTAGATATATTATTTTATTGTGATATTTATATTATTTTATTATGTTGAAAGCTAAAATAGATCAACTGCTGCAGCATGTGTATAGATAAAATAGATAAAGTAACTTTTGGTGGAGCTAAATAGCTATATTTTTAGCTCCACTGCTGTGGATACTCTTAGTGTCTATCTAACTATTAAAATCCTTTTAATTATAAGTGAAGTTTTTTTTTAATCTTTAAAAAGTTAAATTATGGGAAAAAAATCATTAATAAATAAATAAAATATGATGAATATTATATCTTTGTAAGTTTTCTTACATCAATATATTACACATAAATGACTTTTGTAGAAGTTCATCGTGTGCATGTGTGTGTTTGAGTTCATGCGCATATATAAATTTTGTCGCCGGCCCCGAGTCAAAACTTGGCTCCACTCTAGACTTCCATGTCAATAAGGACATAGAATTACATGTAAGGCATAGGGATGAAATTTTTTTCCCGGCACCTCAAGCCGAGGCAGGATGGGTTAGGCTTTTTAGCCCGCCTCGTCCTATCTATTAGTGTTGTAAACTTAGTTTGTACTAAGTATTTAAGTACATGAATATTAAGACCTTCTATTTTATTGTGATATTGTCTTGTTAAACTCTTTGGATAATATTTGATGTAATAACTTTAATAGTATATAATGAAACGGACTTTATAAAAATAAAAATGTAATAGGTGTGGGGTAGGGTATGACAAATTAAAACGAAGTAGAGTTTTGGAAGAAGATTGAGGATAGGGCAAGGGCAATGCAGGGATAGGGTAAGGAATTTGTCCCATCATGCAAGGTGGGGTAGGAATGTGGTAAGACAAAATCATGTGAGTTAGGGTGAAGACTCCATCCTTTGGCCCCATCTTGCCTCATTGCCATCCTTAGTAAAACATATATCAATCCACCCAAATTGAGTGCTTTTATTTTACTATTCACATGAAATTTCTTGTGTAACTACTAATTGTGTGTCATACAAAATTGTCTTACTTGTGTTTTGGCCTTAAAGTTGGTCGAGAAAAAATAAAAGTCTAAATCCTCTATAATAGGAGTGTAACTAAATCATACAATTTTAAAAGTAACAAATAAAATCATAAGGTTTTAAAAAAATAATTAAATCCAGAGGTTTCAAAATATAACAAATTAAATTTCAATCAATTTAAGTGGAACAAAATTATGTTTGAGATTTAATATAAATTGAGGGTTTAATTTGTTATTTTTTAAATTAGAATTTAATTTGTTACTTTTAATACAATAGTGTTAAATTTGTTTCTTTTTGAAACTTCATTGGATAATTTTTTTAAAACTACAAGTTTTAATTTATTATAATATATAAGTAAATTTCCCAATAATTTATATTAGAATTGAGAGTGATAGAGGTTCAATCTTAGAGACCTATATTTTCAATGAAAAACTCTTAACAACTACATTTTTACTATTAAAATTAATGTCGTAGAATAAGTTAATTAAATAGTATAATAATAAACTAAACCTTAGACTAATTCTAAAATTGTTATAGGAGCTATGTAGCTCAACTAATTAGCACATCGCAGTGTTTACAACTAAGACATTTATAATTCAAATCTCCCTAAAGTTATATTCACTTGTGCTATAAATAAGGTTATTACAAATAACATTTTAATTACTTTTTTTTTTTTGCATGCAAGTCAGTCATAATATAATATAAAAGAATCTAAACTAAGATAAATAAAGAATTTGAGCCTTCACTTGTACTAAACTTCATGATTCTTTTTCTAAAATTAAAAAAAAAAAAAAAAATTTCATGATTCTATGAAAGGAAAAGAGAAGTAGAAATAAAAAGAGAAATTGAGCATGACAGTATTAGGTGGGCTTGAATGGCAATTAAGTGGAATAGTAGTTCAGCCTAACTCAAAATTCATCATAAACTCTTCTTGACTTACCTGTCACGTTTGAGTTCGTCGGTTGGTCAGTTGGTTCTGTTGCTTACAAGGCACTCCATTATCTTGCCACGTGGCATTACTGTTGGTTGTCACTGAGCTACATTGTCATCCTAATAATGCCTTTTTTTTTTTTTTACAGGAATGAGATCATCTTGATTGGGAGAAAATCCTCCACAATGCATTAGAAACTTTTATTTAGAATTCTTCTATGGTAGGATTCACTTTTCCAATGTAAAAATTTGGTGCATCTATAGTATATATGGTGTACCAGATGCTTGAATTTCATAATACGAGCAATTTAAGCTAGTGCAATCAAGTGTAGAAATCTTTTTTTTTTTTTTTTTTATATTTATAATCTTGATTTCGGAATTATATTGTATGGCATGCCTAAATGGGTTTAGGAAAAAATCTTTTTCTTTTAGATGACAAATGCATAATTTTTGGTTTATAAATAAAAAAAATTAAAAAAAAAAACTTAAAAAAAAAAAACTTAATTTGTTACTATAAATATAAAAAAATTGTTGATAATTAATAAATAGTTATAAGTAGTTTATTAGACTTTTGAGGCTTTTAAATGATGGTAGATGTCAATTACTTTCGGCTCTTAAATAAAAAATTTCAATTCATCTATCCAAACTCCATAGTCCAAACTTTGTATAATACTTCTATGTTGTATCCAATTAATTCAAAATTTGACGGGAGTCTATGCGATTGTAAGATGGTGAATTTATATGAGTAACAGAACAAAACATAAACAAATCGACCAAAAAATATTGAAAAGAAGCTCAAAGTCAACTACAATGTTTTTTTTCTTTATTGATAGGTAAAAGGTAATATAAATCTCAAACCTCTCAATTAAAAAATAGTAAAATACTAAGAAGTGCTAGTTGAATTGTAATAGTCAACCATAAATCTGAGGTTTTTGCAAATTTAGGCTTTTTTAGCCTAGGAAGATTATAAATGTTCAAGAGTAAGAATTTGATTTTTTTTAATTTATTATTGGAGTATTTTTTTTTTCTTAAACACTTGGTCAGCTTTGAACTAGTGGGGTATGCCTTCCTTTTTTTAAATGTAAAGAATATTTATGTTGGGTGTTGATGAGGCGAAGACTAGATTGACCTATGATAATAAAATAAAAGAGATAATAATAATAATTTAAAATAAAATCTGATCGGCATGTTAACATCAAATACCAATCACCTGTTGCCAATTCCCGATCAAGTTTTATGAAGTAATTAACATTTACCCACCAAGATGATCATTCTCTACCAATACTGACAGCTACTTTTTTATTTTTTTATTTTTTCAGTTTTTATCCCTTTGTATTCCCATCTTTTTTGGTAGCAGAAAATTTCTTCCGACATAAGGTTTTTTTTTTTTGAGCAAAGGCGATAGACTTCCGACATAAGTTAAAAGAGTAGTAATAGGAGTATTACAAATTTTTATTACATAAAACTTATCAAATTGATGTCAGTTGTGTAGATTCTAGTTAGTTCAACTGGTAAAATCTTTTATGGTTGAATTGAATAAGAGATCTAGCATTGGCCATATGTGTCAGTTGTGTTATTGTAAATTAGATTTTGTTACATAGTTTGAAACTGTTACTTGCTAGATTGATGTCTTGGTCTGATAATAAAATAGCTACTTACTAGATTGGTGTCTCAGACTGATAATACAAGAGTTATCATTAAAAACGGATGTATAGTTTGAAACTCTAAAAAAAAAGGGTTGTTTGGTAGTGTAACTAGGATAACAATTTTCAGTGTTTAAACAACATTACACGTATTTTCACACATTTTTTCATCTATACGTATTTTCAAAAAATACAAACAATATTACTAGAACAATATTACCAAACACCCCCAAATTTTTTATGTCAATTGTGTTATTAATCTTTGGAAAACTTAAAAAATTGATGTCAGTTGTATTATTGTATATTGGATTTTGTTACTTACTAGTCGCTTATCTAATAAGTCTCATTGCATTAAGAAGCAACAAACCATAGCTTATAGGTCTATAAAGGCCCTGCTGGGTTGGCCCACTTTTGAGTTCACTTATTTGAACAAAGGCCCAATAGTAATGGGCTTTGATATTTTCAGCTAGTTTTCCATATAGGCCTATTTTTATTTTTATCTGTTGTTGGTTTCATTTTGTCAAACTGTACATACCAACATCCCACCCGAGCGGCCGAGCCAGTGTTCAGGCATTATTTGAAGGAAATAGGAAATAGGGTGACTTTCATCAACCTTAAACTATATACTAATTTCCAATTTTGAACAATAGGCAATAAAAAAAATTATATATATATATATATATATTTATACTACTATTTAATGAGCTTTACCTGTTTAGAATTCTCATTTTTTTAATTCAAAAATACCCCTACACCCTTATGTTTAAGTAAAGATGAAATTACATGACAATTTGGTAAAAATACAACACTAACTTCCACTAAAACATAGCCTAAAAAGCCATTCTCCTGTTGATTTCAAATTGCTTTACTCCACTTATAAATTAGATAAATTAGATTATCAAAATAAAAATTATATATATATATATATATATATATATAAAAACATAGGTTTTTTTTTTTTTTTTCTACAAAATAAGACCATTAAAAAAAAAAAAAATCTCATCACATGGGCGAAGCGCGTGTAATGAGACTAGTGTGTGTGTGTGTCTCTCTCTCTCTCCAACGTTTCTAAATAACTCGTGCATTTCAAGTATTTGGATAATCCTGTATTGGATTTTTAATCTTATGGTAAATACATATGGCCGATGTGCCGTAAACATTTCTACAGTTTACATGCTGATTCTTCTTCTTCTTCTTTTTATGTCAACTAATGTTGATTTCTATTTTAGCATACAAATGATTAGATTAGATGGCTTCTAAAATTATTCCAAGTACGTGAAAAAAAAAATCATCATCATCACCATGCATGGCATTCCTCTCTCTGCAAACAAAAGCATGCAAGCATTAAAATCTAGCATCTTTTAAGCAAGACATGAGTTATGTGAGTAACATACCAAGTGTATCATCATATATTCTGAGGTAAAGTTCTTACATATATATGGAGCTTACCAATAAATTTTTTTGATATGTACATGTGGGGCATGACTAGAATGTTATAGTTTAATAAAAATTCTTTTGTTTTACAAGGGACCATGATCTTAATTTTGTCTGGAAATTACAGCTTCTATTATGTACTCTTAAATTTGTGTTTGATCATGGGGCTGAAATTGTGATGATCACCTCTGCATGTTTCCAGTTTGTTCCATTATTTGTTTATAATTCTCTCTCAGGGGTTGTGGTTAGCAATAGCATCACAAATTTCACTCTAAAGTCATAGTCATTTAATTGATTAACTTATCAAATTAATAGATTCAATTTGGACCACTCTTGCTCATTTAACCAGCTTTGTGTGGCAATATTGAATTTTCATCAAATTGGCAAATATATGGAGGATTCACATAATCAAAATGCCAATTCAAATAATTAATTTAGCCAAGAGCTATGTAGCTCAACTAGCTAGTTAGTATTTTTTAATATTTCCAAAACATCCAGAATTCAAATATTTCATTCTCATTATTACTTTTAAATTTAAAATAATAATAATAATAAAATTTAGAAGAATACAATCTTAATTATTGGTTTGTCATTTCATACGTGGAGGCAATGATAACATGGGTCATGGAGGTGGCAAAGTTCACCCTCCAGTACTTCTACAATTTTTTGTGCGGAATGGGTTCTTATTTATTTCAAACACACCTTCAATTATTCAGCATGGACATATAGAATCTTTTTAATTTATTTGTTGCACCCAAGAATTGTAAAAACTTTTATTTTTATTTTTTGAGGAATATTCAGGATTGTAAAACTTTTTAAGTATCCAAAGGAAAGGAAAAATTGTATAATAATTAATTGTATATTCTCGCACTAACCAAAACTCTCTATATAACTATGCCAACAAAGTTTTAATTCAATCGATGCCTCTCAAACTTTTCACATAGTTGTATTTTCATGTAGCTTAACAAACCTAAGGTTTAATTATAAACTAGCTGATATCCCCCCGATGCACACTTCCATTATATTACATTACACAAGTGATTAGGAAGAGATAAAATCAGAATTGTTCAAATTAATATAATCAGGAATATGAATATCTATTAATTGACTGATCATGAGTTGACAAATGTTTAATTATTTTTACTAATTTAAGCTTATACTTATTTTTATATTTGTCATTATGCATTATTAAATTTTTTGTTGGACTTTGTTTCAATTGTTGTCAAAGCAACTTAATTTGAGTCATTTCACAAAGAATGTCATATTCCAATTCAATTATTTCTATATAAAATAATCATATAAATTCATTTTACATAAATAATTAATGAATTATATTATATATTACATGTCATTAAAGGAGTTAGGAAATGTAAAATTGTTAATATTAATATAATTAAAAATATGAACATATTACTCTAGGTCTCTAGTTAATTCATAAATATTTAAGTATTTCAACTAATCTAAGCACAACATTATTATTTATATTTTATTGAATATGCTATTAAATTTTCTTTTCTCCACTTTTTATAGCTTTTTTTTTCGATTGTTACCAAAACAATAAACATAATAAAAATGTCATATTCTAAATCAATGGATTTTTTTTAATCTTTCTTCTTCCTACGTCTACCTTTCTTATGGAGTTCTTTCCCACACAGTCGGTTTTTTTTTTTTTTTTAAAGATAATTCCACAGTCGGTTGTTTATTGGTCTTTTCATATAGAAATGGATCGCCCTTTCCTTTAGAGGCTTAGAGCAATGTAGCATTTTATTTTTAATAATAAGTATTTAAAAAATTTTCGTATATAAATTCTATAAAAATAACAAGATAAATTCCTTTTATAAAAATAGTTCATGCATCATTTATAAATAATTAATATATAAAAATAAATTTGTCTACCCCATTAAATAATGACAAGTAATTAATACATTGACATAACTATAGAGTTTTGATGAAGTGGAAGGCTAATGAAAATAATTATCTTCTTTTCTCAAATAATGCACCTAGCTGGGAAGTTGGAATAACCTTAGACCACTGTGATTTGGGTTCCCGCCATTTTATATATATATATATATATATATATATAATAAAAATAACTAAACAAGTTCTTCTATAAAAATAAGGGGAATATTAATGGAACTCCTAAGGACATTGGTTTAGGAACTATTTTTAGAAACATTTTAGGAAAAAATGATAAAAAAAAATTAATTTTTTTGACAACTTTTTATATTTCTCATGAAAGTACCCTAAGGGCATTGATTAAATGCATTTATAATTTACCCCATTAACTGATAAGAAATAATTAATACATTAACATAAATGCAAAGGGGTTTTAATGAGGTGGAATGCTAAATGAAAAGAATCTATTTTCTTCTAAAGAAAATACACCATTTGGCAAAAATTTAGATTTTATTATTTAAGTTCCTACCATATATATATATATATATATGGTAGGAACATAAATCATAAAATCTAAAATTTTAATATAATTAATGCATATAAATAAATATGTATTGACCCCATTAATTAACTCATGTTAAGTAATTAATATGTACATTTACATAAATACAGAGTTTTGATGAAGTGAAAGGTTAAATGAAAATAATTTTCTTTCATTTTAAAATAATGTGTCACTTGATATAATCTTATTTTTTTTCTTAAACCGCTATGATTTGGGTCAGGCTATTATAAAATAAGTATTGTTTCTTAATTCTAAAAAGGCGTTTCTTATATAAATTTTTTTAAATAACCAAACAAATTTCAATTATATGAATAATTAGTACACCGTCTAAAGATAATTAATACATAAAAACAAATGTATTTACCCCCATAAAGTTATGACAAGTAATTATTATATTGACATAGATACATAATTTTTATGAAGTAGAAAGCCAAATGAAGATAATTATCTTTCATTCTCAAAGAATTAATGAATTAGTTTGAAGAACCTTAACTAGACCACTATAATTTAGGTTCCTGCTTATTATATATATAATATATAATTATTTGTATACCGTATTCCAAATATATTGTTTCTCATATAAATTTATAAAAATAACTAGATAAGCTCCTTTATAAAAATAAATAAATAAATTTGTGCACAATCTTTTGATAATTGGTCATGCTAACGAGTGCCCTTAGAGTATTCGTTAACAATCCATTTTAGGAAAAATCTTACACCATTTTTATGAGAAATAAAAAAAGTTGTCAAAATATTAATTGTTTTTTTTTTTTGTTCTCATAAAAACTTTTTTTAAATGAATTGTTAACTAACGCTCAAAAAGCATTCGTTAGCATTTCCCTTTGATAATTAATACATAAAAATAATGCATTTACCACATTAACTCATTTCCAGTAATTAATAATTTTGAAATAAATGTAAAGTTTTGATTAGGTGGAATCCTAGGTGAAAAGAATTTTTAGTCATTCTCAAAGAATGCACGCCACTTGTAAGAACCTTAGATCACCATGATTTTGGGTTCCTTTTATAAATTAATAAATGCTCAATTATGAGTTATAATACATACTTTTCAAAGTATTTTGACTTTATTTTTTGAAAAATACATATAATAAAAAATTATTTAATAAAGTATTAAATTCATTTTAAGTTTTTAACCACTTCCTTTAGGGCATTCGTTAATAAAATCCTTTATTTTATATGAGAAAGAGAGAGAGAGAGAGAGAGAGAGTTTTATTGCTAACGAATGCTCTTATGGTATTTGTAGAGTCAATTTTTGTAACCCAAACTCAAAAAATATGGATTATGAGCCCTATGAACCCAAGACAATGAATTTGTAGAGCGTAGGTGAAAGAACTGGGCCGGATATAAATTAAGCAAGAGTTGGTTATGGTATTTGCGAATAAACTAACATGCAACCATGCTTAGACAAAGGCAAACATGAATGTCCGAAGAGGCATTTTATTGAATGAAGTTATGTTACAAGTCTTAAAGCTACAGTAAAGTTGTTTTCTTCTTCTTCCTTTCTTTTTTTGTCTCCCCTTTTTATCAGGGTCTCCTCTTCTTTATATAACCTCCTCCCTCATCATCTCAGTCGTTCACTTGTCCTCCATCTGCGTACATACTTGAGTATAGGTCACATCAAGTATCTTCTCTAACTTTTTGGGAGTGGCGGTATCTGAGGTTGCACTGTTCAGGGGTTTTCTCCACATAAATGCGGTCAGAAAAGTTGCTGCAGTGCATTAAATACGGTGGTAGCAACTTTTCCTTGAGATATTTCTTCATCCTTATCATCCCAAAGTATGCCCAGAGCTTATCTTTGTCATTGGAATTGCCAGGAAGGTCATTCAGACCTTCCATACGTTTATTTGATCAAGACTATTCATATTCGAGGAGTAAAACTTCTTCGGAAAAAGGGTGACCTCTTCGGATTGTACTCTTCCTCCGTCTCCAGGTTTGTTGACCCCAGATGAACTCTACCCCAACCCGTTATTACTCTTCGGACACACATTAATCTTAAAAAACAGGGCCCCAGGCCCAATAGGTAGATCTTGGTTTTTACCCTCCTACAATAGTCCCTCAAAATCTTAATTTTTTCCTCGCATCTGAAGAGAAAAAGTGGGATTTTGACTTGTCATGGAGTAAAAAGCTTGAGAACAGCCAAATATCTGAACTGGCACGTGTGTAAGCATAGATATAAGCGCTTCATCATTGCCGCTGTTGTTTTCATACTTCCAAAGCGCTACATTAATTACTCCAGGCGGCGCCTTGTCCTCTGTATCCAACAGTAAGTTGTTGATCTAACGGGCGTGGTTCTTCCCCGGGGTTTGGACGAAATAACTTCTGCCCTTTCATTTGACCTAGTATAAAGTCTCAGAAGAAGTTACTTCTTCCTTACTTTGCAAACTCTCAGACAATCCAGCAAGAACAAGCACACGACTCCATCAAAATTTTTCAGTCACCAATCC
Organism: Quercus ilex subsp. ballota; assembly: GCA_032727855.1. NCBI lineage: Eukaryota > Viridiplantae > Streptophyta > Magnoliopsida > Fagales > Fagaceae > Quercus > Quercus ilex. The sequence goes on along the minus strand of CM064916.1, from coordinate 14,493,468 downwards.
CAGTCTTCCCCAGAGTCTTCAAGAATCCTTCTGCGAGTTTGAAGATCAATCTCCGGTCTAGTTCCTGTAAGTTGTCATCTGTTCGATCCTTTAGTCTTCTCTTCAGCCAGCCATATTTCTGTTTAAGTGCTATGGGTAAACTCCAGTATTTAGTGGATAGCCCTGATCAGTTGGAGGCATTTAGGGCCGCATATCGCATACCCCTAAATGTAGGTGTGAGGTATTGCCCTCCAGAAAAAATATTAACAGATCGAAAGACGGGCGAAGTTGTTATCCCCCTCATTGCCTTTCTAGAAGAAAGGATGACCATCCCTATGGGTCCCATCACCAGTAGTTATCTTAGGAACCATAGGCTTAGCCCTAATCAATGTGCGCCCAATATGTTTAGAATTTTAGGAGCAGTTGAGGATCTGAACCGTCATCTAGGGTTGGGCCTCACCTGGCTCGATGTGGTGCACATGTATGAGTGCCACAGCCAACAAGGGGCGGGATATTACCTTAAATCCCAGTCCGACGTGGTTAGACTCGTCTCCTGCCTCCCCAAATCCAACAACGAGATGAAAAACGACTATGTGATCATCTCGGGCGCATGGCACGACGGTTCCTATTGCCCAACCAAGTCAGGAGAGCCAGGTGGGACATGCTAGATTTAGGCTCACTAACAGTAGACTTAGGATCTCCGCCTCTTACCAATTTTTAATTCTCGTTGTGTTATTAGTTTCGAGTCTCTGACAAAGTTTTACTGTGACTTTTGACAAATAAAAACCACGTTTCTTCTCGGCTCAGCCTTACAAATACTGCCGCACTCAATTATCTACTAAGATCAGAGATCTTTGTAAGCGAGGACGGGCAGCTCCGGTCGGCTCCTCTTATTCTTGGGTACAAGGCGAAACCGAAAGATTTTCAGCCGGTTGGCAATGCGATAACACAAGGGGATTATCGTCTTAATCGTATAGACATTGCTCGGAAAGGCTTTCTAACGCCCCACGATCTTGCGCCCGTGCCACACCCCAATCCACAGGGTGTACCCCTGCTCGTCCAGCCAATTGCCCAAGTCCCCCTTGAACCGGTGGTTGCAGGCGAAAGGGTTGGCTCTTCGACCTCCTCACTAGAGGAGCAAATAGATAAATTTCAATTCAGGAGAGAAGCTTCAGGAGGGGTCCAAGTGATACCATCCTTAGACTTCGAAGAGGGGATTGATAGGTAATCCAGTGTCCACCCTCCCATTCTGAGAACTGCTCTTCCAGAAGACTCTTCGGAAGAGGAAGACATGTCAGACTTGAAGGCTTTAATGAAGAACAGGTGCAAGAAGGCTGAGCTGAAAGGCACTGGGACTTCTCAACCAACGGCGAATCTGCCTCCACCACCACCTTAGGTTCCTGACCTTGGCTTAAAGCCCTTACCGGACCTGAGGAAGAAGAGGCCCCTCGAAACTGAGGAGAGGGAGGTGGTGGTGCCACCCAAGACGACTAAGCAACAGAAGGTGGCGAGAGACCACCGGAGCAGAAGGGGCTTATCCATTGAAAGCTGGGATGAGCCTCCTGTTGCTGAAGTGCGCCGAGGGCAACGCACATGGTCCTCCAAGTTGGAGCTAGACGGCGCTCCTATTTCTTAGGAGACTTCCCTCAAAAACTATGATGGGGGAAAGGCAGGGCGAGTGGCCGAAGCTTTGGAGCAGCCATTGCTCCTCCCCCGAGATATGGAGTCATACAGGCGCTTTAGCCAATATGACCTCTACATGTCCCTGAAGAGGGACCTGGCCATGGTAAGTAAATTAATCCAACTCTTTGATTTAGCATGTTAATTTTTGCTCATTTTATGCTAATTCTTTTACTTTATTATGTAGATTACCCAGCAAGTCTACGTGGCCGAAGAGTGGAGCAAAAATGCATACATCGAAACCCAAGCAGAGGCCCACTCTCGTGCCGAGGCAAAGAAAGCCTTGGGTAGCTTGAAAGAGCAGTTTTCTCAAATTTATGAGCAGCTCAAAGAGGTGACCAATGAAAGGAATAGCCTCAATGCTGGTCTGCAAAATGCTGAGAGCCAGGCCAAAGCCCAACGCAAGTTGCTAAATGAGACTCAGACCAGTTTGGCAGTTGAGAAAGCGCTTGTGAAGGAACTTCGCGCCGAACTCCAAAAGGCTAAGGAGACTGCCAAGCTAGCCCAGAGGGATGCTTAACTGGCCAAGGAGGCGACCGAGGCTGAAAAGAAAGCAGCATATCAACTGGGAGTGGAGGTGACCGAAAAAGGTCTAACTGAGCAGTTTGCCTATGTCAGCCGAGACTACTGCGACATAAATTGGGGCAAGGCACTGGACGCTGCTGGGGTGCCTGCTGACTCAGAATTGAGGCTGCCTGGGAGCATATACTACGATCCAGATACCCGAGAGCTCCCAAAGTCTGACCTCCCTCCTCCAACACAGCACCCAGAGGCTTCGGAGCGATCCTTGGACAGCCAAGTTCCTCTAACCCCTCTTGAGGCCTCCAAGGAGCCTGGTCAGCCAGGTGATAAGAGTAAACCAGCTGAACCACCCAAGGACCAGGCTCCAGAAACTGTTGCTACTCAGACAGGCCAGACTGCTGACCCTGTGGTTCCTCAAGCTGAAGCATAGATACTTAGGTTTTTTTTTTATGTAAGGTTTCTTTATGTAACATTTTTTTTTTATGTAAGAGATTGTAAACTATCCTCTTTTAATCAATGAAACAGTTTCTCTTTTATTTTTGGTATCCTTGTTGCATATCATATAACTTACTTTTGCTATGAAGAACTGTACTTAGTATTTATGAGAATGTAGGTAAACATAATTACCATGTCATGCTAATAATACACATAACTAAGGTTGGCACTGATAAGAGCAATTTGTATGAGAACCACTACTAAATAATAAATACAACAAGTGTTGTAAAAGTTTCAAAGGTCTTTTCAAACATGTACAAAAAAGGGCCAGTATAAGGTAGAGTTAATTTAAATACATTCGAAAATTTCAAGCATGGCTCATTATAAAGTCATATTTCAATAATAATAACTGTATGGGGGATATTGATTAACCCAAATCATCTGGTCCGAGGACTACAGGCATGAATGAATTTAAGTTTAAACACTTAGAGAACTGTAATGGAGTGTTAACTAACCCAAATCATCTGGTCCGAGGACTACAGGCATGATTGAATTTAAGTTTAAACACTTAGAGAACTGTAATGGAGTGTTAACTAACCCAAATCATCTGGTCCGAGGACTACAGGCATGAATGAATTTAAGTTTAAACACTTAGAGAACTGTAATGGAGTGTTAACTAACCCAAATCATCTAGTCCGAGGACTACAGGCATGATTGAATTTAAGTTTAAACACTTAGAGAACTGTAATGGAGTGTTAACTAACCCAAATCATCTGGTCCGAGAACTACAGGCACGAATGAATTTAAGTTTAAACACTTAGAGAACTGTAATGGAGTGTTAACTAACCCAAATCATCTGGTTTCGAGGACTACAGGCATAATTGAATTTAAGTTTAAACACTTAGGGAACTGCTCATATACAGAATCAGCATATTGATTGAAGAAAACGTTCGATTAATAATAGTACATTTTAAGGTTATTTACATTCCAGGGGCGTGGTATTACATAACTATCCAGATCTTCTAAGAAATACGCCCCAATGCCAGCCCATGAAGTAATACGATATGGCCCTTCCCAATTGGGTCCTAACTTTCCCCAAGCTAGGTTTTTTGGGGTGCCAATCACTTTCCTCAGCACCAAGTCACCAGGTTCTAGGGGTCTCAGCTTTACGTTGGCGTCGTAGCCCTACCTGAGCTTTTGTTGGTAATAGGCCAGTCGGATCATTGCATTTTCCCTCCTTTTATCAATCAGGTCTAAACTCCTCTCTAGCTGCTCATTGTTGATGGTCGAACTAAATGAACTGGTACTCAGTGTTGGGAATCCATTTTCCAAAGGTATGACAGCTTCAACTCCATAGTTCATTGAGAAGGGGACCTCTCCAGTAGATCTGCGAGGTGTAGTTCTATAAGCCCACAGTACGTGTGGTAATTCTTCCATCCATTTGCCCTTCGAGTCGTCCAACCTCTTCTTTAAGCCATTCACTATGACCTTGTTGACAGCTTCCGCTTGCCCATTGCCCTGGGGATAAGCAGGGGTGGAGTATCTGTTTATAATTCCTAACTCCCTACAATAACTCCTGAATGCTTTGCTATCGAACTGCAGGCCATTGTCCGAGATGAGAGTATGAGGAATCCAAAACCGAGTGACAATATTTTTTCATACAAACCTTTGCACATCCACGTTTCTGATGTTGGCCAAAGGTTCAGCTTCGACCCACTTGGTGAAATAGTCTGTGCCGACCAGAAGGTATTTCCTGTTCCCTGCATCTTTAGGGAATGGTCCCACGATATCTAAGCCCTATTGGGCGAAAGGCCATGGGCTGGATAGTGAATTAAGAGTTCCCCCTGGTTAATGAATGTTTGGGGCGAACCGCTGACACTGATCGCACTTTTTAACATACTCAAGGGCTTCTTTTTGCATGCTCGGCCACCAATAACCTTGAGTAATAACTCAGTGAGCCAAGGACCTTCCTCCAGTATGGCTTTCACATATTTCTTCATGTAATTCTTCTAGCAGTAACTCGGCCGCTTCAGAATGCATGCACAATAAGTATGGCTCTGAATAGGAGCGTTTATATAATTTCTGGTCCTCAGATAGCCAGAATCTGGTCGCCTTCCTCCGAATTTTGTCAGCTTCCTCTCTTTCTTCAGGTAAGATGTCTTCTCTCAAGAATTTAATTATAGGGTCTATCCAACAGGGTCTGGTCCTGACTTGGTGAACCTGAGCTACTTCCCTTTTTGCCTCTGTGGGCCCATGCAAGTCCTCCACGAGGATGACTCTCGGCAAATTTTGTGCCGAGGAGGTAGCGAGCGTCACCAAAGAGTCAGCATGTGCGTTACCATTTCTGGGGATGTGTAGCAAACTGAAAGAGTCGAACTCTGATTGCAGACATTTAACTCGACTCAGGTACCCTTGCATTCTTTCATCCTTCGCCTCAAACTCACCTTGTACCTGACCCACGACTAACCTTGAGTTCGAGAACAATTCCACAGACTTTGCTCCCATTCTTCGAACCATGGACATTCCTATCAATAGAACTTCATACTCCGCCTCATTATTTGTTGCCAAGAAGTCTAGCCTCAAGGACTTTTCGATGATGATTTTTTCAGGGGATATCAACACTAGCCCAACTTCAGAACCTTTTTGATTTGCCGCGCCATCAATGTGTACTTCCCAGTAAGAGTGGCTTTGTTGAGAGATCATGCCAACTGATTTTTCATCCATGTCCGACATAGGCGTTACTTCTTCTAGTTGGGGCTCCGTGAATTCTGCCACCAAATCCGCAAGGACCTGACCCTTGACCGAAGTACGGGGCATATATTTTATGTCGAAAGCCCTCAAGATCGTCCCCCATTTAGCAATCCGTCCAGTGTAGTCAGTGCTCCGGAGTATAGCCTTGAGTGGGAGCTGAGTGAGGACAATGACAGTATAGGCCTGTAAATAGTGAGGTAGCTTTCGTGTACCGAGCACCACTGCTAGGATAACCTTCTCCAGTGGAAAATAACGGATCTCAGCCTCATACAGCGACTTACTCACGTAATAAACCGGTCTTTGCACACCACAATCTGATCGTACCAGCACCAAGCTCACTGTTTTGGGAGCTACAGCAATGTAGGCAAACAATACTTCATCTCACTCAGGACTGAACATAATTGGTGGCCGAGCTAGATAATCTTTAAGTTGCTGAAAGGCCAAAGCACATTCTTTCGTCCACTCGAATCCCTTCCATTTGTTGAGCAGAGAGAAGAAAGGCCGACACCTGTCTGCTGATCGAGAGATAAATCGATTCAAGGCAGTAGTCATTCCGGTCAATTTCTGAACTTCCTTGGGGTTCCGAGGAGCTTGTAAATCGTTGATGGCTTTTATCTGATTGGGGTTAACCTCAATTGCCCTGTGAGTTACCATGTACCCCAAAAACTTGCCAGATCTGATGCCAAATGAGCACTTTGAAGCATTTAGGCGCAGCTTGTACTTTCTAAGGACTTCAAAGGTATTTTCAAGGTCTTTCATATGCTCAACAACAATCTAGCTTTTCACCACCATATCATCTATATAGATCTCAATATTTTTACCCAGATGTGGCTCAAACATCCTCGTCATCATTCTTTGATAAGTAGACCCTACATTTTTTAAGCCAAACGGCATCACTTTGTAGTGGTAGTTGCCAATAGGGGTGATGAAAGCAGTCTTCTCCTAGTCATCCGGAGCTAGTGGTATCTAGTGGTAGCCTTGGAAAGCATCCAGGAAGCTCATTCGAGGATGGCCGATAGTGGCATCCACAAGCTGATCAATTTTTGGCATGGGGAATGGATCCTTGAGACAGGCCTTATTCAAGTCGGTGAAGTCTACACAGACTCGCCATTTCCTGTTTTTCTTCTTCACTACCACAGTATTCGCTAACCACTCCGGGTAGAAAACTTCTTTAATAGCTCCACCCTGTTTGAGCTTGGCCACTTCTTCCTTCACTGCATCTGCATGTTCCTTAGATGGGCGCCGTGGAGGCTGCTTCTTGGGAATAATCAATGGGTTGACCTTGAGATGGTGGCAAATGAATTGGGGATCCACCCCTGGGGCTTCGTAAGCATCCCAGGCAAACACGTCAAGATTCCTCTTCAGTAATTCTATTAGCACTTCTTTCTCCCAAAGAGGCAGCTGAGATCCGACTTGAAAGAACTTTTCAGGATCGTCCCTAATGACAACTTTCACTAAATCTTCGCATCGAGCGCCCTCGTTTGAATCTTCAATGGGTAATACCCGAGACTTTAACTGCTATAAACCCCTTTCGGCCCTAGACGAGGGCTCGACTTCGGGCTCGTGTTGGATGGCAGCCACTAAGCACTGTCGAGCTACGGAATGATCTCCTCGGATCTTATAAACCTGCCCTTCAACTGGGTACTTCACTTTCTGATGCAAAGTAGAGGAAACAGCCCCCAGTGTATGAAACCAAGGTCTGGCTACGATTGCTGTATAGGGTGAGTACATGTCCACAACTATAAAATCCACCTCTACCACTTCAGAGTCGGTCTGCACGGGCAAGCGTATCTGGCCTTTCGGGGTGACAACCCTTCCTTCAAAACTCACAAGGGGGAAATTGTATGGTGTTAAATCTTGAGGTTTTAGGCCTAGTCCTTTGTAGAGATTGGGGTACATTATCTCCACAGCACTACCCTGGTCCACCATCACCCTCTTCACATCGTACCCTCCAATTCTGAGCGTGATTACTAAAGCGACATCATGGGGCTGAACAGTCCCTATCTTGTCCTCGTCCGAGAATCCTATAATCAATGGGGCATCCGACTTAGATCTCTTCGGACTATGGCCGAAATGCCCTGCTGATGATTAGACTATTGACATAACCTTCGATGGCCAAGATCCTGTTCTCCTTGGTGCAGCGAAGACGACATTAATAGTTCCCAATGGCGGTTTTGAAGAATCATCTCTTCGGGGCCCTGAACTCATCTGCCCTCCTCGGCTGCTGGAATGGTGCAGGAGGTGTCTTAGTTTACCCTCGCCGACCAGCTGATCTAAATAATCCCACAGGCTCCTGCAATCGTCTGTGCTATGCCCGTGGTCTTGATGATATTGGCAACAGAGATTATGATTACACCTCTCAGGATTTCCTACCATCTTATTTGGCCACCTGAAGAATGGCTCGTTTTTAATCTTTTCCAAAACTTGGTGCACCGGCTCTTTAAATACAGTTTGACCGCTTGAGGATTGGTCGATCCTGATTGTCCAGCGAAATCTCTACGCGGTTTACCGCTATTGTAACGATCTGACCGGAAATCCCTCCTCTCTTTGGGGATAGCTTTGTCATTTCCCTTCCCTTACTGCTGATCTTCTTCAACTCTTTTAAATTTTTCTATACGGTCCATGAGCTGACGCATGTTAGTAACTGGTTTGCTAGATAAGGAGGTCCTTAGACCGTGGTCAGTAGGGAGACCGAGCTTGAACGTGCTGAGGGCCATTGCATCGGAGTTGCCCTTCATATCATTAAACATCTCCCAGTACCTATCCAAATATGCCTTCAGAGTCTCGCCCTCTTGCATGCTCAGGGACAACATTGAAGACAGGGGTCTGGCTACTCTTCGGCATGTGACAAAGCGTTAACCAAATGCCTAGGTGAGCTTTTTGAAGGAATTGATAGAGTCTGCTTTTAAGCTATCAAACCATCTCATTGCCACCGGCCCCAGACTGGAGGGGCCTTACACATTAGGGCTTCGTCTCTGGAGTAGACAGTCATCCTTTGGTTAAAGTGACTCACGTGTTCCACCGGGTCTATTTTACCATTGTAGATGGTAAACGTTGGCTGGTTAAAACACCGAGGGAGTCTCGCTTCCTCAATTCTGCGAATAAAAGGTGACCGAGAGATCTGATTCAAAACCCTGCTCATAGCATCATTCCCTATGCCTCCGCGTAATGGGCTTCTATATTGCTTCTTGCGATGAGACTTTTCTTCATAAGAAAAGGATTCACTAGCCGGTATTTGAGATTTCTGCTGATAAGTGACGTCTTGCTTGTCGTCGGAATCTTCATCAGAATACGAGGAAATCCGTTTCCTCTTTGCATGGCGCAGCTCCCTTTTCAGTTTTTCAACTTCTAGTTGCAAGTCCCGGTTCTTCTCTGCATGGGACACGTGACTTCCGCCATGTGACTGGCTTTGGCCAGTATGCACAGTGTGCACACTACCTTCGCGATCTTGCCTTCTCTCCAAGTTAAGAAAAGGTTCAGCGTGTTGGGATGCCCTAGATTCTGCTTGTTGTTGACTTCGTTCTGCCATCACCAACTGTTGTTTTCACCCCTGCACAAGCTCTTCCCACAGACGGCGCCAATTGTAGGGTCAATTTTTGTAGCCCAAGCCCAAAAGATATGGATTATGAGCCCTATGAACCCAAGACAATGAATTTGTAGAGCGTGGGTGAAAGAACTGGGCCGAATATGAATTAAGCAAGAGTTGGTTATGGTATTTGTGAATAAACTAACATGCAACCATGCTTAGACAAAGGCAAACATGAATGTCCGAAGAGGCATTTTATTGAATGAAGTTAGGTTACAAGTCTTAGAGCTACAGTAAAGTTGTTTTTTTCTTCTTCCTTTCTTTTTTTTTCTCCCCTTTTTATCAAGGGCTTCTCTTCTTTATATAGCCTCTTCCCTCATCATCTCAGTCGTCCACTTGTCCTCCATCTGCGTACATACTTGAGTATAAGTCACATCAAGCATATTCTCTAGCTTTTTAGGAGTGGCGGTAGCTGAGGTTGCACTGTTCAGGGGTCTTCTCTACATAAATGCGGCCTAAAAAGTTGCTGCAGTGCATTAAATACGGTGGTAGCAACTTTTCCTTGAGATATTTCTTCATCCTTATCATCCCAAAGTATGCTCAGAGCTTATCTTTGTCATTGGAATTGCCAGGAAGGTCATTCGGACCTTCCATACGTTTATTTGATCAAGGCTAGTCGTATCCGAGGAGTAAAACCTCTTCGGAAAAAGGGTGACCTCTTCGGATTGTACTCTTCCTCCGTCTCCAGGTTTGTTGACCCCAGATGAACTCTACCCCAACCCGTTATTACTCTTCGGACACACATTAATCTTAAAAAACAGGGTCTTATGCCCAATAGGTAGATCTGGGTTTTTACCCCCCCACAGTATTGGTTAATAATCCATTTAAAAATGTTTTTATGGGGGGGGGGGGGAAAAAAAAACAATTAGTGTTTTTACAGTTTTTTTTTTCCCATAAAAGTGTTGTCAAAACTTTCATAAAATAGATTCTTAACCAATGCCTTAAAGGCACTCGTTAGCATGAATTTTATAAAAATAACTAGATAAATTCCTTTATAAAACTAATTGGTGCACCATTTATTCATAATTAATACATAAAAATAAATTCATTTATTCCATTAAATTTTGTAATTAATTAATACATTGACATAAATACAAAGTTTTAATATGATGAAAGGCTAAATAAAGAGAATTATCTTTTATTTTTATATTAAAAAAAAAGCACCACTTGGCAGAACCTTGGATGACTATAATTTTAGTTCTTTTATATATAAATATATATATATATATATATATTCAAAATAATTGGTTTTATATATAATTAATACATTGAAATAAATGCATTTATTACCCTCATTAACTTGTGGCAAATAATTAAGGCTCATGTTAATCAGTGCCCTTAGGATAATTGTGAATAAATTATATTAGGAAAGTCTTAACACCACTTTTATGAAAAATATAAAAAAATTGTCAGAAATATTAATTTATTTATCATTTTCCAATAAAATGTTTCTAAAAATAGTACCTAAATCAATGTCGTTAGGGTTATTTCCTCATTAATTTGTGGCAAATAATTAAGGGTCATGTTAATCAGTGCCTTTAGGGCAATTGTGAATAAATCATATTAGGAAAGTTTTAACATCACTTTCATGGGAAATATAAAAAAAACTGTCAGAAAAATTAATTTATTTATCATTTTTCAATAAAATGTTTTTAAAAATAGTTCCTAAAACAATGTCCTTAGGGCATTTGTTAACATTTTCCAATAATTAATATCTTGACATATAAATGCATAGATTTAATGAGGGGAAAGCTAAATAAAGGGAATTCTCTTTCATTCTCAAAAAATATGCCACTTGGTAGGATCTTATATATTTCCAATAAATTATTATTTTTATATAATTTTTATAAAAATAACCAAATAAGTTTCATTTATAAAAATAATTTGTACACCATTTATAGATAATTAATAAATAAACATAAATGCATTTACCCAATTAACTCATAGAGAGTAATTAATACATTGACATAAATGCAGAGTTTTGATGAAAGCCCTATCTATTATTTATTTTTCAGGGTTTGACTTATCTCAAGTACTTTTTTAACTGGAATCTCCTTTTTATTTTACTGAGAAATGTGGACATTAAATAAAATGTGGAGATTAAAACCCACTACTACTAGTCGTTATATATTTAAAACAAAAAGACATGTTTAATTAATAAAGTATTGGAGGTAAGCTAAATTTTTTTTTATAGACCTTATCTATCATTTTTAAGAATGTGTCACTTGGTAGAATCTTAAACCACTATGGTTTAGGAATTAATTTTATATATACTAGCTTATAGTAAGGGTGCCTTCTTTTTAATTATTTTTTACTTGAATGAATTTAGCTATATTTAATTTACTTTCATGGTAGATTTACTAAGTTTTATAACAATACAAACTACCAAGTGTACATTTATCCTTTACCCATCTAGAATCTAGATGGTCTCTAAATATATATTTTTTTTAAGTCATTTTAGAATTAATGAAACATTTGCAATTAGAATTATCGAAAAAAAAATTATCATCAGCATCGACATCATAACTTATTCGTTGAGTGTTCATCCCAATTTAGCATTTAAGTTGGGGGGAAAAAAAAAAAAAAAAAACCTAAAACCTAAAACCTATTAAGAAATTCAATCTATCCTAAAAGTTGGATGATAAATGAGTGGACAGGGAGACCTTGACTTTTGAAAATCCTCCTCCCTTTTCTATATTTTATTTTAAATTTAATTAATGGCCCCTAATTTCAACAACAAAAAGTACTAATTAAATTTATGTAAATGACGCACTAATGTATCATTATTTCTTCTTATTATTCATACGTTATAGACAAATCTTTAAATCAAATAGTCTTCAAAATATTTGTTCCTTAAAATTAATGTTTTATTGTTTCTTTTTCTTTAAAAAAAAAAAGTGATGTTGTTTTTGTGTGCTCCTCGTTCAAAAACTATTGAACTAAGGTTATCATAAACCAAACAAAAATAGAAACTTAATGGTAATAGAAACCAAATATATGATACGTACAGTGTTGCTAACAAACGTCAATGGCATTACATTTCAAATATAATCTAGTTATATATAACGTACGATTCAATCTGTTCAAGCTTTTACCATATACAGCTCTGAATTGAAGCAACTACAGCTAGCTAGCAGCTTGCATTATATATGCATGGTTCTGTGGTCCAATTAATGCTATCTTTGTTCAATAGTCCTGCCAATCTTTTGCATTACAAAACCATGGAGTAGACGAATCTAGCTAGTTGGGGGTCCGTTGTTACTAAATGCTCACCATTAATAGTTTGAACTGGCTTCATCTTCCATCACAGCTTTAATTTACAGCTTAATGTACACTGGAATATGTCAATGCCCTTTGGAATAATCTATGTCCAACACTGTTCCAATAATAAATATAATTAAAAAAAATCAAGTACTATAGACTTTGACTTGATTAAATAATGGTATAAACTGGTTTATAATTGATGGGTAAGTGTTAATTATTTCTGATATAGTACTATTGCATGAACATCATCTAAAAATCTAAAAACACAAATTTGGGCATCATGCTTCTGATTCAAAGGCATTATTCAAATTTTTTATTATTAAAATATTAGATTTATTGGTTTGAAGTGAAAAGTAGTGATTACTATATTATAGGTTAAAACCCTCATATAGTGGCATCTCGTGGAAGTGAGTGTATTAGCTAATTAAAAAAATCCTCGAAATCATTGGAGCAAATTTTACTTTGATTAATTACCCATGAGGCCAATGAGTTATAAGCTACGTTAAATTTCCTACAATAAATTATACTAAATGATTTGTGAAACTCATGATTTATGAAGTGGAATTATATATAATGGAAAATTTATTATTCGTCAATATTGAAAATGCTGTCGAGGATGGTGGCTTATTTATTTTTGGAATTGAAGATAGTCAGATGGTGACCTATATTAAGGGTTAGGATTTTTGTCTCAGAAATTATAAATATGAAACTCTAGAAATATTGTTGACGTTTTGATTTTCTTTTCCTTCTCTCTTTATTTTTCATTATTGTTTCTGAAAAATAAAAATAAAAATATCCAAAGAACACCCATGGTTTGGATTTTTTTTTTAATTGGACCTCTTTAGTGGAATTTTTTTTTTTTTTTTTTGAGAAACAAACACACACAGGGGAGAGGGAAAAATGTTCTAACACAAAAGCACACCACAACTCCACTCAAAAGCCACGGTAACTTTTAAGAGAGGGTGTGACAAATTATACTACACACAACATACTCTCTTAAGCAATGTGGGACAATTACCCATTCTTTTTTTTTTTTTTTTAGAAACAAATATACGCACAGAGAAGAGAGAAAGGGATTCTAGCAAAAAAATAAAAATAAAAAAAAGGCTATAATGGTATAAACAAAATGGTTTTACCATACCAATAGATTTATACAGACACCAATTAAATTAACCAGACACATGCATAGGGATATATACCATAAGTTTATGTGTCAATCACAGCGTCGGTAGTACGTTCATGCAACATGCAGATTGCTGACCATCACACATTCACACTCTTGCACACCTAAAGCTTAAGACAAAAAAATTAATTAATTAATTAATCTCATATTTTGCTTATGGGATCTACCACTGAAAGTATTGATGTTTGAAGTGATGTCGTTTGGCCCAAAATTAGCTCAAAGATTGGGATTGTGAGTGACTAACATAATTTTGTTCCCAGTAAAACGTCTAGCTATATTAGTAATTTTTAATAATAGTAAGAGCATTCTTATCAAGTCTTGTATATGCTATAAATTTTAGCATTTTAAACCCAAAAATCCACTCCATCAAACCTGGTAAATGTTATAAAATTTGCAATACTGCTACAGTGCACTCTCATTTTTGAGAGCGCACTGTAGCAGGATTGTATAATATTTTATTAATTTATTTATTCTCTCTCTCCAACTCTCTGTCTCCCACATCTCTTTCTCTGGTTCTCTCTTCGTCTCCCACGTCTCTCTCATTCTCGTTCTCTCTCATCTCTCTTTCTCAGATTCTCCCTCTAGTGGGTCTAATGGGTCTCGATGACTGCAAGTGGGTCTGGGTCCAACGGTGGAGGGTTTGACGGTGGTTGGGGTTGGTTGAGACCGTGGGTTGAGGTGAGGATCGGGGATCGGGGTTGAGGTGAGGATCGGGGTTGCTAGGGTGGTGGGTTTTGTGGCAGTTTTGTTGTGGGTTTTCACTGCGGTTTGTGCTGTGGGTTTTTTATTTTTATTTTTTATTTTGGTGGTTGGGGATTGAGGTTGTGGTTGGTGGTGGTGGCTGTGGTTGTGGCCGTGGTTAGAGGTGATGAGCTTGAAAAGCTCAGCCATGGAGGTTTTGAGAGCAAATATCAGAGAGAGGGAGAAGCTTCTCGATTTGTGTCGTGGGTTTTTTTTTTTTGGTGGTTGGGGGTGTTGTGGTTGGTGGTGGTGGCTGTGGTTGTGACCGTGGTTAGAGGTGATGATTTTGAAAAGCTCAGCCATGGAGGTTTTGAGAGCAAATATCAGAGAGAGGGAGAAGCTTCTCAATTTGTGCCGTGGTTTTTTTTTTTTTTTTTTTTTTTTTTTTGTGGTTGGGGGTTGAGGTTGTGGTTGGTGGTGGTGGTTGTGGCTGTGGTTGTGGCCATGGTTTATCGGTGATGAGCTTGAAAAGCTCAGGCCACGGAGGTTTTGAGAGCAAATATCAAAGGGAGGGAGAAGCTTCTAGACCGGGTTGAGAAAGATGGAGAGACAGTGGGAGAGAGTGACAGAAGGAGAGTGAGAAATAATAAAAAATGATAAAGAAAGAATATTTAAATAAAGTGTTAAAAAAATAGAAATTTTGATGGAAAGGATGTTGTAAAGTGGTGTGTTATATGTTATAAAATTGGGTTTTGAGATGGTAAATGCTAAATTTTTTACAATCCTTGATAAGAATGCTCTAAGGTTTTTGTTTTGTTTTGGTTTGGTTTTTTTTTTTTTTAATTGAAAATCGGTAAGGTAAATTAAGGGGGTGTTTGGTTATCCGTAATGTTACATTACGCCATAATATTACGTTATTGTAATATTATATTAATGTAATTTTAATACAAGAATACAACATTACATTGTTTAGGAAGGTGATGAGATTAAGATGATGTGATATATTTTGTAATTTTAAATTATGGTAATGTTAGAAAAAACAAAATAAACCAAAAATCTTAATGTCATATCATCGTAATGTGCATCATATCAAAAACACATTACAGTGAACCAAATGCACTCTAAGGATATGATTGACTCAAATTAAATATTTAATAACTAGTTTGAAACAATAGATAACTTATAAATTGAATCAAAATCATGTTATATTCCCACCCACCCCCCCCCCCCCCCCCCCCCCCAAAAAAAATTATGCAAGGGGGAACTTAAGAAGATAACACATGTAATTTCTTAGAAAGAGATCAACTTCCACAATTTATAGTATTTGCAACAAACCAAAAGAAATCTACCCTTACAAGTTCGCTATCTGAATAGTGGAGATATATGCATTTTTCAAAGATTATTTATATGCAAAGTTAGGAGCAAAATAATGAACACAAGTCAGTCAATTGTTTGATATGCTATCTTTATATGAATTTTCTATTATAGTATGTGTGTGTGTGTTGTGCGTGTGTTTCTATGTATGTCTGCATGCACACGGTAATATACGCGTGTATGGTATGTTAGTTGCAACAAACCAAATGAAATCTACCCTTACAAGCATGGTTATCAGTATTCCAATCCAGATTTTAGGATCTTAAGATCCTAAAATCCTATATTCTTCAAATGTCCTAGATCTCACTAGGATTTTTTCTGAAGTGGGAATTGTGTGGGATCCCCATCTGGATTTTATGATCTCATAAATATACTAAACGTTTTGTGCAGTGAGGAAAACTCCAAAAAAAAAAAAATTTTTGTTTATTTTGGGACACGAAATGAAGACCAAAGGCCCCAAACTGATAAAAAAAAATGGGGTAATAAATTGATTAGCCTAGTGCCCCTAGCTTAAATTGAAGAAAAAGAAAAAAAAACCTAAGTCTCACATCACCTTAATGGCTTAACCTAATCAACAAAATCAAAGAAGACAATAGAGAAAAGAGAAGAGACTAGAGACTAAAGAGTGAATGCAAGTATGGTGACAGTGCTATGAGAGAGACCATCGACATAGATGATTTTTTTTTTTTTTCCCCTGATGTTGATTAGTTGCTTAGTTGCCTAACATAAACACTACAAACACTCATTGATTATAATTTCTTAATATTAGAAAAATTATTTGATGAATCTTACTATCTTAGTAATTGTTTAATGGAATTGTTGCTTGCTTTGTGTTGTTTATGGGAGACATTATGTATGTTTGTGGTGTTAGAGCTTAGAACTTGGTGTTTTTGAGTTGTAAGTTTTGCACTTTGAAATTTGTTTTTGTAATTTGATACTTTTCCTTTTATTAGTAATTTATAATTTGTGTCAAAAATTACCTTTGTTCAATGTTTCTTTAATATATATTATGAATTATAACTATAGGTATATATATATATATATATTTTTTTTAATCAGGACGTAGCATCTTACGATTCTCATGCCGATCCTATGATCTGATCCCCAAATCTTTTCACTGTTTTTTATGTAGGATCTCAATATTAATAACCTTACTTACAAGTTTTCAATCTAAATAGAGGAGGTATGCATTTTTAAAAATAATTGATATGCAAAGTTAGGAGCAAAATAATGAACAAAAGTCATTTAATTGTTTGATATGTTACTTTTACATGAAATTTCTAATATAGTTTGTGCGCGTGTTGTGTGCGTGTCTCTACGTATGTTTGTATGCGCGTGGTAATATTTGCATACACGTAGTAGGTAATATACACATTTACAGTATCTTAGTTATATGTTTCCATCTAAAAAACCGTTAGTTATAGATTTTGTCTCCTTTGATCTCAAATCCTAACTTCGCCATTGGTGGTAAACTTATTTTGTTTTAACTAAGTGTGTGTGTGTTTATGATTACTAAGTGTTTTGAGTGTCTCCAAATCCTAACTTCGCCATTGGTGGTAAACTTGTTTTGAGTGTCTTCAAATTTAATATACAATTACTAAGTGTGTGATCAAATTTAGATAGTGTCTTTCTCAAAAAAAGAAGAAGAAGAAAAAAAAGAAGAAGATTAGTGTATATACCATGTGTTCCTCTACTCAATTAGGCTATGACGTTAAAATTGGTCAATTACTAATGTTAGAAATTAATTAAATATTATCATGCCAAAAGAAGGCAGTATGCTTGTAAATATGAGAATCCCATATTGTCTGCAATAGGATTAACTTTCCATACATTATTTTATTTTGTCACAAAGTTTATTCTTTATAATTAAACTAGCATATGATAATTAATAATCTGATTAATGGTTAATTAATCATATCAAATATATATTTTGGAATATTGACAACTTATTATTACATGATAATCTCATTAATGGTTAATCATATCAACCGAATGCATCATCTTTTTTTTTTTAAAGCAAACATACCTCAATGATTTGTTAAATATTATTGCTTTTGAGTTTAAAGCATTATAGGTTATTATTTGTACATTTTTTTTGTTAAAATATTTAAGCATGCATAAACCAATTTCATACTTAAGCTTCCACCAATATTTAATATTCTCCAACAAGTAATATAATATACTACTTAATATAGAAAATGATTTAAGAGATCAAAAAGTAAAAGGGTACCATTACATAAATCCCATTAATTGAAGAAAAAAACACAAAATAAATTAAAGTGTTCCAAATGATAGTTTTAAGTTTGCAATTAGAGTGTTTTTTTAAAAAGATTTTAATAAACCCAATGTTTAATTGAAAACAATTTATAAAAGCTACAAATTCAACATAAAAAGAAAATACTTTTATTTACATTTTTGTTTAGAGACTCAAATGGGACTAATAATTTTCTTATTAGGGAAGGGAGGACAAAATATTGAGAATCTGAGGAAAATCCGGATTAGTGTTAAAAAAAAAAAAAAAAAAAACCAGTGACGTCATGCAGTGAATCAACAAAACCTAAAGTCACAGGGCAGTGACGAAATTACAATTTTGGGCTAGGTTTTTTGACAATTCATACAGCGTTGTCACAATGTGATTGGTTTTTATGTTACACATCAAAGTAATTGTCCCCCCAAAGAGACAAAGGGAAGTAGAAAAAGAGCAACACACGCGCGCACGCGCTTGATGGGCGGACATTACGAATCCAACAGTTTCAAAACTTGGTCCCACACTAAAACCTCTCACTCTCACTCCTATAAATTTGCGGTATTTTCTTTTTCTTTTCTTCCATCCAAAGAAAGAAAAAGAAAAAGAAAGAGAAAATTTTTTGAGATTGTGAGAGATATTTTTGGTTTGCAAATGCATTGAGAAGAAAGGTGTTTGTGAATTTTCAGAGTGTGAAAATAAGAGAATTCAGAACTTTTTTTTTTTGTTTGGGGTTTTTGTTATTGACTATTAAAAAAAAAAAAAAAAGCAATAAACAAAAGCTCTCATTGACTCTTAGATTTTCGTTTCTCTCTCTCTCTCTCTACTAGTCATTGTAAGTCAGCTCCACATTTATTTATTTTAGTATTTTATTTAGTTTGAAGTTTTAAAAACACAGTTAAAAATTAAAGAAATTCAACAATTTTTTTATGTATTTTATCTCTGTCTTTTTCTCTTCCACAGATCCCACAGAGAGAGAAAGTAAGAGGATCTAAAAAGTCTGCTTTACTTTCTTGGCTGTAACTGGAGGACCCCATCTTTTGGCTTATCAAAAAAAAACTTGGCTCACTGTCAAATACTCAAATTTATAAAGGTACCCTTTTTCTTCGTACTGGGTTTGGTATTACAACTGTTGTATTTGGCTTTCTGACTCTATTTTATCACAGAGAGAGAGAGAGAGGGTTGGGGGGGTCAACTGGGTCTTTTTGCTTGGATATGGAATTATGCCTTTGAAAAGTCATAGATAGTGTGAATGTGAAATAAGTCCTCTTCACCTCTGTTGGTGTTTTTGTCTTCATCTTTTTTTTTTTCTCTCTGCCATCTTTTTTAGTCTCCTTTTGGTTTTCTGCTTTCTAGGTCCTTTTCGGTACTGACAAACAATAGGGCAAGAATGATCCATGAAAAGATGGGAACTTGGGGTTTATTTCATATTGGAAAGTCTTCCATGGTGTTTCATGTGTTTGCTTGTGTGTGTGTATAAGAGAGAGAGAGGTGTGAACTGTGGAATAGATAAAAGGGCTTCTCTTGTCTTGTTGCTCTTTTTTATATCTCTATCCGTAAGACTGAAACAGATTTTCTGGAGAGAGAGGGATTGAGTCATGCATGGGCGTTGACAAGGAATCAGCTTTTTTTTGTTTCTGTTTTGGCTGAGAGTGTAATTGTCAGTCTTTGCTCAATCTAAGGTAAGGTCAAAAATATATAAGATAAAAAAAGAAAAAAAGAAAAAAGAAATATAACCTAAGCATACCCTTGTGAAAGTGATAGTGACTATTTGATCATACCCTGGAGACGCAAAAAGAGTCAGAAAGAGAGAAACGGAGAGCAAAGGCTTTACCTTTTTTTCTCTGTGATCTATTTCCATTATGATGGGGTTTAAGGGTTTGATCAGTGGTGGTAGTGGTGGTGGAGGGGCTGCAAGAGTTGTGGCTGATATTGCTCCACACAGCTCAAACATGACTAGTGGTGCCTTTGCTCCGCTACCCCTTCTCAGTACTCCACCTATTCCAAGTTCAATGCACAGTTCCTCTACCCTCACTCTCTCCACTGTATGCCTCATCTCTCTCTCTCTCTCTCTAAACGTTTTTCTTAACGATTCATGGTTTACTTCTGTATTCATATTGATTTTGATTGTGATTTTGTGCGTGGTCTTCTTGGTCTTTATGTGATTGGATTTTTCTGCAGTCAAGGAAAATGGAAGGCCAAGGTGGTGAGATGGCTCTGATGGGGGAAAACTATGATCCTGGTATGGTGGGAAGGTTGAGGGAAGATGGGTATGAGAGCAGGTCAGGGAGTGATAATGTTGAAGGCTCAGGTGATGATCAGGAGGCCGGCAATGATCAAGGGCCGGCGAAGAAGAAGAAGTACCATAGGCACACTCCCAACCAAATTCAAGAGCTTGAAGGGTATGATTCTTCTTTTGAATGCAGTGCTATTCTAGTACTTAATTCAATATGATTGAAGGATTTTTAATTAGGAGTTTACGTTTTATTTGTTGTTATACTGGTGTAGTTTCTTTAAGGAGTGTCCCCATCCTGACGAGAAGCAAAGATTGGAACTCAGCAGGAAGCTTGGCTTGGAGATCAAGCAAGTCAAATTTTGGTTTCAAAATAGGCGAACCCAAATGAAGGTAAATTGATCTATTGGTTTTAATCTGTAGTCTTATGTATTCTTTTCTTTTTATCCCAATAGGTTTTGTTTTATGGACATATGGAAATGATAAATTATAATCTGAATCAGACCCAATTGGAGCGCCATGAAAACATAATTCTTAGACAAGAAAATGATAAGCTTCGGGCCGAGAACACTTTAATGAGGGATGCTATGGCAAACCCAGTGTGCAACAATTGCGGTGGACCGGCCATTCCTGGTCAAATATCATTTGAGGAGCACCAGCTTAGGATAGAGAATGCTCGATTGAAGGATGAATTAAACCGTATATGTGCTTTGGCAAACAAGTTCTTGGGTAGGCCTCTCTCATCCTTGGCCACTTCCATCCCTCTCCCAAGCTCAACCTCCGGTTTGGAACTTGGGGTAGGAAGAAATGGGATTGGTGGTTTAAGCTCTATGGGCGCCCCTTTACCAATGGGACTTGATCTGGGAGATGGGATTATGGGCGCTTCAGCAATGCCTCTAATTAAGCCTCCCATGAGCTTCAGGGACACTTCGATGTTTACAGATCTTGCTTTGACAGCTATGGATGAATTAATTAAGATGGCCCAGGCAGATAGCTCCCTTTGGATCAAAAGTTTGGATGGAGGGAAGGAAACACTGAATCAAGAGGAGTATGTAAGGGCATTTTCTCCTTGTATTGGCACAAAACCCGTGGGTTTTGTAACTGAGGCTACAAGGGATACTGGTATGGTGATCATGAACAGCTTGGCTCTTGTGGAGACATTGATGGACGAGGTATGCTGTCTAAAACCATTTGTGCCTTTGTGAAGTTCTAAGTGATTTTATTGTATATGTTTATTTGCTAAATGAGTATGATCTTTCGTGGTGATTGTTTCATTTTTGTATAGTTTTGGAAAGAACTGTTTTCTTTGCTTCAGCACATTGTTGTTCCTAAACTTTATTTACATTGTACCACCTAGATATTTGATATCATTTCTGAATAGGTTAAAGCACCTTTGTTTGTTTGTGTTTTTTTAGTACTGTTGCTTATAGCTGCAATTTTCTCTTCATCGTATTCACCATTGAACTTAGAAATCATGCTACACTAGAAAGTTTTAGTGTCTAAATAGTGATTTTATTTGCCTTTCTTTGAAATAGGGTCGATGGAAAGAAATGTTTCCATGCATAATTGCTAGAGCTTCCACCATTGATTTGATATCAAATGGCATAGCTGGAACCAAAAATGGTGCTCTACAAGTGGTATGTTTCTCAGCTATTCCTTTTCCTTTCTAAGGCTGCTGAATTAGAGCTCATTAAGATCTTACTTTGTAGATGCATGCTGAGCTGCAAGTTCTTTCACCATTTGTCTCTGTCCGTCAATTGAAGTTCCTCCGGTACTGCAAGCAGCAGGCGGAGGGTGTGTGGGCTGTGGTTGATGTTTCTATTGACATTAGCATAGAAAGCACCAACATGCACCCATTTGTGAACTGTAGAAGGCTTCCTTCTGGATGTGTTGTGCAAGATATGCTTAATGGTTACTCAAAGGTAATTGTGAATTTGGCTTTTTATATTTGTTATTTAAATGTTTACATGCAATCTCTCTCTCACTCTTTAATTTCTTTCTTGATGTTTATTGTGCTATTCTGTGTTGGTGTATTATCCCTTAGGCATATTCAAGGAGGTTGTTGTAATAACTTTATTTTTTAGGTTTAGTTGACACTCCATCAAGGTGAAATTATGGACACTTGGACTCCCAGTCCCAAACCACCTTGACTTGTGCTTCCAAGAATTTATGTTGTTTTTTATTACTCACCAAAGTTGCCCTATATTTGGTGGGATTTCTCTTTATGATATATAATAGGGCTTTACCTAAGAATCTGAACCTTTTATTAGTATTTTACTGAAGAAGATGCTTCCTCAGTATGATTATTTTATCCCATTCGAACTTCAATGCTGAGATTGCTTATTGTCTGTACTTAATTAGTCTACTGCTACTCTTAGAGACGAGCAAATCAAGGGCACTAATCAATGTTTAATATAAGTGTAAGCCTCTTATACTATCCTTGCTTATTGAATATGTTACATTTAATAATCTATCTCAGCAGGTAACATTGGAACTTTCAAGCTTTGATGTATAAACAATATATTTGATGCTTCTATTCCTATCTCTTGCTCTCTTTTAGTGTTATGTTTTATCTCCACGAGACTATATGACCTGGATCCAGTCCTATATTGTAGTATATTGAAACACATGCAGTGTGATAAAGGCTCTCGTTATCTTAATAAAACAGTAGCTTCTCTTTTAACAATTAATAAAATTCCACAAAACCTTATTGTCAAGCTTTAAGAATTACTATTTTTTGTATCATCTAGGAAGTACTCTGTCCTTATCTTGCTGATATTGATTTTTGACTTTGCTCTTCATCCTTTTCTATAGACCTCTATATGCAATATTAATTTATGATAGCTTTGGATTTCATGTCAACTCTTCTCTAGGTCATATTATCTAATATCTTTCTTTCCTTTTCCCCTTCCTCTTTCTCTTCCTCTCACGTGGCAGCATTCTATTTTTTAGTTTAACAATTTTATTTTTATTTTTATATGTAGTATGCTGAGGGGCTGTTTGGTAAATTCCAGAGAAGGAGGTTTTTATAGAATTTTTAAATGCCGTTCTATCTTGTCTTGAAACTATAATTTTAGCTGATCACCACTTGATGCGATGAAAAATATGTCCAGTGAATAGAATATGCTGATGGTTTGTAACATAAAGTCTTGTGTTGGTGGTACCTTTCCCCTAGTTTAAGCATCATAATGGCTGTAAATGTTAAACACACTGTGTAAGAACATTTCACCGAAGCAGACATTTCACCGAAGCAGCTAACTGAAGAGAGAATTTTCACAAGTGTTACGGTAATACATTCATGAAAACAAATGGAACATAAAAGGATGAAACCTTTCGTCAATAGTTATTTTGGGAACTATTTTCTGTTGAGATTGGTGTAGTCTCTAGAGAATAGAATGGTGGAAAAGAATATATGTGACTGACTCTGATTAGTCTATTAAGGATCCATGGCCGACCCCAATTTTATTGACTAAGGTTTGGGTTGTTGTTGCATAGGTGTAGTTTGTACACCTTATGTTTGATTTCTAAATAACTGGGTTCTGATAGATACTTGGTGCATGCAATTGCAGGTTACATGGATAGAACATTCAGAATATAATGAGAGTGGTATCCATGAACTATACCAGCCATTTGTTAGGGCTGGCATGGGCTTTGGTGCACAAAGGTGGGTTGCTACCCTCCAAAGGCAGTCTGAGTTCTTGGCAATCCTCATGTCATCAACCTTCCCCATTGAAGATCACACAAGTATCTCTTCACTGCCTAATTATTTTTTCACTTGGATAAATTTTGTAAATTTTCACATTCTGATACACCATTTTTTTGCAGCACTTAGTCCAGCCGGAAAGAGGAGCATGTTGAAGTTGGCGCAGCGCATGACTGACAAATTCTGTTCTGGTGTTTGTGCTTCAACCACTCACAAGTGGGAAAATCTCCGTCTTGTAAATGTGAGTGAAAATGTTAGGGTTATGACCAGGAGGAATTTGGATGACCCTGGTGAGCCTCATGGTATTGTGGTGAGTGCTGCAACTTCGGTTTGGATGCCTGTATCACAGCAGGGACTGTTTGATTTCTTGCGAGATGACCGATCGAGGAGTCAGTGGGACATTTTATGCGTTGGCAGGCCAATACAGGAGATGATTCATATTGCCAAAGGCCAGAAACAAGGCAACTGTGTTTCTCTCCTTCGTGGAAATGTGAGTAATCATTTTCTATATGCACAGCATAGCATACCTCGGTAGTTTTTGGACTCCACCGTGTTAGAATTGTGGTTGAATGATTAAATTCACCGGTTCCTAATAACTTAAGCTTTTAAAGAAATTGGTAATTTATTATGGTATTAGAGCAAATAGTCCGGAGTGTTAAAATAATGCCTAAATGATTAAATTAACCATTATCTAACATGTTCAGTTTTTGCGAGAATTGGTAATTTATCCCACCATTTTTTGCTTTTTTTTCCCTGACTTATCTATGTATTTGTTTGACTTGACAGTCCACTAATGAGAACGAGAGCAACATGCTGATATTGCAAGAGACATGGACAGATGCATCAGGCTCAGTAGTTGTTTATGCACCAGTAGATGCGCCATCGATAAATGTGGTGATGGGTGGTGGGGATTCTACCTATGTGGCTCTCCTACCATCAGGGTTTTCTATTCTGCCTGATGATCAATCCTTCTTTGTTGGGCCTCAAAACTGCAATGGAACTGTGATAAAAGAAGACAATAATGGCAGTGATGGAAGCGGTGGATGTCTACTTACTGTTGGATTTCAAATCTTAATTAATAGCCAGCCAGCTGCGAAACTAACCGTGGAGTCAGTAGAGACTGTTAACAATCTCATCTCCTGCACTATTCAGAAGATCAAAGCTGCCCTTAAAATACCATAGTTGTGATGATGGGCAACTATGTGTTTAGCTTAATTTACCCTTTGTTTTAAGAAATGAACAAAAAAGATATGAAAGAAGTATAGGAGATAGAGTGGATAGAGTAAAGGAGGGGCTTGAGGTTAAAATTCTCCTAAGGGTTTCGAGTCAAGAACGAACCGCATGCTGGGAATTTTTGCTTGATCATGGTAGCAACATGACTTGTGGTCGGTCTTCTTATAGGGGTCTCTTTTAAATTCATCAGTTTGGAACTGGAGGTTCGGGTATTGACTCTGTGGACCAGCGGGGTTGGCTCAAACTCTCTTTGTCAATTGTGTATTAATTATTAAACCTATAGAGGTAAACAAGATAGACATGGGAGGAAGTATGCCTTAAGTGTTTTTGTTTGACTTTATTCTAAATTGTAGGGTGTGTTATCTCAACTTATATATTTGGTTCAATAAGTTTGAGCTCTATTATACTAGCTTTTTCGTTTTGGCTAGCGTGTACTGTCTCCTCTCCTCTTTCCCTATCTCTCTCATTCCAAGCGCAGGGCTAGTGTCAGTTTGCCTAGACTCTAGGTACATCAAAACCTTTACACTATACAAACACATCAAAATAAAATAAACCAATGAAAAATAGCTAAAATAATCACACACTTAGCCTAACTGGATGCAATATATTGTCCTTGTTCATATGAATGCACAAACATAATTTTCATGAAATATCATGCTATTAAATTATTTATAACAAAAAACCCATTTAGAATATGGTTGGATGCCATAATGGGCTTTTTCCAAGTTGTGCACAAGTCAATTCTGGTCAGACTAGGGTAGTATGAGTACGAGTTTGTCATTGATGGTGGAACGGGTGGATGGTGGTGGGTACTTAAGTCATTAGGCTCTGATACCAAATTCTATGAGCAGTCGGCTCGAGACGACAAATCTCAAGAATATACATTTTGGTTTCAATTTTGTGATGCCTCTTATTAATGCACTGCTGAATTTTAAACACAGGACTGGACTACAACTATTCAAACTAGCCAAAACATATGGCTAGATTAGACAACTCCTCCCCTTTAAAACTAAGATAATGACAACAAAAGATAATTAAATTCAATCCTAGTCTCATATCACATCATTAACCAAATAACTCTGAGGCATATCTTGTCTGAACAATCTTTTGGACTTCTCATTCAGCTGGTATGAATGATCCTCCTACTGAAACACAGTAATTCCATACTTTCTTGCTGTTTTCTGGTAGCCTATGAACGTATTTATCCTTTGGGTTCAGTGAGGACACTCGATCATTCACAATATCTTTATAGCATGTTTTACCCAATGCCAACACGTTTTGGCAACATTGTTTTGTTATAGAAAAGGCCCTATCAAACCAAGCATCATCAATTTCTTCTGAGCAATCCAGTAAAAAGTTGGGTTGATGATCAAGTTTTTCCCAACAGTCACTCACGTGTAGGTCAGATTTTTCTGTTGGCATCGATTGATGAGTTGGCTCAATCAAGATTATGTTGCTCAATAAGAACAAGATTGTTATAAAGGGAACACTGTTGAACCATGCCATGCTATTTGAGCCTTGGGAGGATGAGTATGATACGAGATTTTTCTTTGGGGAGAGACTTTTGTGAGATTACATTACATGGATAGGAATGGTATCTATTTAGTGTTAGAAAAACGAGTGATATTATGATAATCAAGGGTTTAGAAGTTTTCCCCAACAAGATTAATTAATGTAAATTTATTGTGGTATCTTGGTGTTTGGAAACCTCACCAATTTTTTTCATTAAATTTTATTGGTGTAATTATAATGTGAATTTATTGTGGCATTTTGGTGTTTGGAAATCAATGTGTATAATTAAAATTTAATGGTGTAATTATAATGTGAATTTATTGTGGCATTTTGGTGTTTGGAAATCTCATCAATGTGTATAATTAAAATTTAATGGTGTAATTATCAGTGTGGCTCCATGAATTTAAAATACTTCTAAAAAAAACCTTAAATTAAATAAAATTTAATAATGAAAACTTAAATA
Organism: Quercus ilex subsp. ballota; assembly: GCA_032727855.1. Classification (NCBI taxonomy): domain Eukaryota; kingdom Viridiplantae; phylum Streptophyta; class Magnoliopsida; order Fagales; family Fagaceae; genus Quercus; species Quercus ilex. Next base: position 14,466,624 of record CM064916.1, on the reverse strand, counting down.
TATCAAGTTATGAACAAAAAAAACACGTACACACGCGTGAGCGTGCAAATACATGAAGTTTTAAAATTTTATTTTATGAGTTTTTATATTTTGAAATTGTTATATGATAACCCATTATTTTATTAAGTTTATATAAAAGTTTTATTTTTATGCATTTTTCAATATCTATGTAATTGTTTTTATAAAATAATTTTAAACTAACTAGTCTCATCACATGCGCTGCGCATGCAAAGATGTTTTATTATTTTATTTTTTTTTATTTTTTTATAATAAATTTTGGGTTTAGTATCATAGCTAGTTTAGCAAGAAAAAAAGAGTGTACGTTTAAATTTAAAAAATGATAAGAGATGAGAAGGAAAATTGGGTGTGTTTGTTCAAAACGTGGGTTTTGTGAGAGGTTTTTAATTATGAGCTTTTATTTTATAAATTTGTCTCCCTATTTAAAAACATGTAAGTGAGCAAAGAGAGGATATTTTGGGATATCTTTTTTATTTATTTTTTATAAGTAGATATTTTGGGATATCTAAAACTTAGAATTCATGGCTTAACAACTTGGAAACCTTTTAAATTGTAGTATAGATAAATGACAAAACTCATCTCATTAGCACTATATTAATTATTGACCTACACAACCACACTTATCTATACATAAATTATACATAATTGTCTATTTATCTGATCAAATACTTAAATAATCACTAACTTTAACTCTTTTTTTTTTCTTGAATCACTAACTTTATAACAAAAAGTTATTATAACAATACACACGTGTAATAAACCATTTGTATTTTCAAATTATATAATTAAAGTTATATTATATTTATACTATACACACATACTTTCACACACACCACAATTCACACAAATAACATTATAACAAAAATAAAAATAAAAAATAGCATACACAATTAGTATTAAACACACATTCACACATATATAATACAAATTTATAATAAAGAGAGAGATACTCACAATACACAAACATGCACTCTACAATCTTAGAGTCAAAAATACCGAAATAGTTAGATGGAGAAGAAAAACGAGATGAGATTCATAAAAGTTTCTCTCCAAACTCTCTATACTCTATTGTTGTTTTGAGATGGACAGATATGTGTTGTTGTTTGATTTTGAACCGGATTGGTATGTGATCAAGGTGTGCTAATTATGTGCCCATATATATATATATATTCAAGTCAGGTGAACCCCTGAAACAACAAGTGGAGCCGCCCCCTGCTAATTATGTGCCTCTCTATTGGGACCATATCACCCGCAATGGGCCATATATACACTTAAAAGTCACGAACAACAAGTACAGATTTGTCACTTGTCTCTGCAATCTTGCGTGGTAGCCTGGTAGGGACCAACAAATGTTTGTTACTCAAATCTAACACAAGAAGCTTCGTAAGGATGGTGATCAAGTTGAAGATTTGTATAATTAAAACGAATCAAGATGTCTCAAAGGACAAAATTGTCAACACACAAGTGGTTTGTTGAACACAAAGTCACAAACACCTAGAAACTAGATAAGGAAGAAATTCTTATGACTAGTTATCATTTGGAGGAGAAGCGTTCTTGTGGTACCTATTATTCAAGAAGAAGGAAATTCGTAGAGAAGGAAAATAGGCATCAAGTTAAACTTGAAAATGGTTTTTAAGAGAGAGAGCCTTTCCAAAGGCTACTCTTGAGGACAAGGGTAATATTAAGGAGGAATATTAAATAAATCTTATCTACTTATAGTAGACAAAGATTAGGTTTCTTTTGAGATTAAACGTTAGTTTTATCTTGTATAACTAACTATTTATACAACTTGATGGTGAATAATAAAACATACTAAGAAATATTATTATTAAGTGGAAGTTTAATTTTAGAGGTTTGGACTCCTCAAAGTAGTCCATTTATCAAATTAGGAAGCCTTGGTTCCCTTAAAGTAACCAACCAAAAAATTGTGTTCATAACAAATTACGATGTGAATTTAAGTGGGATTCCTCCAATCTAAGACCATTTGTTTCAACCGATTAACTGAGTCACAAGTTACTTTTTAGTCACAACCATTCTATCATTTTGTGCAATTGAAAAAAAAACAAAAAAAAAAACAAACAAACAAACACAAAGAAGATGAAAAGTTGATCTCATGACATGAAAGGTAAAGCCAGACAAGATTAAGGAACTCATGAGGCTTGGCTTGGTTTCAAGAAAATTCTGTCACTTTATAGTTTCATATCATCAAATACTAAACATTACAATTAGATTACATGTTTGGGTCTTTTTGTCACCCACACACACGTTTCATTTTTCATAAGTTAGCAATTAGGTTTAAGTTTTGTTTGATAGTTTTGTCAAGCACTTATGAATCATGCCAATTGAAAATTCATGTCCACTAGCATTGTGTTTCCCAAGTGTAAGTATTTTAGTCTATAAAGCATATAAATAATTGTGAGGAAATATGTAATCCACTACTAGTAAGGACAAACAAATATATTTAATGGGATTAAATAAATATATCCATTGATGATCAAATAAGTATATTCAGTTGTAAATTCAAGCTATTAGATAAAATTAGCAATATCAAATAGAGATATTTCACAATAGATAAAGAAAGTGAAATAGAAAGGGAGAGAATTATCTTAATCACACACGTCAACAAGAGGTCAATCTCAAGAATTCACACCGACATGCATGATCTGTAGGTACAAGCACTCTTTTATTCCTGCCATATAGGTATGATAAATAGAGAGGTGAGAGTAAGCAAATCATAGTTAATAATTCACCTTATTGAACCATAAATGAGAGATGGTTGAAATCAAGGGAGGAGGAAGAAAGATAATGTCCTGTTAGTGCTGAATAATGAGAGGAAGGCTTAATTTTGTACCTGCTGAATGTAAGAAAGAGAGCATTTGTGTTGAAATTCAATGGCCGTAGAGAGTTTTTTGGTGAAGGTGAGGTAAGTTATGTATCCATTGCTTTTCTTCTCCTTCCCTTGTATATTTAGTATTAACATTAATGTTGGTTACACACAGCTAGTTGCACTTATCCATGCACAACCTTAAAAATCATGTTTTCATCAGTTATAATTTTGAAATTGCGAAATTATGTTGAAAACACACTTATACTGAAATCGTGTTTTCATAACACGATTTCAACTAACGTGGTGAACACACAATCCGTCGCTCTAGCATTAAAATAATCAAATGTTAGTGTGTAAGAGTGAGTTTCAGCTTCACCATAACCTAGACAATATCTAGAAGCTTTTAGACAGTGGATTTTCCAAAATATTTTGCATGAATCAGTGATTTTTATTGGAGGTTAAGCGTCTTTTTTTTTTTTTGGTAGAGATAGGTTGAGCTATTTTGTTTTATTCTAAACAAGATAATTTGATTGATTTTGGTTTGTCTTTATAAGGGTAGCACAAAATTAAAAATTAAATAAGATACGTGGCGCAAAATTGAAAATTCAATTAAAATTTAATTGGATTTTTCTAAGTTTTGACTATTAATATATATAGATTTGAGGTAAGGGGCATGACTTTTTTTTTTTTTAAGCAAGAATAATGTCTTGCATTTAGTTTGTTTGCACGTTAGACCTGAAGAATAAGTGAAGAAAGACTCCATTTGAAAGACTTTCCATAAAGCCCAAAATAAGTGAACAAAAATCTTTATTTTGTCCTCCAGGCCGCAACTCCCACTCTCCTCTCTTAAATTTACACATGGGCTTGGTACATACATTTGGGTTTCATCTATTTGTAGTTGAACAAGCATTATGATAGGCCCAAAGAAAGTGTCATCATCAACACAAAAGCCACTTAGCAGTTGACCAATCTCCTTCCTTTCCATCGATAAAAAGCCCTGAAAAAGTAAAAACCCAATTAAACAAATACAGCTTCCACCATCTTGGACTACCTATATTCATAAAACAAAGCTACATATTGGGCTGAGCCATCCACTAACCCATTAGCCTTAGTACCAAGTACCAACCCACCAAAATGAAATCCCCCTAAAACCCATTCCGCCAAGGGCCCAACTCCTACCTAATCAACCCAAAAGTAAAACATCACACTGTGTTTTGTTTAGATTTTGTGACTCATCTATATATATATATATATATATATAAACCGAAACTGAAACTCTAACAATCTTTTACGTCACAACTATATTTTTTTTCTTTTTATTTTAGATTCTTTTTATTTTTGGTTTTATATCTTATATATTTATTATTTTCTTCAACGTGTAATTATCTTATTAAGTGTTACAATAGTTTAGTATAAGTAAAACTCTATTAGATATATGTTTTAATCTTTAATTTATATATCTGTGTTGATAAAAGAAAAGGCTTAATTAATGTTATCTTTATCTTCAATGTTGAGGTTGAGGTTGATTTGTGCTTGAACTCTGCATTGTAATTGTATAAAACATCAATACTCATTGGCCCTCTCATCCCTATATAAAACCTAACTCCTCTTCTCCAGGTTAGTAAGAAGAATACCCTAGCCATGCAGCCGCAGCCACAGCCACACGTTGTGAGAATCCCCAATCCACAGCCATGGTCATGGCCAACACTTCAGCCATATTTTGGTGGAATATCACTGCGAGCCGCATTGCGAATTATTGCCTTAAACAGAAAAGACTGCAGCCACATCAGATGCTCTCCTTCCACATATTCATTATGGTTTTTTTTTTTTTTTAAGATGCTTAAGCTTGAGCCATCATCACCTTTCTCTAAAATTTTGTCTTTCGAAAGTTTTGTTCTTTTTTGTCTATTAAAATTTCTTTCGTGTACTTTTTTCTTTTTTGTATATTTCTCTTTTAAATAGTCATATTTTTTTGAATTGATAAAATAACTTATTCTTTAAATATATATCTTTTTTGACATTTTCGAAGTTTTAACATTTGAATTTGTGTTAGTTTTTGCAATATTTGAACATGTTTAGCAGATTTCATTGATTATACCATGTATTATTCTTTTGAAGGTAATTAATTTTTCTTTTATATTTCTCTATTGTGTAATCATATGTATTTTGTTTTGTTTCAAAATTTATAGGAAGCAAATCTTATGATTCTTTTGATGGTAATATATCTTTCTCTTATATTTCTCTGTTGTGTAATCATATATATTTTGTTTTGTTTTAATAATTTATAATCTGATTCTTTAATATTTTTTGTAAGTCGTTCAAGCAATGGCTTCTTCATCAAATTGTAACACAAATTAAAGTCATATAAGAACAAATCATGCAATGATGTAGTTTCTTAATCAATTTAAGATTTTATAAAATTATTTTAGTCTACCTCACAAATAGTTAGGTTCTCATGCATAGCACTAGTACGAATATATGATGCACATTGCCATGGCATCACAGGAGAGGAGTCAGGACTATGCATGAATTCCTTTTGCTTCCCCATTTGATGTCTTGGAGACACTACTCGAAATTGCATAGACCCATTATATAGTCTTTGCAATTTTTTTTTTTTGAGAGAGTTTTAACCTATAGCATCCGCTTCTTATGATAGTTTTTTATCATCAGATCAAGACACCAATCAGTTTTTGGTGTAAGCGGGGATTGAACCCAAAATCTTTTATATAACCATTAGAGATTTTAGCAGTTAAACTAATTGGAACCCACTAGTCTTTGCAAATTTTAAGTTCACATCACGCTCTAGATTAATGGGTCCACTTCTCAGGTATCCATGTATAGGGTGACTTTTTCTTATAAATTACCATATGGGAGTAGTTATTTTGAGGTTCACATCAAGTAGTTGTTTCTCAAAAAGTAAAAGTTACAGTAGTTACTTCATTGTTCTCATAGTAGTAAGGGTGTGCACGGTTTGGTCGGTGTGAAATTTTCTTAAATTTATCACCGAACTGATAAAAATCGGTTTTCCCATAATCGTAACTGATGCATACTACCAAGGGTCGATTTTTCGACTTATGGCAATTCGGTTTTTCGCGGTCGGTTTCATTGGTTTAATCGGTTTAACTATTAAAAATGTTTTTCTACTTAGACATTACTCAATTGGACAATCGGCTCTGACCGTAACAATAACATAATAAATTTTTTGACCAAATAAATGCTTTACAATCAATTTATACTACCTTAAAGACTAACTTGGCAACGTGTAATTCATAATCAAACGCAAAACCCCAAATCCCAAACGCGTATCAGCACTCTTAGACCTTACTACATAAAATATCCTCTGCTATCTCTTGCTCGGACCTCCACACACCGCCACACAAGTCTTCGATTTTGTTGCTGGAGCCGCCGTGAGCATGGTGTTTTGATCCTAAGGTTTGTTTTCATGATTTGCCATTTTACCCAATTTGGATTTCGAATGGTTGATGGGTTTGGATTTTTTTTTTTTTGGGGGACATTAATAACTTGATTTGTTATGGGTTTTTCTGTATTTTGGTATCTTTGATGGGTTTTGATTAGACTTTAAGTGTTAGGGGGTTCAAACCCAAAACGAAAATAATTGTGGTTCTTCAGTGATAGGAAGGAGGATGGATTTGTATACACTCTAATAGTTGTTGGGGGCTGTATGGTTGGCACTTATTGCAGATTGGAGTTAAGAGGGATTTCATTATTTGTTAAATTTGGTTGATTTTGTTGGTTGGAATTTAATTTGACAATTCCTGGATTAGTTTTTGTCTTTGTCATCTAGAATATTTTTAGCTGTTGTTTCAATGATTTTGGGTATAGCTTGATTATTGGATTTCGAGCGTTTTGAGTTTGTGGCTAATTTTGAGAGATGCGTTCTGTGTAATAGGTTTATTAATATTTCATTCATTATAGCTAGTTAGTTCTTTGCCAAAAAGACAAGGGTGGTGGAAAGGATACCATGATGAATCTAAATTTCTAATTCACTGTTATGTTATGTTTATTTGGAACTTATTAATTGTTTGATCCTTGCAGGGTTGGCAAAGCAGATTGCATGTAAAATTTTGAGTTTGATTAAGAAGGCATCAAAAGACCTAGATAACTTGTTGATGAGACAGAGTAGGTGTAATCATTAGAATTTGGCAAGCAAAAAAATTCCTCTCTCTCTGGGAGCTCTAGTAGTACTCTGAACCCTAAACCCTAAAACCCTAGAACCCCCAAAATCGAAAAATGCTCATCATCCTCTTATCCAAAACCACCAAAGCCTTCAAACCCAAAACCCCAATTCCCAAAACCCTTCAACCCCTACTCTCAAATGTCACTCCCACAAGACCCATGTCTCAATCCACCTCCATTCCCAAAAAGCTTCAGCGTGTACGTGACCATGGCTACGACAACTACATGGAAGTCGAGAAGAAAACCCGCAAAGTCCTGAAATTTCAGGACCTCATTCTCTCCCAACTCAACCACACCCTCCCAATCTCTCGCCTCGACCTCCTCTCTCGCCGCCTCGGCTTCAAACAACACGAAGCCGGCGCTTTCGTCCTCAAGTTCCCTCACGTTTTCGAGATTTACGAGCACCCTGTTCAGAGAATCCTCTACATTCGACTGACCCGGAGAGCCATTCTGCAAATTCAGCAGGAAAAGCAAGCTCTCATTGCTCAAGTCCCCGACGCCGTGACCCGCCTCCGGAAGCTCATAATGATGTCCAACACGGGTCGATTGCGCCTTGAACATGTGAGGATTGCTAGGAAAGAGTTGGGTTTGCCTGATGATTTCGAGTACTCGGTAATTCTCAAGTACCCTCAGTTTTTTCGATTATTTGATGCTAAAGAAACTAGGAATAAGTACATTGAGATTGTTGAGAGAGATGAGAGTTTAGCTGTGTGTGCTATAGAGAGAGCTAGGGAGAAAGAGTATAGAGAGAAAGGTGTTGATGCTGAGGATATAAGGTTTTCGTTTATTGTGAATTTTCCACCCGGGTTTAAGATTGGTAAGTATTATAGGATTGCTGTGTGGAAATGGCAACGTGTTCCGTATTGGTCGCCTTATGAGGATGTTTCGGGGTATGATTTGAGGTCTTTAGAGGCTCAGAAGCGTATGGAGAAGAGGGCGGTGGCAACAATTCATGAGTTGTTGTCGTTGACAGTGGAGAAGAAGATTACATTGGAGAGGATTGCTCATTTTAGGATGGCGATGAATCTGCCAAAGAGGTTGAAGGAGTTTCTTCTTCAGCATCAGGGAATATTTTATATTTCGACAAGGGGGAATCTAGGGAAGCTGCATACGGTTTTTCTTAGGGAGGCATATAAGAGGGGTGAGTTGGTTGAGCCAAATGATTTGTATATGGCGAGGAGGCAGTTGGCTGACTTGGTGTTGTTGAGTCCAAGGAAGGCAAAGGTGGATAGAGAATTAGTTAATTATAGAAAAGATAGAGAAGATGATGAAATGGTACGAGTTAGAAGTGAGTTTGTGGAGAATAGTTCTCAAAGCTTTGCCGTTGGGGACAATGTTAAAAAAGATAGGGAAGAGGAGGATGATTTGGATTCAGATATCATTTCTGACGCTGGCTCTGATTATAGTGATGAGGATGATGATTGCCTTGAAACTTTGGATGCAGAGGATGCCCATGTAACTGAGTGACTGAAATAAAGCTTGTCGCTTAATGATTATTTTGCATATTGTTAGTTGTAGTCAATTGCTATTTCAAGGCATTGTGATCCTTTAGAGGGTGGAATTGTTGATAACTTTCTTCTAACCTTCAGTATCATTGAGCTTGCTGTTTTATGCTTTTGCTAATGATAAATTGCTGCATAACAGAGAGAGAATTATCATTTTGAAAAATGAATGGGTTATATTCTTGGGCAAAGAAGCACCACCACTTGAAAATCTATGCCTTGGAGGATAAGATTTGACCCAAATGGCTTTCCTGGCCTCTCCACAGATTGAAAGGGTAATTTGGATTTGGAGGGGAGTTTAATTTGAAATGTGGTGTAACAGAATATAAGCCATCTGATCATTGACATATCTTGTCAGCTATATCAATCTGGAATAAATTATTGTCCGAAAAAGTTTAAGCAATTGAAGAAGTTGAGCATGAAGTTGCATACTATTGGAAAATTATTGTTTCAATTAGTTGCTCATGCAGTCGTGTAAGTTTATCCAGGTGATCATTCTTATTCAGAGTCCTCAAATTCTGATTTGGGAAGTTTTGCTAAAATGAGACTGCAGTACATTAGATTTTTCCTTCAAATGTGTACACTTGGTCAAATAATTCACAGAAAATCTGCAAAAACAGATGTTATATCTGATTTGATTGTCTTAATATGTAAATTTTACACTTTAAAAGTAAGCTAAAGTGGGTTTGAAATCTTACTACTCCTTTGAATGTATATTTTACCTCACTCCAATAAATTAAAGAATTTGGTCCTACAGATTACAATTGTGATGGTTGTCTCTTTCTGGGACTTCCTTATAGAAATATTTTTCTTGACTTGAAACTTCGTTCTTTTCTGTTTTCATACTTTTCTGTTTCCTTTTGGCTTTATTTTGTCTCTGATCATACATATGGAGGTGTGTATACACCTATATTGATACATATATATACTCACAGATTTATATTAATGTGTGTTTCTGTTTATATTTGTTGAGAAGTAAACTAGTAATTAAATTTTCTAATTGCTTGTGTGTTGGCAGTCTTAACTGACCGCATCTGTGACCCAAGCATCGGTAGAATCCAGCATATCCGCTACCACAGTTTCACCGTTACTTGAAAATTTCATTCCGGAATTGCAAATTTTTATAGCTGGAGAGCCACATAGATCTCTTCTCACCACACTCTTCGACTGTAGGTCATCCAGTGTGTGCAGAAAAAGCCAGCCTGATGGATCTTTCAGGTATCTTGCCATATTTGCAGAGTGCTCTGGTCCACACCAATGCCAAGCAGAGTTGCATTAACAAGATACATGGAAAAAAAAAATTATAAAAATATATAATTGGTTACTAAAATTTGGGTCAGATTTTATTGTAGTCCTTGAACTTTGAAAAGTTCATTTTCAATCCCAAGAGCCCGTTTGGATAGGCTATTTACAAATCCTTAACGCGCGTTTTAGACAAAACGTGATTTGCCAAATCATTTGGCTCCACAAAATCAGCACGTTTGCGTTTTCAAAATCCAGATTTTTCATGTTTGCAAAGCTTCGCTTTTTCAGAAACACAGATGGGCTAACCGCTATTTTTTTTCTTCAGAAAATCAAAATAGCGCCAATATGATAGGAAATACCAGCTTTATCCCTTCCCCCATGTATATCTTCTCCTTTATTTTCTCAGTCAATCTATACTCCTCCATGTATATCTGCTACTCTGTTCTCTCAGTTTCCATGGGCTCTCAATTCTTTATTCCTACTTCTGCTTTGTTCTTCATCTTGTTTGCCAGGTAGCAATTCTCCGTTCCTCTTCTGCTGAATTTATGTTACAGATTTGGGCTTTTTATTAGTGGGTTACATGATTGTTTGAATTTGAAATCAAAATTTTAGAACTTGTTTTTGCTGAGAGATTTGTTGCTGCTGCTGTTTTTGTTTCTTCATGGGTTGTGGATTTATTTGGGTTTTTGGCTACTTTTGAGACCTGCCAATTTTGGGTTTTGATTATAATTATTACTTTATATTTGTAGACACATAGATATCATTGGAATCAGACCCTTGTGTTTTGTTTTTGGCAGGTTGGGAATAAATGGACGAAGGAGTTTTCTTTATTATGTTTCTCATTCAAGAATCATGATTGTGTTTATGGGCTTTTGATAAAAATTCAATTTTTAACATTCTTTAGTGATAAAAAGCTTAATGGGTATTGTAAATGCACTTCCAGTATAGAGTTTGTGTATCCTCTCTATGTGAGGTGGCCCTCTGAGTTTGATAGATTTTGGAATCTATTTATGTGTGCTGCTCGGGAGTTGAGAGTTAGATATGTCTATCTCTATGTGCTTGTAATGGGCATAATTCTGATAACAAAGGGGAAAAGAGCAAAAATATTATTTATTGAAACTAACAATTTGCTGTTATGGAGAAAATTTGGAATGATCAAAAATTTTACTCGTGGTCTTTACCAAGAAGTCTGCTATCATGTTTGTCAGCTTTTATATGACCAGATATTGGATTCATCTTTTACATGAACCATATATTTCAATACACGTATATGAACCATATATTTTAGCTGAGTTTGTAGAGTTGCACTAGCCCTTGGAAATGGGTTTTTTTCCAATATTTCAACTTTCATGGCTTTTAGACGGGATTATATTGTTAAATTTAAAAATTTGCAAGACCAAAATCAAACTTTTTAAAATTGAGGGACCAAAAATGCAATTTACCCTCAACACTAAATAGTGGTAGTATAATTATAGTTCTTGAAGCAAACAAAGGCAACAAATATAAACCCACAATTGATATTGCTTAAATTTGAGCTTCACCAAACGTTAGTGTTAGAACCTTGATGACAATGCACTGATCTATTGCTTTTTAGCTTCATTTTACTCTAATACAAAAAAAAAATGCATAATCATCTTGCTCATTTAAGCATCAATGAAAAACCAAAAAAAAAAATATGATACACATGCATACACCTCTGGGAACAAAAGCAAAAGCACTACAAATTTGAAATGCAGGAGCTATTTGAAAGTATTGAGTTTGTTTTCATAGATACTACTGAGTTTTCACTTGTGACTTACAAAAGCTTTTGTTCCAACTACTATGATTGTTTTTCTGTTGTGTACATGAGCTACCATATCTCAATTTGACATCTTGATGTTGAAATTGGATTCCAGATCAGAGTGGTTGTGTCTTATAGGAAGTTTAGCTTTTATTTGAGAGATTAGACTAATTTAAGCCTTAATTTTATTCTCTCTTTTTTATATTATTTTGTCCATATTGTTTGTGCATTAATCTCAAGCTGAAGGTCTGGTTTTCTGTACTATACTTAATGTCAAGTATCTTGGGGGCAGTGGCTGTATGTGGTATAATCTTTGTGTGAGTGAAAATGCAAGTACTTCGGAGACTATTAGGATGTGTATCTCAATTAATCAAGTTGTTGTTGTAGTAAATTCTTCTTGAAGTGAACTTGCCATGTTTTTTAATGATGTGGTTTTCCTAATCCCTCATAATAGCTTGGAAGAGTAAGCTCCCTTCAGCTTGGTTGGGCTCGTAATGGCTCCCTGATTGGGTTGGCCTGGGCCCAATATCTAGCACAATTTATAACACTTGATATTGTGCTGGAAACTAACGAAAGAGAGTATCCCATTATTGTGGGGTTTTCACTTTTTTTGGAGTTCAATTTCTTTCAAAGTATGTTACAACCCAGTAAGTTTGATGGTGTTTGTGATGCACTATCCTACCCTTGAAAATGTGCTTCATAATTGTTTGTTTACGAGACATCTTACTATTAATGAAATGAGTCATAATTTTCATAGTTTTCAATTCACAAAGAGCTTTCCAAACTTTAGAATTAATTGCAGATTGGATTAGCAATGTTTTGAAATTCTATCAATACACTGTTGCTCATAAGGTAAGCTAAGTTTTTGCTCATACTGTTTTGGATTCCAAGAGTCCTGTTGCCTCACCTTGTTATTTTCACCATATTGGATTGTGTACAAGTATTGGAGGGAGAAAGAGAGAGAGGAAACATACCAATAATCATTGTCCAAATTTTTAATAGTTTGGTTACTGGGTTCTAGGAACCCAAGTGGAAATCAGACCCCTAGGGTACCAACAAGGCATCTTTCCATTTCTTTGTGCCATATGAGTATCATTTGAGCTGGTTAGTGGAAGGTTGTATAGAGGGAAATTTTATTGTGGATTGGCAAATTACACATGCATCCAATAGCCTTGAACCTATAATCTCACTCTCTATCCCCTTTTTTATTGGAGGAGGGAGTGCATTCGAGTTAGAGCTTTTTGCTAATACAACTAACTGGAATTAAAAATTATTACAAATTTCTAGATGTGGCCTTTAAGCTTTCCATCATAATTGATGCGATTCATTGCATTTTGCATAATAGTTGAACTCCATTAGTTTTGTTTTTAGCATTTCGTGAGCCTGCTCTATTCTATTTTTCTTACTTGCACATTATCTTACTAAGATTTAGATAATATATGACTAGGTGCTCTACAGATGTAGCTTTGTGTAGCCTTCCCAAGCTTTATATTCACTGGCAATAGCTCTGTAACCATACAAGTCAATAAGCTTTGGGTCCATATGTCATAATTTAACTTTGATGATAATTAGCTCTGCTTTTTTTTTTTTAGTAATTATTTTAATATAATTATTTTCCTAATCATTTTAATATCTTCCTCTTGAAGGTTTTTTTTTTTTTTTTTCTTTTTCAATTTTAAATTATATAAATTTCTCTCCATGAATTCCAACAACGACAACATTATTATTGTTATTAAATTATTTTCAATAATAATTATAAAAAAAAAACATTGATTAAAGGAAAAATGACAAAATAACCTTAACAAAATAGTTAAGTCCTTTTTTGGAACTTATTCTTAAAATAGCCATTTTTAAAACAACTTATCCAAACACTTAATGTAACTTTAAAAATAAAAAATGTATATTTTCACATTTTTACCAAGCGCTTATCTGTGGTTTTTAAAATGATGTTTTCAAAACGCTTGTTTTTAAAACGTACATTTGTGAACAGTCTATCCAAACAGGTCCTAAATAAATTGTAAACATACAAAGTTAGTTCTTTTCATAACCTAACTGTTAAAACCTTGTCGAATTTCGTCATTGTATGTTAAAGATAAATAGAGAAATAAATTAGATATTTAGATGAATGAACTACTGTTAATTTGTTATGGTCACCAATAAATAAAGCAACTCATAAAATCACATGAGTTGATAGAATTACTTGGCTGTGGAGGCCTTTGTGATCTTCACTGGATACAGCTGAGTTATAGACTGCTAGACACTCACGTTGCTTTAGTTAGTTGGCTAGCATTCATTATAGTAGCTAGAAAATCCTTATCCTCATCTCCTCTAGTATGTTTGGTGAAGATCTCTTGTCTTTCCCTTGCCCAAACATTGGACAGCTTCTCCAACTGTAACTCATAGTGTCCCCCCCCCCTTCATAAGAGAGTACCAATGTACCATAAATAACAAGTTGTCAGTAATACACTATTGATATAATTGGACTAATCTTTTCACTGTTTCATCTTGTTTTACATTTTGTGTGGTTTTGTGGGTCTTCAACACACATTGCAAGAAACATGTGCGATGCTTTACATAAGATAAGGACTTGGTGATATAAATGGTGGAGATTTTGGCTATGTAGTTCACTTAAAGAAGATCTAGTTTTAGGAGAACGATATCTTTATGTAGAAGAGTGCTTCAATAAGGTGGGTTAAGTTTTTATGTAGCTCAACGGATTATAGGCTATACAGTGATTGTCATAAATTATTTTATGCATTGAGATGGGACATGTTTGGAAGAAAAATTTTGAGCAATTGAAGGAATTAAAATTTGAACATGGAGGTCGTGAAATACATTTTGCTCAAGCAATCATGTAAATTTACCCAGATTATCACAATTCATATTTCAAATTATGTTTAACATCCTAATTTGGATAAGTAATAAGTTAAGGAAAAACTTGTTGCACACACTTTTATACACTCGAAATAACAACTGATATCATGACTTGAAGTCAAAATTTCCAACTATTGAGTGTGTAAAAGTGTGTGCATTGATGTGTCTGATTTCCAACTTCGCTTGTGTGTAAAGGTGTGTGCATTGACGTATGTGTAATAAATACCACTTATAAGTTAAGCCTAACAGAAAGTTCTTGCCTTCGTATGCATGCATTTGACAAATGAGTTCACAAATGTACAAGCCAGCGCAGAATAGATGGTATAGAATCTGTTTGCACAATTGTTTCCATGACTTATGAAGTCTTCACTTTCCACCAATCTTACTGTTGAGTTCAGAAATCTCTGTTGAATATCCTAGGAATTCCACAGCCATAAATTGAAAAGGCTTGGATTCTATTTGCTTTAGATATTGAGCTATGTTGCCACATAATTTTAGTCATGTGTTCAATTTTCAAACCTAAAGTTATAATGGTTTTGTCATTTCTACTAACACACACATTGACTAATTGTTCTTTTGCTTTCTTCGTTTTTGGGATAAGCAAAAGAATATTACGTTTTTGGGATAAGCATAAGAATATTACGGGAAAAAAAGAGGCACATCATAGTACACAAAATTTAGTGAAGAGACCCAAAAGAAAAGATAAGAATAAAAAAAAACAATAATTAACTCCTGAAACTTTAAGCCATCCTAAAATTCCAATACAAAATAAGATGTGCCAGGACCATAACCCACCTGAACATGACCTCACAAATAAATGTTTCTTTTATGTAGTGATAGGGGAAGCACAACATGATTAAACATAAGACTATTCTGAAAGATTGATTGGTTTTTTTACTTGAAAACCCATATTTGATTATATTGTCTCTAATGCCTTCCTTTTAGTCTCCATTTCTCTCCTGTAATCCCTTATACATGTGAAAATAATAATAATAACAATGATGCAGGATTTGCACTTTTTTCATGCTAGATCAAATGAAAACTCAAGTGTCTTAAAACACTTGTTCACAGCCCCCATCATCAATTAACCTACTTGATTTGAAGTTTTTAGAGCAAAAAAAGGGTTACTGCCAAACTTAGATTTTATGATTTTTATTTTTATTTTGAAAAATAATAACATAACTTTATAGACAATAGAAAATCAAATTAATTCATTTACATCAAAGGAACCCATTTAGCTTTTGGGGAGAAAAACAGTATATTAAAAGAACAGAACGGTTGAGAGAATCAGGTATATAATTATATAAATGCTATAATTGCTATACTCATCCGTAAGTTGAAATCAATTAAGGATTAAAACTGCAAAAGCAAAAGAATTAAAGGAACATTGTTGGGTAAGCTGAAACCATAAGTGAGGGAGTTACTAAGTAGAAGGGTATGCAAGTTAGGTTCAAATTGGGTGGGTTTGACATTAAGCTTGAAACATATACAGCTGAGAATTTTCCTACCCACAGCTAACCAATGTCTTATTTTAAAGAATTTTCTTGCCCACATCTAACCAATGTTTTACTCGAAAGATCCCTTTCCATTTCCCTGTATTATTGGTC